>CM030011.1:74341913-76741913 GCA_017639485.1 Pluvialis apricaria | reverse complement strand
AGTAACAGCTTTGGACAATACAGGCATGTGTTGAATGCAGCTTTCATTTGGGATTGCAGCCTCAGGGAAACAAACAGACTAGGAGTGGATAATGGAAACAAAGAGAGGCAAGGAGGGTTACTGGTTAAATTACAGGATTATTTTATTTGGTAGGGAGCAAGAAAGGCCATGTCCAGTGCAAAAAAAAACCCAAAACAAACCAACAGCTTCCACAGTGCTTCTGAACCAAAAAAAGCTTGTATTTCTGAATAGGTGAGGAGATTAGCAGCAGTATTTGGCATGTACAAGCATTGTCTTTTATAAGCCATGGGGAAATCAAGCTTCCTTCTTTCTTTCCTGAAAATGCAGGAGCCTCCTTGAAGCACTTGCTTTTGGGAATGAATGTATTAGTGAAGAATTCATGGATGATCCAGATCTAATTTTTATAAAATGAATGGTAACACGCTGTGGGACTTGAGGTCTGTGTATGTGTATTTTACATTCACCTGCCTTATTCTGGAGTGAAAGAATTATTATTTTTTTTTGTGACTGATAAATAACTGAAGGTTTAAAGCGTCTCTTCTCAATAGAAATTGCTACCACTGTGAAGAAAAAAATGTCAGGAGTGTCAGTGATGTTTTAATAACGAAGTAATCCCCCCATACTTCAGTAATAAAGTTGCATGGGTTGCAGTTAGCTTTCTTGTCAGCATCTTTCTATTGACACCTTTCTGTCAAAAAGATGAAGTGAAGAGTAAAACCTAACTCTGTTTTCTCTTATGTTAAATGTATTCTGCAAAGCTTTTGTGAAATACAAAGCATATGGACTTTGCAGATAGTGTTTGCATTTGGGACTTGTGGGGAAATTTATGTGAACTTTGTGCTGTGGAAATCATTGCCCTTTAAAGCAACTGGTTATATTAAAAATAAGCACATCCCTCAAAACTGTGTGTTGTAGAGTAGTCTAATCTTTAGAGCTCTTTTGTTTTTTAGGAGCAGGAGTATGTAATTATTGGTATAAACTGAGTTGTCAAAATCGGCTACTTTGAATGCACAGATAGACCTACCATTTTTTTCCTGAGAAATCTGTTAGTGTTTAAAACCAACAGACAAAAACCAAACCCTGGCAAACTAAGCCAGAGTACTTTGCACTTGTGGGCTGAAACTGTCTAATAACATAGTCCAAAAGCTCATTAGTATTGATCTTCTTAATTCTCTCAATAACCTGAACATTGTTTCTAATTACAAGAGGAATAAAAAGGAGACTAATATGTTCTTAGATGTCAAAGTCTGATGGACCACAAAACATCCAAAAGGATATCCTTCAAAAGCAGTAAGTAGGAGGTATGCGTATGAATTTCATTAGCTGGTAACAATATGCGTATCCATACTTGGGGGAAAAACACCACTTAAAAGATGTACTTTCCGCTAGACCAGCGAGGCTCATATACTTCCCAAGGTTAGGCCTTTTGCTCCCCTTTGCAGGCTTTTCTGTGGGAGTGGCTGGGGCAAGCTTTTGCAAAACTGTTAAATATAAATTTTAAAGGAAAATACCTGCGAGGTCAGGACTAGGTAAAGCACTGCAGGGAAGACTGGAGTTGGGCTTCAGTTGTACCCATGCTGGTGGCGGAGCAGGGTTGCTCATGGGCATGTTCTTCAAGTTTATAGCGTGATCGAGGCAGACATCGGGAATGGGGCTCATTTTTGAGCAAAGATAAGTCTGGGTTTAAATGCATGCTCCTTAAGTAAAAATGAAGCATGGCAACAAAGCCCTTCGGGTGAGGTTGCTCTTCTTGCCACACTCTCATTGGGTGGGTGATGCTAAAGCTTGACATCACTTAACTTTCAGTGGCGGAGAGGACTGGCTAGTAATAGCCTGGGGAGGAGAAGCTGTCCCAGAAAAGGCAAAGATGATGCTGAAGAAGGAGAACCCAAGGGATTACCTTCCCTGAGCACTCACAGCTGGGCTCTGCCCCGTATGGAGGAGCAAAAGGAAAGGCTTCATCAATCTCCCGCTTATTAAATTGGCACAGCTAATATATTCTGCTAAAATGCGTTCGTCATGTTGTTTAAAACAACCAGGTTAGATACATACTGACAATAAATGAAGATTTATTGTTTTCGGTGTTGCTGGGTCACCTAATACAGGTTTGGAGTACTAACTGGAGTTTGTGAAAGGGGGAAAAAAGTGTCCAGGTGCCATTTAATTAACTATCTGGCCAATATTTCTCCCTTTTTATTGAAAAATCTGTAAGTTGCCACTGGCTTCGAGCTCGCTCTTGTACAACTCTGCCAACAGTTATCAAATGAACACATTAAAATACAGAAAGCGTTGTACAGCTCCACATATACCGGATAAAAATCATACCTGGAACTGTGGAGATGGTTTGTTGTAACAAACCAGAATATAATAATTGCATTTTGTAATGATAAGAAAGCGATTAGAATAAAATTATTATTTGTTTTATAAGCATAGCAGAAGTATCTCTTGGTAAGTGTCTGGGGGGGATAACGAAGGGGTCAGTGCAAATATGGGCAGTATTTTCTTTTTAACTTAAGACATACTGGTAGCCCGATGTAAATAACCTATTTTATGCAAGTCGCACTGCACAGGCACTCTTATTACTTATTGTCTGTATTGTTAGTCTAAGTAGCTCCATAAGCTGTGATCAAAATACAGAAGCTGCAAGTCTTAAAATTTCTGCAAGAGTTTGAATCAAGTTTGTGGATTAATGCCTTACAAGTTTTAATGAAAAAAAAAAAAATACAGAGTGTATAGTCTTTTTGGAGAGCTGATTTAAATAAACTTTCATATAATTTGTCCAAGCAATCTTCAGTGAGAGAGAACAGTATGAATTTTGAGTCCTAACTCTTTCTGGGATGCCCTAGAAGTTTAAACTGGAAGTTTCTGTGCTCTGCCGCTGGTGGTCCTGCTGCTGGCTTCCCTTGGGACTGCTGCCCCGTGCGCTCCCAGGCTGGTGCAGATCCCTGACCCCTATGGAGATTGCATCCGCTGTTTGGGGAGCTGTTAACACAAAAGCAAAATTCTGGTTTTGTCACTCAAGGTCAAAGCACTGGCATCAAATGAATAGTTTGGGTTTTAGCTTAAAATGCTGCAAACAGCATTTTATGGGCACAGAATATATAAAGCTCACCTTTTCTCTATGATCTACCAAAGGTGAAAAAAGTCTAAACCTGCCTGGTAGCACATTAAAGCCAAGTCAAGCGACTATTTTTTTGGGGATACAGAGAGCAAGTTTGGAATAGTTTAAAAGGCAACTAAAAGAAATCTAAAACTCCTGAATTAATTTATATCTCTCGCAGCTGCTGGAGCTTTTGCAGTCTCTCTGGTCAGGGTCCCAGTGGTAGCTCTCAGGTTGAAAGGTTAATGACTCATTTACTAAGTGGTGCAGTTTTCTTTCATTTTTTATTTACAATTATCTCTACTCCTTTAAAAACTGAAAGGCCCTTCCAAAACATATTGTACTTATGTGTTATTGCTGTCAATTACAGTTATTAAATCATAGATCTTTAAAAGTGAAATCCAAATATACATTAAAATATTTGGTTGCTGGATAGTCATCCTGTTATAGAAGTGATGAGTATTGTATTGGGACAGCTCTGGATGTGGGCAGATTTTTCTTTCTAAGGATTGAAATATTCATTTGAATATCCATTTTGTGGGGATACTGAGGGGGAGATGGACACTGAAGGAAGACCGTCAAGGATGGCAGAGTAGGGGTATGGAGCAGAACCAGCTGCAGTGTTGGTTGTGAGTTTCTGGGGCAGGAGCTCAGAGAGCTGGAGAAAATTAGGGTGAGCAGATGAGATGGCCATGTCTTCTATGTAGGGGTAATAAAAGATAAGAAGAGCTACATCCTGAGCCCTGGTTAGAGGGGTGAGGAGAAAGAGGAATTGCCAATAATTTGCAAATCGTAGGCCTAAAAGACTGAAATACTGGTGGTTGTTTGAGGGAATGGAAGATGATGAGGGCAAAAGCCAAATTTTTCACAGCCGTTTGATACGGTATTCGTGTTCGTGCTCCTTTGTGAATTCCTTAAATTAGCAATTTCACTTTTCTGCAAGTCTACTGTACTTTGACTCTTAACTGAATTAAGTCCCATTATAAATGACATCTTTCCAACAGTCGGAATACAGGTTAGCGCTCCCAAGAGGGGTGCTTTAATGAGGTTGTTGCTATGACAGCTCAGCTTCAGGCGGCACACGTGCCACTTCGAAATACCCTCTCTCCCCTCAGATATTACAGCAACTTCTGTGAGCGGGTTTTAAAACTTCCCTTTTAGTAGAATTTATGACCAGCACTTTATATTTCTATTCTCCTAATAATGCAGCTGAGGTTTTGACAGTCTGTGCTGTTTATTTCTGCTTTTATTTCTGAAATTTTAATAGCAACGCATGGTTTGACAAGTTGAAGGAACAACAAGGTGTTAACACTCTGGTGATTTCAAAGGATGCTCTATGGACTAAGTCAACAGATTTAAAGAAAGGACAGGCACATAACACTACAGTGTTTGCAGTGCAAATGTATGGGGCCTCTCTGTCTTAAATTCACATCGGAGAGCTTCTCAGTGGATGGAGAATATTTGTTATATACTATGGCAACTGCTAGGAATACAAGCGTTCCCACTATGATGCAGCTGTGCAGGTGGGTGCGACGATTTGCCTCTTCAGAGGAGCTGGCTGTGGTCTATGGCCGTGCTGCATGTGACGCCTCTTGATATCTTATAGATGTTAAATCATTCACTTATGTTTTTCAGAAAGATTTTTGGTGTGAGTCTGAGAAAGGTTAACCAAAAGGCAAATGCTAGTGTAGGTGCTGCTTCTGCTGCCTGCAGTGTAAAAGGTGTCAGCCCTCAGACTGCCTGGGCAGGCGCTGAGGTCGTGTTTGCTTTGCTGCTGCTGCCTGCCCGAGGCATGTAGGCTCCCTGGGTAGGAGAGAAAGAAGCCTGTCCTCTCCGAAACCAATTCACTCCATCCCTACCTTTCTCCACTGGCTCTGTTCTTATCTAATACCAACTTCTGGACGCTTAAATGTGGGTGAGGTAGTTCCAAGCCCAAGGCTTTGAACTTCAATATGGTCCAGAATAAAGTTGATACTAGTATTTAAAAAAAGTAGCAAAAGTCTGAACGACGATTTAACAATGTTATTCCATGAAAACATTGGGCCAGCCTTTAGGAAGGATGGTGGCAGAGTAAGCAGTCATTATTGCAAATGTTTCTCTGTTATTACTTGCCTATGAAATAGCAAAATGTCATGTTTAAACTCAAATGAACAGCTCAAAAGTGTAGTTCTGCTGCCTCAGTGTTTCCCGGTTGCTTTGTAGAGGTGGGTATCTTCATTGTTCAGTCTCGTCTTCCTTCCAGGCTTTGAAAGTGAGTTTTTAAATGTATGACTTTGACATATAGAAAGGAGTCGTACTCAAATCTGGCATGACCTATATAAATATTGCCTTAAACATTGGCCTGCATGAAAAGTCTTATTCCCTCTCCATAAGTGTTCAGTTTTCTTGGCTGCTTAGCTGTGAATTGTCGCAGTCACTTCTCATCTGACATGTGCCTCTGCCTACCAGTGGGTGCTCTGCCACCTCACTACCTGTTGGAAGCAAACTTCTTTATCACCACTCATCTCAGTGAAATTAAACCCAGGGAGATGCGCAGGAACTCTGTATTCAACCCCAGGAAGCTTTGCCTTTTTGAAGTTAATTGGGTTAAAAGATTATTTTTTTTGTTTGCTACTGCTGCTTTAGAAACAGTGCACTATAAAGACCTGGATTTATTTTTTTGACTATTTTATTGTAAGCTAAAATACCTTGGTACTAAAGAGTAAAAAGGCTGGCTATATAAATCAATGCTTCATTGTATGTATTATGCTATTTACTAGGCCTCCAAGTATACTAAATTTTTATAAATGCAAAATCATTCAGCTGTATCCAAATTGGTTCAAAAGATGCTGATGAGAACATTTAAGGTTTTTGCAGGTTCTGATAATACTGTTTGCCGTAAGTGTGCTTGTCCCAGTTTCTTTCTGTGACTGAACTGAAAGTGCAATTTCTGTGTAATTTTAATGACTGGTAAATAGGTTCAAATATTCCACACATTATATTCTTTTCCCTATTCTTTGTTTGGCTGGCTGTCCTGGTGCCATTAGTGCCATTTATTTCCTGATCATAATTTTGTCCTCTTTGGAAAGAAGGTGAGATGGAGATTAGCAGGTGTCGCCCCCAAAAAAACCTACAACCGGAAAAGCAAACCCAGCACCCAGGATGCATCGACAAAAGGAGACCAGATGCAGAGTGAAAGGCACATGGTACGGATTCTGGCTTCTCCCTGCAAAGATTGCTACAAGAACAGAAAACACGCTGTGATTTATTCTCGTGGCAAAAAACCTGCAAATGGAACAAGAAGTACAGAAATCTCAATATGTTGTTGCTAATACAATTTACATTTAGAACAGTGTGTCCTCCTTCGCCATTATGCTCTGTTTAAACATAGCTAAATTAAACTAGTCTATAGGCAGAGCTTCTTGAACTGCAGTCAGAACTTCCACTAAATGAACATCTAACACTTAATTTAATGGTAATTATACAGCTTCTCAAAATTTTTTTCCCATGTATTATATTTGTTCAGTAGTTATCTCCATGTATAATAATATCAAATTATTATGCTGTCTCTCAAAGTCGTAAATCGTATCATTTTTACACAGACCAGAAAATGACTTGCTCTTAAAGATATGTTTATCTGTATATATATGGTGGATTTTAAATTGAACAGTTCCAGACATAATTTTCCTAATATTGGTTAATCCATCTTTAATTAAAATGTTAATTGCTAATCCAGATATTACACATAGAAAAGTCAGCCTACAGTAAACTGTGCCTTATTTGCACAAGGACGAAAAACGTGCAATTACATGGCAATCTGCTCTTTGGAATTGCAATGTCGTCGTCTTTCATCGATGATAACCAACTAAAAACATATTGAGTTGTTGTACTAATTGTTTATCCCCTCAAAAAGGAGGAGGGGAAGTTAATTTAATGCTAGTTAAAAATTCCCACTTGGGTCAAAATAGGGCCTGAAATACTCTTTTAGGGGCATTGTTGCCCAGAATGGGTTATGCCAGTGCTACTGCAGCCGCAGTTGCCTCTGACGGTTCCTCAGCTAGAAAACACTGGTGAAATCATGTCTCCTGCATAGTCCAGAACAAAACTCCCTCTGTGTCTGAGCGATGTATTTCAGAAGTCAGACCCAGTCAATCTTGTTTTCCAGCCAAGGGTTACAGAAGGTAAAGTTAGCTAGCTGAAGGTTGTGCTTGTCATGTAAAAAGCGTGTTAAGGCTGCTAACTTGCTTCTTCGGAGGGCTGCAGTGAGGAAGACTCACTTTTGCTTTTCATCGTTGAGATACAGTCTGTGTGCAGCTCAGTTTACTGATTTATTTAAATTTTTTTAATACTGTGTGCAGAGAGTTAAGCAAGTGGAGTTTACAGCATTTCACGCTTTGTACAGGGAATCACAAGATTATTACTTGCTAAATCACACATACAACTGCGGCCAGTAAGTCTGTGGGGTGGGGTTTGGATTAAATGATCATGTTAGCAGAGGATAATTGCAATCCCAGTGGCTGAAAATTTGTTATTCATGTAAAATGTTAGGAAATACCTATTTGCTGAACAGTGTGACATACAGGGCTTTGTACCTCTGAAACCAGCTCTTTTGGCTTGTGTGTATCTTTTTAATCTGTCATTAATGGCATGGGTAGGGACAATACAATTTAAACATGTTTCACGCAACTTTTCAGAGTAGTCATGTTCAAATCACAAACTTTTCAAACCATACAAGATTTTTCAGTCAAAGCCATATATTAAATGAGGAAAATAGAGACTTGTCTATAGAGTGCCATCTGTTGATTTCTACTTAATTAGAAAATAATTTTTATAAATCTGTCTCACTTATACAAAGTATGTACCTAATAGGTAGGCTTCTAAAAATATCCTCACTTTTTTCCTAAAATCTGAAAGGAAAAACATTCCACCAAAATACATGTAAAAATATTAACTATCACTAAATAGTATTTAACAAAAATCATGTCTCTTAATTCCAGAAATCTTAACCATCTGTTCCTATTTGGGGTTGTCTGAATACCATTGGAAAGGCTTGGGCTTTTGGGTTTCGGATGTGCTTTTTTTCATATTTTTTTAAGCTGTTCATTTTTTCATCAAAGGAGGTCACCTCTTCACCTTTCTTTTAATCTTTCCTGCCTTTCATTCCCCTTATTCCAGTGTTCTTTCCAACTTGTGAAAGTCACTTAATCTCTGTTTGAAACTGTACCTGATTTGCTCCAGCAGCATGGCTTCTCTTAGCAAGTTCATCCAAATGGATAAAGAGGAAGATGCCTTTGACATTTCTACTGTACCAGGAGGATGCGGCCGCTCCTTGGCTAAGAGCTACAAAAGGGAGGTTATTTTAGGAATGGTATGGATTTGTATGTATCGCTTTGGCTTGATTTACAGTCACTCCGTCTTTGAGGTGTATTTGAATATCTGCTATTGATGCATGAATAATACTGCTATTTATAACTTGTTTTCGGGCAAGAAAACTGGCCGCTGCCACCAGGAGAGGCAGTCTGCCTGCCTGCATGGAAATTGTGTTGGTTTCGGTTCTGCACAGGGCCAGAGTAAATCTAAAAAAAGTCCAAGATCCACCACTTTTTCAAGGTGAGGTGGTGTTTTTGAGCTGTGTTACTTGGCCGGGCAGAGAGCCCTCTCCAGAATAGCTTGTGCCAGCTGACCCATCCAGGCAAGCCCGAAGCCAGGCTCCTGGGGGAGCTCTCGTCTCTTCCTTTGCCTCAAACCGTCTCTAGTAATAAATGTGAAGTTGTGCTATCTGGTGAAAACGTGCTGTCCTACCACCTGGTATCTTTCTTTCTGCAACCTTCTTGAAAACTGATCTTCTTCCCCGTGGTCTCCTAATGTCTGGTCTACTCAACGCGGGTGGGTAGCTGGGGCTCTGGAGCAAGTTCATGTGTGCCTCGGTTGTTTTATTTTCTTTTGTTATTAGCTGGACAGAGCGGATTAAGAATTATTTCTTTTCCTCTCGCACTGTAGGCCAGGACTAACAAAAACTAAAGACAAATCTGCTAATACAGCCCTCATCTATGAGAGAACGGGGTGAGTGATCAGGTTGAGGATTGGCGACTAATAGACACATAAAACTGATGTTCACAAGATACTCGCAAAGTCATTATTCAGTGAATAATCTTATAAATGAGGGGGTTATATAACAATTGCATTCTCAAGAATAATATGTTTTTCACTTAATTTGCCTTTGCAAGCTGATTTTTCTTGAACCTGCAAAATTGAGTTCCTTCTTCAGTAAGGGATCAGTTACCAAAAAAATTATGAAATGCATATTGGATGCATGTTGAGTCAGGGGTTACCTGGGGTAGGAAAAAGGGTGCATTTAGGAAGAGAGCATGTAGATAAATCAAAGTTTTTTTTTCAAAAGAGATCAGGACACCCACTCCATGAACGTGAGGAACTGCCAGGTTTTGAATGCTGCCTGTTAACTGATGATGAGGGGGGGTGCACTGGAAAACAGTTTGAGTAGGTGTTTAAAAAAAAAAAAGGCTTCTGCTAGCATGATAAAAGGGAAAGATGGGAGATCTGACTCAGGTGCTTTTAGTGGGTAAAGTGGCGAGAAGAATCCGTAAGTTTTGAAGCAAAAAAACCCATTAGGGTGAGATAGGTAGTTCTGGGGAAGAAAAGGACAAATGAAAAGTGGGAGATGACCTTAATTTCTCGAGAATGTTTTCTTTTTCCTTCCGTGTTCTACATAAGCAGATTCACTCTGGGTCTCTAAAGCTCTCACATTTATCTTGGAGTAACCATCCCCAGAGCTTCAACCTTTTTACTAAACTACCTTTAAAAAAAGCTCTAAGTGAAAGTTTAACAACCCCTCTCCTCCAATAAAGATTGTTCAATAAAATCATAACTGTGTATTTCTTGGCCCAGATCCATGTATCTGATTCTGCATAGATGCAGGGCAAAACCTGCTGAAAGGCTAGGAGGATATCTACCAATTGTACTTAATTTGTTTTTTATTTGTTTATTTTTTCTCTGCAGGCTCCCTGCCTGTCATCCCCCCCTCCCCTTTTTCTTTATAGGCTTTTGGTGCAGCAGAAGTTTCTGAGACAGTATTGGTGTCTCTGGTGTATGAGCCCTATCTTCACATCTTCTTGCCATACGTATTTTAAACCAGCTTTAGAAAGGATCCTTTTCTGATACAACAGCCATAGTTTTATGATTGGAAAGCTCTGTGAACAAAACTTCATTACTTAATTGCTGGCATGTGGTTGCTCCTGGACCAGCCTGCCATCAGGCTGGGTTGATGAACCTCTTCTATCCCATGTGGTTCACTTGTGGTTAGCTGTTTATTTCCCACTATGGTCTTTAAAATCCTATTAGCTTTGTATTTAATATGCTGTGTCTGTTGTCATCAATGTAGAATTTCCTTGCAAAGTAAGCACAACCCTTGTTCTGCTCAGGCAATACCTTAAGGCCTAAAACTGTGAGTGCAATTGTAGAAAATCATATAGAAAAAGAAAGTCTCCCTTTAAAAATACATTTAATAACTGTGTTTGTATTTCTTCAGTGGTATAGCAATAACTTCTAAGTGCCTTCCCACTGTGGTGATTTCTAGTTCACTTTCAAAAATCCAGTTTATTGAAAATGTCACTATTAATAGCCTTCTGCCGGTACAATAAAAGATAATTCAATAGGATATCCCAGTTAAGCAGGGTACCTTGTTTACATTGGGTTTCTGCCCAGCAGCTGCTTATGCGAAATAAAGTTCTGCAAAGAATACAGGAATTAATCAGGGTGTAACCATGGGGACAGTTTTGTGTTGATATTCGCCCCATGTAAGTGTAGTCACCATAAAGCTGTAAAGACAAATTACATAATTCATCTGCAATTTGGTATGGTCACAGGTAATAAGCCTCTGATTTCTTGACCGCCTTGGGGATATGGTAATGCTGCTGTTGCTGATGCTTCCCAGAAGAGTTGAAGAAAATGTAAAAACAGTATTTGTTGGATTAGGGCTCCGTTTCTCTTAAAGGTGTATCCCTAAGGTGTGAAATTAGGGTCCAAATCTGTGTGTGTATATATGTATCTGGCAGTATGACTGTGTCTGGGTGCAAATTCCATGGTAAATTGTGCATGTTTTCTGAGTAAAAGGTGCAGGGAAAAACAACTGGTCAGTATTACGGAGAATAAAGTCTTTTAATTGGATTTTTCATATTTATTTTTAGCTTGCAAGATAATTGGCTCATTATGGGCAGTAGATTCTGATTTTATTATATCAATGTTTGTCAGAGCTACATGCAGTTCCTGGAAGGCTGTAACCAGTCACAAAAGCCCTTTGGATGCTCAGAAATGGCTGTTAAGAAAGGAATAGTTCAAATATATAAAGATGGGATATCTCGTGAAACAGCCGTTGGGGGTGGGGGGCAAGGATCATTACATTCTTAGGCTAAATTAATAGTACTATTTCAGTTAACTTGGTCCTACATTTAGAGCTCATCAAGACACCCATGGGAATGTATGAATTAGTTTGTTTTAATTGCATTATTTAATTTGTTTAAATTGCCTTTCTATTTTTATATGCAACCATTTTTTAGCTGAAAACATTTTCTGATTTGGATTTGTGTGTGTGCTTGTTGTGTATGCTCGCTACTTTGGTTCTTCTCCAAAGATCTTTTCTTTTTCCTCAGAAAAATAGCGAGAATTAATGTGTTGGCAAAATCCAGCCATAACTTCAGAGAGAGTTGTGAATAATGAATGCAGGATCTTTCTCTTTCACTGCAATGGCAGTAAAACGTTAGCTGGCTTTTTATTAAAAATGCTGCATTTGTAATTATGCCCCAGAAAAGAACAATTCAAGTGCAGAAAACTCTTAGACGCTGATCCGCCAATGTATTCTGTGTGAGTGGATAGATGGGGCCTGATTTGAGGCGAACAGTTATGCGCTGGTTCAAACAGCTCTATGTACACGCTGCTGGATCTGGGTTTAAATGTTCCCGGAGAAGAAACAAAGTGTAGCTTTCAGCCAGTTAAAAGATAAACATGGGAGGATGACATGGGGAAAGCTTTCTGCCTGTGTGTTTCCTTAGTCTTACAGCATGAGGTTCTGTAATTCTTGATGCTGTTCTATGTCAGTCTATAAAACAAATCTATCAGACGTGGCTAACAATTGTTTAAATGGGATTCTGGCAAAACCAGGCAGGAGTTTGGTTTGCGCAGCCTTAAGGGAATCCTCCTAAACCATCCTCTTGAAGTCAATGGCAGCTTTGTCATTGACTTAAAGATTAAAGGGTTCAGTAAGGTGAATTGACTTAAATCAAAGTGATTTAGCTCTGATTTAAACCAACAAGCAGAAAACTTTGATTTAAATAATTGATTTTAATCTTATTGTGAATTTATAGTGTTAGCTGGGGTTTTTTTGAGACAAATTACTTGACTGGTATCAGTTTAAATCTACTGATTTGTGACCAAATTGAAATTTAGCAGATATATTTTTGGCCAAGCAGTGAAACGCTCCTCTCTTCCGAGTTACTGGGTGTTTTCCTGACCAGGTCCGTATTCAACCTTAACTCTTCATAAATTTTTAGCTTGTGTTTGAAATGTGAATGGGTGAGATTTAATTCAGTGTCTATTAGTTCTCAAGCCATGTATTAGCTTTTATATGCCTTTGTTTTAAAACTGGGTATGACTTAGCTCTGCTTACATGCGCTTTATTCCATTGGAGTGGATTTTTGTGGACACTAGAGGGAGCACATATTGTTTCAGGAACTTAAAATTTTAGTCCCGTCAAACCAAGATGATCTAATCAGGCAACGATATATAGCTATATATATATATGATATTAGTAGTCAAGTTTGTACATCTCATGTCCCTTGTCAAGGGGAAAACATGCAAAAGATGAAGGACTTTTTTTATTTTTTTAAAAAAAACAAACCTTCTCTAAAAAAAATAAAGTCTTTGTCATATTTTCTAGGATGCAAGAGTGGCACCTTGCGTTCTCCAGTATAGTTTAGAATACAAATCAGGCACAAAATAACAAGGCAATATAGGCAGATTTGAGGCATATACTGCTTTTTCAGTCAATACTGCTGCATGGTTGGATGTGAGAGGGAGGTACCACAACATCTGCCTCCTCTTCTGCTGAGCTGTCGTTTCCCCCAGGGCTCAGTGTTTTCCTTGCCCCATCACAGGAAACCCTACAAAAACCATAGCATCCAGGCAATACAGATATGAATTGCAAGATTTTTTTTTCATGACATTCCTAAAATACATAAATCAATAAGAAGAGAAATTAAAAAAAAAAGTGAAAGAAAGTAGTGCAATGCTCTTCACACTTCATCCTTCTTTCTGTATTAAGGAAATCTATTGTCTGACTAAAATGAGATTGTTATGATCTAAAATATCTTTTGGGCAGGGAGATGGAGTTGTTGACACTGCTTTAAATTGTACAAGATGAATGAGGTGAGAGTGTTTGGAGATGACGAAATAGAAATATTACATGACTTCTGATACACAGTAAGGGTTGGAGCACTGGTAGTATTTTTTATCGTTTTTTTTCTTCTCTTCAGCCTTTTAACCAGTTTTAACTTTGAGCTCCGATGACTCTAGGTTGATTTCAGTAATGTTATATGTATTCCAGGGGAAACGTATTGGTTATAATAAGAATATTTTGTCTCGAATGTAATTTTATTGGCTTGTGTTAAAATGCATTGATTTTTTGGCTGAAATATTTGGGCTTCGGGGTAGATGCATTTGTTCTGGTTAGGAGTGCATTGGAGTCAGTAGAGCTCTTGCGTTTCAGCAAATACATTTCCATTGAAAAGCAAATGTAACATTTGAAAAGATTAAATGGATGTTAATTGGTCAGGCGGCATATTTTCAAACATGCCATTCTTTTTAACGTGTAAAACATTGATACTTGAAAGAATGCTTTCTAACCTTACTCTAGTAATGATATTTTTAATGTATGTAATTGTAAATATTTTGTGTAATGCGATGTTTGCCTTACTAAAATATATGTTCATATTAGTGATTTCTGTCTTAACTCGGAGATAATAAGGTTGGCTGACTAATGCCTATTTAATTTCTCTTACCTCTGCAATGTAATTGAAGTGAGATGTGATCGCAATGTCTTTAACCTATCATCAAACAAGAGCCTTCAAGTTTCTGGTCTGAAGCAGTGCTATCAACATCATCCGTGATAGCAGGTAATCAGTTGCACCTATTGATTTGACACGGATTTCCATCACTTCTGCCAAGTGTGCTGTAACCCCTCCGAAGCCTCTGCTAGTCTAAAGTTATTGTTTTCTCTTCTGTGCCTCCTTTTCTGCATTTAAAATTGGGGTACTTTCCTGTCTTGCATGGCAAAGAATAAATAGTAATGTTTTAAAAGCATTATAAAGTTCTAGAGCCTTCTGGCTCTGTCAGAGTCCGAAACTTTGTCATTAGTACACAGAGTGAAGTTCACTGGCGCCAGTTATGGAAACCAATGCCCCTCGTATGAGAAACTACCACCTTTGACCCAGGATTGAGACCCAATATTGAAGCTCAAACCAATGACTGTATGGCTTTTTTCCAACAAATTACTCTTCCTTCTGTACAGTTATTATGCAAATTCTTTTCTGTGGTCATTAATAAATATATATATATTTTATATATATATGTTTAACATCTTTGTTGGCGACATGGACAGTGGGATTGAGTGCACCCTCAGCAAGTTTGCCAACGACACCAAGCTGTGTGGAGCAGTCAACACGCTGGAGGGAAGGGATACCATCCAGAGGGACCTGGACAGGCTGGAGACTTGGGCCTGTGCGAACCTCATGAAGTTCAACCCAACCAAGTGCAAGGTCCTGCACGTAGGTCAGGGCAATGCCAAGCACAAATACAGGCTGGGCGGAGAATGGATTGGGAGCAGCCTGAGGAGAAGTACTGGGGGGTATTGGTTGATGAGAATCTCAACGTGAGCTGGCAATGTGTGCTCGCAGCCCAGAAAGCCAACCGTATGCTGGGCTGCATCAGAAGAAGCGTGGCCAGCAGGTCAAGGGAGGCGATTCTGCCCCTCTACTCAGCTCTTGTGAGACCCCACCTGCAGTGTTGCATCCAGCTCTGAGGCCCCCAATGTAAGAAGGACATGGCCCTGTTGGAGTGGGTCCAGAGGAGGGCCACAAAGATGATCCGAGGGCTGGAGCACCTCTGCTATGAAGACAGGCTGAGAGAGTTGGGATTGTTCAGCCTGGAGAAGAGAAGACTCCAGGGAGACCTTATTGTGGCCTTCCAGTACCTGTAGGGGGCCTATAGGAAAGCTGGGGAGGGACTCTTTATCAAGAGTAAAGTGATGAGGGGTAACAATTTTACACTGAAAGAGGGTAGATTTAGGCTAGATATTAGGAAAAAATTGTTTACTGCCAGGGTGGTGAGACACTGGCCCAGGTTGCCCAGGGAAGTAGTGGCTGCCCCATCCCTGGAGGTGTCCAAGGCCAGGTTGGACGGGGCTTTGAGCAGCCTGGTCTAGTGGGAGGTGTCCCTGCCCATGGTGAGGGGAGTGGGACTAGATGGTATGTAAGGTCCCTTCCAACCCAAACCATTCTGTGATTTATTTTTTTTTTCCCTTCCCACACTGAAATCTGTGGAACAGGTTTCGACAGAGAAAATCTGCAGTTGTTTTGTGGGGAGCCTCTCCCCCCCACCCCCTTTTCCCCCCCCCCCCCCCCCCCTTGTAACTCTCCACTAGTCATCTCCCATCGGGAGATGTTGGTCTTGTTTCCTTCTCTGTCTGACTAGTCACTTGCTCAGATTTTTGACAGGTCTCTGCCAGAGGTGAAAGATCTGTGGAAATTATGGATGTGATAATTCCAGACAAGCTTTGGCTGGGTTTGTTGTACATATCAGCAGATGGAGCTCCGATGGACCTCAGCTCCCTTGCCAACACTGAAATTGCCTCACTGGCTGGGCAGTGCAGTTGTTGCTCGACGCCTGGCAGTCTGGTCTCAGGTTCATAAATAAAATACGTTATTTGTGGGTTTTGTGTTGTTCTTTCCCACAATGGATGTGACGAGCTATAACACAGATGCAGCAAGTAGGCTATAGTGGAAATGGCTTATAAAGCCGTTACTTCTGTAAAAGAAATCTACCTGTGCTGTGGCTGTAGACTGCTGCGGGCTGTGCTGTTTGGCCATGTTGAGGTGGGTGGAGAAGCCCTCCTCTTGCTCCCTTCCTCCTGCCAAGTACCCTTCCCCCTGATAAATCTGTGCCCAGAGCATGAGGAGAATGACATGAGACACAAAGGTTGCTTAAAATGTGCATTATTAAGCCAACCACAACATTTTTATGTATGTCTGTGTCTAATGTCAAGATTGAATACCTGTGAATAAGACGTGCAAAACATACCTGCTATGGAAATGTTGTTTTACCTATGTATTTCTGTCTTGTTAACTTAACTGTTTTTTCCATGTTTGGCTGCTCAGCTATCCCTAAATCTCATGCAAGTATTAAGTTAATATTCAAATTCTGTTACTGCTGCCTTTAATTCATATAAGTGTAAGAATATTTTTTTTTTAAGTACTGAAAGAATCTAGCTACATACAGAAGTCCTATCAACTCTAATGGTTGTTACTCAAAGTTAAGCAAAGGCAAATAGACTTTTATGTGTTGATAGCCATACTAGTTGGATTTAAACAAATTAATGACTTATAAACTCCAAAGTAATTCTGCTACATTTAATATTCTGCAACTGCAAGCCAACGTATTGTATACATTAATCAATTTGTCATAAATGACCCCCTATTTTGTATACAAGCAAATGGAATAGACGTGCCACAATGTATTTTATTCATAAACCAATATTTATGTAACAAACAAATGGACGTAGATTTAATCTCTCCCTTTTTATATAGAATATGCTTACATCAATCTGCTTGTTATACAAATCTATATAACCTATATGAATCAATATGTGATATATGTAACCTATTTTTAACTCTGAAATGTTTGGTACTTCATAATTGCCTCAATTTAATGAAAAGTTCCTGGTTTTAAGACAGTCCTAGAAGCAACTCAGATTTTAATTAAAAGTTTTACCTTGGTTTTAAAAAGGTCATTTTAGCCAAGGGGAGATAATGTCCTTTTATAGTAGCACATCTTGCTTCAGTTCCTAATTGATGTTATTTGCTGGCTGCTGTAGAATAATTCATGCTGCTGTTAAGGAGAGGGGGGGAAAAAATGCAGCAGTGTTGTTGTAATTTTTTTAGAATAATCTTTTTCAGTGTCACAGTGCTCGTACTTCTCTTTGTCCTAGTAGATAAGTATAGTTTAAAAAAGAAATGCATGACAATGTTCTTAATTGGTGGAAAAATGTGATATTTTACTAATGAAGTAAAAGTGACTGCCAGGATGTGTTTACTGATGAGGCAGCAGTGTGTGCTGTGGTCCACTGGAAGACTATATGTTGAAGCATGTACCTGTCCTTTAGCTTCCAGCCCAGTCCTGGCATTTCCTATCTCATTTCTTTTCATTTTGGTTGGGAAAGCATACTATCTGTGATGTTCACTGTGGAGTATTTGCTCCAGCACTGTCAATGTATGATTACAAAAAAAGACTGCTATGTACCTTTAAAAAAACTGCAGATTATTAAAACTAAAAAAAAAAAAAAAAAAAAAAAAGAAAAATCCAAAACAATGTAACAGTTCAAAGAGAATATATAAAGCAAGAGCTGGGTATCATTCAAAAATAGCCCGTCTTTAATTCTGGCTTTAAGTCAATTTTTTTCTGGAAAAATATCCCCTCTGATGCAAAATACTTTCCTTAAGTAAAGAAAATTTTCTTCTTAAGAAAGAAAAACTAAGGTGATAAGTGATGGGAGGCAAATTAAACCAAGGGGAAGGCAAACAATAGTTTGACAAAAACAATCAAGGGAGCAGTAAGCAAAATGAGAAAAAGGAGGGGGAGTATTTTGATACCTTGATCTTAAGGAAATCTCTTCCTAGTCATCCTTGTCTCTGTAGGAATGGTCCTGCAGTCATGGTGTGGTGCCTGTTTTAACTCAAGGGAGACCCAGGCTTGGAATAACAGGAACTCGAAGGCAGAAGCTGATCCTGGTGATGCACATCTCCACTAGCCAGATTGTAGCTGACAAAGAAAAAAAGAACTTTGAGATGTTATTTTTCCTTTTCCATGTGCGTTGCTTTGTAATGCCCAGCCCAAAGACACTGAGGAATATTCTAGTATAATTCAAGAAGCTCATGCATATGGCTGTACTTATTTAATTTATTGGCTCCATCATTGCTTCATTATGAATAGCCCTTGTGTTTAAGCCACTTCTTGGTCCTAAAACGATAAAAAGAGAATTCTTTCAGTAGTTATGGAAGAAATGGGGTGACTACCTTGCTTTTAGTTTCATAAAACTATAATCATAAGGATCGAGCACTACAGTGACAGATATACATGTAACTTTGTTAAATTTTGAAAAGGTAAATTTGCTAGAAAAGAGCTCAGACACCTTTTGTTAAGGCACTTATAATTTAAGAGACAGATTTACAAATACTTGCTGTAGGCTTGCTCTGAGAACCAAGGATCCCGCTGAGCACCAAGAATTATTGAAAATCAATGAATTCTTAGTATGCAGAAGGTCAGATGTGTTTCTAAAATACAGAGATGTACAATTAAAATATTACAGTGCATATGTGCCTGGTTTAAAAGATCTCTTTACAACAGATTGTTACTCCCCTCAATCTATCAAGTAGTTAATTTTAAATCCTAAGGAAACACGTATCCATATGCATGCTTACTCTGGAAAGCTATGTTACTTTGAGCGTAATAATGCATATTTTTAATGTTCTGTGTGCTTCTGTTTTCGTGTCAAATGGTTTTCAGAGCCATTGGTTATCTTTTATGCTAATTACAAAGTTATCCCTTTTGCTGTTTCATAGTACATCATGGAGTCTTAAATTTCATGGAGTTTTAAATTTCAATCTTTTTTTTTTTCTTCTTTTTCTCCCCTAGACAGTATAGTGCTCTGTCTTTACACCTCATGTCAGCCTGACTGTTCTTGCATTAACCTAGGTTACTTGATTTATTACCTGATTCACTTGATCTGGAGCCTGGATTTTCAGAAATGTACTCTAAAGTTTAGCGTATGAATTCATACTTAGGTACAAGAATAGATAATTTGATCATCAAAATTGCGGAGTTCCCTTCACTTCTCACAAAGTCAGAATTTAGCAGGCTGGGGATGTTTATGGTTTTAAAATCTTGGTCCAGCTTCTCCCTTTTGCCAGGCCAGTAGAGTTAGGCAGTCTGTCTGTCTGCCTGTACCAGAAGGTGCCTGCAGTATCGGATGATGTTGCACTGTTTGATCATGAATTTTCAATGTATTGTGGAACTGACTGCTGGCACTATGTACTAGAAATCATGCAGCGTCTGTTCTTATTTTATGTCGGCTGTGTTAACAGTTATTCTACCACTGCATGTCAACACTCTGCAAATTATCTTAAGTTCTGAATAATCAGTGTAATAACCAGTAAAAAGCTCATTTAAAAATAAATATTGGTTGAGCTAAGGGCTTTCCCAGTCTCTCTCAAAGATAGCAGCAGAGCAGAGATGGTTCATCCCAAAGCTGGTATCACCACAGTGTTGTCAGCAATCTGTGCCTGGTCTCATTTAAAAAAAAAAAAAAAAAAAAATGCAGTAAGTGTGCGTTAATCTCCCTACATGTAATGTGCCTGTTTATCTGAAAAATGGATTGTAGTGGTTTGAACGCTGCCTCTGAGCAGTTAGGAGCTGGGTAGAGAGGAGTAGCGTTTCTACGCAGTGGGTGGGAGAAGACTTTATCTGTTCTTGGAGTGAAACAACATCAGGAAATGGTCATGATTGCAGCAAGGGAACCTCCAACTAGATATAACAAAATTTCACCATGAGAGGATGTTTAGTGGTGGTACCGGTGATATCTCCATCCTTAGAAATATTCTACAGTATACTTGACGTGCTCCCACACAAGCTGATGTAACTGAATTTAATTCGGCTTTAAGCAAGGGAGTTGGACAAGGACCTTCAAAGGTCTATTCCAGCTTACAGTACTGTATGATTTTCAAAACAGGAGGGTACAAACAGTATTATAGTCTTAAAAGATTTTGAACCACCTTTCCAGTTAAGTACTTAAAAAATAAAAGGTATGTGTCAGCTATCAAAAAGTGCAGGGGCTGTGAAAGAAGCCTTTAAGACATACCTGATAATTGCACCAAAATAGTATGCTCCTGGAAGAGACAGTCCCATAGTTGAGGCCAGATATACACGTTATTTCCAGTTAGTTTAAATCATGGTTTATTTCAAAAAGATTTGTGAAAGCTATGGTATTTGAGCAAACCATTATTGTTAGATAGCACAAAATACCAAAAGTTCAAGAAGGAGCTGCTATGTAAATTTGTGAAGGAAAATTTCAGAATACAAAAGGCTTTTCTTTGGAAAAACTCTTTTGTCTATGAAAGTGCTTCTAACCAGTACAGTACCTGCTACAGGACATATGTAAGGTAGCTAATACAGTGATGGCATTGTAATGTAACGTCAGCCTCAGAGGTGGGTTTTCACTGAAAAACAACTTTTGGGTTGAAAACTAGTTAAGGTAGATATGATGAGCAGCTTGATAAAGTGGAGAAAGACAGGTTTTGCTTTGCATAGTGACTTTGATTGTGCCTGGAAATTTTACAAAGAACTCTGAGTCTTGCTGGCACAAAACAACTGGAAAAAAAGACTGGCAGGAAAAGGTTCAGCTTCAGAAAATTGGCTTCAGCCGGGGCTAGTCAGAAGTGTCGTTGATCCTCAAGTAAAGGTAGCCTTGAGTTTGACTTGTCAAGACTATGAATGTGAAGCGGAGGAGGTGATGAGCTGGCTGTGTATTAAAGGCTGTACGGCAGCGTTCATCTCATTGCACTTGGACAACTGTGTAATAGTTGAGCCAATGCAGTGGAAGTGTTATTTGGACAAGGCATATCTAGAGCTTTTCATCTCTAAGGGACCTTCTGAGTAGAAGATAAAAGTCCTTTGACTAATGCCAACTTTTGTTGGAAAACCATCCTTCAGTGTAAAGTACGAACAGCCAGTGAACATATTCAGAAACTCTGTGATGATTTGAAAGTCAGTGTTGAATTTGATGGATCAGAGCTAGTCCCAGAGGCCTCCTCCAAACTGATGGTCACTCTTTTATGCGTTCGTCTTGTTCTGCGAGGTGCAAATGCATTGGGGAGAAATCTTTTGAAATAGTAGTGTGCGTTGATGAAGCTAGCTAGGACAAAAAACAACCTCAGCAGTTATACTGCAGACCATACTTATCAACAAATTGGAAAAGTAGCACATCTGGAAGTTAACCATAAGCAGAGCTGAGAGGCATCTGACCCTAGACTGACTTTGAGGACTGAAACACAGGATGTTGAAGTAGAAATCACTGTGCAGATGTACTGAAAACTCCGGTAAACCAAGTGACTCATGCGTTCCTTTTAGTTATCGGACACAAGCGTGGTGGGATAGACGTAGCCTGTGAGGAGGTAAAAGTCCTACTGAAACCAGAATTAAACTTGAGTCTCGCAGGCGCTGAGCTCTTGCAGTGGTTACGAGTGCTGAAGATTGAGATGTGAATTACAGGGGTTTAACACAGTTGAGGCCAACAGCTATGGGAGATCGTATAGTTGCCCTGAGTCAGTCCTAATGACTCATTACAAAGGTTACTGACAAAGCCTGCTTGTTCAGGAAGAAATCTGTTTTATGGGTGAAGGACAGGGCTGTTTTGGTTACTATGGTGGTAATCAGAAATTGGTCAAAGAATGCATCTTAGAACTGTACGAACACACCCAGTCTATATTGCTGGCAGAGCAAATTATGGGAGCAAAATGGAAAAATACAGAAATGGTGAATTGTATTGAAAAGACAGGAGTAGAAGGGAAAGTTAAAGGGTCTCCAACTTTTAGTTGGACCAGTGATATTAATTAAGTTGAGGTTTAATGGGGGGAGAATAACAAGAGAAATTTGAGAATAAAAACAAACTATTCCGAAATAGCGCTTGGCAGCGTCAGCAAATTGCTGTAATATACTCAAAAGCTGATAGAAGACAATTTTGCTTAGTTGCAAGGGCTGCTTTAGGGACCACAAGGTTTGAGAGGAGGAAATGCTTCTCTGGGAATAGACAGTAATGTGGAAAAATGTCTGTAAATGATAACACTCCTCCCAGGACAAAAGAGGTAGTGGGAAGGGCAAATTTTAATAAATGTTTCTCTGAAAGTCTGTAGAGGTTAAGAAATATCAGCTTTATGTTCTTCTGGAATAGTCTGGCTTTAGCAGCGACCTTGTTTTGACTTCTCGCTTTCTTCTCAGTTTACTTTAAAAAGAAATTGGAAATTTATTTATCTCATAATTAATATGTCTAATTGCGGAATTTATCTGTTTGAAAGTTTTTTCTCTTGTTTGAACATCCCTACCATAGTTTATTATTTTAATAGCCATGGAAAAAATTAAAATGTAACCAGTTAAAATACAAACAGGTAATGGCTCTGATGATCCAAAATAACTGTATAAAATTGTGCCTTTTAGTGCTGTTTAATGATGGCCTTAACCCACCTGTATGGAAACTGCTGTTCCTCTGGTTTCCTTATTTTGGACCCGTAATCTCCTATGAAGAGGTTTTATTTTCTTTTTGGCTGTGAATGCAATGCGGAAGTTCAGAAGAATGACACTTTTCATTAAATTGGTATGTTCATCTAAAAGATTAAAGAAGTTCAGGTTTTAAGATTTTGACAGCAGTTTGGGTCAATTCCTGTTTTTAGCTAAATTGGTTCAGTCTTCCCAAGCTACACTAATATGAATTCCTGCACGTATAAAAAAGCTTTGTGAAGCATAACATGTCTACGGACTTTTCTATAAATGTAGCAAGGAAAATCAGACAAGATGGGTACATCAAGGGGAAAAATCCTGGCTAAGCAGTGAGCTTGCAATAAAAATAAGAAAAGTAAAGGCTGTGTAAATTAATGGCTGGAGTAGCACAGTATCCTTTTTGAAGGTGTAGAGGAGAAGTGTGAAGGGCAAGAATGCCTCAGCTGAGATTTTATAAATCGCAAACTTTAGGCATTCAGTTTCTTTTCAGATTCTGACATACCTACTAATCCCAACCAAACCGCTGTTCATTCAATATTCATGAATGAAAAGTCATTTTGTTCTTAAGTCTGCTTCAAAGAAAGTGTTCCCAGTACTGAGATCAGCCTTTGGAAGCTGAAAATTTTGGAAGAACAGGTGAGTTTTGAGAGATGGTAAAATAATAGAAAAATGAATAAATGTCAGCCCCAAACAAGTGGTTTCCGTAGGAACACAGATGTGTGGCTCCTGCGCATGACATATTTAGCAGTTTGATTGCATGTTTGTTCTGACCTTACAACTGAAAAAGGCCATTTGAGAATTCTAGCATTTGAGGATCCTAACAAGGGATCGTTATGCTAATGTCTCCCGAAATATCCCTAAACTCCAGTGTTAAAGTTCATAGCTGTAAATGGCTCACAAAGAATCTGAAGCACATTAAATGACTGAGTTCCACTTTACCCTTGGCAAAGTACTCTACTGACTGTTAGCACAACGAAAATGTACATGGAAATGTTCTTTAATGTGTGTCATGGTGATCTTGAAAGCCGAAGTAGAAGTAACATTGAGCAGTAACCTTTATCCAGTAAGTACCGTGTTTTCATAGGTTGCCATTAGGGTAAATTTACCCAACGCTCGTTTTGTGGTAGGCCACCAGCAGTCGCGCGAAGCCCTTCTGGGGGTCTGCAGCCTCTCCTGCCTCTGGTACACCTTACTGCACGAGACGTTAAAAAAAGGTCTCCCAAGGCAAAAGCTACATTTGTAGAGATGTGTAACTCCATAGAGACCTTTGGAAATATGATTGATTACAGATGACTTGTTAATTAGTGTGAAACATTTCAAAGTGTCCAATAACTTAGCTGTTTATGCTGAGCTTTGTAGAGCTTGCAAAATGAGTTGAGTCTATGTGAAACTTTCTAATCTGCATAAATTTTAGCCTCTACTGATTTGAACACATAGAAATGTGAAAAGCTTTCCATGTTACCTCATATGGCTTAGCATTTTTTTTGATGTGCAGATTTGAAGTCACAACCTGAGCAGTGGCCCCTCTGTTGTGTCACTGTGCCCCAGCAGGTGCCAGGGACACTTAATTGCCTCGAAGGCACCGTGCCATGACTTACTCGCTGTGAAATTCTCTTATTTCTGCTGTAGTTATAAGGGGTATCTAAATTGGAACATAAATTGTCTCTAGTTAATTATTCCATTAAATGAGCAATGTGGATTGCTAAGCATTATTATTCCCATTTTACAATTGAAGAAACGAAGTTAGCGATGTCTTAGTGATACGGATGTGAGTATTTAGTTGCATATCTGGACTCTCATGAGTATCATAAATAATACCAAAAATCTGGTGTGTTTCAACTGTTCTGGTCATTGAAAACAGACTGATAATGAAGATAAATTTGTGCATATGCTGTACTTGTTCTGAATGTACAATTGCTACTCATCTCTGCAAGAATCAAATGTAAGGTCTGAACTCCGGCTACTGAATGCTCTAGGATAACTAGCAAGCCCAAAAAATTAATCCCCAAAATGGGATATAGGAATCATAGAATGGTTTGGGTTGGAAGGGACCTTAAAGATCATCTAGTTTCCACTCCCCTGCCATGGGCAGGGACACCTCCCACCAGCCCAGATTGCTCAAAGCCCCATCCAGCCTGGCCTTGGATACCTCCAGGGATGGGGCAGCCACAGCTTCTCTGGGCAGCCTGGGCCAGTGCCTCACCACCCTCACAGTAATTAATTTCTTCCTAATATCTAATCTAAATCTGCCCTCTTTCAGTTTAAAACCACTATCCCTCGTCCTATTGCTCCACTCCCCGATAAAGAGTCCCTCTTAATCTTTCCTGTAGCCCCTTTAGACAGTGGAAGGGGTCTCTAAGGTCTCCCCGGAGCCTTCTCTTCTCCAGGCTGAACAACTTGGCCACGCTTCTTTTGATGCAGCCCAGCGTACGGTTGGCTTTCTGGGCTGCGAGCACGCACTCCTGGCTCATGCTGAGCTTCTCATCAACCAATGCCCTCACGTCCTTCTCCTCAGGACTGCTCTCAATCCATTCTCTGCCCAGCCTGTATTTGTGCTTGGGATTGCCCTGACCCTGGTGCAGGACACTTGGCCTTGTTGAACAAGGTTTGCACCTCGTAACTATAGTATAGTAATACTGCTGATCTCTTTGTTGTAGGAAACTGAAGTGCTCTAAGAGAGATCTCTACATTTAGATCTTCTCTTTCATCTGGAACACGATTTTTCTGGAGATAAGAATACACATTACAATCTAGTGGTATTTTTCAAGGATTTTTATATGATTTTTTTTTAACTGAAAAAAAAAAGCTTTGTTTTGTGGCAGGTCATTTCTTTTAGCAAGATGTACGTTACCTTTCAAAACAGTGGGAGTATGTGACCTGACTGGGTGCTTGTAAGGCTTTCCTTTCATTCCCAGACATTTTCTTGTTAAGCCTTGATAATATATGGGTTTTAGCACTTATTGCAGTTAATCAGAGATGTCTGAATGGAGCATCAAGGACACTTAGCTCTCAGGTGGCTCTGTGACTGCTCTTGGAGTACTTGAGTTGTGAAAGAAAGAAATGGATTTAACCAGCTTTATTTTAGCTCATCAAATCACCTTGCCATGCAAAAACAGAATGTAAATTACCAGTGCAAAATGGTCATAATTTTTTTTTCCTGTGGTATGCAGTGTTTTTCCAGATCCAAATTTTCCTTTAGGCATGCCAGGCTTCAGTGCAGTGGCATTGCCGAAACACCTACATGGGGCGTGCTTATCATTGCCTTCTCTGGTACGGGTGGAGCAAGCACAGGGTGTCAGATAGATTCGAATGACTATTTTCTCTTAAGGGTCATTGTCCACATAGCATTATATTATTATTCATTGCAACAGATGATTATGTTATTAAAATACTCAAGGAGTAGAGTATTCACATAGAGCTTTTAGGCACACACACGCTTTAGGGTTGTAATTAGATAGGTGAGGGTTTCTAGCACTGGGGCACTTGGAGGATCTCGTAGGCACATGCAGACGTTGTCGATTTGTGGAGAGCCAAGTTCCTCTGCGAGATGTATTTGTGAGATCCTGCGGGGAGCCAAGGAAATCTATGTTTCAAATACATCGTGCCCTGCAGAGAGAGCTTTCGCGTAGGCACTCGCTGCAGATGTTGGAGAAAATGCTGAACTTCTAAGTGCTCACCAGTGTGTGTCTCATCCAGCCCAAGGGAAATAATTGGAAAGTGTTTATAAAAATACAGCCTTGCCATCAGCATTCAGGAGGGGATGGGAGAAAAATTGGATCCCGTGTTGTGGCAACCGTACTCGTTATTGTAATAAACAAGGAAAGAAAGAGGATTCCTCATAACTAGAGAGAAGATCAGGAGCTGCCAAGTCTGCAGGCTTGTTGTGGAATGAATGAGGAATAATTTTATTTCTTATTTTATTATCGTTATGCCAATCCTTTAAAAACACTCCTGAAGAAGAGTGGCTCACTGTGAGGAAGACTTACAACTTTCCTTCAGTCAGTTCAGTATGAATGTAGGATGTTTATTTCACATTATTGAAATGTTTGTCGTTTTACCTTCAAATCAGGCAACATGTATACATCTGCCTATTAACATATGACTTACAAAATGGCATGCAAAAATGTGGTGATTATTTTTAAAAGCGAGGGTCACATTTGGTGACAAAAATCTGTCAGTACTGTGTGACCAGCATAGGATGTTTTTGCTTTTGGGCAGTTGTATTGTGTGGGGCTGAGATAAACGCTATTTCTGATATATATGTTATTTAGCTGCTATTTCCAGGCACTGAATAAAGACGCAAGCTCTAACTTTCAGCCTGGAAAGCAGGAGCAGGTGGCTAGAGGGTGCAGGGTTTGACCTGTGCCGCTTTGTGGGGTAGGGTGTTAGTGCAGGGGTAGCGTGAATCTCCTATGCTCTTACACTTCAGATGTGAGAGCCGAGACAATTTCTACAGAGTGAATCCTGCTTCTTCCTTCCCCAGGTGTAAGTTAGGGGTAGCTCAGGGAAGCTGCCGGCTTTTACTGATGCAAAAACGAGTGCTTCTTTCCCTGAAATCTTCAGAGTTCACAACTTTAGGAAAATTCTTCGTGTAGTAATATTCACTCCTCTTCACATTCCTGAAATAGAAATGATCACAGTCTGGTGTCCTTAGACCAGCTCTGCTGACCCTGCTCAGAGTGGTTATGTTAATCACCACGGGAAGGATGTGTTTCACAAGAGAACAGAAAACATTTTTTCTTACCATTTTCAGAAAGCCTTTCAAGCAAGACTTCTTCCTTTGAGGTGCCTGTACTGCGTAATCTTGGGTATTGTTTAATATCAGATGGATCCAAGAAGGGGTGCTGGGTGGTACCGGGAGTAGCTGCACCCTCTGAACATCTGGGAGGCTTCTATATCTGCAATGTGCAGGTCCTCACCCTGCCAGCCAAAGGCTGTGCTGTAGAAGCACGATTTCTAATGCCAAGTAAAGCAAACTCAGGAAAAAAAAGTTACACAGCTTTCTCCTTTTGTCCTTGCATCATGTTTCTAGCCTAAATAAGGCAGCTATGATTAAGTCTACGCAGCTGAACGGTTGGATTTCATTCTTTGGATATTTCCTTCATCTACAGCATCTATGGCCCTTGCAAAAAATGCTTGGCAATAAAAAAAATCCAAGGGTACTAATGCTGCCTCCCACCTACTGAGTTTAGAGGCCAGTTTGGTTAAACCCCCTTACCAAAACAGCGGTGGCTTAAGGCAAAGCAAATGAGATGGGCAAAAGCAATTTCTACATAAATATTTTTCACACCCTCATGCATTTGGGGTTTGGTATATGGATCAAAATTGTCTTTCCAAGGAAGCTGAACCTCTCTTGCCCATGGGACAGTAGGCAGAGAAAGGGGTCATCGCTGGTTCAGATGACATGAAGCATCTTTGGATTTGCCAGGGTCACAGAAGCCCTTCCTCAGTGTTTTGGGTTTGCGTGGCTGGGGGCTACAGGGGTGGCTTCTGTGAGAAGCTGCTAGAAGCTTCCCCCATGTCTGACAGAGCCAATGCCAGCCTGCTCCAGGACGGACCCACCACTGGCCAAGGCTGAGCCCATCAGCAATGGTGGTAGCACCGCTGGGGTAATGTATTTAAGAAGGGAGGGGGGAAAAACCTGCGCAATTGGAGCTGAAGAGAGGAGTGAGTGAGAATATGTGAGAGCAGCAGCTCTGCAAACACCCAGGTCAGTGAAGAAGGAGTGGGTAAGGTGCTTCAGGTGCTGGAGCAGAGATTCCCCTGCAGCCCGTGGTGAAGACCATGGTGAAGGTAGGCTGTTCCCCTGCAGCCCATGGAAGTCCGTGGTGGAGCAGATACCCACCTGCAGCCCATGGAGGACCCCGTGCCGGAGCAGGTGGATGCTCAAAGGAGGCTGTGACCCCGTGGGAAGCTGGAGCAGGCTCCTGGCAGGACCTGTGGACCCATGGAGAGAGGAGCCCAGGCTGGGGCAGGTTTGCTGGCCGGGGGGATATCAAGCTCTCTCTTTTTTTTTTTTTTTTTATACAAGGCTTTTGTTGTTCTGAACACCAAAACTAGCAATAGCGAAGTACATGTGGGAACTAAACAGGATGATTTTCTACGTGGTGTTGGGCCAGGAAAACAATTTCAGTGTTGTGGAAGACCCAGCCCTGAGCCTTCTCCTCTCCTGGCTGCACAGCGGCAGTTCCCTCAGCGTGTGCTTGTGTGCCCTCTGCCCTGGCCCCTCACCATCTCGAAGGCACTGGGCTGCTCCGCACCACATGTGTCAGTGTCTTGCCTGTCCTGGGGAGGCCAGAACGGGACACAGGAGTCTGCATGCAGCCTTAAAAGTGCCAAATAAGAGAGGAGAGCGTTTTTTTTAACTTATTTTTTCTTTATTTTTTTATTGGGTTTCAATGGTTTTTTAATTGTGTTTTATTGGGTTTTTAATTGTTTATTGGCCAGTCTTGTGAAAGCATCTTCCTGTCAGAACTGTAGTCATCTGCTTCTCCAAAGAAAGAGCTGTCTCTCCATCTTGAATGTTTCCAGGGTGTGTCTACCTTCTTTGATGAGCTGTTGCTACTCTCTGGGCACTGCCAGGGCAGGTCTGGCTTCATCTTCACCCACCCGTTTGGTACTTGAGGCGAGAGCTAGCCGAGGACAACCACCCCTGCTGGACTTCTCATCCTCGACTGGAAGCCTGGAGAAAAGGAGGCTGAAGGGAGACCTTATCAGGGTCTACAACTACCTGAAAGGAGGTTGTAGCCAGGTGGGGGTCAGTATCTTCTCCCAAGTAACAGGTGATAGGACAAGAGGAAATGGCCTCAAGCTACGCCAGGGGAGGTTTAGATTGGATATTAGGAAAAATTTCTTCCCCAAAAGGATTATCAAGCATTGGAACAGACTGCCCAGGGAAGTGGTTGAGTCACCATCCCTGGAGGTGTTTAAAAGATGTATAGATGTAGCGCTGAGGGACATGGTTCAATGGTGGACTTGGCAGTGCTAGGTTAATGGTTGGACTTGATGACCTTAAAGGTCTCTTCCAACCTAAAAGATTCTATGAGTTGTGGCCCCGTGGGGTATCCACGCTGGAACAGTCTGTTCCTGAAGGACTGCAGCCCATGGAAGGGACCCACGCTGGAGCAGTTCGTGAAGAACTTCAGGCCATGGGAAGGACTTGTGTTGGAGAAGTTCGTGGAGGACTGTCTCCTGTGCTGGAGTTGGGGCAGAGCGTGAGGAGTCGAGGGGCAGAGACAAGGTGTGATCAACTGACCACAACCCCCATTCCCCGTCCCCCTGTGCCACTTCGGGGGAGGAGGAAGAGAAATGGGGAGTGAAGTTGAGCTCAGGAAGAAGGGAGGGGTGGGGGAAGGTGTTTTAAGATTAAGTTATTATTTCTCATTATCCTACTCTGATTTTGATTGGTAATAAACTAAACTCCCCAAATCGAGTCTGTTTTGCCCATGATGGTAATTCCTGAGTGATCTCCCCATCCTTATGTCCACCCATGAGCCTTTGCTTCTATTTGCTCTCCCTCGGGCAACTGAGAAGCGGAGTGATAGTGGCTTTGGTGGGCACCAGGCGTCCAGCCAGGGCCAACCCACCACACTCGGACCTGTGTTTGTCTGCTTCGCTGTAGACCTTTGTATGAATAACATTTGAAGGTATTGACATCTAAAGAGAAAGGGTTGTGATGTATAAAAGGCAGCATTTTACAAGCTCAGAAAGATACATCTTACTGTTTAATCATAGCCTCAAAATCACAGATCCAAAAGTGTTTATGTTTTCTTCCTCTTTGCATACAATTATGATAAAACAGAATTTCTTCACAAGTTACTGTATGAAATTCTGGAAAAGGAGGCAAAGGGGATTGTTTTGTGGCTCCATCAAAGTGTTTAAATAACACAAATTTGGCTTTTAGGATACTATCAATGAAATGCTTATTTTGGAGTTGTTGCTATCATCCAAGTCTAAGTTTGAAGATTAAAATCAGAAGGTCAAGATTTCACAGACATTTCTCTCCATGGACCTCATCTGTGCATATGGGTTTTTTGATTCAAAGATAGATGGCTGGATTTTGAAAACTGTTCAGTACGTAGCAACTGCAAATGATCTCAAGCGGGAAGATTTTTTAAAGCCCCAAACAGGCAGAGAGCAGCTATACCCTTTAGCAACTCTAGGAAAGTTCATTAAGCAAATGGGAGCGACTCAGCTCGGGTAACCTGCCACCTCGGGTGGGTGCCTGGCTCTCAGCTAGGCTGGTTTTTAATGTTGTGGCCGGAATAATACTTTTGAAGTTAGTGAGGCTCTGCTTTGAGCATATTTGAAATTACAAGCATCTGATAACTGTAAACATTTACCCTTGTCATAGAAAGAAAAATCCACCTTATTCAAAGAGAGAGCAGGGCACATCTTAAAAAAAACCCCTTTTTTTCTCTGACATGTCTTACAGGTGCATTGTCGTGGTGCTATTCTTTATCTAACTCTACATCCAGTTGAAAGGAGTCTATTTTAAGTGTTTCATTATCACAGAATCACACAGAATCACAGAATCTCCTAGATTGGAAAAGACCTGTAAGATCATCTGGTATATATTCTATTCTTAATTTTTTTTAGATTGGATTTTAGACCATTTATACTTTCATTACTTCTTCAATCTCTTAGTGAATGCAGTAGCAGTATTTTTTAAATTAATAGTGTGGCATTAAGTTGGCCTAGCATAAACCAGTGCCAAATTATTTACTGCCGTCTTATGCAAAGTACTGCGTGTTCCCAGAAGCATGGTTTGTACATGTGTAAAAAAAAAAAAAAGTGGCTGTTATGCTACAGTATCAGCTGATACTGGTCTTAAAAGTACATTCGTTTTGTCTCAAGTGAAATACCTTTCCTTTCGGAGTACAAAAGGATGATGATCTTTTCCTGCAGTCCCTTCCCATAACACTGGAATGTAAAACTCGCTGCCAGCTAATGTACAAAGCAGCTGGCACTGAACAGAAAAGACACAAAAGATTGACCGGAATTCAAACTACCACAAAATGAAATGAAAGTAATCTCCTATCAGAAGTATCTCAGAAGTATAGTTTCCTTTGAACGGTGAAAACTAGCATTTAAATTACGTAACAGACCTGAACAGAACCACAGAGCATAAGAGGGAAATATGTAACACCCAGGTCAGCTGAGCTCCTCTGAGCTTTTCTTGTCTAAAAGGAAAGGCAATGGTAGATGAATGCACTCAAATACTGTAAAAAATAATAACGCTTTCTGGTATTTAATGCTTTTCACTGGAAGACCTCCAGATGTTTTTCTTTAAATACTAATTATGCATTGCAACTGATGTTAATATCCCATTAAGGGAGGCTTGATTATGTCCCTCTGTAAGTGCTAGAAACAGAGTTCTGTCCTCATCTATCCCGGGTGAGAAATACGGTGAATGGTAAATGTAGGAATAAAATCAAGGTGTCATAAGTAGAGTGATTGAATGTTTTCACTCTGGTATCTGAAAACAGGAGAAATTAATTTTCTTTCCCTTCAAGTTCAAACACTGCAAATGTCACAGGCTGTCTGATTGCAGATTTGTCTTGTCATTTCCCAAGAGGGCTGTTTCCCTGCCCGGTAGGTGAGTGCTTGCGCTGGGCTGCTCTGCTGCCCTTTCCTGCCTGGGGGGTGGTCTTTGTTTTGCAGAAGCCTAAATCTCCCAAAGAAAAGTTGTACTTAAATTCACTTGAATATATAAATCAATGAGTTTGAAAAATGGCCGTAATCTGGGTACCTGGTACCTTTTAAAATCGTTAAACCATACAATAGACAAATGGAAATAAGAGAAAAATGAATTAGAAGTGAGGAAACTAGGTATTTTTTCTCCTCTGATTTTTAACAGGTGAATTTAATAGAAGATCAATAGTGCTGGTGAGGGTCAGCTTTACTTGAGGAAGGTAAATAGGTGCAGTTCTCAACATGGTCTTCTACAGCATCTCAACCATGACCATCAATACCCTTTGATTCCAGTAGTGAATCAGTTGGAAGCAAAAAATGCCAATCATGCTGTCTTGTGCACTGATGTATGAGGAAATCAATAATTATGGAATTTAGTCATCAAAGCGTGTTACAAGGTGGTGTACAAACATTAATTAACCTTTAAAAATAAGTATGAAAAAAGTAATGTTGCTCCCGTTTCAGAGCTTGTGATAACTGGAATAGAGGAAGATAAGCGTGGCTGGGTTTTTCAGAAGTCGCAAGGGTCTTATTGGAGATGAAGGCAGGCCAAATCCTCCAGTCCTGGGGTACAGTTTTTTGTGTACGACATCACGAGAAAATCTCAAATCACCTGGAAAGGTATCTAGCTTTCCCCCCCGCCTAACACAGCGGTCACGGTGGAGTAGCCCCTGGTGTAGATGGCTGCGGAACCAGCGCTTTGGCTTGCCCCTGTGTGGTGCAAGACCAGATCGCAGCTAGCGGGCTGTACTTGAGGCAGTGCATTCTGAAAGAGGTTTTGCTGGTGACGAGAGGGGTTTTTAGATTATTTTATATACATGTTAACAGTGTGGATTTATGCTGGTGTCCCATGTGAAAACCAAGGAGACATAAATCCTGAAATAGAAGCTTTGCATCCTCTATTACAATGGTGTTTTTTTTAAACTGTGGGTGTGGGTGCAACTCCCTATGCCTGTGGCAGCGTCTCCACTAGAACCATGTGAACTCTTTGCTTTTTTCCTAGTATATAAAATAATTTGTCCTTGTGACATATTATAGGCTCTTTCATTAGATTTAATTTCTTCTCTTGTTTATTTTATTGCACTGACTTAAGAAAAATACGATACTATGCTTGTCATTGCCTTAGGGTTTTTGTCCTATATAAATGCTATCTTTTTGATGATTCCGAGAATTCTGAGGAAAAAAAATATTGATTTCTCTATGTCAAAAGGCTCTTCTATATCTCATAAATATTCTTTTTTGTCAAGATTTAATAATTTGTTGTCCAAGCCAGTGCTTAAGTGAAATAGATTTATGTTAATACAAACTTTCTTTGGTATTAAGATGATCCATTTTTCAAGTGAGGAAAAAAGGGAGGGTGTCAGGAGCAACAAATGATCATATGTACTACGGTTTACTTGCAACCTCGGGTTCAAACCAGATGATTTTGAGGAAGAGTTCATCAGGTAGATGTTAAAATGCATACAAGGAAAGAGGTACTTTTTGCATAGCTACAGGTAGGGGAAATACTAATACTCATCAAAGTCAACAGGTGTTGAATTAAAATGTTTGCAAGATGGTTTTCCACACTTGTCTTGGATAGCGTCCAGGAACATGAAAATTAGAGGCAATATTCAGGTTTCAATTAAGGCTGAAAAACCCAATCCAGTGAGCTTAAAAAGCAGTGGGACAGTTTTCCATGTTGTTTACTGGGCTTTCGGCCAGGCTGCAGCCATGCGCCCGCGAGGCAGGGAGAGGCTTTCCATGGGCTTCAGCAGGAGTCCCCTTCAGGAGGGAAAAAACTTCCTTCTCCTTACTAGAAGTGAGAGTAATTAGGTTTTAAAGAACTTCACGTATCAGTGAAACCACAGTGATTCCAGTTAGAGTAGATGAAAATGTGACAAGATACTCTACTAAGTCCCAGTCAGTTTGGGACTGAGGAGATACAAGATGACTGGTACAGTATTAAACTTTTTGGGCTCTTTGTGCCTATTAAAGGAAAGCACTTGATAAATGATGACCACATGCATGTCACTATTTGTATAGGATCAGCTCTGACTGAAAAAGTTTTTAAAAAAAAAAAAAAAGCTTGGTCTGTTGCCTGCCTTCCCTGACCTGCTTTTTTAATGTATTTTTTCTTACAGTTCTCTCTAAATGTAGGCTGAGTTTTGTTGCTGACTTTTTAACCATGAGGAATATAATTTAGAAATAAATCAGTTCCTAATTTAATTACCTGGGCTTTGTTTTTAATTATATGCCTCTACTAATCGAACAACAAATTATGTAAAATGGAGAATGGAAAAATAAATTTGCATGATATTTTTCTTTGCGGTTCTGGTGAGTCATTGTGTTATGAAATCATACCTTATCCACGAACTGAGTTGGGAAGGTAAACTAGAATGTAGATGTTTTGCTACATGTGTATTGATGTTTTGTATTTTAATGTGACTCAAAGTTTGACATGCTGCCTGACAAAAATAAGAGGGTTATATTTCTTCCTGCAGCAAAGTTTCAGACCAATGAGCCTTCTGGCAGGATGATCAAAGTTGAGTTTCAGCAATGGCTGTACAGATTGCCAGATTATATTGTATATAATTAGCATATGTTGTTCAAAATTCTTCTTGGTTATACCAGTGAGAAGCCAGAAGTACTCTCCTGAGATCAATGCATTTTCTCTGCTATTTACACTGCTGAAATCACAGTTTAGCTCATTGTATGATTTTGTAATATGTTGTACACAACTGTGAATACATATTTGATTATAATAGAAATGTGATTAAATTTCAGCTTTGTTCACTTCACCTGCTTTTGCCCACTATCTCTCTACTGAGATTTATTCCGTCGTTCAAAACTCTTCAACGGCTTCACATAGCTGCCAGAAAAATGAAAACAGCAAACAACAAACAAACAAAATCCCTTCTGCCAAGACCTTGATTCCTTTTCCTCCTACAAACATGGGTTTCATCTCTGCCACTGTGGCAAATTTATACATCGGATATTTCCATTCTGTGTAATGACAGAAATAGAGGCTTGCAGCCAAACTATAAGAAACAGATAGGTTTTCAAATACTAATTTTTAAATACTGGTCCTTCTATGAACAAGCTAAGTATAACTCCCTGTATTTCATGCACAGTGCCTTGTTTTCCAAGGGGAAAATTTAGAATTATTCTGATAATTTTAACAACACTGCAGTCTCTCAAAAGAGGTTTTCTGTAGTGTACGTGGTGGTACTGGAGCACCTTATCGACGTGCACATGGGCTGCCCGGCGTGAATCTGAGCTTTGTCATTTATGAGGACTTCTGCAATCCCAAACACCAAGTAGCTCTACAATGATAAATAAAACTTTGCTGGCATTATTGTCCTGTCTTTATACATGAGAGGTGAGCTCTTGGGGTAAATCAGCACTGCTGCTTTAATGCCTGTTGATATAAGTCGAAGTTCTCTTGCTGCAATTTTTCCTTTAGTATTACATTCAGTTTTATGAAGTAAGCCTGTGTTTATTGTCATCTTCTCTCTCTGTTTGAAGCAGAAAAATCCAAGATATCTTTTCTGAAAAAGAAGGGCAGATACGGTCATGGAACTTGCTTCTCTGTGGTGCCCTGAATTTGCATGACATAGTTTTCCTTTTTGTTGGAAACAATGTGCCAGCCACTGACTGAATCAATAAAAATTGATTTTTGAATAGTGAGTAGAAGCAAACAATTGCATAAAAAGGGAAATAATCTTATGCTGAAAGCAATTGGATAATACACATTTTACCAGTAATTGATGGGTGCGCAGAGATAAAAAATAAAGCAGGGCATTCATGACCTGGGAAAAAAAAAAGTTAAATGAGGTTTTAATTCTGATTTGTGATATTTTTATGACTGATATAGAACAAAGTATCTAATTTTATTCTAAGCAGGGTGGCTTGGTTCTTTTTTTTTCATCTTTGCTGGCTTATTTCTGTTTAGTTGTGTGAGAAGTGTGCTAAGTAGCCCCAGAAGGGCTTTCAAAGGATGGATTGCTATTGCTTTCGGTTGTACAAAAAGGTTAATTATGGAGGTTGGGAAAATGTTGCTGCTTTAATGATAAGGGACTACTATACAGAAATGACTAACTGAGCTAGTTTTCATGGTCATCTTAATTTTAAAATAAATGACAAAACATCAGGCTCCTTGATCATTCTGAGCATTAAAAATGAAAGGTCCGACATGCATGAGAAAGACCTAATGACCAGAAAATCTGGGATAGGTGACAGAGGAGGAAATCAACCAAAAAATAATTCATCAGAATTTCTATGTAACATGATTTTTCTGAAAACTAATTAAAAAAATGTACAAAACCAAAGTTGTAGAATTTTTGCTAGAGTTTACAGACTGTTAAATAAAACAGAATTTGTAATACATTAAACTGTAATTTTAACCCCTATTTTTTATGCTTCTCTTCATGGATGTTATTCTGTCATTCAAGTCAGTTAGGTACTGCAGGAATTCAAATGAGAACAGAATTTGGATTTTATTGGTGACATACTAAACTTTACATATTATCACTGTTTTTGCTTTAGTGCTGGTCCTGTAACACAAGTTTTCAAATAGAAACCATGTATTTCCCCCCATTTTGCACTGAGTGACCGAGAAAGAAAAAGGTCTATTCAAGGTTTGTGCAACATTCCTTTGCCAGGAATGTAAAGACCTCTAAATTACAGCATTTATTAGAACATACAAGAAAGACTGTAGCTGTCAAATTAAAGAATGATTGCTTAAGAGCATCATCCTTGAAAAGTGTTGAGACCAATGGTGGGTAAACCTCCATAGGTACCCGAAATTCACATTCTGCTTAAATAAGTGTTCTTATATGAATTCATTGAGTCCAACGAAAATTGCTCCAGGCTAGCGAACCTCTAAGAAATCTCGCAATAACCAGCTGTCTTCTGAGATTGTCTCAGCCAGGTGCCCTTGAGGATCACCTCTGTGAGCAGCACTGAATACGGGCTGTTGGGCTCCGGGGCTCTTCTGCCTTGGGAATGGTTGGTGCTCTGCTGCCAAGCCAGTCCTGGCAGAATTTCACAGTGGAGGGAAGCCCTCTAGAGCTTAGATGCAATTTACTTTTTAATACCTTCTGTATCTATTACCTTATGGCTTTTGACTACTGTCATTATTTTAAGTCACCTGTTAGACTCTGAGTTATGTTTGAGGTCCAAGATAATGCAGCCCAGACTATGAGGAGTTTGAGTTTGCGTTGAATTTTGAAGACAAGACATGTTTTAGTCCTGTTCCACCCTACACTTCACTGACTTGAATGAATTGAAAAGCATCCTCCATCTGCCTCCTATGCAAACAGAATATTGGTAGGAAGTGACCAAGCAACACTCTCATCAGTATTCCCAAGATACTTCGTTTGATTTTAATTCTTCAATATCCAATACCCCAGTATTTTAAAAATTTATAATCCTAGCCTGTTGCTGTTGCAGTCAATGAAAAAATATATTGAAGTAATGCAGAACAGCTAATACAGTAGAAATTAGCAAAGGTTGATGTTTGGAAGTTATTGCATCAATTTATAATTCATAAAATTAATCGGTTTTGTATAAAAGTTAATATCTCAAGATACTTAGAATGAAAACAGTTATTAGAAACATTATTAAACTGAAATGACAAAACATTTTGCTTTTCATACTCATTTTTTGCGCATATCTTTTGCAGTTTTGAAATATGTTTGTCTTAAAAATTATGGTGATGCAGGAACAATAGTTGTGGAAGTTTAGTGGTACTGGGGCAGTGGTGAAATACAGAATCTCAGCAAAACACTACCTATGTGAATTATTAATATTTGCATATTTGACTTCTGTTCATTCCTTTATTGGTTCTTTAATGTAAGTGAAAAAGGTAGGATTTTTCCAGTGTAGGTTTTAGTTCAGGTCAGCAGTGGCACTCGCCCCGTGGCATCACACGGCTTCCCAGCGCAGGCACAGACTGAGCTTTAAACTATGGCAGATATCAGGAGATTGTAGCTATTCCTTAAAATTGCATGTGTACTAAATAAATAGATATGTTTGTGAGCTTTTGCGCTTCTGTGATTTCTTTTCCTGTCTTGTTGGCAAGAGTTCCAAGACTTATTCCCAAAATTACGTACAACATTGGCTACCATAGTCTACAACTAAAGAGCAAAACTGTTCCTCGTTCCAAAGAGTCATTACTGAGATCTTGGCAGAGACAAAATGTTGGGATGCTGTGGAGTTAAAGAAAATACTGTTGGTGAAATAAGGTGGGAAAGCTGGTCATAGAAGCGGATGCTCGTAGTGATGAGAGCAGGGTGGTGGGTAGAAAGGAACATTACAAACTGAAATAGGTGGCATTGCAAACTAAGATAGACAACTGAAAGCAAGCCAAAGACCTGGAGAGGGAAAGCATTTAGTAGAAAAACACTGTGCTGTGTGTGAGCTTGCGAGTCTGTAGATTATCCAAGAGAATCTTGGATGCTGAGAGCAATAAAAATTACAACGCATAGAAAATTAGAATTGTGGCTATTGAGAGTCTAGAAAATTATGGGGGTGAAAGAGACTGAAAGGAGGGATTGGGAGGAAAAGCGGTTTGGTGTGACTGTGTGTGCAGTGAATAGATCCGACCATTGGTGAGGACTCCCCAGGGCTTGAGGTTTGCTTGGGGGAGTAAATACCGCATACCTCTACGCTCCAGGGATCTCGTGGGCATCAGAGACCCCCGGCTCAGGCTGGCGCTTAACTCCTTTCTGGTAGACTACATTTCACTTAATTTGTAAGTTGTCGCACATGTGAAAATGTAGTGTATATATAGTAGGTTTATAAATGCAACGTATCTTTTATTGAAATATCTTCCCCGATAAATCTAAAATATAAGCAGTTGGCTTTGTTTATTCAGAAACATGTAGTTTTGTTGTGACAAATAGCTCTGTTTGCTTTTGTTTCACATAAATACAGGAAATAAATATTTTAATTTACTGTAGTTATTCCTGACTAGCATATGTTAGTTTGCAGCATAAGTAGCATATATATAGATTTAAGAGTTAACTGGGACATAAGTGTAATTCCTTTTGAGCATTTAGCTATTAACTTAATGCAAGTGAAACCATTGACTCGCTTATTTAATGACTTATTTGTTTATATGGAAAATCAATTAGCACAGCCCCTGTGGTTTCCTTACCTTTTCTCTTCAAGGGTTCTCACCGGGAGAGGCACTGTCACAGCGGGCTTTTGGCACCCGCCACATCCCGCGGTTCGCAGGGGGCTCCCGTGGCGCAGGCACCAAGTGCCAAGTCCCTGCATCAGAGCAGGGTAGGAGCTGGGGAGTGAGACTACAGGGCCTTTAAACTTACTCGTAAAGGTTAGCATTAATAAATACCAACCTTGGGTATCCATGAGGAAGATAATGTTAATGGAAAGGGAAACATCATTGTTTTATTCAAGTAACTCAAAAAGGCTCCATTCCAGGCTGTGCTGCATGAGCGCTTGCACTGCTGTTTTATTTTTTTCCCCTTTTGTTAGGAGGTGGATGTCCTTTAGGACACAAAGTTATGTGTGTGCCAGGGAGGAATGTGCTGGAATAGCACCGTATCTGCACGAGGACGGAGGCGAGAGGCGCTGGGTACATCTCTCTCATTTGCTGCCAGTTCGGCTGGTTCTGGGCGGTGGGGTTCCAGGTCTGGGTCTCCTCGGAGCAGGAGCAGCCAAAAGCCAGTGCTTCCAAGCTGTTTGTTGGGCCTTTCTGTTGCTGCTTTGACGGAGGAATATATCCTCTCAGGAGTCTCTCTTGAAGCCTCTGGCATTTTTTGCACTGGTGACTACACCTAAATTGGCCCAGATTTACAAAGAGGTCCGTATATGCTTGCTACACTGAGATAAATCAGTCTTTTTTTCATGAAAAGTCAATTGCATTCCCATTTATCTGCCTGCGTATGGTTATTGATAGGAACCCTTCTAGTCCAGGGAAGCAGAAAGCAAAAAGCCAGCAATAGGCAGTGATCCCCACACCTTTCTTCTGGCGTTAACATACTGAATCAGCATGCACCAAGATATCAAAGATACCAAGATATTGTGCTGTAGGTGTCCCTGCTGTGGCAGGGGGTTGGACTTAGATGATCTCCAGAGGTCCCTTCCAACCCTGACGATACTGTGATACTGTGATCATCGGAGAGTGGGGCTGTTGACAGCAATGTGTGCTTGTAGCTACCCAATCCCAAATTAAAAACGAATGGCAACAACAGCACAAGCAAGACATGCTGTTAATAATATTATTTTGATACAGCATAGGAAGGAATGGCAGTGGGGTTGGGTGAATAAAAGACAGCTAAAGCACTTGCAAGGGCAGCCTTCGTCTGGTGTATCGAGCTCTCTTGGCCATGTCACTCGATTTTCAGTAGATGTTCAAGAATATGTGATTTTTAATTCCACATTTCCCTAAACCATCACTGCAAATAATAAAGAAAACAAAACAGCAATGCCTGATCTTCTAAATTCTTTTTTTTTTATTATTTTAGTCATTGGTATCATGGAGCTTTCTAAACACCAGGAAATATTTTGACGGTTCTATTTAGCTTTTTTGGAGTCTAAATCTTTAATTTTTTTTATTGTCGAAATGGAGAGAGAACATTTATTTTTAAGAAGGCAGCTGTTGAAACAGTCTGCTTTAGATGGTTTCTAATAAGTTTGGTGACTTAGAAGGAAACTGAAAAATAAGGAATATTCAAACCTGATTGGAAATACTATGCCTCCAAATGAATATTGGTTTATTTAAATAATTGTGCTCAATTTTGAAACTAAAAATTTTAAAAGGCAAAGAGATTATTATTCATAGAAAGGGTGTCATGAGTCATTTCACAGTTTATTAACCCATGCTGCTCAGCAGAGAAAAGGCGGAGGAAATATCAGGTCCCCGCTGAATAAAGTTTGATCATTGTGTTGGGTGTTGATGAACTGAAACAGTGACATTCAGCAAACAGGTTTTAAGGCTTTTGTGGCAGATATGAAATGGAGAGTAAATATTCCTAGTGGACTGTATAAGCTTATACCATCAGCGTCTCCGATTGCCTCAGTCAATCATAACCCCCCCGAGATAGCGCTGGAATTGGCCTTGTGTTACGCAGGCTCATTGACTTTTATTGTGTAATGTATTTCATCCTCTGCAGGAAGAAGACAGAGAGGCAAACAGTCTTTGCATTCAACTAATTCTTAATTGCAAGGAAGGGAGTTTGTTGGAAAGGAAATCAGGACAACCACTTGCTCTTGGTAGAGGAGGAGATGCTCTGACTATTTTAGGAGACATCATCAGGCTGAAATCCAATTAATTAATTATATTTTTACAATACTCCACACATACTTTCAGGTGTTATGTCTGTGCCCGGGGTGTCAACAATGTAATTTTTTCTACTTCTCTCAATTTTCACCTCTACAGCTCCATGAGAGCCTGACACGTACAAAAGGCAGCCAGACTGAGACTTTATTGTACAGTCTGCCCCTGATGGGAATATGTGCACAGTACCCATTAAAGTAAAGGGATTTCAGCACAGGAGCAGTGCTCTGCTTGGACACAGCTGGAAAAACTGGAGCTTAAAAATATTATTTCAGAACAGCAACTGTGAAGCTGGTGACTCACTGCAAAAAGTGCTGACAGTATCTTACTATGCATGTATTTTTAACATGCACAGTAATACATGTATAGAATATAGTTAAAAATACAGAGTATGGAATTACCATTAAAAGAAAGTGCCACAATTACTGAGCTCAGAATTTCTCCAGGAAAAATTCAGGTTCTCAGAAGTCCCAGAAGACAAATTAAATAGGTTACATCGCTAATTCTTCTTTAAGCTGTGGAGATCCTGGGGTTGGAAATGGCTGCAAAAAGGTAAAAAAATGAGAAATTTTAGATGTGCCTGAAAGGGGAAGATTGGAATAAGTGCTTGGAGTCAGAACGGATTGGTCATTTGGAGTACAAGACTGAGGGAAGCTGGTGGGCTGGGGTAGAGGAAAATCATTTTGGGGGAAGCCCTGTTTTAAGTATTCTGTAAGAAGATACTTTCTTTGCTGTCTTTATTACAGAAAAGAGAGGTTATGCTTATAAATGAGTATGTTTCACAATGAAAATACCCAGTTCTGTGTTATCAGCCTCTATGCCAACCAGGAGATAGACCTGCGAGGCCTGCTGGCAAAAGGATAACGCATTTCCATTTAATGGAAATTAAATGATGTCACATGTAAGAACTTGGGTGCAGCTGGCCAAGAAAAGTAGAAGTAGTAAAGGATTATTTATCATTAAAGGCCATAAATCACCATGGTCGGATCTCTTCAGAGGGGAACAGTGCCTCAGCTGGTTGGATGTCATCCCCGGTGAGCAATAACTGAGTAATGGCATTCCTGTTAGGGCAAATTGAACCCAAGGAGAGTTTTGTAAATGTTCCCAGTTAATTAAGATATTACCAGTTCAGCAAAAATAATAAAAACATTAAAAAATGGAATGAATGTAGATACAATTAGCATGTTTTAATGGATTTGTTCTTAGATCATTTATCTCTTGGTCAGCATTGCTTTCAAATACAATCAAAATGGAAGAGATGTGGAGTGTAACGGGAATAAGCGTGGTTGTGAGCTTCTCTAGGAGCGGTGCAGTGCTAATGCTCTTGATCACCACTCACACCTACACACTGACACTTTAACTGAAAGCACTTGCAATTAAAAAATGAATCCAGGTGCCTGTTGGTGTTGAGGAAAAGAGAGAGAGATGTTGTGTTTTCAAAATACCTGTAAACTTTAACATGACACATCTGGCAGCAGGTGGAAGGACTTGCTACTTGAATCGTAGGAAGAAAATCTTCTTTATATTAGCTCTCTTACCTTTCAGGTGCTTTTAGAGAGGCTGAAACGTATAGCTCAAAGGAAAAATATTCTGCTTGAAGCTAGGGAAAGAAAAAGTCAGGCCTGTTCCTCTTTCATCTTGCTACAATTAGAATACAACTGTAAACCATGTATTTTAAGAATTGTTTATGAACTCACAGGTCTGAACTGAATAACCATCTGTAAAATTTTAAAAATTAAAATCACTTTAGGAAATGGTGACCTTGCAGAGCTTAAATTGCTTATAAAATTCTGAAAGCTGAATTAGTTAGGAATAGCGATGAACTAGATAAAAACTAAGTGGAAAAAAAAGTACAAGCTGTTGCTCACCGTCTGTCCAAAGGGCTTGAAGAAAACCCTGACTTCTTGCTGAACTATCTGTGTATGCTGTTTCTTCCAGTTTGCTTCTTATCGTATTTGTGGTCGGACCCCAACAGCTTTAGCAAACGACTCGCGCAGTAGCTCAGCTTGGAGTGATGAACTAAGTATCTCCTGCGACTGTGATCGATGCTGTCAGCGGGATGGACCAGCACGTGCCGGTGGGGAAGGACGAATGTAAAACGGCGCTTACACAACAGAAGCCTTTCCTGCAAAGTGTAGGTCGAAGCCAAGTCTTGCAAACTCAGCTCTCTCAGAAGAGCTAAGGTAATGTTAAACCTACTCATCTGCGTGTTGCAGAGCCTACACTGTTAGTAGTAATAGGGTTGTTGTCTTATCTCAGGTGGTGGTGGTCTGCTGCGGTGAGAAAGGTCTTGCGCTACTCTTTCTTCTCTACCTTTGTGTCAAAGGTGATGCTCCTGTGGAAATTTTTGGTGGCAGTAGAAAAGTTCCCAGTGGCCTCTGATTGTCAAACATTATAGATGTTTTATTAAATGGTAAATAAAAGATGTTATGGAAGGAAAGCCATAAAGAGAGATATCTCGGCCAAAATACCAGGCTGCAAAATGGTCTATAAATTAACATGCTAGTTAACTCAAACACCAGCAGAAGCAAAGAAGCTTATATTGGCCATTATGGGGCACTTAGGGGTTTTTACAGCAGGCTGAACTTTCTGCCAGTTAATTTTTATGTTGTTTTTAAACTTGATCATCTTCACTACTGTTGTCCAAATGCCATTAATTTAAAGAACTGTCTATCAAAGCTGATTATTAGTATGCAGGGGTTGTGGTATGCTGCGTATATAGCAGAATTCTTTGAAGGCTGAAATGCTTTAGTCCATTTTGCTTGTATACAAGATGGAGGTCAAATATGACAGTGGCTGTTAACAAAATGATGAAGAATCTCACAAAGTGCACAATGTATTTTAAATAGTACTTTGAAGTTGAATTTGGAGTTTTAAAATTCCATTATTTAATGTTTAACCATTAAAAAACAGTACTTTCTGAAGACTAGGTAGAAGTGACATGATGTAGACAGCTTTTGAAAGGTTTGCTTTCAAATACAATCCAGAAGTTGCCAATTTAAGAGTTTAAATCTGAAATGGACAGAATTGTTGTTCCAGTGTTGCAAAAATAACAATTAAATACCTGCAAGGATGAGCATTACTGTAAATAGGGAATAAAATGCTCTGTAGGAAACCCTGAGTATAAGATTATTCTACTAGTTGAAAACTTTTACTTGCTTATCAGAGATCTGGTAAGTGGCTGAGCCATTTTGGTTACAAGTTAGGTCTGTTGACCTTCTGCTCTTCATTATAGGTAGTGTCAGATTGGTACCTAAAACAGAGCAAGGAGCAGTGGTAAAACTCTGATATAACCAGCACAAAACCTCAATAGTGTACAAAATGTCACTTAGGAAACTCTTTGATGTTTGTGGAAACAGGGTATTAGCTTTATTTGTCAGTTCTTTCCATTTGCATTTCTGTGCTCTTTGCTTCCTGAGGAAATCTTTTTCCATTTAATTAGAAAGAAAACCTAAGATACGTACTTGTTAACAGGCTTAATTTGCAGCGCTATGCCAAAGGTTCTTTGCAAGTCTTTGTAGGGAGTGTAGGAAGAGAAGAGGTTTTCATATTGTTCCTACTAAGCCCGAACGATAATGGTTATTGCTGCTTTTGTACCGCTGTCTCCATTATGCCCGCTGTTGAGTTCCACACTTTATTGCTTTTAATCAAATTTTAAAAAGACCCAATGTCACCTGCCTCACCGCCTCATGCACCAGCAGATGTGTATGTAACAACACCAATTCTAGGTGTCGTTAAACCTGTGACTTTCAAAATCTTGTAACTTTAGTCAGGTACATATGTTATCAAAATTTGGGATAAAATCTCATGAAAACAAAGTTTTTCAAAACTTTCTAAAATTTTAAGTTCATTTAGGATTTAGGTCATCTCTTGCCTTTGTTGACTTTTAGAACCATGTAAAAACCAAGAAGGGTGAAATGTTATGACATTAATTTCTCTTTTATACAAAAATACATACAATATGAATATCGTAATTTGCAATTTTACAAACTTTCCTTTGTGTGTGGACTTTCTATACCAAATCATACCACATTTGCAGCATAATTTTTCATGCAAAGTAACTTTTTTTTTGACAGTTCACATGTCCTCTTTCTTATACAGATAGGTTGCCTCCCAATATTTTGGAAATAATGGTAAAAAAATCATTCCATCCGTCAAGAAGGATTAGGGATGATGGAGATTAACAATGACAAAGACAACATAACCTTCTCCTTTAAAAAAGAATTTATGAACCAAATTGAGTGCTGGACTTCAGTCAGCTTGTTCATCAGTACTCCAAAAAATACCAAACCATTGACTGATGTGAAATGTTAATACCCATGGAGAAATTGCCATATTACATTATACGTGTGGAATGTCTCAGCCTGAAGAAGCTGCCCTGTGTAATTCACAATATTCTACCTAACGGGGGACTAACTCTCAAAAAAACCACAAATCTCCACTAACAGGAGCCTGATGGCCAGCAGTAGTTACTGGTAACGCCAGACACTTGTTGCCGAGCACATTTGTTGCTTTAAACTAATCACCATAGTAAAACAGCAGCAGCGTAATCCCAAAAGGTGACTTCCAAATCATACTGATTTCCAACTGCCGGTAAAATGCAGCTGGGAATTTACTCACTTTGGGTGTTTTGTAATAGCGGAAGGCGACTGAATTGTCAGAATGGAAACATTTAGCACCGATAATTTGATTTCAACAAAATGGTGATGGAATTGAGGCAGAATTGATTGCTTTTTGCCGGCTTGCTCACAGATTTCCTTGCAGATCAGCAGAAGAGCTGCCGGCTACCGGGAGCCTGGGCAGTCCCCCTGCATCACCCTTGCTTTTTTTCTGGCTGCCGTCTCCTCCGCAGAGGTACTTAGGGGAGGGAATAATTCTTCAGATTTAGACAACAGGGCGATTAAATATCATAGTTTGTCTTCCAGCAAAAATGAATTGACTTGCCAACCTGTGTGTGAGTTTTCCTAAAACTTCTTTGTAATTGCCGCAGTGAAGGTTTGCGAAACAGCGCCTTACAAGGTTAAGGACCGAGGCTGGCAGCCCGCGGGTGGGTCGCTGTAGCAGCATCCAGCCCGGCGCCTCCGTACAGCACTTCTAGGTAGAATTAGTGTGCAGATGTAAATGAAGATTAACACATTTCTATTTTGTGTAATCCCCGGCATTTTCAATACAGTGGATACATGGGCTATTTAGACTATGTGTACAAGCTTGGAAGCAGTTTAACTCTTTAATTACATATTTTATGTAATAGCAAGTTACTGAAGTATACATAAGTAATTTACAGATTGAGCAGTATAGTACCCTCATCCTCTCTTCTTTTTAATTCCCTTCTTAAAAACGACATCTGCAAGTAACTTCTTTATAGGCAAAATCCTCATGTTTTCCAGGATTTGTTGCAGGATAAAATGTGACTCTTTTATTTCATCCCTTTGTTTGGTTAGTGCCTTTTCATACTCGTAAAGCAGTGATGTACACTGCAGTGCTTGAGACTTACTTCACAGCAGTTCACTGTACCTATGTGCCCACTGAAATTCCTTGCATTTGGTGCGGATAAGAGGCTCTCTGCCCCTGGAAACAGCTGCAAGACAGGGCGGCTGGCTTTTCACATCTTTTAATCATCAGATAATTGTTTGTATTTTAAAGCACAATGTACATTTGTAGTACTGTTTGCGTGGTAAAGAACTTAGAATCCACACTGAATGTCCCGGAATCTGCTAAATGAGAAAAACGACTGAGTGTAGGAACCATTAAAAACTTAAACTCATTGTATCCCAAATAACTGGTATAATTAATAATAATAAGCAGGTTTTATACATACTAGGAGTGGAATAGTTGAATTTATTTCTATAGTGGCCCGTGCACTGTGCTTTGAAGCAGTTCACATTTTGGAGACCTACGATTTGGGCTTGGTCCTTGGTCCTCCACCTCTGCTTGGGTTCGATATCTCTCCGTCTAAACCCAAACACCTGCAAACTTGCACATTTTGACAAGCAGAGACTAGAAGTTTGGTTCTACAATTGCAGTTTTTTTCCTCAGTCGATTTTGAATAAAAACCTGCCACTCGTAGGCACGATTGGCAGATGGCCATGCGGGTGTTACTAGTTAGATTTGCGGACACTCGCAGTGCTTGATTCAGTCCTCTTGGGTTGCCTCAGCAAGACTTTAGGAAAGATGCTTGCACATCGTTAACGCACTGGTAGCTACAGAGAGAGGTTTAGGAGGCTATTTCGCAGCCTGGAGGAGTTGTCATGTGTTCCACATGAAAAGCTAATGTAGCCTTCTTTTAGAAATAACAGCTGGAAATCACACTGCAGCAGGTAGGACAAGCTATACTTGAACTGGTTTTGCAATGCCCAAGGTAAAATAAACAGACCATCTATGCTGAGATCTGGGGCTACAGCTCCAGGAAAGAGGATTACAGGGCTCGAGTTCATGGGATGTCGAACTGCATGGGGAGAAGCAGAAATGCCAAGGGGACACCCATGTCCCAATCCACCGGGCACTTTGCAGAGAAGCCACCAAATAACCTTCATTGTGTCCAGTCGCCACCATCTCTGCTGGCTCAGTTCGGCTGTGTGAAGTTATCGCAGGTCGTGATGTTATTTCAGAGGGAAACACAGGGATTTTTTTCTATGAGGCAATGCTGAAACATCCCATTTGATCATTTTTAAAAAATGTTTCTGGATTTCAATTTGAAATTATCCTTGTTAAGTAGTTTATTTTGCATTTACAAGATGATAGCATACGACAAGGACAGGCCTGATTTAAAATAAATTATTTGGACCCACATAAATTTTTTTTTTTAGGGTGTTCATTTATGCCCATTTTGAAAATTTAGGCCTTGGCCAGAATTGGAACAAAAATAAGACTTCAAGTATCGATGTTATGTAGGGTATTAGTTATGTGCTTCATATCTGATTTGACTAAAATTACACTATGCTGAATCCAAATGATACCATGCCACTCCCCCAAACCACACAAGTTAAACAACTTTCATTGTTCTATATTTGTAACATTGTACTGAATACGCCATGTAAATTGAGGGGTTTTGATCAAGAAGAAGAAAAATCATTCATCGTATCTGACTTACATCTACACTCACTGTAGCATTTAGAACTAGGACTGAGTTACTACTTCATTGAAAACGCAAAAGTGTAGGAGATTGTATACCTAACAACATTTCAGAACCTTCCTATATTTGAAGTAAAAATCAATTATCTCCTTTATCAGGCAACACAGGGTTTTAATTCCTACTATCCTTTCAACCCGTACCATCACAAATTAGTCATGATTTATATGTGAAGCTACACACGATAAGTCATTACCAGTGGCAATATATCCTATTGTGTATGATATGGATGCACTATACATATGAAACACATAAACCAAAATGCATATGTATGTATACAAATGCACAGTTATAATAGTGTATACATAAGGACATACTGAATCCGCTCCATCTGGAAAAGGATGACCTTCTGCAGTACCAAATGAATTACAAAATCTTTTCCAGCTACTTACAAGTGTATAGATCATATTCTTCGAGCACCCATAAAAGTCATAGTTACTGTCAATTTGAGAAATTTTAGCTCAGTGCTCCTGTTTCTCTTTTGCTGTCATGGGAGAAAAGAAATCCTTCTTATTAGAAGGACAAGATGTACTACTGGATCATACCTTGACAAATGACCTTTTCGTGGCTGTAATAGCTCCGGGACGGGTATCCTTGAAAACAAGCGGGTGTTTACATTTGCCATTTGAATTGGGGGAGCATTGCGTGTTTTGCATGGCCTCTTTGGGTAATGTAGGTGAAAATTGCTTTTTGACACATTTATCCTATACGTTTCTCTTGTGCTAAGGAGCAGCCTGAAATTTACTGCTTTTGTTTTACTAAACTCTTTGGTTTCATAAAAATAGATCCTGAATATCTTGAGGAAACAGTCGTGCAGTATTGCTTGTTGTAATATTGCATTGCTGCATTAAGTGGAAAAAAGGCATCATTGCAGCCTTTCACTAAGGAAGGACAAAATACATCCTTCCTTATTCATTAGATCCTTTCAGGCTGTGACCGTCCTGTCACAGCTGAGATGACAGGAGGCCATCCTTCACAGCGATGAACATGTCAGCCCGTCCTCTTCTCAGCTGTCACCGTATCATTATGCATATGGCAGAGGAAAAAAAAAAAAAGGTGCAATTTGATTGAAACATGGATTTGTGCAGACATAAGGATCGTGCCTCAACAGATGTGATCCTTATGTTTGAAATAGGAATGAAAATACGAATCAGCCTTTATTAAAGTTTGCACAGCTGCCTCTTATTGCTGACTTGTTGGGTGAGAGAGGTTCTGTTTCTTCACCTTTCCTGCACAAAACACGTGCTTTTTGATGCCATTCGCTATTTGGTCACCCACAAAACAAGCTCCTTTATTTTTAATAAGACTGCAGCTATGTCTTACAGTGTTTGTAATAACAGATACAGCTCCCAGACCTAACCTTCACAATTTAAAGTAGGAAGACCTAGTAAAGACTTTACTGAGTAGCTTGTTGCCTGTCTGAACCTTTAGAAAGCAAAGCTTTAAGTCATTCGTGGTTGGAGGAATTGTGGTCTCCAAGGGGAAGGCTGCTGTACGTGGCTGTGCTGGAGCTGGATGTATAGCTTGCAGCAGGACCTTGGGTAAACGGCTAAATCTTAAGAATCTTGTAGTAAGCACAATTCAGAAAGTGCAAGTTTTATTTTTTGTGTAGATAATACAAAGCAGCTCTACAACTACCTTAAATTAAAATCACTATTGCAGTTAGAAACCTGTATTATTCGTGCAATTCACTACCTACTGCTTTGACCCAGACTACTTATGTAGCTTCTTTGCTTATTAACTGTACAGCTGTGTAGAGAGGATAAAACCATCCCGTGCAGATTTCCCAACTGCCTGGTGTCAGAAGTGACATTGAAAGCCATTATATTTGAAGTCGGTTTTAGGATGGATTTTTGATGCAGCAAAATCGTACATTGAGTATTCTGTCAATAAGTTATTTGAAAACATGATGATAATGTGACAGAAAAAATAAATGTGAAGACGTTGACCTGCGTAGAAAATAAATTGCTGAAGGGAAGTAAATCAGCTGTAATGCCTGTGATGACCACATCAAAGCGTTAGACAAGGCGATATATGAACAGGAAACGATATCCAGGAAGGGCAGAGGAAAGGAAGAACTGGAAGGATTTTAGAAAATACTTATAATTCTGACTTTATGCTTTTAGATTAGACTGATTAAGGGAAAACAAAACCAAATCCAAAGTCCTGAAATTCACATAATGCATTTAGTCTGTTTTGAGATTCACTAGTGATAAAAAAGCTTGCTAGAGGATCCGAGGGCTGCCTGAGAAGAAAAAAAAAAAAAGTGATTCAGTGTCCTGGCATAAATTTGATCTGATTTACTCTAGTTATTGCAAGTTAGTGGCAATTAATTTCAGCCGTACTTACTGCAGAGGTACTACTCTGGTCTACAGAGTCAGGAGGGAAACGTGAACTCCAGCATCAGCCATATCTACAGTGCTTTTTGTTGAGGCCCTGAAAAAACCCCATACTCAGTACTTTTTTAACTTACATAATGTGTTCCAGTCCCAATTGCTCTATCTATCTATTAACCTATATACGTCTATACTGGGAAAAAGAGTGCAAATCCAAGATGCCATTTGCTATTTCAGTCTGTCCTTGAAACTTCAAATAAATCAGACAGAATAAGACCATGCTGATTTCTACCAGCACCACACACAGTAGCATTTCACAGGGAGTAAGGAGCAGGGCTCTCACTGCAGTAACTCAGTGTAGCTGCAACATATTTACAGGGGTTTTTTTTTTAATTATTTTCAGATTAAAACGTAGCGTCAGTGATAATGCACTTCCTTGGAACCACACTCTAGGCAATAACACATCTTTTGAAGTATGATCAGTGCTGTATGCAAAGCTCCTTTTTTTAAAGAAATAGAAACGCTGAATATTTTTAACTGTGACATGCTTTTAAAATACTACCCTCCACTGTCACTAGACTTTAATAAGGGCAAACATCACACAATAAAATAAAAGGTCATTTATGACAAGAATGTAAATATATGATAAATCCTTATTAAGGATACGCCTTGAAGTTTGTTGGGGCAGTTCATTCCAGTCTAGCTTTCATAAGGGTAGAGATCTTAAGCTATTTGGTTATCAACAAATATTATTCTTCATGATTTTCGTAGTATGCTTAAGTCTTTCTTCCCCGTTTGCTTTGTCTGCAAAAACACACACTGCCTGTGGCTTCTTTGAGCCGATCCTATGCAATCCCTAGCATAAGGGCAGCTGGTGCCTCCAGCTAGGGGGTGTTTTTTGTGGGGGGAGGTTGGGGTTTTTTAATTTTAAAAAATTCTTTTCAGGAGCACTTACTTCACTCGGTGAGCCAATGCAGGCTATATTTGGGGAAAAAAAAAAAAAAAAGAAAAAATGATCAGAAAAACTAAGGTAACTTAACCTGATGTTTAGAGGCTTTAGTAGCAGAGCTGCACCGCGGTAATTGCTGCTGAGAATGCTCCGCGGGGTGAGGCTGGCCCAGGGACCGAGGCGCAAGAACGCAGGAGCTGAACAGCTTTCTTGTAAAGCCCCTGAAAATCTGCCTAGGGATCCCTCCCTCCCACTGGTCTCAGGTACTGAGTCGTACCCCAGGGATTAATTACATAGATTGACAATTAATAGGACAAAACCAGGTTCAGCTGCACTGTTCCAGATTGAAGAATTCCTGCCATTACCTTAAAATGATGTATTTCCTCAAAGGCTTGGAAATCCAAGTCTGCGCTAAACAAGAGAGGGGACTAAGAAAAGCATAAATCAAAAGTTAAGAAAATCATTGGGGTAAATCTGACCATTCAAAGATTTACATTGGGCTTGATTTCATTCACTTCCGATGTGCCCCGATGGAGGACTTTGTTTGCTCTGTGCCTATGAATAACATCGTGTGGGAAGACTGATAAGATGCAGTGAAAGTTTTTGGGAGCAGGTAGAAGTACTCTTTTAATTCATTTCTACAGCAATTACTGTTCTTCTCCATTTTTGGTTCTATTCTAAGACTTTTTTTTTAGAAGCACTTACATCCAGGTCTCATTTCTTACTTTTCTGCTGTTCTCTTTAAATAATAGAGGTGTTTATTTAAGGACAAGTAAGAGGTGCTGGGAGGGACAGGCATTATGATTGAACTGTAGGCTCCAAATTGAAAAGACTTTTAAAGTTGGGTGTTATTAAGAGCGCGTTTAATCAGGGAAAGTGACAAACAATTTGTTGTAAGACACATAAATACTACTGGGAAACTAATTTCAGTGCATAAAAAACAATCAACTCTTGCATATAAAATAAATGGAAAAAGGGTACCCCTCCACATGATTGCTCCTGCCGCGTACCACATTCATTTGCAGCAATTACTTTCTTCTCTTGACCAAAACAGGGTTTTTTTATCCACAGTGTAAAGCAGGGGCAGAAGAATATTCAGAAAGCATAGTAATATGCAAAACCAGTCACGGGATTTTCCTTTTTTTCCTTCTTAGTTGGTCATATTTAATAATCATAAACTGCCTTGTTGCTTAAGAGCCTGACCTTCTCTGTTAGCAAAGCTCGCACCTAAAAATCCTGCAAAGTTTCAATTTCTAAATGTCACAAAATATCAAATGGGTGCAGAAGACAGGAAGCAAGTCAATAAATGTTTGTATTCTTCTCTTGATGCTCTTTTGTATTTCATTTTATATGGAAAAAAAAAATTAACCCAAAGTTTAATCTCCCCTCCAAATAAAAGAAAGAAAAAGAGCAGAGCCTGGGGTAACAGTCAGTTAAAGTATTGATTACAGTGCATAGCAATTTACTGAAAAATAAATATATAAACCCAGAAATGCCTTCAAACTATTTAGGGGAAAGCATACTGTTTCCTATGGTGGGAAGAAGTATAATTAAAAAGCTATCAACAGTCTGGGATTGTCAAAAGTACTTTGTCACCTGAAGCACATTCCTTGTAATTATCTTTTGGGCTTTAAGCTAGATCACCATTAACCTCCAAAGAAGAAGGGTTACTATGCTTTCTGGTGTGAGAAATTGTATCATCATGTAAATTAAACCCTGTTAGGTAGTCAAATTGGATTTGGGAAACGATTGAGTATTAAACCTAGTCATGTATATTATCAGGTGACACAAAGCATGAAATGCTAAGAAGGAAAGAAACAGAAAAATATTTTTTTCCCTCCCTTAAAAAATGTCAACATTGTGGTCCAAAAAATATTTTTTTGGGGGAAAGTAGAAACAAGAAAATGAAGTAATATGTATAGGTATATACATTTTGATTACATAATTATTTTTTTTAAATCTCCGGAGAACAGAAAATGAGACAACCCAGTGCTAGCTGATAATAATATACCAGTACTTGAAATCACACTTATCTATTACTCAGGATCTCATACCCTGACACATAATTACCAGGGTTGATAGGCAACGGCTCCTTCTACCCGTATGAATCCAGTTACCCAAATTTTCTCCTGCTGCATCTGCAGCAGTAGTGGCTGGACGGAAGGCAACTTTCTTCATCTCTGCAACTTAATCTACCTGGTAATATGGAACATGTGAAAAAGTTTTAACCAAATGCTGAAAAATTAATAATATTCTTGAGAACATCAAAGGTATCAGGAAAAAAAGGAAAGGAAAAAAAATGACTGAATTTTCTTTTTACTGTAGTCAGTATATGCCTGAAGGATTTGTGTTTTGAATCTAAGGAGAATAAATGCCTTTTAAGTACAGATTTTTTTTCTTGTTAGCTTTTCTAGCTGTGTTTACAAAGGTGCAGTATTTCAATGACCAGCATAAATTAAAGGGTAGTTTCACTCTGCTTGATAACAAGTTAGTACTTGGCAGTGCTAGAGGTGAGCCTGCAAAGACGCCGAGTCTGCGGATACATTTAACGATGGCATGTTGCTGCAGGCATTTTAGATGGACTGAGTTGAGGTACATTATCAAAATTTCAGGCTCTCAGAATTGCTTGCAGTGGCAGACTTGTTCATTGCCCTGTTTCATACCATCCCCTGTGTTTGCTGCCTGCTCGCTGAAATACCATGAACTCTTCCAGAAATCTCAAGCTCATAATAAAAGCGTCTCTGTCTACCAAGCCCCGGTATGGCGATAGGAGCGCAACTGTCCATCAGATCTCCCAGCTCAGCACCGTGAGCGGCCACGCTCGGCTCCGCGGTCAACCTGATGTTTGCAGTTGTGTTCAGCGAGTGCCCTTCAGCCGTACTTAACAAGGCTCCGGCTTGATGTGGGCTTTTTCACGTGTGAAAGAAAATCTTTTTCCCTTTTGCAAAATATGGGGTGCAGAAGGGAGAACGCTGAACTTCAGTTAATGGCAAGGGAAGAGCGGATAATATATTCTATTTCTCAGAAACAGGAGTGAAACCCGGAGTTTTGCAAATGGCTAACGTGCAGTTCCGTCATTAAGGAGCACACACTTCTTTGTAGTTGCTAAATATGAAAATAATTTGCCAACAATCTCCAAAGCTTTCCGACAGCTTATTTATTTTTTTTTAATTTTGAAGAGAACTTTTTAAAATTTTTTCTGCCAAATTACCGCATGTTGACAATAGGCTGTATCCAGCATTTATAGTCTTTCTGCTTTCAACTTGTGGAAAGTGGGTAATTGAAGTGGTGTGCACAATAAATGAGAACATCCATTGGTTCCGTATAAACCTTTTAAAAGCCTCGGAACGGAAAGTAAGGCAGGCTAATATGAATTGCAAAAGGACACAATTAATTTGTACATGAAAGAAGATTTTTAGTATGCCATTAGCCTCTGTAACAGCCAAAAATAAAAAGGCAATCATGTATAACCTTGCCAAAAGTATGACAAACTGCTTGTCATGAAAAAGTTTTGTATTTTAAGCAAATGCATAATGTTTTTATAAAAATTATTCTGTTAACTCTTACTTGCTGCCAATGAAATTAGGTTTAAAAAATATTAAGAGGCACGATCATTTCAGAGTAGTCAAAAAAAAATCAAGAGCATCTGCTAACGCAAGTGGAAGTGCTGTTGCTGTTTGGAAGACTTTTGAATTTTCAGGAAGCCAATTGCTTCTCATTTCCTCTGTGTCCCTACTCCTTTTCAGATGCCTTATTAATGGAAGCATCCATTAAAAAAAGTCATGAGGAAGTTGTGAATATCTGTTCTATGTCCCATATCTTTAAGAAGCTAATTTTTCCTGTCTTTTTTCTTTTTAAATGAAAGTCTCTTCCCTTTTATTCCCCTTTCTTCTCCCTAAGTTACTTAATCTTTTTCAGCATATATTATCTACATATTATATAGCATACATACTATTTTTAGAAAAAGTGTGTAAATTGTAGCAAATTAAGTGATTTTATTTCTAGATACAGCTAGCTGAGGTCATAAACTGCTCTTTAAGATTCCTGCTAACAATGAAAGTTAAATTTCGCTACAGATATTGAAAAGACAAGATTGTGTGACTGATAAATTATTTTCTGCATACTGTGAAAAAAATGCATCATGGGATTTCAGTAGCCTGATTTAATCAATAACTCTAATTCCTAGTCAATCATAGTTTACTTTTATCCATCATTACAAGGGTGCAATAGTTATTAGTTCTCTATGAAAGTATCTGACAGCATTAAATAATATAGGTAGAATAGGAGCACTTTTATGAAGCAACAGGGAGCCAATGTCTTGTTATTGATTGTGAGCAACGATAATTTGTGTTAGTAACACTTAAAATATCACAATAGCTGGAAAAGAGACCCCTGAATCTTACAGCAATAACAGGGATTACAACTTCTATCCACTGGAAATAAGATGGGCGATATTTGCTGAAAAAATGCATTTCTCAAATATTGCATTCTTTGCAATGTTTAACATGTATTTATTTTTTAAAAAAAAATCATTATGATAACTTACGGTACATTAAACTGTGGTATGAGTTAATTTTATAAGCCTTTCTTACTTGCCCACGTAAGGAAGAGTCTTATCGATTATCAGTCTGATTTTTTCATCAGTGCAACTCATTTGTAACTCCATTCAAAATCGTTTGGTAGCAGGAGAAGGGACAGGTTCTCAATGCCTATGGCAATCGAGACAATTTGTCTCCAGACAGAAATCTCTGGCCCACGTGAGTCACGGTGCTCCGGTGGCAGCTCGGTAGCTTCTGTGCAACGTCCTGGCTGAGCTGAACCCAGTTCCCTCCTTGCTATTTACTCACCTTCATACTCTTCCCGTGCAAAGGTTTTTCTGTTTCTTTTGATATCTTTTTGGTTGTACGTGTCTGCACGAGTGACTTCTTAAAAAGATCCAGTTGAGTGTCTTTGTGTTGGGTAGATTTGTGATTGCCTGTGATAGCACTTTAGTCTGGCGTATTTTGCCATATACATGTATATATTTAGATTAATCATAATAATTATGTCCTGGGTTTCCCTCTTTGTCTTTTCTTCTTTCTGTAGAAAACAGGAGTGATGAGAAACTTGCAGTCAGTGCATGTTGCGCAGCAGAGAATCTGTTTCTCACCGTTACACGTAGGTTTTTCTTCTTCCTCTGTGATCCTTCTTTGCCATTTCTGACAAATTTCTCCACTCCGCCGTGTTTTATTTCTCTCATTTTTCCTTCCTCCTCTGGATAAATGCTGCCTTATTCAGCCTCTCATATTTTCAGTGGTTGTGTACCACTCAGGGCTGTGCTCGGCCCCAGGCAGTATGTCTTTTATCCTGCTCTCCACTACGGTCCGTTCTCACTGCAGCCATGGCACAGATTTTGTGTTTCAGCTTTGCAATAACTCACATTATCTGCCACTTTTGCAGCTGTGGAAAATACCCCTCTTGATAAGCCAGACATTGTAATTAATGACAATTACAACCCTATTAAGGATTCCTCCTATACATTGGCTATCTATAGTGCTAACCCCAGGATGGGATTGAATGGCGGGGACAAAGATCCACAACCCGATCTAACATTGAAGTCAGCCCTTGTATGGGCAGGGGGTTGGACCTCCTGAGGTCCTTACAACCTAAATTATTGTATGGTTCCAAATATAGCCTTTTTTTCCCAAAGAATTCTTTAAAGAGACGTGTGAGACTCCCTAAGGATGCATGAAGCATCTCCTCTTCTTCCCCATCTGGATTTCTGTGCTTCATTTTGTCTCCCAAAGAATACACACTTGAAAGCACAGCTGGGGTATTAGGCTTCTTTCCAAAAGAGTTAAAGAAATATCAAGTTCCAATTAGTCTTAAACTTCTTGACTTCTTTCTGCTTTATGTTCTGAGATAGGGAAAATTAATAATCACTGCTCCCATATAGAAAACCGGGAATTACATACAAAAGAATAATAAGAATAATTCTGGATTTTACTTGAATGATTCTTTCCAGGCCACTTAAATTTTCTTGGCTTATTTATTTAGAAAAAAAACATTATGTGAAGGATTGCACCATTTGCACTATCACTTTTGAGAAGAAATGCAGAAAGGCAAAGAGTCAGGCTCACCCTGGCATAATTTGATCAGTTTTGGTGAAGTTACACCAGGGACTAATTTGGCCCGAGAAGCTGGTAATCATGAACCACAGATGTTACAGTATTTGAAGGCAATGGTCCATAATAGCAGAAGGAACAATATTATGCCCCAAAGGACCTATCAAGTGAATGAGATGTTAGAGAGGTTTTTTTACACAAAGACTGAATCAATACTGGTTGCAGGATCCCAGTGTGCCTAAGAAAATGAAAGACTTTACTGGATCTTAACATTTTAGATAAAACCTACTGATGTCTTCTTTAGAGAAACCAGAAGGCATTTTAATATCATCCCCTAACTGCCCTGAACGGGCAGTTCAATGTGCAAATGGCATTTCTGTTTCTTTACCAACAGTCTTAAAAATTTTGAAGTAATGTCTTCATGTTTAGCTCAAAATCTTGCAACATTTTTGTCTTAATACAAATGGTTAATGTAACTTCTGAAAATATTTTCAAATATTTACTGTAAGTAAATGTATGTGAAAATCTACAGACATTTATATATTTTGAAAACCAGTTACATAGTTTATCATCTGGAGGATAGAGGTCAGAGACGTATTAGAAATAGAACAATTATGGTTTGTACTCTGTGATTAAATATCAGAAGCATTAACCAGCCACAGCATTACAGTCATAATATTAGAATAAAAATGACAGTTACTCTTGTAAAAGGCTAATGAGGTTGTATGTGTATATAGCTCTTCTGTAATTTAAAATCGGATACAGACCTGCACATGCAGATTCATTCCTCCCACTCCAAAAAAGAAGAGACTTCCCAAATCTTTCACGTGCCCCAAGGTAAACATTGAGTCCTTTGTTATAATCCAGCCAAACTCTGAATCACTGATGGCTCATTCCCAGCAAACCAGCTAGTTAAAACAGGCAGCTCAATAGCTCTGTCCTTTTGGGTTTCCTTCACCAGTCAAGTCATAAGGGACAAAGATGATGAACCTCCAAAGAAGCTTTGGGTTTCCTTACCACTTCTTTAACTGACAGTAGAAAGTACTTCCCAGGCAGCTCCAAGTATCCGGTACAGTCCATTTACTTCTCCCATTGACTGAATAACAAGGTGCTCTATATTCTCAGAAAATGTCTTAGGCGCTTTCTCGTTTCTTAGCAGTTTGGGTTTTTTTTGCTCGTTTATTTGTTTATTCAGCATTGCTCCTGAAAGGTCATATGAGTCTCAAATTCTGCTCGTCTTGGCATCAGCTGCGGACTTCTCTGTTGTTGCTGGTTTGCTATGTGTGTGTTTTATTTAGATTAAAAGGCAAAGTACATTCATTCAAGGCTTAGGCAGTTTAGCATAATTAATTGCACAATACAAATAATTTAATTAAGTTCAAACATCACTAAATTAAAGTCCTCAGAAACCACATTTACCGTTTTTGTACTGCCAGACATACAGTCTCCGTCTTCACTGAAGATGATTATTTTCAGCGTACTCAGTGCAAAGAAGTGCCAGGGAATAGGAACAGTCCAAAAAAAACCCCAAAGCCCAGTGAGGGCCCCTTGCACCTGTAAGGAGGGGGTCGAGTGCTCTTACTGTAAGACAAGTGGTTCCCCTTGGCTGTTGGATGGATGAAATGATGCACGTCTCTCTCTGCCCCCTCGATCCCTCTCCTGGAAAGGTTGCCCTTGCCCCGTATAACAACGTATGTTGTAATATTGTGTTGCGTTTCGCACGTCTGTCCTACAGAAAATGGGTTGAACGTGTCTGTCAGCCCCGCGTGGTCTCCAGACAACTCTGATTTCTTCATTACTCTTCCCATGATTGGATGTCAATTAGTGACTTAAAAATAAAGTCTTCATCAAGTTAGCAATCCCTTGGGCTCATGAGTCTCCCAACACCTCAACCATTTTATCTAATTTATTATACAGACAGAAATGAAGTACTGCTGTCAGGTTGCACTGGGGAGAAGGAGCAAATGAGCTCCTGTGTGCTGTGAGGTCTCGGAGACCCAACCTCTGTCCAGAGGGACCACAGTGCGTCCTCCGAGAGGCTCGTCCTTAAACCAACACACTCAACTCGGTGACTGTTTTCACCTACATAATACGAACGCTTCTAGATGTGCCTAGCACTGCATATTTCTGCCTTTTTGCTAGTCAAGAAAAAGGTTAAGAATGAACATATCTGCCAACTAAGGTCTTTTCAACTGATTTTTCAAGATAGAGTCCAACCGAAAGATTTTCTATTGACAGCTGGTGAAACGTTCACAAAAATGACATCTGCCTATTAAAAATACCCCTCTTACTTTTCCTTATCCCCAGGGATTTCAAGACTGCAAATCATTTTCATGAGAGATGTAACCTTAGATCGAGTTATGTAAAAATATATCACTTCCATCAAGTGAAATAATCACAGTATGATACAGGAATATTAAACAACTGCCTTCCTGCATGGTACGCACGGGAATTTTCAGAGTTTTCCTCTAAGTGTCTTTGATTGTTATTTCATATTGTGACACCTGTAATTGTATATAGCAATCTAGATTTTAAAATCCTGACAAGGCTGCTATGGGTTCCAAAGCACACATAAATCCATCACAGCGTATGAGATAGATTTTAAATTGATGGTACCACACCAAGCACTGAAATAAAAGCACTAGCAGCACTTATCCTTGTAGACTAATAGCTGCAAATGATTTTATGAATCATTAGTTCAGATCCTATAGTCCTACCCATTTTAAACCATTTCTAGATTAATGCTTTTTTGTCTGTGATACGATATTAATAGTCCGCTGAAAAGCATATAGTTTCTAGTGGTCTGTCATAGCAATGTTTTAGTGATGGGAGTTTGTGGTATTGCAATAACTGATTAATTGCTCTGCTTCAGGTAGCCGGAGCTTTTGTCACAAGAGCATCTCCCGAGAGCTAGTATCCTGTGAACAGATCCGGCTTGTGAGCACAGATTACCTGCTGCCGAGGAGTTACGCTTGGATGATAACATGGGACAAAAGCCCCCTCAGATTTTATACCCCAAAAGCAATCCAGCAGGAACCAGAAAGCGGTGTTTCACCGTTCCCCTGATTTTGCTTCGGGTTACGTTGGTAGAGCAAACTCGAGCATCAGTTGTTGCATAGCCTGTTGTTGCTCCTCTCCCTCCCCGACTTCAAGGCAACAGGGCCAGCTTACGGCAAACACGGCGCCAGCAGAGCTGGATTTTGGCTGGAGCTGTTGGGTGGGAGCTGGGGAGGGATGGGATACACGGATGGGTGTCGCTACAGCCAGTTCCTGCGTTTTGCTCCTGCGCCCTTTCCAAAACGGACTCATTCCCTTCTGACCACATTCAGGACTTTCTGTATGTGCCGCAACAAAGAAGTGCTGAAAGATGTTTTCTTCTTCAGCAGGTAAATAAGACCAGGAAATCTCAGTTTTGTGGAGGGTGCGTCGTCTCAGACTTCTGCTCTTAAGTCTGCAAAAAAGATCCCTTTATACGAAGGTGGATATTTTTTTCTGTACAGTTATTATGCATTTAACCACTCATTTCCTCGTTCAATTCAATTATTTTTTTCCAGTATTTCTCTAAAGACCGTGTGGTAAATGTCATCAGCAGTTTGCAGCCGTTAGCTGTGTAGCTCCTGCTAACGTGAGCTGTATCATATTGATGAATCCTGATCCTGCTTTATGCATTTAGCTGCTGTTTTCTACTTATTCATCTCTCCGAGTAGGTTTTTTCACAACTAGTGTTTACTACTGATGACACAGATGTGATCCCTACGTGATGGGTAGGGATGTGCTTTAAGGACAAAGTCGGCACAAGGAGGGCTTTGCATTCGGATGCCGGAGGTTCATTGCCTGGCTTTGGAGACTGTGGATGCGTTTCCTTCTAGGGTGTTAGTTGCAAAATAAAGGGTGACGATTTAGAAGATAATCAATGTTTATCAGACTTGTACTTTATTTGTTCCTGCAGAGGATAGCTGGGTGTCTTCCAATACTCCTTCCACCCTCCATATGAACGTCCTTTCCTTGATGAGCGGCTGTGCCCTGGCAATGACTGTCCTGCCAGAGCTGTTTGGGTTTATCTGCCTCCCGTTATCAGGGACAGTCGCCACTGATGGACTGTGGAAAGGCCGTGCATCCTACTGCATGCCTAGGGCTTTGTGTAAGCTTGATAATTAGAGCAGTTTCAAATACAGCTCCGTAAGAGTAATTAATAATTACACAGAATGAGCAAAACTATTTAAATGGTTATTTTAAAGTAAATGAGTCTGAGCTCTTACCTTTGGATTAATAGGTATTTAATATTAATGATACTAAAGAAGTGAAATAGAATCGGTTAGAAAAATAAAAACCAGTGTGTAGGGCTACAAAGATGATGAGGGGTTTGGAGCATCTCTCTGATGAGGAAAGGCTGAGGGCCTTGGGGCCTTTTAGTCTGGAGAAGAGAAGACTGAGGGGGGATCTTATTAATGCTTATAAATACTTAAAGGGAGGGTGCCAGGGGGATGGGAACAGTCTTTTTTCAGTGGTGCCCAGTGACAGGACAAGAGGGAATGGGCACAAACTTGAGCATAGGAAGTTCCATCTTAACCTGAAGAGGAACTTCTTCCCTGTGCGGGTGGCAGAGCAGTGGCACAGCTGCCCAGAGAGGTGGGGCAGTCTCCCACACTGGAGCCATCCCAAACCCGCCTGGACGCCGTCCTGTGCCACTGCTGGAGGTGACCCTGCTGTGGCAGGGGGTTGGACTTGGGGAGCTCCAGAGGGCCCTTCCAACCCTCACCACTCTGTGATTCTGTGTCTGCTCCTACTCAGGCAGGCAGAAAAATGCTGTTATTTACCACGTCTGTTGTCCTCCCCAGAGAAGTCGGGGTGACTGGCCTTCGCAGGAACCTCTCCTCTCCATTAAGTGTGCAGAGCCAAGGAGACTAGGCTCTTCGTCTTACATATTTAGGCAATGATGGTATGATGTCACGTCTTTAACGCAATGGCAGAAAAAAAAATCTATGGATCCATTGTTACTTAATTGGCTTGCTTTATTGTGCTGTTGGATCCACAAGGATCAGAGGTTAGTAATAACAATGTGATATAAGGACCTGGAGTGCTGGAGGGCTGACACTTGAAAAGGATGCACTTTCTGTAAAGATAAGTTCTTGGAAACTGTTGCAGTTTTAATGTTGTTACTGCTGCATTTAATTTGCTTCTCCTTCTACAGTGGGTAGTAAATGATGTTGAATATATTTTCTTCTGTGTCCCAGATGAGAGATTGACATCCATCTATACCTCATTTGAAGTGAAAGTTAGAACCGTAACTTTTTTTTCCCTTTTCTTCTACTCTATTCTAAATTCATAGGCTATAGTATCTGGTTTACAGTACTAAAAATAATTGTAGAAGTCTGTGCATTTTCCAGACATCTGTAAATAAAACATGCAGGCATGCCTACATTTTTTAAGTCGCAGCATATAATGTTGTATATTAATAGGTGCAAAAGTTGGATTTTGCTATCAACTTGTTAACACTTATCTTTTTAGGTAGATAGATAGTTAATTTCATATTTAGATCATGTTACCAGACACATTATTCAATCATTTCACCGCAGACCTTGAACACACACAGGCTGACATTGATAGCTACCCAACGTGCTGCGGAGGTTACAGGAGACTTATCTCTATCATTATGTGCCTCCGCGTTTTTTAAATAAGCTGAAGGAATAAAAGAAGGAAGAAATGCAAGAACAAGATTTCTAGAGGATGACTGCGTAAACCCGGGAAGACGGATGGGTGTTACATCCAGCACACACGCTCGCGTAGGAGGCTCCTTCAGACCAATGTGACCCACGGTCTTGCGGGAGGAGAGGAGAACGGCACAAAGTCAATGTCGCTTCCACGAAGTTTTTTTTGTTTTTTTTGTTTTTTTCCCCCTGATTCAGGGTTAATCACAGAGGGATCTCATGTCACATAAATTGCAATAACCCATCAACTTCAGTAGTGCTACCGGGATTTCCACCAGCTGAGGATCAGTCCTCAAGCCCTTCCAGAGGTTAGGAGGGGGTATCGCATACCTGAGTCAGCCATCTCTGTCTAGTTGCCTTAATCAATTCCTGAACGCTGTGCTCAAACATATCATGATATTCATCAATTCCCCTCTCCAAATAAGCAAGAAAAATTCCAGGAAGGTTTTTCTGTCATTACTGATGTTCATAATGTAGTAAGATTGATGGATTGCACTAAAGTCCTCGCTGTGGCAATGGCCCATTTTGAAATGCGTTGGAAAAGAAAACGGCTTTAGTACAGAGGTATGCAAGAATATTTAAAGGTGTTTTGGTGAAATGTGCTGGATTTAGAAGGGATATGGGAATATTAGGAAGAAGCGTAAGTTTAAACAAATGTGTTAATCATGAGATCAGAACTTGTTAGTGAGGTTTAAAAAAAATGCATTTTTGCAAATGCATCCTTTTTATAATTTAATTTTTGTAATTTGTAATAAAAAATGTAGTGTTGTGGACAGTCTTTGGGAAAACCTTTGTGGTTCTCTCACATGCAAAAGCCTTTACAGGAGATAGTTAAAGGGCTTGTCAGTAAGTTTAAAAAATGGGGTTGCTTAGAACTTGCAGTGAACATCACACGTGTAGATGTTTTTGTAGCAGGAAAATTATTTTTCATGTATAATTTGTATCTAAAAATGAGACGGGAACAAAGCACAGGATCAAAGTAAATGAGCTTTTAGATTATGCAGTATGTTGGTGGCAAATGTAACATTCCCCAGTATTATTTGCCTCCATATATTAACATGTTTGTGGAAAATGTGCATGTAGCCATAAGAAAACCCTCTACATTTGATCCACAAATGACCGCTACACAACTGTCCAGTTTGCCTTTATTTATCACTAAAAGCAGGAGAATTTCTTATACAGTAGAGAAAATCATGTCTTTAGAACGCTAGAAGGCACAGATACTAAATCCCAGCAAACATCACTCCCAAAACGAACCTGCCACTTTCATCCAAGAAACAGCATTTCACCTTGAAAACTATTTCTTGATCTCGAGCATTTGACACTCAGTCCGGCTGTCTTGTATGGTCAACAAGATCAAGCTATCAGGGACTTCCATGTAGAAGGTCACACAAGGCTATCAAGTCTGCTTTAGACAAATCTGAACAGTCACAGCAAATCAAACTCCTGAATCCTGTCTTGAAAACTTTAATTTTTGTCGCCAAGATCATATCTGCTCTACCTTATTTTTTCCAAGAATGTATCAAGCTTCCTTTCAAATCAATTTTGCCTATACCGGCTTCTTTAGGAGGTCTTCAAATTGTCAGAAATCTCCTAAATTCCAGTCTAAATTTATTCATGAACAATTTATAGCCCCTTGGTCTTGTATGAGTATCAGCCTTTAAAGTTAAATAATTCTTCTTCCTCCCTGCTGTTTACTTCCAAATGTACCTATAAAGAATAATTGTATCCCCTCTCAGACTTCATTTTGCTAGGCTAAACAGACCAAGCTCTTTTTAATTTCCTCCTCCTTAATCATCCTACCAGGACTTAGCTGTACTTTGTCAAACCAAGGGATGTAGAATGGTTCACAGTATTCTGCATTGCATCCTGCTAATGCTTCGTGTGGCGGTCTTGTCTCTGCTTAAAACTTACCTTCATGAGTTATCGATTACTAAATTCTACAAATAAGAGAATGTACTCGCAAGTTAATTTCGAGAAACTTATTTCTTATCGTTTGATGGCAGTGGCTGTTACTGCCTAATTGCTTGGGTTGGACTCAAGCCTTTGCATTCAAACATGCAAAAGCTTCTGAGAACCCTGATTTCTCTTAAAGTTAAAGGGAGCATCTGTCGTTCGTTTAGTGGCCAGCCCAGCCTAAAGCATGACACTCTAACTAGTTTTATTGTTACACATTGAAGAAAGAGGCATCTTCGCTGCAGAGAGGCAATTTTTAGGTTGAATTGTAACTGCTCTAAAGCCATCCTAAGCAGGCTTCCACTTGCTGTGTGCAGAATAAAACCTCACGTACCGTCCTCCCTAATTTCATCAACCGTGGCATAGGATGAGTTCTTCAGCATGTGCTAAGATCCATAAACTCCCAGTTTCACCTAGGTGTTGCTCGTTTTGCAGTTTAGGCTGCTTTTGACACCTCGCCTGGTTCATCAAATTAATTTAAATACAATTTTTCACTAATTGGGTGATTAGCCAACATTCACTGTAGTCCTTCTTTTGTCCTCTGGGATTTTCACCCAGTGCAAGGATACTCACCGTTTATGTTGTTCCAGATTGTATAAATATTTGTGAATGTGCGTTAAAATCTCAGATGTCAAGTACAACGCATAATACCAGAAATGTGAAAAACCAGACTCGTAAATCTCCTTCCGTGATCTCATTTTGTGATCATTAGGTGACCTGCCAGCCAGCCAGACGGCCATTCAGTGATCTTATAATTTTCTGTCTGCTCCTGAAAGCCCAAACGGATAAGAGGCGAGTCTGTCTAGCAGCAGTGTGGACTCCGTTCCCAGGTCTGCCTGCCATGACCTGCCCAACCTCTCCGTCACCATAGCTATACATTTGGTAAATTACATTTCTCTGTCCCCTGGCAGGGACTGAGGACTTTGGTTATTAAGAATTATAAAGAGTGGAGAAATATTACAGTCAGTCGGTAGAAGAGCTGAGATGATAACTCATGGTCTCTTCGCCTGGACCTTGGTGCTCTTTGTGCCCAAGTTGAGGGTATTGTGGCGAGTGGCTTTTGGAGCAAACATATGGCATTTTATCAATTTCTGCAGGAGCACGTTGCAGAGCTACAAAATTCATGATATTCCCCCAAGACACGTGGCAGGTCTATATATAAGTGTCTTCAGACTTCCAGCCCTGTGCTTTAACCTCTGGCCGTTCATCTTCTCGGGGCTCTGTTCTGGCTAAGACGAGGGTTCGAATGAGTGTCCTCCAGGATAAGAGGAGTGAGTTGGTACCTCCACTGTGGCAGGTCGGGCTCGGCGGCGGGGAGGTGTGATTGACTGCCTGCCCCTGTGTGCCAGGCTGGGGGGCACGTCAGGGCACGGGGTGGGAGCGAACCTGGCTATGGACAGCCACAAGGTCACCTATGTGCTGGTGATAGTCAGTGGCTGAGTAAAGAGGTGGTACAGAAACCCGGCGTTACCCTGCCAAGTGAGTGAGATGATTCTTCTCTTTCTCTGTTAGAGATGGGCATTAAGTGAAGCACTGCTTTGTATTCACACTTTTACAGATAGAAAAGACGCGTGAAATTATATCTGTGTTTTCAAAAGCTCAATGCTGCTTTGTCAGAAATAAAATCTAAGTCCTTAGCATTTCATATTGGACCAGTACATCTCGATGAATATTAATACAGTATAGTACCAGTGAGAGGCCACAGAAGATCGTGCTCCCAAACTGTCCCATATTGAGAGCAGAGACATTTTCAACATCAAATCAGGGTTCCCTCTCTGCCTGGCTTGGACACCACTGTACAGCCAGTGGCCACTTCTGTGTCTTCCCCCGTCCTCTCTGCTATGCCCAGCACTGGTGGGAAGATGCTCACTAATTTCAGAAGGTTTCAACTCTTGTCCTAAATGATCAGAAAGCCGCCACTTGACTGTAATTCTTTTGCAGTAGATGCTATGAAGAAATTGAATCCACTTCAATACGAAATTCCCCCCTTATTCACAAATCACTAGCTGAACAGAAGATGAAAGTCAGGGTACCTTCTAAAACAGTGGATTTCTATTTTGATAAAGTTAATCATGCAGTACATGCCTCAAAAATCCCCAAACCAGACATTTAAGAAGCATGAATTTCTTATCAGATAATCAAACTAGTTTTGGGAATGCATACCTCGATGGAATCACACCTGAAAAGAGCTGTTGGATTTTTAAGATTGGAAATAGTGCTTCCTCTGCCATCGCTTAGGTATCGACAGAGCAGTTCTGCTCTGGGGGTGTTCCTTGTGCTCTTGACGATGTGCTGCTGGAGAGGCTGCGGATGTCTGTGGATGTCAATACGGTTTTCCCACCTCCCATCAACTGCGTGTTGGACTTCTTCCCCAGGGTTTGTGAGAAGTTACCTGTGCAGGGGTACCTGCTTTTCCATGATATGCAGAAAAATCGGCGTTTGAAGACATTCGATGTCATCCCATTTGCTATAAATGCGTGTTAGAGAAACATGCAGGGGATTAGGTGTTGGCTGAGGTTGTTTCTTTGAGTCAGAAAGTTCCCTGTATGAATACGTACATGAAGGTGAGATGTGTATGAGATGGAAATCACCTTCTTCCAAGCTAGCCCCAGAGTCTGCCCAACTTGAGTCACTTGATGGGTGGTTGTGTTTTCTGCGGTGTATGTGACATTTTTATGTGTGCTGGATACGAAAATGGCTGCTGTAGGTAAAGATTGTGTCATTTATTTAAAAACAGTAAAATGCAGATTTCCCCCCTCAGATCATAATTGCAGTCACTTGCAAAAAGCAAACGGGAATCAGCTCCCCACAGATGCGTGTAGATGATTGTGTGATTTATACGTCTGAAGGCTGCATTGTGGAACTACAGTTGGAAAAAATCTACAGAAAAGCATATATGCGTTAAGTGCCAAAGCCTTCAGTCTGAAAGCAGCCTTTGGAAATACTTTTTTGAAAGACCATATTGACAGGCTGAGTTCTAAGCACAGTTACAGTGATTACACAGAATTATAGTCTCCTTTGGACTAAAATGCACCACTATTAGATGGATTTTTAGTCAGGTGTTATGCGAGTCTCAGAGAATGACAACCAATATACCGGAGCAGTTAGGTTTTCTTTTCTATTATTAGTGGCAACTTTCTCCTGAATATTGAAAGAAGTGTGCATTTTCCACTGAAAACCTCACTGATAACAGACATCAGATAGCAAGGGCTGATGTGTCTGGAAGAAGACATCCCAATAGCAGAGGAAAATGGGGTCACCAAATACCAACTATTCATCTTTAAGGGGTTCTCCTACTATCCTTATGCTGTCATTGTCTCTCTTTTGCAACCACCTATGTCTTTAGTTATATATTATTGCCCGCAAGGCTTACCCAATTTTTCTTAAAGTGATTCTCCACTTTTTTCTTGGCTGCTCTGTAGAGCTCCTGCAGCAATTAGACCTTCACACTCAGGTCCTTTCCCCACCTTGCCCCTGGTGTGGTGTTTACAGCATCCTCAATAACAGCCATGCATTTGTGTGCTGTAGATGCTGACTGTGGCACTGATCATCATCATTTCGCTGTCATGGTGTGCGGCTTTAACCTTTTGTTGTACCCATCTGTTGTCTCTGCCTCACCTTATGCTTTGGTTATGAAATCCTTGTTGTGGGGATTGTCTGTCTGGGATCGCTGTTTGTACAGCACTTAGCGTACTCCAGTCCTAATCCCAAACCAGAGCTTTTAATTGTTGCTGCAATACAAATGCATTGACAAGGTTGGGCCAGCTGTTATAAAAATTAAAGCTGCCTTTTGACTGTCCTTCTCTATGCCAGTGCCCTTCGCTTACAGAGAGGAACACTATTTCTCTGTCCTCAGTTGCCCACCCTGTATCTACGGTGCTTCAGCACTGTGGGCTTTTACCCACTTCTCTCTCCCATTTGGGTTAGTCCTGTAGTTGATTTCTGTTCCCATACGTTGTGCAATGATGTCTCCAGGCCAGGGAGCACGTCTGAGACGTGGGGTGGTTCCTGCACAGCTCAGGAGACTCCTTGGGTACCGCTTTGGGGTGCTTGTCCTGACTCTTCCACACCTTTGGGAAGTCCCATGGGGATGTCATGGATAGGCACAGCTCTGGTGATGGATAGTCGTCATGCCAGCGATCGTGGGTAAAGGATTCCTTTCCCTTTGTGCATCTGTGAGTGCCTAGCAACTGTTTTCCCCTGGGTTTTGTAGAATACTTTGCAGGCTACCATAATTTAAAAGGTTAGGTGAAATAGCTGGTGTATTTAAAACTGATAGCATTGTCTCATGTAACTTCTTTATGCTTGTTAATGAGCCTTCATCTCCTGCTGTTCGTATTAGGGGGGTAAAACCGTAGTGGAAGTTGAGATACATAGAAAGGCTTTGACAAAAGCCAGTCTTCCATGAAATAGAATCTCAACTTTAAGGAAAAAATGACCCACTAATAAATTACGTTCCAAAATGTGTCTTCAAGTAATGCATGAAGTCTGATTTACATAAAAACATGTCTGGGAGCCCTTAAGCTCTCGTTGTTCTGCAGGAAGCCAGGATCTCTTTCAGAAAGACAAATGAGAAGTGTCCCCACTTGCAATCTTACCATAGAAAACTGGTCCTTTTCCTATGTCCCCTGTTCCGATGAAATGGTTTTCCTAAGCTTAATCTGTTGGCGGACCAGTGCAGAGGATGCTTGGGAGTGCTGGAGTCCAGATATGGTGTATACATCCCCCCAGTACCATAGAAAATCCCATGCACCTTTTGACGTGTGTGGTCACTGGTGGGGACCACACATGCAGGATGAGTTTGAGCCCTTAGAGAAAAGAACAGGAGACTTTTTTCCCCGGAGGAATGTCGTAGACAGCAGAAGTAAGTAATGATGCCAGCTAATGCCAATCGTGATTAGGGTTTGTAGAAGAACACCCGTTAGGGGATTAATCACGCTTCTCCTCTTCGCTGCGAAGGACTCTGCCTGCCTTAAACCTGATGTGTTTTTACTCAGTGTGCGCCTGGGTTTGGCCACACATGTGAACTCTGGGGGAGCTCATCAAGCCTCCTATGGGCAGAATAGTCGGTATTTGGAGAAGTGTTGGTTTTGAGGATCTACGGGCAATTCTGCTGAAGAGCAGCCTGGTGCACAGTAATGACGTAATGACGGGTGCAATGAAAGGTCGGTGTGTCCCATTTTCAGAGGGCCTCTTGTTGGGCTTTGCCTTGAGCAGAATTTCTCCCCACGGGCTCTGTAATGTGTAAATGGCACTGCTTCCCTCAAAGCTCTGCTCCTAGACAGGTTTCCATCAAGTCCGTATTGGTTGATTAGGCTCATTCTTTAGAAAATAGCGGTTATGGAAATATTATGCACCCATAATGTACCTTCGTTACAGAAAGATAGAGAAATCAACAAAAAGAAATTATTTCCTTTATTTTTCTTCATGATTGTGCTTTCTAGGGGTAAGATGCTTTCAGAAAGAGGAGGGGCAGCAGCTTAAGCTGGGACATTCAGATGAAACCTCAAATGAATTAGTATTCCATCTTGGTATCAGGGATTTTTTAATCCTTCCTTAGCCTAACGTCTCCCCCAAACAGTCTTATGAGAAAAGCAGACCAGGAAAAAAGGAGCTTATAACAGCAACTTACAGGTTTTCTCTAAGGTTAATTAATTGCAATTAATTGTGAAGTACTGTGGCAATGAAAAGTAGCTTTGAATTTGATAATGAAAACCAAAAAAGACAAAAAAAAAAGAAAGGAACAAGGCAAAACCCATATGGAACAATCCTGAGCTTGCAGATGTGGTTTTTTCCTCCCCTCTCAGCAGGTACGGTTTGCAAACCTAACTCAGACAATTTACAAATATAATTACAGCGGAGAATTAATTTAGGGGCTGTGCGGCGTGGTGGAAAGAACAAAATGTTTTCATTAGGAAAGTTGAGCCCAGCAATTCTGTGAAGGACTCGGTGAGCCAAGACAGTACCCTTGCGCGCCGCAAAAAAAGGGTATTTTCAGAGCAGTCTACCCCCCGATTTTGGGTCATTTCTTTATAGATTAAAATAGATAACTGAATCAGCAGTAAAAAGAACGGAAGGCCCTTTTTTTGCCTTCAGTTTCTCTGGGGGAAGAATCTTCTCGGAAAATGAGCTGGCTGGCTTGGGTGGTTCCCCAGAAGGGTGTGCGTTGGGGAGTACCGAAACAGGACTGGGATAGTCACTGGGAGGATTGGGGTCACTGCTTCCATCTTCTCCTTCTCTTTCCAGTTCAATGCTCTGAAGAGACTGTTGTTTATTAGCATTAAGGTAGGGCCAAGAAGCTCCAACCAAAGCTGTCGTGGGCAAACGTGAGGAGCCGGTTTCTAACCCAAACAGCTCACCAGCATCCAAGGTGGGGGATGGATACGGTAGGAGCTGAAGTGATTTGATCAAGGCCAAAGTCAGTGGCAGAATTAAAAACAAACCCCGAACCCACTCCCTTTGTATCGGTGTATTCCCTTTCTCTCTCTGCCTCTTGCCTACCGTGATCGCAATGTCTGGGCTGGTGTTCCAGCTGAAAGCCCCGCACAGGTAGCTTGAAAACGCGTGGCCAGCAGCGCCACGTCGCCATCCCGCCGCCAGGGATGCTGCGGAGCCCGCGGTGAGCAGGCTCTGGCGCTGATGAGTCGGAGGAATTCACGGCACAGCCTCCCCGCTTACCTTGGCCCGAAACAAGAGTCTCACCGTGCAGGGGAATTCATTTCGCTTGCTTTCTCGTCTGCTGAACTAATAGGGTCAGATCAATGGGGAAAGCAAAAATTACTTCCAAGTTTGCCAGCTCCCTAAGAAGGCTGCTCTCTGTGTATGATGTGGTTACAGCTCCCTCACTGATGTATTTATTTCACAGCTGTAGCTCTGAGTGCACAGAGCAGGGTTACACAACACAAAAGTTTACAAGAAGAGACACTTACCTGGAAAACCTAAAGCTGAAATAACAGGGTGCAGGTACACTCGGAGATGTGTGAGATATATCTGGTAATGTTTGTTCATAACAGCCTCATCCTGTCATAATAAAGGATCCCTTGAGCCATCTCAAAGTCTTATTTCAAAATTTATTGGACTATTTAGCATATATGAGGTTAAGAAAACCAGCACCACAGCCAGATGGCTGGGGAATTGTATCATCCTGTTGCTCTCTTCCCTACTGCTAATAAATTTGGTGGCCAAGGCAGGGCACCAGATGCCAGATGCTGCCAACGGGGCCAGCTGTGGGAGTGAGCGCCTGGAGCTCCTGCGTACCGCCGCGGTCCCCGGGGACTGCCCTTGGGCTTTGGCTGGGTAATCTCAATCACATACAAAGGTACTGCTGCAAGAGGGGAGCGCAAAAGGGATGGGATCACAGGAGTCGGAGCTTTACCCACCCCTTAAAAAGGAGAAATATTACCAGTGCCATGAGGTTGTTACGAACTGAATTAGATAAAGAAGAAAAGTCATACTCAATTAAATCACGCCCTTTTTCTCTTCTAGACAATGTGACACTGAGGCTGTGCTTCACAGTTTATAGATTTGTATAGAAATTGGTGCTAATAGTTCAATTTTGTGTAATTATCGTGCTAGTAACATTGAAAATGAAGAATCTGAGGAGAGGGAGGAGGAGACAATACCTCTATAAATAGTTAATATCCAGAGGAGGTAGATGGGGTAAAATCATATTTAGAGAGATATTAAAATCAGTTTAGAGATCAACCTGGCAGCAAAGAACCTCCGTGATCTAATTCCAGCTCCGACCTGGAGTTTCTGTCCATCATGAGATGTCACTAAATCTCTCCGGGTTTGTTTTTTTTTTTTTTAAAATCTTTTACATGAAGATAATACCTTGCTATCTCACTGGGGCTTTGTGACAATTCATGTCTGTGTAACGCTTTGAAGCAGAGCTTGTAAAGTGCTAAGTATTATTAAGATGAGATGAGGAGAATCTCTTATCTCAAACATCAAGTTCTTCAGGGATGGCGAAGGAGGCAGTGATCTATTATCCATAATACTTCTCTTCAGACTAAGTTTGATCAGCCTTAGTGTGATTCAACAAAACCCTGTTCAACTGTGGACAAATGGACATCTCTATTATGATGAAATGGAAGGCTGTATAAAGGGAGAAATCGCCTGACACTGTCTTTGATCATAATCTATCTGTGCCTCAAAGGAGAACATAATAATACAAACATATTTGCAGGAGAAAGCCAAAAATAACTCGTACTGTTGTTCTGCCTGCATAAAGCCATCAGGAATGTGCAGAGACAGTTGTTGTTGTTGTTGTTGTCAGCGTTGCGCGGTGTTGCTGTGCCAGTTAAGAGGCTGCCAAGTAGCTCACTATGGGGGCTGTATTCCGGTGATGTGATCCCTCTTTGCGAAATTTGTAAAGCACTTAAGCATCTTTCAAAAAGGAAATGAAGAATTATGATAAACTGTCACTCGGTAATGGTAAACACCCACTAGACGGTCTCTGGGTTAATTTAAAAAAAATAAATAAAGTCATGTTTTTAGGCAAAAGCTTATTGCAGAGAAAAAGATGGGACAGAAGCGGCTATGGGGGCAGATGGCAGCAGGATGGATGTAGATAAGTTTTAAGCAGTGGCGCAGATTCTCGTCAAGTCTTTGAGGAGGAACAGGAGTGAGTAATTTTGTATGTAAAAATGCTCTTGTCTGTCAATAACCGTGTTATGAAGCAGCCCAGAGACACACTCTAACATTCAGAGGCTATGCTTTGCTCTTTCGGCAATTTGAGCTTTCTGGACATTATTTCAAGGTCACACATCGCTGTCGCTCCTGTTGTCAATCAAATAAGCAGCATCTCGCTCACTCCTCCTCACTCTTCCTGCCCGACGCTCCAGTCTGCATCCCCGTGCACAGGGTCAGCCTTTGCAGCCTTAATGCCTTTTACTTAAAGGATGCCTTCTGCTTCAAGGATACGGGGGTTCAAAAAATAAATAAGACTTTGAATTCTTCTGATTTGCAAATCTTTGAGTACTATGCTTTCCTTTTTAGAAAGCATTTCCTTTAAGTAAAAGACTGGGGAATAAATGCAGATTCCTAAACTATCCGTTATTCATTTGTTTTCCTTGTGGATCTGCAGCACCTTTCTGGGAGACATCACACTTGATGAATATTGACACCGAAATAATGACTGCCCATTGCTACAGTGCCACTTGCGTTACCTGTTGGAGCCAGTGCCTTCATTACTTAATAAAAATAAACTAATAAAATCTATTATATCCATTTGCAAGGTGACCTATAAATTGTACCATAAATTCTTATCTTAAGTAATCGTGTACTTCAAAGAATGAATGTGCTGATTGGAATAGAGATTTCAGAGTATTTGTACTCCCCAAAGGACATATTTCAACCAGTTTTCATTAATAATTAATCATGACATACTGGTTCTAGAAGGTTAACAAGAACATAACACGTATAATACTCCCAGAATTACAAGCGTCGGGTGAACATGGCATGATATGTTGGTGTCATTTGCCGCTTTTATGTGCTGTGACCACTACTTGGGATGGGGATGAATAATGGACAAGTGTTTGTTCTCGGTCCTTTCCTGCTGTGTGTCTGTTGCTCCCCAAAGACATTTTTCCATGTCACTACTGGTGGACTCATGTACATGTTTGCTTGTGAATCTCTGCTTTATATATAGGAATATATATATATATGGGAAATAATAGTAGGAGCATCTTTATTTGAGTTTTTACCTTTAGAGGTTCCATCTCCCCTCTTCAGAACCATCCGTCTCTGTGAGAGGTGGCATTTTTGTATTTACTACCAGCATAGTTTTCCAGGACTCTCTTAATTGTGTGCGTCAGGTTTTGCCACGCAGCCTGCGAGCCCCTCCAAGCTCACTGAGTAATCCTTTCAGAGTAGCTGGGATGCTCCGTGGTATTGATGTATTGTTTTTTCAATATGCACTTTGGAAATTTCAACATACTAGAAGGTAAAATTGCGTACCGTAGAAGCTCTTAAAAGTCAGATTTTGCCAACCACAGACTTGTCAAAGGCAAGTATATACGGCTAATGAAGGAAGAGTAATGGTATCTCGAATCTCACAGTGCTTTATATTAATTGCTCGCAAATGCTGACTGCTGGCAACTCTTCCTCAGTCAAAGCATAATGGACTTGAGAGGCCAAACTTGCATTCCTGCAATGTAGCCATTTTTTATAATGCAGTCAAAATAATTGCAGAGGACATGTAAGTGCCTCTGCCCACCCGGCGTGGTTTGGGAGGGCTGCAGGAGGGCAGGAGAGGAGGAGCAGAGGAGGTGTAGCAGTTACTCCGCGGGTGTCCTTTGATAGTCCTGAAACCAGCGACGGGCTACTGGCAGCTGGAGAAGTGACTGGTTCGGCGCGGGTTCAAAGACTTTGTTTTCTCCTAGTCCTCGCCTCCCAGCGGGTATTTTTCAGACCCATGCAAGGGCATAATGACTCCACACCCGGCGTCTCTCTCGTTTGGTACCTGGCAGTCATTAACACCTGTGCCTGCAGGTGTTGAGAGTGTGAATTCCCGTGTCGGCACTTGGTAGGGTGAAAAAGCGTTAAATTCTTGGGAAGGTTGTAGGATTTGAAATCCTGAGCTGCTGGAGTTCAGGTGAAGGAGAAGAAGACAGACTGATGCTTTTTACCAGATGGATAAACTAAGGAGAAGCTGTTAAAGTACTGGCTTGCTATGTGAGACTTAAAACGGAGCGTTTGTCCTTATTTCCATACAATGACTTAAAATAGTTCCAATAGGTAAAACAAATATAGTCTGTGTTTTACATTTTTTTGGGGGGGGAAGAGGGTTCATATTAAGAATATTTCATTAAAATTAAAGCCTGTGTTACATTTATACAAACACAAGATCGTACAAATGATACATCATCAAATCTAAAAAGCAATAAACAACAAATGCTTTTGATTTAGTAGTGATAATAAAATAATTGTACAATCTGTAAATACAACTTACCTAGCATGTTATGTACACTTAAATTAACTCTTACCACATTTTCAGATGCACTCTGCAGAGATGCACGATACGGAAAAAGAAGGTCCACTATCCCAGCCTTTCTGTTGGCTATTAAAGTAATTTGTCTCAATTTACCAGCACAGTCATAGACGATACTCACACAAAATACATTCGTTCAAAAATCACAGCAGACGAATGGAGTTAAAATTCTAGACCTCAGCTACTCAAAATATATCGTCTGTCTTTTTCAGAAGAAAAAGTAAAAGATATATTAAAGACCGGGAAACATTGGTTTTCCAGTCTGAGAGATTAAAAAATGTTGGGAGAGGAGGGAAAACGGCATGCCAAGCACACGGAGTCTGTGAGAGCAGCAGTTTGGCTTTATTTGCCTCCTTTTTGTAAGATAGTTTCCAAATTTTCAGCAGTCTTCATAAGCTGAGGTGGTTTATCTTGCTTACTACATCACGGTCTACATTTGCTCTTTCTTTCTTTTTCCTTGTACCCTGAAACGTATGTTCTCCTACCTATATAAACACAGTGAATATGCAGAAATGGAAAGGATAGGATGGCACGTTGTAGCGTGTCTCTTTTGCCTTCCTGGCTTTTTCCCAGCTCAAAAAGGTTTACTGTTTTGTCTGAAGAGGCATGTTTGCAGGTTTTTTGCATATGAAGCCTGGGGAGTTTTTAAGAGCCGCTAATGGACAAGTTAAAAATAAAACAGCAACCATTAAGGCTTTGGGGAGTATTCTGTTTATGGAACATGTTTCCAGCATTTCCCTTAATTCACTGGGAAGCGTTAGGACATTGCGAGTGTGTGTGATCCAAAAAGCTGATATTTATGTGTAGCCCTGTGCTGTGGGAATGATCATGAATGAGCAATCATCGCTTCTAATTAAAAGACATGGGGAAAAGTATCGGGGACAATGAGCTTTTAAGAAACAAAACTCCATTTCCTTGCACGTGTCATTAGCAATGGAAAATAAAGGCGAATTTAATAATTACAATAGATTACATTAAAACCTTCCTTCTCCCTTAGGTGTCATCCCCCCGTAACTGGGGGGGGGGGGGTGGTTACTAAAGCGAGTCGCTGTGTTTTTGGGGTGCCAGCAGCGGGGGGCTGGGGTGGCCACCACGGACCCACTGTGAGTTGTTGTGTCCCCTGCCCAGCTCAGTGAAAGTTTTCCAGTTTGACAGGCGACTTGTCTGGCTGAAGCTGATCCCCCTTTGACAAATATCCTCTGCTGCCAAATTGCTCGTGTGCATTTAATAACGCTGCACCGAGACTTTGGGAAGATGGACAGGCTCGGAGGGCGCTGGTGTGGCATTGCTCGTGGCAGGATTTCACCCATAAAAATCACTCAGTTAACATCAGAAGAGGTGTCCGTGTTAATCAGCTCGTGCTAATCTTTATGAACAAGCTTGACACAGCTGTAAGCTCAAGGTTCAAGGTGCGGTTTCAATCAAAACACAGACCACAGCCATTTTTGTGGCCGGATCTGCACCCTGTGCTGTGACAGAGGAGCTGTCACTACCTGTAGCATGGAGCATTCATAAAAGACCTTAAAAGCATCCTGCAGACCAAGGCAGACTGAATTGTGGTTCCTGCAGAACTAGCCAAAAGATGGATGGAGACATTCCTGTGCTTTTCACCCTGCCCTGTGTACCCAGACGATTGCCCTTAAACAAGCTGGGTGGGCCCCCAGGCTTACCTAAAATTTAAATCTCCCCAGAAGTAACAGAAGCCTGTAACAATAATTATTTTTTTTTAAACATTGGAGATTTTTTTTTCCTCCAGAAACACTTAAAAGTTTTCTTAAAAGTTGCTAGAAAATATACGTAAAGTTATTTTTACTTATACTAACAGTAAATCAGCTCATACTCAAATTAACTTTGAAAAGATCTGAGTATTCCTGGAATGTTTCATGTTATTTTACCTAAAATATGTACACAAAACCAAGAGTAAATATTCCTTCCTTTTGTGTTTAGATAGAAACCAGGTAGGTTTCCACGTTAGGCAGAAAAAGTTATAGCTCTAGCAGAGCGATGGAGATAAGCTCATTCAACCCGACAGAAATGTTGTCATTTTCAATAACTTTTCTTATTCTGCATGAAGAAAATTATGTTGAAGTCTGAAAAAATTAAGTGAAATTACAGTTGCATAATGAAGCTAAGCTCTTTATGGCTGGTAATAGAGGAGCAGGAATTTAGAGTTTAGTAAACTCACAGTGGCTCGGAAATGTTATGACAGAAAGAGGGCAATGCAGATACAATAACAGAAGAACTTTCCATCCTATGACTTCATGCTTCCTATGAGCAGATTGCAAATTCTGGCACAATCTGTAGCAGAAAACGTATCTATTTTTCATTTTGTAATTATCTGAAAGATCAGCGGTTCTTATTTTTGTAGATTTTGCTGGGGGAATTTGGCTAAGTTGTTCAGAAGCTAATCCCTAAGTGTTTTTATAAATCGCCGGCACATATGTGCACCTACTCGTGGCAGCCCTTTGCTTGGCGAGCAGCCTCATCCAGATTCACAGCGAGAGGAGGACCTTCCCCACCAAGAATGGCCACCAAAGTGTAGCTCGAAGCATTTCCATGGCTCACCTCAAGTTCCTTTGCAAGTCCTGGACTCCTCTCCGCCTGTGCCGTCTAACTCACCTGCCTCCCACACGCGCGGCAGCCTAATCCAGCCGCAGACGGAAAGCCTATGCAGCAAGACTCATCCAGTCATTTCATCCCTTCTGGTTCAAAATCGGGCTGGAAGGCATAAATAAAGAGAATAACATTAACAGAGCTTTTCTGAACAGCAGGAGATACGTACGTTTGATTCTGGCAAAGAGTCGTGGGCTGTGAGCTACAATTTGCCACGTTCATTTATTTTTTTCGATTTTCTTATGTATAATCTTGTCAAAGTGATTTTTTTCCTCCTGTGTAAGGCTGCTGTATGAATGGGAGCTTCAAAGTCAACGGTACAGAAAGTCAAACATGGCTTGGTGTACGCCAAGTCATCTATAAGCAGTAGCTACACACGGAGGAGAAGATGAAAATGAATGAAAACACCCTTGAAAGATGGTGTTTCTTCTGCATCAGAATCACTGGCTGCGTGATGCAGGGGGTGATTTCTGAGATACATTCACAGGCAACAGCAAGAGCTTCGATGCCGAACGTACATGGGCCACAGTGATTGTAACACTGCAAGCGCGAAGGAAGCCATGTACTTGGATTGTTCTGTGTTTTTTTTAAATTAAGGATTCATTACACTAATAAGCAAAACAGATGCATGGGAAAAGGTGTCCTGTAATGAATGTAGAAAGCTCTGTTATACATAACTTAGCAAAGCCTTTGAAATGCTCTTTGGCTTTCCCTTTGTGGATGCTCAGCTGCTTAATGTCGGGCATTTTTATCCTCGCAAAACAAAACAAGCTCTTCTGTAGTGCCTATTGCCTTGCCGTTTAAGAGACATGCAGCGTGACAGAAGGTTTCATATTTCTTACTTTCGTCTTAGCCCGTTCGTAGATGAAGTGTGATTATCACAACTTGGGGACCGCTCTGCTTTGCATCGAGTACCATCAGTCCCCGCTGCTTCTGCTGAGCGGGCATCAGCCGCTCCATCCGTCTCCATCCTTTTTTCTGCAAGCTCTACAGAGATCAGACAGCAGCTCCCAGATCCTCCCTCTGAGCAGAGAATACAATGGGTTGCCATAAGCGTAAAGAGCACAGATGGTTTAATTTTTAACATCTCGAGAACTTTTATTTTTAATTTCATTTGGGCTAATAACAGAAAAGACAATTAACCTTTCATCATGAAAAGAGTTTCCCTCATCTGAAATCCCCCAGGGTGCCAACGTGAATTCAGGACAGTGAATGCCAACGTGCAAAATACCTCATCTGTCCGGCACTGCTCTTCTTGTGAACTGCCGGGACGGGGTTTTCATGGCTACAAAGTCCAGCGCCGCGGTAAAACGGAGGCGAGCATTTCTAGCCCCGAACACTTTCAGTCCTGGAGAGCAGATTCTGATTTTCTCCTAGGGAAATAAATGCAATACGAGCTTTTGAACTGGAGTTGTATAGAGTTGCAAAGAGTTTTTATCCCTAAAAAAATAAAGTTCAGGACAAGTAAGAAGAGGAAATTTGCTTCACCTCTTTCGGGCCAAAAAGAATGCATATTTGTGCTGAACACAGTTGCAGTATTTTTTCATGTGCCCAAGCCTCGAGATGGATGTAAGTTTGGGAAAGTGGTGGGGGTTTTATTTTGGCAAGGCACAGAGCATCTGCATGTAAGCCAAGCAGTAAGCGAGTGATACCACCTCCAGTTACGTATCACCCATCCCTGGGCCGAAATACTGAAGTGCAGCATTGTCGGTAGTCATTTCTCTTTTAATTCTTTCTCTGTGCAGGTTCAAACAGTATTTACTGCTTCTCTAAAACAAGGTGCTTGTAGGAAACCTAAACCTCTGCGATGTTTTCTGCAGAGCATAAAACAATATCAACAACAAACTTCTTCAACGTTACCTGCCTGAAAGCCTGGAAACAAGTCGGCCCCGGGGCTAACAATACAATCTCTCACCGTTCCTCCTGCATGAAAATACCTCCGTATCTATTCCTTCTGACTGGTCCGTGGTGGAGCTGCTCCCAAGGATTGCTTTTTCAGGTTAATTTTCGGCTCATGTCAGCTGGCGGCTTCCTAAGAAACAGCAGAGGAATTCAGGGAAGGAAGACTTAACCCCAAACAGGCAGGTAACCAAACAAAGAAAAAGAGAAGACAGCAGGAGATGATATTCCTCACCCAAAGCGTTAAATCCCACTATGTTTGACAGTTCTTTCCCTAATCCGCCCTGTCCCAGGGCCAGTGCTTCGTGTCCTGGCACGTGGGACCCGCAGAGCCCTCCTCGCCCACCCCTGCTGTGGGGTGGCTGTAGTACGAACCTCTCTGTTGCCCATCAAAGCTAAGTGATATTTAAGCACATCAAAGAGGAAGAGTGGGAATGCTGTTAGAAATATGAATGCCAAATATGACAAGATATGTAAGAAATACATTACTTGCGAGTGGAAGGCGGCGCAGCCCTGCGTGACGCAGATAAGAACTGGTGCTCACACAGAGTCCAATTCGGAGCTTGTGACTTGTGGAAAAGTTTTGTCTAATGGGGAAAAAAGCTGAAGCAATCAGTGCTGCAAAGTGCTGACTGGAAGAATAAACATTAAAGAGATAAAGCAGACCAGAAGGCAAAAGCAATCAGATTTGTAAAAGAGAGCAGATTCTGATTTTATCTTATGGAAATAAATGCAATAAAAGCTTTCTAACTGGAGTTGTATAGAGTTGCAAATTTTTTTATGCAATAGGAGAAAAATTGATGCCGGTGGTTGTTTTAATATTTTATGGAAATGCTTCAGCAAATAAATTGAAGTGTTTTTTATTTGCAAACAGAAGGTAAATGGGAGAACTGAAGCTTTTTGCTAAATATATTTTTCCTATTAGACGACTTCGCCCTATGGTTGGGTAGCTTTTGCAAATAGATTTTAGATATCATTTAAACATCATGAGCCAAGCCATCTCTGAACGTCCAGGACTGAAAGCGTTCAGGGCTAGAAATGCTCGCCTCCGTTTTACCGCAGCGCTGGACTTTGTAGCCACGAAAACGCCATCCCGGCAGTTCACAAGAAGAGCAGTGCCGGACAGATCAGGTATTTTGCACGTTGGCGTTCGCTGTCCTGAATTCACCTTGGCACCCCGGGGGATTTCAGAGCCTCGCTGAGCACGCCGAGTGTGGACCATCAATCTGACCTGATGGCCAGCATTCAGATCCTGTCTGGATGTTGCTAACGTAAAGCCTGTAGTATAATAAAACAGACGGCAAAACTGCAGCACATACAGACACAGACGGCTTTTCCTTTGAAAAGTAAGGGAGCTGGTACAATGCATTAAAGCAGTAGTTTCCTTTTATCTGATAGGGGGGAAAAAAAATTAACCCGCCTAAAAATAGTCAGGGCATTTTGCCCTATGATCTCTCTTCATCCTATGGATCAATATGTCCTGAGCTTGCATCCCATACATAAATAGCTTTCATGGGTGAGATGACCTTGCTATGGAATAGATGGATCTTTAATCAACAGGCTCGTGGTACAGCAGTGTGGGCAGGGTGGAGGCTAACGTAGTTTATAAATAACTGAATTCAATTAAATTCAAACCGAGATAAATCAGAAACCATTCCTCTAAAACCTCAAGACTTAACGGTCATGGACATCTTAGTGCCATGGGAAAACCTTGTTGATAGTAGTGGCACGTTACCAAAACCTGGCAGTTCTTTTATTCAGTGACTACTGGGTTTTAGGAGGGGGGGTGGGCATAAAAATACACGTTTCTTTCCTAATTTACCTCTGACAGGTGGGAACCGGAGGAGCAGGAGAAGCTTACAGCACGCAGGGATGGTGATGAGATAGGAAACGTAGGGCTGGCTGTTAAACGAGTCATCATGCTTTGTTATTTTCATGTGCAAGGAAGGTTTGGTTTGCACAGTTTTTATCCCTAAAATTAGCAAAAATTGATGACATCTCTCCCTTTTTGGAAAGTTGTGGTTCTTTCATCAGTAAAGTGCTGGGCATGGTGTCCCTGATGAGTCATCAGAAGAACATTGAGACTTAGCTGCATGATTTTGTACTTTGGTCATTTGGTCGTGTGCTAGAAGGATTATGTTTATTTTTAAAGTTAAGAAAGAATTATTTTATTTATTTTGAGATTTTGTTATTAAATGCAGGCTAGGCCCTAAATTAACAGAAAGAATAACCATTTATTTATTTTATTTATATTACTTCCACATCATTTTTCTGTCTTCATAATTAGGAAACGATTTTCTTCAGTAACATAAATCAAGAAGTTCATAGGAACTGTAAAGTTCTGTGTTCAAGAAGCAGAGAGAGCAGACAGGACCGGCATGCTTGTGCATGTATGCAACGAGGTGGGGTACACGTGGGGTACCCGCAGGAAAAAAACACTTTATGCATTTTTCCTTCCTCTCTGCAAGACTCCACCAAGTTAAAATGCAGCCGGCAGCGAGGCAAGTAAAAAGCATTTGGAGTGGGGAAAACCTGAGTGTAATAAGTAGAAAAACTCTGTGGCAAGTAATGTCAGACATGTTCAGTTCTAAATTACATCTGGAGTATGCCGGGGCTGCTTTGTGCGAAAATACAACTGGTTGAAAGAGGATAATATACTTCACACATTCAGACTGCACCAGAGTATGCTACAGAAATGGTCCGAGAGTCCGCAGTTACAGCGGTGCTCCAGCGTTCAGCACTGCGTTGAATTTTTATGATTTCCACGCTGCGGGTGAGTCACAGGCTCCTCGCCATTCACAGGGCGTGAGTCAGCCTGCCCGGGGAAATGGGGACCGATAATTAACCCAGGCCATTGGGACAGCCAAATTCAGTCCAGTCTGACGGGTGTTCTGTCACACTTGATTTATTTAATTTCTGCCTTGATTAATATCAACTTTTATTAAAACTTCAATTTACAATTTTTGTATCAGTTTCAAGCAAAGTTCAAGTCAAAGATGTAAAGAATTAGAATTAGGTGAAATCCTTCGTGTCCTGATTTGATTTCTGCTGACAGGAGAGTTGCAAAGGAGAGGAAACATCCGTGGATTACAGAATGCAAATTGCTCGGCATGGAGCGAGCCCTGACACAAGCTAGGTGTTAATTTATTTAAAGCTCATGATATTGTAATGAATTCAGGGTTTGCTTGGCTTTGAGGGAGAAATTGTGCATATATCGGGTAGCAGTAGGATATGACGTTCAACTGGTTAGTCTGGCCTCTGCTGTTGAGGGTAAAGCCCGTGCTGCGTCCTCCTTCGCCCTTTGAAAGCAGCGGCATGGCTCCTCGGGGGTAGGATCAAATCCTTGTAAAACTGCGCCCTGGAAGAAAGGAAAGAAGGAAAGAAGTCCATTACATGGGTGAAACAACATCCTTTCAATAGTGTCGGGCGTACCATGTCTTTTCGTTCAGGTGAATCGCAAACTCGGATGAGGAAAGGCTGAGCCATTTAAATTTTTATAGCCATATAAATTATAGATAGAAACCACTTCTGGAATAGGGTGAATTACAATTGCTGTGTTCAAACCCACCATTCAAATGGCAGCTGATGGTTAAGTTTTGCGAGATGGTGATCACTGGTAATAGTCGCTCGTAATAATTTTATTTAAATTTCAACAGTGTCCAGAGACTTCAATTGAGCTCAGAGCCACCATGGAAGTCTTTGCACAAATGCTTCCCAGCATTTTAGAGTAGGAGATAAGAATTGTTATTATTCTCATTTTAGAGATTTAGAGAGATCGAGCAATTTGGGAAACGGCTCCCGGGAAGTTTAAGGCAGAGCATTGCACTGCTGTTAGTAAGCAAAGAAATCCAGTCAAATTGTTGGCAGCAATTTAACTATTGTACTTTTTTAAGCCGTGCCTCTTCTGCCTTTGCTTTTTGGAATTATTTGGTGTTACAGTTCAACTAATGAAAAACTTCTGCGTAAGTCCTTTGACAGTTCTTTTTCTCATGGTTGCAAAGTTCCACATATATTAGCCTATAACCCCTGTTCAAAGACAACCTTCTCTTTCTTAATATGCCTGCACTATGGCTTTTGTTCTAGTGTTATCTTTGAGTTCAGTACATAAATTTTGAAGTTTTCCACCCCAAGTCCATATAAGCAGAACAGGAGAAGAATAAATATAGTGTTAAATTATGCATGGCCCAATAGCATGTTAACCACTTTCATGTTCACCAAGTAAAATGGAGAAAAGCAATTTGTGTCTAAACAAGGGCAGCGTTTTTACGTTGTGGAGGTCACTGGAACACATTGTACTCATTAGATACGCAGCAACCTCGGTAAGAAGTTGAATCCTAGATAAGCAGAAGCAAACCTCTAATGGATAGTCTGCGAATATATCAGCTGATTTGTAAAATGTAAATGTTTTATGAGTAATAGGGTTTTTAAGCTGATTTTGATTAATGAAATGCAATCTACTTATTCCTTCAGCAGTCAGCCTACAAGCATCTAACCAACTAATTAGTCTGTTTAGGTAAAGTATTAAATCTGCCTTTTGTTTAAAAATAGGAAAAAGAAAAACAGACCTGCTCTAGAAGGCAGGTGCGGTAGGGAAAAAACTTCACTGGTATGAATGACCTAATTAGAAAAGTACAATACTTATCTAAAACTTTGCAAGGCTTTGTAGTTCTAAACATAATGACTTTCAATCTCCGAAGTGAAATTATTAAGTGGAAAAAATGGGGGAAACAGAAATTACATCTTTATATTTTGCAGACTTTTGCGGACCAAGGCCAAGATGTTTTTGTGAAATTGGGTGAGGTCACGAATCTTTCAGTCAGTTTAGCGGTCATTAAGGTGGACAAGTTCAGAAAGTCTAAGGATTCTTTCCTCATTTATTCTTTTAATTTGCATCCGTGGCGCAGGTGCCGTAGTGCCATCAGTTATGAGCATTGCACGCTATGACATTTGTGAACTGGAGTCCTTAGATGGTGTGCCGGAGAAGACGCTTCCAACTAGAGCTCGCTCCAAGCCATTGACACAGATGTTATCCGTGTGCTACCACTGGTTTTGGTGTTCATGATATTCTCAAAGGGAAGTATTAAAATAGATTTGGCAGATTTTGTTTGTTCTGGTTTTACTATGCTGCCTAGTTTTGTTTTATGTTGGCTATCCCATTAAAACAAGAAGACTAGTTCCACACATGTTCAGTTCCAGCATATTCCTCTCACAGGGATACAGTCACAAGACTGAAAACTGCAGGTGATTAGCACCAATGCCTGAATCAACCACCTACCCTGGGCTTGTATTGTTTATGTGCCCTGATCAATAAAAAAATGGTCTGAGGAAGAAAGGTAACCTCATACCTTCATCCTAGACCGATGTCCATCAAATATGGCAACTGGAGAGCAAAGGCTTTAAAAGGCAGCGAGATGATACCTCTGCAGGGTTAAGAGAGGGGAGAGTGGCAGAGACAGTCTGGAGAAGAATGGAGTCTCATCTCATTCCCAAGAACTCCTCAGTTTTCTGAAATGACAGACTGGTTGGGCTGTTCCATCGCAATTCATGGTGATGTCCTCTCAACCAGAGCTTGTAATGAAGCCTGAGATGAGGGGAGGCCAGATACACGAATATGGGTGTTAATAAGAACATTCTCCGACACTCAAACAATGCTGGAGCTGTTAAAACACTTCAGAAAGATTGCATTTCATCTCATATATGTTTAGCTACTGATGATAAGTAATCATTCTCCTGCTTCACGGGACTATTGGTCTTTGCATAATTGTTCTTTTACATTTATGTTTACTTACTATACTGCCTGCTGTTAGGGAGAGATGGTAATTTTCACAAGACACGATCTGGCGTGATAGCAATATTTTGCTAAACCTCAATGAAATTGTGCCTTCTGGACTAACTAAAGTCTTGTTTGGGTACAGCTTGAACAAATGTAAAAGCTCTGGTTTGTCTTTAGTCTGGTGGTTTGTCTGTCTGAGTGACAGCTCCACTCCTGAAGAAGGACAATTCAGAGACTTTGTGTGTTGAGAAATTTCTCTGATTCCATTTCACATCATCTCAAAGCTCATCTGATTTTTTTTTTTTTTTTTTTTTTTTTTTTTTTTTTTTTTTTTAACGGAATATCTATTTTCTTTGATAGTATTTCCTTTCTTTCAGCGATATTTCGGATACATCTCTTTTCCTCTGCCCTCCCATCTCCCATTAATTCTGACAATAACGTGCATTGATTGTTCTTTACTGGTCGTGCCAAGATCACCCTGGCAGTACATCAGCTATTTCCCTTAGGAAATGCATTTCTTCTTCCAGGAAGAGAGGAAAGTAGGAAAAAAAATATTATATTTCCATTATATTTCTAAACCAATCTAAATTATCTGCTTCAGTACATGCGTAGACAGTACAGCAGAACAGTCAGAGTCAAACCTGTTTCCCTCTTGTTTCAGAAATTTTCTGTTATTGCGCGTTGATCATTTCTTTAAGTGAAGAAACTTCTGCAAAAAAGGTCACACAAAATCCCTCTATTTCTCCATTTTGTGCGATGGGAAAGATTTGATGTATAAACACCATTTCATCCTGGAACTGTACTAATCCACATATTATTAATTTAAGTGTTTCCTCAATCCTACTTAGGATGACTTTGGTAAAGATCCTCTGGCTGTTATTCAACATGCTTATCCTGCTAATATTTTCATGATTATCCCATTCTCTCTCTTTTGGATGAGAATTAGGATTTATTCTTCCACTATTCTGGAACCTTCTCACCCTTGCAAATATCCCAGGGGGATCTTTCATAATTCAGTTACTGTTCCTCCACAGCTCCGGCTGTGAAAGCTCAGGCAAAGCTGCTTAGCAAATAAGTGAGCTCACTTTAGAAAAAAATTGCTGGATTCACCAGGCTTTTATGTTTGACATATCAGTACCACACGTCGTTTTACTGGGGTCGCCAATCCCTTCGCTTTCTTGTTGCGTCTGCGTCAGCAAAAATGGGTCATCAACCAAAAAGTGACAGAAGCTGTGTATTTTGCCCTTTGCTTTCTATCAATATATTTGTGAAGTTTTTTAGCGTGTTTCTGTTTTATTTCCCGCAAGATGCTTTTAGTACTTTCCCTGTTTAATACCCTCTGAGCATTCAGAACACAACAACTTTATGTCAGGAAAGGTTTAGAACTAAGTCCAAGGAGTGAAATGTTGCCATCATTCTGCAGCAGAGGGGCAAATCCTCGGACCAGGACGGTGCCTGGAAGTCATTAGTGGGGATGGAAGTGGGAAAACCGCTGCTTTTATTCGGAGCATTCTGGCACAATTGATATCATGAAGCCTCTGACCATTGCCCCAACAACCTACAGCCTTTGGGCACTCTTTTTGAGTTCAAACAGTGCGACTGATGCTGCCCATAGAAGCAGTAACCTCCTCTGCAGATGCAGAAGTAAAGGAATCCCAAGAATATCCATGGAAACACAGAACAATTAAGGTCCATATGAAAACTGGATCCTAGCCAGCGCGCCTCCGTTGGTGGAGAGCCCATCTGAAACGTAGGGATGAAAAAGCACTGAAAGGCCATAGTTAGTTCATGTTGCTGGTTCATCACTAAAATTACTAAACACATTCGTCATCGGGATACATTTATTTTAAAAAATGGACAAATGCTTTTTGCTGCAACGCCGTTAGACCATTTACAAAAGTCAAAATGGTTGTACAGTCTGTTAATGTGTTACTGGAATAAAATCATGCTGCACATTTAGCGCTGGATTATGTGGAGAGCAGCCAATGCTTGTAGCATTGATTGCAAGGTCTATGCCTAAGTACTTCTCTTCCTGATTTATGAGCAATGCATTATCATTCATTGAGTGACAGAGTAAGCTACTAGATTTGTTAATTGGACAGTAAACCACACTTTCATTCCCATGTTGCAGCGTTTCTCATTAAAAAAGAGACATATCTAACATTTAATGAAATGCTTAAATAAATAAATGGATACAGAAGTGTTGAATATAGACCCTTTGCTTGTTTCAGCAGAAAGAAGTAGTGTACAATGTGTTTATTAATTAGTCTGGCAAAACATAATTAAAGGGCAGTAAACTCTGTGAGGAAGTTAACCAGCCTTGTAATAAATACCAGTTTATAGGTACAGTAGGTCAGCTAGTATTAAGTAAAGAGGTAACCTGCATAGAAACTCATTTTTAGCATGGAGACAATACAAATAAATTATCATCATGAAAAATACGGCTGACCTTGCAGATTCAAAGACAGCAGATTGCAATGTTTTCACAAGTTCACGTAGTTTTTTATCTCCTAGCAACTGTATGTCATTTACATATTCTACCACGTCGAACATCTTAAAGAGTTTTTCTGATGACTGTTGTCAGAAAAAAGTCATTGTAGTGTAGTTCCTGGAAGACTGTTGTTTTTTATAACTGTGCTTAATGTCTTTATGGGAAGCTCTGAAGCTACATAAAAGATTTTGGTGTAGGAATTTGATATTACAAGCACTTTCAGTTCTTTTGTGGTGTTTACAAAACCACTGGGGTCTGAGTTCAAGAACTGGCGCGGCTCCTGCTGACATCAGTTTGAGATGCACCAGTATAAAATATACATCTATATATATAAAGTGTATATATATAAGATTATATATGCACCTTATATATATATAAAGTATAAGAATTTTCTTCATTAGGGTTTTTCTTCACTAATCAGCAGACTTCTGCTCATTAATTATCTTACAGCTTCTGCAATAGCAGGGCTCCGGTTAACACACGGGGCTCCCAGCAATGGGGAGGGAAGGAGTGCTGGGGCTGTGGTCTGACACACAGAGTAGTGTTTCTGTCGGAACGGTTAGACATGAATTAGGCTGTACACTTTTATTCCTGTAGGAAATCTTTTGGTTTTGTACCACCAATGGTAATAGATGATGAAATTTCAGAAGACCACATGAAAAGCGTGGTTTTTTTCCACGCTGAAGCCAGGAAAATACTGGATCTAATGCAGACTTCATCCAAACTACATGAGGAGAACTGAAAGTTTGTTGCCATACTGTCCATCGAGTCTTCTCTTTCCTGTAGCTGAGAAGCAGAAAGACTCCTTACAGGACTTGAGCCGCTGTGGTGAAATAAGGGCAGGATAGACCCTCTCTCGCTGTAGCCTGTGGAAAATCGTTTGAGCTCATTTGAGCCTCATCACCTGAGCCCATGAAATCACAAGCACTCTGCTCAGTTAGAGCTAAATCTGACAAGAGCTGAACTCCATGGCTAAAAATCTCATTCACTCACAGAGATAGGTGTTAGGGAATTTAAAAGCAGATCTTGTAGAAGTTTGTCTGAGGGCTGTGCCTCCTGACCGAAGGGAGCAGGATGGTAAAGATGCCAACAGTGAAGCTAGTGTCAGGCCGGCATCACTTGCAGAGAGCCAGGGAAACGAGTCGGGATTCGGCCTCACGGAACGAAATGCAGGCATTTCCATGCCGAGTTCTGGCTTTTCCCTGCGATACGCACTGGAAAGCTGTGCTGTCCCACTGGAAATTACCCCAGGCTGATCCGCCGGCACAGTCTATGCAGCATCACTTCTTACGTGATCTGTAACTTAACGGTGAGCCTAAGACGTGAGTATTGTACCTGTCCCTGCCATTAGGAGTTTAGTTGTGGTTGCTATAAATCGCTTTTCGGTCCTACCAATTTTCTATCAATGTAATTGATAGTGTGCTCGTTTCTCTGTCCCGGCAATTTTGTGTAATCAATTATAGCACCCCAGTCAGAGCAGTTGCTTTGTGAAATTTGTGAGATGACACAGACCTCATGCAAGCTGTACAAAATTACCAATTATGGAACTACACAATCTTTTCTAGGATGTCATAAAGTGTCGTTATTTACCCTAGAAAGAGAATGTCTAAACAGATCGGTTTCTCATCAGATGCCATTGCTCAGGGATCTGAAAAATATGGAAATGCCCGAGTTTAAATCATCCGTATGCCTGAAACGGCATAAGAAATTAGTTTCTTGAGCTATTTTTATGTTTTTCTAGCTTACAGCTAAATCATGTATTATGGTGAATCATTAACTACTGACTTTTATAGCTAATCCTTATATAGCCCATTTTTAGCTTCGATGATATTTTTGAAATACAAAATTTTATAGACTACAAATATGCATCAGACAGTGCAATTATCTGTTTTCAACATGTCTCCAAGTTTAGTCTTTCTCTGGAGAAAATATAGAGAGAGGCTGACCTTTATTTATAGCGTGCTTTGTACTGTTACTTTGATCCTTCTACAGCCTCACCTTCATGGGGAGTGATTTTCCCATCATTTGGGAGAGATGCACAATTCAATTCCTGCTATACATAAAATCCCCACCGATTTGCCGCACGGACCAAAATAGCCTACATCTGCAATACCAAGCGCTCTGCATTCACTCCCTGTCACCAGGGAGGGGACAAATCAGTTCAAACTGATTCCTGTCAGGATAAGATTGGAGGGACATATCCGTTTGCTTGCTACATTTCAATTGAGAATAAGCCAGGCCTTTAAACTCGAATGCAAGTTCTCCTGTAATTTCTTTGTATGGAAATGCGGATAATCAAATCTTTTTCTTGCCAGAGACAATGTAATTTTATGCTTTGATTTATTCTGAGGCATTCGATTTGTAGTTCTCCCAAGTCCCGAAGAGTCCTGTTGGAATTGAATAAAGCAGTGGATAACATCCCAATGAGAGTCTTCTGGAGGGAAATAAAATAAATAAAGGAAACTCCACCAGAAAGAGATGCTTGATGAAACCTGGGGCTCATAGGTGTTTTAGCACATGTAACTCTTGGTGACAGTGACAAAATACAGATAAAACCGAGGATGTAAATAGACAAGTATGTGGGTTTAACTCCATATGTGTGTAAACTCAAACTATGGAGAGATGCAGGAGCATCAGTTGTTGGGTCCACATGAGGTCTGCGGGGTGTGGGATCTCCTTATGCTGTCAGCAAAAATTCCTGGCATGGCCAAAGGTTGAAGGTTGGGTCTCTTGGTGAGAGATGGTCTTTTGCATAGCATACTGTAAGGGTTAGTAAAATAAATTAGGAAAGGAGTGAGGGAGAGCAGGAGTGAGACTGACGGTGCAGGTGTCATCTTCATCCCTGGGTGTGGGGAGCAAGGACAGCTGGGGAGCCGCCTGGTCTCATGCTCCCAGAGTTCGGTTTGCACTGGGACCAGTCTGAGCTGCAAAGGACATTTGATACAATAAGAAAAATAACAATAAAGTGATTTGGGGAAAGAGGTTCATGCTAAAAGCAGACAACATTCTGAGCAGCACTCAGGCAGGGAGTGAAGACTGGCAGGGCCACTGGTACTTCGCGAGATACAGACATCAGAGAGTCCATCCAAGGGGATTTTATCCAAACCCTGCTTAAATTTCTCTTTTGAATCTACCTTCTAGATAGAAGAGTAAAAGGACCAATAAAAGCATGCTAGAAACTGTCGCTGTGTTTTTGATTGCTCCCTTCTCAAGAACCTCTCAGTGTTACTCACACCTCAGTTCCTTTTCCTCATTATATTTAGAAACGCTTCACAATATTTTATTTTTTAATGAAAATGAAAGGACCCCTTGGCGGTTCAGACAGGTATACATTAATATTGAATGATTTGATTTAGGCTGACAAATTGAGATGCTTTGGTTAAACTTCAGCTATCTGAAATAAAATTGTTTGTTTCCATTTTGCAAGGAAACGATGGCAAAAATCAAACTCTATGTAAACTTTATTTACCTGGAAGCTCCACAAGTAGCTCTGCTTTCAGCTGGGTTTCTGGGGTTCACATCTAGGGTTTGTACAGGGTTAATCGAAGTCTGCACGTAGATGATGCTTTTGTACCTCCTTTTGTGTGCTAAGGGCTCACAACTACCACGGGCTCCTGAGTGGTAGTCAGGGAACCAAGGAATTGATCTGTTTGAATCCATTGGGGAAAAAAAAAAGAAAGAAAAAACAATATTAAAAAAAGAGGAAATTTCGACTAGGCCAGCTGCTGGATGCGACTGGTTGCAGAGGACGGGAGTCTGGAGCTGGAGGCAGGGGCAGGACAGGATCGCTGCGGCAGCTGCAGGGATGCGGGGTGGCGTGGGATGAAGGTTAAACTGGGTCCTCAGACTGGGAATGGGATGGAGGGCACAGGAGCTGGGTGGGAGGTGCGGGGTTCACGTCGCATATGGTGTGAGGTGGTAAAGAGATGCCAGCTCACCTGTGTGTTGGTGCCCAGGCCTTGCTGGGCCACTTTTCAAAAAGGTAATAAATGGGCCCAGAAAAGAGAAAAAGAAAAATTGAGTCATGCGGAAGCTGAGGTTTTAATCTTTTTGAGGTGGCGGATGTAAGACTAATAAAAAAGGAGAATTTTGAACTTAATTTAAAGATAAGCCTCATCATAAGCACTTGTCCTGCCTTGTAAAGGTAAGGCAGGCGATTCATTCTCATACGCAGATGCACCAGCAAGGCGGGGAGTATTATGCGGTAGATGGTGGGTAATGATGCTTTAAGGGAGAGTATATAACATTTTTGAATTTTTCACAGCTCTCCTTTTTCTTCTTTGTGGATAGGAAAACAATTAGACCTATAAAGCTCTGTGATGAGGCAGTAGGATGGGCAACGAGATATCAAATGCCTTTTCTCTCAGGGATGTTAAAGCATTGTGGGTAAACTTTTAAATAAACAGAAGATTTATTCACAGTAGTCGGGTGCCTTTCTTCCAAACTGAAGGCATCCTTTTAATAAAAATTATCCAGTTCCCCCTTCCACTGCGGCCTCTGAGGGTGTGCGTCCGCAGGGGCGAGCGCTGGGAGCGCGTTCCCGCTGGCTTTGGATGCCTCACAAGTCTTTCTGTGTGTGCCTTAATAGCCTTCCGAGGGAACTGAAGTCTCATTTTGTGCGACTCTGAATTTAAATCCAGGTCACAGAGATGTTAAATAGCAAATGACACATTTACTGTGCCACCCAGCTGCCTTCTGTAATGCAGCAGGAATGCTTTCTGAGCAGGGACAGTATGCCAATATTAACTTACATACAGGTTGTTTTGTTGTGGATGCTAATATTAAAAAAAAATAAGAAAAAAAAGAAAGGGATGCTGCTCACATTTAAATAGCTACTTATTCCCTTTGCACCTTCTCTCCTGAAGTGTTAATGCTCTTTTCTGACTGAAGAATTCCTAAAGCATTAGTTCTTTTCGGTTCAGATCTTTACATTTATGTTTATACCAAAAAAAAAACCTATTCCAATTTCCAGGTCACCAGAAATCAAGATTACTGTCAATATGCTATTTTAACTCCTGTGCTTAGTTAAAAACCTGAATTACCTCTTCGGTTTATGATACTGTCTGTAATATTCTCCTTTTGTAAAGGCACATACTTTATTTCTCAGGGAGGAAAGCTGTTTGTCAGAGGCTGCTGCATTATTGCAGCCTTACGAGCAAATAATGAAGTTGGACACCTGCATTCTGTACAAAAAGGCTTTTATCAGGCAGATGGAGAATGTGCTCCAGGGCATCAAAAAGGCTCATCACAAGATAGAAAAGATGGGGATATTGGGGTATTCGCTACACAGATGTCCTTTCTGGAATAGTATTGCAAAATACATACGCAAACAGCAGCTAAATTGACTTTTGACCAATAGATGGAGACAAAAAGTGTTTTTCTTCATTAACCTCTCTGGTTCATTCCTACTGAGCAGGTCAATTTACCTGCAGTTCCCTCTCTGGTAGCAAGTTTGTTTAAAGCAGGTGGATTTCTCTCTCTTTTTTTCTTTTTTTTTCCCCAATAAGTATTATCAGATGAGGGATTTAGCTATGCTGAGAGCTTTCTCAAGTGCCACGGTTTGTTTTCCCTGAGTTCACGATGCTGTTCTGGTGCTATGGAACAGCTTTTCAGGTTCAGAACTTCAGGTTTGCTTCAATTGCTGAGCTTCAGTACAGCAGTTGCCATCTTGCTAAACATCAGGACATTTACTTTGCAAACCCCAGGACCCAAAGCATCTATCTCATGGAATCACAGAATCATACAATGGTTTAGATTGGAAGGGACCTTAAAGACCATCTAGGCCCAACCCCCCTGCCCTGGGCAGGGACACCTCCCACCAGCCCAGGGTGCTCAAAGCCCCATCCAACCTGGCCTTGAACACCTCCAGGGATGGGGCAGCCACAGCTTTTCCTCTTTCAGTGTCTCACCACCCTCACAGTAAAGAATTTCTTCCTGATATCTAATCTAAATTTCCCCTCTTTCAGTTTAAAACCGTTACCCCTCATCCTATCACTTCACTCCCTGATAAAGAGTCCCTCCCGGAGCTTTCCTGTAGGCCCCCATTAAATACTGGAAGGGGCTATAAGGTCTCCCCGTAGCCAATCTCCAGTGCAAAAACAAATAAACAAACCCACACATCTGTATCATTACAGTCTGGGCTAAAACATTGGCAGTATCAGTAGTAGCATCTCAGGACCTGACTGGAAAAGCTTTTCTTCTCCTGTGGGATTTACCCCTCTGTTATGTGTTACCAAAAATAGAATTATAGAATGGTTAGAGTTGGAAGGGACCTTAAAGATCATCCAGTTCCAATCACCCTGCCATGGGCAGGGACACCTTCCAAAAAACCAGGTTGCTCAAGACTTGGGAACCCTTCAGCCCCTGGGTCCTGCAGGTGGCCTCCACAATGCTTTGGACTACACCAGGGTCACTATCACCCTCCCCAGTGACATGCCCAAACCTCTTAGCTTTGGGCTTAGGAGATGAATTGAAAGCCGTAATGACCTGGTATGGGCTGCTGGAGCAAACAGCACCCAACTTCAGCTTTCATCTTGTTAAGCATGTCTGGTTTATAGCACCACGTATTTGCTATGAATTTCACAGGTCTTTATTCCTAAATATAGAACAACTCAGCCACCGAATCCGAGAACATGCCACATTTTTAAAACACACATTTATTCCCGAATCCTTATTAAGTTCTGACATTGTTGTCTTATAAATCTAATGTAGATAAATGTGAGCTAAGAAAAAAAAAAACAAACACACAAAAACCCCCAAACCCCAGTAGTGTTCTGCCATCTGTTGATTATGTTTTGATATGCTGTCCTGAATCGGTACGTATGGCTGATCCATGAATCTAAACGTAATTTCAGTTCAGCTCCGATTTCCTCAAACCACAAACTACTTTGTTTAATTTATAAATTGCTTCTTATATATTCCGCTCATGGCTGGTGAATGTAATTAACATTTTCCTGTGAAAAACTTGTACCTATAAATATCAAGGCCACGACACACATTATTAATTAAAAAAAATGATGGGGGTTGTTGGTTTTGCAAATATATTAATAGCTTTCCAAAAATGTGTAAGAAATGTTCACATCCCCTTTCTAATAAGTATAAATACATTTATTTTATGTTTATTAAGATGGGGACAGGAGAATACTGTAGTAGTATTTAAGTATCGCAGCAGAATCAAATTAATGAGACCTGGAATCACTGTTCAGTACTAAACACCCTTTCCCATGCAAACAGCTGATTCGGTCCTGAAAGAGGGGTGTAAGAAGTTTGCATTAAAGTATAATTTCTACCCCAGGATCAGGGCAGTCTGATATCTATACCCTTTCATTATTATTTACTTCTATGCAAAAAGAAGTGCTCCATTGCCCTTGAAATAATGTTTGTGTTTGGTGCTATTAGAAATAGTCTTTAAACTGAAAGTTTACTGAATGACAGTAAAGTGTAAATCCTCAGCATCGGTCTGTCTCAAACAAACCATCAGAAGATGGACTTTGATTAAAAGCGTACAAGCCAGAGTTTGAATTTCAGTGCAATCTTCTGTCTGTTCACAGGTTGGAAGAAAAAACCCAACTCACTCCAACAAATTTGAGAAAGTAAAGCCAGAAATAATCTGTGCAAAATGAGTTATAATCCGCACCCTTTGAGGGCATTTGTGGAAAACTCTGTGTGACTATGATGCAAAGCAGCTGTTAGCACGGCTCCTTTTTTCTAGCCGCTCCTGGTTTCTTTGGGTTTTTTTTAAGGATTGTCTTCTTGCCCTTTTTTCCAAGATCCCAGTATCTGTAGGAATTCCTTGGGCAGCTGATATGGGAAGTTTACCTCGTACTGCTCATCTTTTCACAATTAAACAAACACAGAGACCCAATTTTGCAAACTTATATACAAACAATCAACAAAAGTCCCTTAAACACAACTATGTTTTTAATTACCCACTTACAATTGATCTTCTTAGGCGGCAGTGGTGGTGGTGCAGCAGCAGCACGCTCTTCTGCCAGCTGAGGATGCAACTTTGGGAGGATGAAGCGCTTTCAAGTGTCTGACTCCCGCTCCTGGGGCTGCATTCCTCCCTTTTCTCCCTGGCGAGGAGTTCTGGTGATAGATTTTCTTCTTTTCTTGGCTAGATGGCAGATCCTCCAGACCTTTATTTTCTGGCATGCGCAAATAAGGCTTTTCTTCTATATGAAATATTCATAGAATAAAATACTTAAGAAGATGTTAAAGGACAAATAGCATTTAGTCCTGGTCCCAACCCTTCCACCAATTCATTTAAACCCATAAAGATGAAATTCTGCTGGGAGTTAACATAGAGCTGTGACTCAGAAATGACATAATGGGCTTCAAATTGAGTTGGAGTAAGTATGCTGAGTATGAAGTCGCTCATAATTTAGCCCTGAGTACTTAAAGCGTTTATTTAAAAATACGTTTTACTGCAAGTAAACATGATAGGCTGGGCTTGAGCAATGCGAAGTTTTAACTCATTTTCTAATGTACCCTGCACCCAATTTTCTGCGTGTTGTCGTGCAAAAGTAAATTTGGCCATGAACAAGCCTAGATCAACTGGGGACTCGATTAGGACAGGAAAATTAATTTTTACTGGGATTTAGGGTTTATTTGAACCCACTAAAGAGAGGGCAGCCTTATATTTCACCTTGATTAAAGAAAAAAAAAAAGTCTGGTATTATACAATTACACCAAAAGTGACATGATGATTTATTGTGTCAAACCTTTCCTTCTTCTTACAGCACCACAAAGGTCAGTGACAAAACAAGTCTGCTACATAAGATCAAGAAAGAAACTGGGAGCGTGAATAAAAGCCAGGAATGTAATTTTTAATTTTCAGTGTCCCTGCTTTTGTGGAGGGGAGCCAGACCAGAACATTTCACTTGCTTTTAAAAAAATTATATGCAACACTTTTTTCAAAGGTGTCCAGTTGGACTCCCTGGGGAATTGGGGTCAGGGCTAGAGGTGTAGTTAGGGGGAAGTTAGAAAAAATATTTGCAAACTTTTATGACATAACCTGCTCTGATGGGATTCCTAGTGATTAATTTTTTAATGTAGTTTTATGGCAAAAGGGGGAAAGAGGTTGCTTAGAAAAACTTGCCATGGCACATGTTGGCATTGCCCTGTTGTGTCATGCAAATTGTTTCTAATTCTTCAAATTTGTCATGCAATTAGGAAGCAGAAAGAATGGCAGACACCTGAGTTGATATAATTTTGTAAATCAATATTATTGATAAATTAAGAATATAAATAGCAGAGGAAATAAACGGCAACCATCCAAAAGTCTAAGATACTTGTGCATGCAGTATATGCTGTCGAGTTTCTTCTGAACTGAATTGCTCAGTTGTTCTTAAGACTATTAGTAGTGTGATCTTAATACAATCTTAGTGACACTTTACAAAGAATTACAGAAGACTTGATCATTAAATAAATAAATAACTTTGATTACTTTTCTCCACCTCAAATGGTAAATATGATTATCTTTAATGTGAAGCCCCTGTCTCTGGGATGGGAGAGCAGCTCAATACTCATACCTCTTTTTTCTAATCTTCCAACGTGTTTTATGAAGTGGCATCTTTACATGTTGGATGTTGGAGCACAGTAAGCACATACCCAAAAGATCACTGACATTAATAGTGATTTTTCAGCTGACTGCAGTGATCTTTGATGTGGTTGGCAATATTTAACGAAGTTTTCAAACACTGTTGTTCCTGCAGGTTAGGCTCAGAAACCGCAATGCAGAAAGACCGAAACTAGTCAAATAAACCGATTATTCTATAAAAACAAGCAATCAGCAAAGTGCTAGAAAATCCCATTTTGGCAAGAAAACACTCCAGCTTTGTTCTTCTGGTGTTATGATGTTATGAAGAGCCCTCAACAGATTCATAAACTTGTGTTACATGGGTGTTTATCTCGTGACCTCTATGCACGTAGTGTATAATTTGAAACACTATCCTTGCTCTTTTCTTGTGCATTCATCGCTTTGCCTCTCCTGGTCTCTTTTTACAGGGGGTCTCCATTTCATACAGGCTTAGGTGATTCAGATAAATTAAAACAAGTGTCTCTACAGACAGTGTTATTTCAGTTTATATGACATATTCCACTTTACCGCAGATTGCCTGTGGTGCAGAAATCTGTTACTCATGGTAACGAGTTCCTGTGTCCAAGACTTTAATCTGTTTTTTAAAATTGGTTTAAACCACGGTAAAAATGGTTTATAAGGTTTACAAAGTCTTTTCACTAGTTTAGCTAGATTAATTTAAGATCATTCTAAGTCAAATAACAACTTGGGGTAGATAAGCCCTTATTCTTTTCCTATCTTTCTCTTTCACATGTCCCTTGTTCTTATAATCTCTTATGACTATGTATATTACATGACATGTTTTGGTATAATTTAACAAGAACTTTTGAGCTCTTTCCCCAGCAGCTGTGGGAGATGGCTGGGTTTTTGAAAGAAGATAGTTTCAGCTCGCTGTTGTAAAAAGAGTACTTATTATAGTACCTAAAGATCATGGGAACTAAACACGTGCCCAGTCAGCTAAATAGCTAGGAATCATCTCAGTCTTTGAAACCCAAAACACAGTGCTCTCAATTTTCTTCTTGTTATGGTAACCGGGTGTAACTGAATTGACTTCAGTAATACCATGTTTGGGAATGAAAATAGGTTGGCTCCATAAGAGTATCATTGCCCAACTCCATCTGTGGACAGAAACTTGATATACAAAGTTCACATTTCTGGGGATATTTGCACATATATTTTAGCAAGGCAGTGCATGTGTGATGGGGAAAATGTGGCTGCAATACAGATAATTACTGAATCTCTCATATAGTGAAAATAAATTGATGGATACGAAATCATTGTGAATGGAGTTTAGCCAATTTCTAGTTAAGCATTGAAAAAGGAGGTAATTTTGGAAGACATCTTAACTTCAGGTAGTGGCATATAGTGGTATCAGCGCTGAAGAGAGCTGATGACGCTGTGCTCTGCTCAGAAAAGAGGCTTTCATTTAGCTCAGCCGGAGGTGCTGAGGATGGGATTTGCCTCTAAGCAGTGTGTGAGTCCAACCTGCAGCACTGCTGTGATGCCCACCAGCGGGGTTCACATTGCCAGGGCCACCTGACAGGAGCTTCATGGCTTCGAGAGTATGTGGGAACGGTGGAGTGAAAGTAGGCGATAGCATGGGTTATGTAGGGAAAGTGTGGGAAAATTGTCACGGAAGGCTGAATGGGTAAGATTGGTAATCCTGTGTTACATTAATTGTGTGGTACAGGTGAGTGGGATGCAATAGCATCCCTGGATTAGCACCTCTGTCTTCTTTTTGAGCTTCTAAAACCAGACTGTGATGTCCCTAGCAAAAATGAACACAACAATTTTACCCAAACACTCATGCTGGATTCAAATGATATTCAAGCTAATATTGAGGAAAAAGAAGTTCAGAAAGATTCAGTGAAAAGAGTAGACTCTTTTCCGGAAAAAAAACTTTTCAAAACTTCTTAAGCAGTGACTGCACTCCGGGCTCTTTCGCTGGGATTCAATATGAGACTAACTTAAATGTCAGTATCTACATGCAGCCACCGTGTCTCATCTGCTGTGCCAGTGGAGACCTGATCGATAAAGCCAATGAACCCTGGGGAGTGGCTGGGCTCCGGCTCCCCGTCACGTTGCTGTGCAAATTCCTCTGCCTGTGTGCGCTGGATCTCCAGCGGTGATGGGGTTTTAGGCATCTGGCTTATATACAGGCATATGCATACTGGCATGGAAATTTAATCTTCTTGTACTGCAGCTTTCTTGCCATGACCTCAGACAGTCATGCTATTTTTGAGTTTATAAACTTTTAACTCCGTCTTAATGAAGTTGAGCTAGTAGAAGTTCCCATATAAATAATTTAATAATATGTCTGAATGAAATGGCTGCTATCTAACTAGTAGAAATAACAGAAGTGATTAAATTAAATTCAATATACACATTAGCCGCTGAACTACATAGCCATAAAAGAAAGAAGAGTGTGGTCTAAAGAGTTGTCTCTTTTCCTCCCACAGCTTTATAATTATATCTTCAGGGAAATGCCACAGCTCAGCATTTAACGATCTGCCATCAGAGACATTTATGAGGAGATTTTCAGGGAAGGAGAGACTTGACGGTATCTTTTTCACAAAAGAGGCAGTCATTGAATAGTCTGGCAGTTGTCTGCTGAGAGGGGCATTGATCTATATATTTACATATCATGTGAAGTTAAGAATTCTAAGTTTTTCCCCCAAGAAAATCCACAACAAGGTCATGATCTCCCAGGAAATGTTTGGAAAATAGAGCATAAATCTTGGACAATGTCAATCTGTCACTGCCCTACAGCTGATTTGTATGGTTTGAAAGAACACAGCTGGTCAATTCAGTGACTCTGAATGTTTTCCATGAGGGATGGCTTCGGCAAATCCCAGCCCCTTTGCAATGCTAAACCATGGGGTATACTGGAAAAGGGGGAGACATTTGCGATGTAGGAAGCAGTGGAATGAAGTATTCATGCAGAATTAACAGATGGCACAGACAAAACAAATGGAAAAATTAGCAAAATACTTTTCCTAGTGCCAGACTGTAAATCAAAGTGAAATATCCTTTGTAGCTGTAGCTAGTACATATATGCAGATATTAATGTTACTTTTGAGGTGAAAACTAAAAGTCTGGATGACGACTACTCTATTAAGTGCTCAGCATGAGTAAATTTCAACTTAAATGCATATTTAATTTCCCAAATGGACAAGAAAAAGTCCAGGTTGTGGCGGTCAAGCGTTTCTTAGACGTTTCAAAACGTGGCTTGCGTAACTGCTCCTCTCTCTGAGCAGATTAGATTGTCCAAACAGATTCTGAGATGCAGGAAAAGATCAAGTACCTTTAAGAAGAAGAAGACAAACTTAAACAGATCTGTGAGTGCATTTATTTGACTGACTGAAACACTCAATAAGAGTTGAAGAAGTCTCTTTAATTAAGTTACATGCGCTCCTAATCTAGTGAGACAGGGATTTCCGAGACTATATTGTCAGATTCCAAGTGAGGTGGTAACAACATCTACTGCTTTGTTATTTATAGTGGCCGTTTATCACTTGCATTTGTCCCAGCATAGGTGGTCAAATAGATAAATCACAATCATTTCTACTTAGAGCAAAAATCAAAATACTGTATACTATTACTTTTTATCTGGTTTTAAAGTGGTAGCTCCTACTGACCTCATTCATGGATTTGAACCTCACAGAGTAGTTCAGCTGTATGTGTGAGAGTGACAATAATATGCTTGTCGAATTTTGGGCATCCTCTGCTGCAGCCCGTGAACAGGAGTGCCCATCATCACTGCTGGGATTTTGCAAAGAAGGAAGTAACCAAAAAAGCTGGTTTAATTTCAAGCTCCATTAGACACAGTGTTTGCCAAATGGAAGAAGACCAAATTGGTTGGAAGTCTTGTCCTGAGACCTCTATGTCGTTATTAAAAATCAGAAAGAGTAGGTAGTAATAAACAGAAATCACATGATATATCATCTGAATCATTTACTTTGAAATCACTTTGAGTCTTTTAATACTGGGGTTTTTTTTTCTCTCGTAGAAGTGTAATTACTCTGGGAATATTGATTACAGAACTGTAGTATCAACCTGGGTTTTCCAGTACCAGGTTGTTGAGATCAGTATTTGAACGACTTAAAGATAATTAGACTGTGTGCGTATGTGTATATATATATATACACACACTATACACACACCCCAATAAACTTTCTTTCCTTTACTTTTCTTTATCCTTCTTTTAAAATGGTGCAAATGCATGCTTAGCACTATATGATTTCAGCACTGTAGTTAGAGGAAGAAAACAGTATAATTAATAAAGAGTAAAGCTGATTTTAATCCAATCTATTATTTTTACCATGATGATTAGTTTGAGTGGCAAGATTTATCCCTCACTCTGCATACTGAAGGGCTTGTTTTCATGCAGAACTTTTCCCCCGGGAAGCTGTACGTTCGAGTCTCATCAGGTGCACTGCTGTTGCCGTGTTGATGCATTAGTCTTCTTCAAATGTTGCATTATCACAGATCGTAGAATCGTAGAATCGTTTAGGTTGGAAAGGATCTTTAAGATCATCAAGTCCAACCGCTAACCTAACTGCCAAGTTACCACTAAACCATGTCCCTCAACACTACGTCTATGTGTCTTTTAAATACCTCTGTGATCTCTTGCCCATGAAATGAGAGCCAGGGCCTGTTGAGTAGGGTGATTGATAGGTTTTACAATTTCACATTTATGTTCAAATGGTGAAGTCATACTCAAGTTTTTAAGGTCAGAAGAAGTCACCGGAGTACCCTAAAACAACATCCAGGAAAATCTGGGCCGCAGAAAGTCATCTGCTCGCTTTGCGTCCAGCTCAAGTATTGGTAGAGGAAGTTCGGTCGTTAATGTAAGAAATATCTCACCGACTCTAATAAGAAGTGGGTCGGGCCTCTGCTCTGATGTATCGGTTTAATTGATTCAGCAGCCAGAATGATTGATACGAAGGTATTCGAACCCGGTCCTGCAATTTGGGCTGATAGTCGTTAGCGGGGCGCAGGGGCCTGTCATTTGTAGGCCTGCCAAGCCGGGGAGTAGCTGTCGGGCACCTGAACTGAACGGCTCTGTTCTCCATTTTCAAAATTTTCCCCTTGAGAGCTATTACCAGGGCTGCCAGCAGAAGGTAGCGTGAAATATTAAAACTATCCTTAGTTTGGAAAACAGGGACCTTCGGAAGGCGATAGTGAGGCAGGATCTCAAGTCACGTCCCCATGAGGGAGAAGGGGGCTGGGGCTGGAGGTGCTGCCATGGGTAAGGCGGAAGAGGGGAGCGGGAGAATTAAATGGATTCGATGGAACTGATTTAAATTGAATCAGGTTCAAAATGGATACATATTTGTGTGCTTGTTTGTTAGGAAAGATGGAATCGGTTCTCGAAGCCACCCTTGGGGGGCCGCGCCGGCCGCCCACGCGCGGTGTTGATATGCAGTGCCGGCAGCAGGCTTCTGCGTCCCAGAGTTCTGGGGAGTGAATGTCAGCTCGTTTAATCTTTGTCAGCCTGGTCCTCCCTCACTTCATCCTCTGAAAAGAAAGTTTAAAAGGATGCATTTAAAGAAATGTTTTCAAGGTTTGCTCGAGGAAAGCGTGCTTCTCGGTATGTCCCTGGTTCAGTTTAACCCGTTCCTCTCCAGGCGGGTGATCTCAGAGACACCTCCTATGCCAGAGCTGGAGTATTTAGTTTTTATTGAAGCTCGTAGTACAGTGATCGCTCTGTAGCACAGGAGGAAAATAGCTGTGCGTGTGCTGGGCACTGTTAAAAAAGTCAGTGTTCACCAGGAGGAGCAAATCCTAAGGCTTGCTGTAGTTTAAGCTGGACCCACCTTTGTCTGTCACTCAAATTTTGTGTATATATGTGTGCATGTATGTATATATATATGTATGCCCGTATCTATCTATCTGTCTGTCTGTCTGTCCACATGTATAATAAGGTTGGTAAGGAAAGAAATTGATATGGTGTCATATAAAGCACTTTAAAATAAATATTTTCACATCTGAGTTTAGCATGAAACAAGCGATTCTCAGCACTTTAAGTGCTTAAATTTTTTTAAGATTTGACTGGTCGTTTTGAGAATGTGCTGAATATATCAGTGCGTTCGCGTTCGTCAGATCCTTTGGATGCTCTTTGTCGCTGTGGGAGGACAGGAGACTTTTACAGCCGGGAAAGAGCAGCTCGTATAGTCTTTCCTACAGAAGCCTCCTCTCCCATACCAGAGATTTCTACTTCCCAGGGAGCGGAAGACGGCACACACTGCTCGGCTTTATTGCAAAGCACTGCACCAGCTGAAGAAATGGATCCACTCATTCAGGACAAGTAAGCAAATTCAGCTGGCTGATGAAAGGAAGCCTAGACAACGGTGTTCAAACACTCGCTCCCATTTCCTCCCAACCCCCCCCACCCCCCCAGATGTCTGGTTTCAGTTTTAAAACATAATAACATTTCATTAAGGAGCCATAGCAACCCTTCACTAATTTGTGTAGAGTACATCGTGAGATACATTCTGTACTTATCAACGTTTGAGCACTTTAGATCTTGTTTCATCTCATTAGTGGATGTTTATGGGACCTGAGGGTTTCAGCACTCTCTGACTCATTAGTCAGCCTGTGGTGGTGCGGGTTATATACTACAGGAAACGATTTCCCCAGCCTTTAAATGCTCGCACAACCTTCAACAGAAGTTCAGTTGGAAATGTTTTCTCACATTAAACAGTCAGTCAGAAAGGAATGTGCAAAGGTGTGTTGTTTTTTTTTTTTTATATAAAACCACCACTTAGGATAACACTGTGTATATCAAAGTCATATTGTGCTCGGTCGCAGACAGCTGCGCCACCTAAGAGATGTAATTTCAAAGGGCTGGATATTTAAATTGCTGGGTCTGGAAAATTTAGCCACGGGATGGCATTTACAGAATACAGCAAATCAGAAGAATGTGTTGTGTTGGAAGTTGCTTGGTGTTACCATCAGAAAGAGTAGGAATCCTTGTTTTCCCACTCATTTACAGGACCAAAGCCTTTTTTCTTCCCCAAAATGCTGCAATTAACATAGGTTCATGCATGATCTAATTGTATGCGAATAAATGTTCGTTTTCCTCTGCTAAATTTATTAAGCAGTGCACCATTTAGTAAACTGTCAGTAGCATCTGTTGGAGCAAGGCAAATAAAATACTGGTGCAGGGGGAGGTAGTTTGTCCAGATTACTGGCATGTAGTTTTACGTACTGTGAAAAAGATTCCCTGGGTGCATAATCTAATAGGAAATAATCCACCAATCTGCTTTTTGTGGCTTTATTTCTAATGCTGCTTTTCTTCCCCATGTTCTTCTTCATGATGTACAGTTTTCTCTGAAATGCAATAACAAATAGGAAAAACAAATACAAGTGTGAATGAACAGTGTGATGTCAATGATGGAGCAAGAAATGGCATCTTAAATTTGTTTACAATATGCTGCAAGTCAAAGCATAGGAAACTGCTTTATTAATAAGCAGTTGATAGTCATGTTAATTAGGAAATCACAGAAAAAATGTGCCACTTGCGTGATAATTGCCTTATTAACACTGCGTAGACTGTATCCATTTTTTCGAGGATTAATGTGGAACTCAGATTCACATGTGCTTTTGCAAAGATAGTAAGGATTTGCTTCATTATAGGTGGAGCTCTGGTACTGTAATGGGGAGAAGATAACTGGTAAGGTCCTTAAAAATCACTGCCAAAATGGAAATGCAATGAAGATCTGTATCAGATCTTATCTGAATAAATATTTCTGAATTTTACAGTTGCTACATGGCAAACTGTGCTTATGGAATAATAACTTTACAAATTGGAAATCTCTAGCCTCATTCATCAAGTGCACCTACACAAGCATTGCATGAGTTTGCTACCAATCTTTTATGCATGAGTCACTGTGCGCATTGTGGTTTTGATGGGAAATGAAAAACTGAGGGCTCATTGAGAGGACTTGGATTTGAAAGAAAAAAGGCAATATTTTATTTCAAAAGGCTGAAGTACAGATAGAAGCAACACCAATGCTTTTCCTTCATGCCAACGACGTGGCCGAACAGTTTGTAGAACAACAAGCTATTAAGTTCCAGCACGTCGCCCTCTGCGAGCCTCGTGCTGCTGAAGTTGTCACAGGACACAGCAGCTCGGCCGCAAAACCCGCTCATGTGAGGCAGAGGCTGCCAGGGATGCTGCAGGAGGACGTGCTGCAGCTCCGGCACCGGGGCAGCACCGGCACTTCTGCACCTGCGGCTTTCCCCTCGCTCCTGTGAATCCAAAGTAATTGGTGGGCGCCGAATGGTTTACAAGTGGGTGAGACTGCTGCACTTAGTCCACATTATACCATTTTCAGCAATTAGTTTAAGATGACGCTGGTAGTTGTGATGTGAAGACCCTGCTAATTGAAAACAGCCCAATGCGGTACCTGTGCGTCTGCTGGAGTGGCTGTGCTTAAGAACCAGATGGCACTCAAGAACATCTTCAAGCTCTAGTGCTTGTTCCATTTTATCCATATTTCTTGATTCATTTCTTCAGCTGCAGAAGTTTCTGTACTTACACAAAGGGTAAAAGCTGTGTTCACAGAGCTGTCTGGCAGCACAGCTTTCCAAGCTTGTTTTTTTTCCATTTAACGTTACTTGAAGCTAAGTGCTTGCTTTTCTGCTGTGCAGAATTGATGCCTCTGTAGCAGGATGGCAGCACCTGAGCTCATGCCATTGCTATATCATCTGTATACGGGTATCCAGGCAGTGGGCTTGAAATCATTTTGAGAGGTCCATGAGGAACCTTCTCGAATGGAAGCTGAAGGCCAGAGTCCTCTGGCAGGATTTGGGGATAAATTGGATTTCTCATGGTCAAGATGTATGCTTGATAGGAACAATTGCAGCTCTGCCTGGAAGCAAAGCCTTCTCTTCCCATGGTGGGCTTGCAGCTTGATGGAGGGTCACAAGGCAAATGGGTCAAGGACGTAATAAGGGAAAGGCTTGGTGGGTTAGGGAAGGTTTTGGACACCGCTTTGTCTTTAGACTTTTGCCTTGGGTTGCCACAGATTATGCTGTAGCATTTTCTTCCAGCACAGGACAATTTTGTCACTCTGACTTCATGGCCTTACATGAATCTTGTTTAGGTGATCAGCCTTGATGAACAGAGGGAAGGTGCTCTTCTCTGAAGTGTTTAGGGGCAAGAGCGTTTGCTGCAAGAGCATGATTAAGCTGGAGGACTTAAAGGGACTAAACATTAAATGCTGCCTTAAGCTTGCTCATCTCTTGTTAAGCTTCTTTCTCTGGGTCCTGGTGACATAGACCTGGCTGTTTGTCAGGTATTTCCAGTAGTGCAGGACAAGTTAATAGAGTTGGTTCAGTTCTCTATTAACTACTTATATGCCTTCTGTTCTAGGGCCTCAATGTTGCTTTTAAAGGCTGTTTTGAGGTCTTTGGCCAATACTCTACGTGAGTGAAGTCTTTAGTCCTGGGCAGCAGCCACTGATTTTTGCTCTTCATGTTGGTAAATTGTGTCACCATAAGATGACTCAACAGGGATCTTCTCTTTTCTTCGGTGCTGGCTTCCTCTTCTCCCCAAAATCGTATCTGGCACCCTCACTGTCCTTTCCTGCATTGCTTTTCTTGCTCTGTCCCTGGTGTGTGCTCTGTGGAGTCCAGGCTGAGCCTGCAGTGCTCTCCATGGGCCAAGGAGATGTTACCATCGCCTGCTGGACCGTGCTGGTCATCAGCACCATCTCCCCTTCACAGAGAATCTCACTGCTGGACTTCTGCTAGGGAAGATTCATAGCTCCTTCAAAAATAGTAATAAAAATATATTTGTAGGTAAATTTGCCACACGTTTCCACAATAAAAGCATGACTTCTAATCTAAAATCAAATCTAAATGTGCTTTTGCAAAGTCTACCTTCTTATGAAGCATTTGTCCTTGGCCATGGTCCATCTACTGTAGCATCCTGGCTGTGGCCTCAGATTTGATTGAGTAGATTACTTACATCTTCTTTACTATATAGTGATACATCTGGACCACAGCTCGGCTGACACTGAAGCGTTTTATTAAAGTCGGAGACATGTAAAAACGTATTGCTGAACTGCCGTAGACAAAGTTCTTTGGTGAACTGGAAAATGAAGAAGAAGGAGTTGCTGCAGGGGTCTGATTCACCGCTCCACTATGACTCAGTGAAATTACTGGAGTCACAGAGATGTCAGACTGGGGTGGCACAGTGCTGAAACTGGTCCCTCGCCTTGCACGTAGAAACACAGGCGCTGCATTTTCTAGTTGCTTTATGATTTTACCACGTCAATGCTGAGCAAGGGGAACGGGCACAGATCTCATTTCCTGTTGTTATCAATAACAGTGACAGTTCATAACTCCCTGGTGAGTCAGATAATATTTTTTTTTTTTTCATTTTTTACTTTTATATAAATGAACAAAAAGAACTAGCAATAAGCACACGGTAGTCGAGAGTATCCTGATGCTCACCACATGCAACATTTATATAGTGATCGCTGCAGTAAACACAAGTGAATATTTCAGTTTAAATCCACGCTTTACTTTGGTCCGGCTCACCTACATGGCAAAAAATACTTCTCCTAGCTATGAGATAGATGGCACTTTTTATAAAGATACGAGGAAAACCAGTAATTTTTCCAGTCAACGATGACATTTGTCATATCCCGTTTAGGGAACTCAATCTCTTTACTGGTTCAAAGTGTTGTTTGTGAAGCCCTTGATGTCTGACACATTGATTTGTCTGTGTAAAAAGCAGAAATACCTAACATTTTCCAAAGAACAAAGTTTCCCAGCAGGTGTCCAAGCTGGAGGTCCTTCTGGGCCACACGATAAGAGTTTCTTTAGCTGCAACCCAGAGGACACATAGAGGGGGATAGGGGAGGCTACAGTTTGGCCTCATCCTGCCACATCCATCCCAGGAACTGCGAACTGCTACCGGATTTCTGCATCAAAGCAAAGCCTTAGACATTACATCTGCTTCTTTCAGCATCAGCTCCTGTAGTCCCTTACTTACGGAGAACATTGTTTATATAAGGCGCTGTCTCTCAGGTTAGAAAAAGCTAATATATTAATATTGGGATTTTGATTTAATAACATAACTGACACGTTTGCTGTTTAATATCCTATTCCATGCTGCACAGGGTCCCCAGACTCATCATGTGCTGTTTATCTAAAGTAATAGTAAAATACATTATTTTCTGTTTTAAAGGTCTATAAAGCAGACATTAGCTGATTTTAAAATACATGTGCTTCATGGTCTTGTGTAAAGAAGTCATACTCTTCCCAGTTCTGTTTGATTGCAATTCTACAGAACAATGTTTCTTTTGCTTAGATCATTTTTCTTCCCTGTGAATGTTTAATCTGGGGATGTGATTTGACTTCTTTCACCATTTAGGGCACTAGCACAAGTCATGCTGTGCAATGTACATTTTACATGGTATTCTGCTTTCAGAAAAAGCTAATGAACGTGAGCATTTGGGATTCATTGGAAATGGTCTACTTAATGTGATGCTTCTGCAGCAGTTATGGTACTTTCCAAAAGTTACTGCTTCTCCAGTCCTTGCAGCTATTCCTATCAGATTCACAGGGGAGCTCTGGCAAGGACATGTAGTACGCTAGCTTTCTTAGTGTGAAAATGACTCTTAATCGATCTTAATTCTTACTTAGTCTTTGCACTAACATTCAACAGAAAGACAAGCTCCAGATTTTGACTTGTGGCAGCGTCTTCATTAAGACATGAATGAGGAATGCAGAGAACTTCAGTGCTTGGGACACTCCTTAATAGACATTTCTGAGCATTTCTATGTCAACAGAAGTCTAACCTTGACCTTATTCTTTCTGAAGCCCACGATGATTTTCCTATTAAGTGCACTGGCTCAGCATTGTTGGCTGGTAATAAAAGAAGAGGACTATTGTCCTTAATACTAAACCTTTCAGCCCAGATCATTGTAAAAGTGGTGTTAGTGTGATTAAGAAGATCCAGGCCAAGACTATTTAACTGCTTAATCTTAGAAATGAGATAGCACAGATTGCAGCGCAAATGCCTGGCCTGCAAGATCAGCACAAGATGTGCTTTTTAAAATATATATATGTGAAATTGTCTTGCCTGTCCATGAAAAACACTGGCTGAATGTATTTGTCCCACCTCTGTGGTGAAGGCACCGAGAATGAGGGAAGCCATCACGCCATGCAGAGAGAGAGACCCAACTGTCCTCTGCTGGAAAGTTTTGTGGGTCCCTCTCAGAGGGGATTTGGGGGACAGAGGTATAACTCAGTAGTTATATAGCTGCTGTGCTTTAGGAAGGGAGCAGACTGCAGCTGCTCCTCTGCCCTCTTCAACCCATCATTTGTGGAACCAGTTCAGATTTAGGTTGGAGGTTTTGTTCACCCATTCCCAATTTCCATCCACTTGTTGTACCAAAGCTGTGTGCTGCCAGCTCCCTAATGAATCCCTCGTTCTTTAATGTATCAATCTTGATAATTCCTCTGTGAAGTTAAGAAAAGCACAGAAATTTTAATTGTGGCATTAAAAGCCACCTAGATCCTTGTACTGAAATCCAAAGGTACCTGTGAGATTTCTAAAAAAAATCTCGTGTCGGGAAATCTGACAGGGAACTGAATCTGCATCCTTTTCATTACAGACTATTGCTGTAATGATTCAAGCATCTTTTCCTCATCAGGGACAGCATATTTACCGTGCTATCCAGTAGGGAGACAATTGCTCCTGGAAGATATGCCAAAATACCACTGTTTTGATGTGTGAATGTTCATAGTCACCTGTATAAATAGCAGTGGGCTGCTAGAGAAAACTGTATTGATGCTTTTGCCTTTGCTTCTGGGATTTAGTTTATTTGCGTTTCATGATCAGTGAGAATTTTGTAGAACTGCTTCCCCAGAACAATGCCTGTAAGGAGCAGGGGGGCAGTGGGCGAGCGCCGTGGTCCTGGGGGGGGCTGAGCTGTCAGCGGGAGCTGATATCTGTCTGAAACTGTGAGCTTATTTTAAAAAAATATTCAGCATCTGCAACAGGTTTTATTTCTAGACCCATACTTTGAGATGGAAGAGGGGCAGGGATCTGAGAAGAGTTATCTGTTATTTTTGCTCCGTACATTGCTGCACCAAAGCAGCAATAGATGCCAATAGACTCCTGGTAGATAATTCAATGGTAACTTTCTTCCAAGCACTGCAGCGTGGGAGCCTTTGAAAGAAAGAGGTTAAGAGACAAGTAAGTAGGACTGGAGTGCCATTATTACAGCTATTTTTCTTTACTTCTAATACATGTCATCCTCTTTTATTAGGAGCTGACTGTTGAACCAGGAAAACCGATGCCACGGTATAAAAATGATACATAGGCAAGGAAGTATCATTGATAAGTGATCTGAATGGTACTGACCTTTCAGAAAAATTGAATAAAAATATACATGCCTTGAGACTTTCAAAAGTAAAAGCTCACCTGCATCCTCTCATTGTGCGCAGAGAGCATGAGTACTTCTAGCAGTGACAAGGAAAACAAAGCCGCTGCGATCCCCACCTTAACCTCCCAGCTGCAGGAACTAGTACATCAGGCATTGTGTATTGCTAAAATCACAGCTCTCGCCGCACCGGGGAGCTGAAAGAGAACTGAGAATACCAGAGGTGTCACATTTGAGTGAATGTTCCCCAAATCCCACTTGTACAACTGTTACACTCTCAGTACGCTATTCAAATATCAATTAATTAATGTTTGCTATTGTGTGGGATTTAACCATATATTCAGGGCTTCTTTGTTCACTTAGCAGCAATAAGATGTCACTGCAAGATCTACTGAGAGGCTGAAGGGGAAAGTCAGTTTTTAAGTGCAGCCTTGTGAGCTTTCAGTGATTTCCTGTAAATTTGTACTGGCGCTCTCCCAAATTCACACTCTCATCTTTTCCTGGTTCTCCATGCCCGTAGGCACCTAACCTTCCAGTTTCAGATATGAGGTCACAGTGTTTGTCTTAAACATTAATTTTTCATAGGTTAGATTTTGTAAATACGTTGTTTTATCTACCAGTCTGTTTATACGCATTTGATGTGAAACTCGCCTACTTTCCTTTTCATCTCCATAAACAAGGTTTGTGCATCCTGCTCTGCAGAGGCTATTACTCAGCCTTCCAGGACTCTGAACAGGGAGTTTTTGGCTGATATGTCTTTTTGGGAGCTTCTGCAGACAAAGAAGTCTGGGGAAAAGACATTAGCCAGCTAATAGCAACTTGCTACATCTCAGCTTTCTGGTACCTTATGAAGGAATTCTGTTTAGACTAGAATTTGCAGCAGTGGAGGCATCCTAGACCGGCTGAATATGGCTTGAACAGAGGAGGTTTTAGTCATGTGCACCCCATTCTGTAATGTTCCCTAAACATTTATCTACAGGAAGAAAATGTAAGGGATAGGCTGGGGATGAGTACACGGAAACTTCTTAAGCTTTCATACTGTGTGGACATTATGGAAGTAGTGTATACAAGCACATATAGATGCGTCTATATACACTGAGATGATTTCCACCAAGGAATATAGCTAGGGAGGATGGTTAAGTGCAGCCCTTAAAGCAATTGGAGATGACTGATTGCTTCCTGCCTGCATGTCAGCACGGGGATACCTGCGCATCCATTCGCAGGAGGCTCGGAGGAGGCTGGGGCTGGCTGAATGCTGGCGTGGGGCTCCCCGAGGCATGAGAGATGACTGCTGGTGGAGACAAATAGTTTACACAGGAAACGGCATTCCTCAAGAGACGTATAGAAATGACAAAATAATAATTAGAGAGCTCTAAATCATCCAAACATGGATTTTCTTCTTCTAATGCTCGGTACCACTAGAGAACTTAAGAAGAGCTGATTTCCAGAGAGTGTGTAGTATGGTGTACCACCAGGTAACCTAGAGCTGCCTAATTTCCCCTTACTGTTTTCTTCATTTCTTTTTTACATACATTATCCAAACAAATATTGAGAAACTGGGAACAAGGAGAGAAAGGAATAGCCCCAGTGTCACTTCTGAACTTGGCTATGCTATGGGCTTTGTATTATGCTGATGAAAAAATCAACCAACTGAAGTGTTAAAAGATGGATTTTCTTTTAAATGGATTAGGTTGGATTTAGCTTGACGTTCCACATCACAGAACTGCCAATCTTTCTTCTTTGAACCTGGAAGCTGTTGGTCATAGGGAAGTGAAGGTCATATGTATGTAAGGGTGGTGGAAATCTCTCCTTTTGACCTTCAGCAGTTGTCCTTCTCTGGGTAACACAGAAGAAAACTGCTGAGGTCTTGGGGGTGGCCGGGGTCTTTGTCCGTGCTGGGATCTCTAAAGTAGGACAAGAACCCCATTTTAGGGACCTGTCTTTCTCTAAGCAGGGGAAGAAAGCTAGCAAGGAGACAGGGAGGTTAAAGGGAACAGATAAGGGGTAGGGAATGAAAGGAGAGCCAAGAGGACTGCCGTCAGCTGAGGCTTGACTGGAGTGTGGACTTGGCTCATCAGAGACAGTATGTCAGTGTTGGCTGAGGAACGGCTGGAGATAGCGTTGGAAACCCAACTTGATGTTTTGGCCTGCTGTTTAGAGACCATTCTGTCATTTTCTTGGGAAAAAAATTCCCTCACCTCCAGATTGCTAGTGCAAAAAAAAAAATATAAATAAATAACATTTCCTACCCAAACCCGCCCTGTCAGGATGTTGGGTTGGTGAAAATTACCTGGCAGCAGAGGTCTGGTGGAATGACATTTCATGAGGCATTGGCTCCTTAATAAAGTGGAATTAAAAGCTGCTTTAGGGAATCATGACCTAAAGAAGCAGCAGCAGAAGGTATTGACACCTACACGTGTGATATAAAACGATTCCATCCCAAGCTGTTCGTACAGAGGAGGTCTGAGAGCACCCTAGCGATTGCCTTATTCCAGGTGTGAATGCGGGTATTTTAACAGCATGCTAAAAAGCAGAGAGAAATGGCAAAAAAAAAAAAAAGTGTTTTTGGACACAGGTGGTATTGTCGAGAACACAAAAGTTAGTCAAAATATACCAATTCTGCTGGTAAATAGGACACTATGGCAGTTGTGACTGTTGCTCCAAGGCAGTGCAGGGTCTGACCATCGAGGTTCTCACCTCTCCTCCCGAATAAGCCACACAAAAATGGAGCCTGTTCATTTAGTTTAGAGATTGTAGTGTAAAACGAAGGCAGAATTCCAAGCCTTTAGGCCAATTTTTTTAATCTTCAGGTTCAATTTAAATTGTTGCTTAAACTATGCAGTGAAATAGTGTTACATGAGTAATTAGCAAATTAATAGCTCACCATGTTGTGCAGAAATGTCAGTGCCTAGAAATGTCATTGCTATTTCTTTACTAGCTTAACTTTTCATTTTTAAGCAAATAATTTTGTCTCCACTGAGAATGTGCTGTCTTGCTGCTGAATCATGGAACAATATTTATCAGAAGGCTAGAATTTCAGCATGTTAAAGACAGCTTAATTGACATTAATTGACACTTCATATACATAAACACATTTTTTTGCCAAGATGATGTTCTTCAGCCTGCTGGAGGCAGGGGAGAGGTTTGTATCCTGTCTCTTACTGCCACAGCTCCCAGATGAAACAGAGGATCCTGGAGGTTTTCATAGAATTATAAGATGGTTTGGGTTGGAAGAGACTTTAAAGATCATCCAGTTCCACCCCTCTGCCCTGGGCAGGGACACCTCCCACCAGCCCAGGGTGCTCAAAGCCCCATCCAGCCTGGCCTTGGACACCTCCAGGAATGGGGCAGCCACAACTTCTCTGGGCAGCCTGGGCCAGGGGCTCACTACCCTCGGGGTAAAGAATTTCATCATAATATCTAACCTAAATTTCCCCTCTTTCAGTTTAAAACTGTTACCCCTCATCCTATCACTTCACTCCCTGATAAAGAGTCCCTCCCGGAGCTTTCCTGTAGGCCCCCTACAGGTACTGGAAGCTGCTGTAAGGTCTCCCTGGAGCCGTCTCTTCTCCAGGCTGAACAACCCCAACTCTCTCAGCCTGTCTTCATAGGAGAGATGCTCCAGCCCTCTGATCATCTTTGTGGCCCTCCTCTAGACTTGCTCCAACAGGGCCATGTCCTTCTTTACGTTGGGGGCCCCAGAGCTGGACGCAGTACTCCAGGTGGGTTCTCACCAGAGCAGAGCAGAGGGGGAGAATCACCTCCCTCCCTTCAGCTGTACTGAGGCTCTGAAGCACCCGGAGACGTGGCTGGCATCTTGTGGAAGGACCCACTATCGGCCATCAGCCGTGTCTGGGGCTGCATCAAGAGCAGGCAGCTTGCAGGAGTAAGCTGTGACCTTTATTCAGAGAGCTCCCACACGGCATGTTCCCTGAGGTGACAAGGGTCCACCCATTTGTTACACACTGGCAATATTTTTTTTCCTTCAGCCATTCTCAGACAGCCTCTTTAAAAATAACGATCAGGATGTGGGAGCACAGATCTGGTGGCATCCATGAGTAATGCAGCACTTAGTGCTTTAAGTCAGTGAAGCGGCGCTCGTGCGGCCCCGCGGATGCACGCGTGATGTATGTGCCGCCGTTCCTGCCGCTCCCGTGGAAGTAATTAGATCACCCAAAGGGCACGTCGCTGGGTGTGTTGACTCCACCACTTGAAGAAGTAACAAGACATCTCCGTTAAGCCATAGTAACGCAGGTTACAATTTGTGCTTCTCTGTTTCGTACTGCGTGATGGGATGAAGGAGTCGGCTGCGCTTTGCTGTAGGAACCCAGTTGCAGAGCTGGGACACACTGGGGAGGGATGAGAGCGTGTGGATTGTGGCTTCAGTTTCTGTAGAAGTTTGCTTTAACTCCGTTGCAAAAGGCATCGTGGAATCTGGTAACTCAGCAAAGAGTTCAACTCTGTAACAGTGCGCCGCAATATAACAAAGCTAACGGGTAATGACAATACTGTCTTGCACTGCATTATACCTACCAGCAAAAATGCAATATGAGGCATGATTTTCCCTCCTGGTACCTGCCATTTAAAATTAGTTACCCCCCAGTTAGCATTCATTTTTGTTGGGCTGGATAATTAGATGACTATTTCGTCTTGTTAGAGCAAGTGCAACAAATTGATCGCATTATTTTCAAAATGCTTTGTTTTCTTAAAAGTAATTGAAAAGCTGGGACCAGGAAAGCGCCATCAATACCCATATTTATCTAATTTAAAGTTTTATAGAAACTTTTCAGGAGGGGAAATGTATATTAAGATGACTTTTTGATGCTGATGAAAGTAAAACTGGAGTTTTCTTTTGTGTGTTCTTTTTTTAAGCTAAACTTCTTTGTTATATACTTGCCTGTAAGAAGTATTTGAAGGTTACAATGAGATAAGCACAAATGGTTGGTAACTCCTTTTTCAGTTGTTTTATCCTAATTAAAATCCAGAATGTTGTTTACTGCATAATATTTATTTAATTGAGGTCCGCAAACCCCAAGTAACAATTTACTTTTATTGTTTCAGCAGTTCAGCTTAGTTTCATTTTGATCACAGAAGAGCCACCAAGTAAACAGTTCATCTGCATACCATAGATTTTTTTTTTTTTTTCTTTTGCTGGTGGGAATTTTTCCTAGCGGATTAACTCTTTCAATAGCGACTTTGACATTATTGTAATTACATCTCATATATAACCTATCACATCAGTAGGAGGAAAAAATTAAGAGAAACAGCCATTAATTTTGTTCATTCAAATAGTGTTTGCTCGCAAGAAGACAGGCTATTATTTCTTCTTACAAAAGCCATAATGAGAAATTTTCTGAGCTGATTGTTCAGATCAAGCAAAGGGCAATGTGGATTTGATTAAAGTCCACCTGAAGCTATGAGCCCAGGCGTATCGAATGGGAAAGCAAACTCGGTTTCTCAATCCTAAAGTGGTTAGGTAGACCCCGGGCCAGTGTCAGTTGGGATTTTTTGTCAGCAAAAAACAATTTTAGGGCTCGATTGGCTGGAAAGGTTAAAGCTAAGTGAGAAAAAACCTCCCAAACTCAAGAAGGTCTATCGTGAGGACTTCATACCTTGAAAAGCTCTGTTGATACAACCCAGGTAAAATCTTTTCTTGCCTAGGGTAAATGCCACTTAGTTTTTGTTAGTTCATGTTATATTCACTTTTTAGAGATTATTTCCCTCCTGCATTGTTAATACCTCTGTTTCCTCACGGACAGCACCAGGAAAATAACAAGCAATATGAAATTTGTAAAAATATCAGTCAGTCTGATGCCCCGTACTTGATTATATCCATAATCTCCCTGGGTAGACATGCCATTTCCCAGGATCTGATCAATAAGGTAGCAGCAGCAGTCTGCAAGCTCCGGCAGTGCGTTAATAAATCCCACTTTTCCGGTGAGCTGTATATGAACTCGCATTGAAGTCACTTGGAGTTTGGTGAGCTGATCAATGGCAGGATGGGACTCAAAAGCCTAATGAAGAAGGAGAAAAAATATTCTGCCGCTCCAAGTATCATTGCCATGAGGAATAGAAGAAACTTTATATTTGTGTTGTATGACTTGCCGCACAAAGTAAATTATTTAAGTATCAACAGCAGAGTTTTGCTGATGCTGAAGACTGCATGAAAGTTATAGAGAATAAGTTAAGGTGACTTACATCAATCCCAGATGTTTACTGCCAGTTAAATTTGCAAAGAAAGAGCCAAAATATTTCACATTGCAGTCCATCAGAGGAACATCAAAGATGTTCTCAAGGGGATTTTTTTCCCCAGGAAGAAGCTATACTCAGAAGTTGAGGGAAAGGGTGAACAAAAAAAAGGATAGCTCTTCTAGCTTAGCAAGCACTCGTGCGGTCTTGCAGTGCTGCGGTTGTGCCCTTGCCGGGTCTTACCCTCCCTGCTCATCGAACTGGGCTGTCGGGTAAGACCTGGGACAAAGTCTCGAGAGGTAGATTGGTACAAGTCTAACAGTGGGATTGGGATCACCATTAGCCATCCCAGTACCTTTCTATTTCATTTACTTTGCTATCTTTACTTTGTCATCTCTACCCAATTAAGTCTAGAAAAATTAATTGATCTCTTGTTAAAAAATCGCTGTTGGGACTCAGAGTAAGTACACTATGTGTGTTTTCTAAAGAAATGAAAAAAGAAAAACTTTGCAAGCAAGTTAAAGTATCCGAGGGAGAACTAGTAACATTGCTCTCTCTTGAGTTAGAAACTTTCCCATCTACAAAGGGATGAAGGGGACGGTCCACAGTTTGGGCTTGGTAGCTTAAAAGGAGTTGACTTTGCCATTCAGTACAGAAGACGTGGGTCAGCAGAAAAAGCAGCTACTGTAGCTTCTACTTCACCTGAGATAGCTTCGGGCATGTTTTGCCCTGGTTCGGTGTGTGCAGCCTGCGCAGTGGGTCTGCGTTGGAGCTCTGATGGTGAGGCAGGGTTTTGCGAGGATGCACGCAAGCTGTTAGAGGTAAATCAGGAACTTCAGTGTATTTCCTTTAATAACATGTGTTATTAGATCATGCAGCGTTGCAAAGGCTCAGGACTGAGCTACTGTGTTTAGAAAGGAGCGATGGAAATGCTGCCTCTGAGGGAGTCCCATTGCAGAGGGAGGTGGGAGAGGAGAAGGGCTCAGCTGGAAGCGCTTGCTTTGGGCTAGTACTTACACACCGTGATACAGCTTGTTTTCTGGCTAGTCTGTATCCTGGTGGAAAAGTATATTCTTTCCAACTTGACCTGCCTGCAACAGTGGTATTTTGCTTGAGGTTAATTGAATGATATTTTTTTTCTTTTTTTTTTTTCAGCTGATACTCTATTTGGTGAAACCCGCAGTTTTTACCGGTATAAAAATACTTGTGAAGCCAGCTGGATTCTTCTCATGCTTCCAGCTACTTCAGCATAAACAATTTTGTGTGCATGAAAGAAAGTTTTGGAAATATTAATTAAAATATTGTAATTGTCAGGTTTGCTGAAAATGTCTCTGGCCTGATAACCACAAGAGAGGAAGGACACAAAGTGTTTTGTCTAGTTGAGATTTCAGCATATGGCTTTGTCTCAAAGCTGTTACAGTATTTGTTACTGACTTGGATATTTCATTGTACGCTAACAGAAAAAATGAGAATGTTTATGTCTAACTGCATCATCTTTAATTTCTGCCCTATGCGTTTTCTCATTAGTATTCATTGCTCTATAGTCTTTTCCCAGGGATTTTTGTGAAGGGCAAAATAGAAATGTTGAGTGTTTTTGTAGACTGGTATTTGAAACACAAGCAGCTTTATTGGGATGCGCTGTAGTATGTTTTATTCTCTATTTGTCTGCTCCCATGCCCAGTGAAGTCAAAGAAGGAACTTCTATTGATCTGACAGAGTTTATTATTAGGATGAGATTATTATCAGGAGGTAGATGAGTGAAAAAAAATTAATAATTATTTTTGCATAAACATGATTATAAATTTAAAATTAATGTCCTAATGATATTCTATTCATATTCTGGGATATTAATTTTAAATTCACTGCTTCAGTGATTAATCTTGCCTTAAACAAATTTGTTAGAATATTGAAACCTAGGGAAGACAAAGGGACAAGAATGGAGTCAAAAGAAATTCTTTTAACAATCTGGATGTTTATAAAATGGCTACTGTTCTGGTACTTACCTAGCAATAGTTCTTTTTATTTCTAAATTTTTGTTTTGCCTTGTTTTTAAACTCGCTGGTTGATTCGTAAGTGAAGGCAATGGGATTTTTTCCATTGACATCGTTGAACTGTGAAACAGGCACCACGTGTCATTGCATACATCAACCCGTCAGTTTAGTCTTAATGTCTTATTTTTTTGAATGAAAGAAAATAATAACTCTGCAGGGCAGCTGATCACCGTATTATTTTCCATAAATCTACATTACTGTCACATACAAGAACTGCCTTTCTGCCAGAGAAGAGATTCGATTAAAAGGCTGCCAGAACAAATGTACCTGCCCTGCATCCCAAAGTCAGACGCATGTGGTTCCAACAAAATACAAGAGCAGATTTCTCAGATGAAGGTCCTCGGCTTGAAATGACTTGCCACCATTTTTAGAGAGTTGCTTGAGGAATCAACAGCTGAGGTGTCTTCTTACTGCCCTGATGGTTCCTAACTCACTTTTTCTCTATCTACACAGAGATCATATCATCATAAGCTGGAGCTTTTCACTACAGGTGATAATGTAGTTTGGCTTTGCCAACTATTTGCAAAAATACCATCTAAATGTGTTACCTCTTGTTTAGTATAGAAGTTTCCTAGTCCTTCATTACAAGATCTCTTAATTCTAGATGGGGTTGTGGTAGATAACAATCCAAAAAATATAACAAGCAAGTTACTTTTTTCAGGAGGCACCTCTAAATAGGGAGGATTTGTTCAGGTGCCCTGTGCTTTCAACGAGGGTCTATTTCTAATGCGTTTCTGTGGTCTTACTTGGAAATAAAAACAAACAAACAGAACATCTAAATCAGAAATCCTCCTCAAGCATTCCCCATATTAGTCATGGGGCGTTTATGTTTAGAGAGGCTTGTGCACTGTAATTAGTTACTGGCAGTATAATAAAACTGTATTGAAACCACATCTTTAAAAGCTGATATTTAAAAAGAATTTCAACTTTCTATTTAGTTATGTATATGAGAGTTAAGGTTTTGCACCTTAAATCAAAATTTACAAGACTGATCCAGGATCTGATTTTTTTTAAGTTTTATTTATTACTTCTACTTGCTGATAACTTGGCTTTTCCAGCGTTACAGACATCAGTCACCTCTTTCAGTAGCCTTTTGTTTCTTATGTGCAATATCTAAGGGTAGCATAAATGCTCATTGGAATCTCACATTTAGTATATAGCTTTGGTGTGGTTAGTAGGCTTTTCAATACTTTATTTTTTTGTCTTACAGCAACAAAAAAAAAAGTCATCTGTCATCTACTTTTTCCACACTAAGAGGTCTCATATTTTTTGATTCTGTAGCTCCTTAGCTATGTGTATGCGCATTTTCTGCTAACATTTCTGTCACGCTGCTAGTGACCAGCTTCACTCAGGTGGAACATTATTATTATTCTCATTATTTCTTCTGGTGTTAGTTTATTATAGATTCGAGTTTGCTCATTTTTAAAGTTGTTGGTGACATTGTAGAAGTAGTTTAGTTTCCTTCTGATACAATTACTTCTATTTGTCATCCTTTCCTGAATTTTAGTGAATTTTCTGGGAGGAGAGCCATTGCCTTTTTCCTGTGTGCTGGAAGGTGTGGTTGGTAGGGAAATTAGTTGTATGCTGCTGTACCCTCCAGGTCATCAAATAAAGCTGCTGTTTAATAAGAAAATCTGCCTTTGCGGATTCATAGCAGATTCGTATCACTACGGAGCTCATTCTGCACCCGTTATTGGTGTAAGTGTCCGAGTACAAAAAATGACAGGGGTTAGGATTGCTTGTATAACTGAAATATAGAGAAAAACTGCAGGTTAAAAAAAAATAAATACTTGCCTCAGATGAATTTAGAATTTGGGTATTTAAAGGGAAAGTGTTCTGGAATGTCCTGCCTTAAGAAAAACTTAAGGAAATCCATCTGCAGCAATGCACATCAGCATACAACAGAGTTTACCATCAAGAGATGCCAGTAATTGTAACATTACCTACGTGGCGTGAGAGGCAATTTAAGGCTAAGCCCACGTGTTGATGGTCTTTCTATGTGAGCTTCCCTTCCCTGGGTACCTCGGGGAATGATGATGTTGATGTGAGAAATATCCTGGTCCCTGAAACACTCTTCCTCTTGGGAGTAATTAAGCACAGGGAGGTTTGGGGAGATGTAGAGACCTTTCTGTCCCCCTCTCCACCCTAATGCACCCCCTGCACCAGCGATTTCCTATGCGGAGCCTGTACGCGCAGTGTGAGGCTGATTTTGCACTAATCAAAATACGGTACCTAAGGAAGCCTTTGAGAGGTGGGGTTTCTAGCAGTGAAGTCGGCTTCAAGCCTTCCAGAAAGCCTGTGGACACAGCAGGTATTTTATAATGTTTGCCAGCTATCTCATCTCCAAAGCTGCAGCAGAATTGGAGACACAGTTTGGGGAAAATCAGTTCGGTCCCAACAAGCCAATTTAAAATAATTTTAAGGGTAAAAAGCAGCGAAGAACCTGTGTTGATTCTCTTGTAAAAGGCGTATATGTCATACCTGCCACGAGCACTGCTAAGTTTTCATTTCTCTGAACTTTTGGAAGTAATTGTTGTTACAGATACGGTAAAAGAGCAGAAGAGCTCCCCTCAAGCAATATGGAGATATTTTTTGTCCCTGCAAATGACTAACGATACGAGGATTTCTTTGATGACATGAAAGATTTATTTAAAACTGCTTTGTCCTTTGGTAGCCCACCTAAAGAAAACGATACTGGTAGAGGTATACTGCATTTGAAGGCAATTTTTTTTTGCTTCCTAAAGTGCCGTTGCAGAGTGTGGGCATGAAGCTGTAGTGCTGCAACGTGATGTATGTGCTGGACCTCGGCTACACGTAGAGCAGAGGAGATGGTAGCAACTGGGGTGTAGTCCAGGAATAAGTACTCCAAGTTCTCGACTATTTTTTACACCTTCCTAAAATAATACAGAAAACGGGACAATATTATTTCAGCGTAACACCGCATGGCAAACCTGCAAGAGTGAGTACGGGAGGGTGTCTTTGGAGGATAATCCCCGTTACCCCTCTCTCGGCAAGAAGGTTGTGAAAAACGAGAGTTCCGCGTGAGCTTTGCCTCCATCCGAAATCTCATCTCCTGCTCTGGGCTTTCTCTGCCAGCGAGCTGCGACTCTGCCAACTGTTACAGAAACAAAAGCGCTTTCCAGTTCACTTCACCCAGAAATAGCCTGCTGTCTAAATTCCTGCCTAGCCCAGCTCTCCGCTCTCTGTTTTAACAGCCCTCCCCCCAATTCTGCGGGGAGGGTCCTAAACCTGAAAGGTATTTTTTCCTGCGGGTCTGGCCTGGAGCACCCCGCGGGCTGGGCTGCGGGCTGCCCTGCCACGGCCGCCTTTCAAGGCACGGGGCACAGAGGCCGCTGCGGAGAGGGGTCAGAGCACTTCACGGGAAGAGATCCAAGGGAAATGCAGCTTCACACACTCTCAAAGGCAAAATCTTGCAAAGGCGATCAAGCAAACGGATATGTAATATCTCAATTCTATTTTAAAGCCGCCAGACAATAAAATAACACTGAATCCCTGGCCTGATAATCACGTTCCAACCAGGAGGAGCCAGAGGAAAAAAAATACTTTTATTTCTCAGGAAACAGTCTGATTACGCTGGTTGTACGCTGACATCCAGAAATCCTCCAAGAGCAGCCACTGGACACTAGAGGGCAAAATGTTAGATTGCCCATTTAGTTTACAGGTGGCTGGATTTAAAACAAATAGTTATATGAAATTTTACATGCCGGTGTATGCACTGACTGGCTGCCCAAAGTGTATTCTGCTACAAATAACTCGTGTATTATCTTCGTGTTGTAGTCAGAACGGGGTATCCAGACCACTTGTCGCTCCGGGATCTGGCTCAGCAAAATAGATGCGAGAATTTTCTTTGGTCAGGCCCAAATTACTGGTGTAATCACTATTATCTGCTTAACTTAAAATTTGCAGAGCAGCTAACGGATTATTGACTGGTGGGAGAAATACGTGAATTGCTGAAAGTTACTCGAAAGTTTGAAATGTTATTTTATTTCAACCTCCTCTCATCAGAAACAGAGCTTTCAGGGGATTTTTCATGCATTTTCAAATACACCTTTAAATCTTTCCCATTTAGTTTTAGCAAGTAAATACATTAGTTCCTCCAGAATGGAATATATCTACCAGATCTGCTGAACCCCTGAGCTCCCCTCCCTCGTACGTCGCTGGGAAACTTTGTGTTGGAAACTTGGAGATCACGAATGACACTGTTCCAGCTACCTACATCAAAATTTCTTGATTGCTTTACAGACTTGGCTTACTTTGCAAATCCTGCAAGTACATTTCAATCAAGCTTGAATTTGACTTAAAAATAAAAATATTTCATCCAAGAAATTGGATTTTTCAATTTATTATAACTTTAAAAAAGATTCAAGCTAGTGTGGATGACCCAATATAGTATGACTACGATGTTTTAAAAATCATCAAAGCAATTCTTTCTTATCATCTGAATTTGCTTGCAAGTTTGACCTTACTTGCTACATTTTCTACGTGTACTGCAGTGCTTTAACCACATGATTTTCAGTAATCTTTCATGGCTATAGCTCTGCTTAGAAAGTCAGATGGATAATAGCATTTCAGTGATGTCACTTTTCTTTATATCAACTTAATCTGAAAATTAAATACATTGAAATTACAGGGAAATTGAGAGTGAAGCAGAAGCTCTTTTTTCTTGCGGAAATGATTTAAGAATTTCATGTACATTTCCCAAGCCTCTTAAAAGCTACGGTAGGCAGAATGGCTTTCCTCTCTTCGTCTGTGAAATTCAGGAAGCTGTAAATGATAGTTCTTATTTGTGTAACCTTAGCGTTGTTGTAAGCAACGATGACTGGATGTGCTGTACGTGGTACCACTCTGGCATTTCCTAGACTGATAAATCAAAATAAGGCTTTTCTCCACATTCAAGTGAGACTCGGAAGAACAGATGACCGAACTTATTAATACTATGAATCAAGTTAGAAGGGGCCATGATTCCACTAACATACAGAGGAGTGGTTTCTGAGGTTTCTAGGAAATTTTACTACTTGTAGATCAAAGCTCCATAAACAAAGTAGAAAAAAATAAAATCTAATCTCTTCTTTTTTTACGTTTGGTCTCCTTGTCCTAAAATTATTCTTCTCATGTGCCAGTCATTGTGTAGGACCCCAACACTGTTAGTGAAAGTCCTCCACTAATCACGGATCTTGCTGTTCAAAGCCATAATAAAGAATAGTAAGGAGTTTGGCATCAGAAGTTCAGATTAACGCAGCCTTAATCATCTCCTCAGATACTCTTCTCTCTTTTCTTGTGTGTTACTGGCACAAAGATACAAAAAAACCCAGTCTTTTCGTAAAAGTCAGATGCAAAGTACAGTGATAAGTGCTGAAGTTTATGAATTAGGAAGCTTAAAACCAGGAGCTCTAGCAATCAATCTGCTTTCTGTACAGTATTTTATACTTGCCATTTTTACTTAATGCATGGGTTTGGTCTTCTGAATAGTTTTAAGTGTTACGATTACAACTCTGCTGAGTGCATTGTGCTTAAGGCCACAGCCCTTGAGCCACGGTACCTATGAACCTGATGTTTGCAGAGGTTTTGACCCCATTAGCTCGGCAAACCTGAGTGCATTTGAGTCACAGCCGTGCTTTGGGGAAATCTTCATCTTATTCCAATATAATTAAGGAAATCCAGGGCACAGGGGTTCAACGTAGAGTGGTTTATGCTCATTCAAGTACCATTACAGGGGACTGCTGAAGAGATGTATTAAAACCTCCAGGATTGTAACCTGTGACTTTGATTGCCAAGCAAAACACTGAGACAGTTACTTGAAGTCTTGAATGTCTCGTTCTTCCGCTTGTAAAGACTATATTGTCAAACAGGATAATTACACTTCTGCAAAACCAAGTTCTATAAATATAGCTTGTATGTAATACCTATTTAATATAGCAAATCTTCCTATACTGCATTTTCTTGGCAGCGTAGCCGGTGCTGCAGGGACAGGCCAGCGGTGACTCTGCGCTGGGAACGGGCCGCTTGTGCGTTGTGAGCAGGAGCACACGGTGGGCACTGGTCACACAAGTCGGGGGGACAGTCCACATCATGAGCTGGAGTTTTACTCTTTGGATCTTTGTGCAGCAAAAGAAGAGTGAAATTTTGCGCCGTTTGCATGTCTCAAAGGACAGAATTGAAATTCTCACTAGAACAAGGTCAGAATGATAAAAGGGACATGAAAGAGGGTCTTTTTAGAAGGATGTCGTTGAAAGATTTGGGCTTTGGAAGGAAAAAATGTCTCAGGGAGTTGGTAATGGGATACGGATTATATTTCCTATAGGTCACTGTCTGTATTTCTGTATAGATCAGTAGTAGTGGCTGGACACGAGAACTAGCTAATAGCTGAGCTAGGCAGGCGATGTGAATGTACTGACTGTTTCGGTCTGTTTTCTTGGGTGATTATTCACATCTCAAAAATGCCATCTTGACTCTGAGTAACTGCTGTCCCCATTAGCACTCTAAACAAGGAGGTCAAGGACCCAACGGGAACAAAGGCTGGGCTATTGCCTCTTTTCAGGCTGGATTGAGCCTGGAAACTCACAGGGAAGATACAGTCACTCTGTAGTGAGTTTTCCATCTGCAAGAGGCTCTTCTTAAAGTGCTAAAATGTCCAGCTCTATTTTTGCCCTGACATACGGACTGATTAGTAATTAAAATAATGTGGTGAATAGTTTAAAAAAGAGTAGTTAAAGCTCACTCAGAAAGAACAAGCAAGGTAACAATATCTAAAACAGAAAAATTGCAGCATTATTTTGAGGATGTTTTTTTGTCTCAGTCCTGTGAGTAACATTTAAAAATGTTAATCCTATTTACTTTTCTAATTTTATACGTTTCTAATCCCACACATTTCTAATCCCATGCATTTCAATGGACATTATGCACTAAAGTACATTTAATCCCATTTTTTCCTTCCCAAACAGAATCTCTGCTTCAAGGCCCAATGTTTCCCTGATGGAGAACTGACCGATGCTTTTTTGAGAACATCAAAAACCACCATGAATCTTCCAATCTCTAAAGTTGTATTTTATTAGAACTATTTTATTAGAACACAAACCTAATAATCTAGAAACAAGTAAATTGTGGTTTGCTGGGTGACACATATTGCATGGTAAATTTAAAAAATAAAAATAAAAAATTGGAGGGAACACCCTCCCATTTATTTCCAGCCCAGTGGCATTAGTAGCCCTCCGGGTTGCTCCAACAGCACATAGTAAAAGGAATGAGTAAAAAGTAACGAGCACCTCCTTTCTGCCCCCAAGTTGCACCCTGTAACTGAAACACAGAACAAATGCTGCTTATCCACTCAGCTCCAAGCAAGCAAATTAAGTGCTTCTACCGCCCGTCCTCGATGGTGATATTATTCATCTCCCAGGGATGCCGATAAGGACATTGAGCGCTGCAGAGGTCTGACTGTTAGGTCTTTGGAAAGGACCCGAGTGCTGTACAGCTCAGCACGGCGGTAGCAAAGCACCCCACCATCTTTTCGTATCCACAGTCCCAGAGAAACGCCTGCCATCCTTATTGATTCCCCGAGGAGAGTTAAGTGCTGGAAATGGAGTCGGCGGCGCTCCCGCCTGCAGCGAGGGGCCGCGCTGCTCTCTTGGCCGAGGAATAAATTGGTACGTGAAGGCAAAGGTGTCAGCAGGACCCTGCCACTTTGCAGATGTTATACAGTTGAACAGGGCTCGGGGACGGAGTGCAGGGATCCCCACCTTGCTTAGTAATAAACTCGGTGATCACAATTAGCATTTTGTCTTCTTTATTGCAGCTAGCACTTCTTTTCTCAGCTGTCTTCTCTGTAGGTTCCAGATGTGCTGTGAAAAGGCATGCCAGGTCTACCTCAGGAGACAAGAACATCCGTTTTATTAATGCATGTAGCTATCTCTAATCGTTTCTGTACCTGCACAATTGTAGATATTTTGGGCAGTCTCATATGAGAAATAAAACTTGGCTTTAGGATTAGTTTGGACCCATTTGTGGGTCCCGTTCACAGCTGATGTGGTGATGGACGAAGCCAAGGGGGATGTGGGACACAGGAGATCTTCCTGGATCGTGGCATGACCACAATTTAATTCTCTCTTTTATTAATTAATCAAACTCCATTTTAAGCTGATTGGGTTTATGGTGTACTTTTGTCTCTGCTGTCCTTCCTGGGAGGCTGTCCAAGAAGATGGTGTCTTATAAGGAGCTGTCAACTTCTTAACCTTTGCTATTCCTTCAGAAAATATATAGTAACTTACTCCTCGGCAATGTCACCCTTAAACTTGAATACTTCTTTCCTCCTGATGTCGACTCCTTTTTCTCCCTATCCCATCCAGCCTTACCTCGGCGTTTAAAGATATATGACATAAACCTGATTTTTTGGTTTCAGGGTAATTAGTAATATATTGGACCTTTTTTTTTTTTTTTTTTTTTTTAAAAGGAAACCTCAGGTAAGAAGTGTAATATCAACATAAAGTCTAATTTTTATGTCGGTGTTATTTTGGAGTGATTCAGTATATGTGTCTGCAATGTGACTAGAAGGTTGATAAAGTAATTACCGTTTTTATGAATCTTGGAGTTATTATTCCCTTAGTACAAGCCCTTGTAACTTGTCAGCTTCAGAGGGAACATTCATCACAATTTTTTTTATGGTGACATGATATGAAAATGGCTTATGCAAGAAGATTCAGCTTACATGTTCTAATAACTGCTTTCAATTTGTTCTTCTCATCAGCACCGTTAATATGCAAATATGATACAAAATTATGATGTCACATTATAGACCTATTCACTATATTCTACTTTGTATGTGATATTTGCTATTCTTCTGGAAAAATATAAAGTATGTGGAACAAAATAATGATGACCTTAATCATTGCTCACCATAACCACGACAAATGAAAGGCAGAAAAGGAAAAATGAATATTGGAAAAAAGAATTGGGCCTCTGGGTCAGCCACTGACAGGCGTCGTTTTTAGACGACTGAAATGTATCAGTAATGTCCCTGGAAAGCTTTACTATACATTGGTTTTCTGTTACATGAGGCAGAAGATCATATTGACGGTCAGATTTGTGATTTTGTCTGATTTGCTCTGTTGTACTATTTTGCAATATATTTACATAAAATTATTTTTAAAAATTATATTCCTGTTTGGCTGCAGCAGTAATACATAAATGATATTTGTATGATATTTGTATTTATTGGTAAACTTTAATTTCTCAGTAAATATGAAACTTTTTAAGTGTTTAGATAAATGCTAATTTAGTATCTATCTTTAATCAGTTAAAAGACATTTCAAGAAAACTGTACAGGATATGCACAGAATGCGTGCAGCTGGCACAGAATTAGTGTGTGTAAAAAACAAGAAAAATACAAAAAGAAGAAAGCACTGTTTCCAGCTGCTAATTTGAGATATCCATCCCTGGTCTCTGTGAATCCACAGACTGTGGGGTAAAAATAATTTGTTAGAAATATCAATAGACAGTAAGAAAAAGCGATGTGAAAAACAATACTGGAAAACCAATCTTTAACCACGGGTTCTAGCTACCTGCTGCTTTTTAAATTTTCAGACCCACGCTACCCCAGCCTGATGATGTCTAACTTGGACATGTTGCTTAAAAATGTTTTTCTTGGGGTAAGAAAAACAATGCAAGAAAGGCAGTGCATTAGGCAACACTACAGGAAAGTTGCATGAACTTAGAATCAGTTTTATTTTAAAACCATACATTAATATAATTTCCAGTTCTCTTTGTTTTATTCTTTAATAGTCACACTGGCAGGTGAGCCTGAACATATCTATCATTTTCTTCTAAGCTTCATCTGATGGCAGTGATTATAAACTCCATCACTGGATCCTCCCTGCAAGACCTAGACACTAATGTGAGATTTATGAAGTATTTAAGTACTCGCTCTAGAACTGAGATCCAACAACCGCCCTTCATCTGGTGATTTTTTGGCTAAAGGTTACCCAGACATCTAAGGATCTGTAGAAGTTCCTTGTTCTTCTGGAAGGAGGTACCTGGCTCAAAGTGCTCCTCCAGCATTTCTAAAACATGGGGGTACTGGGATCACAGCCTTATAAAATACAGGGGTACTGGGGTCATGCTGGCAACTTGTTTATTTGCCCTTTCTCCTCCCAGGAAGCCCCAAGGGCTGCTCCTGGCCGGGATGAGGGAGCAGGGCAAGGACGCACTGCGTATTCTGAGCAAAACACTGCAAAAAGTAGTGATTTCCTCTAACAGTCCCAAAATCTAGAGACACATACCATTGCAAGAGAGCAAACTAGTTCTTTTTTTTTTTTTTTTTTTTTTTATTTCATGTGTATTTATGTTCTATCATACAGTTTTTAAAAGACCATCAATAAAGTCACATGGTATCGTGCAGGATTTCAAGTTTTTTTTAAGATGGTGAAAGTTCAGGTGAGGTGTGATTAAAGGGGAGAAGAGTTCAGGTCAGCTGTGATTAATCAGTTGCCTCCTCGGGGGACTTGGTGGAAAACACCTGGACCTTGTAAAGACTCAGGAGGCGAGGACAGAAAAAGAGAAGCAGCAGCAGCTTTTATGATGCTGTAAGAGAAAGCAGCTTCTGGGATTTAATGTGGGAAGAATGAATAATCAGAAATACAGAGCTGCGCAGAATGAACAGGGTGAGTGGTAGAAGCTTAATGATATTTTGGAAAAAATGGTATGGTTTTGGGGGGGTGAAAGGAGAGAGGCATCTTATATAAGGGTGGCTTAGGGTTCAGCAAAAGAGTGCTGGTTTTTATTCTTATCGAAGGCAAAGCTAGTAAGGGTCTGGGAGGTGAAATGGGAAAGGACACTTCTTGACAGAAGCCTTGAGGCGCTGAAAGACTAGCAAATGTTGTGAAGATAAGAAAGGTAAGGCGGGGGGCATGGCCTCTGGGGTAGGTCTCCAGCATCCATGCCCTAGGACCAAGAACCGAGGGGGCTCTGGTGATTTCAGGTGTGAGAGCTGTTCTGCTGAGAATTTAATGTGCTGATACTGCCCATGTTATAGATTATCCTTGAAAATAGGTCTTGGGCTGAACTTAGGTGAAGAGCAAAGATTATTTTCGGTGATCAGGAAAAGTAACTTGTTGTTCAGCTTTATTTTTGTGGAAGACCTGTGGAAGCAAGTTTAAGCACAAAACAGAAACAGTTAAGTTGTCTATTAATAACTATCGTTGGATGGACTTCTGAGTGCTGTAGGGAAGCAGCAGCACAACAGTACTTTAACAACTGGAGACACCTAAGTATGCAAAAAGAAAAAAACTTGCCCAGGTGTCACTGGGGAAACTTGGACTCGAGCTGGTGTCGGCCCTGGTGTTTGTAAGTGGCTTACAAAGCCTTGAAGAGCTGATTAGGTTTGCAACCTCAGAAATACTTCTTGCTAGTTTCTTTGAAGTTGGCTGTTAAAGCACGATGGATTTGGTATGACATGGAACCAGCTTTGAAGTTTACTTGTGCGTTGATAAAGCTCCTTATGAAAAAAAAATGCTGTCTTTCTGTTGTTGGGAACAAACTGTGTAAAACATCTAATTTTTAGAGTGACTTAGATGGAAAAAATACACGTGTACGTTGTTCTGCTGTGTCGGAGCACTTTTGCCAAGCCAGACTGTATCCCTGGTCAAAGCAGAGGAGAATCATTTAGGTTCTTGGGTATAAATGGATAGAGAAATGGGATTGACTGTCTACTTGAAAGTGATTTGTGTGTCTGGGTTGTATCAATTCTCTGTTTCCTGAGGCTTGATGCAGCCACTTTGGAAAGCAAAGAGAGCATATTTCTTAGCTTCAGGCACAGTACGCTGTATCCGTACACCTACATAATAACTATTCAAATTTCCACCAAAGGTCTCGCTCTTATTTCCTTTTATTTTTGGAGGAGAGGGAAAGGGGGAAGGCAAAGAGGATGCTGAAATAGCATCACTTAGTCAATTTGGAACATACGTGGGGGCCCGATCCTGAATTTGGTCAGGTAAGGGTAAAAATCATGTTGACTCCTGTGGCTGAATATTTTGGTTGACAGGTGCAGTGCTGTAATCTCCCTGTATTTGTGAATATATCCCTGCATACTGAGTCTATCTGTTGCGTAATATTCCCCCCCCCCCCCACTCCCCAAGGTCAAACTTAAATTTGCCTCAGCCACTTACTCCATTATATTAAAATAAATGTTTCTGGCAGTGTCAGCAAAATGTATCAGTCTAATCAGCATCACGCAGTGGATCCTTTCTTAATATGAACGGAGGAGCACTAGCTGGTGTCTGAGGCTGACTGGCAGCCGCAGTGCTACTGTGCAATTTAAAATCCCAGGGTTGCGTCTCGGGATGTTGCAGCATTCCCTGGAGTCCTAGAACCATCTAAATTGCTCTTTGCTTTTTTTACCCATGCCGTTCAGCACTGAGCTTTGTAGGCTGGGGCTAATCAAAACTATGTGTGCCCAAGGGAGAAGGGGAGTTTTGTATCAAGCACTTCCTTCCTTTTAAAGAAGTTCAACTGACTGATGTATGTATTTTTTTTTTTTTAACAGAAGTAATGGGGAGCTCCTTCACCAAAATACCTCAAAACTTCTAAGATGTTGCAATGTTGTGCACTGTTGACAAAAAACATCCTTCAAATGTAGGCATATTTTTTTTATTTGAAAAATGTAAGTTTATCAGACTTTCAAAACCTAGTTTTCAGTAAATGGAAGCATAAATATTATTTAAATTTTAGGGGTAAAACCCCCAACTTTTTCCATATACTTTAATTTGAAGTAACTTGATTTTTAGGTTGCTTCTGACTTTCTCTCACCATTAACGGGAGTGGTGTACCCAAGAAAACCAAGGTGGAGCATTAGAAGTGAAAAAGGATCACTCCAATTTGTGCAAAACAGTTGTTGTAAAGGATGTGATAACCACCTTAGAGATATCTAGAGATTATTTGGAGTCTCCAAGAGAAGGCCCATGTCTCTAATTAGCTGTTAATTAAAATCCTGTTTATCTGGCCTGTATCCATTGGCATTTACAAACAGGATGATAACATGATGCCTCTGTAATTTTCTTACATTAGAAAACTTTAAGTGGATTTTCTACCAGCCATTGTCACATAGCTGAACTGCTAAAACCATCTTTCAAATTTATTTTCTGAAAGACAGTTATGAAAAAGGCAGGTGAAACATGTTTTAAAAAAAACAAACTGAATGGACGAAATGCTCCCAAGATCCTTGTACCAAAGTAATAGTTTTCCCTTTGTCTCTGCTTGTCTTGGAGTTGTTTCTTCCTTGCATGTTTGAGCCTGGTAAGAGCCTATTAGCGAGTGAGAAACATCAAGGTTTCGAATGCAGAATACCGAGGCTTCAGCTGCAGAGTAAATCTAACAAGAGGCTGGCAACAGAGAATAGTCTGGACCCCCCTGTATATTGGACTTTACGATAACGTTGCGTTTTAAAATGCTGTTTCCCACCTCAAACCCTTTGCCCCTTGGTTGCGGAGCTAATGTAAAAGCTGCTTTAATGCAGCTTGTATAATTTATTGAGCTTTTCTCCTTTCAGCAGCTGCCAGCATCTTTCATTGTCTAGTCCCTGTGGAATATATAACGTAGTGCGAGGGACCGTGTTTCTGTTTGCTGATTACAGCAGTCCTGATGTTACTACATAATCTGGACGTTGTTCTGAAGTGTTATGTGTTGCGCGTGGTTCTCCGTGATCATAAGCAGTAGGAGACAGGTCAGCAGAGTGCTGCCGTAATGCGTGGGAGATCATTTGCTTACAAAATATGTTTCCTGAGGGCTTAATTGTAAAGGAAAATGACTTTTAATAAGGAGCAGAATAACACCATAGAATCATGGACTTGGTCGTGACTTACCACCAGCTATTTTCAAGCCTAGGTAACTTGTTGGTATTTTCAACTTAAGTTTTGTTTAGAAGAACTACCATGAGTGAAAGATTTATTTTTTTTAAAAAAGGCAAGAATGTGTGTGATGTGTGTGCCTTATTTGTTGAGTTTTATTTCATTACTGTTAGCTATTGCTGGTATTTTACTCGCATTAATACCTGAAAGGACCAATCAAGTATCTCTTTTTGCAAAAAATCCATAGATGCTGTGCCCAAGTGGTTAGTTCCCTCCTTCCGTCTTTAACAGAGGTTTATTTTCTTTGGCAAATAATTCTTCTTGATTTCTCAAGACAGATTTCACAGGGTATTAAACTTTTCCATTAACTCTTTTCAGGGAGGTTTGAGCACCGTCCTGGAAAGATGCTAAAGAGGTGTAATCAGGAAAAAAAGTTAGATTTTTCAAGGTAGCTGCTGGGGTTTTTTATTGCTTTTCAGTAATTGTTCAATGCAAAATTGTCTGAGCCCTCCTAGAAGCGGAGATTCTATGACGATTCTATGATTCTAGTATTAGCCAGCTTTCTTGGGCCCCTCTTCTCTCCGGGGCTTTATACCACAGTACTCTGCCAAGCAGACCCCTGAAGAGGCCAAAGTCTGCTCTCCTGAAGTCCAGGGTAGCAAGCTTACTGTGGCCGTCCTTGCCTCCCTAAGGATCTTGAACTTCGCCATCTTACGATCACTGCAGCCAAGGCTGCCCTTGAGCTTCACATTCCCCACCAGCCCCTCTTTGTTGGTGAGAACAAGTCCATCATGGCCACTCTCCTCACTGCCTCCTCTGTCACTTGGAGAAGGAAGTTATCATCAATACATTTCAGGAACCTCCTGGATTGCTTATGCCCTGCTGTGTTGTCCCTCCAACAGGCATCGGGGTGGTTGAAGTCCCCCATGAGGACCAGGGCTTGTGAACGTGAGGCTGCTCCTATCTGTCTATAGAGGGCCTCATCCACTTGGTCTTCCTGGTCAGGTGGCCTGTGGCAGACACTCACTGTAATGTCGCCTGTCGCTGCCCTCCCTTTGATCCGTACCCATAAGCTCTTGGTTGGCTCCTCATCCATCCCCAGGTGGAGCTCTGTGCACTCCATGTGTAATCCTGGATATTAGTTTGGAAAGCATAAGGCATTTACTTTTCATCTCCCTTCTTTTAACATATTTTTGTAAACGTAAATATAAGCAGCAAACTGACTTTCTTACCTAGCTGTAGGGGTAAAGTGCCACTCTGTTAATGAAGATGGTGGTGGTGTGAGGAGCTCAGAAAGTGCATGTGGTGAAGGACAGATCCATTTTCTCTGTTCACTGTGGTTTTCTCAGGCACATTCTAATGCACCTTTACAAATAAATCCACTGGAAACAGGACACTGCTCTTCGTGCACTGAAAGCTGGCAAGTGTTAACGTCATCTTGAGCAAAGCTCTTTGCTTAATTTATGCTAATCTTATGAAAGTTTTATAAAAGTAACAACTCTGTGCTTCTTTTGTATGTAATTTTGCTAAGGGGAAGATCCCATCCCTTTTGAAGTTGGTGGCAAAATGCCATTGACTTGTTCAGCCTTTAAATCTTCCATGTATCAACAAGACCGTACAAGTAAATAACCTTTTTCCGTGACTTTGACTAAACCTCACTACAAACGCCCAAGTTTTGCGGAATATTAAAATCAGGCAAAATGCAGCACGTCCTATTTATACGTTGAAGAATTCCAATTTTCTTCAAAGCCAGATCTTCTGCAGTATCATACAATTACTTTCACCTGCATATATGCTTTTACTTCTAGGACTTGCCTTAAATGTGTTTAAAAGATAGGAAGGAATTTCTACCAGGAGATAGCATGAAAGATCAAATGTTTTCCCTGTCTTCATTTTCGTTATCTCTTTAGAAGGCTTAGAGACAGCAGCAGGTAATTTGGGGTCTACATTTTTGAAGAACTTCAGCCCGTAGCTGTTCCCATTACTGAACCAAGCCTTCAGAAAAATGTGGTCACTTCGTAAGGATGTCTTAACAAGAGCTGGCTTCTTTTTGGGGGTGAAAAAAAAATAAAAAGGCTGTTCATCCTTAGCTTCTATTCAAATAAAAATTGAAATAACCTAAAAAGAGGAAAAGCAAAAAAGGAATAATATTCAGCAAGTGTGGAATATATATATGATGAGGGAAGCAGCCCCTCTGGTAGGATTATAAAAGAGAAAAACATGGTTTTGCCTCTCTTTGTCCTTGTGCGCTGGAGTAATTAAAAAGGGGCGGCAGGCTTGGGTTTGGCAAACAGGAGGAGTGTGCGCTGGCAGTGCTGGAGGGGCTTAATCCTATTTTTAGAGGTCATAAAAGTCCTTTCCTGAGTCTAGTTTGGGAAAACATTACATGATGCCTTTTGTGGCTGCAATTGCAAACAGGTCATCAGTTGTTTAAAAGCAAGACATGAAGTTTGGCAAAAATAGCGGGTGTCTGCTGGATTGTGAACGTTGAATTTGCGGGAAAGTGAGGTTTTTCGCTCTGAATGTGTTCTCACACTGAATTTGTCACATATCACATTCCTCCTCTTCATCCTCCCCTTCGTCTTTCCTCTCAATGATACTAAACAAAACACCATCAACATTTCTTAGAACTAAACATGTTTGCTACCACGCTCGCATTTTACTTAAAGAAACTTGGTTTAGTTTCTTTAGATGGAGGACTTGTTTCCTTGTATATCCTGCATTTTCAAAAACCTATTAAAAATTAAGTAGGCCTTTTAAAAAGGCAGTCTAGCTTTTCATAGCTCTATTCCCCAAATTCCTTCTCTTGGCTCCGCAGCTCCCAGCTTTGTGTTGGTGGCATCCGGCACTGTGAACCCCAACTGCCTGGCTGCCTTCACAGCCAAGGGACGGCTCAAATGGGTCTGCAAGTCCCAGGCTGTGTAACTCTGTGTTAATTCAGAAAAGCAGAATCATAAACAGATTTAATTCTGTTTCTGTTTGTTTGAGCTTTGTTTGTGTCTTTATCTTCCCACCTTGCTTTGCATAGTATCTGCCCTGTAAAGTGTAGTCCAATAAAGCCATGAAGTTCTCTTCTATTCGCTGTGGATATTAAACGTGTAAGTCTGAAGCTGGTGGGAAGAACAGCAAGCGAGGTTAAACCTTTCTCCATTTCTTTCTGAAATGGCACCGCTCAAAACTTCCAGAAGACTTAAGGAAGAAGCTAATATTTTAATTGCCTTGCATTGACAGCGCTATTAATCTCAGCTGGAGAAATACATGAGATGATGTGAAGCTGAAATACAGGCAGGAAAATACATGGCAAAAGCCTCGCTGGTTCCCTCTGAAGGGCTGAATCCTGCTCCTTTGAGTCCATCACTGGCTGCGCGTTACGGAGATTTAAGGCCAGCTGGTCACAGTTATGTTATACTGCAGTTGGATTAGATGATCATTGTAGGTCCCTTCTGACCGAACTATTTTGTTCTATGTCACCTACCCTCAGCTGTGACGTAAATGTGTGCATATACATAAATATAAGAACTTGCTCAGTAATTCCAAGTGGAAAATCCGTTACTTCTGTGGAAGGAAAACAGATTTATAACTGGGTCTCTGGGCCTGAGCCATCTTCTGGGGCACTGAGGAAGGGGGGCACCGTCGCTGGAGCTGAGTAGCAGGTACCTTCCACTTTAGTGAGGGGCTTTCGGGCGGGTTTGAAGCTATCTGCTGGTTTCACTTGTAACCATACTGCTGAACCTGGGGCCTCCATTTCTTATACTGAACGGTTTCCCCCTTGTGATGATTGTTCTGCTGGCATGTGTGTACATCACTGCTTACGCTGTAAACCTGAAGGACATCACAACTAAGTGGGAAGGTGTGTTGCTCTTAGATTTGGGATTTTTTTCCCCTCTAATATAGGTACAAATTAGAAACTTAGAATGGTTAGAATTGGAAGGGACCTAAAAGACCATCTAGTTCCAACCCCCCTGCCCTGGGCAGGGACACCTTTTGCTAGACCAGGTTGCTCAAAGCCCCATCCAGCCTGGCCCTGAAATTCTTCATGTTGAGTCTTCAGCCAGGTACTGGGAACACTTAAAAAAAGGAGAAAAAAAAAAAAAAAGACTGTGTTTTAAAGCAAGAAATATTAATAACAGGGAAAGAAAACATCAAGATTTCCTATTTGTTGTTTGCTCCTCTATGTGCGTTTAAGTTTGTCAGCTGGCAGGGGGTGTTCAGCCCAAACAGATGTCCCTTTTCTCAACTGGAGACCGAATGCAGAGGGATGAACTGTATTTTTCATTGCTCATATTTCTCGGGAGAGAGAAAGTGTTGTGAAACTTAGTTTTCTACATTACCAGAGAGAAAACAGCTGTTTCTGCAAGGTTCGGCTGCAGATTTCCAGCCATCCTTCTGCTCAGGGCTGCCTCCTATCCTTGCTGCCAGCGAGGGCCAGCGGTTGGTACCACACAGGGTACGGGCAGGAGGACCCAGGGGAAGGTGGGGAGAGACAGCATTTGTGGTGCCTTATAGCATCAGTACAGGCTATTAGATTTACTTGGGTAACTAATGGATTTTGTAAGTTGAACTTGCACTTGAAGTAACGCTCATCTCGACATCTCTAGCAAGTAGGTGTAAGAGGGTTGGGGTTTTGAGTAGTATCTGCAACTAATTTGGGTATCCTATTCAGAGGACTAAGCAGGTGTATAAGATATGGTGCAAACATTGCCTGTACTTGCTCTTGGCAATGGAAGTTGACAAAGATCTCTTGGAAAAAGGAGGAAAAGATAGGCTACTTACAAACGTAGCTATATTTTATTATTTCTATTTTATTTGTTGTTTTAGGAGATGAAGGGATGAATCTGTGGAGTAATGCACGTTATTGTGAAGAAGTCCTAGTTATAGTCTCCTGTTTTTCTGCAGTAAGAGAGATGGATGTGAGCTTAATCTCCTGGTTTTCTTTACCCTGGTGGATTCCAGTCGTGATTCATTCTCACTAATGAGATCACAGCGCAGAGTTCTCCTTGCACTAACACACTACCTCAGAGACATTAATTGCTTCTCCAAAATATATGTGTTGGCAAACCCACAGAACTTCATTTTGTTTTTGCAGGTGCTTAACCAACCTTTGAGCTTGCAAAAAAAAAAAAATTAAAAAAATATTTTATTGCACTTTATGCCAAAGGAATGGATGAGAGATTACTCCCCAGCTTAGCTGATGTGAAGCAGACCCTGGCAGGTAGGAGCTCTTGGTGAGCGTAGCCAAAGGTCAGTCCCGGGCTGGGGGCGGGAGCTGATATAGGACATGCTGATAGAGATAAGGGTGATGAATTTTTATTTTCTAGCCTGAGAAACTGATAGGGCAGTAGAATCGATAGGATAGTAAAGTAATGCCTTTCTAAATGGGCTTAAATAGGATTGACACCGAAAAGGTGTTGGCAAATTATGGCATATTCAGTTCTACTTTTGTGAAATGTATTCCAGTTCATCTAAAGTGGTTTTGACTGTTACCGTGAATCAGAAAGTTTGATCTATAGGGCAGTTACTTTCTTTAACTTAAACAGCTCAGATTGTGGACAGTGTGTGCTTAAAATATTAAAAATAAAAAAAAGTAGGCTGGTCCAGTTGTTTCACTATGCAAGTTAAATTCCAGCAGATGTGTATCGCAGGTGTAGATGATCAACGCTTTATGACAATCCTGTTTCTAATTTTCCTCTAATTTCCTTGATTGCTTATGAGTTAATTGTGTGTGTAGTGATAGAAAGACTTCAGAATGCTGCTTCATCAGTTAATTAAGAATAAATCAACACATTTTAAAAGGTGGTAAAATAGTTTTAGACTCTTATTTGTGTTTTGTTGAGCAGTAACTGCTTTTTTTTATATTTCTTCTTCTGAACTCAGTGCTCTGCAAACCTGATGTTTAATTGGTGATTGGCTACCGAATTGGAAGTTAACTGATTAAACAACTGTTAGCACGCTAATTGAGAGATACTTTTATATTTCTGAATCTCTCAAACACCTTTGCACTGCTTGTGTAAAGAATACTGGGACTGAGTGATGCTTTGGTTTTAGTTCACTAAGGAGTTTACACGAGTATAAATATAATTGCACCTCTCTTTGCCAATTGATTTTATTACAGTGCTTAATGGTTTGTTGAATAGTTTATAGGATAATGAATGTCATTTTCTTGTATTATACCATAAATAACTTGGCAAATTTTTAATTAGGATAATCATGGTAGCTTTCTCTACTGCTGTAATCAAGCTTTGCTTTTTGCATCCAAGAACTAATGTACATCTATATCAAGTTAGACCAATTATGTTTTTCTAGAGAGTACAAGGTTTTTTTGATTGTATGTTTGGGGTTTTTCTAATAGTACTTCCCTTCTTGAATCTTGGCTCTGGTTCTGTTGAAATGATAATTAGCTCCACTGGATGAGTTTTAATTACTTTAATATTCCGATTAGAAGAATGCGGAGGACGCAAGTTTTGTTCCATGAAACATTTTGAAGTTTGGCTTTCTGTAGCATTTGAAGAAAATCAGGCATTTCCTTGTCTAGTGTATAAAGGAATTTTAAAAAAAGACTAGTAAAGTTAAATGCTTACTTTGGTTTCAGTTGTAAACTTAAAGCCTATTAGCAGTTCTAGAAATTAAAAATGCAGAAAAAGAGAAGCGATTCAAGCAAAAGTTTGGAAGTGCTCCAAGCACCACACGGAGTGCTCTCCTGTTTGGAGGGACCTGATGTGTAAGCCCATAGCTGCGGCACACCTTGGAGGTGCCCGAGGGTCCCCAGCTCCCAAGGGCTGGCAGGACAGCATGCCATGCCCACAGAACCCCCCGACGCCGTTATCCTGGCTTTGGAAAACACTTACTTCCATGGCCACAGCAGTGTATATTGTGAGGGAATAGTTTCCGTTTGCTTCCCTGGCTGCCTCCACTTTATTTGTTTGCTGCCTATGTAATTTTTACTCCTTATGTGGCTTATACGTGTATGAGTGGTCTTTACAAAAGAGATTTGGTACCGAAGTAGTGCTGTGGATCTCACACTGACAAAAGAGTCGCCCAGATGGGAGTTGTGTCCAAGGAAATACTACAGATTTGTACAAGCACTTCACTTCATTTTTGTGGGGAATCGTGCAGTGTTCAGTGCAGTGGGATTCTTCTTCTTTCAGGCCAGGATTTCAGTAGTGCAGGGCAGATCTGACCCATGCCAGTATATACACAGGTGTGTGGATGAAGCCTTGAAGTCAGTGGGAGGCAATGTGCAGCTGCAGTCGAGGGTTTCAGATAATGTCTCGATTTCAGTTACTTCTGCTTTTATAGTTTGGAGATCAACCTGAAGAGGGCAAAAGTGCTCAGGGCTTCTTCAGTGCCTTGAAAATACTACATTTCCATCCTCAGCTAAGATCGTCAAGAGCCGAAAGCCTTAGAAAGCTGTGTTGTGATTCAAGAGTGAAATACTGTTTTGCGTTTGACTTGTTATCTTCTGGAGCTCTTACAGAGGGATGACCTAATGAGTTGCACAAGAGACAGCAGGATAGATACTTCCAGTTATTGTTACATCCCCCCTGCCCCATCCCCATGTCATGCTGTTGTACCTTGAGCACGTTCTCGTTTGAGTGTTTCAGAAGTTGCTGGTTGGAAATTTTTTCAATTAAGTGCACTTAATCAGAAAAAAAGCCTGTTTGTCAAAATGTGAAACATCTTGCATCTGCATGGAAAACATACCACTTCTAGTGAAACTTTTAATGAAGAAAAGTCCTTGGGTTCGTGAAGGAATTCTTGACAAGAAACGATTCTAACTCTAATTTTGCTCTTTTGAGCAAGAAGCCGTTTTCTACCACCTACAACTTCATAAAACATTCATGAAGTTTCTGTCTTACTATACTGCTGTACTACAAACAATGATAGATCTACAGAAAGGCCAACTCCTCTTCTCCACAGAAACCAGCAACTTGGACAGATTCAAATTTACTGTTTCCGCTATTACTTTTGTAAAAGTAACTGAGGGACCTAGTTTATATTTAGGGCTGCCTGGTTTCATGCTTCTGCTATAGCTAACAATATAAATGCCCATTTCCTTGCGAAGATTTGAAAGTTGTTAATGTGGCTTTCACCGCATTGCGGAAGGTTTCTTCAGCTCTGAGGCCACAACACAGGGAACATGCAGAGCTCGAGCTGCTTGCTCGCTGCAGTTTTGCAATTATGTCATCAAATACAAATCTAAACATATGGTCATTTCTATAAAATACGGAGCCTGAGAAAACTGGAGAGAGCAATGATGAGTTGGAAAAAAAGCCAGTGGAAGTAGAGTTAAATGTCAATGTCTGCATTGTGCCTAGTTAATATTTCACAAGAACGCCGTCAACTTGTTATAGAGCCCAAAGGATTTATACATTTTTCTGACAGATGATCATGATTCCCATCAGTACATTTAATGCCAACATCTGTAGGGCTCCACCTAATTTGGGAAACAAATATATTCTGTCCTCGTCAAGAAAGAATACTTTGTATGTTCCAGAAAATACTTATTACGTTAGGGTCATTGCAATTAAGTGGAGGACAGAGATTTTTAAAGGGGTACGGCATGGTAACATTATGCTTTCCCTTTGGCTGCTACTGTTTTTAAATGCAAGTTGGCTGATGCCAGCTTTGGGTCTTTGCAACAGTGAAAAAATGCTATTGATAACAGCTCTAAGTAAACACATTAATTTAAAGTGTAAACACTCTCTTTAATACAGACTATGGAAAGTTTTGGTCATACCATCTGTGCTTTATGGATCAAGAATGTTGGGAAATCTATCCCGTTCATAACTTTCTTTAAGCTCTACTGTGATTTTATTTATTTATTTTATGCCTTTATTGGTCCTTAGGGGAAGTCTCTCAAAATCTAGCTTTTCTAACCTTCTTTACATTAAATCATGGCCAGTTTAGATACTAATTCACAAGGACACCTGTATAAACATTCTTTTTTTCCTGTGTCTCTTCTAACATCTTCATAGATGGTGAAGACATTCCCTTAGGCCTTTGTTTCATTCTGCTAAATAAATAAATTTCACTTGATCTCTTCTCTTGGTGATCTTTATTCCCCAGATGATATTTCAGCAAGCTGGAATTCTTAATTATTTATGTGGGTGTGCTAATACTCAAGGAAAAGTTGTACTTCATGTTGCACATGAATTAGTTTGGTATGTTTGTCTGGGTTAATGATATAATTGCATGCCTAGAGGGGGGAAAAGCCTGACCAAAAATTATGAAAAATGACAACAGAATGTCTCATGAACTGTTTGAAAAATAATAGAATGTGCAGAAAGTGGGAAGTGTTAGCTTGTATCTGGTAAGACAAAAGAAATGCAACTTGGGTTTATTTAAAGAGGTCATTACTTTTGGAATAGTCATAAAATGACTTTCCTATAATTTGTGTAGTTCTGCAGATTTCTGTTATTCATCATTTCTAAGTTATGTAAAGTAACTATCTAGGTTAAGTTCGGTGTTGCTGAATTTTAATTTATGCAGTGCTTAAAGCAATTACCTTCAGGGTTGGGGGAAAAATAGGAATTTTTCATGAAGTAGTCTGTTTTATATTGGTGGTTTTTCACCAAACCACGATTAGAAAAACTTAGAAGGATATTTACCTGCCACAGTATGCTAGCTGGGATATTTTTTAAATGAAATGTTTGCTTTTGAATGATAAATGTCCTATTATGTACCGAAATGTCAGCCTTGAGTTTGTCTTGGTCTTGTGTTCTTTCGACAAGACGAGGAAGCACAGCGGTGTCTATCAGTGAATCTGATCAGAATAAAAATGAACTTGTAAGCCAATAAAGTGAGTCCAGACCACTTTATTAGAAGCAGCATTGAGTTAAACAGGAGTGATACTGCATTTGGTTTTAAATGATGAATAGGACTTCAGTTTCAAAGGTTATTTTTCTGTCTACTTGATGTAAACTTAGTGTAATGCTGATAAAAGGTTCCTTCTGACTCACCCGATTCCTCTGCGGATTTTGGATGTGCAGAGGTCCAGTTTCTAATTGTATAAAAGATGTTTCACACAAGCGAGTAACTCCTTAGGTTGCTCTTTGTTTTGCCTTCATCTTGATGACTTTTAATATTTTTCAGTTGTCTCTGTCTTCACCTTTTTCTTATCTGTCTTCTCTCTAACATAATTTTGTCTCTGTTTTGCTTCCTTAACAACAATCCCATGGTACTGTTGGCCTTTTCCTTCTTCAAAGGAGACTTCTTTCCTCTGCTTGGCTTTTCTGGGGCATCATTAAGTAATATCACCTGGCAGAAATGAGAGAGGAGATGGTGACCAGGGTCATGTTTGGGCCAATGCAGAAAACCAGTAGGACCAATGTCTTTGTTGTCCTTGCTGAGGTCAGGCACAGTAGGGGAGTGAAACCATGAAAAGTGGTTTTCATGCAAGTGTCCAATAAAAGCCTTAAAGATCTGATTTTCCAGTACCTGTAGGGGGTCTACAGGAAAGATGAGGAGGGACTTTTTATCAGGGAGTGTAGTGATAGGATAAGGGGTAACAGTTTTAAACTGAAAGAGGGGAGATTTAGATTAGATACTAGGAAGAAATCCTCTACTGTGAGGGTGGTAAGGCACTCACTGGCCCAGGTTGCCCAAAGAAGCTGTGGCTGCCCCATCCCTGGAGGTGTTCAAGGCCAGATTGGACAGGGCCTTGAGCACCCTGGTCTGGTGGGAGGTGTTCCTGCCCATGGCAGGGGGTTTGGAACCAGGTGATCTTGAAGGTTCCTTCCAACCCAAACCATTCTGATACTATGATTTTTGTGGGGCAAGATCAGTGGAGTTTGGAAGGTTCTATGGAAACATGGAATTGTAACTCGTTCATCTTTGTAAAGCATGAGAGATTTTACTTTTCCTCCCTAGTGCTCACAAACACACAAGTATTTCTGCTGCAGAAGGTAAAATTCATTTGGAACAGCAGCTAAATCTCTGTGGGAGGTTAAACCAGTCACACGTTCGCCAAAAGAGGGAAACTATGGACCTGGCTCTACACCCTTGCTTCTCAGACTGCATTGTGTCGTGCCCCTTTTAGGTAAAATGGATTCACAGTGTGATATTTCTGATTGAACAAAGGCAAGGGAAAGTGCTGCCCGAGGTCCAAGCTGGGGAAAGTGTTGTTCTGACGTGGATCTCCATCAGCACAGCAGGAGATGGAAAAAGGAAAAGTGATCCAGCTAGCCAATGTAAGCCAATGGCCAAAACGGTTTAAACATTATTTCTTTTATAAGGCATAACGCAGATAGTTTGCATGTTTGTGCCTCCACGGGGATGACAGGTACAGTGTGCAGAGATGTGAACAGAGCCTTGAACCTTCAGCTACTTGGGCCATGAGATACAGCTGTCCTGGCGTGCTCGCAGGAGGCCTCATGCTGTCCCCTCCAGTGACGGCTTAAAACACATTAGTGTTCCCGGCTGGAGATTTTGGGAAAGTCATGTCCACCTATATCTGACTTATCACCTTCTCTGTCATATTCTAATGGTAAAGAAGTCCTCGGTCCATTTAGCAAAGCAATGAACAAAATATTGTGCAACTAGAGCATCTTATCCTACTTTTATTCTGATTTTTATCTTGGGCTTCAAAGCTGTGAATGTCTTGATCAACTGTTTGCAATATTACAATGTCATCTTCTTTCTATTTCCTCAAAAAGCAGATTTCCAAAATACTTTAAATTATCCAGTCATTTGAATGCATGTCTCAAGGGATTTTCAAAATAACTTTATGCAGGTGGTGTGAGTTTAAAAAAAAGTCTTCCCCTGTGTTTTCAGCTGCATTCATCACCTTAGGTCTTCTTCAATATTCATGTCTTCTACCTGCGATACTATTTTTGTTCTTAGTGATAACGTGATTTTCTTCAAAATGAAACATAAGGTTTATTTTTCTTGTCAAACTGCCCTTAAAATCTCTTGGATTTTTTTTCTGTTATGTGTTCCTTCCAGGATTTGAACACTTGTTGTTGCTTAAACTTTCTTTATATTTATGATAGTGTTCATTACTAGGTAGCAAATAACAAGGAAAAAAATGTTTTCTTTGTGCAGATGCACAAAGCAGCTTTCAAAACATCTTGTGGATGTTGCTGGATCTTACCAAATGTTTCTCCCTAACCCATCATTAATTACTTCAGTCTCACAATGTGATCTTGGGAAATATATTTTAAAAACCCATAGCAATGGTTTCCTTTTTTTTTTTGGTTAATGCCACTTCAGAAAATGAATCTAAGAAAAAGTTGTTTAAAAATGTGTCCTTGAAACATAGAGTGGGATTGGATGGGGGGGTAAAAAAAGGTCCTGTACTGTTATCAGTCAAATAGACAGAAAATGATGAAAAACTATTTATTCATTCCTAATCCTCAGTTTAGTAAGACTTAATTCAATCAGTATCAGTCTTCTGGTATCTGAACTTGTTTGGTTATAGTTTAAAGAGACTAGTTGCAAGGTGATAATTGCTGTTTATTTTAATCAGCCCACAATGGCTTCATGAGAAATATGTTTGAAGAACTTAAAACAGTCATAGGAACAAAAGGCGAAAGCTGTGTGAGGGAAAGCGTGGGCTTCTCTTCAGTTGAGAAGATTAATTTCTCTGTGGATCCCGTAGTTTAGGTAGATGAAAGGCAAGGCTGAGGGGGCAAGGGATGGTTCCTCCCAGCCGCGGTGGTCTCTAAGTGCACTCAGCGGTGAAGTCATACAATGTGCTTAATACCAGTTTGACACAACTTCGCGGGCTGATTTAATTGCAGTGCATGAGTGATGGTGTAATAGTATCTCCAATTCAATTAAGGAACAAGGTTTTTACTACACTTCTTAAGTGGAAGTAAATACACAGGTCTTTGGAGCTGTCTTAGGAATTACTGTGTCTTAGTTACCGGTGCTTGAACATATTTCAGTGAGCCATATCTCTATTTTTAATCTTTTTTTAAGATAAAAAAGAATAGGTGCCACCATTCTGCTGCAGGTGTGCATTCTATGAAATGGCACTTTAAATCTACTTGAGCATCGTTATTGAAGAGACTCAAACAGTTTAGATCTTAATTGATATTAATAGGAATAACCCTCAATGACGTGAACTTGGCAAGCCAGGAATTGCAGCTGTTCTCAGCAGTAGTGGCAGTAACAAAGATAATTAATTGTTTTTCCCTGGGAGATATATTTAGATTGTACAATCTAAATATTCCATTCCCTGAGCCCTGATTCAGGATTGTATTTGTTCTGCAAATACAGTAAGTGAAACTAAAGTTAATGTATTTTGAGTGTCACACCATAATATCATCTATTGCTCTTATTTTTAAGAAATTTAAGTATTTTAAATATTTATTATTTTATTATGCAAGCTTTCAAATGATGACTTAAAGAGTTAATACTGCACATGATTTTCTTAGCATAAAATAAGTTCTAATTTGATTTTTTTTTGGGGGGGGGGGAAGCTTTGCAAGAGTTGTTTTATGAAAGCTGGTACTTGAACTGGCCCCAGCGGTAGCGTACAAAGGGCATCGTATTGAGTATCGCAGAGCATGTGTTCCTGGCAGAGTTTTAAATGGTATTCTTGAGTGAGCACAGCTTCTTTTGCTAAGAACTTGCAGTCAGCATTATAATCCCCCTGGATTATTAAAGGATACGTCAAGGTTCACTCTTGAAGTGCTGAAGTGCGCGAGGATGTGTTAATGGCACTATAAAATGTTAAGACCCATCGTGCGAGCGACCTCTGCCTGGGTTTTTGATTTGCTGGGCTTTAAATTCTTTACGTTTCACTTAAAACATCAAGTGTCTTTATCACTCAGAACAATGTGTGCTTCCCCTGAAGATAACCCCAAAATGCGATCCCGCTGAAGTGCGGGGGACGGGGCACAGTGCAGCACCTGGCAGGGAGGGAGCAGACACCTCCTGCGCCCCCGGCTTCATCGTGGCTTTGACATTGGAAGTGGGCTGTGAGTTTGGGGAGTATTTACTTCTGGTCCCGGTTCTCGAAGCTGTAATAGATACACCCACAAGAGTGTTTATTCATATGCTTTAAGTGTGTGTTTTTTATTAACACTTGTTTTAATAGGGGTTGTAAAACTCATGCATTTAAATGCTGTTCTATAAAGTGCCGTCGTTCTGAGCAAGGGTTTCTTTCACCAGTTATTTATTTCTACAATACTCAGTCTCTAGTGTAGGTATAATTTTGTCTACGCCGATAACATCCACCCTGAAAATGCAACACGCACGGGATGCTCTGTTGCCTGCTACAATAGTAATTTCCTATTGCATGTTTAAAATCTGTGTATCTTAAAAAGCTCCATGGGTGGGAGCTGCCGCCGTCCGTGCTGGGCTGGGGATGGAGGCGGTGGTGGGGGCTCTTACTGAGCAAAGCAGCTCCACGAACATCTCCTTTCACAGTCAACATATGAGGCTTTATTTCCCCCAAAACTAATAATGGCACTAAACCATCGAACTAAACGTTTACCTTTGCGATGTAAATATTTCCTAAGCTGAGCTTCCATCAAATCTTGGGGTCATTTGTGCTGCTCGGTGAGAGATACAGACTTTGCAGGAAGAAAATCTGTCCTTTATGAATGGCATGAAGCTCTTTTTTTCTCTTGTATCTTAAGGGAAATCTAGATTTTACATATGCCTTGCATACAGCAAAAGTGCAATCACTTTTTCACCATACCTATTATGTGATCAGTAGTAGTAGTGATTTGAATGTTTTGTCCTATATCTTCAGCCTACTGCCCAGAAAAACTACTTTCTTTGTGTATTGAAAGGAGTTTCTTGAGTTAATCAATAGAGTTATTTCAAAACCCTGTTTCTCTGGATCTCCCCATGTTATTTGGACCATTATATGGCTGGAATAGGAGTTGCTTAGGATGCAGTTGCGCAGTCTAGGTTGGCATTCAGTTCTGCATCTTTTCAACTACAGTGGATTTGAGATGTAAAACTGCTTTTGGTGGTGTCCTAAAGTAGAGTGGACTGCTCTTAATGAATCCCCAGCTGGGGGAAACTTAGAAATATGGTGCCATAAATAAAAATACGTGTAAGCACTAAACCTTATTTTATCACTGTGATCTATGATCAGGCCAAACCAGCTCGTTCTGGAGTGTTTCTGAGGAATTGTAAGGATTGAGTCTGCTTCAGTGATTTAGCCCACTTGCTGGGGTTCTGTAGAGCAGCTGCAAAGAGTAACTAGCGCAGCACCCAAGAAACAACCTTCTCGCTAATTCCCTGACTCAAAATTACTCGCAAGTGAAATCGTTCTCTGCTGCGGAGCTCCAAAGCCATGTCTGTTTTCTGGGGAGAATTGCCTGGTTGTGTGGTTCTGCATCTCTCTCTTTCCTGCTGCTAGAATATAATTAAAGTTGCTAAAAATATGTGCTTCCTAATATTGTTTTTTCTGTGTAGGCATCTGCTATTATTCTGTTCTCAAGGGAGGAGTAGCAAGGTTGCATGCAACTTAACTGTATTAAGTGGTCTGTACTACAGAGAAATAGGAGAGCTCCTTATTTATGGCCTGAGCCAAAATCCTCTGAAGTCTTTAAATTCTTAATAATAATTAAAAATTTTAAAAAAAATCAGAGGAACTTGCTGGCTTTGTTAATTTTATAGAAGTACTTTTACCTAACAGATGAGAGGAGACTTCTGAACTGTGAACTACCAGTTTCAGGCTGGCCTGTGAGAATTCACGTTTTTAGTGCTAGGGAAATTAGTAGAACAAATGGGGGCATAATTACTGCTCTTTTACAGTACTGACATCATACCTAATTATGGTTTAATCTACAGAACATACTGTTTGTTTAATAAGTCCCAGCAGAGATAGTTCAAGCATGTGTTTTCACATCACCTGGAGGTAGCTGGGAACGACTGTGGCAACACTGTCAAGGAAGTGACAGTTTACAAGATTTTGCGTGTTTTACGGGATACGACATGGCTCACCTTCGATATGCATGAAATCACTTGGAGGTAAGCAGTAATAAGCATTTAGAGCTAAAGTAGCTCGGTGCAAAGAGAGTCTTTGTTCCCCTTTATGTGTGGTAAAACCAAGGCATAATTTTCTTAGCGCAGTCTCAGCAGCCAGCAAAGCTGGTAATAAAATCCTCAGCACCCCTCCTGCTCAAGCGAGATCTGGTTATTGCTAACAAAGGTTAAACATCGATCATCCTTCTGACCTGCTGAAATGATGATATCTGCAGGTTTTATCCTGAGCTCACTACCGAAGGATGTCTTTTCATGGTTTTTATTTAAAGCTGGCCAATTTTTCCTGAATGTGAAGCTCTTGGTTTCCTCTCCTGTTTCCTCAGCTGTCACTTGAATTCTAATTATTGTTCCCCACATGAGGAAAGCCTCAAAAGTAACTTAAAGTTTTTTGGACAGAAAAGAGTGGGGACAAAGAAGAGCCTGAGTCTGTGTTTGTGCTGGTTTTCCTCCAGCTGGTTTTGTCGTAAGGTGGGACTGTCCTCTGTGAAAGCTGTGGTATTTCGTATTTATTCAGGTGCCCACTAACTCCTTACTCAGCACATCAGGCTTGTGAGCCTGATTTCTGTGGCTGCAGTGGAACTTCTGAAAAGTTAGGATGGCCTTGGCCACCCTTCAATCCTCAGTTACCAGGACAGTTTGAAGCAAGCAGTTATGTTTAAAAATGAAATTATTTCATTCTTGGTTTCCGTACAACTCAAAATTTCAGCACCTGTGTGGAATCCTGCATACCATTGTATTGATTCTGTTCTTGATGCTGTCTTTAGTTTTCTAATTGACTGTTTCCATCATCTTGACTGTCCTGTGTGACACAAATAGCCTTAGGGACTTTAGGGATCTGAAAAAGCAATAGCAGATGTAAGTCTTCCCATAGGAACAGTGCCATTGAATTAAATAGTACCTCCATAAGGACATGGGGCTTTTTTTGTTTGTCAACTGACTACTTGGCAATAAACTTTTTTTATTCTCTCTACAAAGCTACGTGATAACATTGTGTCAAACATTGTCTTTATTTCCCCCTTTATCTATTGTCATAGCTTTCTACAGTATTTTTTTAAAATGCAAGTTAACGTTTACAAAGGGTGATAGAATTTCACCTTAATGAGCCACAGAAATAATTATCTAAACTTACAGTTCTTGGTGTTGGCTTGGCTTTGATTAACTACTTAATTTATGTGTATTATTGATTTTTTAATAAGATGTTAATGTTTCAAAACACTTACAAAAATCGTCATAAAAATGTATTTATTAATAACATTAAATAACTCTGAGTGATAGTGCTTGCTTTTCCTTGCATGATGAACTGATGATAATCCTAGAATGCAACCTAAGACCAGAGCTCCTTCCTGCGAGAAAGCTCTCACCAGAGACAGATGATTCCTAGCTTGCTTTAAAAATAAAAGTTTGTGTTACTGGTCTGTACTTGAGGCCTGTGATGGTCTTCTCATCCTTTTATCGACTCAACTCTTCTCCCTGGTGTCAAAATTTTGACTGTTTCCTTCTTGTTTCCGAGGAGCAAATGGGCATACGTGCTCATTAATCCTGCGAGTCGTTACTCAAGGCTCACATAACTCACCCAGTGCTATTCCCACTGTCCTGGGTGCGGTAATAAATCCAGGTGGCGGTAGTTTAAAAACTTGTTTGTAGGTGGCTGGGTGACACGGTGCTGTTCTAGGTGATGCAATATGCATATATGTTGGCTATATTTTTCCAGAGCAGGAAGGGACTTCAGATATGAACTCCATCCGTTATTTTGATGTGATTCTCCTTTGTAACACTGTCGTTTTAGAAAGAATACAAGATGCCATTGTAAATACCAGTTAAAATTTTCCAGTAGTAACTTTTTACTAAATATTACATCATCCTACCTCTAAATAATATGTTTGCCTACTCGGATATTCACGTTCAAGGCATACTTGACAGCAGCAGCTAAAATCACAATATATTGTTCTCTAGTGGTGTGAAAATTATTATTCAATGAATACATTTTGAAATTACACCTTAAATTATCAGTCTTGGATCATGCTATCAAAAAAAGTCAGACCTGAACTTCAGAAGATCGCAATTTTAACTACTTTCCCAACTGCTAAATTGCAATTAAGCCTATATTAGGTGACCCATTGACTTAATTCTTACAATTTAACTTAGAGCTGTTGATTGGAGATATTTTAAATAATGGATATTACTTCAGTAAGGTCCAGCACACATATGGAGACATTTGTAGGATTAGAGTCAATTTTAAAATAACTTATATGAAAAATAGATTTAGTTGTTGTTGTTGCAAGTTTCTAATGTTACTCCCACACTTATAGTATCCGTGCTGAGCTTTTTTTTGGTATTAAAGTTATGCAGTATCTGTGCTGAGCTTTTTTTTGGTATTAAAGTTATGCAGTATCCAGTTTGAATGGAATACTTAACCCTGGTAATAAGACTCTTCTTTTAGCTGCTTATGTAGACTGTATTCAGAAAGGAGTTTTTGCTTGGTTTTCTCCTAGTTCTTTCATCCTTTTAATCATTGAGTTTAGTATAAGGATATTTTGCAGTCTGTAACCCCATTTCCCTGTAGATTAATTATTCCAATATAAAATGAACATGTATTAAACATATGTAGTTGCTTACGGTAGCAGATTTGGCCGTTGCATTTCATATAAATCTCTTGTTGCACAAAACAAAACCTTTGTATTTAAGACTTCTCTGGTCATTAAAATTGAATTATGTAATAGGCTTCCATCTGCTATGGAAACCTGTTCATCATTATTTCATGTCATTTTAAGTGGGATCATTCTAAGATATGTTTAGCAGGCTTGCCACTCCTGACTATGAGAGTGTAGTAGGACAAGGCTTTCCTCCTAGCTGCAAAAATATCTTAGTTTTTATTGGCTTCTCATAAGGTTTTCTACAAGAGTTTGGTTCTCCCTTCTCCTGCCTTGCCATCCTCTGTACTGTTACGTACTGTATCGGTGTACTTAAATTGTGTGCCAGTCGCAAGTTCCTCCATACGTCTCCCCCAGCCCGTTACATTAATCGCTGTGGGCTAAAAACCAGCTTTGCTATCCATCAAGCTCGTTCACTATCTCCGTGACACTGACCGTGGTTAGCAGAGCAGTTCCCGTGAAATGATTGGCAATGGAACAACAAAAGAGTGGGTAGAGAAGATGGATAGCCCCGTGTTGCTGCGCTTAAGTGTGAGCTGTAAACGGCAGTTCAGAGCTGGGTAAATATTCTCTGATTGCTGTAATGACAGCCAGGCTGCCCGTCACGGCAAACATCCTCTCGTAAGAGTAGCTGAGTACTGGAGTAGGTGAGCTAAGGAGGACAGACGTTTCGGTGCAGGATGGAAGAACTGCATTGATAACTGTGTCTCAGGAAACGAGACTGGGCCTTACGGGGAAGGAACTGGAGTGTTCCTCGTGTGTGTGTTGAGGTTCTCTGAAGTCGCTGGTGACTCCCAGTTGTTCTGAGGCACATGGGTGGGTGGGAGGGAAGGGCGAAAGGCCCACTGAATCCCAAAGAAGTAATGGAGTATATGAGCTCTCAGGATTCTTCTTGAACAAAACATTTAGTTGCTGGAAGGCTGTACAATTTCAGGATTAAACTATCTGGTACAATATTGAAAATTTCTGGCAAAAGGAATAAAATTTGTCCTTGAGCCCTAAAACAAGCAAATCAACCACTGATGATAACAGCCTCAATGTCCTCCTCCAGGGAAATAAAAGAGAAAGCACACAGGATGGTTTAGTTCAGTCTAGATGCTTTATAGTTCCTTCCATACAGCTTTGAGTTTTTTCATCCTTTGAGATAACTCTGTGATTATAGTTCCTTTTCTGGTTTTTAGGTGTAACTTTGTTTTCCCATTATACAGTCATCTGAATTACCTACGTCTTACCTAGCTGTATCTTTCCTTCATTAAGTTATCTGTACTTTAAAAGACAACTTAAAAATTTACTTTTATTCAAAGGGGTGATAAACAGAGCAGAATGTTTTTATTCCCGCAGTGTTCCTGGTATCTTTAAATATTGCAGCAGTTTATTATGTGCTTTTCCTTCCTTGCTTGGGCAGATGTCATTCTATTAGAGTTTAAAAATTTCAAAGGAAATGGCTTATGTTATGTTTTACACGATAATAAAGCTACTGAATTAAAACAATGACATTGATTACCCTTTGATATATGAAATTTATCTAAATTAATTATCTTTCAGTATTTGCTAAAAATGTTAGTATGTGAAAATTCACAATGATCGAACATCTGCTCAACAGAAAACTTATCAAAGGTATTGTAATAAGCTATGTAATGAATGTTTTCCGCTTTCAAAAACGAAAATATTGTGCATGGCACTTATTTTAAATAATTTGTCTCAAGTCGGGATTTCCATCCTACTTTAAGAAAAAAGCAATTTTGCCCTGAAAGCATTACAATTAAATTTGGAAGCTTTACAACTGGTGAAGTTAAAAGTGTAACTTGGAAATACCCGAGTTAAAACAGCCAACACAGCAGATGAAAAAGATTCATTTGAAGTCCCGCTGAGAGGCACAGTAAGTGGTGCACTGCGTCGAATTGGGTTTGAAATCTGCTCAGGGTGACTTGTTCTCAGTCCCAATCCTTCTGCTCATTTCTTCTGCTTTTCAGGAGTTCCTCTTTCAGACCTTTTGGAGATTTGATCCTGGGAGTAGCTGAAAGCCTTAGTCTTTTCTCCATTGAGCTTCCTGAAGAAGCAGCAAGCATGTGCGTGTACAGAACGCGTATTCAAGTTTTCTGTCCTAGAATTTCTTTTGCACATTAAAGTTTGTGTTGCTTATCAAAGTGTATACCTGGACTAGAAAGCTGTCGTGGGTTGGGCTGGGCTGGCCACTGAAACGAATGAGAGATGCTCTTTTACTCCTCTCCCCTTCAGAGGAGGGAGAGCATCTCCCTGCAGGAAGAGAAGGATGAGAGAGAAAAGAGACTTAGAGTTTAAGAAAGGAAACTAAACTACTTTACTGAAAATGTTAATAAAATAATAAAAAGAAAATAATGAAATATATACAATTTATACAAAATGGTGTTGAGCTCCCAGGATGACAGTCATGTTACCAGCTGGCACTGGGAAAGCCTCAGGCTGGACTCAGCAATGGATGGGAACTGGATTCCAGATCTGGGTTCAGGATCGGGGTCCAAGGCAGATGGACAGACAGAGTCCTCCTCTGACACTGGCCATTGTAAAAAGGGGACTGACCCATTGATCCCTCAGCTTTTATACTGAGGATGAGGCAGATAGGATGGAATACCCCGTTGGTCAGTTTTGGGTCCCCTGTCCTGTCCGCTCCTCCCTGCAGGTGGGACCCCTCTACGCTTTTCTGCTGCCAACCCTCCAACGGGGCAAGTAACAAAGCGAGCTGGCCTTGGGTGCTGGAGTAATGAGGATGAACGAGAGCCTCTCTGCATCCCATGCCTTGGCATCAATTATAAATAATCAGGTCTTATCGCTTTGGGAGTGGACTAGTCTTAAAAAATATGCCGTTAATTTCAGAGTTCAGTTACTTTGCAGCTAAACCTCTTCTAACTAAAATTACCGAACAGAAAGTTGAAGCTGGTTCTGTTTTACCTCAAACCATGACAAAAGCACATAGTGTATTGGATGTCCTGTGAAGGTTCCTGCCAGGTTCCTTACATAATTTTTTTTAAAATTTATATAAATATTTTAAGACTTCTGTTGCAACGATTGGCTCCTGCTGAGGAGGCTGACACCAGAGCAAATAAAATGATAATATTATGAACACGTTTTGATAATACACACCAAGGTGGAGAGGCTCAGAGGTTTTCACTTTCCATATAAATGGTTTCTTCTGAGACATTTTGTTCTTTGACATGGGAAAGAAAGATGACTTGTTTCAGTGGAAACCTTTGAGGGCTTTCCACAAACAAGAACATTTCTGCTGATGTTCACCCTGGCACTGTCTAGCTGTCACCAGCTGAAAGGGCAGGTTGTTGATGCCGTTACGGGGCTTGTCATTCTTCATCCATAGGGGGATAAGTGATGGTCACTTTGACCCTCCATACTGACGTTAACATTCAGCCTAAGTCTGGCTGTTTGGTAAGAAGGACAACTTCACCCTGGGGAACTCGTTTGCATGTTTCCTCCAGTTTCTAAGGAGGTAAAAGGTAATTGTGAAGAACTGCTTCGTAGTGAGCTTGTTGGGACTTCAACTTCCTTTCTGTGTAGGGCTACTTGGAGTAGGGATTGGCAAATGACAAGATTACGGGTAATATTTTTCTATTAGTATATCTCCATTGTATTGAAGAAGGCATCTGGCTATTCCGGAGTATTTTTGTGTCATTAGAGAACATCACTATCATGTCATTTCGTAGTTTGCTGACATATGTATGATTGTGTGACCCTTTGCTGGTTAGGTAAAAATTGTCTCAGAAATATTTGGGTCTTTCTCATTATCTGAATATTTCTTAGATTTCTCTGTCCATAAAGTGTGCCAAATTAAGGCTGAATAATAACCCTCTCTGGTTCAAATTCCCAGGAGGGGACTCAGGGTCATCCCCCTTAATGGAAATACTTTTTTTGTCAAAGGAAGAGCAAGAATGAGAGGAACAAGGCTGCCCCTAGACTGATTACCAGCCCACCTCCAAAAATACTTCAAGATTTATACAAAGCAATTCATGTTTCTAGTTGTCTTGTTAATACTGATTTCTAAGAATATTTGCTCAGCCTGAACCCTAAATTATAGTAGCACTGAGCAAGTCCGAAAAACATGAAGAATTATTGTAGCTGTGTGATGTAAATAAGGAATTTGACTATGAATATTTACGGACTATGTTATGGGCTGAGAAGTAGGATGTCTGATGGCAATTAAAAGATTGACCAAACTCTAAACAAGATGTCTGTGACCTTGTTGGGGGCAAGATGTGCAGACTGAGAAAAGCTTGCCTGTGGCATTTAAGGATATGTAGCATAAACTGAACATATGGTGCTTTTAGTGATTGGTACCTGTGTGTGTGCTTTGCCTATGGATAAAGCAATTAGTTGATTAGTAAGTGCTGAGTAAGTGATAACTAATATGCCCAGAACTGAATAAATACACACAAAAAATATCTATTGCTGTTTAGGAATGCTATATACACATGAACATACACACAGCCGGTTAAGCGCCTTTGCACCGCAGAGGTACAAATCAGGGTCTAGTAGATCTTGAAAGAGATTTTTGGATCCTGTGCATAAAACTTTACTCTGACTTTGAACACAGCATTGTACTGAACTGGGTAGGACAGAAATAAATTATAACACTTTTTTATACTCTGAATGTAAAACCCTGTTTACTGTTTTGCAAGACTCATTCCAGGGATTTTGTCTGTAGTTTAGTGCAACCAAAACATAAATGTTTTACTGTATGCTGGGCTCTAAAAATGTAGAATGAACTCAAAAGGTATAAAAGGTTGGAAAAGGATTATATAAAAGTCTAAAAAGTGATAAGTAGGAAGTGCTGTGCATGCTCTTTCTTCCCATCTCCCTTTCAGTTACAGTAATTTAGGTTTTAGCATATGATGAATTCTATCATAAATTACTACTGGAATATACTTTTCAACTTTTGACTAAATTTTGCAGAAATTACCCTTCCATGTTTCAGAGAGAGATCAAAGAAAATCCCAAATGGAAAACATGCTTTTGAGAGGGGGGGAAAAAAAAATTCTCAGTTTTTTAAGCTCTTGTAATGAAGATAACTTAATTAAAATCAAAGCAAAACTAATTAAGAACTTAAAAGTGCAAGTTTTTGGTTGCATAATATCCCTGAAACATGACAGAATGGGTTTATTATCATCAAGAAAAGTTCCTGGTCATGCAGACAGGTGATGCTGTCACCAGGGGATCCAAAATGCAAACATAGAGCTGAATTACATTTTTCTGACCACTCTTATTGGCCTTTCCGCTTGTAATCTTCCTGCTCTTTTGCTTCTGAAAAAAATTGCTATTTTGGCAGGCAATTCCCCCTCTTTCCTGGGAGTTTTGTCTGGGTACGCAGTTGGGGACAAACCAGCTGAGCACTTACATATTCATGGTTTTCATGGTTCTTTCCTTGATCTCGCCATTTCCAAATTGAAAAGGAAAGCATGTTTACACACACATACCCCTATTCAATGTGCATCTTTTCTTGCCCTTTTCCTTCCTTGAAAAAGGAGAGAAGATTGAAAATTCCAAAGGTCTTTGTTTCACTTGAACCACAGTAAAGATATCTTTAATTTTTTAATGAATGCAAGAATTCATTAAATTGAATTCATGAAACATTCCCACTTCAAGTTAAGCTATTTTTTTGCAAATGCTTTTAAAAATTATTTCATGATGATCTCTTTTCCTTAAACATTCAGTCATATAGTGCTAATCATATCATTCAAAAGCTTCTGTTTGAATGTGGTTTCTGGTTTAGTTTGCACATGTGGTTTTTATGAATATTTAGTGAAAGCCTAATGAGCATACTCCCTGCTAGAACGGATCAAGACTTTATTAGACTGCGTTTTGTTCACTTTGAAGAGCGTTGCCATATGGGAGATCTGTTTTTTCGGGCTCTCAGGTGCTCATAGCAGATGGAGGTTGAAGTGTTCTGAAGACAGCACACCAAGCAACTGCCATCTAAGCAGGGTGGTGGGGTCTCCTCGGCCATAGCGGAAGCCTGGCAGATCCTTAGAGCGCCCAAGGAACGGACTTCTGAAAGCGGAGGCAGTGCTGATGCCTGCAGGATAAACAATTCTAGAAATACAACAGCTTCTCTGCTCATCTGCTTCCTTGATATTAATTAGATTCCCAGTGAATCATTTACATTCTCATGCTGGAACTGAAGAAGCGCTCAATTATATAAATGTTATCTCCCATACAGTTCTTTTCAAGAACCCCGGTGACCTGCTTTTCATAATTGCATTCCTTCAAATAAGAAGGATCCGGCTACCTTTGACTTCTACCCATCAATGTGATCACGGGCAGTGACCGTTGTCCCTCATCATTTAGGAGCTGAACGCATGTTTACAGAGGCAACTACCTTATTAAAGGGGGAGCATTCCTCTTGTAGGCAGACTTTGGCCGCTCTCTTGTGTGCTGGGTTTTTTGTTTGGTTGTTTGCCTGGTTTTTTTCCTTGTCTATTAGCAGCATAATAGAATTTTGTTTTTCCAAGTGTAGTGTGATTGCATAAATTACAATTGTAATTAGTTTTCTAACAGAGATTTTGAGCTTTGTCCTCTTAAAAATATGCTTGTCTTTTGAGGGGGAAAAAAAAAATATGCGTTTTTGGCTCTGGACACATTGACTTTAAAACAAAAGCACCAGCTTTTTTGTGAAACTTTCCTTCTAAGAGGCATTGCCAGGTGTTTGCAACATAGGATAGACGTACTATCCTTAGGGAGGCAAAGCTTTCATTTACCCATAGAGAGATGATTTCTAACCATCTGCTCTGTATCTCAAAGAATTGGTAAGTTAAAAATGTGAATTTTTGCATCCGCTGGGAGCCCGCCTGTGCAGCGCACATAATACAGAGGAAGCGGTCTACGGAGAGGTGTCACTAAAAAGAACTGTTTTCTTCACTTATAAAATAAGGCCATTTTAGGTGACCATTTTTTAGGAAGTGTTTTTAAAAAAACAAACCCACTAATTAGTGCATGTTTATGATTAACTGGTCCAATTCATTTGTAAAGATGGCAGCTGAAAATAAAGAATTCTATAGATAGGCAAAAGAAGACAGTTTAAAAAAGCAGTTTCAGAGCCAACAAAATCCTGAGCTAATATTAAGCTGCTTTATTCTAAACAAGATCTATTTTTCAAAGTGTTTTATAAGTTAGTGTTTTTCACTCTGCTAGTTTTTTCTTGAGATGAAGAATATAAAAAGCTTAGATCTTCATAATTTCTGTACTGTTGGATAAAATACAAGTTAAGAAATTAATTAGATGGAAATAGCTAAGTTATTTCTACTTTAAAAAAAAGTAGAAAACAGGCCTTTTTTTCCAAGCGCACATGCTTGAAACTGAGCTATGTATGAAATAGCTTTTTAGGACTTGTCCAGTTAGGTTATTTTCATCATTTTTGTCCAAAATAAGAAGAAACGTTAAGATTTATTTATATAGATGTATGTGACCGTCTGTAGCTTTAGAAGAACCTGGTGTGGTAGGAGGCAATTGATAATCCTCTACAGCAGTGCTTACTGACTGCTCTAGCAATGTTTCTCCTCAAAAAAAAAATTGATGCCTTATTTCCCATCAGCAACCTCCTAATTTTCTGTGTCAGACTCTCATTACCCTTGAGTACGGTGGCCGGATACTTCCCTGTTCCGTGTAGCTCCTTGTTGGAATGCCATTTACTCAAGCATTTATGGTGTTACTCAGAGGTTTCCCTCAGGTTCCTGGTCATTATGGCTGGCAGTAGCAGTGTTGGGGTGCCAGTTGACATTGAGTAGTGGAAAGGGTTTTTATTACACATAAAAGTATAAAACATAAGGGAGTGTTGCTGAGGAGAAAGGTCTTTAACGGTAGTGTGACTTTACTGGTTGTCTTTTGCTCTGCTTTAAGTGTTACTTTTCCAAGGGAGCGGTGTTAAGGACTCTGTAGGGTGGGGATCTGTGCCTTTGGTCCCGGCTTCCTCCCTTACTGCGGGGGTTTCTGCCGCGGCAGCCACAGGACTGAGGGACGGGCTTCGATATCGGCATTGCCCCCAAAAGCTGCAAAAGAGCAGTTCTGCACGTTCCACTGTGATTTCATTGGCATCGCTGTAAGGTTTGTTTACAAACTTGAATAACTAGACTGAAATTCTTCATCGGCTTCAAATGTGATTTTTCTTACCGCTGGGCTCTGCTTGCTGCGGTATATAATTAGACTCGGAGTATTACATTTTGGCATAAATGACAGCATCGATTTCTTCTTTTACCCAATTATTGACAGGACTTAGGAAAGAAACAAGATTTCTTTTTCTATAGGTATTTTGCATGTAGGTAATTGAGTAGGTTCATGTAGAATGAGTCACTTGTGTAAACTTGACTGTATAATTGTTTTCACAACTTCACATTTTTATATTTTTTTCACTTCACTGTCAGCTCAGAAATCTGTGAAAAATAACGTTTAGAAAAATCTAATTTGAAATAATTTGATCTTATGAATCTTAATTCGTGAAGTTAGTCATTTCAACTATTATTTTTTTTCCTCTGAGAAATAGTTGTTCTTCTGTGGTATAAATACACGAACATGGCAGATAACTGGTTTTGTGCTAGTTTTAATATTCCCAGATCTGTTACAAACAGACAAGTTATAAGCAGAGAATGACAGTTCATGTTCTTTCCATAAAGAAACAGATTTATTGTGGATTTCAAGAATATTATAAAAATAAATACAGTTCTCCATACAGGTTTTGCTCATACTACTGTCTATCTTAGCAATGCTGAAACTTGCCAAACTCCTTCCCTTCTTCTGACTTCCAAGATCCTTTTTTTAAGAAACGCTATCAAAGCAGGACCTTTAATCATCTCCCTGAAAGATTTAAGCAAAACCACTTCCACACGCATGTAAACTTACACTTTTAATTATATAGTCGCTCATTTTTTTCAGAGAAGATAAACAACTTAAAAGACTGAATGCTGTTTTCTGTGTAAGTAAAGGCAAGGAATTAAAATATAAAAAATATGCTTTGGTTCCTACGCAACTATAGAAGCAGCATTTGTAGCTAGGAAATATATCTACACTATAGTTGCAACTTTGACTGTAGCCATCAATACTTTTAGACACTGACCTTGAAAATGAGGTGTGCACATATGAAATGATAGGTTACTTTTAACAAAGTGTTCCTGTTGTTATTTCCTAGAGTAGTAACACATCAGTGTCCCCAAAAGTGTGCTGTAAGAGTTTTCCTTTGAAGCTCAGCCTCAGCTTGACAAGCATGTTTAGAAACACATCTTATAGTGATTAGACAACACAATATGTATATTGTGTCTGCAAAATAGATATTTTGTTCAGGAGGCCAGTTGAGTTGTTCTGAGGAAGGGTGGTTTTTGTTATCATGCTAATTGCTAGTTGACATATCAGACTAAGGAATGAATACCGTAATGCTTCCTGAAATGTTGAAGCACTTAATCACCAGTTGCAGCAACGAAGGTCTTTCAAGAGAGCAGCTCGGTTCAGCAGACACTGAAGCTAGTGGTGTATAGGGCACCCACTTACAGCGTGCTGATACCGATAAGCAAAACATAACAGTATCCATTGGCTTTTGGTATGAACTAACCCAATGGATGGACGTACAAGTGGGATTGGGCTTAATTCTCTCCTTATTTATACCTGGTTTTATGTCTTTGTAATCGTATTGACTCCAGTGAAGTTATTTCTCGCTTGTATCAGTGTAAGAATAATCGGGGAACCTTTTCCCAGTGATCTGCAATGTGAAAGGCACTACTGTAATTTATACATTGATAAAATTAATATAATATATTGCACAGAAGCTTTGTGAGCTTTAATTAATGTTAGAATAGTTTTACATTAATTAATGATGGGATAGTCTTGAGTTAATTAACTCTAGATCTCAAGGACATCAGACTTTGGTGGTTGAATCCAGCAGATAGTTTGGGTGTGCCAGGCTTCTTTGCCCTCTTTTTAAGGCTGTTGTTTTCAAGGTGCCTCAGTGTTGACCATAAATGACTAAATCCTTTGTTTGCAACTTTGTCATGTGAAATATAAAATCATTTTTATATAAGCCTGAGATAGGATTTGGCCTACGTTTAAAATATGCATCTAAAGAAATAGTAAAAAATATGTGTTTATTTAAAAAGACCTTTGATTACTTACAAAAATACATCCTTGGAAATTTAATTACTTGAAACAACAATTTGAAAATATTTTCTGAGGCAGGAGAGGAGAATGGAGTGCCTCCCTGCTGATAATATGAAATTAAAACTTGTTGATTTCTATCTAGTGAACAAATTTACTTCATGGTGAAACAGAGGGGAAAAAAAAATTCTTAAAATTCTATTTCATAGAGGTAGTTTATGTTAATGCTGTTTGTGTCTGGTTGGAAGGGTTATGGGATGCTCCTACTGGAACACTGCAGCCGGATGTTAGGGCTCTACAGCCTAAGTAAGAGCATTAGAGATCTCATTAAATTATTACTTCACATTGTTTCTGTTGTTTGCTTTGATTTCTGATTTCAGAATCCCTTTATTTTCACCTTTCATTTTCATTATGCCACTTTATTTTCCTTCATTTTTAATCATTGCATTCTAACACATTCTCATTTTCAGAGCATCAGTTATGTGACGTAGGAGAGTTTCTGTGTCATGATCACGCGACTTGTGTCTCCCAGCACTGGCTGTGTGATGGAGAGCCTGATTGTCCTGATGATTCAGATGAGTCTTTAGACACATGTAAGTAAAGAAGGTGCCACTCTTCTTTTATCTTCCTTTTAATGGTAACGTTTATAGTTGCATTAACTATACAATTGAAAGGATAGATTCAATTTTTTTTAAGAAGTCCTGAATAAACCTTCATATCAAGGAGAACAGGTTACATTCCCTGTGTAGGTGAGAGACAAAAGAAATGGAAGAGATGGAAGGTGTTTTGTTCATGTGCCACTTTGTAATGAATGCTGTCGCCAGAGCATATGTTCCCTACGCTCTCACTGAGCTGTAGATGAGCTGTAGAGGGCAGAGGCAAAGTCAGATCCAGGAAAAATGCGTTCCTCTAAAATGGAGGGAGGTGGGGTGGGAATGAATAGTGCAAAATGTTTTCAATAAAAGTATGACAAGCATGCAAACATCAAAGGGAGGAATGAAAGAAGATGTAAAAACTATGAGGGGGGAAAGAAGCAAAGAAAGGAATATGAGGGAAAGCTTTAATAAAACATGGTTAATTATAATAAAAGACCTTTTTTTTAATGTGGCTAAGAGCTTCTGAAGACCGGAGTAGCAACCTTACAGACTTTTTTCTTATCAGCCTTGTAGACTACTGATGAGGTGGAATTAAATCTTAATGTTCCCTTGTTTCCTGTGTTCTGAAGAAAATGAGGGAATTTCCTGATTTTATCCCCAAGATAATCACACAATGTAAGAGAAGAACCATGTATTTTGTATCAAAGCAATGCTGACAATCAGGAAGGCTAGAAAGGTGGTCTGCTGCTAAAAGAAAAGAAAATATCAAACATCAGACAGTATTTAGGAGTCTGATCCTTACAGTGAGGGACAGAAAGTCCAGATGTTTGGAAACCCTTTCTGTCTGGGCAAACATTGCACCGGTGATTGCAACCTTCCTGCTCCACGGTTTGTTCTCTGCAACGGATAGGAAAATTGCCTCCGGGGCTGTGGTGAGGGTGCTCTGATTAACCACCTTTGAAACACTTTGGGATTCTCAAAAAGAAATACTGTAGTTGGAAGCATCAGGTACAGTTAAGATTTTGTTACCGCACTGATGATTCCTGACTGTCTTCTCTATTATAATATTTTCAGGCATAGTATCTGCAGTTAAAAGTTTTCCTGCTAACTAATGAATATTGTGATAGGAGCATAAAAATGGTCACACACAAAGTTTTTAATTTGCCTCCTGATAATTAGCATGTAGTTTCAGATCCAGCAGCTTGCTGGATGCCTGGATATTTTCCTCCCAAGAACTGCATGTTTATTCTACCGGACCATACGATATGTGTTCAGTAATGCCATGCAAAGTCACGGCATATTGAAAACATAACCTTTTGAAGTTTATTGATGGCTTGAAGGAAGAGGGATGGGGTGGGGAAAGCAAACCCCCACGCTTTTCCTGACATCAGCCAGCCTGCTCCTCTTGGGAACACCTTCCCCTTTGCAGTGCTAGCAGTTTCGGTAGGATGCAGTCCTTAGGCTGTCCTAAGTCAAAGGTAGGAGTTAGCATCATTCCTTTTCTGGTTGTAGAGCAGGAAGTTGTTTGAATCCTTATGCACGTACAGCTTACATAGCCCTTTGCTGATGAACTGCTGGTTAATGAGGTGCCTGGGCAACACTCGGCTGTACGGGCTGAGATGGTAATCATGTCGGGTCTGGTGCCCTGTCTCACCCTTCCAGTTCAACTCAACCCAGGGCTCTGCGTGAGAACCAAGTGATAGCGCTGGGATGCTGGGGTAAACTTTCCTACATGTTTGTTTGCAATTATGTTTTGGTCTTGATGGTTCTGTATTTGTTTAGTTAGCATAATTTACTGTCAAATGTAGTATTTCTTGAAATATGTGTGTGTACTCTAGCTTCATCAAGTAAGTTGTTTCTCATTAGAGATGAGTTCCTGAATTTTCCTATGGATGCTTTGCGTCACGGTATATGTAAGGAGTTATAAACTACCTTAAAAATACTCGTATGCAATATTTAATGCGAGGGATGCAGCACCTTCCAGTTTTAGTGCAGAGTCATGTGTCTGTTTGTTTATAGATGAATTCAGCCTCTATTTGTCCACTCTTTGCTGACTTACCTACGATGAATTATTTGGTGTAGCCTGACAGATATTGCCAGCTGTTCCTATAGCCATAAACAAATGGAGGTTGATTGATTTTCTGTGGATTTGTGCCTAGTAATAGGGTTTTCTGGGTTCTAATAACATGCAAGCATTGATCAAAGCTTTTCCTGCAAGTGGAAGTTCTTAACTTCTCTCCTGTGGGGATTTCAAGGTATCTAAAAGGAGGGAAGTTCTCATGGTACAGCTTTTCTGATGGAGAGAATGTGAAAAATCTTATTAGTCTCATCACTCAACCATCTATTTGCAGAAAACTTCTAGGAACTAGAACTGTGGCCTCTATCCTGGTGGCATTTTAACCGGGTTTTGCAAAAGAACCTGAAAGTTGTTAGGCTGTACAACCTCATATGATATGACTGTATCAACTGATTTCCTCAGGAATCCACCTGAAATCTTACAATCCAGTCCCTTTTTTAGCGTTAGTAAAGACATCTAGGATTGGACAGAAGGGTCAAAAGGGTGTCATTCATAGTTACCGTGAATTCAGTCTCTGCATTGGCAGAGGTTGGGGCAGGGCTTTATGCAGGTACAGCTTCCGTGGGCTTTCGAGTGTGGTGGAGGTGCCCTGTCACCGCCTGTGCCCTTCCGAGTCGACAGACGGCTTCCATCACCAGTCTGGTCCCCTTCTACTTCTCATCTTCCTCTAAATGGTCTCACAAATAGCTTTGTAAAACTAGAGTGAATTCCTATGGCACCTGTACCTGTGTTCTCTTCTGTTTCTTAGCAGCTGTAATTCTTTCTGCTCTCAGTGGAGCTGCTGCTTTTTATAGTACCAAAGAACCTGGCTCAGTAATTCGTAATGAATAATTTAGTGAACAAATTCTGTTGCTTTTCTGTTAGTGAATTGTTTGTGAGAAAATTGATTTAAAAAAAAATGTATTAATAAAACTCTTGACCAAGTAATTTCTCTCCTTTCTTGGGCGGTAAGTCTCTAGGTTGTTCATAAGGTTTTGCAAATAGTCAGGATTCAAAAATCAATTTGTTTAACCTAATCAGATGATGCTACGTTCTTCAGTAGCTAAATCAGCAAGCTTGCTTAAATCAATAGAATTCTATCAGGTGCCTCAGAATCGGGCCAGATATGTTTGACTTTTACAGATAGCTGTTGTTCTGGAAGTTGATGCAAATGTTTAGAGGACTTCCTTACTGTAAAAAGGGGGGGGGGGGGGGGGAATGCTGTCTCCAGACTCATCTGTTGGATTATTTTGGTGGGACAACTACAAAAGTCAAATACACTGTTAAAATGCATAGAGTTTAAAAAACAATGGTGACAACCTTTTGTCTCACCCCAGTGTCTGTTCACGATTGCCTGCTTTAGGCACTCGGTAGTTGAAAACACCTGTTTAATACTGTTTTTTTTGGGGGGGAGTTTGTGTTTCTTTTTGTTTTTGTTTTTTTCATATTTGACCATTCTTGCTACTAGTATTGGTCTTAAGGTGAAGCATTTGCCTATCTCAGCAACTTTTATAGGGGCTTAAGTAGGAAAGTTCAGTAATTGTATCTCAAAGATCCAATTTACAGCATTGTCATTTTGGGGTACCAGTGTGTGTGTTGCGTTCCACAGTTATAGCGCTGAATAACATATTAATCTGTAAATAAGCTATGTGGTTGCCCAAGGAACATGAGTAGCTTCTGAAATCGAGACATTAGATTTGATGTGCTATTACCTGGTTTCCTCCTCAACCTCCTACTAACAGGGTTGAGATCTAAAAGATATATTGGCAAATGACTCAATCCATTTAGTACTTAAGGATATTTTTTGTGTGTTTGCAGCTTCAGAATTTGTCTGGCTTGCATATTGTTTTCTAATCTCAGTTCACAAACTCCTCTCTGTCAGAATGCCTTGTGCCAAGGCAAGGTGAAACAAAGGAGCACGAAAAGAAATTGCTTATTTTCTGTAGCTTCTTTCTGGAACTGTACACATTGATTGTGTTTGGTTTTTGTAATGCTTGGTGCAGCAGCAGCAGTTCCAGCAAGGGCTGGTTTATTGTCTCTTAGCCATGAAGTAGAGGAAGGTGCTATAACAATGCCTGGCACTTGCCCTGTGAAGAGAGACTTGAGGTCTGGCACAAGTATACCCTGAGCTCTTTTCACATCATTCTGTGGCACGTTGCAGGCAGCAGCGCTTTGTTATGGCACAGTTGCCCATTAGAACCATCTATGACCTTAAGTATTGCTTGAATATCATGAATATCTTATGAGAGGAGACAAAAACCACAGTACAACATGAGATCTCCTGCTGCTGAGACATGAAAGTACTTGACACTTAGTTATTTTAGCAACATCAAAATTCTGAAAGCAACTCGCTCTGCACTGCCAGACTACAACTCTGTCTCTTATGTTGTCCGCAACTGCACTTTCTTTGTTATCCTGGCACGGTTGTTCTCGTGTTTGAGCTTTCTTAAATGATATCCGAAGGATTGTTTGCATATATGCCACACACACAATTTATTTGTAGCTGACTGGTCCCAAATTGAAAGAACCCCAGTTTCCGTTAGCAGATCAGCAAAGTTGAATGGTCCCTGTCTCTGGAAGTTTAAGTAGATGTAGGCTTATCATAACATGTTGAAATTATCTCTGATGATAACTTTTCTGTGGGATTTTGAGGGAATATCATCTTCTATAATCATGATTAAACTGAAGTTGGAGGAGCTAAAGAAAGGCAGCAACCAGAAATACCCTCTATAAAAGCTTGAGTCTCACTTTGTTTGCTAAAATAGCTTCTTTCATTCTCTAGATGCTAATTATGTGAGACTAGTTGCACAAGCTTAAAAATTGTTAATTGGGTACCTCAATTGTAGTTCTTTTGCCAGCAAAGGATAAGATAATTGGATGCCATGTTGCTCCTGTGGTATGGAACAATAAAGATAAAATTTCCTAAAGCTCCTAATTCTTCTATGAGTAGATTCATTGAAATTCAATAGAAGCCAGGTTCCCAAACTTAAGTAGCTTTGGAAAATCCCAGATCAATAAATAACTTGCATGCATTGAAGATGAGCTGCCATGAGGCTATTGAAGGTAAATGAAGAAAGCGCTGGACATGAGGGAAAAATGTGGTCTTGTGTTTTCACTCTATAATTTTGCTGTATGTAGTTACTATTGAACAAGGAATCTGCTTCATAAAAGAGCTGCTTACGCCTGTTCTTCAGCAAAATACTTGACCGTATTGCTGGTCATATTAATTTAAACTGCTTTGCGGTTATGAATGTATACTCACTTTTTCTCTCTGAATCAGGATCTTTCATATCAGAAGAGTAAAGCTTTACTTCTAAAGCTCTTGTAGGAAGCGAACCACAACAAAATGACAAACGTCAACAAATTTTATGAAGCTGCTGCTAGTTACATAAAATTAAGTTAAATGCTTAATGCAGCAGTGAAATATTGCCATGTTTTTATGTGAGCTGGTGAAAAGAAGCACTTCTGACAGAACAAGATGAATGTTTTGAAGTAAGATTAACTTTCCCGATACCTTTTTCACAGACCTGAAAGAAAACGCACTTCCCACCGAGGGCATCCTTGCAGTTTACCCTGGCAAAGCTACCGTGGTTGGTAGCCACTGGTAAAGAAAAGATGTATAAAGATGTATTTAGATGTATTTATTATGGCTGGTGTTTTTGCCATCCTGTTTTCTGGGATACAGCCTGTCAGGTCTGCTGTGCTTGATCCTGTTCAGATAGTTTGCCGTTGTCTGCCCTCTTTCCCTGTGGTGACCACCTGCCTGACTCCTACCTGGGCTTCAGCTTCTGACCTCTGCTTTCTCCTTACCACATCGTTTAGGAAAGCTGCCGTGCTCGGCCCCTCCAGGAAAGGTCATTTTGCTGGTGTGATGGGATTGCTGATGATTCTGGTAGTTAATGGAATATTAGAGCAAACAGTCTGGAAAGGATGAACGTTGATGGTGCTCATGCCCTCTAAGCCTTTTGGAAAGGTTATAGAGAAGCACCCCGTTGAGACAAACACTGCATTGCAGTTGATCTGGAGGAGTTTAGGCTGTACCACCGTGGCCTTTGGGATCGGTGCTGTTGAGGTCCAGTTGTCTTTGTTCTTTGGGTATGTTCCTCCATCTCTCGCCCCTAACTCTGCTTCTGTTCCCTCTGGGCTGCCCCATCCGTGGGCGCAGGGGGAGCACTCCTCTTGGGCCAGGGAATAACCTTTATGTTTTATGAACTTACTTGCTATCACAGCCAGCATGTAAGCAATCGTGTGGAGGCCCTAGAGAGCGTTTAGAGGCAACTCCTTTCTATAATTTCCCAACGGACAGTGATGCTACTTCTGAGGCATAAGCACGTAGTCAAATTACTGGAACATGTGCGTTATCCTTCTCTGAATAAAACTAATTTGTTCATTTTTCAAATACTTGGTGTCCTTAAACATATGGCTGTGGCCCCCATATTATTTTTTATTATTATTTGGACCTGTACCGTGTGCGCGTGTCTGGGTGTTGGCAGCCAGGGCTGGGGGGCCCTGTGAGGAGCAGCGGGGGCTGCCCTGTGCCGGTTCCGTGGGGCAGGGCGCAGCTGGGCCAGTCAGCAATGCCGGCGGCACCTCTGTGTAAAATGTACTCTAAAAAGGACAAAATGCTGCCGGGCATGGAGGAGTGAGGAAGGGAATGGTGCTGTCACCACCCCGGGCGGAGGAGGAGGAGGCCGGGGCAGCGGAGGTGCTGCAGGCCCCGGGAGAGGCCTTGGAGGAGCAGGTGGATATTTCCTGAGGAAACTGTGGCTGGCGCAGAGAAGCGCACGCTGGAGCAGGTTCTCCTGACAGGGACTGCAGTCCGGCTCTGAATTACATTAATATTCCCAAACTCGAGCGTGTTTCGCCTGTGACAGTAGCTGGTGAGTGATCTCCTTGTCTTGATCTCCACCGATGAGCTTTGCGGTCTGATGTTGCCCCACGTGCTGTTGGCAGCTGGGCGGGCGGCTGGCAGCCGGCCACGGTCAGACCGCCCCAGGACTCTCTCTGCCCGATGCCGGCGTTAGGTGGGCTGTGTCTGTACAGCCCGCGGGCAGATCTGGACTTTTAGCGAGCAAAAGGCAAGCGGATGTGCTGGCGTGACACTGACCGCTGGTGCAGCGCTGAACAGGAGCCGATGGGCCCCACCAGAAGGAGGTTGTGTGGCTTTTGCTTGGAGCTGCATCGCGTTCTGCCATGTGAAGTATGGAATGACTAAGCTTGTGCCGGCTTTTATATTTTTTTTTTAACAATAAAGGGTGGCTCTATTTGTCTACGATAACTATAGGAACTGGAGTAGGATGGGAAGGCCTAGGCGTGTTTGAAAGGATAGATAACAAAGTGCCTGAGGAATGCCATGGCACCCTGCACACCTATTGTATGTATCATATACCGTGTCAGCCGGGTAACACCGTGGGAACTAAAATTTGCACCGTACTGAGCACAAGGATGTTGCAAGAGCAAAGTGTAAGTCTGTTCAACTGGTGTCAGAAGTACAGCGAGTCCTGTTCCTGCTGGCGTGGCGGGCGCTGCTGCCCTGTCTGTAAAGGGTGAGCACCAGGGGCTGGGCTTCCAGCAGCGCTCATTTTGTAGGGGGCTGCAATTTCTGTTTTGTGAATTTAAAAAAAAAAAACAAACGTTTTCCTAAATGACTGTTTTGAAAGTGACATACTACAGTCAGGTAAAATAGAATTACTTGCTTCTGCTAATTATTTTTTTTAATTCATTTTAAAGACTAAAAACCATTCAATAACTTTTATATATTTTTTTTTCTATTCTGTGTATTCATTTCTACTGTTTTCCAGTCTGAATGTTCTTTAACATTGTCCTTTACGTAGTCCATCCAGCCAGTCCTGTTTGTGCCAAATGTAATTGCCTTAAAAGGTAGTTGAAGACATTGCATGAGATTTTGATTATTATTCCAAAGTTAGTGTAAGTGTTATATATGCAGGTATTTAAGCAATTATTTACAACTTACCAATCTAAATAGTTACATTAACTTTTATTATAGGCCAAAAGGTTTTTGAAAGGTTAGTGTTTTTCTGGTTTCCTAGTAATGATTCACACCTTGCAAAGGTGTAGCAGATCTGTGTGGTGCACAAAAAGTTTAAGAAAGAAGAATTCCTTTGTTTTTTAAATGTTTGAGCTAGTAATATGAAAAGATCCTTAGATAAGATTTTTCCCTTGTACTCAGGAAAGCACTAGAGTTTATGTGACCATCTGAGTACATAAAATGCAGTGTTAGATTTCTTTTTGCCTTTCTACGTAAGGCAAAACTTTCAAAATGCTTATTTATGAATTTTGAAGGGGGGGTGGTGTCAAAATCACGGAATGTCTGGTCTGTGTGAAAGCTGAGAACTACATGAGAAATCATGGTGTCGTTATTGCACAGAAATTCAGCATCCCTGGCAAGAGGTCCAGGTTCAAGTAGGTATAATTTCTGTAGCGCTCTGGCTGGATTTTTTTTTTGAATAAAGTATGCAACAAGAAGTTCAGTATTGAAGGACTTAAAGGTCATTGTATCTCTTGGTGACATCGTCATTAGAAATACTACCTTTTTTCTTTTTTTCTGTCTATGGCTGATTATCTTGTGCATGATTTACCAAAAGTGGTTCACGGGGAATTCAATTAAATGATTGCCGACAAAATGAACCTCTTTTAAGGTCTGTGGAAACATGTAGGTATAATACAAGGCCAGGATAGGGGCTTTGAAGGATGATGCCCAATACCTAAAACTCTGAAACAGCTCATTTATGGATTAATTGCTTGCTAAAATTGCACTTCCTACACAGAAGCAGATCTAATGGGATATATACTCATAAGACAAGAAAATGAAAAGATCAATCTTTTGAAAAACCTATATAAGTAATTCATACTTTGACCAAGACTTTGTTTTCAAGTTCTTAACCCAAAGCAATTTTATTTTCATAGCTAAGCTATAAATTGCACCCAAAAAAATTGTACGTGGCAAGAAGAGATGGAAAGACTTGGCACAGTTTCTCTTTCATGAGATTGTGCTGGCTGTTAAGCCTAACCTAATGACGTTTCCCTCCCCCCCACTCCTTAGCACTGACCTTCTTGACAGGATTTGGCCACAAAGACGACACATGTTTCAGTGGTAATCACAGTTTGGTCTTTGAGGTACAGATGCAGTCCTTTCTGGTTTCACAGGAGGGATGTGTCTCCTGCAGTGTCAATGCAGGAGACCCCAGTAAGGAGCTAAACAATAGCACTGTGGTTGAAAGAAACCGCACCAGCAAGTCTCTGAGATACACTGGGGCAAAAAATGCCTCTCTGCCTGAAAGAGCAGGGCAGTAACTCATCATTAGGCAAGTGATGGAGGGGAGAGATGTGAGGTTGCAGCGTGGGGTTTTTTGTTTGTTTGTTTTTCAGAAGCTCTCTAGTTTGATGTGTACTGATTTGAAATTTTTTCCATTATGTTTTTGTCCCTATTTCCACCCACATTTATTTGTAATCCATTTAATTTGCATTCTTTTATCACTTATCAGGTTTACTACTTTTTTCTCCTTTTTCCTTCCATACTTGTGTCCTTGCAACTCTTTCAGGGCTTTGTGCGCTTCAGTTATCCCTTTCACTCCAGCTCTGCATTTTCACACAATTTTTTTTGTTTAGCCCTAGTCCTCACTGTTGCTTTATTCATTATTTTCCCACTTTTGTTTTCTTGCTTTTTTTCTTAGTTCTGCTATTTCGCATCCTCTGTGTTCCTTTATCGTCATCCTAAACAGATATCCTTTCCCCTCTCGGAGGTCTCATCCTTTGCACTGATGTCCAAATTCTTATTCTTTCATTTTCTGTCTCAGTTTTTATCTTCCTGTTAACTTTGCCTCTAGTTGTCTTGTCATGCTACTGCTGTTCAATAGTCAGCACGAGGAAAAGAGTTGGGAAATGGGGAATGCACCAAAAGCAGGATAATTCAGCCCAATATCAAGATGATTGTGAGAGCATTGATTGTTAGGCTGTCATTGCACCCTCTACCAGGAATAGCTTTGGTAAAAGGGAGGTAGGGAAATTACTGTATCACAGCATTGTCTATTGATTAGCCATTGATAAAATTTAAAAACATACTTAGGAAAAAAAAAGTAAGTACATAGCATCATCAAAAGCCTTTTTGGCTTTGCTAGCATAAAAAGGTAATTTTTGATAATGCAGGGATTCATAAATTACAGCAATCTTATGTATGAAATTTCTTGTTGAAAGATTTTTATCTGAGGTGATGCTACTTCACTGTGGGCACCAATTGCACTGAGACTCATTACAAATGTTTATAATTATAATGATACGTCTGGCCTGGAGATCCTGTACGGGGAGAAATGTGGTGTATTTAAATAGTGGGCTGGATGGTATTCTTTATTTGTCACTTAAAGTGCTAAAGTCTAATAACCATTTTTCTTCTCAAAATTACTGATGAAAACAACTCATTAGCAAGCAGATGGCTTTCTGGAAGAAAAGTAAAATTGCTCTTTTTGAAAATAGGGCTGTGATTTAAAATAAGAGTTTAGATGTGTTATTAGTGATAAAATGCACAGTAGTTTTAGTCAGCAAAGAGGGCGCTTTGCTATGGACGAAGAAATAATGCAAAACAAAAACCTCTGCTCACAAAGAACAATGAATAACTATGACAAAGGAGTATAACTCGCTGTAGCCAGCAGTCTGGATTCAACTGTGCTACATTTTAGCCTTTTAATAAAGCAGAAAAGGAAATTATGGAAAATATTTCATTTCACAAAGTATCCTTCAGGATTTAGTTCCTTATTTTAATTTACAGATGTACAGCTCTAATCCAGAAGTCCATGTTTTAGCAGCTCTTACTCATACCCCAGTACTTCTGGGTGAAACTTAACTGTGCCAAATGAAACGTTTTAAAGTCTGCATTGCTTAACGCCTTCATCTTACATTATTCAAAGATGCATCAACATCCATGTGCATCTGCTTTGCAGGACTGTGAGCTGTGCCCTCAGAAGCAGGTCTTAAATTGTACGTAAAACTTGGATATGCCCAATATGAAATAATTTTGAGTTAGTTCTACTCATGAGAACAGGCATTTACAAGATTGGACCCAATTTTGTGTATATATTTCCTCATGGAGAATGCTAAATTACTTTTTAGCATCTGACATTTATAACCTTATTAAAGGCACGGCTTCTTATACCTTCTTCTTAGAAGGTATAGCTGTTAATGGTCTATTTGCAATAACATGAGTTACTTCAAAGTAAAGATGTGGCAAACTTATTTTTTATTATTTAAGTGTTGAAACAAAATCTAGGTGGAAAAAAAAAATTTCGTTCATTTTTTTAATCTTATAATATAATTAGCTCTGAAGTGTTTCTTCTCTTTGCTTCATTTCTTCAGCATTCATAAGTACGCCGAGGCTGCAGAGTGTCTCACTGCCTTTGTGCTCAAGCTGTAGGGAATAAGGAGATGGCATTTTCTAACTCATTCTGACTTTTTCTGCTCTACTTCTATAACTGGGCTATTTGATATTTTTGGTATTTTTAAAACTATTTAATCTAAAGTTGTCTAAGGTAGATCTCTAAAGTGTGGCCATCTTTGGTTTTCTAGCTTCTTGTTGCAAGAGGTAATTTAGTTTATTACTGTGCTCCATAACCTAAAGCCAACGGTAAGTTCAAGTACAAAAAACAGGTACAAATAACGGATAGTATAAATAAGATATCTGCTCTACTATTAACAGGGAAATTACATAGTGTAATACCCATTCAGTACAATAAAAAATAAAGCTACATTATTCTTACTGAAATCTATCTTCTCTGACTGTATTTTCAGTAAAATAAAGAGCACCTGTTGTTGCCTTGCCTTTCAATGAATTTGTCTCCAACCTCCTCATCCCCTCAGTCCAGAGTGTTGCTGGTGGCCATAGCTCTGCTTTCAGTCCCTGGGAAGTCACGTACAGGAGAACATGGGGTCAGCTGGGACCGCAGGGGCAGCGTGCGCTTTATCCAGCATATAAAATTATAAGGGAAACTACTCAGACGTTGGATTTTCCATAGTAACAAATGCTTTGTTTCATTGATTTGTAATTCCCTGTTCAAAATGAGACAATTCAGTTTAATAGCAGACCTGTTTTCACAGTTGGGCTTTTATGCAGTAACACAGTAGTAAGTTTTCTGTCCGAGACAGAGAATAGTCTCCTCTCTCTCCACCGTACCCAAAGTTGGTTGTTTTAGTTTTTTGTTTATTTCTGTGACCTGCATGTAGATGTAAGTGTACTGAAGGCTGACGGTTTTACTCATTAGGCTCCTGTAACGCCAAATCTCATTTCACTTTGGCTGCACTGGAGATGTCTCTGAGGTCATCTGGGTCAAAGCTGCAGTTGCTGCAAGTAACTATATAATTTCTTTCCTGCTAACAATCCTGGGGATTTGAATGTGTCTGATGAATAAGGTCAGTTGAACTGAACTATTTTTGTATTTACAAAATTATTTAATTTGCCTTGTTCTTATCTTCCTTGGCAGTGACTTTGGCCTGGCCTTCCACCCAAGTCACTTCTTGATACGTAGTGGATTTCATGCGTATCCTGACTATGTGACTTCATAGCGGGAGGAGGAAATTACAAGAAGATCATTAAAGTGTGAAATTAAATTCTTAAAGATGAAACATCTAAAATAGCTAAAACATTACCCCAAAAACAAACAGTGCAATTGATCCTACCTAATTACATGCTTAATAATTTTATACGAATGTAAAGCACATTGACGATGTACTAATCCATTTCATATTCACTGCCACCACAGATTTCCTCCTTCTTATTTGCTTTGAATCTCATCATTATCATGTACATAAAACTAGTATTCTTAGAATTTTTATAGTATTATTTCCATATAAAATGAGGAAAAGTCTAATACATGAATACTAAACAGTTCATTAACATGGTTTGTAATATATCTATTCATGATAAAAGCAGCTGAGAAATGCTGATATAAAATAGTACTTCAGTCCCAGAGTATATCTAAGATTAGAAGAATCATGCCTTGGATAATAAATACTTCAGGGAAAACAGGAAATCTTAAATACAAATAACATCAAATAAAGAGCTTTGTATGCTTAATTAAACACATTAACAGATGCATTTATTTCAGTTAAATAATTAATGTATTACTAGTACTGGCAGCACGAAAATTTTTGTGATTAAAAAAAATAACCTGAAAAGGTTTTAATTTCGGGAGAAAAATGCTGCCTTTAAAAGACATTAAGGATGTTTTTATCTGGAACTGGCACAAAGATTGTTAATGATTGAATTGCACAGCAAGCAAAATGCTTGGAAGAAGAGCCTAATCTACCACGTCAAGAACCCTGCTCTTCAAATTTGCTTTATATGGGCAAGCCACTGTCTCCAGCTTCAGAAACAGGATTGGCTTTGAAACAGTTTAGGTGATGAATGGTTCCTTCTCTACCCATGTGCATTAAGGTTTGGTCCCTGAAGTTACTGTCTCTGGCCTTTTAGCCGTGCTGCCTGTGTCCAGGCCACAGGAGCAGGCTGTTGTGAATTACCTGTCCAAAACCGTCTGTACGTTGTGTGACAGAGAAAAATTCTGCATTCACGGCGAGCGTTTGTTAGAGGTTGGAGCTCAAATTTAGGAAGATATAGTGCAGGATGAAATTATGTATTTGGGATTTAAATTATCATCAATTTATATTTTGGTATAGGTTTAGCTATGTTCTTTCCCCCTTTCTGCAAGCGTTTTGTACCGGCCTAAACCGAGTAGCTTTGCTGTTTAGTTGCAGTTGTGCCGTAACAAATCAGCTGAAGTTTCATATTCAACCCCAGGATTCTAACCTCCAAAGGAACACCGCCAACAGCTTTATAAAGGGGTCATGTGTGGTCCTTAACCTTTGGCTCAGTTACCAAATTATACAAAATATAATTAAGATCAAGATATAACAAAGTTTGGTCATCTGGAATGTCAATAAATAAATATCCCACAAATTGTTTATATTAGAAATGCATCTGGTATTGTTGATGGAAAATATTATGCAATACACTTTCTACACTTCTGAATATTGAGCCCCAAATTAGAAAACTCTCACTGATACTTTATTTTTTTAGATGAACAAGAATTTCTCCTGCAGTTTTCGGCTTGATTTATCAGGGACAAGTCACCAAAGCCGGAAAAATGGTAGCTCACTCAGAGGGAGAGTGAATTCATGTATAAGCAAGGTAAAAATGCATACCTGTGTAGAGGATCAGTATAAGGACCTTTCGTAATGTTCCTTTTTGCTGGTGAAGGAGAGAGCCCAGTCCTGGTGCTGGGCTTGGGCATAGGGCTGCCCTCCAAGTGTGCCTTTCATTGTTCGTGTTCACAATAATGGTACAGATGAGCAAGAGTATTAAAAGAAGCCATTTCATAGCACTACTCTTTACCACAGAAAAGGATGCTGGAAGAAGGGACTTGGCTAATTTACTGTTTCTATGAAGTATGGTGACACTTAGTTCAAGTACGTATATGGATTTAAACATTTTATTTGACATTCTTTTGTATTTTTCCAGAAGTACTGGAAGGATGTGAAATCGATAAATGTTTCTTAATAAGCTAGAAAAAGGTTGACTTTGACTAAGCTAAGCTTAAAAGAAAAAAAGGTTTGATGGTTGGCTATTTTTGAGCTGATGATAGGTTGAAATGATGCATATAATATTCCTTGGCCTTTAAGACCTGGTCTCTTTGTTTTTTGGCTTGCCGCTGTCAGGAGTAGTACCCAGAAAGATGAGAGCACACAGTAGTTATACAGCCAGCATCCATAATGCAGCCACAGCTTAGTAACGTAGGAAGCACAGCTAATGCTGGTGCAATGATCTGCTGCAGCCGCCCGTTTGAAAAGCCTCAGAAGGCTGTGTGGGACAAATGGCTGAGGAGCCCTTGGCCTCGCGAGGGGAAGCCGTAGATGGAGGAGCAACAGGATCTAATCAGTTCCCAAGTCTTCCAGCAGCCTACACAGGTCAATGCAAACCGTGCAACCTTTACACCTCAGCCCAGATTACGAACGGCTGCTGCCAGACAGTGACACATGCAGTCTCGCACTCGTGATTCACCTGCCCCTACCCAATCTGCCAGACGCTTAGTCACAGAGTATCGCTGAGTGCTTTTCAGCTCCTTTCTTTTTTTTCCAGTCAAACAGCTTTATCTTGTGGTCCTGTCTGCAGTGTACATTTTTTTTTTTTAAACCAATTAGATTTCAAAGTAATTGGAATACTTTGCTCTAATTGGGAACGATCCAAGCCTGGGAAGGAATAGAAAATTGCAGTGGTCCAGACATCTCAGTTGCTTTTCTGTGGTAAATCATAAAACCATAAATCATGGTATGTTTATTCTGTTTTCCCATGACTCAGCTGTATTTGTGGCCACATTTTAGTTGCCAGCAGGCTCCCAATTTTAAATGCATAAAAAAATGCTGTGAGATTCTTTAAGAGAATTTTAGTTTTTTCAATCTGATTTTTGTATGATGGTAAATAGCTGAAAAATGTCCTGTACAGTCAAGGGGAAAGTTCCTTGTCCATTGCGGAGAAGAATGCTGAGACGTATAAAATTGCAACTGAGAAGTCAGTTGTGTAGAAATCGCAGTGATGCAGCACCCATAATTGCCTCAAACTTTCATTTTATTTAATCCAGATTTGGACTTCTTGCATATATGACCCTCATTGGAAGGGGTTGGTAACTTACTAAAAAACTCCTAGTGCTTGGAAAATCAATGTGAGAAGTTACTCATAGCAGAAGGAGGCGTTGGATTTAAGGTGTTTCTTTATGGCTGTCTGCTGGGGAGCTCTGTTTTGTTGTTGAATTTTGTTTATATTTTTCAGGCTGAGCAGGGGAGCACTACATCAGACCTACTTTTATTTATATTTGAATTTGAAGGTTTCTTTCTATTCTCAGAGCAGTGCAAAAAAGAACTTTCTTACAAACCTTTGTGTGGAGGGGTGTATGTTGCTATAACAATCTTACTTTTAGTTGTATATAGCACGTAAGGAGCTCTGTACTTAAAAATCATAAAATCATAGCATGGTTTAGGTTGGAAGGGACCTTGAAGATCATTGAGTTCCAACCCCCCTGCCCTGGGCAGGGGCACCTCCCACCAGCCCAGGTTGCTCAAAGCCCCATCCAGCCTGGCCTTGAACACCTCCAGGGATGGGGCAGCCACAGCTTCCCTGGGCAACCTGGGCCAGTGCCTTATCACCCTCAAAGTGGAAAAATTGCTCCCTGATATCTAATCTAAATCTCCCCTCTTCCAGTTTGAAGCCATTCCACCTCGTCCTATCACTCCATGGCCTTGTAAAGAGTCCCTCCCCAGCTCCCCTGTAGGCCCCCTTTAGGTACTGGAAGGCCGCAATAGGGTCTCCCTGGAGCCTTCTCTACTCCAGGCTGAACATCCCCAACTCCCTCAGCCTCTCCTCACAGCAGAGGTGCTCCAGCCCTCTCATCATATTTGTGGCCCTCCTCTGGACCTGCTCCAGCAGGTCCATGTCTTTCTATGTTGGGGACTCCAGAGCTGGGTGCGGTATTCCAGCTGGGGTCTCCCCAGAGCGCAGCAGAGGGGCAGAATTGCTTCCCTCGCCCCGCCGGCCACACTTCTGATGCAGCCCAGGATGGGGTTGGCCTTCTGGGCTGTGAGCGCACATTGTCGGCTCATGTTGAGCTCCTCATCAATCAGCACCCCCAGGTCCTTCTCCTCAGGGCTGTTCTCGCTGAGCCTGTATTTGTGCTTGGGATTGCTCCGGCCCAGATGTAGGACCTTGCGCTTGGCCTTGCTTGTAAATGCCCAGGTAAGTGCACGGATTCAGTTTAAGCCTTCCAGCAGATCTAGTGCTACTCTGGTGCAATGCTGGGCTGAGACTGAATCCCATCTCTCTGGAAGCGCATCTTGCTATATTGAGTAGAGCTATGTATGCACATGAACCATCTGTAGGGCTGCAGATCAGTAGAGTAGTACTAACCTGCTGTTACTCTGGTGTGGTCCTGTATGTACTTTTAAAGGCTGAGATCAGACGGTTTGCCCGGGATAATGCTTTTTTAGTGCACGGGGGTGGGCAGGACTTCTTCTCAGGCACAGGCCTGTTAGTGGTACAATTTAATGATACTGGGATGTTCTTTGAAGGGATTTTGTTTTATACCAAATATATGCATCAAGGTGACAGTGATATCTCTTTTAGCAACTGAAATTGCTGGAATAAAAAGTGTATGCAAAACCCCCAACCATTATCAGCATAGAAACATGCCAAGTACCAAAGCTAATTCCTCCCATCGTGTGATGGCCTTGGTAGATGTATTACACTGTGTGCCCACTTTACTGTCACTTATTTATAATGACAGACTCGTTTTAGCAAGATGTTTTCAGCTTGTTAAAACTGCATTAGTTAGTCCACAGCCAGCAGTAATGTTTGGACAGTGATTCCCCAATAAACTGCTCACGAGGCAGTGATCTTCGGTGTAGGCCTCTGTGCGTGATTATGCTGAGCTCATTAAGATGTCTTCGCCTCCTAGAAGGTATAGGCTAGATCAAGTATGGAGTTCTGGCAATAAAAACAAACGCAGCATGGCGTGGAAATACATTAACATCCCTTGGTTCACTGTAGCATCGTGTTTTCAGGGAAACAAACAAAGGCGATATAATAAACTGAGCTGGCATTGGCCCAGTTACTCTGGGCGAACTGTAATGGCTTTCACAGAACTCAGGCTTGGGTCTTCTGCATCATTAATATTCCTCTAAAGGCGTGCAGGATCTTTGTTGTTGAAATAAGGAGTGAATAAAATAAAACTTAGAAATCCTTGAAGGCTGTACAGGACCTTATGCTGGGGTATCACTGAGAGATGTTTAACAAAAAGTTCGGAGGCAGCGTAGATGTTTCTTCTGGTAGTGGTTGGGGCCTCCTCCAGCCACCCACAGCACAGCGTGGCACTGGTGCTGCTGCAGTGCTTACTGTGTCGCCGCTACTTGTTATTATTGACTGTTGAGATATTAGTTAAAACCAGTCTCTTTTGCATGTCTGCTTTGCTCAGTGCGTAAGCTCTGAGTGCTTGGTGTGTCCCACTAATAAACTGTATTAGAGTAGTTCTACATGGCCAAAACATCTCAAAATAATAGTTCTTGGTCTCACATTTTGCCAGACAAATAGCGTATGTAATAGTGTATGGACAAATCAGGAGGAGTGCGGCTTTTGCAAACTAATGATTTCTCATTAATCTACATGGCACCCTCCATTGCTCCCCGGATAAGCAGATTCCATCCTCGGCAGCAACTTTGGCAATCACCCGCTACTTTTTAGCTGGTGTTGGAAAAGATTTTACATATATGTAGAGTCTGCTTTCAGTTTGACCTTCGTGAATCCTTTGTCTACAGAGCTCAAATGCTCAGCTCAATATTTTTGAAGTTTAGTTTGTAAATCCTCTACTGGTAACTGTGTTTTTTGTGTTTTTTCTTGTTTGTTTTTTTTTTTAAATTCTCCCCCCATCTCTCCTCCTCCAGAGGGACTTTAGCAAGGCTGTTTTAGCAAGGATGGTCTGAGGCTGATTGTGAAGTGCAGCTAATTCTGGCATCTTGTAAATATCAAAACAACACATTTTGGTTTTACACTAATGCACTAAGGTCAAATTTACTTTTCTATTTGAACAGGTAAGCATTTCATCTTTGTTAATAGCTACAATTTAAAAGCTGAAGGAAGAAACTAGAATTTCTACTACTGTTATGTTGATGTTTCAGCTTACTCCTCTGAGGAAATCTTCTAAATACAAATATGAAATGACAGTAGAGCATTCTGGTGTACGCCAGCTCGTTCTGAGTGCTATGTGTGGAGGAATGTATGCTGCTTTCTGGCCATGGTACCGTAAAAGGACTGACCAGTGCGTCTCTCGGAGTTGCTCTTAGCTTTGTGCTTACTCTGGTTTCAGGATTGTTCTCTCCAAAGAGATTATTGAGATTGGAGACTAATATCCATTGGACACTTCTCAACAATAGCCTTTTCATATTGCTGACTCAGTTGGCATTATTTCCCCCAGTATCATTGTGTCTTATTTACTTTATGTGTACATCTATTTAGATCTCATACTCCCTCAGGGCATACAAGATCACTAATCTAAGTCCTCAGTTTTAGCTCACTACTTTCTTATTCTTGCAGTTTGATGTGCAGTATAAATATCATTGTTGCTTGAGCACTAATGTACAATTTAAAAACAATAAATACCCCATTTGCTGAAGGCTAATGGTCTATTCATTTTGTGCTGTAATATCACCTGTTACTTCTGTGAAGAATTTGTCTTCTGAGGTGATTCTGTGATCTTTGCTATGCCGTGCAAACTCTTGCAAAGTGATACAATTTCAGTTTTTCCAACTCTTTTTTCGGCAGCCTCAACCGTCTGCCTTTTCATGGATTTAGCCTGATTGCCAGAGTGCTGATCCATGCTAGGGCAACCACATGTCCCAGGGCGATGCTTTGAGTGGTGGAAACATGGTAAAACCCGACTCCGGCTCTGGAGGAATTGGTGCTAGTGCTGCCTGGACCCCGCTCAAGTGGAGGTTGTCTAAAGATAAATGGTGGCTGTATCCCTTGGTTACGTCCTCAGGTATAAGGCTGGGAGCACACGGGCTTTGCCTTATACACAGCGTAGCTTGATTTAATGTTGTGTTACCTCTGGCATGTTAATCAGTGCTGTCCATCCATGTGAATGTTAGTCCTTAAGTTTGGCATTTTTTTTTCCCTATTTATTTATTATTTAAGGGCTAATTCGCTCATGAGGAATGTGGTTCCTCATTACCTTGAATCTCTCCCATGTTTCTGCTTCCTTATTGTATTCTGTAACACAGGAGAAATATAGCTCACTGTTTTTTCATATTTAAGTGGAATGCAGTGGTCCTTGAGTTTCATTGTTTTTCTGATGTGCGTCAACTGGAAACTTTTTGCTGTTTTAACAGACTTTTCACCCCATATTTTAAGAGATTGTATAGCATATAATGGGCTCTATTTCAGCCATGCCATTAAAAAAAAGCTATACAGTTACAAATGTTATTCTTTAATCACTCAGCCATGAAGGGTCTATAGAAAGGTTGGTTATGTGTGGCCATAAAAATGTGACCGGTATATTGCAATATTAGCCTTGGCATAAAATAACAGCCACTTTACACTCTTCCCAGAGGCTTTTAAATATACAGATTCTCACATGCTAAGGCCACTCTGAAAAGTTCCAGGGTTTGTGAGAGAACAAAAAATGTTTTAGCCCTGTCTTTAATAAGGATTTTCAGCTTCAGTCTGTGAAGCGTGTTGTAGCATGAATCGAATATAAGAAATGTAAATAGGTGCAATACAATAACCTTTACTTGTTTTTAAAATGCAAAGTGTCTCCTAAAGAATATAGATCTATCCAGAAGGGAAATTTTTAAGATTAAAATATATGATATTTTATTATTTCCAGGATTGTCTCTGTTCAATAGTGAGGGGGAAAAGGTTGGGGTTTTTTTCTTGTTTTTTAAAGAGTAAGGTGAAATAAGGAATATTGTCAGCTTTTATGATGAGTAGTGGTAAATCAGTTTATCAGCCCATCAGTACTTAATAAATATCTATTGCAGAAGATCTACATATATGTAAATAATCTCATATTAAAAAAGCACAGCTATATAACTTCTGTGGCATTCTGTCTGTTAATAGATGTCACAGGTATCACATGGTAGATGTAGCTAAAAGATAAAGCATTTTAACTTCTTTTAAAGGTGATAATTCAGATAAAGATTTACACATATATATATACACACACACACGGAGACACGCATACATACCATGACAAGAGAAATTTTTTGTAGGTTATTCTGAAGAAGGTTTATAATGGTGCCACCTGAGTGGCCAGTCTGGCCCAAACCATGACATACTGCAAGTCAAGTACATAGTGAATGTTGTGCGGCGAGAAACAAAAGATGCTTTGAATGGTGTGTTAGCATAGTTCTAATAAAACACCAGCAAGAAAGCATGACGTGAAACCTGTGATGTTGCTGTGTGGGGGAGTTAGAGAAGCTGAGCTGCAACTGAGGTTAAAAGTTTCTGAGCTTGAATCAGCAGACTAACAGCTTTGAGAACGGCTGTATCTCTTGGTGACCAGTTACTTTGCAAGTAAGTCATGATCACTTAATTGTTTGAACAAATTCAATATTTGGGGATTTAAAAAAAAGATAATATTTGATTGTCCGTACCCATAGCCTGAGTCAGGAGCATAACTATCAAGAGAGCACTGAAGTCTATGAACCAAGACAGGGAAGAAGAGCAGCAGTGAAAATGTACTCTTGGCTAGACAAATGGGGACTACTTCCATTCCTTGCACAGGGTCCTTGTACAAATGTACCTTGCTCCAGTACTGTTGCTGTAAGCAGTACTACTCTTTAATGCAGGTGGTGTTTTTTTTTTTGTTTTCCCTTGAAAATTTAATAAACAGAATTAGTAAAACAGTTGGCCACAGTTTTTCCAGTAGGTGTTTTTATTTCACATTTCAAATTAAAATGTTACAGTGATACTTGCCTTTATAAAATGGCCTATAAAACAGTATTCAAAATGTTCTAAAAATATATAGGAAAAGAACAAAGTATACTGAATGTCAGATATAGAGAGCAGAAGTAGAGCTTATGGTAACTTCATATTTGGCAGGTATGTATACCATCTATATTTGTTTATAGGTTTACATAAACATGTTGGGTTTCTTTCTCTGGATTTCAAATCTGTGTTGATTCTGGATCAGCAGTTTGTTAGATGATGACTTTGCAAAAACTGCCAGGCTTCTGACATGTTGATGACAGAATTATATGATAATTAAACTATTGATCATATTTGGAATTCAGTCACAATTTAGTGAACTTTATTCACTGATATTCCAGTCAACGCATTTCATAGAATCATAGAATGGTTAGAATTGGAAGGGACGTTGAAGATCATGGGCAGGGACACCTTCCACTAGACCAGATTGCTCAAAGCCCCGTCCAACCTGGCCTTGAACACCTCCAGGGATGGGGCAGCCACAGCTTCTCTGGGCAACCTGGGCCAGTGCCTCACCACCCTCACAGTAGAGAATTTCTTCCTGATATCTAATCTAAATCTGCCCACTTTCAATTTAAAACCATTACCCCTCATCCTATCACTACACTCCCTGATAGAGTCCCTCCCTATCTTTCCTGTAGGCCCCCTTTAGGTACTGGAAGGCTGCTCTAAGGTCTTCCCGGAGCCTTCTCTTCTCCAGGTAGAACAACCCCAACTCTCTCAGCCTGTCTTCATAGGAGAGGTGCTTCAGCCCTCTGATCGTCTTCATGGCCGTCCTCTGGACCCACTCCAACAGGTCCATGTCCTTATGTTGGGGGCCCCAGAGCTGGATGCAGTACTCCAGGTGGGGTCTCAGGAGAGTGGAGTAGAGGTGCGGAATCACCTCCCTTGACCTGCTGGCCACGGTTCTTTTGATGCAGCCCACGATACGGTTGGCCTTCTGGGCTGCGATTGCATATTGCTGGTTCATGTTGAGCTTCTCATCCACCAAGTCCTTCTGCACAGTGCTGCTTTCAATCTGTTTTCTGCCCAGCCTGTGCTTGGGATTGCCCCGACTCAGGTGTAGGACCCTGCACTTGGCCTTGTTGAACTTCATGAGGTTTGCACAGGCCCATCTCTCAAGCTTGTCCATGTCTCTCTGGATGGTATCTCTTCCCTCCAGTGCATCGACTGCTCCACGCAGCTTGGTGTCATCAGCGAACTTGCTGAGGGCCCACTGTCCATGTCGCCAACAAAGATGTTTAACAGCACTGGTTCCAGGACCAACCCCTGATGAATGCCATTTCTTTCTCTCTTGTAATCATTACATACTTCAAGATTCTTGTGACAGATTTGGGGATACAGGGTTGTTAAAACTGTCAGCTAAGAACCACGACTTTAATGAGATGGTTGGAAGACAGTTGGAGTTCAGAACAGGTAAGAAGTAAATGAATCTGCCTCCTAACTTGGACAACTCCTTACTTGCTGTATCAGGGAAAAGGTGTCTTGCAACCTGAGGAGACCTACGTTATATATTGCACAAAATATATCAAAAGAATTGAAAAAACTTTATTTTGTGATGCGTTTACATGGTATAGATGATGAGGATAAGGACCATTTAATGATAATGATTAATGATAATGATTTAATGATAATGGTTATTACCGGTGCACATAAATTGCTAATGAACCGGGAGGCACACTCTAAAGCTTTCCTAAGCTTTTTAGAAAGTCTTTTATTTACAAGGTAGCAAATACAGATGCATGCATTTCTTTCACTGATCACGGCAGCATAAAATTATTAAAAGAAGCTGTTGCGGTATTTGTGGTGGTCTGTGGGCAAACTGATTCAAAAAGATGCAAGGCTCATGCCATAGTGATTTGCCAAAACAGAAAAATGTGAAGATGAGTTCTAATTTTGAAACCTACACAAGAAAAGTATGTGATGGATTTGAGCTTAGGAACGGAAAGGGAAGAGGAGACCGAAGCTTTGATGGTGTCCCTTTAATCTGACTGGGGGAGTCTTTGTGTTTGAGCATTAGAAGTATTAGAGCAGTGTTGTACAGAGCATATTCAATTGGCTTATTCGTACACTTCTACGTTTATCTTTATTTCCTCTTACATATGACAGCAGAGGACTTCCTTCCTGAGCACAGCAGACTGAGTAATGTACTTACACCTGTGTATCTCAGATAGACAGAATCTATAAAAACATATTTCAGAAAGAAAGCAAAAAGATAATATTTATTTATGGCATTGCTCAGTGATCATAAAAGCATTGAACTTTCTTTAAAGGCTTCTCTAAAACCTTAAATATCTTCAATATAAAATATAGTTTTGTTGTTTGTTTGCTTTTTTTAATTGTATTTTTCACACTGAACCTCTTAAATTCCCTCTTCAGCTTTCTTCAGTAAAGTACCACAAATAAAGTTGAAGACTTAATCTACAAATCCCTTTGTCATGTCGTGTAATAAAAAGATGAGCAGAAGGTAGTTAAAGCTATTTATCACAGCACACTTGGCAAGTCTGGGCTGTGTTAAGTTAGATAAATTGGCAACTACCTGTTCTCCATTCTTTATCTTATAAGACAGAACTAAAACCAAATGAAGCATGGAGCCTTCTCGCTTTAGGAAGATTCTGGAGGTTACTACTGTATTTTTTTATTTATTAAACTCAGAAACTGTTAAAGAGAACTTAGGACACTATGCCTTTGATTTTATTAAAAGTTATCTTCTGTATTGTACCTTTATTTAACAAGTATAATTTGCCTTTCAAAGTGATTTTTTTTTTAAGTATGTCTGTCAGGATATTATTACGTATACCTGGTCATTTCAACCACTTATAGTGCCTGCTAAATACACTCAATAAGCATTTCATTTAGCATTAATGAGATAATTATTGTATCTGAAATAGTGATTTATGATAAAAGACACATTCACTAGGATCTGACATTTGTTCAATTCATTACTCATGTTAGATAGCAATTAAACTTTACAAGGTTATTTTAAATTGATCGGTACAGAATTTTTGTAACAATAGTTACTATAATACGTGTGCAATGATACATCATCTCCAGTTACAGTGCCACGTTAACCAAACATTAATTTTAACTCATGTCTAGACATTCAGCTGCTTATTATAGCTACTCATTGTTTACAATAAGTTGTAGCACAGAAGGCGGCGTATTGTCATAGGTATAATGGGTATTTTGTCCAAGAATGGTTCTGAAACTAAATTCTGTGGAAACCGGTGACATGGTCCTTTTTGGATCTCTTAATTACATAGCAAATTGCACACAAAAGCTACGTAGTAGAATGGAAAATACATCAGAAATTTTGTTTCTCTGAACAACTGTGCAGACAGACATGAAGCCTGCTGGTTTTCGTGAAAGGCACTTCTGGCTTTACTCTTCTGTTTCCTTATCTCCCGTACTTTCGGGAAGAGCCTTGGAGAGTTGCTGTTTCATTCTAAAATTCCTATTAAATAATGTATAAAGACCCTCTCCGTCCTATGAAAAGATAGAGAAAATGAACACTAAGTTTAATTTTAAGAAGGGTGTGTTAGAGAAGAAGCTGACCCTGGTGTCGATCACTGCCTTTGAACAGGGAAAATTCCCTGCATTCCTGTGGAGAGGAGTAATACTGTACTGGGAGAGGGATATTGAGCTCAGACAAGGGAGGCAAATGAGCAATTGTGTAGCTTGTATGGGACTTCCGAGCTGCCTCTATAGCTCCTGCCAAGATTTCATGTCGGCGAGCTCCCTGGGGCTGTTGAACATCTCGAAGGGAACAGGCAGCTTCGGGCTCCCTATCGCCACTGCCCCGGCAGATTCTTGCTCTTCCAGCCAACGGCGGCAACAGTTGGTCCTGAGTAGCTGGGGAGCCAAATACTGAAACTCTCTACTTTTGGCTTGTTGCTTGCTATTTCTTTTCCTTTCATGTGCTTAGCAGCTGTTGAAATTCCACTGCTGCATAGCTTTTTTGTTCCCCCCCAAAAAATAATAATAAAAGGGAGGTATAAAAAGAACAGGATGCTGAAATGGGAGGATGCTCCAGAGACTAGAAAAGAGAAAAAAGGGACCTGGTTTTGGGATGGAGCTGAAAGAAAGATCCAGCATTAAGTTAGGGCTGTGAATTCAGAAGACTGATATTTCCAAGGCTTTTAAGTCTGTTTCCTACCAAAGATGCTTTCCTTCTACCAAGATAATTGCTTTGTACTAGAGAGAAAAAGCACAAGCCGGATTTGCGGTATTTGGTTGAGGAACCAAAAATACATATTTCTGGGAAACGGTGTGGATAACCTTTAGTTAGCTGGCAGCTCTGGTGTTTAAAGGAAATCACTTTTACATACAGATTCTTGAGTTGGTATTATACTGATTAATAGCAATGGTGTGAGACTTCAAATTGTTGAAGACCTGTGGAAAATAGTTAGGAAAATAATATCAGGTATTTAACCATAATTGGCAGGGGTTTTGAATACTGTGTTTTGATTTAAAAAGGGATGAAAAAAACCCAACTTTTTTTAGGCATTAAATTGGAGGAAGATGCTCATGCATCGGCCATAAGTATATAGGGAAGAAGAGCAAAGTGCAGCACGTTTGTAAAAAGTGGGTCTGGTACAGTATCTTTATTTAAAACACCCAAATTAATTCTGTATATGAAAAGGGAGTACTGGGAAGAAAAGTGGTTGTCATTGGATTTTATTTTGGTTGTCAAACTTGGATTTTTAGATGAATTCCTTTGATCACAATGCACTTTCAGTTGTCCTATTAGAATAATTTAACAAAATATATAGGGCTAGGTTCTTATGTATAGTATGAACTATTTAGAGTTGCTGTGAATTACAGTTACTATGGCTGACCCTTCATATTGCTGTGGTTTTTTAGTAACAGTTGCCATAACACCTGGTTGTAATTTTGTTGTCATCACGATGATATCTAATAGATTAAGATACAAAAACAAACCACAAAGGTAATTGTGCATTTAACTCTATGCACTATACTTGCAATGATACTTACAGTGCAAATATTTACAAATTCTAAGCATTTGAAGGTTTTTTTTAAGTGATCATTTTCTTGATGCAATGAAAGATTGTATGCCCGTGGTTTAGTGTGCTGTGGTATGATAACTTTCTTGTATTATTAAAAGTGATTTGTCTTCTCAAAAAAAAAATCTTTTGTCAAGGTCAGATGATTTCTCACAACTACATGTATTAGAAAACTCCATCTTTTCAAGCCCTTGGAAATTGGAAAAAATTACTGTAGAGAAGAACTCTTATCTCTTGCTCTGATTTATGTAACATATAAAACGTATCCATTCTTTTAAAACTTCCAATTAAATAGGTTCTCAGTCATTGTTACACTATTCCAAGGAGGAAAAAATTGAAATCGCATGGAAAAAGAAGAAAACCTTTTTTAAAGAGAGACTTCTTGCTGCTCTTAGAATTGTCAAGTTGGATTTTATGTAACAGCCAGTGACTGAAACATCAGTTTAGAAACTAAAACTCCTCTGTAGTTTTGAAATGTGTTGTCAACTTCCCCATCACTTGTTGTTTAATGTTCTTGTGATTCCAGAAAAAAAATTTAAAAAACAAAATTATCACAAGAGCAGCACTGTAAATAATTTTATTTTTGGTCTTCTCTGATGTAAATAGACAACCTAAATCACTTGTGTTGATTAAAAAAAAAGGCAGCTTTTTATTTTTTGTCCTTTTTTAATATTTAATGCAGAAAAATGCTTAATGTTACTTGAAACTAAAAAGACAGAACACTTTGGATACACCAAGATCAAACATCTCAGCTTTTTGGAGTTTTGGGGGGGCCTGCTCCCCTCGTGCATCAGATCCTACCTGGTGTTAACTCTAGGCCGTGGTATTTCTTTTTTCTTTTTTCCAAATTTTTTTTTGTCTGAAACTCCTTTCCATTATCAAAATAGAGCTTGTTCTTGTCATTATTTTTATCCCAGTGATATACTCCTCAGGAGACCAAGTATTTGCAGAGTTTGTGCTGCTTAGGGTTGGAAATAGGTGCCTGCCTTACGCCAAAAAAACTAAAAATGAATGCGCATGGTCAGTGTCCTGAGCCCATGTGCTATTATGGGAGTAGATATTTTTAATATAAAGCTCAAACTAGTTATGAGCAAGTTTGATAAACAAAATAGAAAAACAGACCTGAGAAACCAGAGTAAAAAAGGATGGGTATGGGCTTTTGGATTTTTTCTCAGGTTTTCAGTACCTTGAGTAACTCTACGTGTATAGCATGTTTCAGTGGAATTAAAAGCATCATTTTCTCCCTTATTTTCATCTTTTTAGCTTTCAAATTTTAGTTTCTATGTCTGCAGAACTTTCTAACGTAATATGCTAGGATGAATTTTTGTAGCTATAACATATTTGATTGCATAGGTACTTTTGGAATAATTAGACTCTTTAAGCAATTAAAAAAAATTGAAGCATTAATTAAATAAAAAAGGCATAATTCTGATTTTTCTATTAGTCTATTCATTTGTTTAACTAAGTGGAGAGAAATAAAATGCTCTAAAGTATGCCTTTTACAGAGGATTACTCCCACAGCATTATTTAATTTTGTCTGTTTGTATGTATCCTACTGAAATTGCCTGTATGCTTGCTTTCTTTATTCCTGTTCATACCTAAAGAATCTTATTAGCACATCAGTAATTTGCAATCTAAATTCCCTTGAGGGACTGTATTTTTCCTGCACTTTTCATACAGATCTCCCTGGTGTCAGTGTTCAAAGTACAATGAAGAAACCTCAGGTTCGCAAAAGAGACTCTCCTGTATCATCAAGGCACTCATTCTTTGCATATTGAAGAAATGCAAAGGCTAATGTAATTGAAAAAGAAAGTTATTGCAAAAATTGCTTTCTCTCAGAAACTGGTGTCCTTGCTCCAGAAGTAATACCAGATTGAAATGGGAAAAGCAAAGCTTTGCTTGCAGAGCTGGGCCAAAACGGGTCATGGGATTTAAGTGTTTTTACAGGTTTACATTCTCTAACTTTACCTTCACATTTTTAGCACATCTCTCTCTTATGCTGTGTTAATAAGTTCCTTATGTCTCTGGTTAGAAAAGGGGAGCAGTAGGGAAAGCGGTACCTCCAGAGAAGAGCTGTTTGCTTTTTTGTCCTACCAGAATTATAACTTGAGCTGTTCCTCTGTAGGGCCCATCCTACCTCCCGAGGCAAGGCACTTGCCCAAGTATCCAGGATTTGCTTTTTAAGTTGTGTACAAGTTAACAATTCGAACTGGCAGGGAAATGCTCTGACTATTTCATGCTTGGCAAGCTGTGCTTCACAACGTCATCCACAGCACAGATTCCTCATGTACAGCTTGGTGTTTGGTGGGAATACGCTGTTGTTGAGCGGGACATTTACATGGCCATTTTCTTGTCCGCCTGGGCTGCCAGGCACCGGAACAATTAAAGGCTACATCCACAGAGTTAAGACAGATGCCTGTCACTTAAGAAGTGTAAGTCCAGGCTTTAGATCTTCAACAAGCAGCTCAGCTGCCACTCAAACTGGCAGTTTCCACCAGCCACTTACACTTTCCAAGGAATCGTGCTCGGCTATGCAGAGTGTGCGTGACGGATTGGGTTGTGTAGGAAATCCTGGTGGCAGCTGTAGATTAAGTATTTGGCATTCATTGGAGCGGGACTGCAAGTGAGGCTGTTGTCATTAGCTGAATGTCCTGACCGGCTGGTTCTTGAATGTGATTTTTGACTCAAAATGCTCCTCTCACGCTGACCCAATGAATATTATGTATGTAAAATGGAGCAGTGCCAGCGAGCAGAATGAGATTGCCTGCTGAACCTTGCTCAGAGATGCTGTGTAGGGCAGCATGTGGAGTAGGAGAAGCGGGAGATGCACATTTAGACCCTTCTGATGCGGTTGGGACAGTTTTTGAAAGACAAGCTATTGCGGAGGTATGGTGTTAGGGCACTGATTTGTGAACGAAAGCATTACGTGCTTTCATCTTAATCCCACAAAGTAAAGGACTGTATTTCATACCTGCTTTTTTTTTTGTGTTTTAATTAAAGTCATGGAAAGATGAAAAATACAAGATCTTATCATAAATGGCCTTTCACCTCCTTCAGCACCTCGGTTCGCTTTCTGCTATTCTTCTTTTAGGCTACGACAGACTTAGCATCTTTTAACTTAATCTATGGTATCTCTTGATTCTGCCCTGCCAGGGTAAGGGGATGGGGACGGACCAAAGGGAGGTTTGAAATTGTTTCCCGAGAATAGCTCAGGCAGCCAAGCCACTGCTTGGGCCGGCGAGGCAAAGCCCCGTGGAGGCTGCTGTGCCGCTGCAGACCCAGAGAGCGTCTCTGCTGGGGGCCATTACTGATGGTCACCATCTCCCAGCAGCTGCCGTGCCTCCGAGACTGAAAGCCCAAATCCCGCTCTCCTAATGACCCTGGGTGATACAGTTTGGTTGTGGGGTGTGGGAGGAAAAAGATGGAGATAAAGTATAGCAGATTCCACCCCCGTTCATTCTTAGCTGCTGTGCACAGAGGCCTGGGAAAGCTTTAATGCTTCTTCAAAATACTGGCTGGTAAAAGGCAAAGTAAACCAGGGAAGGCTGTGGAATAGCAGTAGGAAGGCTGAGGCTGCTTTCAAATACAGAGATTTGGTACACTGCACATTAGAACAGCCATCCCCGTGCTGGAACGTATTCAGAATTTGTGATTCACTGGGGAGAAAGACCTCAGAGACAGTGGTGGAAACATGAAGGGAGTGAAATCTCAAGTGATTTTTGTTGTTTCCAGAAAAAGCTTACATTTGCCCCGTTGCACTGGGGGCGGGGGAGAACGGAGTGTGCTGCGTTAGTGAGGGCTAGCAACGTGCCGATTTGCTCAAGAGCCTTCCCAACCTCTTGCCAGTTGGCAAACTGGGCCTGTGTTCAAGCATCAGTCGAGAGATTATGGGATGAAATTGTTTTGCAAACAGTGCCTCTCCATGTGATTTTAATGATAAGTCTACAACATCTGGCTGTGGTTTTGGAATCAGAGCTCATACATTTGCATGCCCTGGTCCCTCCAGAAATGATTATGCTCTTGGAGGGTGAACAGTGGACTCTGTATAAACACTACATCAATGGTTCATAATACTGCCTCTTTTGGTTGTTTCTTAGAGGCCCAGCACAGATATGCTGAAATTTTAAAAGTGTTTGCTGAAAATTTCTCTATTTAATTGTGCCTGAGGTTGGTTCTTGTTGTTTTCCAACTCCCTCATAAGTTTCTTACTGTTGTTTCAACCAGTTCTGTTCCACGAGAACATGGGGCACTGCAGCCTTTTCCATACAACCCCGAGATGCCAAGGGCCGTGCTATATAGAGCTGACCTGAAACATGGACACAGAAGTTTGCATCTGTTATACACTGAGCTTCAAAACTACCAATTCTGATAGAACTGAGATGTTTCTGTCAACAAGACTTAGAATGTACATTCTAATTTTCATGTTGAATTGGCAGTGAAATTTGAATTTTTATTTTTTTTAGTTTTTAATGTTACCTCTTGGAGGTGATTTCGTTATCTCAGTGTTACCATTAAGGATAATAACTGGAAGATGGGAGCAGAAGTAGTTGTAATTGTTCAAGAATAAACAGAAACAGAAAAAAGGAAGCAAATACAGAAATAAAATACCCTAATGTTTTAGAACCTAAGTAAACAGCAGTGTTATTGAATGCACTGAATGAAATAACTGAAGTGTATATGTAATGTGGGTGCATGTAGTATTTTATTTAGAGGATATTTAAAAAGATATTTGCACAAATGTTAAACTCTTTCATTTGATGTTGTGGTTAAATGAGTAAGATATGCAGGATCTGCCTTAGGCGATTGATTGGAGATATACTTACCAACAAAATGCTTTTCTATGAACTCCTTTTAACTTTCAGTTATGGTTCTGAGATGTGGTTTCCATGTTTCCATGGAAAAACTAAATGCTATTGCTGATACCTAATTAAATGCAGGGAAATGCTCTTCTTTGTCCTGGAGTTTTGTTATCAATAGCACATGAGTTCGTGTGGGAATGTAGCATGGGATATCTGCGCCTCCGCTGCTGTCCCATCCTGTCCCTGCTCTTTTTGCCAGGACACTGGCTATGCATCCACCAAGTATTTTGAACTCATCCCAATGCCTAACAAACTGCTCCATGAGCAAATTTAGTTTGCTGAAATGGGAGTATTTTTATTTTTTTTTTAATGGTTATTTACCTATAGGATTGCAAGTTAACTGATTCAGTGGAAGATCTGGCAGTGTCTTGGAGGAAGGGAGGGTGTAGAACCCTGTGGCCAGAGCAGCAGAGGGAGAAGATGGGCAGCAGGAGGCTGTCCTCCTCCAGGCAGCACTGAGCCATGTCCCATGAAAAAGCAGTCTCTGACTCTCTTAAACTCCATGTCCGCACTGTGGGAACAGAGACCGTTTCCTTATCCTGGAAGTGAAAGCGGTGGGAGTGTGAATGGAGTAAGATTTCTGATTTCTACAGGTGAGCCAGCTCCCACCGGTGCGCACAGGGTGCGTGGTGGGCGCATCACCGTCAACACAGCGATTCTGCTCCGTGCATGATCTGAGTTGATGGGTCTCTGCACAGCGATCCACTTTGTGTGGCTTTACCAGCAGTCTCCGCTGGTAAACTTGCGGAGGATTGCACTTTTGGAAAGAGGCTGGAGACTCTGTATGGGCGGGAATAGTTCAGCTTGGGATGGCTGTTGTGCAGTGCTGGGGTTTTATTGTTTGGTTTTCTTTTGAAATTGCACTTTTCCCTGTTCTGAGTTTGGATCTGAAATAGCCTTTATGGCAACTTCTTTTTACAGTGACAGAAAATCAGAAACAAGTAAAACACAATGATACAGTAAAAATAATCCCCATCAATAGATGGAGCACTAATAGACATAGAACTCTCCTTTAATGACCAAAGTACTTCCAGTGCCACTGCATGCAATGTGAAATACGTTTCTTGTCTAATGCAGTGTTAACTTTATTGTCAGTGGACAGTGCCTAAAAGTCTGTGCTCAGTTTGTTTCCCTTTGGAGTTTGAAAGCTGGAGGCGTTCTTTAGACGTGTAGTGGCTGACAGTCCTGTGCTGATGGCTCAATACACCTCCAGCTGCACCACAAATTGTCACCAGGAATGAAGTAAGAGAATAAAGTGGACTCACTGAAAGAAGCAACAAAAGCAACAAACTCATCCGTACAATGTGACTTCAATTCAGTGGCAACCACGTGTTCAGAAAATAACTGGCTTTAAGTCACAGTCAAATCAAATCTTGTGAAAGGAGGAGTAAGAGGTGGATCGTACAGTAATTATAATGGGGGAAAAAATGTAACAGTTTTGGTAATAGGGCTAGAGGAGACTAATGGTTTCTTTACGAGCAGTCCTAAACTAAGACTTTCAGGAGCATCCCAATGTATGGGAGATCCAGAATAAAAATGCATCATTTAAAAGGCACTTCTTGTAATGGCCCATCTTGCACCCAAGGTTATATTCTGAATTTTTGTGTGTATCAGAGCAATGAATTGTTCCTTATTTGCTGTATCACCTCATTTTCTTTTCCTTTATGGTAGCAAATATAGATTATCTTTTTTAAACATTCTGTGGATTCTTCATTTAAAACTCCAGCGTGAATGCCATATCCCAGATTTCACAGGAAGCTTGCAGCTCACAGTTCTGTGACTTTTACTAAATCGAACCACCGAGCATAAAGGACTACGTAGTGTGGTACGCAATGAGCGTGTTATTTATGGTTGGCTTTCTACCACTGCCATCACTCATTGCTTCAGCTGTAAGAAGCAACCGTGTCAGGCCTGTGAGGTTCGCTGTGTGCCCTCAGAGCAGAAGCTACAATGGATGCGCTTTGCAGTTTGCTGTCACTGAAGTCAGTGGTAAAGAGCTCATTGATTCCAGTGGACCGGGATCAATTAGTCTTCAATTAGAACACGACCTTCATACTCTTTCTCTAATCAGCATTTCCCTATTACATGAGTGCTGCTTGGCACTGTCCTACCTCCCGTCTGAGTAATTCTTGTTCCTATGGATCTACGTTACTGCTTTTAGATTGAAGTAAAGTAAATTGAAGCAAATTCCTTCCTTTGCTTTATGCCTGTACCAATGCGAATCTTTTACTTAATGCAACCCATTAGCTGTCTTTCTCTCTCATCTATTATCCATTATTTTATTTTTTTTTAATTTAGAAGCTGTAGATTTGCTTCATTAGTCTTTCAGTTTTGCTATAGATCCTATAGTTTTTTTTTTAAAGAGATGATATAAAATGTACACAGGCAAATACAGCAGTTGTTAATCCCATGAAATTTATTTATTACCTTTTAAGAAACAGAACTGCACATTTCCATAAACTCTTTAAATATGCCAGTTAATTGGTATGTGATCTTCTCTAAATGTGCCAGATCTCTTCAGCCTGGGTGCCATTCAGTGTTGTAAATTTTGTTTTCTGACTTTTAATCGTTAGTGGTTATTCCCCTGATGATCTTATTAGCCTTGAGTACAAACACTTCCTTTATCCCACTGAATAACTAGAAGTCTGTGGAACTCCTGAAATATGCATGGATATCCAAAGATATTTTTAGTCGTTTTTTTTTCTTTACAGAAAGTAAAATGAAGTGACGCTGTCACTATATAACATCATCTTCACTAATTCTACTGGTGTAAGGCTGAAGACTGTCATATTTTGTAGGGATAGGCAATGTCTATCGTTTGATTGATGTAGATGGAAAATACAAGCAAGCATTGTAATACAAGCTATCTGAAAAGGCTCTGTATCTTATTTGTTTGTTGGGTTTTTTTTCCCCCTGATCAATGGTAACTGGTCCAGTAAAAGATACTGCATTTCTGTAGAAATTTTATCTTTTGCAAGTCTTTAGACTGTAACACGTACTGTACCTTTTCAGTGCTGTTTTAACAATGGCCGAGTGTGGTCCAAGGACATTTTTTCTTCATTGATCTATGATGACAGATAATAACACGTAGCTGTGTATTATATAAAATGATAAATTAGAACGTACAAGGGCTATTTTGATACTTCTTTTGATACTTGATGATACTTCTATATAGAGACTTTCATTTGAAAACTGAGGTGACTAGCTGCAGTTTTGATAGCACTTTTCTATATTTCTTCTGTTTACTCTCAAATGTTCATTGCTGCTGTCTTTTTGTGTAGTCTGTGTGTGAAAATGGTTTAATCCTCTTTAGTGATCTTTCTTTGCAGGATTTTAATCCTGGTGTCCTAGACTCTGCATTTACAGGGGCTCTGTGAATTGCTAGTATCATGATGGTAATTACAAATGTTACCTCTACTTAGACTTTGAGAGGAAAGTTGAAATTTCTTTGGCATTTATGTCTTCTTTTCTTTTCTGGAGTTAGGATTGTATTACCAGGTGCTTATAAACTCCAGAAGAGCTGCTGACTCTGCTTGCGCCAGCTTATACAGATTGAATGCTTTTCTGGCTCTGGTTTTGTGTTGTTGATAGTGGTGGGGTTTTTTTTGTCTTTTTTTTGGGGTCTTTTTTTTTTTTTGGGGGGGGGGGTGGGGGTTTGTGGGTTTTGATTTAGTTTTTTTTTTCTTTGTTTGTTTTGTTTTCTGGGTTGCAGCACCCCAGTTAGAGACCCTGGTGTTCTAGTTCACAAGTAAGGTTGGTTTCATCATAAGTAAGCGCAGCGGCAACTATTCTGGTCACAGGCAAGATTATTAAGTTTTCGTTATCAGTGTAAACATTGTTTTGTTTTATATTGCTCCATCAGAATCAGAAAAATCCCTAAATCTATGACCAGTTTGAACCAGTCTGCTTCAAATGCGACACCGCACAGAACGGAGGAGCTGGGACCTGAGACAAGAAAATAGCAGTAGGGATTTTATTAAAAGATTTAAGTGTAAGGTCACATCAGGGAAGATGCAGTTTCTTCAGCTGTTTGTTTTAACTGCCAACCAGTTGCTTTTTCTCTAGGATTCTGAGGATTTCTGGACACTGAAGTCTCCCACTGTACTTCAAAGTTTTATAAACACTTATTATCCTTCCGTTTTCAGATGATACACTGAGGCACAAAGGGGTTATGTGGTTTCTCCAGTGAAAATGAGAATAAAGGAACATTGGATTCCTGGGTTTTAGCACTAAATATCTTTATAGTTTGTATGTGTCTATTTATATAGTGTTTATATATGTCTAGTGCTAAAAATATATATTTTATATATATAATTTTCCCCAATTGTCTTTTTTATTGTTGAAAGGTTTAAGTTGAAATTTTTTCTTTTTTTTTTAAATCTATTTAAAACTTAGCCTTTCCTCAACATTGCCAAATACTATGAAACATTTGTAGCTGTCCTAATTCTGGCTCATAAGACATGCTAAAAATTCCTGCTTCAATTGACAGCTTTCTTTGCCAGATTATAATATTCCCAGCTGATTAGTTATCTTAACCACAGGGTTTTTTCTGAAAAGCACAATTAGCAGAATTTGTTTCAAGCTACTACTAGCAGTTTGCTGTAGAATGTAATTTCTTTAATGTTTTCTGCGCAATGAATGTTATGTATGTATTTTTGAAAAATGTGCTGCTAAGAGTATATTTTCATCCTTCTCCTTTCTTTCCTTCTCCCCCACTGCCAAGAAATAAAAATTAAAGTTGTGAGTAAATCCGGAACTAAGAACAGCCCTGGCATTAAACTGTGTGGGATTCTGGATATGCAGCAGTGGTTATTGTTAGAATATAAGTATTTACGAAAACAAGGCCATGTAGAGAAGTAGCGGGGAGGAGAGGGGGAAGGCAGGAGGATTAGGAGCTTTCAGGAGTACGGAGTTGGGGATTTCTGTACCTCTGAGCAGGATGTGCACTGCTGGCCTGACACAGGAGAGGTTTCACCTCATAGTTGAAATTAGGGGGAGTCAGAAATGAAGGTCATGCCCTTTGCCAGCCCAGCCATTTCATTTTCATTCATTAGAAAATTCAGAGACTGTAATCTATAAAGCAGAAAGCAGTTGTTTTATACCTCTTTATTTATCAGCACTGATTGAAAAGGCAGACAGCAATCTTGCATGTAGCTTTTATAGAACTTTATAAAGATAAAAACCCTATAATATATCCTTCGCTTCTAATACGGCAGCTGACGTTTGCTAAATGTCTGCTGAAGTGTGATTAAATTCTTGGAAATAAAAGTTACTGCAAGGAGCTGTTAAAAAGCATTAGAAATAAATTCTGAAGACGGGATGTATCTGGTTTCCGTCGTGGGCACGACAGTGTGATGGGAGGTAACGCAGCAGGTCTAAGCAGAAGAGGGAGGATGCAAGAAGAGAATAGAGCTGGGCCCAAATGTCATGCTGTCATGGTCTGACTGTTTTGCAAAGGTTTTTTGGAAGTTGAACAAAAATTTGAAGAAATGACATAAAAAAAAAAACCAACCCTGTCTCAATGTGGATCAAATATATCCTGTGTGTTTATGAATTGGAGCCATGGACTACTGTGGTAAGAAAGATGTGGATAGGCTTTCTGTTGCTCAAAATTAGGAAGTGATAAACTCTGTCTACTTCTGTTTATACTTAATTGTTCTGAATTCCTATTTCATTCAAACAGTCAGAAGGCTGAAATGCTACACAGGTACTTTGGAAAAATGCCATGGATTGCTCTTTTAGCTGCACAGAAAATCTAGTTTTTTTTTTTTAAAAAAAAGATTGTTAATAAAATTAAAGGATCAGAATCTACTGTTATTGTAAACTTTCCAGTTTACAAATCTCTTCCACAGATTCATTGGATTTAAAGATATTGCAATAGACATTAAACAAGAAGCTGGACTGAGTATTTGTAAGACATGAGTAGAATTTTCATAGAAAAGGGGAAATGTCAGTTGTGCATATTAGACCATTAATGATCATTTTCATGTTTACCAATTAGTGGAAGGCAATATAGCTGTTTAACCTCAGGATAATATTTATTTTAAGTTGAATGGTTATTTTCAAACTGAAGTCATAGGAGATTGCAGCCTGATTCTCTCTTTGTTTCTTTCTTTTCTTCCTTTTTGTTTGCTTTTAAAAAGAAATAAAAGACTAAAGAGATTTACATTGGCCAGAGTTTAATTTGTATTGACATTTATATCTTACCTCTGAGGTTTAGAAAAAAATGGAATCAAATTAGGTCGGACACATACAAATGAGAAGATATTGCTTAGAGCTGCATGAGGAGCACCGAAACACCTAAATCCAACTTAAACAAAAGTGAGGTGGAAACTCAGCCCAGCATGTGAGACGTGGACTAAGGGGCTGCAGAAATCTGTTTATGTTTTACTGAGTATTTCTTGAAGGAATGAAACTCTGGGCTGGAGGGAAAGAATTCAGAATACCAAATTTATTTTAACAATAATCTCATCAACAATATTTGCATGGGATAAAAATATCAGTTTATCTGCCATCCTATAGATGATAAAGAATGTACAAACGGAACTGGTTTGCAATAGTAGTGCTGCAGGTCTCGGTCATCCACGCGATTTAGCACAGCATGTGATCCACAGGCATTTGATATTACAAAATAAACTTGGTTTTAGGGGAATATGACTTGTATATAGGGCAAACATACCATATAAAGAAGTCATAAGACCATACGCTGAATTGTTTTCCTGTTCTAAATTTTTTTTTTTGTAAAGTAGGTGCATAAATATCCCAAGATTTCCTTCACTGTCACCCTACTATCTACCAATTTGTGGTGTATATTCAGTGTTTGCCAAAGCTTTTTTTATGGACTTGCTTTGTGATTGTGTGTTGAATACAGAAACATTTCTTTGCACTATGTATGCTTAACGTGGACCAAAGGGAATATCAGTTGAATTTTCAGTTACAGGGAGGAATTTCAGAACTCAGCTTTCTGTTAATTATAAATTTCTACCCAGGGTCTTTTATTCCCAAGAACTTTGTGTTCATATCAAGGAGGATAAATGCTTTGCTATTTATATGTTAATACTTACGTGATACTCGGTGTTAAATAACAAAAGCTGCATCTTGCATATTCTATAACAATGATGTTGCTGATCACGTAATTATTACTGTTGGTTTTGATCAGCCAGATATTGCAGGGATGCTGCGTGGAGCAGGCAAGTCCTCTCTAGCCAAAGAAGCCTGAGACCTTGGTCAAAGGATATATTGTTGAAATGACCCTGTACATCCCATCAATGAATGGATACCCTGAACGTTATCTGGTGACCCTGATGGCTGATGATGTTTTAAAATCACTAATAAGAAGCTGGCTGTGATGCTAGGAGTTCTTGCCCAATGGGGACTTACCTGACCCTTTTAAGGCAAGTTGCACTGCCTCTGTATATCAGCTATCTGTAAAACGCACTGCTGGAAAATGACAGTTAGGTATGTTGTTGTGGAGATTTTTGTAAGATGAAAGCATGGTTAAAGAAATCTATTTAAATTACTTGGGTTTCTTTAATAGAACATAGCTCGAATCAAATTCCTTACATTTCAGTATTAATGACCCTAAAAGTAAAATTACTTTTTTTATGATCATTTATATCAACGTAATTGAGAACTTATCCAAAACTGCACAGCTCTGCAGTTTCCTGCACGACCAGGGAAACAACCTCGATGTAAAGCATCATAACGTGCAAGCATTCGTCCTCTGCCTTCTCTCACTGATGTTTGAGCATAATAAAATGTGGCAGCATGACAGATACCTTTTGGGAGCACTTAGCGCTTAAAATGGACTCTCTGTATTGCAATACTAAATTGTAGAGTTACTAGCATAAAACACCTCAAATAGATTTACACTGAAATTGTAACAGAACGAGGGAAATAATGTCACAACAAGGCACAAAAAGGGAAAGCAAATCCCAATATACATCAGCTCCTTATTTGAGTCTCCAGTTAATTTGGAAGTTAGAAACTTAATTTTGAGTCACACCTTGCCAAGGAATAAATACATTAAATCGTTCCTCTGAAGCTCTTCAGCCTCACGGATAAACCCTCTCCAGTGTCAGCATGGACCAGGGTGAGGGGTTGGAACAGATCCTGGTGGCTCCTGCAGCACCAGTCCCTGTCTCCCAAACCTCTTCATTCTCTCGACTCTTTCTCTCCACAGTGTTTACACTCTTTTCTTTTTGTAGTTTTCTGTTACTCATTTTAAGACCCTTTTTTTTTTTTTTAATTCGTGATTTTTTTCCCTCTCTCCCTTTTACTTATACTTTTTCACCTATGGCCTTCACACAGTCTCTCTCTCTTGTTCTCTCTCCCAGAACATTATTTCTTCAGTTTTTAGGAATAATCTAAGCGCAGAGTGGCTTCCTTGATACTGTGGGTGTATTAGTGTAAAAGTGCTGTGTAAACAACTGGTTCTTGAGAATATGGGGCAGAATGTATCTAATTTTTCCTCTGTTCTGTAGAACCACATTGGATTAACTCAACTCCTAACGGTGAATAGAGTGATAGTAATCTTTCTACAGCCCCTCATCGTGCCATGGAATAAACATTTAGAAATATCAGTGGAGCTTTTTTTTTTTTTTGGAGTTAAATTCTGCTTAGATAGTTAACTCGATGAGTGGGCTGGGGTTTCATCTCAGAAATGTGCTTTGTTTAAGAATCAAGAGAAGACCTGTGCTCACAACTTGTATGTTAGTCAAACTTGTGCAGATAAATTCTGCTTTAGCAAAAAAGCATGGCCTTTCTGCACTTGAAAAATCAACTTTTCCATTGCCTGAATCTGTGGGTTTTCCCAAAGTCTAGTTAATTTACCTAGAAAGCTTTCTAGGTAGCTTGCGATTTATGAATGGACTGAATTGTGCTTTTAATAGAAGGACTTTTTGAATACTAAGAAAATAAAACCCACATTTAAAAGGGGACTAGTCTGTAATAGTATTTTCTGTCTTACATAAAATGTATTTGTCTTAATAAAAACATTGATTTTTATAGCTCTTATACCTACAAAAATAATTAAAAGCATGTCACTGAACTAAAGAGGGATTTTTCCTATTCGCTTGAGAGCCTATTTAAGTTACAAATGAAATAAGGAAAAAGTGCCCTAAAAACTGTTGTGTACATATTCGTGCCACAGTGAACAGATAGCAATTAGTGATAAGTGATTTGCCTCAAAGCTGCTTGGAATAGCACAGGACACAAAGCTCAATACATAGGAAATAAGCTTAGACTCGCTGGAGAGAAGACAGAGAAGTTAATCTTCCCCCCGGGCAATAATGTTCCAGGTAATATATTTACAATGGATTTTGTCACATTGTGTTTTAACACTCCCAAACAATAGGTTTCCACTTCTTTTTTCCTTAGGAGATTCTTTCACAAATGATGTATTTAGCAAGGCTTAGACTTCCATTGGAAGCTTGTGTCTTTTCTTTCCAAATGAATTGATAGCATCAATTAGGATTGATTAGTAAGATCAAACTTGGTATCGCACCAGAAAGATATATAGCCAGAGAAGGTCATGGCATGAGCATCCAGTATTGACTCATTACGCCGTCTTAGTGGAGCATGAGAATTAAAAGCAGTCGCTGCATCTGGAGACAAATATAATACACGTTACACGGAAAATGTGTGAAAAAGCCAGTAACGGACCCAGAATTCAGCCCATCTGAATTGGAGGCTCATAAGAAAGAATGGTCTCTTTACAACTGCTTATTGATGAAGTAAATAAGTTTTCTAATTGATAATTGAAGAACGTTGCAATGTCTGTTATGAAGTCTCAGCTCTTTTGCTTCTTTCAATATGTACGAATAACTATTTACTGATTATAGATTTATATTTTTTATATTGTTCTGTCAAATTTACCACCATTAGTGATGACAACTTTGAAAGCTTTTAGGGATTCATATAGGTGTGTAAACTTATACTGTATTTTACTGTGACAATTATATTTCATGGCAGAGAATTATTTCATATATTCATTTTTTTCATTGGTCAGTTTTGAATCTATTGTGCTTTATACTCTTCAGCTATTTCTGATTCTTGGTTTTGATTGTTTGGTTTACTTCATGAAATTTATTTAGTACAATTTGGCATTACCTGGCATAAATTTGTTTGAAGGCAGATTTTTTTTCCCCTGTATTCTAGTTTGGCAAAAGTAGGAATACTGAATGTCCATATTTCCCCGAATATGTTTATTTTCCTGATGAAGATCTTTTCTGGCTGGACTGGAAAACTTCAGACCAGCCATCCTGTAGTATTGTCATAGCCAGTGCTATGGTTAGACTGGAAGAATCCAGATCTGCTCTCGAACCACAGCGAGTCAACAGATTTGCTCTTGTGCCTCCAGAGTAAGCCCCAAAAACCAAGATACACTGAATATAACGTATGCAGGTGTGTCTGTATTTCTGTCTAGGTAATCCAGGACAGAAATACGTGAGTCTTAATGACATGGTAAAAATAAAAATAGCTAGGGGCCTTAAAGGATTATTTTTCTACCAAGTCTCTCCTCAGAAACAACTTTTATTCATCACATTATTTATATGACTGATTTCTTTGATGTATTTCTTTACAGAGAGGGAGATAGGGCGGTGGAGACTCTTGGTAAGTCAATTAAAATGTTGTGGCCAATATGGGTGACTCTGGTGTGTAGCCTTAAATTGCTGGCTGCCTCCCGCCGTGGGCAGAGGCTTCCCAGTCCTCGCCAGCACGGCACTGGCTCGGCAGTCTGTTTCCCAATCAGCAGCCCGCTTTATCGATCTACCTGAAATCAATGGGGAAGCGCTGCGCACAAAATTAATGGCAAGGTTAGGTCTTTGCACTGAACGGCAAAGGTGCAAGAAACTTCAAAAAGTCAGAAAACCAGAGTATGGCTTTATTCCAGTGTGCATTTTATTACAGAAGGTCTTACAGGAAGCTGAAGTAGTCACTTCTGCAGCCGGCGCCAGCTCATTTGCAAATCAGCATGGCAAGTTTGAGCAACTTTTATAAGCCCTTCCACCCCCTTCGGAGTCTACCAAGGGTATTTGCTGAATGCCAGATACGGACTGCCTCATTAAAACAGAAATTACTTGCGTTGATTTTGATGATGTTGGGCTTCATTTCAAAGGCTTGAGATGTTGCTCTAGTGTGGAAGTTGAATAAAAGGACTTCAAAATTAAAAAATAAAATCTCTGTAAAACTCCAGGAGTAAGCTGGCAATCAGAAAAGTACTGGCACCTTTCCATGATCTGTAGTCTTATTGGAATAAATGCAAATCATCTTTGGGCTGCAAGTTGCACATGTGAAAGCTTTTAATTTTGTTAAAATGAATTACCTATAATTATCTTGTTGTTAATATGTAGAAGTAGACTACTAAAAGACATTGAATATTCACAGTAATTTACCATTAATCAAGGAAAAAAAACCTAGAAAGACAGGTTAAAATCACATTACTGCAAAAACAGCATACATCTTACGTTAGTAATTTGCTGTGTAAAATTCAAAACAGAAATAACAGCAGTATGTGAGACTGTTTATTGACGAGTTCTGTATGCAGGTGGTTCTTACAGCAATAAGAAGGCAGAATAGGTACTTTGCAAGCAAACAAAAAAGCAGAAGCAAACTATTTGTTGTCTGAAAATGCCCATAATCCAAAAGGCATATGTGAAAAATCGTTTTGCTAAGAATTGTACGCCCTCTCGGGGCTGTTCGTTGTTCCCAAGGTGTGCAGTCTGTCTTTCCAGCAAGTTCCTACCAAGTACTTAGAGGTGCTGTGGCAAAATGGAGGGCCGTGCATCCATCTTCCCTCATTTGGGGGCCTTCCTTCCCAAGAAAAGAAGGGCAAACACGAATCGCTGGTGCGCACGTTAGGGTGAGCAAAGATTGTACCTCTCTTGCGTGGTCACGCAAAAGCAAAGGAGTAGCATGTAGTTAGCGTGCGTTGCAGTATCGTGGCCACCCCAATCTTTCACTATAGGTTTAGTTCACACGTTGTTTTTATTTATGTCTCCTCCTTACTTTTACAATGGATAGTCTGGACTTGGGCCGTACTCTGCCTGGAGCTGCGTACTGGGAACAAAGTGGTGCTGATGCTTAAACTGTTGTGTTTGTTGTACTGTGTATAATCAGGTTAACCTTGTTTTTTGAGCTATAATTATTATACAGAAAGGTGAATTTTTTCAAGGAAGGGTCACTTTATTTTAACGGGCACGCTTCTGTAAATATTCCCATTCTGTTTATTGTCATTCTTGTGATTCATTAACAAACAAGACAAAGAGCAATCTTAGAAACTCTTGCAGCTAAAATTACAGCAAATGTATATTATGTTTCCTTGAAAAGCCAAAACTCCAATTTTTTTATGTTTTCAGACTGTGAAAGCCTTTCCAGTGGATGTCTTGAAGATACCCTATCTTTACCTGCCCTTTTACATCTCCGTTATTACAAATGAAGGTTGATACTTATCGTAATAGTAATCCCATGGGAGTTAATTAGTGAATGTAGATGTGCTTAAAGTTTGTCATGTGCCAAAATAGGATTTTTGAATCAGGTTGTAAGTGAGAAAGGGGTACAAATTCTTTAAAGTCTGGTAAGGCAATTTAAACAATGTGATGATTATAGCACCGCGGCAAAAATGTGAGTGCATACCATTAGGGGGAAGGTGTCCCAAAAGCACCTCAGCACTGAAGACTTCACCACTTGCATCATTAAAGAGTGATGGTGTAGGCGCCTCAGTCGTTCTGGTGCTCCTGTAGGCGTTGCTGTATGAGCTGCTGTAACTGTAGATAGCCACCTCAACATTTTTCTCAACTTTGTGTTGCTGTGATGCTTTGATCTTTGTACGAAGCTGACAAGGGATGAGAAGGTTTCTGGAGTCATGGTCTATTACGGTATGGTTTATCTTGTCAGGTTAGCAGCAAAAGAACAAATACCCTGCTCAGTCAGATGGATTTTGCAGGTAGGATTTGGTGACTGTAGCAAATGCTGTTCTGTGATTTCGCCTTTGCAGTTTCTGAAGTCCTTCAGTGTTTCTCATTGTAGTGTTTTAAAAACAAAAGCAGAAACATGTTTTTTAACACGATAATGTGCAGGAATGTTTCATAAATTATATATGAATGTCAGTGATAGATGAACGTGCGTGCTAAACTGATGGAAGGTCTTGAAATATGCTACATGTTAGCATATAACATTATTCAGTTCTCATTTTTAGAGTTTCAGATTAGGTAATCACTTAAAGTCGTACTTCAAAACTGATTTAAAAATATTGTCATTAAGATAACTTATGCTTTTATTCACTATCAGTATATGGGAGCTGCCATGTACCATACCCTAATATACATGGAATTTCAGAGGCTGGCCTACTGCTCTTTCATCTGAAGTCTTTAATAAATTTTCTTGTCGAGCTCAGATAGGTCAATGCTGAGAGTTTATAAAAAATCCTTAGATTTTACTGCATGACTAAAAGTAGACCACTGAAAAATAATTGATGGCGACTCTTTGGAAAGTGTTTTATCACTATTACATACCACTGAATTAAGGAGGGGCAATATATACTAATTCATATACAGGCAAAAATAGAGGTTACATCCTGAGCACATTTATCAAAAAAGAGTGGTAAAGGAAAGCTTCTTGTCAGCTCAAAAACATGCTCAAATTTCTTCTCTTGCACAGCTTTGTGTGTTATCTTTCTGTCTGTCAAAATGAAGTATTTTGAGACTTGAGGATTTTATTAATCAAGTAAGCTCATCCAAATTAGTTTAATTTGCTTGAAAAGCTCTGTCAAGACACATGAATCCATGTGATCTCACTGTTTTTAACCAGGAAGGGAGAATCTAGATGAAAATAAAAACTGCAGCTCCAAAGTCTTGCTAATCCTTCTCTTAAAGATCAGAACAGAAACCTAATTTTCTCTTTGTGGTCACTGAAAGATGTGAGGCCAAACAGGTAGCCTGCTTCACAGTCAAAGGAGCAGAAGCTTTTTAGTGATTTATGCTTATTTTCCTTTTGCTTTCACCCTTCCAGGTGTATTTTTTTTACCCAATTTAGCATATTTCTCCTTATAAAAATACACTTACTTAGAGCGTAAGGGTTACTTGTACCACAGCATGGCCTAGGAAAATTCAAAGGGACGTAATTAATCAGAATGCTTGGAAACAGTATGTTTCCCAACCACAGTAAAATTCAAGAGAATCATTTTATCCTAATTTGTTTCAACTGTTTTGAAAGATAAAGTTGATTGTGAGAGCATCTGGACCTTGAACTTTTGTCCTTAAGACATTTTGAAGATTTATTGTGGAAAATGAAGGAATGAAAATATAAATCAGTTATGTAGTTTAGTCTTGGGGAAATATATACGTCAAGACTGAAAGCATTCATGCATATTGCAGTTTATATTCTGACTGCTTTATTGGCAAGCATTGACTTGTGTTGCTTATGCAGTTGACCATTCTAAACAAATGCACAGATCAAAATTAATTTAAACAACTTTATAATTAATTTATTATTTATTGTGCCACTTGGATCGCATTTAAAATTTCTGTTTCAATTAGGCTTTATATTTAGGTGGAGGAGAGGCCACACTTGCATGGTGAAATTTTGTTGTAGGTTTTAAAATGGATTAGTGTCTGTTTTATGCTAGAATTAAATGTTTAGGAATATCAGTGCTGTGTACCAATTTGACTGGTTTTGAAGCATTTTCATTTTCTGATCACAAATGTTACTAATGTTAAACTACTTATTACCTTCTGTTGGAACTTTGAGTAAGATGTTTATGTGAATTAGTGAATCAGTTCTTCCATTTTTCATACTGTTACTAGACAGGAAAAAAAAAAAACAACAAAAAAACAACAACAACAAAACTATTCCATGTTTTTATGAGCAGTCTTCCAGGAAAGAAGTCCAGTCAAACTACCCATTTTCAGAATGCCTGGAATAATTCCTCAAATACCAGTCCAAATGAGGTATGTCACAGTAGGCTAGATTGCCCCTTCCCTCAAATACCATTTCTTCTCTCTTTTACTGTCCTATCTTCAGTGCCAAAATGATCTGATTTGAGGTATGACCATGTGGGTGTTTTTTCTTTCTTTTCCCCATTCTTTATGGTTTTGTTCTTTATTGTTGATGCTGATAAAATTGTGTCATTTTGTCCAAGTTGGAATAGTTACTCTACTCAAAGCACTGCACTTGCAGGTTCACTTTATTGAAAGGCATTTTTAGATGGAGACTGTAAAACTTAAAAATACTTTTTTTAGATTCTTATATGGAATACCATTACAAAGAAAAAAAAAAAACAAACAACAGAGTAAGAAAAGGAGCGCAGGAAGAGGTTTTGTTCATAAGTTCTATCCTGCTCCCTTTACTGACCTGTATTAACAGTAGAAAGACATTACATTTTAGGTCTTGTGGTCTGCTTATCACAACTATTTTGGTCACAACATTTGATAGCTTGCAGCAAACGGAAAGGAAATCTTTTGAAATGTTTAAAAGGGAGAGTATTTTAAGTATCAGGAGTGCATTCCCTGGTAGATATGCCTTCACTATGGGAATGTTTTGTGTGGTATAAATCCAATTCCTACACCATTCTTACCAAACCTAATGGGAATACAGTTGAATGTCATGTTGGATTATGGTGATTTACGCCAATGCTTTACCACAGTGGGTCTTCAGCTTTAGGTAACATCTACACTGACTAAATAAAGAGCTGCAGGTAAGCTTATACGGCTCCTTTTTGTCTGCTTTATTTTATTTTTTTTTCAGTTGTAAGCAATGTCAGAAATTTTAAGTGATCTAATATCCATGAGCCATGAACTGTTTCTACCATGCTAACGGTGACTCCGTGAGTTCTTAAAGCTGAGCTCTTAAAACTGACCTTTAAATCAGGAACCAGCTAGTATGAGAAAACGTGGCCCAAGGGTGACCTGCTACCAAGACTATGGAACTTCAGCTGTCATAACTATATTTATAGTTATTGGTAACTTAATATAGGAAATGATTCACCTATTAAATCTATTAAGTCATTTCTTTGTGAGCTACTGGCTAGCAAGGTTGTTGGCAGTAAAAAGTGTCTGTTCCCTTTCCTTAGTAATGTAACTAAAAAGAAGTTTTGCCAAAACCCAATTTCTTTCTCTGTCCTCTGCCAGCATCTTGTTGAAGCTTTCCCAAAGTAGATCTTTCTGTAGAACCCCGAGAACTTCGAGGGGCAGATCTGTCCCCCTCTCTGATCGTTAGAGGCTTAGGAAGTTTAGGACTTACATGTGGTGCAGCAAAATGCATCAAAGAACCCTCAGGATTTTAAGTTTTGAAGACCCCTTTTTTTATACGACTGGTTTCTTGACTTTGGCCGTGACTCTGCCAAATGGCTTCAGAAGTGGTCTTTATTGTGTCAGCAAGTTTCCTACCTCAGTTCACCACAAGCGCTGCCTTTATTGCCTGGGAGAGAGCCACGCTTTTAATGAGTACCCTCCTGTCTACCTTTCAGAGCCAAACAGGACACAGCCTTTACTCTGCAGCTCCATGAGCTTCCCCATAAATTCACCAGAGAGAAGCTTTTATTCAGACCCCACTCTGATTCCTTGGGACTAAAATCTCCTCCTCAAAGCAAAGATTGGCCTATCCAGCACCATTTCCACCTTATCTGTTGTTCCCAATGCTGAGTTTGTTCTTAGCTTTTCAATAAAGCTCTGGGTTGTAATGACTCAAAGTAGCTGCAGAGGAGGCTGACTGCATCCTTTCACGGAACAATAGCTCTCATCTCTGTTCATTAAAGAGAAGGGTTTGCTGAAAAGAAGGATCATAAAATAAAATGCTTATGCCTGGTACTCTTTGCCAGTATTCTTCCTGAGACAGCTGAGCCTCTGCAAAGGGGAGCTTGCGGGGGAAAAAAAAATAAATTGCTGGATATCTTAATTGTTTTTACCTGCACTTTGTCTTCTGGCCATAGGCAGAAGGATGCTAATTTGTTGGGTGTTTCATGGCCTCCTGTGATGGACCCTCTTCCCCTGCTGTTGTCCCCATGACGGGCTACCCTTGCCCATGCGACCAGCCCCTCTGCTGCGTGATTCCGGCGTGATGTGTTAGGCAGAGTTATCCTGCTGTTCTCATTTAAATAGTTGCGGAGGACCAGCCTCCAGCTGCTCATTTGTGGGTGCTGTTCGTAGTCAGATCTGCTGGAGATGAGTGTGTGGACGGTCACTCAAAGGGCAGTGGTGGTTGTTTGAATGTAGTCCAGGTGAAAAGTACAGAACAGGTTAGTGTTTTCCTTACTCTTCCGGCCTCCTCCGGAGTAAAATATAATTAAAGGACTAAATGGACATTGTCCCTTCATCACCTGATCGGTGACGTGTTTGGGAAAGGTTTGGGATATGCCACCAAATATAAATACTGCTGTAGTACCTCCATAATGCTTCTAAAAGCAGCACAGTTATAAGTAAATAGCAAGGCTTTCTGTAGAGAGGAGACATTTTTGCTAAGGCATATATTATGACCTGTTAAGTGACAACTATTGCCAGTAGCTGAGAATTTCAGTTGTGGATACTGTTGTTGGCTAAGGCACAATAACGGGCTGTGGCAGAAACGAGTGAACCTCCCACCTGAATTTCATTATACCCAATTGAAACAAGGAGAGAGATTATAATCATCACCCCAAATCCAGGGTTAGGAAAATGTCTCCCTTTCTGTTTGTGCCTATGAAGCAGGTTTTTGTAAATGTGAAGTGTTATTGGTGATTTACAAGAGTCTTGTACTGTGCACGTATGAGGTGTCTCTCTGGCAATGGCTGAGAAGTAGTAGAGGGCTGTGGGGTGAAGGAAGGGTCTGTACGTTTAACTTTATGCCAGGATGCTAAATCATTGGTTTAGCGGCTCCCAGTTCAGGCCAGGCCCCTTGCAAGGCTGTCTGAGGTCACCTGGCTGTGACCTTTCCTGCCGCAGCCCTTTTGCAGAGCACAGGACATGCAGAAGGTCTTCTGGTTTGCTGCTTTAGTCGTGGAGACCTGCTGGGAACGGGGGTCAAGGGAACTCAGGGATGTCAGAGAGCTACTGCTTGCTTGCTACTCCTCTCCGCGTTTTATTCTTGATGAGTGGGTGTGCAAGACTCCATAAAATAGTGCGTATATGCAAATGAACAAACAAGCGAATTATCAAGAACTATCAGTTGGGGAGGGAAAAAAGTCAAGTGTCTTATCTTTCCTGCAGGCATATGCTACGACCAGATAAGCAGTTCATCTTCCCAGGTATGTTCCATTAAGTGTATTATCCAATCAACTAAGATATATAAGACATATTGCAACTCTAATCTCCTCAGGCAAGTAGTATTCAATTATACTTATGATTTTAAAAAGAGAAATATCCTTAGCATTTAGAGTGCTTGCATTTTTGGCACTCAGTCTTGTTATGTGAAGGCTAATAAAGAATATTCCAACTAAGAAGGCACAGGACAGGCAGATGAAATATTGAAAAAATAATATTATATAAGTCCTGAAGTGGAAATGTTCACCATCCCTCAAAATGGTTTCCTGACATCTTATCTAATGTTTCGAAATTAGGTCAAGGATGGGGAATGAGAGAGAATTGCCATCCATTTCTATGCCTACGGTGTATGTTTTGTGTATATAGTTATAATTAAAATAGACGCGCTGCCGAATACTTTGTTTGCAAGTGCCCTTTCTGTTTTAAAAGTGCATTCGATGATGTACTTTGTTTTGATATGTAAATTGCTTTTTGGATTGAATACTGTTCAGACAGACCAATTTTCCTGTGATTCTTCTAAGCAAATATTAGAGATGTCAGAAGTCTGTCCGTCCCAGCTCCTGCAAGCTCTTTTGAAGAGATACCTGCTCTACCACGTAAGATGTAGCAAATCAGCAGATAAGTTCAGTCACAGACAGGTTCATAATTTGGTAGGAGACTACTACTTCGGTTGGTTTGACTTGAAAAGAATCTAATGTAATGTCTTTGGAGGTTTATGGGAAGAACTCTGCTTCATATGTGTTACTGGAAGAAGTTGCAGCAGGGTTTACGGTTGAGGTTGTTTACCGCTTTCCCGTATCAAACCTTATTTTCAGTTGTTTATCTTCTGCTAAGCTTTAAATATATTGGCAGAAATTTCAATGTCGGTTATATGAGCTAAGCTAAATACTAGGATATTTCAGTCTACAAAATACATCTTGTATTTAAGAGAAAGAGATTAAGGGAAAATACATTGTTTGGCTGAGTGTTTCATATAAATGGTACAGTCTTTCAATGAGATGCTCTAAAGACTCACTGAAGCAAGGAAGCATTTCCCAAATTCTTTTATCCCTCCATCCTTCTCCAAAGTGTCCCACAACCATCTTCATTCAAACTGCAATTAAAAAATGTTGTTGCAAGTATACATATTCTATTCTTGTTCCTGCCCATGAAATATACCAGTATCTTTATTTTTCATATCCATATTTGGCGGAGGTATAAACATCTAAAAACTTGTGTATCTTTGCTAGATATTTTCTTACATTTTAGCATCAAATTTCTTTAAAGGTTTTTTGCATTTTGCACAGAGCATGTTCCCCGCACCCATGCAAATGATTACACACACCGTGTTATTTCCCCCCCTGCCCCTTTCCTTTTTTTTTCCCCATCGTTCCACCAGCACCGAACAGATGCCATCTCTGAACTAAGAATGAGCCAACCCTGCGCTCCTTCTTTTTCCTCTTGCACGTAGGTGCAGCACGAAAGGCGAGGCTGCTTGTGGCCAGACAGATTCTCCCGTATGTCCCCTCCTCTAAAGCCTTCCTTTTGCTCCTTTCTGGTGATCTGAGCAAAGGCGAGTAGTTATTTCCTGGTTCAATAGCAGAAATGAGAGTGCCGATGCAGGCAAGGGAATGGTGACAAATATGAGTATAGTCTGATGTGTCATCCCAGGGAAAGTCACCTGGTAGAATGGGATTCATAGAGCTCAGAGGGTTGTGGTTAGTGGTGCAGAGTCCAGTTGGAGGTCACTAACAAGTGGTGTTCCCCCAGGGTCAGTACTGGGTCCAGTCCTGTTCAATATATTCATCAATGACCTGGATGAAGGGATGGAGTGTACTGTCAGCAAGTTTGCTGATGACACAAAACCGGGAGGGGTGGCTGACATGCTGGAAGGCTGTGCCGCCATACAGCGTGACCTGGACAGGCTGGAGAGTTGGGCAGAGAAAAACCTGATGAAATTCAACCAGGGCAAATGTAGGGTACTGCGTCTGGGGAGGAATAACCCCATGCATCAGTACAGGTTGGGGGCTGACCTCCTGGAGAGCAGCTGTGCGGAAAGGGACCTGGGAGTCCTGGGGGCCAACAGGATGACCATGAGCCAGCAATGTGCCCTGGTGGCCAAGAAGGCCAATGGCATCCTGGGGTGCATCCAGCAGAGTGTGGCCAGCAGGGCGAGGGAGGGCATCCTCCCCCTCTGCTCTGCCCTGGGGAGGCCGCAGCCGGAGCACTGTGTGCAGTTCTGGGCTCCCCGGGTCAGGAAGGACAGGGAACTGCTGGAGAGGGTCCAGCAAAGGGCTACGGAGATGATGAGGGGATTGGAGCATCTCTCTTAGGAGGAAAAGCTGAGGGATTTGGTTTTTTTTTTTTGTCTGGAGAAAAGACAACTGAGCGGGGATCTTATCAATACTTACAAATACTTAAAGGGAGGGTGCCAGGGGGATGGGAACAGTCTTTTTTCAGTGGTGCCCAGTGACAGGACAAGAGGTAATGGGCACAAAATTGAACATAGGAAGTTCCATCTTAACCTGAGGAGGAACTTCTTTCCTTTGCGGGTGGCAGAGCAGTGGCACAGCTGCCCGGAGAGGTGGGGGAGTTTCCCACTCTGGAGCCATCCCAACCCCGCCTGGACGCCGTCCTGTGCCACTGCTGGAGGTGACCCTGCTGTGGCAGGGGGTTGGGCTGGGGGAGCTCCAGAGGGCCCTTCCAACTCTGACTGTTCTGTGATTCATCAAAATTGATATGCGTTAATCTGGTTATTAGATAGGCAGATTCTGCCTACAGATATTTAGTCTTCACATATGCCTTTCAATGTGACTGGTCGGACCTGAAACCTTGCAAAAATTAACAAATCTTTAATTAGCCCTATGCGATCTGGAAGTGAGCAATGCACAATGTATAAAAAGTTAATTGCACAAGAATTTCAATGTTTGCAATCACAGAGAGAAACTGAGATCTGTGGATAAACTCCAGAGGATGTGTTTGGCCAAATTTAGTCTTATATATTCTTAAAACACCTGGTACAACATCCGTTTACAGAAGAACTAAATTTATTAAGGTAAGTAGACAAGTTAGTAAAGATACATTCTTATTAATGTGAAGAAATATATGTACTTGAGCTGAAATTGGAAGGTAACATCGGAGGAGGATATTCCCCTCCCTACATCTCTCTGTTCCCCATCGTTGTTTAGTTGTTTTCTACTCCATTTATATTGTTCTCAGAGCAGTTCTAACCTAATCAAGCAGAATACATCTTTTCTTTTCATTTCTTTATCCTCCCTTCTTTTCTTTTTTTCCCCCAGCTACAGCACAAGGCTATTTGTAAATTAATGTTTTCGGAGACTGGCTTTTTCCCTCACTTACAGTTTCTCAACGTAAAACCAAAATGAAGGAAAAACCCTAATGTGGTAAATAGGGCTTATTACTTAGCGACATTGCCTTCTATTTCCAACCTCAGGTTCCCAGTGGGTCCATACACTTCCTCGCTAGCTAACCTTGCAATGAACTGTTCATCTCTTTCAGAGAGAAATGGCTTTTCAGAAGATAAGCAGTTAAGACAGTGTTAATAAAAACCTCTGTTGCAACACTTACCTTCTGGTGGTCACTTGGGAAATGCTGCAGCCTTTCACATTACTTCTTTCCAGTATTATGCAGGAAAGAAAAGTATTTGTCTGGTTGTCCCCATAGCTCTTGCAGTCTAAATCAGGCCAGTCACAGATACTTAGGTCATGCTATGTGTTTCCTCCTGAATTCCAATTTTTAGAGAAGTTCAAGACTCCAAGCAGATGAAATTAATTGGGGAGTGAACTCTGAAGCAGTTGCTTGACCTTCCTTCTCCCTTAGTCTTTGTTTCTTTCACTGAATAAATAGTTTGCAGCAATCCAAATGTCAGGAATTTCAAATAGCCAGTTCATAAATAAGCACCCTACACTGCCAAAAAATGCTACACAAAGATTATTTCACTTTTTGTAGTAGTATGTTAGACCAAGAAAAGTGGCATTCATATTGAAATCTCTAATCTCTCTCTGAATGAGTTTTAGTGGAAGAGTCTGTTCCATCACTTACAACGCGGCTGCTGTTATTCAAACATGGCAACTACTGAAGGAGCAGTAAGATGATTTGAAGTAAACAGATCTGAACTCGTTCTGTCACAGACCCAGAAACTTTAATTAAACTTTCAAAACTAGATTTCATTCTTTGTTCACAGAATAATAGCTGTAATGGTGGATCTGTAAGGTGGAAACATTATGGGAAAATGAAGGAACTTTTATCTTAATTTTTTCTCCCTACATTTCTATTATATCTTCATTGTAAATATAGTAGAATAAATACTGTATTGTGTTGTTTGCACTATGGCTTTACTGACCAAAAAGCATTTTCAGATGATCTGTATATAATGTCTCCTGCCTGAGTGGCAGTTCTTACATTTGGTAAGCAATTCCTGGTACTGAACTAAAAGTCCAACTATTAATAAGGTATTAGAATTTGACAGAGTTCACACTTTCTACTAAAATCCGTGTATGCAACAGTTCGGTCTGTTGTAGCGTGTAAGGAATACTACTGTCAGGAGGAGTAAGGCAGAAATAGCTCATGGTGGGAGTCCAATGCAAGCTTGCAGCTGAAGGAAACCATACCCTCTGCTGTGAGACTTGGTTTACTCTATCAAGAGTATGTGCCTGTCACTATCTCAGCTAATTACCATGGTTGCACTGAAGAAACGGCTATTTTGCAAATAATAATATCCCTTGATCACCTGCGGTGCAGATCTGGGGTTATTTTTCACTGCCTGTGTAAAACCTCAGTATAATTGGTTGTGACTAACTCTCCCATGACAAAATTCTGAACTGATTTTTCATCTTGGCATTTCAGATGCATACAGCGGGTGCCAAATTTTCAAGCATTAGTTCAAAAATTGTCTGAGGATAGCTGATAGGGTCACTAATGCACCTGAATAGCATTAGAAGAAATTTCATGAAAGATAAAAAATATCTGGGCCTAATGAATATTTAACCAGAAGCACATTAATGCTTTTTTATTGTTCATCAAAGTTTATTGTTCATCATTAAAGTCGTTTATAAGATTAAATTTTGCATAGAATGTAGTATGCTAAACTATAGAGTGTGTGGTTTTTTTTTTTTTGGTCTATCATAGAATTTAGGAAATATTCACAGGTACCTCTGTAGGAGATTTACTGAGCTTTGTTATTATTTACTGTCACTTTAGACCTAAATCTCTAGGCTTTGAGTTTAAGGAAAAGGGTGTATGATCTCGCGCACTAAATACTTTTCTTCATTTCCATATTGCCTTAGCTAAATATCATTGATGTATGCCCTCAGCCTACCACTCGGTATTTTAAGGTCATGGAGGAAGATTAAGCCTAGTGTGGTTTTGATTTCACCAGAAGCTGCTTCCTTCGGGAACAAGGTTGATAGGTGACACCATGCCTCTGTGCCAAGCAAACTAGCCGGTAGTACCCTTTGATCAGTTCAAACGAGCAGTTCCCTACAAGCTTCTGCCACTCTTCAGCATGCAGGTATTTGCCTAATTAAAGGTAATGATAATGAGGATGTGTTACTGCTCTGTATTTTAAAAATGAAGTGATAGTACAGATAGTTTCATGATGATCACCGCTACCAGTGTTTCCGTCATCTTAATGAAATCACCTTTTCAAGGACTGTTCCTTATTTTCATATTCATCTTACAAACTCCCGAGGTGGCGGGAATGATATTGTGGTTTCTTGCTCAATATAACTCCGTACCAATGTCTTTTGCTTTGTTTTTGGTTGTTTTTTTTTTTTTGAACAAAAACCAGGTGAACCTAATCCAGAATAAATACATTTAATAGAAAAGGAAGAAAACGGCAGAGCAGTCAAAAGTGTAACATATGCAAAAGCATTTCCTCTATGTGCATTTTACATGGATGCTCAGCAAGTGGAGGCTCTAACTTTCTGATTAGTTTTCTCAGGTTCATGAGAGATGTGCTGTTTTAAGAAGTAATGAAGAATATTGCGGAACAAAATTTGATCTTTTCAGCTTTTGCCTTTCAACAGCAGCTTTAATGATATATAAAAACAGCAAGCCTTTAGAAAATCTCTCTTTCTTTTTAGAGAAATAGAAAATCTTAACCTAAAGGATTCTGTGGAAATATTGCCTGGGGATATCAAATTTATTCTGCATTTTAATGAAATCACAAATGAGTCAATTTAAAACTAGTATACCATAAACTCTGCTTCCTTCCTACATCTGTTCATAAACATAGAAGGATGTATACCTAGGGGAACCTTGGTTCCTCTTACATGCAAGGAGGAAAAATTCTAACTACGAATACATATTTTTCCCCATTCCCTCTGGGTAAACATCACAGAAGAAAACCTAGTTAAGTTTCATTTCTAAGACACACAGCTTCTTGTCAATCATTGTTGTTAATAAGGTCTGGTGGAGACAGAAGTGTGTCACTATGTATATCTGTGTAGTGTTGCAATATGCATTGAGTCACTCCAGCGTAACTCTTGCCTAACAAACCTCACAAACCATAATATCAAAATATAAGACTAAGAAAAGTCTTATTTACTAACAGCTTGTTTTGCAGAAAGTTTCCAGGATTCTATAGCAAACAGCAACTCTGTCTTTAGAGGAACCTTAAAAAGACCAAAATGAAACAAACTTTGAAGACACTTTTAGTAATTACATATGATTGGAATAAATGTCTGTAATTTCTAGGTCTTTTAAAGGGACATTTTTAAAAGTTAGAAATGGCACATGCAGGGAGATTGTGAATGAACCCTTGTGTAATCGTTGTCTGCTTTTGTTGAAACTGGATCCCCAAACTGCTGAACTGCATTGTCTATACAAGTATTTCTAAAATAGTATTTGTGCTAATTGACATAATCAGGCATCAGTGGTTACAACTGACATCTTGGCTATCATCCATTAAGTCACATGATGATATACTGCTTCAGTTGATTGTTTGTTTTGTTTAAAATGAGTGGGACGTGAATAGAATGATTCTTGTTTGCCAAAACTTGGGTCCTAAATCTGTGTCTCTTTTGATAGCAGTGACTGGGCATAGTTGTATTTGGTCAGCGGAAAGTTTGCTTTGACCCTTGCTAACCTTTTTTTTTGTTGTTGTGACTCTGAGTACATTTGTGCTTACATTTCTCCTAAACCAACAATCCGTATGGCTTCAGAGAAGTAGAACTTATGGCAAGAAGTGCAAGTTTTTCATTCAGGTTAAGCAGTTTGCACCAGTACATCTGTCAATTTAAACAGAACTGTAGGTGCACTGAATGGTATTACTGGACAGGTATGGTATTACCTGTGCTCGAAATACAAACATTCTTTGAAAACTGTTAGGTTTTTTCTCATTGATTCAAAATTGTTTCTTCATTGTATTATCAGGGGATTCCCTGGCTTTTTGTGCAGTGCAGGTCAGCATAGTATCTAGTGTATGGACTTCACATGCTCAAATTATAGAAAGACGGTGCTTCGTGAACCAAACCGCAAATAAAATACACCATGGGGTTTACATTGCAATAGCAATCATGAGTAATTCTTCAATTGGGTAATCAATCTTGAGCAACCCTGAGTAATTCGTGAATTCACTTTTGTTCCTGAAATTCTCAAAGCAGTATAATTGCCTGAAGTGTAGAAGGAAGATTCAGACTTAAAAGAGTATGAAGGTGGACTTCAACTCTTACTGCCTTAATTGTGGAAGTGTCCTGTCCCTAAAGTATATATAGACTTAATTGGCTCATGAAGATACTGCTACATTTCTCATTGCCGTAAGTAGCAGTAGAGAAATTAGGAGATCTGCCATCTGAAGCGCTGATCCACCATCATCACGATATGATCTCCAGAAGGTGTTTTACAAACATTACCATGTAGTGGGAATGCTACAGTGATACATAACTCTCCTTAATTCCTGTAAATTAATATTTTTTTAGCATCTCTTAATTTCTGTACTGAATCAGTTAGAAATGGTCACAATATTTTAACAGCTTTTCTTCTTCTAATATGACACTTCTGTTTGAGGTGAAAGTTGTGCTCTCCTCCATCTCTAATTAATTATGCCAGCAGCCATAACGTTTTATTATGTGATTCATACAGCTTTTATTTGGCATGAAATAGAAGTGAGCTAGCTTTGGGGTATGAGCTGTTCCAAGCACAGAACCTTTTATTTAATTCTCTTTAACATCACCTTAGAAGATATTTAAAGATTCCTTTTAGTCTTGCTCCAGTATTTTTACAGACCTTGGTTGTTGTTCTTTTCAGAAGTTGTTAGCTGACAGTTCAAACATCAGCCGTCCTCATGATATCCCTTTTCTTCTGCATATTCTGTGCATCTCCAGCCCTGCAGTATGGTTTTGCAAGTTGGTATCTAATCTCTGCTCACTGCAGCATGATGACAGGGCCTGCCAAAAGAATTAGGATAAAACTAAGCTTAATCCATAAACCAGCCAGTTGTCATTCACCGTTTCTCTTTTCTCAGCTCTAGGTATATTAATGTGTTGCAGTGCCATTGGTTGTGGTTGAAATGCTTATCAAGGAAACAAAACAGAAGAAAGAGAATAGCAGAACAAGCTCTGTAAATCAGCTCCTTTCTCTCTAGCTTTCGCACAGGGTGTTGACTCCAACCACAGTGGCATAGTGGATATACCTCTGCCAGGGCATCAAGGGAAAGGATACATTCCAATTACAGAGAGAAAAAGAACTTAAGGTTAAGTTTGCTTTCTCTCTAGTGGTAGTGGAGTCATCGTTAGTCATACATTATTGCACGACACCTTGAATGTTGGTTTTAATTACAATTCAGATCGTTGTGTTTTGTAATAATCTCATATCTAAGATGTCTCTATCCAAGATTAGAATAAATTTAGTTGAATGCTTTCCATGGTAGCAGCTTTTAACTCATCAAGACAGCTATATTAGAGAAACAGGATGAAGACTTTTTGGTTCTCGTGGTTGATTAGCAAAGGCTGGATCTATTTGTTTGAAACATAATGCGAAGCAAGATGAAGGAGAGAAAAAAATATTTTATGATGGAATCATTTGACATCCTAAAAATCTCTTCCTTCTACGTAATGTCATGTTAGTTCAATATTAAAAAATTAAAAAGGTTCAAAAAGTAGATGGTGTTAGGTCACTGTAGTTGCTGAAACGGATAGAAGTGGAATAGCAACCCAACATTTTAACAACTAGTAAAGCTGTGATCTGATTTCTCGTTCATGGCAGGACAACACAACCAGGCAAAACCTGGGAGTCTGAGTTGGCAGTTTTAAGAACTCATCTATCCTATACGTGCACTTCTGCAGCAACCAAAGGGAGAGATTCATCTTTGGCTCCTGTGACATTGACACCTATATACAAAAAATAATTTCATTGGAGAGTAGTTACTATTCACCCCTGTGGCTGTTACATGAATATTTAGCATAAGATCAAAATGCTATAACCATGTTCTTGCTTCTGATTCAAAACACACTATCAGGAGTGATTTGCTGTTAATATCAGAGAGCCTCTAGGTGACAACTGCCTCTCAGAAACCAGCCTTCATAAAATGGCATTCAAATGGTGTCTGATTTGCAAATGCATAATTCTCCAGGGCTTTCTATACAACAACCTCAGATACTAAGTACAGTTTTGTCTTCCCAGAAGTGGCTTTGGGAGGTTTTGTGCTTGAAGTTTGTTTTATTCGTGTTTTGTAACTTACTGATATAATTCTTCAAAGCAAATTCCTTAGACCTTTTTCATTTTTAAGATCTATTGATTTACCAAGAAACAACTTCAGAAAAAAACCCAAACCAAACAAAAAAACAAAAAACCCAACCCAAATGGGCTAAAGTATTAAAAACTGAGTGGGGGATGGAAGAACAAGTCTGGTAAATGTACTTTGAATTACAGTAACAATTGCAAACTTATGAGCTTTGAGCCAGGCATAATCTAACTTACGTGTATACAATCAGTTTCTGATTCTTTTCTCTCTAGAAAATTATGTAAAACCCCAAACCAAAATACAGGCTTCTCAGAAATCTCTGTCCTTCAGGAGATTCCAAAAGGTCAAAACTGTCATTCTGATATTTATGGGGTACCATTCAAAACTGTAAACTGGATCTTGTGCCTGTTTTCCCTTCTTCTGTGTATTTTCTCTTAAAGGTTGGTACTTACTGGAGAATTAAGACTGATAGGGTAACATCACATCAATGTCAGTGTCTTTGGTGGGGGGAAGCAATTTTTTTTTTTCTAATCCAAACTAATGATCACTCTAACACACACACAAACGCATAAAGTAGAGTGTAGCTTACATGTTGCCTATCTGTTTTGCTTCAGGTTTTCCAGAGCCAAAAGGGTGAGTGGGAAATGCATTTAACCATTTAACTGCTAAATGTTTAACCATATTCCAGCGAGGATTGTGCTGTGGAATGGACTGTAGAAATAGAGGAAAATTGCAACATTCACTGTCAGTACAGAATATCTCATTCTTTACTTCCTTCTGTGCACTTCCCTATCTGTATAGTTCTTACGGTTTGAGAAACCCACAACGATTTATTGTCGTTTAAAAAAATTATTCTCTTACCTGATGATCCTTCCCCACCTGGGAAGGGGAATCAGGAAAAAACAAGGAAACCCGGGGATTGAAATATCAACAGATTTAATAGGACAGGACTAGGTAATTAACACTAATAACAGTAAAGAACCAATATTGATCTTGATACCAATATAAAATATACTAGGATTGTACTCAGCCAATTCTATCAGTAGAAGCTGTGCACTCCCAGCAGTGGACAGCAAATGTGGGACACTATGAGCGCTGCAGCTTCAGGAGGAAGGGAAGGGCTCAGGGGTTTGGCGCTGAGGCAAGAAGTTCTCAGGATGGCAGCTATCGTGGGAGAGAGAGAGAGAGAGAAAGAGAGAACTTTGCAGCAAACTTCCTAATTTATGTTGAATGTGCCATTCGTGATACAAAATAATCCTGTTGGGCAGCTTGGGTCAAGTGCCCAGGTCTCGCTTCTTCTCATCCCCGCACCTGGCAAGCTCAAAAACATTGAGACTTGAAACCCATGCACCATAGCTAGCTATAAAGTAAATATTTTCACAAATTCAGACACTAGAGTCTTCTAAAAGTGCAGTTTTCCCAAGCATTAGAAAAGAAATTAGTCTTGTGTCACTCTAACCAGGACAATAGTTTATTTTAATAGCTTTGAATATAGCAAAACTATTAACTCCTGAGACAAGAGTTTATACCGTTCCACAGGAAGAAGAATATTTTACAAGCGTGTCAGTGATTTAAGTATTTTGTAGGCTATATCCTTGCTTTTAAGCAAAACTGATGGTAATACACGTTGCAGTTTCTCAAATGTGCGTGTGCTTTCAGGTTTATGCAGAAATTCATAAGTGCTCTGCTGAATGGGGGTCGGTGGCCCGTGCTGAATAGTGATGGACTTGGACACGTCCTTAAATGTAAGCACACAGTTATGTGCTTTGCTGCTTTGTCCTACATACACTGCATTGCTAAATATTACTTACTACTAAGCAAAGATTGCTAGGATAATGAAACATAAATGGTGCCTTTCCCAAGGGTATAATGCCCTTTATAAGATATTTTCATGCATCTGTGTGAAGATATATAGCTTTTTGCTTATTACGGTACACTTACCTTTGCCTCTGATTTGAACAGAAGAGGTGCCATGGAGTATGTTTACACAGAGGTAAAATGAGGGACAAAGTCTTGTCAAGAAAAACTGTAGGTTGTTAAATGAACAAAAAATCACTGCTAAAGTTTGTGGTCTGTAGAGAGGAATGTGTAAACTCAAACAATTTCAGTTATTCCATGTAACAAAGTATGATTTCTTATTCCAAATGAAATATTAATCAGTAGAAAAATCCCACACTAACTATCAGTTTACAAGCTTTAACAAGAAAAGTAACCATTTGTTTGCTATATCCCCCAAACCAGAAAATCAATATGGTTGGGCTATTCCTGTTAGAAGGAGGATTCTCTCTCTTTGTAAGCATCACTGAAATATTTGCTGGGTTTGCTCTCTGGCTGTCAGTGTTTAAGAGGTGTTTGGACTATGCCCTTAATAACGTGCTTTAACTTCTGGTCGTCCCTGAAGTGGTTGGGCAGTTGGACTTTGTCATTGTAGACCCCTTCCAAATGAACTGTTCGACTGGACTGGACTCAACTCTATTCTATTCTTTCTATTTTGACACTTAAAAATTGTCCCAGAGAGAAACAAGAAGATCAAAGATATGTGAAATAGTTCTGAGGAAATGTTGGAGAATATTTACAAAACCTTTGATTCGACTTAGGAATCAGATTTGGTCAAAGGCTCACATTGAATTCTCTTTTCATACTATTATTTTCTTATTTCTAAAGAGAAAGTTCCTAACCACTATAGGAGTTAGGTTCTTAAACTGCCTTTGGTAGAGCAAAGGTAAAGAAAAAATAACTTATTCTAAGGTAGAGCCATGTCCTTCAGCTTATTACACTGATTATAAAACTTGGCCTCAATAGCAGAGACTGGGCACATGACAGAATTTTCCCTTGAAGTCTGGAGTACCCATGAGAGATATTTGCAGATAAATCTCTGTTTCAGGTATTCTAGAACTTTTCCATGCCTGGCTGTGACGTGCAGTCAGCATATCAGGCTGATGTTTTACCAATCATCTGAGCAAAACTTGTCCACTGTTACCCTGTGCTCTGTGCCTCCTGGCACCATGAGCAGCAGAGAGGTTCTCTGTTCTCTTCCTGCGGCTGCTTTATGATCTGTCTGAAATTCAGAAATATCTTGGTCTTAAAGGTTTCTGGATTATGCCCACTTCTCTCTCCTGCCTGTGCCTTCAGAGTGAAGCTGCTTGGTTTGTCCTTTTCTATCCATTGTAGAAAGTCTCCTAACTATGGGTTTTCTCAGCAACAAAATTCCAAAGGATTTAAATCAGCTGAGGCCAAACTATCTATTAAACTGCTTTGCCAGATCAGCTCCTGAGCTTTGCCATACTCACTTGCTACTTCTCGAACCTCTTAAGAACATGAGCAGAGGAGAGGTTGCTTTCTGGGGCATCGTCCCCTAACAACCTCCAGCTAGGAGGAACCGTAGAGACTGGGAACACTGCCATCGGTCTTGCACCTGGATACCAGGACAGTCGAGCTGTGTATCCTGACCCAAAGGTCATGTCTCACTTGACGTTCTTATTTCTTAGTAAAAGAAGTTCATGAGTGAACTTCGTACTTCTTTCCAGAGGGCAATCTCCCATTGTTCTCTTAGAGTTGCTGTTAAAATGGAAAAACTGGGTTTGTTTTGCAGTTACTTTGGAATTCCATTATTTTTGTTATGAAATGATTTTGCAGTATGAATATTTTAGCTCAACCTTGACCTCCTTTTTTTAAAGAAAGGAAAAACAGAAGGCTGGAGTTAAATCATCCTTTTACTTCTGAAAAAAGCTCCATTATCTCTGTTCCTGCTTAGTTCTCTTGCTATCACAGTATATGCGTAGATGCTTGTAAATATAGTTAAAAATGCGTGAATAAATTGCACTAACCTGTGTATGCAGAAGAAAAATGAACCCAAATTTCTGTACCTTCTGCTGTATTGAACCTGCCATTTTGTTTGGGAATAGAACAAAAGTTCCAACCGCGGGTGCACAAAGGCAGGATCGAGTGTCTCACACCTGATGCGAGAAACGCGTCTGGTGGGCTGTCACCGTATTAGCTTGCTTAATTTGTTTAACGACATTTTTGTTGACTAATACTTGCCCGTGTTTAAGGTCAGGCTGTTCGCAGCAAAGCAAACCTTCTTAAATACTTTTATTTTAAGACTGAAACCAAGGTTTGAACCTCCATGTTTTGTCTCCTTTCTTTCTCCTCAGTATGAAATATCGCTGTCTTTGCTTTTGCTGAGTATCAAGGCCTTTTCTAATTATATACATGGGCAGGTGAATTGCAGTCTTTTGTCATAAAGTACTGGAACTTACTGGTTTATTGGATATTGGATATTTTTTTTAATTCTAAGTAACAATTAAATTACCTGTAATTAATGTTTTAGTAAGAACACATTAAATTTCTTACTGAAAATTGGAAATAATATCATTTTCTAATTATACCTAGTAAAATCATTTTGATATAATATCCTTTAGTTTTCAAAATAGAACCTGATTACTTTCTCTGGAGAAAATAAGGGGAGGAAGAAGCGTAATCTTTGATTTATTTTGATTTTAAAACCCCACCCATTTTCATTGATAATGATGTATGTCTTGATCCACCTTAAGCAAAGTAGCTTAAAATAGTCCTCCATATGTATATCAGGATAATTGTCAATACTATGTTGATGATATATGTGCTTCAAATTTACTGTGTTGGATTACATGCATGACAATCTTGAAGAAAGATATCATAAAAGCAATTTGCGAAGGACAATTAGGGGATTCCTATGGTCATGCGAAGCTCTAATAATATTCTTGTTGCACTAGCGAAAGTTTGGTGGGAGACTTGGATATATGCAAGTCAAAATAAGTCGTCGATACATTTCACCAGTGAAAAAATAAAGTAGAATTTCAGTGAAATACGAACTTAAACAGAGACATGTCAGTATAGACAAACTTTATTTATATGCTGGATCCGGAAATGATTTCTAACAGAAAATTAATCTTTTTTCTAGCTAGATTTGAAAGGAGAAGTGAGAGCACACTGGCTTGCAATAGAGCACGTTCAGAGGTTGGACCCTTGTCACCTCTGCCTACAATCGTATTTACCTGTTGCAGCTTCTTCTCTTATTTTTCAGCAATTCCTGAGCAAACAGCAGTTACCTTCAGTGCAGGACAGCAAGGGGCGTACAGGGAAAGAAAGAGGATTTGGTACTCCTTGTATATTCTATAGATTTGTGCTTTTATTTCGCTTGACGGAAAGAAGCCCAGAAGATAAAACAGGCGGCGTTAGGTTTTTTTATTTTTTTAATGTCCTGAGACACTTAACATTTTTTCAGGCTGTGAGATTCTGGTTTCAAACACTTTTGTTTCAAGTGTCATTATGATTAAAAAAAATCGCAACTGAGAGAAAGAAGATAGTCATCTGTATATTGTCAGACCCTCTTTCCAGGGGATATTTTCAAACACAGGATCCTGTTGAATTTGAAGTGCATGGAGGTTGATTGATGCTGTAATTGATTTAAAGCTGATTTCTCTTAGAACTGTCATTGGCAGACCAGAGGTGATAACACAGCTTTCATGATGAGCACTGCATATGGTTTACTGATAAGGAAGTTGGAAAGGAAATACTATATTTAAAAACCTTCAGGATGGAAGGAAGAAAAAAAAAGCTTTGATAGTGTTAATGTTTCTGCTGGATCCAAACCAGCACGGAGTCCTGCAGCAGGGCCAAAAGGGTGCATGCGAATCGAAGAACTGGAACCCACATCAAAGCAAAGCAAAAGAAGTTTTCAAAACAGCAGCTCTTATTTAAGAAAAAATGCATATGAAAAAAAACCCAAAACGTACTGGTAAATTATTGTAAGGCTTGGCTATTCCTCACGAAACTGTGACAAATTCCTCTAATGTTACTGTCCAATTTACCTTCTGCAGTCAGTTTAGCCCAGCTGATTTGAAACTCTGACATACAGGTTTATAAATACTTGTATGTGATTTTGCATTTTAAAAGCATATTATTTTAGGCTTTGCTTTCTAGTTTTGATAGCTCTTCAGGTGCCTGAAAATGGCACTTTTCCCTAATTTCTTAATTCTCATGGTTTTGGAAGTTGCTCAAGTTCATTCACACCTTGAGAACAGCTTGAAAAATTCTTACCAGTCTGTTCCTGAAATGTTTCTGATACCCAAAATGGGAAAATGCAGTAAAACTGGCAGGTACTTTTAGAAATTCTAAGTTGATACATTGTACTATGATTTAAGTGCAAAAATCATAATATTAAAGAATTCATACACTGTAATTTGTTAATTTAATTTATGCTCTTTATGTGGAAGATGAATAACTCTTCGAAGATTTGTGCCTTGATTCACATATCTGTCTTAAGAACTGGGGTTTTAGTTGTGACATCTCTCTCCGAAGTGCAGTTGGACATACGTAGTGCCAGCAGGGGCTATTCTGCCTCCAAGGTTTTGATTCTTTATAGGTCTGCCAGCACTTTGGAACCCATATATAGAAATACATGAGGTAAGCAAATGTTATTTATAGCATTTAATATATGTGAGGTTTTTTATTACTTTTTTTTTAGTGGTGATATCTCTTGGATCTTCTTTGGCTATAAAATGAAAGAACGGTGACGATTAAGTCTATTTTATGCAAATGTAGGTAATGATCCATTAACCCATGGTATCAAAGCTATTTTCACATTCATCATTCAGTGACCTTCTAATGTGGGGAAAATAAATACGATTCCAGCCTATTCTGTTGAACTAATTCATTTTCTAACAGTATAATTAGCTTGTAGTAAAATAATCAAATTTTGAATTATAGATGAGGAATGAGGAGCTTAGTGTTGGACACACAACACCCACACACACACTTTCAAAAAAAACCCAACCCTAAATAAAGTTAAAAAACCCTTTAAAAGTGAAGTGTTTTACTTTTGATTTTGGCACTTGGAGGTCAGAGTGTAAAGAGCAACAGAGAATAAAAATTAACTGTTAACAGTGATAACAAAAAATCTGTTGTAAGCCTGGGGCATAGTATTAACAGACCATGAAATCGGGGTCTCTGTTTTTTAACATTTTTCTGCCCATATGCATATCTTTAGAATACTTGTGACTGGAAAAGGTACCTGCATCTTCTGTTTTATCCATATGGTCCCATAGTAACAGATGCCTGAAAAGGCTTAGGAAAGGTGTGACTCATACTATCTGCTGGATTTTTCCTGGCATTTTTTCCCTTGATTTGTCAAAATATTGCACAAAAGAATGTTCATTTATAGGATTATGGACTAAAACCTACATTTAGAAATGCTGTCATAAATGCCTGCATGCAGTCTGGCTGTCTTTCCTGCCAAGGACTGTTAATGCTTAAATTAGCCACCTGATGGTCTGGTGCCTTGTTGTTCACAAATGTCAACTGCTCATGAAAGAAATACCTTTTTTTTTTTTTTTTCCATCATTTCACAGAATAATGTTCTGAGTGAGCTCATAAACCCCACTAATCACTGGCTAAAATTTGCATGTACTTTCTTTTGCATTGTTTAATGCTCCATTGTAGGTTAAATGGAAGCACATAGAGCAGCCACCAAGACTGCAAGTAGGACTCTTCAAACCTTGTCTCTTTGAAAGAAAAAGTGGCTGAGACAAGAAAGCAGAACACTTGATCTCAGTTTTGTTTCTATTTTCTGGTCATTATTGTATATAATTATTAGGTAAAGAATTCAAATTACAGGCTTTTCCTCTACACAGGGGTTTTTTTCAGAAAAAAGCATATTCATTTTCTATGTTGTTCTTCCATTGACGTGGACTTAGTGTTTAAGGTGATTAATTTCTTTTTTGCCTTCTCTGTCTCCTCTTTGCCCTCTCCCCTCCAGCTCGGAATTCCCCAGAATCCAAAATCTGTATCAAAGCCCAAACGAATAAAAAAAAAAAAAAAGGTTTTTTTTTCTAGTTTGGGAAGCAGTTTTTAAGAAATTTCATCTTCTGATAACTTTTTCCTTGAGTTGTCAAAACCTCTGAAAATCAAGCTATGACACATTTCCTGTAATGCTATTTAATTTCTAAAATCACATTACCAAAATAGCTATTTAATTTGTACTTTTCAGCAATTTTAAACTAGTCCTCTACTGTAGTCTTAGGAATTATTCCTTAGAACACGTTTTACTTCAGATGTGTAACTACCCCTTGAAGCTCAGAAGTCCTCAGTGTGATTGAAAATGTGATTTTTACACCTCTCCACCAAACCATTCTGAGAACCAGTTCATCAGTTTGGGTAGCTACAAATATCTGGGATTCCCATAGCTCACTAGCAGTTTATTTCACAGTAAGCAAATGGAAATATTTTCAAAGAAATAGAGGCTTTAGTGGAGAGACTGAGAAAAGAGAGTGCCCAGATGGAATATTGTCACCGTTGATGTGTTTGTGTCAAGCATGAAGATAAGGTTTGCCTGTGTAGATCTCTGACTGGCAGAGTCTCCAGAGATGGTCTTTAAATCTCTGCCTCCTCTCGACCTTCTCCAGAAAGGCTCGTCAGCATATTCTAAGAAGGAATATTCTTAATATTAATTTAACAGTATTATATATCCAAAATTCCAAATAAGCAGAACACGGTGAGAATATGCGCCTGAAAAAGCGGCGGCGGATGGGGATGGAAGCGCTGAGGGGACAGTCACCTTGGAGGTAGGAAATAACGGCAGGCCTTGGAGCCTTGCCTCGCGTCCGGTGGGATGATGATTCCCAGGGCACCCTCTCACAAAGGAGGTAAAAGGGAAATTTTTCTTAAATATCTACTCTCGAACATTTTTATGTTTCCAAAATTCGCAGCAAATAAGACAAATAGTCTTTCTGATTTTCCTCTCAAAGCACCATCCCTAGGCTTGGTTTTGTCCTGTTCTATTTACAACAAGCACAGGTCACCAGAAAAGGGGTGACCACCAAGCGTGGCTGTTCCCAAGGCGCGTAACATACCCGGGACAGGCTGTGAGGATTATTGCAACACAGTATGTTATTTCAGAAAGAATATATTTTATTTTTTTTCCCTGACAGTGAAGGAGCATTTAAAGCGGTTATTTTAGTTACCCAAAACTGAATTTGACCAAGGCGGGCCACACTTTTTTAAAAAGGGTAGGGGACCAGTTAGCCAAAGGCAGGAATTAAGTATTTGGGTTGATTTCCTGCATCTTACCATCCCATCTGCATGTGGGATGGTAAAGCGTCTTGCTCGCAGAAAGCGAGTGTATGTGAGCCAGCATTTGAAAATGAAGACGAGGGCACAAAGAGATCTGGTATTCACAGCAGGAACTTCAAACCTCACGTCTGGCACGCGCTACTTACTTTTAATAGCTTGTGCTCTGAAAAATCTGTTAAAAACTCGTTATGCTAGTTAAAACCAGGCACTAATGAGTCCGCGAGTAACTGTTTGCTTTGGACCATAATGGAATATGGCAGTTTCCTGACTAGACTCAACCTGATGAAAATGTTCAAATAGAGACGTTAGGAACACAGTAGGGTAAGAGCTAAGGCTTGGCAATGTAATCTATTCATCTGATATCAACAGCGTATAAAATGGCTGTATCAAAACATAACCGATTTGAGAGTTTTGCAGCATATTTAGTCTGTGTTCGAGCTTTTTTTCTTAAGCCGTATCAATTCCCTGAGCTTGTTAAAGTTGTAACTGATCGTAATTAGCAGTAAGCTTCTAGGCTACTGTTGTAATAAGAGTACTTTCTTTTTAAAAGGCTACAGGACTTTGTATATAAATTATATATAGGATTAGGATAAGTAGGCTTGGTTAACTTAAGCTACACCAATCTTTTGAAGAAATGTCTTACAGGTTTTTTGTTTTTATACAGATTTGATAAGAGGTTCCTAAGGCTTTCTGGAATAAATAATATTCTTCTTTTTTACTCCCTCTTTCTTTGCCTGTATTTATTTGTGGCTAAAAATCAATTGACTGGATGACTCATTTTGTTTCATTTTTTGATGTTGTTTTTTTTGGTGGTTTTTTTTGTGTTATTGTTTGTGGTTTTTTTTTTCTACAGCCCTACTTTCTAATCCTCTTAAATTAGGGTTTTTTTCTGGTTTTTTTTTTTTTCTTTTTTAATTATGCGAGAGAGTAGTGTCATCTAGATACGGCATCAGCTGGTATTTTGGTTTGGAGGAAGGGTTGAGCTTTTTTAAAATTTAGTAAGTATTTGTCTGTGGTTTGGCATCACACAAGAAGCAGCTAGCCATCTCCTCGTTGGCTTGTGAAAATCATCCTGCTGCTGCTACAGGACATCCATCGCTTTCACTTGATTTAGATCAGCTGCTGTGCTCCAGCAAAGTACATTGTGAGAAACTGGCCGTTTCCTTGTGCATTAAGAATTAATAGAAAAAAAACTAGTTAATGTGGGGTTTCTGTGGAGAATCTTGATATTGTGATCTTTTGTTATGCATTATTTATGTATATTTGGTATAGCAGTAAATAAAATGGATCGGCATTTGGCATTTTAACACTGCACAGAGCACAGTAACGTAGAAAAGAATTCATGCGTGTTGAAATTGTTTTCTTGGCTACATATTCACTTAAATGCATTGTCATTGTTATATAGGGTGGATGAAAGGGTTGGAGACAATGCAAAATTTTCCTTTTTGGTAGACTATGGAGTATTTCTTAGAAAATCAAGAGTTCTATTACCTTGAGAGACGTATCAGGGAGACTTCCAACTCACCTGATGTTTCTTTAAGATTTTCTGAGGCGGAGTTGGAAAACAAGTACCAGTTTCAAAGATGCTGTGTTCATTGTGTCAGTGCAGGGCATTGTTTGATGTGATTGAGTTACTATACTGTTTTGCTGCTGTTTTCAGTGAACTGTCAATAAAAGAAATAATAAAAAATGTAGGCACAGATTAGCAGTAACTAAGAATATGGTTACTTTTAGTGGCGAAGTTAGGAAGGCAGTGAACAGAAACTGCTCCTATGGGTATTGTACTCTGGTTTACTGGTATTGCTGCTTCAAAAGCTTTGTGAAGAGAAAAAGGAAATCTGCTGGGCACTGTACAGTTGAATGTCATAAGCAAGTGATACTGCTTTTTTTGAAAAATTAGCTGGTAAAAGAAATATTGTAAATATGTCACTGATATTAGCATTTTAGGGAAACACAGTTAAATAATTTCGACTGATTTGAAATACTGTATTGTTTGTGGAAGAGGGTTTACCTCTTAGAAAGAAGTATTTCTGAAAAAAAAAAAAACAAAAAAAGTATTAAAACAGATACGAATAGTAAAGCAGTCATACCAATTTTCTATGCAGTGTTTTTGACCAGAATTTGAACTTTTCTCAAGATCTAAAACTTTTATTAGCTCCCATCTGTATCACTCCTCTCTTCAGTTACAGAAGGTTTACATAAGCGCCTCATTTTGTTTTGATAGTGTCAAAACTTTTCATCCTGACATCTGCAACATTTCATTTTTGCTTCATAATTTTGATTCATTTATCTAGATGTATAAACTTTGCTAAATCTATATTGTAACAGCATCTATTTTTTAAATAAGATACGTGGTTGCTTATTCTACATAACACAGTGCAGTATAATATCCAGGAGCAGAAGGAAAATGAAATAACATTTCATTTGTTTCAGAACTTACAATGCGATTCTTGTTCTATAGGGATGTCAATTTTTATTTCACTGCAGTCTTTATTTTTAAATATATAAATATATGTGTGTGTTTGTGTATGAATACATGAAAATATATATATGCACACACATGTATGAATAGGTTGCCCCATCCCTGGAGGCGTTCAAGGCCAGGCTGGATGGGGCTTGGAGTAACCTGGGCTGGTGGGAGGTGTCCCTGCCCAGGGCAGGGGGGTTGAAATAAGATAATCTTTAAGGTCCCTTCCAACTCTAACCATTCTATGATTTTATGAATATATCTATGCAAACGTAGTTTAAGAAATTTTAGGAACAATTTCCTTCTGGATGTTTTTAATCAATAGCTTTATTACTATCTGCTCTGCAATAATTTTTGGCACTATCCAACACTGTTCTTCCATTAGCTACATTGCTCTTTAAAAGCCTCTTTTCAACCGCTAGCCCACTGGCTAGAGTGTGCCGCCAAAATACTGAATGGTGGTAGAAGCAGCGCCCAGAGATGTAGCTCTTCCCTCCACCCACACTGTAGAGTCAGGTTTACTTTTTCCCTCTTTTTAACTCAGTGGCTACGTACATAATCCATATAAAATGTGATAGCAGAAACAGATGGAGTTGCATAATACCCGACAGCATAACAGTTGGGAACCCTCTAAGGAGGTGTGAAATCGGGATTAAAGTCTCCTCAGCTGGAGGAGGATATGGACTGGGATCTCCCCTGGGGAATGTTTTGTCAGCAGGGGAGGCAGTAGTAGGCAGGGGGGCACCTTTTTTTTCTCTTTTTCCTGAAATAATCAGAGCTCATCTACATGATGAGCCCGAGAAGTGAAAGAGCTGAATGTAGTCTTGCCCTGATGTGTCTTGACCGTAAACTTGAACATTTTCAGACCTCATTCTTGTGCCTGCTCAGTAAGAAGAGCTCTGGGTACCCATAAGTGCTAGAAAGTTTGATGTAAGCTCTTAATGTTTATGGATTTAGATGCCTAAGGCTTCTTGAAAACGTATTCTAGAGTTTTATACCAAAAATGTCAAAGTTACTTCAGCAGCAGCATTTTTGTTGTTTGTATAGAACTGTTCTTTGTAATAACTAAAATAACTCATCTGGGGAAGGTACAGATGCCAGACGGAAGGGTAATGTTGTGCCAATATCTAAAAAGAGTAAATGCAACGGTTCTGGTGATTGCTGGCCTGTTAGCCTGATATTGATCCAGAGCAAAATAATGCCGTGGTTAATACAAGGCTTGCTTAATAAAAATTTAAGGAAGATAATGTTATTAATGCCTAAGAGCATTAGCTGAGGGAAAATAGATCCTACCAAGCTACCTCGATGTCGGTTTTGATGAGATTACAAGCTTGATTGATAAAATAAAGATGTTGACATTAGTCATATGCCTTGGAAAAAATACCTGTAGTACATGATACCTTAAGAAGAACAGCAAAACAACATGGTGCAGTAGATTAAAAATAAGCAACTGGTATATTTTAAAACAATTTTGTTTAAAAAATTTTGGCATCACTGAGTAGATATGATTTGAGGGTCTTTTTTTCTGTACTATTTAACGCTTCTTATCACATGTAATTAATATAATTGGAGTATTCATAAAATTTTTAGATTACGGAGGGGTTGGGGATGTGGTTAATGATGATAGTGACTGAGCAGATGCAGAGTGGCTGGAATTTCTTGTGTGCTAGCAAGCAGCATGCAAAAAAGCCCATGCCTTTATTAATAAAGTCACACTTGCAGAAAGGAAGATCCTACCTAGGAAGTCATTACTCTTGCGGGCTGTTATTTTGATGGAAATGAATTAAATATGAGTTCTTAGTGCTATCCCCTCGTATGTGTACGCAAGGTGTATCAGGTAGGAATGGAAAAACAGTACCTCTGAATTTTGTTCATTTATAAACACTGTCAGAAAGTCCCCTAGCTCTGTCCACAGTTCAATGCACGTATCGATAATTTAAACAATAATCGTAAAAGACTTCCTTGCAAGAAAGATGACAAGTCTATATGCGCTCCCTGTAATGGAAAACTGAAGGGAAACAAAAATATCTTAATTTATCCAAATTGTAGAAGTGAAAGTTAAAACCTGACTTTGTTTTTGCATGGGGAACAGTAATTTGATAGAAAATTGGAAGGGAAGGGGTCCTTTCCTTTCGAACCAATAGTAATAGCTAAAGGCTGAAACCATAGGTGTATGGTTTTGGCTGAATTTCTAACTACTGAAAAATTCAAACAATATTTTAGCCTTAGTTACAGAGCTGACTGAACTGTGTCACTGCAGTGATCCTTTCCATTTTACACCGAAGGAGTATCATCATTATGGCGATAGTGGTGTATTTGTGAGGCCAGCTGAGCCACTGTCCAACGAAACATTCAAAAGCTATGGAGCCTGGAGCTTTGCTCGGTGAGGGCATCGAAACTTGTTCCAGCAGAAATTTCCAAGCACTGTAGTATGAGTAAATATGCAACTCTCTCTTATAACATTTCTGTCTTAAGAGTAATGAAGTGGAAAGTTCTGATAGCTAAAGACACGTTACAAAATTCCACGCACAAACTGAAGAGTGGGTAAATTTTGGCGGTGCTAGTGCTGTCTGTCAGATCAGGGAAAATCTCTATCAAGCTAAGGAATCAGCGATTGTCAAAAAAGAGCAATATACACCTTACTGGTATATATTATTTTGAGAAGCTTCAAGACAGAAGTGACAGTAAGTGGATTTTTGGAAGGTGGGAAAGAATAGGAGATAGACAGAACAAGCCCCATACCTGAGTTATGCAAGACAAATTCCCAATTCTATTTTTAGCAAGATAGAACAGTCACAGAGAATAGAGCAATATGCTATAAATGAGGGATGCTGACAAAGCACGTTGTTAAAAACTGGGGAAGGATAATGAAATAGGACAGAGAAGGCTGAAATTTTGTCAGCATTCCATAATGCAAATGAAAAGAAGCCATTACAGTTGATCTTCTTTGAGGAAGTGGTCTACATATATTCGTTTCTTAAATCAAAAGACAGATTAAATGCTTCAATAAAAAATTCTAAATTTTCTACTTCAGTTTATTGTAAATATCCTCATAGAACTAGATTTAGAGTTCTACAACGAGAAGAGATTAATTGGAGAATAAGTCCATATAAATTTTTTATTTATTATTATTATTTTGTGTTAAATTTTGGTGTAGAATTAAAAGAGGTGCTTTTCAGGAAGGGAAGAAGTAGCAGTTGACCATGTAGGGAGAAGATTAGAAACTGGCATTAGGAAAGTAAGTGCTAATTTTGAATGTAGAGCTGACTTAGAATTTCTATGACAAATTCATTTTTGTTTTAAGGGCTTAGTTTAGTAAAGTATGTCTCTGAAAGGATCCTAGACTATGTTCTATGTCTAGTTTTCAGCACACTTAATTGCTTTTCTTCTATGCTGCTGCCTTTGTGAGCACATAAAAACGAATAGAGTTCACTCACTGTTCATATGCTTAAATAATAAGTGTTATAAATCTGTATTCAGGTATGTCTCCCTATGTGTAGTGCGCATCCTCAAGATAGTTATGCTTTTGATATATATTTTTAAAATTATCTTATTGTTTACAGTGACTTACTCTATCAAGCTAGATAAATTCTGATTGTCTTGAGAGTAGGCAGGATAATAAAACAAGAACCTTAGTAAACCCCAGACTACAATTTCAGGTAAGCCTGAAGCAAATATGGTTAAATGTTCCTAAATACCCATATGCTTAACATAGCGATAATATATTTCATTTTTACAGACCTATGTACTTTTGGTGCATGACCTGGTTTTGGGGTGAGGAGGAAATTGCTGAAAATAATCTAAGGCAAGCTTTTCCTTGTGTGATGATTAGAAGCATGCGGAATGCTATAAGTCATTCACTGGAGGCAGCCTTCTGAGGTTCCAAATCTTCTGTCTTGATGGGAGATTCTGTCAAACATCTGAAACACCGAGGACCTCCTCATAACTGAGCCTCAGGCTCAATTAACTCTGTCTCTTACTGGTATTGAACAAATATTTCGTTGAAAGCAAAAATATTTTTCAATTTTCCTCCCTTCTTACTAAAGAAGATTAAAAATGTACAAAGGGTTCCTGGTGATATCATATGGTCCCTATATTAATCTGTTTTTTCCATCCCTGTGGTGTGATTCATAGTCAGTATGGCTTAAATATGAACACATATTCATCCTGCCTGGGCCTGGGATCCCTGTAATCCCCTGACCCAGGCTGGCTAGCTGAACAAAAGGAAGCCTTAATTAAATTATTGCATAAATTCCCTTTGGAGAAGCTGAATAAAATTCACTCGATGTAGGATATCCAGCCCTGAGCTGAGTGAAAGGAAATCTGGAAACCCAGTGAACTGGCAAATCTAAACTATTGAAATGCGGTGCTTCGAGAGATGATTATTTTTGAAAGAATTGCATCCCCTTTTGAAGCATTTTTGTTTTTTTTCTCAGCCTAGCTGGTGTCTGGGAGAGGTTTGTTTGGATTTGATTAAATCCGTTGTGCTCGTGACTGACAGCCTAGTTGGTGCGGAAGAGGGGAGCATCCAGGTTTGCCGCCTCATTGCTGTGCGGTGTACAAACTTGTCAGAAAAGAAGCGGAGAAACACAGCTGTTTCTCTGCTACGAGAGGGTGCTGGAGACCAGCAAATATTCTACATAGAGCTTGTTGGTTTTGTGAAGCCGAAGTATTTTGCACGTCCCTGGCAGTCTGATGGTTTGGGTGAAAAGGGGGAGGGGAAGAAGGACTTCCCAAGTTACTGTGTTAGCAAGAACTGTGCTGAAAACACCTAAAGCGACTGTGTTTGAGTGCCCTGCAGCAGCTGCTGGGGGGGGATGGAGAGCAGAAGCGTGAGCGTGGTCTGTGATGGCTGTATGGTCCTCCCAAATACCATTTTACACACATGTACATGGCCTGAAACCAAGGAGTGCAAGTATAAGTTTACAACCAGAAGTTTCAACCTGCCAGCACTGGGTAGCCGTTCAGGACACTTTATTTTTCTCAATTTAGAACAGCCGTAGGTTTTGAAATGCTAAAAATGCTGCAACGGAGTGTTGCCACAGCCTTGCCAAGGGTTTAATTGCCTGCCTGTGTCTGTGGCTTTCTGTCTAGCGATAACTATGAAGTGAAGGGATTCAGGATGTTATTGCTAACTGTGGTACCCCGTGGCTTGTCGTGAGTTTTGACGGAAGACTCATCTCTTCCATTTGAGGATGGAGCTCTATAGCTCAGACTCAGATTGCTGTCTGAGTCTGAACCCCAGCCCACAAACACGTACTGAGGATGACATGCTTGAGGATCAACAGTCTTGCATCGTATTTAGCTGTTGTATTATATTTAGCTGCCTAACAGCTGGGATGTTCCTTAACAAGATGTAGTCTGGCAATAATGCTAACAGCACAAAACCTGACGTGATGCCTTAATGATAGCATGTTCTTTCAGTTCTCCTATGCCCTCTTAACGCCTCTGCACAAGTAGCAGAGACAATTGCTCATTGACCAATTCAATTATTTTTATGTAGTTGGACCTGCCGCTAATGCTAATCAATTAGGATCTCCTTGTGCTACTGGGAGGTCTTTATTTATCTTTGGGACTTAAAGTATTTTAAATGTCTTTAGAAAAGTATCTTTCTAGAGAGAAGTTAAGAATTATCTGAAAAGATGAGGAAACCTCCCACTTTCTGCTCTTTAGTAAGGACTTTTCTTTTCAGGGAAATAAGATGTCATGGAAGTATAGTCTCTTTTTTCACATTTGACCAATAATAATGACGATGATAAATGGAGTGAATCAGACTATTTGCATATGGTTCCTCTAGCAGCAGTGTTTCTGTTGTTTCCTTCTTGGCTGTCACTTAAAATCTGTTCGTCTGCACAGAGAGCCATGCTGGGAGCTGATCTGTCTGCAGACTGTTCAGGTTTTCGATCAGAAGGGTTAGCTTTTACGTGTTCAAGCTTTCTAAGCAGGCTTGGGTTGTGCAAGTGCTGGTGTTGGCACACAGGAGGAGGAGAGCCGAGCCTGGGTTAGAGAGGAAGATCAGGAGCAGATATTTTAAACTGCCGTGGGACTGCAATGCCGGTGTATTGCCTGGGTGATGTGTGTCTTCAATGGGAGGAATTCAGCAGTTTGCTGGGTAGGTTGTTGTTTCAGAGAAAAATTCTGGATAATACAGTCCAGTGGCTCACGCAGAATCTTTTCCTGTTGATTTCAGTCCTTGACCTTTGCCACGAAGTTTTCTTTTACGTTTTGCAGTACAGCAAATTTTCAGTGCTCAGTTAGCTAATAGTTCTGCATGAAGAGGTTCACACTGCTTTAAATGTTGTCTCACTGCTGACCTTGCACAGGGTGCTCTCAACTTCCCCCCTTTACACAGATACCAGTTTTTGAGAATGGGGTCAGGGACACATCCCTTCTGTCACATCATGTAAAATGGAGTTTAAATAACTCTTTTGGAAAGCTCTGAGAATGCAAAATCGGGGGGGGGGGGGGGGAAGAAAATGCTTGATATTGGGAAATAGCTTTATAATGAACTCTTATCTCCTAACTATTTCCACTAGATAAGGTACCTCTTATCCAATAATAAATAAAATAGTAGCTAAGTCAAAGTTTGGTTGGATCAGGTATACACTAATAATAAATAAACTTAAGGATTCAGATTTATAGTCTAGAAGCATAAAAACAGCGAAGCTGGTGATACCGAGTCCAACCAATTCAATAAAGTCTTTTGGAAAGTGGCCACTAGGGAAGCATAAAAAAAACCAGGACAAATGGAGACTTACCCAACCTTGGGGAAAACCTCACAGGTTTTAACTGATGTCTTGAGGAGAAAAGTAAGGCGGTTAGCTGGAATTTGTATCTGTGCATCATAACTGATAGGCAGTGACAGATTCTGCCCCTGACCTGTTTGGAACCCATTGACTTCCATCAAATCCTACAACAGTGTCATGCAAAACTGTGGTTTTAAATGGTGGTTTTACCACGATTCTTTCTTTTGAAATTTATCCTCCTGTTTTTGTATGAAACACATGAAATAATAATGTTGGGTTTTTTTCAACTTCATCATATGATTCATTATTTTATATACTCTGGTCTTGTTCCTGTATCTTTAACAGAAAGAAAAAATTTGCTCTGCTTGTGGGGGGTTTTTTTCCTTCTTTTTTTTTTCTATTTAGAAAGTTCTGTACAGTGTATCTTAATTTTTTTGTACTTTTCCATAGTTCTGCTCAAAGTCCTTCTTGAAGTAAAATGTCTAGGATTACATGGAAAATTCCAGACCTGGTACATCATGAATTTACACAATGGCGTAATAACGTTTTTGAGATATTTGTAACAGTTTTCTATTTGCCTTTTTGAGTGCTACTGAGCATTAAGCTGACACTTTTAGAGAACTGTCTGACATGACACCAGATGTCTTGTATGCGTGGCAATGTATTATCTCGGGCCTATTATTGTGCTAGGTAGGGTAATTTTTACTTGTGTGCAGCTCATTGCCGTTGAGCTGTATCTACCATTTTATGCCCAGACATTCTGTATTGTCCGTGCCTTTTCAATCAAACTTATGTACAAACGTTCAAACTTGCTATGTGATTTACTTAAATGTTGAATATCACAGCTCTGAGCACTGATCCTTGAAATAACCTACATCTCCTATTATGGGGGAAAAAAAAAAGTAATTCTGCCATATCCCTTTTATCTTTTAGGGAATCTTTAATTCACAAGATGACCCTCTCTCTTATCTCGTGATGATATAGCTATTTTTAAGATATTTAGGTAAGGGACATTAGCAAAAAAGTTTATCATATAGACATAGCTTATATTAATTATTCTTTTCCAGAAGCTTCTTGCCTTTTCAATGGGCTTTTATAGACTTGAGAGGCACGTAAACACTAGTTTGACTATTTCTCTATGTATCCTATTAATTTTCTTATGTTATATGGCTGTTACTTCTTTTTTTTATTATACAGTTTCCACCTGTTTTCTAGGATTAGAAGTCTCATTTTAATCTCTACCAGCTTCTGTTTTATGTAGATGCTAATAACAGACTAATTGCTGTAATACTGACCTACTAGTAGTACTTCAAGGGATGTGAGTATGATCTGTCGCATTTAGGTTGTTCATTAGTCCTAAAAAGAAAAAGAAATGGCGTGAAATACTGTGTTTTCTTGTTGTGCCTTGATTTTGCTTTGGGGGACATGGTTCCTTAAGAGCGATGGAAGAGTTGGTATTTGTGTTCACGTAGGCACAGAGCTCTTGCAGCACTGCTGGAGAGAGCCGAGGCCGACCCAACTTACACACACCTCCACGGTTAAGAACGCTGCGCTTTGCTGAAAGGGACACGGAGCCTCTTCTTACCCTGAACACCCTCCCCACAGTTTCCCAGCTGGGTTAGGCTCAGTCCTGTTGTTGATGACACAAAGTGCTGAAAATGGAAGCCACCAGAGATTTTTGGAATACAGGCACTGAGGCATATTAAAGGACAGATTAATAGTGTTATACAATGGGGATATCTGAAGAGTTTTATTATTTTTTTTTAAGCCATAGTGACCAAAGTGATAATTCCTTTTAAGCAGAAAACTAAGATAATTATCTGTGCCTGACCTGATACTGTATGTATGTACAAACCTGGAATCTTTGATGATTGTGGTTATTTATTTACACGGAGGGGGAGAAGGTTCCCTTAGCAGTTTTTTTAACCTGGATTTTTACTAAGCTCACATTATGAAAATGACTTGCCTCTGAAGAATTGTTCTATAGAAATTTAGCCTTCATGATTAAATTTAGCAATATAGTGAAACAGATTTTTGACTCATTTAGAAAACCTTAATCCATCTCTTAATGAAGTTTCCATAATCAACTTATGGAGGGGGATGGGGGGGATAGAAAATTAAGAAAATTCAATATTTAACAGTTAAAATGTGACAGTGTACAGACCCCAAGGCACTAGGAAGAAGAAAGTACTGCAAGGCTTTCCTTTAAAGAACACTTTCCATTGTTGTCAAGAAGCTAATTTTCAAAGTTCATTTTCACCAGTGGAGTACTACTGTGTTTTGAATAGCAAAATTTGATGTTTTCTTTTATTGCTGTTAGAAAACTTACTCAGTTTAAGCTGAAAAAGATGTTTTGATACATTGTCTTTCTCAAATAAGTTCCCAGCAGTGAGAAATTACAGATTAGTGTCAAATGACGATCTCTGTCGCAGAGATATGTTCTAAACTAGCAGCTCTCATGGCACAAAGCTGTCTGAAATAGCACTATGTACTGCCTCAAAGACAGCGCGCGTTCTCGAGTCGTTCCTGGGCAGATGTCACATGGGGGAATTAATAACCTACACTGCTCTTGAAAAGATGTAATTTTTCTCCCCCCCCCCCCCCCCCATTTTTCCCCATGTAAGTTCTCAATAAAGCCAAAAAAAGAGATTTGGTATTAATAATGTTTCCTAACCTTCTGAATGATTAATATTGAGATGATGACTTAGTATGAATAAGATTATTCAGTTCTTCTGATTATAAGACTTAATAGTGATAATGAAGTCAAGGTTAAATAACGCTTATATAGCACCTTTCAGTGGGGGGAGTTCAAATGTTATATACACATAATTAATTATGCTTTAGAAGATTACTATTATAAGCATGTAAGTAATATTCAGGAAAAGCAAAAGTTAGCAAAACGAGTATTTTGTCCCATGTTCACATTGTGAGAGATGGGGGCAGAACCGAGCAACCCTGAGTTTCAGGTCCTCTCTTAATCACTCAGTACAAATACATTATTAAAAACAAACCACGTTAAAAAGAGATGAATAACTAACTGCACTCAAATTGCTCTTCTGTTAACTTCAGTTAGCTAAATGTGGAGCAGGAGTGTGGAAATGTGAGTAAAATTTTGGGGGAGGCAGATTTTTTTATCAGAATGTCACTTGGGTGGCACTGTGTTGAGATGTGTGATGGACCCAAAGAGATTAAGCAGCAGAGCACATGTAAGTGCCGACAGAAGGTGAGGTCACTGCTCAAATAGAAAAGGGTGGCTGTCGCAGAGGCTCAGAACTTGCTGGAACTTTGCTGTTCCAGTACATGAACAGGTCTCTCATTGCCTCAGGTTTCCCTGCTGCCTTTGCAGTCGGCCAGCCTTTAAATGTCAACAAAGAGGTAGGGTTGGGGTCTTCTAGTTTTGTTTTGGTTTATTTTACTTTATTTTGTTTTATTTTACTTTATTTTACTCTATTTTACTTTATTTTACTTTTATTTTATTTTATCATACCTTATTGTATTTACCTTATTTCTTCAGAGCTTTATTAGCAAATAGGATTTTAATTAGTCAAAACAGAAAAAATGTAGGTGTACAGTTCACAGCACGTCTGCTCCTTCCCAAAATCAAAAATAAATCTGATTTATAAAATATTTTTAATTATTTCTTTTAGTAGATGTAGAACCTTTTGATTTGAATGTACGCATTTTATTTTTTTGTACGAGTAGTGGAGAGGAGAAGGGGCAGGCATGGAAGACATTTGTTGCTTGGAAGAAGAGATACGGCACTGCCCAAAGTCATGGAGAATTGAGTCCCGCTGAAGGTGTGTTTATGGGAGTCGGTGCCACAAAGCGTTGCCTTCTACTGTTCTCCCCCAGCCCAAGCTGCGAGGTGAGCGGTCAGCCAGTGCCCACTCAGTCCTGCCACGAGGCTCTGGGAATCCTCGGGCTGAGGGTTTTACGCCTCTGAGCTATGGGAACCCCTTGCTCACGTCTCCATGACTGTTTGATCTCAAGTGTACCCCTGGCAGTGGAAAGCCGAGGAGCACGGCACGCACAGGCGCACTGTCCCGGCAGGGTGTATTGACCGCCGGAGTGTGGGAGTGCCCGGGTCCGGCCCTCACCTCCCGCGGGTGACGGAAGGTTTTCTGCACTCCTTAGTCAGCTGAGAAGCAGAACGTGTTCTGCTCTGGCAATCCAAAATGAGTGCAAATTAAGGTAAATTAGAAAATCATGAACTATTTAATACTCCTATTTCCACATTATTTATTCAAAAGAAATTTCTATTAACAGTGCATTGGGCTCACAAAGCAATTAACTCCATCCCTTTCACAGATTCCTCTACAGATACACTGACATGCTCTGCAGAACAAAGGATTTGATCTTTTGGGACTAAGATGCTGCTGGTTTGTTGGTTTGGGTTTTTTTAGTTTTTGGGGTTTTTTTTCCCATTTGCTTATCACTGTGTTAACATGTGAGGGAAAATGATTGGTTACATTGCTGCATTCTGTGAAGACGTAGGAGGTCAGGAAGATGTACCTAGATCTACATCCACTTCAGAAATATTTTCCATTGCTAATATTCAGAGCATCCAGAATGATTGTCTCTTCTTCCTTCAAGTCTGCTTTGCTCTTGTTTCCCTGAGAAATACGGCTGAGTACACAGCTTCTGATTTCTACGTTTAGTCTGGTGCCTGAAGGAGATACAAAACATAGATAATGGTTCCTCTCAAAGAAGACAAGTGTTATTAGTGAAACTATCAAGTATTTCATTGACAGAAAGATGCATTCTTCCTCAGTTCCATGGGGTTCAAGAGTCAGTTCTGGGATGGTGGATGCCTTTGTGTGAGACAGTTAATTTTCTACATAGCTCTTATAAATACTGTAATGCTGAAGTAAATGCACACTTTAATTATTCTAAAACATAATTTATACATTAGTTTCCATAGTAACTTGTCATTGCTGTGGCATGGTTGGAGCTAGTGACATTTGTGAGTGTAGAAAGTCAATTTATGCAATGATTTACAATGTAGCAATTGATTTCTCAAGTAAATATTGTTTTTGTTGGTTATGGCCAGCTGCATTTGTATTGAAATTGTTGTATATTCCATAGGTATAAACTAGATGGGAAAATTAGTCAATGAGGTCACTGTATTTTAAGTGTTAAGAACTGTAATTGAAATCTGTTTCTGCAGAAGGCTGTATTTTCAAAAATATACTACTTTGACACATGGGAATATTGTTTCTTCAGGGCTTGCTCCACTGTTAAATAAAGATTTAAGTGTTTAGCTCTGAAGGAATCATCACTTTCAACCAGGGACAATTCAGTGTGCCAATAAAAAGGTTGTGTACAATTTAGAAAGAACAAGAAAACAATGTTCTTTGTTCTAATTAGTTTTCTTGATATATAAGGTAATATATTTCTCAGAAGGATATAAATGATACTAACACTTTTATTTTGACATAATAAGCCTTCTAAAGAATTACTGAGTTTAAATGAAAAATATATACAGTACTTGCAACCCTGTTTTCCACTGTTACGCTTGCAACTATTGTTGCATATATCTGTACATGGAGGAAACCTGTACATGGATTAAACCATGAGCTATTGCTGCTGCAAACTTAGTTTTTTAATAGGCATCTTTAATAGATTATGAAAATCTGCAGCAGTAGAACGTCGTGGGGAAGAACTGGTTCATCCCAAAATGGGTTTGCTGCAGTGGAAGAGAAGTGACACACAAATCTTGTCTTGACTACAGAATCTGATAGCTACAAAACCACAATTAACCCAAGAATGGTTTGACAAAGACAGCACAGTTGATGAAAATAGAAGTTAGAATGCCAAATACCCGTGATCTGATGCAGATTTCTTTGATTAGTTGACATTATTGTGTATATAACTTCAGCTTCTCCTGTACAGACATGAAAGTCGGGGTACTATATGGCAACGAGTTTAATTGTTCAATGCTTTAAAGGTTTCTTTTGGTAATAGGTTCACTACATTATCTGCTAGTACACAGGATAAAACCTGGTTATATTGGAACAGCAGTTTCATATTTTTTTCTTTTGTTATAATGTCAGTGTTTAGAATATAGGTGACTAGTTACTCAGTTTGAGGAGGAGGTGCAGAGCAAAGAATAAAGGCAAGTGTGACTTACAAATATTTCAGCTAAGATAATACACACTAAGGAGGAAGGGAGTATTTCTACTGCGCGCGTGCCCTGGTGAGAAGGCCTCTGTGGAGTTAACAGTACCCTGACAGTAATACAGACAGCAATACCAATGTGCACGGTTAAAGGGTTTTGTGTGGTCCCGCAGGTGCCTTCACCGTGCTGTAGCTACGGGCCTTGCACGTGCAATTCTCCAGCCTGCCGTTTGCGTTTAGCTGTGTAACCTCTTGCGTAGCTGCTGCGGCTGTGTTTCCCAGGCCCCTGTGACAGCGATGCTCTTTGCTGTTGTTATGCTGTGGTTCGTGCTGGTGTCCCCGTGGTCTTGCATGTGCAAACCTGGGGGGGTTCTCATGGGAAACAACTGCTGCTGGGGTGATTCCCCTCCTTTCATAACTGTTTCCTACCCCTTATTTTCTGCTTTCTGAATTGCAGAATGGTTAGAGCTGGAAGAGACCTTCAAGATCATCCAGTTCCACCCCCCTGCCATGGGCAGGGACACCTCCCACCAGCCCAGGTTGCTCCAAGCCCCATCCAGCCTGGCCTTGAACACCTCCAGGGATGGGGCAGCCACAGTTCCTCTGGGCAACCTGGGCCAGTGCCTCACCACCCTCACAGTAAAGAATTTCTTCCTAATATCTAATCGAAATCTCCCCTCTTTCAGTTTAAAACTGTTCCCCCTCGTCCTATCACTTCACTCCCTGATAAAGAGTCCCTCCTCATCTTTCCTGTAGCCCCTTTAGGCACGGGAAGGGGCTAAAAGGTCTTCCCGGAGCCTTCTCTTCTCCAGGCTGCACAGCCCCTACTCTCTCAGCCTCTCCTCACAGCAGAGGGGCTCCAGCCCCCTGCAGTCATTTAAATATGTGATAAGTGTGTACTGCTGGGTAACACGCACAAAGGCGTAGTCACTGATCTCAATACCATGGTTGCACTTGATCAAATACTCTCCAGTCAGCAGTAGCAGCATCAGAAGTGGTAACTACCCTTGAGAGAGTTTGAGCCAGGTCCAGTGAAAAGTGTATCAAACTGAGGAAAGCGTAGCAAAAAGTCCTTGCTGGCATCACTACCTGCTGCATTGCAGAAGCCTGTCACAGCATCCGCTCTGCAACATCTTAATCCTTAAACCAGCTCATCAGTAAATTACTACTTGAATTACAGAGCATAAGTATTGCAATTGTAGCTGTGCCTGGTTCACGAACAGGTGTTGCATTGTAAAGGGACGGGGTGGGAAGTGGGGATGGAGCAGAGCAGGTTATGAGAAAACATCTCTTCTCCTCTCCCGCCTGCCTGAGAAATGTTTGTTGTCCGTTGCCTCTATTGTTTTCATTCCCCTTTTCTTTCTCATTTGATGACGGAGGAATAAGAAATAGATTTGGTCCTAGGAGGTCAGTCCGAACGCTGATGGAGAAATAGATTGAGATTGTGTTTTGGAGGAAATTTTCTAAAGGCATTTGAATGTGGCTTTCCTTTTTCTCCTTCCCCCCCACAAGAAGCAACTGGCCAATGGAAATTATAGAGAGACTGCTGAACTTCCACCAGCTACAAATTCATTTGTATTTTTATATTTACCCATTTTGTGTGTTTCCAGCTCCTGATGGAGATAGTGAAAGGCTGAGCATAGCATTACAGAAATCTGCCCTGAAAAAGAATTGGGGTTGGGAGGGGTAAAATGTGTGTATGAAATTGGAAAACAATAAAATGTCACCTCAGTGAAGCTTCTCTAGTACCTGGCATGCTTTATTTTAGTAAATTTTCTTAATAATTTTGTTTCCTACAGAAGGTCTATGCATATGTATATTGCAGCTGTTGCAGTACTAAAAAGATTGTAAAAATTAACTTGAAAAAGGCAAAGTATGGAAGACTACTGAGGGCTGGCTGTATCTTGAAGACAGTGTGGAAACAGCAAGGGCAGATTAGAAATGAAGAATGAGAAGTTCATCCGTCACCATTTTTCTATTTTACTATGATGTCTTAGTTATTTTATCTGTAAAATGAGGATAACAGGATGTCTGTTGGGTGGGCCGGTCAGTATGCAGTCTCGTAGACAAATTGCAATAGTTCAGGAAGTTACTGCTTGTCAAATGAGCGGCGAAAAATGTATGAATATTCCATCTTGTTTCAAAGGAAAATGTGGTAGTTTAACCCATGTGCATTATACTTGGGAAATGGAGTGTATTTTACATACACACACATACTCACAGACACACAGAGTTAATGACTGTGATTGACAGATAAACTATAATTTAACTGTCATCACATGAACGTGACCAACGATTCGTATGCAGAACTGTAACACTCCTCATCAGCTTTGTAATTCATGTTTTCTAAATACACAGACATACACCATATGCGGATGTTCTTATGCCAGAGGAGGACGTTTAGGCTAGAGTACACAGACGCCGTTGCTAGTTAGTAGGTTTTATGCACATGCTTTTTATGCTGTTGTTGGAATTGCAGCCATTTATCCAAGTGACTAAAATGCTTTCATTGTGGCCAGGTGCTTGAGATGTTTTGCTCCTTCGCTCTGCTTTTGTTAAGGGTGAACCTAAAGGAATCCAAATATTTTGCGAGTATTCTGCCAATACTGCAAAGATGGTTTGGTAAACTGGGGCGACGTACTTTCCCGTACTTTTTGACAGTAACTTCATATCTGTGGGCCAGAAGTTTGGGCGGCATGTGTTTGAAGCACTAGGAGAAAAGTTGTTTTTTTCCAAACTAAAGCAAAGTTCCTCATTCCGTCAGTAGCTTACCTCTGTGTGTGATCGGTGGCAGTGGCTTACCGAAGGTGAAGGCTCTTGAAACTTTGTGGGTGGTTCTCTTTTTCATAGGAAGATGTATCAGGCTTTGCTTTTCTGTGCATCTAAAACCCACCTTAGCTAGAGAAATCAAGGACAAACTCTCATCTACGCTTGGCCGACCTAGTCCATAAGTAAGACATGGTAATAATTAAAACTTCGAGGATACTTTTATTAATTCAATGTTTGAGGTGCAAGAACTTGTGGTATTCCTGCCATCCCACTCAGCTATAATGGCGTAGCGGTCAGAGCACTCTCCGTTCCCTTTTCTTTCTGAAGGATTGCTCTCCATGCCAACCCCACAGGCTGTGGACTAGGGCATTCAGTTTTGTTTCAGTCTTAGTTTCCAATTAAAAGATGTCTAATATGCATTCATGTTGCTCCATGTGCATGCATTCAGAAGATCCTTTGGCAGTGTCACATTTTATACGATGGAGAGACTGAAGGGCTTAATTCTCGGTTATGGATTCTACACTGCCGTTAGGTCTAAGATTTATGAGAAGGAAAAGGAAACTGAGGAAAAAAGACTGAAAGCAGTGGTTAAGTAGAAGAGCAAAGTGCTTTAATGAGAGAGTAACAAACAGCGTCAACTGACGTGCCAGGTATTGCCTCCTCTTCATCTCACAATCAGCAGGCAGAAGGACAGGGAGAATTTCCTCTCTAGTTTCTCAACGTTTCATATCCACGGTTGCAATATTCCTCTTCAATTCAGGTTTGGATTCTGACTTGTTTAGATTTGGACTTCTTAAACTCGATTAGATTTCAGTGAACTGCATTGACATCAGTTTCCATTACTGTACAATTCTGCTATATACTTTGTCCCCATTTCTGTATAAGTAATGTGTTCTTCAATTAATTTCTGAAGAGATTATCAAAAGCATCCATTTGGTCACTGAAAGACGTCTGTATTTTAGACCTATTTTTAGAAATTGATGAGATGCAGCATGTGAAATGCTGCACTGTATAACACTCGTGGATCACTGGACACCATACAGAAGTTTGTAAAATACTGTTATTTCAGTTAATTACAGTGTTGTGAGTCTATACAGTTATCTGAAAAAAAAAAAGAGATTTAAAACAATGAAAGGATTTTAGTTTAGCGAAGTATTTATTGCACTGTGATCAATAAGATGAAGAGAATTTTAATGCATGTTTAGATTTCCATTGAATAATTGGTGCAGCTTTGAAATTCATGCACAACAGAAACTAGTCAGTCTTCATTCTTTTACATGATACGTATACACATTAAAAACATATGTAGTTGTGAAAATCTTATCAATTTTCACCACAGATATCTTTATACTGCCATGCTTTGGTGGTTGCTGCATCATTTTTTTCACTACGAAAAGTGGCATATGTAATTATAGGGGAAGGTACAATTACAAATTGCATGCAATTACATCCAAACAAGTAAACAAAATAAAACTACATTCAGCAAGCAAAGGAATAGCTGAAAGCCTTTTAATGGAGATGCCAAAGATGAGCTTTTGCAGCTCTACAATTTGCCAGTCAAATTGTTGTCACTTAGGAGAACTTCCCCACAGAAGCTCAGAGTAGAGCAAATGATTGGCAAATTGTCTTTCTAAATTATTATATACTGTTCTGATTGGTTTTTCCCTATTATTCTTTGACAAGATCTTAATATTTTCAAAGTTGAGAACTTGTATGTTTTTCTTCAAGAAGTGAACTTTCCTGTTCCTCATGTCTCATGAAGTGAGACACATTCACTGCGTGGGGCACGTTGCAGGAAATAGGTAATGTTTTGAGGGCGTGATTGTAATAATAAAGCTTTATGGGTTTTTAAAAAGATCACTCAAAAGAGGATAAATACTGTGTCTATATTGCTCAGAAGTTTATCACTGAAAAATAAATTCTGTCTTCTGGATCTAAATCAATGGGAGAAGTAAACAAAGCTGCAGAGATAAGGTCATGTTCTCAGGTATAGACAGATCTGAGTCTAAAGAAATTAAATTTTGGTTGTAAACGACCGCCGAGAATGTCTTTGTTGTCTTGTGTACAGTTACTAGAGCTACGGTCTAATTAATGCTGGTTAGCACTGCAGGACACACAGATCAAACGGCTGTTTTCTCTTACCTTTTCTACTGTGCAACTGCCTTTCACACAGAGCTACAGCCTCCCTGATGGAATTTCTGATGCTTTCTGGTGAAAAGGGACAAATTCCCACGCAGGGCACTTTTTGGTTTATTATTTTTTGAAAGATTAAAAGTTATTGAGGGGTTTGGATAAAAGAGAGAGCTGGCATAGGGATTCTTCCGTATCCCTTTAACAAAAACGAATAATAAAAAACAAATCTCTTCTTCAACCTATCCAGACACAGTCAGATTATCTTATGATATCATGGAATGCGTTCGCCAGCTGCATCCTCTTGACAAATAATCCTCCCTCTCCACCAACAGCATACTTCAAGATAATTGGCTGAAATTTTCTTAGCAAATAATTATTTGACCAATTAAAGCAGTTAGTCCGCATAGTAATGAACTGTGAATAGATTTTTAGTTCCTATGAAATCCTGCATTGTTACAAATGGAGGGAAGATAAAGAACATCTTAAAGTTGTTGAACAAATAATTTCTTCCAAAAACACTGAAAAGATGCAAAAGTTTTTCTTTCTGCAAACATTTATGGAAACCAACTGCTATTCACATTGATGCTTAAGGCAAAAAAGCAGTAAAATGAGCGGTGAATATAAAATTGAGAGAATATCTTTTAGACAAGGTTTTTGAATCCTTTTTTTAGTTTATTCACCCAGAATCATACAGTAAAACATTATCTTTATAAGATTTTCCGTAGAAGTCAAGACCCTACATATAAGGGCCTACCCTGTTCTGTGAAGAATTTTCCATTTAACTCTTACTGTGTTCAAACTACTTTAAAATATTATTCAACTACATTATGTATCACATAGAAACTACATACGGCATATTTCTTCTGCACCTGTGTAACAACTGATCAAGAAATTTATATCAATATTAGATTAAATGTCTGTGGTCACACTATGGAGCACGTCACCAACTCTCTGCTTAGTCAACTCAGAAGAAACCAGCAGCAGACGTTCTTCGAGATGGAAAGTCTTTGAAAGGACCTTGTAATTGGGCAGTAATAGTCTCATACCTGAAATATTTTCCTTTATGTCATTTGAGCTCAGTGGGCGAGCTAGTGCAATGACTTGGATTAAAAATGCTATTGGAAGCTAAGAGAAAAAATTAAGAAGCAACCAGGAACTCTGGGGAGAAAACCTGCTTGCTTATATATGAAAGAAGAAAGCAGATAACTAATAAATGTAGGTGGAAAAAAAAACATCAAAAAAACATCCAAGAGTAGATGACCAAACCAGGAAAATCTGACAAAGAGATAACATGGTGGGCAGAGGAGTATTAGCAAAAGCTGCAGGAGCTGAAGACTAAAGCTAAAGTATTCTAAGTGCACGAGTGGAAAAAGTAGCTGAAAGCACAGCATTTATTAGACTGAAACAATGGCACATTTGCACCATCATCTTCTGAAGTAATTTGCCTGTAGGACAGAAAAATATCTTGTTTTGAAATCAGATGGAAATTAAAATGCAGCACTGTCTCCCAGGTTCTTGTTTTAGGTAAGATTTTGACAGCTACCAATGTCTGAAAAAGCTTTCTCTCTCGGTGTCTGTAATTTGGGTTAAGAAAAATAAGCGAGAAGTAAGACTTCGATGAATCTTGTGTCAGTGTGTACATGGATATAGATTTGAGTTACCTGTTACTTTCTGGGTAGTCTGCAGAGAAGTTGCTTAGATTTCAGTAGTATGAACTTAATTTAAACTAAAGGTGGTTAAAAATTAAATCCACGAGAGAGTACAGATTTCAAATCAGCATGCACTTTAAAATACCATCAAAAAATCTCATCTTGCTACTTTTACTCAATGTCCCATTAAACATTTGAGCATAAAATTTCAAGAAATAATAATAAAAAAAAAGTTTTATATTTGGTTTCTACATATCTTGCTGATGCCTCAAATTGGAAGTGTTCACCAAATTGTCCCCAAAGACCATCTGGCTGAATCCCAGCATTGGTTCTCCCAGGCTTCAAATTAGCACATTTCTAAAATATTCTGTGGCATTTGCTCTAAGTGCAAACTGTCCTGCCACTGAAATCATTTGGAGCAGTGTTACATGTCACGTGCACAAGTTCAGTTAAGATTTTAGCTTATCCATGGTGGTACTGATGTGATTCCTCCCTAAATGCCCCACCACCTCCATCCTTATGCTGGTGTTCTCACTTGCTCTCTCTGGGAGCTGACACGTCTTGCTGTGGTTAAGACAAGAATTCATCTTTACAAATTTTGTTTTCCCTGCATTAGTTTTCTGTCTACTTTGCTCCATGGAGACAGCAACAATTCCACCTCCCTACCAGCCTGTCTCTACGTTAATGTTTTAGTTTAGCTCAGGGATGTACACTTCTTAAGTGAACAAAGGAGATCTTCCAGTCTCTGAACAAACTTCAATGATTAAATATTAGCAATTTTTCAAGACTAGTCCTTTCTATTCTGGCAAATTTGTATCCTTCTTGTATGCGTTTGTTTAAATAGAGAGATACCATGGTGAAATGGTGCAAGTTTCCTTAGTTCCTTAAGTTAATGATATTTTGTGATTATCATATGTAATAAGTTTTAAAAGATTTGGGAGGAAGGAATGGAAGCGGGGGTGCAAGGAAGATAGATTTTTTTTATTTTTTTCCCCCTTTCATCTCCTCTTGTTAATCTGAATAGTAGCCTACAGAATCTTTCTTCAATGTCAAACTCAAGGTTAACGTCAGACTGTTTACCCCTGTTGTGGAACTACAGCGTGAACAGCAAACAACACAGGGAAGTTTGAAAGCCAGTTCATCCAGCAGCACAAGCTTTGTTTCACCCGGTCGGTACTCAGAGGCTGCAGCTTTAACTAGAACTGCAAGTGACCTTGATTTAGTCTTTAGTTTAAGTAAAAATGTCATTATGTATCAGCAATTAGAACAAAAAACATATATTGCAAAAAGGTATTTGACAGACCAAGTTGCAGGAAAATCCATTAATTGTATTTTATTCATGGGGCCTTTTATTTTCTCCTTGCAAACATTCATAGAAACATAACTTTTATTCACAAAATTGTGCAAAGAAAACGATACATATACATCTGTGAACTGCTGTTCATAGCTGGTGTGGCTGAAGAGAGATCAAAGCAGGGAAGGAATGTCACTGGAATTCAGAAACCAGTTGTATAGCACCACCATGAATAGCCAAATGGCTAGGAAGTGTATGTATTGCATAAATGATTAACCAGATTTTGAATAATGACTAACTGTGATTCCTACCAGGTAAAGCATTCTATATGTCTTGGGTTTTTGTTCATGGGAAATAGTCCCCCCATCCTCAATTAATTCTTTCTACCTGAAAAGCAGCCATCATGAACCTTTATACCGATGGGTTAGGTCGTCTTTACCTACATCTATTTTATAGCCCTGTAATTGCCTTGATTTCTGTGAACTTACTCTTTATTTATATTGCTATAAATAAAAAAAAAATATTAACCAATATAGCCACACAATCTCCATGTAATAATATAGATGTTAGCTATATTAGCCTCTTGGCATCATAGAATCATAGAATCATAGAATGGTTTAGGTTGGAAGGGACCTTGAAGATCATCGAGTTCCAACCCCCCTGCCACAGGCAGGGACACCTCCCACTAGACCAGGTTGCCCAAGGCCACGTCCAGCCTGGCCTTGAACATCTCCAGGGACGGGGCTTCAACAACTTCTCTGGGCAACCTGTTCCAGTGCCTCACCACCCTTAAAGTGAAAAACTTCTTCCTACTGTTTAATCTAAACCTGCCCTCTTCCAGCTTAAAGCCATCCCCCCTCGTCCTATCACTACATGCCCTTGTAAAAAGTCCTTCCCCAGCTCTCCTGTAGGCCCCCTTTAGGTACTGGAAGGCCGCAATAAGATCTCCCCAGAGCCTTCTCTTCTCCAGGCTGAACAGCCCCAACTCTCTCAGCCTCTCCTCATAGGAGAGGTGCTCCAGCCCTCTGATCATCCTCGTGGCTCTCCTCTGGACGCGCTCCAGCAGGTCCATGTCCTTCTCATGTTGGGGACTCCAGAGCTGGATGCAGTACTCCAGGTGGGGTCTCACGAGAGCGGAGTAGAGGGGCACCATACTTGAAAGTTTGGAATAGAGAACTTCAGCTGCCTTGCAGAAAGTTTAGAGAATATTAATAACTCCAAATAGAAGAAAAATGTCAATTATGGGTCTAATAAACAAATTGCTCAAAAATATATTGTGCATGCATTTAGTGAGTAGTCAATTATGCATGATCTTGCGTGCATTTTTTGCTTTTCCTGTATATTCGATTACTTGAATTTAATAATTTACATACTGTCTCTCCATCAACATACCCTTGAGACCCTGGTCTGATATTTTTCAGATTAAAGCCTCATTGGTTATGTTAAATGGAGCTAAATATATATTTCAGAAAAATGAGAAGGACATATCAATATTGACGTATCTTCCTGGAATTCAGGGACTGGAATGAAAATCATCTTGAAATCTTGAACTGAACCTTGTTTGCAGATTTTATTTGCCATTAATATTTCTTGAGGATTTGTATAAATACTTGCATTTCTGGGGAATTACAGGGTCCTGCAGTACGGTAAACTTATTTTATTGGAAGGAAAGGGTGACTGAAGCTTTTCGTTGTGTTAAATCACATGAAGAGTTCTTATTTCGCGTGTGAGGTTAGTATAGACAGGTTATGTTACACAAAGACTATAAAAGAGTACCCGTTAGTTGCACTGACGTACTATATAGTCAGTAGCAACATTTAATTTAAAGGCAGGAGAGCTGTGGTTCTGCTCACGTTCAGTTCTTTTCTCTGTGTTCCACATGTGTATGTGAATGATTTGTCCGGTAATTGGGTATGTTGTTTCAAACTGGGAATTTGTCATTTTAAACTTCTTTTAAATAGTTCTGAGTCAACTGAATAATTAATCAGATCACGGCGCAGGTGGTGTGTGTAGGATTCCCAGCCTGGACTTCACTTTTTGATGGCCATGCAGCCCGTCTCCCTGTATTACGCCTGAGCTCCTATGTGAAAGTGTTTATTTGGCATGAATAATCAGAGTCATACCGAATACATGTTGTGTGCTCTTAATGTAGTAGTATTACTGAGAACTGCATGTGAGGCCCTGTGCTTTTGCATTTTAGGGAAATAATTACCTGTCTCGGAACTAGCAGTATTGACAAGTACATCATCATCTAGTTTGTGAAACCCGAGATTCTTGGTGTATCAGGTTTTTGCTGTATTTTGTTGCTGTGCCTTCTACTTGCTACCAGTATGGCTTTTCTGGATGCTTCATCCGATTTTTATTTTTATCATTGTTTTTCCCAGGTAGTGACTTATGTCATTCGATTACGTGATCTGCTTGCTCAGATTAAAGATTTTGCTTACTACCAAATACCCAGATTAGGTGTGTCTGTACAAAAGGAAGAAAGAAATCAGTTACAAATACGTGAAGAGTGGCTTCTGCTGAGTGACTTAGTAGCAGTTTTCAGAAAAGATTTCTCTGACTAAAAGTTGGTAACACTTCATTAAAGGGTCAGCAACATAAAAGCAGCTCTTGCTCTTGAAGACGTATCCACTGAAAGACCTATCAAACCCAGTGCTCTCAAAGCTTTTTTCTGTTATAAATGTAATTACTGTTCTTCATCCTTCCTCTTCTTGCTGTTCGTTATCTTCTTAAAATGACTTCACTTATATTATTTTGTATCTTTTTACTGACATTTGCCTTTTTCTTTTTGAAGTCCCTCTGTGTCACTGTAAAATGGTGTTTTCGCATGCTTTCTGTATGCCTCATCTAATGCAGAAAGAGAAAAATCAATGATGGGTATACTTTTCTATTCACTCTGTGCTCTCCATTCCTTTCATAATGTCGGTTCTTCTGACATAAATTCAGATAATGTAACAAATAAGCAAAATATCCCACCTGTCTAGCTACTCGCCTACCAGTCTGCCCACCTACTTATCTGCCTACATACCAGAATGGACAAGGTTCATTCCTTGGCCTGAAGACCCACGCGACATCCTGGCCTTCACTTACACCTTGTGGTTTGCAGGGATTAACATTCGGCTCACGCATTTCATAGCGGATGGAGGATAATGAACTCAATCAGAATCTTGTAGTTCTGGGGGAATTTGGGAAAAATTTGACTTAGCAAAAAGTTCGATAAAATACAGCTTATCTATAGAGTTCATTGGCGCTTTTTAAAATTATTTATCTTGTTTGTTTGTTTGTTTGTTTGCTGTTGAGAGTGTAGGTTTTAGATTGAAGAGGGGTAAGTTTTTTATCCCCTTTGGCTTTTCTTTTAAGGTTGTTTTTGTATTAAGCACCCAAACCCAGTCAAAGCCTGATTGTTATGCTGGCCTAAAGAATAAATGTCAGTGAGCTCATGTGCACTGAGGGACTTGTTCTCCTGAGATTTTATCTGTTCAGCAGCTCACTGAAGCTCTACAAAAGACCGATTACAGTCAGATCTGACAATCATTTGAATCTCTGTGCATGTCAACAACTGTCCTCAGATCAAGGGTGACGGAGAGATCTCTAGCTGTATGGAAACAGATGTCAAGTCACTCAAGCAATCTTCCCAGTTGTTGAACATAGATAAGTTGTAAATCACTTTAGGTCAAGGGAAAAAAACACTTGCAAGGAGGCACAGGGAGAGCTAGGTGAAAAAGTGAGATAACAGCTGGAAAAGCAGCTTGTAAAAGCTTCAATTCCTTCAAAGCATCAATAACTATAAAAGCATTTGGATTTTCTTCTTAATTAATGCAGCTGCTTGTGACAATGCAGTCTTCAAACAAGCAGTCTGGCTTTAGAAATTTTCATCTAAGGCATTGAACTACTGGTTACAGCATTACCACCAGAAAAAAGATATGGATTTGAAGGATGGCATGCTTGGCTGAATAGGAGACACTTACCAGAATCAAAAGTGATAATCCATTTCTATAACATGCAGTGCACTGTTGCGTTCCAGGATGAACGTGATCAAACTTTGCCATGCTCAAGGGATGTCTGAGATTGCGCTGACTTCCCAGCATCGCCACACTACTGGATTTTGGTCCTATCAAGTTCCTGTAAAATACAACGGAGCAGTACTCACAGCGCCTGCATAATTGCATACAGGAGGGAGAAGGGGTTTAACTACCTACAGCTTTCTGCTGGGAAGCTCTTAGAAGGCATAACGAGCGTTAAGGTATTTGGGTGCCAGCTCTGTGAGGGCACGCGTGTGGCTGTGCCTCTAACTTTCAGTCTTTGATAGGGGGAACTGTCCTTCCATAAAACCCGGAGGGAGATAGTAGAAAAAATATTTTTGTTTTAAGTCATTTTCAAAACTTGGAAGAAAAAAAAAATAATAAAACACCCCTTTCTTTATGAGTTATTTTTGCCGAGTTCAGTGCAGGCATAAAATCAATTTCTCCCCATTGAAAACTGCTTTTCATTTCATTGAATTGTACCGTGTGCGTGACGGGCCAGGGGGTGGAGTTGTCTGTCAAGGCTGAAATAACTCTTGCTGCATCACTTGTTCGTGGTCTAAAAGTTGCCTACCTGATGATGCTACCCGCAGTTCAGATGAGAAGCGGCGGGAGGTAGCAGAAGGTTCCAAGCCCTTATGAAAAATACTTGTTTTCTTCAGTTCACATGCATGCTGTATTTAAAATAAATGGTAGTCTGTTAAAAGAGGATTATTTCCTGCAAATGAAGGTAAATATGGTTATAAACCAGGAAAGACCTGCAGTGTAAAATAAAAAAAACAGCCAAAGGATGAATGTGGAATAAGAACCAAGTCCCTTTCTGTAAGTGTTTGGCTGGCTGTGGCATGTGTCCAGCACAAACCAGATGGTATCTGAAATGCTGAACAATTTAAGCTACAGGCTGAAGAAGTCTCAGTTTGCCCATTAAAAACAAAGCAAACCAAAATTATTTTACTTTCTGATCTTACTGATGCTGTCTAAGAGCTACAGTAATGGACAATGCAGACGCTTAGGGTATAGTCGCAAAAATATGAACTGGGGCAAGACAGAGTTATGTTGTTATATTAAGAGTTATGCGATTGTGTTGGAATATATGGACTTTGTTGGTGAACAGGAGATGCTGAATGTTGAAATAGACACCCTGCATGGATACTATCAGTTTTAATTAAATGTTATTGAGCACCTTATGATATCAGAGAGCACAGGATAATCCAGTGGCTGGAGTAGTCATCAAAGATGCGGAAAATTCAAGTTCATGTATTTCTTCTGCTCCAGTTGAGGAATCTCAACTAGATTACAGCATGCTCAGGACCATTTTCACAAAACAAAACCAGTTTTCTTCTTCCTATTCTATTCCTATTTGCAAAGGAAAAAATAAGCTGTAGCAAAACAGCTATGTAAGACTAGCAATAGAAAACCTAGGAAAATTCTCAATAAAAAAAAGACAAATTAAAAAAGGCATAAACTTCTATAAATGACAAAAAGGGTCATTCAAAAATCTGGCTGCGTTTTGTTACAGATATCTTTGCTTTTTCTGAGATCTGTTGGGAAATCTACTTCTCTAGAAGATGAAAGATGGTAAAATGTACAGTCTCCCTGGAATTGCTATGGCATGGGGACTAACTGAAGCTGATGAAAACAAAGATGCAAAAGTGTTCAGAAAAATGAAATCTGGGTGGTAAACAGAGTTTTAGAAGTGAGATGAAATGAGAAGTCTGAAGGAAAAAAAAGAGTTAATAGCATGTGGTTGGTGGACTAAGAAGGCTGAGGCGCCATTGTGAATACACATCAAGAGGAAAAAAGTGTATTTAGTTAACATTTAGATTTCTTTCTTCAGATATAAAAGGCCACTAATTGTATAATTTGCGGTTCGTGTTCAGAAAGGGAAGAGATTTGCTGTGAACGAAAAGTCATGCTATGAAATAGCCGCGCTGTAGCGAAATTGGCAGTTCTGCACAATAGGCCAAGCGTGAATCCCATTACCCCTACGGCACGGTCGCTCTGAAAGCGAAGCTCGCTGTACACTACCCAAAAACTGTGTAAAAGTCAAACTGTGTAACAGGAACCAGGATGTTCAGTACAGCAATTAGTCATCAAATAATGTAACGCCTCTGAAAAAGAAGCTGACTGATGAACAAAATGCTGCGCCTGTCTCGAAATCCACTTGTTAAACCAGTTAAAATCCTGGCAGGGGCAGGACAGAATTTCAAGAGTCTGATAAGCTGATTTTGTGGATGTAAAATTTAAACTTTGAATAATTCATTGGGAACAAAGGATTTTTGGAAACTCAGAGTGTCTCGGACTTTAAGTATCTAAAAAATAGCTTTCTGCTTTTAAGCACCTAAATCTATGGACTCCTTTGCTCAGAAACCATGACAGTTCCTCTGAGAGCTTAACTGGGGACTAAGGCAGGGAACTTAGACCCCCGATTGCAAATCTTTCGGGTAATAGTTGTTTGTGTCTGCACACCCATAAATATACCAGGGAAACAATGCGAGTACTGGTGAGGTTTTGGAACTTTTACGGAGCTTCCTCTTGTTTATCTTTCTACATATAAAGGTGTCTCCATGACAAATCTATCTATTTATTTGTTAGACATACAAATGTGTTTATTGAATATATACAGAGATATGTAAGACTATTTTTTCAACTCAAATTAGGGAAGAAGCCATTTTTTTAATCATCAGAGTCTTTCAGCAAACACTGTATGTCTTTAAGAAAAGGAGTGCACAAAAATGTTACAGCAAATGTAGGTCTTGATTTATTTTTTTTAATTTTTATTTTTTCTTCCCCCATTTGCTGCATGCATCATTACCTAATTTATTGTCCCTGACCCTGGGTTATACTACCAATGTTACTTTGACTGTGCAGATATGTTTGTACTAATACCATTTCTTTTTTTTTTTTTTAAATTATTTTGTCTTTAATATCTACACTTACTGATGGATTCTGTAGCTACTTTGTAGGCAGTGTGAGAGGGAGAAACTTTTTAAACTAATAGTCATGTTCCAAGGCATGCATGAGCCACTGCCTGGAGCAAGGAGCCTCACAACTGTTGTCTTATGAAAGTAAATGGGAAAAACACTTCTGTTTAACTGTAAAATAAAGTCCTTGAAATTTATTTGGATACTGGTTTATAGGCCGTGAGGTTTACTTATTACTGTTCTTCTGATAAAAAAGAATTACCTTGAAGCAAATGTGAAACGAGCAAAGTTGAGGAATAAGATTCCAAAGAACAGATCTGAAAATTAGGCAATATATTTGCAAGGAAAAATGGGACTGATATTTTTACATTGTGATCTCAGCTTCAATATCTTTCTTTTAATGTGTAAAGTAAATGCACCAGGGTGAAACCAGTGACTGTCAGAGAAAGGAATGTGAACAGCAGAAAATGAGTCAGGACAAAAGAAGCACTTAAAAGTGATATTTTTTTTTTTAAATAAAAACTCAAAAAACAAAGACCACCAGGAGGCAGAGATAACAAAAGATGGGAGAAAGGTCCCCCAAACAGCATATTGAATTTTTTTCGCCATAAAAGCATCCACAGGACAAAAGCAGAGAGAAAGGGAAACATAACTCTTCAAGTATTTGTTGTAGTCAAGAGTTCCAGAGGCTGAAACCGTTCTTCATGGTGTGGGCTTCTATTTTTTAATCATCTCTAGCATGGGAAAAAGCAAAAAGCTTCTGTGAGAAAGAGCAAGAATAAAAGTTACATTTAAAATACTTCCCTCCAACTCCATTGTTTACTTACACTCTTTATAATTGAGACATGTGGGTCAAAGATCAGGAAAAAAAGAAATTGCCCACATTCTTTTAAAACTGAAAAAAAATTTCAATAGCACAAGAATGAAACATCATTTTTGAAACAGCAAAATGGGGATAAAGAGTCAGCCCAGCAACTGATTTTCTTAACTGATCTTCTTGGATTTAGGAGGGCATCAAAGAATTCTCGCATAAAATAGGTAAATTGTCTGCCACAAACTGACAGCAAAACAAACACTGTCCATTTTGGTCTCTGTTTTTAGTCAGAGAACAAATGCAGGTTTCACCAGGGAGAGGTTCCGACATTTTTTCTTTCTTACACAAGAACAATAAGGCAAAAATGGGTGGTTTGGCACAACGTTGGATCTCTACAGGCTTTGTACTGAAATATTATACACGTTCAGACAGCGTATCACTGTGGAGTATTTGTGCAGCAAATGGACAGCTCTCAAAAAGACAACTGCGGTAATGTACCTACCTCCATCGTTTTCCAGTAAAACACAAAAAAGACAATAGAAATTCTTCAGTCTATTAGCAATTCCCATCCTTCTTAACCCATCGTTATGTTCTTTGGCTAGCAAATAAGAAACAATATTCAGTTTCCTCTTTGCTTTAGGGCTGTGAGAACCGGCATTCATATAGTTGCAGCACTGAAAGCCCAAGTTGATCCCAGCTGGAGTTAATAATCAAAGTAAATTAATTTAAATTAATCTAAAGTTGGTTTGTGGCAGCTGAGCTAGCATCGCTACCACAATGCTTCAGTGTGCTATGCAAACACCTCTGTGTCAGGCTATCTCAGGTTTTTCTACATAGTGTAGCTTGGAAGTGAAAACGGATGGCACTCACCCAGCTTAGCGGACTTTTCCAGTCTCAATATTGAACTTAGTTGTTCAAATTTCACCTAATTTCACTCTGCATTATTTCATGCTCTGGATCTACACCGCAGAACTTTTGAAGGTATGGGAGGTAGCAAACAGGCACAAAATTACATGTTCACAAAATGTTTTTAAAGCAAAATACCTGTGGACACCATTGATTGCTTTACTTTGGAAGGAAATAAGAGACATTGAAGTGTAAGAAACTGAACATTAAAAGAATATGAACGTGCAGTAACCAAAATCCCATCCTTCTCTTGTGGAAGTTGCTTAAGGTTAATAGGAGTTGAGCCTGGATGAAAGCTAAGAAATGCTAAGAAAAGGAACACAATTATGTTACTTTTTAGGTCCTAACCCAGAAATAAACAGCACAAAGGCAAACTATTGAGATTAATAGGCTACTATTGTCAATGCAGCAGTCTTTAAATGGAATGCTTTAAATACATATGTCCTAAAAGTCCTTAGGAATGTCTTTAGGAAAAAAGTGAATATTACAATCTTTTCTTTCTGAACTGCTTTCATCAGGATAAAGTGACTTTTGTGCTTCACCAAATGCCAGAGCAAAGCAGATAGGTTCACTAACCACAAAATGAATATCTTGAAGTTATATTCAAGTAAATGAACTACTTCTCCCATAATCTGACTGTAAAGAGCGTAAATAATGCTGACAGTATTCAAACTCACCCATGCATCTTCTGTAGTTATCAGGTGTATGCTTTCTGTCAACCAATGTAGACTTTATTTTAAAAGAACACCAGTACCCCAAGAGTATCTGTTATGTACTGTCACTTTCCTGGAAAATTTCTACTTTCTATTCAAAATAAACAATAAACTCAAAAGATACTGAAATTGCAACACTTACTCAGAGCTGCAGTAAGCCCATCCATTTTACAGGTACTGATCATTCTCAGCAAGAATTACTGAATGCTGATTCACTAGTAGTATTTAAGAACGACCTCTTAAAGTTTTTGTGGTTGTTGTTGTTTTTTAATATAATAGAAGAAGAATCAGTTTGACGTCATTAGTGTCACCACTGTTCTTGAAGGGCAGGTTTCTGTGCCTATACCTGTAAAGATCAGTATGGAATTGGAGTTGAAAATACCAAGCTCATACCAAAAGATTCACGCATACCAAAATGGCCTACGTCTTTATCGCTACAGGTAAATCGATGGGAAGGATAATATTTCTCTACTCAGCACTTCACAGTATCACAGTATTGTCAGGGTTGGAAGGGACCTCTGGAGATCATCTAAGTCCAACCCCCCTGCCACAGCAGGGTCACCTACAGCAGTGGCACAGGACGGCGTCCAGGCGGGTTTGGAATGTCTCCAGAGTGGGAGACTCCACAGCCTCTCTGGGCAGCCTGTGCCAGTGCTCTGCCACCCTCAAAGGAAAGAAGTTCCTCCTCATGTTGAGATGGAACTTCCTGTGCTCCAGTTTGTGCCCGTTACCTCTAGTCCTATCACTGGGCACCACTGAAAAAAGGCTATTCTTGTCTACCTGGCACCCTCCCCTTAAGTACTTATAACTATTGATAAGATCCCCCCTGAGTCTTCTTTTTTCTAGACTAAAAAGCCCCAAGTCCCTCAGCCTTTCCTCATAAGAAAGATGCTCCAGTCCCCTTTACCACTTGGTAAAGGATTTCCTTTTTTTTTTTTTTAATCATCATCAAATTACAGGGACAATCATATGCTTTTCCTTTCTAAATCTGAAAAAATTTGCTTTTCGATCTGTACAAGAACTTTAGATTGTTTGCTAAATATAGATCCAGTGTTAAATAATGTTTTTTTCTGTATTGAATTTTCATGTAACTGTTGAGTGACAATGTATTAGAACAAGAGAGGAAAAAAATTTCTAGACAGAAACTCCACCTTTGTTTTGACAGAGTAGCATGTTCTAAAGTTTAGAATATTATATATATGAACCCAACACAATATACATCTTGTTTATAAACCATTTTGACACTTTCCTGGGTTTGGTGTTTGAAAATATTACAACTATTCACCTGAACACATTTTTAAATCTTGATTCTTGACAGTTAAAGGCCAATATTGGGGCAAATGGTCTTAACAGCTATCATAAGTCCAGCTCAGCACACTCTGTTGTGATTAACTGGAAATCTCTTCACTCCTAGTCCTATTGTGAAAGAGATGAAATACTTTCAATAAACTGGTTTTATGACTGTTAAAAATACAAACATATCTTCATTTCTCTCTTCAACACACTTATTTTACCTAATTAGTTTATCACTGTATACTTCTAGTACAGTTACATAAAACCTTTCTAAAAATAGTATGCACAGATGTTAAGACAAATTGTGTTCTGTGTCCATTTTACCATTTCATATAGATTTACGTGGAACAGGTTTGATTTTATTTCATAATTTCATAACAAGAAGTTAGTTTGAGGTTGGTTTTGGTTTTGGTTTTCTTTCATTCTGAATAGACTGTAAAGCTAGGATTTTAGTAATGGCTTGGATCCATTGAAATATATTGTTATATAAAATAAAAATGTTTTTTCTTATTTTGGAGTATAATTTTAAAGACTTTTCCATGACACAGCTCTCTGCTAGTCCTTGATGAGGACTGATAAATATTGGATTATTTAGTAAGCGCTGTCTTGAGCTTCCCTTGATGGAAGTGATTTCCCCAGTCACAAATGATGAATCTTGTGGCTTAACAACACTACTTTATTGAAGAGAGAGGAGAAGGGAAGAGAGAGAAGATTGAGAAGATCATAGAATCATAGAATAGTGTGGGTTGGAAGGGACCTTTAAAGGCCATCTGGTCCAACCTCCCTGCAATAACCAGGGACATTTTCAACTAGATCGGGTTGCTCAAAGTCCTGTCCAACCTGACCTTGAATGTTTCCAGGGATGGGGCATGTACCTTTATGAAGTACAAGATGAAGTACAAAACCCAACTACTTCTCTTTCCTCGTTTAAACTCCTTCTTGGGAGTAGGTGGTTTACTTCTCTCTCCTCGCAGCTTGCCTTGCCATAGTAGAAAAGCCTCGAGTAAGTCACACCTGAGACTTGCGTGGGTTGCTCTTACTCACGTTGTAGTGATCATTCACATTCAGGCATAGCAGGATTTGGTCAGATGTTTCCCGGTGCAACTCATTTCCTCAGTTTTCTGGCATTCTTGCTTTTAGGAGTAATGCTGCCAGCTATGGTAAAAGATGGAAAGCTAAACATATTTTGGGTTACTGTCTTCCAGCGTTGGGTAGGTGTTCACATTCAGGTGTTTACCATTCACTTCCCTTTGCCTCTACCAAAGTCCCTATGCTTCTGGACTCGCTTTCCTCTTGAGTCCTCTGAAGCATTCAGCTTTTCTAGGACATGGTGGAAAGCTTAAAATACATTATAAGCAATGAAAAGTCTAAATGTTCCACTCTGAAAAAACTGTGTTATTGGCTGAGGAGGGAAAAAATGTCTCTGCAGCTGTCCTTGGGGACCAGAATTCAGCAGGCAAATAAGATTTTTTCCACTGTTTCTCCTTTGTATTTGGTATGAAATTGTTCTTCTCACTGACCAGACTTCAGTGCCCCTGACCCCTTCTCTTGGTGAGAATTCTGTTACCAGCCAGGCACGGGTTCCAGTGTGCTGGACTAGTACTTTAATGGTGAACTACCAATTTTTTATTTCAAACAACATTTTTATACAGAATTACACTGAAACTGACATTTTAAAGCATGACTTTGGATAAACCGTGAGCACTGCAGCTCTTTGCAGTCTTGCCTGTGCAGCAACAGAAGCCTCCAGGAGTTGCTGAGCCAGGTGCGTGAGGATCATGTCTCTGGGTGTTCGTATTCGATTGCAGCTGAGGTGGCCTGGCCTTGAGTTCAGCAAAATCTTCTTTCAAAGGGAACGGAACTGAATGAGCTGGAACTTTCTCATGAATTTCATTAGGATGTGTCCAATAATGGGGGAAGATCTGGCTTGAAAGGGCTGGAGAGTGTTGGCTTCTTCTCTGAGATGTACTGCGTCTGTGTCTAACGTGGGCTCTTTGTCTGCTTCCACTGGGCTGTTATCTGAAGACACTTTAGGTTTTGTGTTGTGAAAAAAAGATACAGTCAAGGCTGAATCATCTTAAATAATGCCTCTTTAGAATTATTCTAGGAGTACAAAAATGGGGAGGGAAGGTTATTTTATTTTGTAGCTGGTAAACATAGGAAACTAATTTTCTCTCTGAATTGTAGTACCTATCACACTGCAAAGCCTTTTAAAAGTCTCCGAGAACTACTAATTTTCTACAAGTAATACAGGTTTATTTTTTTTTTTACCAGCTGTTCTAATTTTTTGTCTGTATGAGTTTTGGTTCACCTGTGTTTGTTTCTAAGGAAGTAAGGACTTGGATATGTTGTGAGAGATGGAAGTTTTACTTTGATATACACTACAACATATGTTATTTTTTGTTTGAAATTAAAGGCATTTCGGGTCAGTTTATAGTTATAGGCTAATACTGAATGAAATAGGACCCTCGGTGTCTATACGATATGAAGCCCTGTAATTTTTACCTTTTGACACAGTGTATACTCCAACAAACCTGATTAAATCTTTTATACTGTTAAATTTTGTACTTAGAACAATTGGTTCTCATCATTTCAGTGTGTGACTGCATAAGAAGAAACTAGTCACACAATGTATTTTAATTAGCTGTAATTCACATTTATGTGTCTGTGTGCAAAATAACAATGAATAACTTTATGATTGCAAACTATGTAGCTCAGTTTAAAAATGCATGAGATGTATTTCTAAGTTACTGCAGTAAAGCTGAATTAAACATATAAGATAATCTTTAAAATGAATAAGTAATGCAGATTCAATAACTTTTTTTTTTAAAAAAAAGCTCAAATACTTAGAAAATGTTGGCCCTCTAAGCTAAATTTTCATGTGGTTATAGAACAATTATGCATTTTAATGGTAAATTTCTACCCCAAAATCATAAATAAAACATGCATGTTGATACTAACATCATGTACTAAAAAGCCTTAATGGATTGTAAACAAGATGGAAACTTCATTTTTTGCTGTTTAAAATAAAAAGTTAAGGTGTCAGTGTATGTTCTCGCCCTTTCTTGTTTTTAAAACACTTGTGTCATGTTATAAATCTCATCAAGCCCTGTGAAATTTCATGTTATTTGTGACTTGAGAACTATTTCTGGGTTTGGATTCCAGTTCTACTGCTGCAAACATGAACTGAGTAAATTCTGTCTCAGTCCATAGACATTTCTGAGGTTGTGTGTGGATGCATAAACGTTCATAAGATGTGGGCTATAGAAGGATTTCCATCAACATTTCCAGAGCTTGTTACAGATACGATCCGGTAAATAACTCCTACCATTCCCTTATTTTAATAGAATTTCTGCAGTCTAATGAAGAGCTGAGCTGCAGTATGATAAAATGGAATATATAGAGATGGATGATGTGTGTAAACATAGTCAAACGCATTTTTATAATGTCTAACAGAGCTGGTATGCTGCAGAGAGTCAGACACCGTATTCTGTGTTGTCTCCAGCTGTTCTGTTACACCACTGTATTGTTCTATGAAGAACATCTACATGCAGTTTTCCATTGACGTTTATATGCTTTGAATATGCAAATATTTATAACATAAGTGTTGCTATGTTACAATGTTGCTGGTACTAGGTGCTTTAATTGTGGAAGTAATTAACACTTCTTTTGTTCACCTGGTGATCATTTTTCTCAAACAGAGGCTCTATTAGCAGCCCGGTCTGTATTGCGCATAGGCATCAAGTCATTGCAACAGTTGACACAAGACAGCCTCGAGATGTGTGACACTAATTAAATAAAAATCTCCAAATTAAAAGTAGGTTCCTTATAACTAATGAGGAATGACCATCTGCGTGAGACAATATTCTTTTTTTACTTCATTGATCATAAAGTATTGCTTTAGTGGGTTATAGTAAATCACCAAAAATATTACTTAGCAAAGCTTTTCTGTCTCTGCAAATACAAAGAATATTAATTATTATTGCTTCCTGAAAACAGACCATTCTTTTCTCTCCTCTTCCTACAGTCTTCATTGACAAATGTTTGCAAATCATTTCTCCAAAAATAACCAGGGAATATAAATTTGCAATGGTTTTGCTTATGTATAGCTATGTATAAAGACCGTCTTTTATGTTCTGATGCATCCTACATGCAAGAGCTTAGTTAAACTGTGTTTTAGCTTTTATATTTTTAGGGACTGTAGCAAAGAACATAAATTTTCTCTTTCTTGTTGTCTATATGGTAAGTTCTACTGCACAAGTTGAAACTGCGGTCATTGAGCAAGTATATAAAAATACTAAAACCCGTTGATGTGTAACTATATAGTACCGGGCAGTTGCGATGGAAGATTGTAATGGTGAGAATTATATTATTGTTGTTTTTAATCAAACGCCCCTGGCACACTGAGTTTTGCAAGGAAAGATAGAGACTTGATTTGTAGGAAAAGTTCGTGCTACGTGTGTTCTCTTGTGGGTTCTTCATTCTTCTTGCTTCTAAACACCAACCTGTTTTCTCCACAGCTAGATATTTTTATTAGTATTTTCTGACTGCAAAGAGGGGGTTTTTTTTGATAGTTTGCATGAGATAAATGCATTTTTTTCCATACTATGTAATTTTATAAGGTCACATTTTTCCGTTTATGACAAATTCAAATGAAAATTTTAAGGGTGAAATTTAGGAATATTTAAGAAGAATCAGAGGTTTAACAACTGTGCAAGACCCATTTCTAATATTTATATTTACAAATCCGGGGTATTGTAGAATGGGGAATGGGAAAGTGTGATTTACCGTATTAACACGCTAGTAGGTCATATATGCTTTTTTTAAGGCACTATGTATGTGTACATATGCATGTATTTGTAGAGTCCATAAAACAAATAGTTGTTAAGTCTGGAACAATGAAAGTCAGATAATGTGCACAAAAAAGATGAGTTTTCCAGCATGTAATGAAGCAGTAGATAGAGTACAAGGCAAAAATTAAGATATTTACCTCAACTTTAGTAAAGGCGAGAATTTTATAATCTGAAATGTCTTAGAAATGTGTGATATGCAAAGTATGCTCTGTTGCCTTATTGCATAAAGATGCAGCCCTGCTGGCGATATCGACAGAGACATTTTCACTGACACCCGAAAAAATGCAAGCGCAAAGAAAAAAAAAAATCCCATTGAAACACATTTCTCTTTCGGACTTTAGGTCCTTGTCAGTTCCTCTATAAAGTACAGTTATGTACTGCATTACCCTCTCCTCTAAAGTAATTTTCATTCTGATACAGTGTGGCAGTCTTTAAGCACTATATATTTATTAATTGATTTATTACATTAATCTTCTGACACGGTGTGTGAACTCTATTGGAACACTGCAGGCAACTCCAGTCTCGTTTCCTCTCCCCTTCTCTTTGCCTCTGCCATCGCTTGTTCTTTGGGTTTGTTTTTTTTTTTTTTTTTCTCTAACTAGAGAGGCTGCAGAAAAGTTGGTGGGCAGGTAAGGTTTGGTGTTGTTCCCTTCGTGGCCATTGATTTCTCTGACCACCCTGAACCTTGTTTTAAAAGAATAACAATAATCATCATCATCATCATCATCACATTGTCATGCTATTCAATCCAGAAATGGTTAAATTTAGAGCTGTTCGGTGAAAAATTAGTCCACTCTTGTAGAACCGTTATATCAGATGGATTTTGGCTGAGGAGGTGGATTTTTCTCCCTTTGGCCGAGTGAATTTTCTATTTATGGTAATTTTTGGATGCAAAATGTCCAAGTGCATTTAGGAATGTAGGTGCATTTTGCTGTTATGAGCTGATTTCACTATTATCAGTCTGATTACCTCTGGGGCTTTTACAGCTTTTGTAGGTAGATTTATGTTAGGCAAAACCCACTTTTAGTTGGGGTTCTGATTCTGGCGGCTGTTCTCGCCCTGATCACCCAAAGAGGGCGGTGGATTCTGACTCCAGCCCTGTCCCAGCCCATGTGTGCCCAGCAGATAAAGATAATTTGGATAATGATCCAAAGCTGAGCTGTTTTAGAAACGGTTCCTCTATCTCTTTTTTCCTCTTTGTCAGCCTTTGTGCAACCTTCGACATAGTTTCTCTACTTCTCTCCAGTGGCTATCAGCTGCATTACAGTAGAAAAGATGAGTCCTGTGGCTCTGTTAATTATTTACATCTGTGTAGCGAAGATGAGCAAGTGTCTGACACACAGAAAGCAGTGATCAGGAAAAAGATAGCCAAAGGGAAAGGCTTTGCTGGAGAGCCATCTCAAACAGAGCTCCTGACAGGGTCCTCCTAATGGCAGTATGCAAACAATGTTCATGTTTTTAAACAAAAAAAGTATTCAAACAATTAATGTTATTGTATAATATTAGATTTAGACTGTCTGCTGTTTGCTTTTCTCTAGTACTTACGAAAACACACAGAGAAAGAGGAAAAGGTGAGCAACTGTAAAGCATCATAAGCGCAATATCCATGTGCCGTGTTTTGCACCTGTGCGTTCATTTGTCGATGATACTGGTGCCAATGTTAAAAGCCTCTCACAGGAGGGTAGAAATTGGAGTTTTGTGTGCCACTACGAGGCTTGTTAAGCTTTACAGATAGATACAACCTTTTGAACTATTTTGTCTACAATAGCACACAAAATTGGAAACCATCCTTCAGAAATGACTTTCAATGTGTTTATGCTTTTTTTTTATTTATTTATTATGAGTTTTTCACTGACTATATATCAGCAGTCTAAGCACAGGCTGAGATCAATGCAAATCCTTGATTGGATTTGGAAAAGTTTGGCTTGGGTAGCGGTGTTTCTTCTCCCTGTACAAAGCACAATGAGCCAAAGCCTGTTGTCGAAAAGGGAGGCAGATACCAGCGGCCTGATTGTGTCCCCGCTCCTCTGTTTATGAAGGGAGAGGAGGGATGAGACACTTGGCGCTGGACGTGTAAGGGCTGGGGATTAGTACAGATCACTGATTTTCACACTGTGATGACTCAAAGCCATCTTTTGATTTCCAAAGTTCTGCATTTTCTCTTTTGTTCCTGTTTGTTTCAGTATCGCTTTCTGCAGTCTTTAGCAGTCTCATCTCTTAACGTTTGGTCATGAGTTATGAGGACACCCTACGAGTATATGATTCATTTGCACACTCACAAACCTACTGGCTGCCACTGGTTTCATTCTTTCGTGTGAAATATTTTGGAGAAAGTTTGCTGTGTCTGTGAGGTCAGAGATTACAGCTGTTGTTCTGCCATAAACAGCACAACATTTTGCCTGCTTTCCTCTTCTTTTCAGTTGTCCACATCCTACTGTAAGTGTTTATTAGTCTTCTTTCATGGACATCTGAATACTTAATTGAAGGTGACTTCAAACTTATATTCATTATTAGTCTACAGCGCTGAATAAAGCATATGGATAAAAGTAGCAATGAATAAGGGGTTACTTATGATACATAAATCCTTATTAAATATTAAATCTGCTCTTTGCATATATATAAGATACCAAAGAGTAAAGATTTTAAGTAATTTCCATAAATTTATCCTAGTGTTTCAAAGTCTTGATATTAAAAGTGTACATCTAGTCTGTGTGAAAAATTACTTTTTAAAGCAATTATGATACCACAGGATACCATGTGTGTTTAGTTTACGCTTTATACGTTAACCTGTAACTACAGAAACTAATATGTAGTATTCAACCTCTTGGAAGTTTTCAAACATTTAACTTAAAAATAGTTAATCATGGAAGTGTAGTCTCTTTTCCGTTAATCTCTAATTTTCCCACAAAAGCAACCTCTTCTCATGGCCATAATTTATCCATAAACCTTAAATATCATTAAGGTACAGTATGTCTTTTCTTAGCAGGGTCAGAAACATTACTTTAAGATGTTGTGTTTTCAAGTTTTACAAAAGATAAGCACTTTTAAAATCCCTGGTAATCAATGATGAACTGGACAAAAAATATATTTAAAAAACCACCCTGCGAGGATGACTTCTCGCACTTTTAAAAATATATCAGATATTTTATGTTACTTTGGCTGCATGTGGTAGGCTGCTTCTTGTTGCCAAGAGCTATGTTAAAGAATAAATATTAAATTTTCTAATCAGTTCGGCAATCTTGAATATCCTGTACCATGCTCTGAGTCCACCAGGGTACCAGCAATGCTATGGAGGCGAGTTAACGGGGAGAAACAGGTCTCACGATCTTAGATGTGTGTTTAATAAGCCGCATACTGTGTTGTAGCATAGTGGAGTATTTTCACTTAAGCCCATATTTATCCAGAGAGATCCTAAAAGTTGTGTGGATTATTCCCTCTTACACTTTGTGCTATTTTGCCTTAATTACAGTTGTTAATCAACTTCATTTGATAATACCACAGAAAAGACCTAAGTAGTTGCTATACCAAAACTAGAGGAATTTGTGCTTCAGTCAGAACAGCAAAGATGTTTTTTGACAACTCTGTTATTTGCTTCAAAATTAACATTTTTGTCTTTGGGTCAGATTCCACCCAGTGCTGTGTTGGTGCTTTTGTACCTGGAAAGGTACAAAATACCATTTCCAGGGTTCGCAGCTTACGCCTGCAAAGGCTTGAATTCAAAGGCCATCGAACCAGTGGAATGAGGGTTTTTTTCAGGGTAACTGCTCACTCTGGAGACGGTTGACTCTGTAAAGACACTTAGGAGAGCAGAATGGATCTGTGAGTCACCCATCTACAACACAAATGGGAATTTTTAAGGCGTCCCACAGTTTGGTATAATTGTTTCTTGTGGCTGAGGACAGCCCAGGATTAGAGCTGCTAGGAAATTGCTGGTCTTCAAATAAATTGGATGCAGTGATGTAAAGGGGATGTACAGCATTTGGCTGCCTCATCTCTTATTTAAAAGTCTGACTATTTACCTGAGATGTTGAAAGAAAAAGCACTTTGTAAAAACTTAGCTGAGAAAGGCAAAGGTGAAAAAATAAACTCAGAAGTAGCAGCTCGGATGCTTTTTTTTTGTAAGAGTCGTCAAATGTGAGCATCTCTTAATGAATTTGCAATAAGTGGGGGTGTGTGTTTTACTGTAATTTAATAACTCTTTGCGGACCTTGAATTTGTGCTGGGCACCCTAGCGTGTCATCCTTCATCTGGCTATCTCTACAGTCTTTGGAAATATCTTTTATTCATACTTTGTAACTCCTTAGTAAACTTAGCACACAAAGTTGTACCTTAATTTACATTAAATTACAGGGAATGTTTCTAGAATAAGGAAATATACATAATGAAATAATGTTCATCCGTAATTTTTGCTAATAAACGCTTGTATATTGCTTGTGATAACAAAAACTAGTGGAAATAATCAGCTTGTAGATTCTCAGTTGCGTTCTTGAGTTTGAAATTTAGTATAGCATGAGCCTGAAGCGAGGCAGGTGCAGTTTGGGTTAAGCAGGAGTTCGGGAGATACCGTGTCAAAAGGGCATAGTAAAATGTCTCTGCTAATTCTGACAGCGGCCTTTAATACTTTCTCACGATGCTTCTTTGGTGGGAAACCAGAAATTGTGTTTGATCGATTCCATTGTCTCCTGCTGGAGGATATCACAAGGACTCTCTTTCCTCTTCTCACCCCCCACTGAAGGACAGGCACTTTGGTTGAAGGGACTTCAGCTGGATTCACTGTATGCTGCGCAGGTATTGCCAAAACACGGTGCAGTTTTCTTCCATGCTTTCTCACATGCTGGGAAGGTGCAGTGAGCCTTGACACGCTGTGACTGTCGTGGTCATCCCAGTCAATTCAACAGCCAAAGAAATCTGGATCTGAAATGAATCACTGTCCTCTTTTCAGCCTGTCTGCTCCTGGATACAGCCGGCCTTCTGGAGAATTCGGGGAAAGCAGCAGTAATCTGTCCACCTGGTCCTGCCTGGCCCTCCCAGGGCTGCATCAAACCTTGGTAGCCTCACCAGGCCTGATCCTGACCCCCACCCGTAGGCGGACATCGTGGTTCAGCCCCACAGAGGTTCCCAATCACAGAATCACAGAATTGTTGAGGTTGGAAGGGACCTTTAAGATCATCAAGTCCAACCATTAACCCAACCTGACAAAACCACTTCTAAACCATGTCCCCAAGTACCACATCTGCCCTTTTTTTAAACACCTCCAGAGATGGCGAACCCCCCACCTCCCTGGGCAGCCTGTTCCAATGGTTGATAACCCTTTCAGTGAAAAAATTTTTTCCTAACATCCAATCTAAACCTCGCCTGGCATAACTTGAACCCATTTCCTCTCGTCCTATCACTTGTCACCCGGGAGAAGAGGTCAGCCCCCACCTCTCTACAACCTCCTTTCAGGGAGCTGTAGAGAGCGGTAAGTTCTCCCCTCAGCCGCCTTCTCTCCAGGCTGAACACCCCCAGGTCCCTCTGTCATTCCTCATCAGACGTGTGCTCCAGACCCCTCACCAGCTCCGTTGCCCTTCTCTGGACATGCTCCAACATCTCAACGTCCTTCTTGTGGTGAGGGGCCCAAAACTGAACACAGCACTCGAGGTGGGGCTTCACCAGTGCCGAGTACAGAGGGATGATTCCCGATGTCCCAGGCTGGGCCTTCCCTGGCCACCCTCTGGTTGGGGTGGGGCAGCCCTGGCTACCAGCCCCGGGGGGATATCCCCCACAGCCCCTGCTCCCCCTTCCGCAGCTCAGCTTTTTGACCATTTCTCATTCAGCCATCTCTTAAGAGACAGTTGAACCAAGGAGACAGATATTCTGCTTCCTGAGCCAGAGGCTCTTGAGGGGCACAGCGGTGCATGAGCGACGCTGCTTCCATCCTCTTCCCCCTCCAAGCAGTGTCCCGGTATGAGTGTTTGAAACCTTGAGGCCATGTATTACCGTCATTGCAGCCAGGAGCTTTGACTATTTCTCCACCAGCTGGCAAGGATAGGAGTTATTGTGGTTTTTGAAGGGAAGAAAAGACACCATTAGTCTTTTATATTCTTAGCATTCTTGCACCGATGTAAAATACACTGAGATTATTTTGAAGAAGAACACTTTTGAATTCCTTTTCCCAAAGTTCACTTGATAACACTGTCAGAAGTGGCTGTCTGGTAAACGAAGAGGGAAGAGGAGTAAACGAGATAAAAAGCTACTCATCTTTATTTGCGTTAGACTTTTCAGAATGTGCAGCAGCTGGGTAGGATTCAGTGGGAAAAAAAATGTGCTGCTTCAAAAGCGTCACAACATGCAGCTTTATTTAGCTTAATTTTTTTTATTCACTGAAGGTGGTAGGAATTGTGGGCGGGGAGGCCTCGGGACGTGCTGTCTTGTTCCACTGACCTTGTTGGATGATTGAGACCTGTTACCCTTCAGGGTCATTTTGCAGACACAAGTCTTCTACAAAATAAGGCACAAGTCTTCTGTAAAATAGGGGCTTTTTGGACTGAAGTTCATCTTCATTTGTAAGTCGAGTTGCCTCATGCTAGTAAAGAAACAGATAGTACATATGAATTTATCGTAATCACATGAATAAGATAATCACTTCTAATCTTAATCTTTCTCTTTTCACAAGTGGTGCACAAAATTTCTCTTGAAAACAAAACATTGTGAGTAATACTTCTTGGAGTGTATTTCAGTTTCCCCTCATATACTCTTCCCTCTCCAAAAAATCTAATTTAGGAAGCCGCCCTACTACTGATTTAAGTTAGATAATGCATTTAAAATTGCAGTATGTTTGTGTCCTGAAGGAATTTTGTATTTTGAAAGCAAGAAGCATCAAATCAAAATTAAATCCCAAAATCTTTAGACAGGAGGATATCAGACTAGTCCTATTGAGATTTTAAATGTTAATTAAGAGATTCATTCTTCTCACTTATTAAATTCAGAAGAGAAATAGAAATGCTTATATATTTTTGGTCACAGATTTCAGTTGTCTGTTTGATAAAGTATGGTTACCAAGTATATCTGTGGATGCTGAAAGCCCTTTAGCAATCGTGGGTTTATGTGGAAGTAATACAAGTACCATGGTTTACATACTTCACAGATTAAGTTTTTTTAATGAATGTTCTCAGTTTCAGAGGAAAAGATCTTTTTTACTCCTCACACTCTTTTCACAGTTGCTGCAATGCAATGAATAAATAAGCTATAAATGTCAAACCAGAAAATGAGTTTGATTTTGTTAAATTTTAGGTGCCTTCGAGTCCTGATATGGCTGAAATTGTAATCATAGAGTCATAGAATAGTGTGGGTCAGAAGGGACCTTTAAAGGTCATCTGGTCCAACCCCCCTGCAATGACCAGGGACATCTTCAACCAGATCAGGTTGCTCAAAGCCCCATCCAGCCTGGCCTTGAACACCTCCAGGGATGGGGCATCTACCACCTCTCTGGGCAACCTGGGTCAGGGGTTCACCACCCTCAGCATAACAAAATTCTTCCTTATATCTAGTCTAAATCTGCCCTGTTTTAGTTTAAAGCCATTACCCCTTGTCCAATCGCAACAGGCCCTGCAAACATGTATGTCCCCATCTTTCCCATAGGCCCCCTTTAAGTACTGGAAGGCCGCAATAAGGTCTCCCCGGAGCCTTCTCTTCTCCAGGCTGAAGAACCCCAACTCTCTCAACCTGTCTTCGTAGGAGAGGTGCTCCAGCCCTCTGATTATCTTTATGGTCTCTTCTGGACCCGTTCCAACAGGTCCGTGTCTTTCATGAGCTGAACAAATCAAATTAAACCTTTCAGTTTTATGGGCCCTACCTGACATTGATCTCTTGGCTATCCTAAGCTGCTTTATTTAAGTTCTTCTTTGAAAGCTCTGCAGACTTAAACCAGGCCTGGAGGAACGCTGGGCGCATCCTGAGGTTTTAGGTACTATAGCGAGCTTTGTGTGCGTGTGTGCATGAGATGCTTCATGGGATGAAGTGTCCTACCTCCAGGTAACAAAACCAAAGAGTAAAATGCCCAAAGCCCAAGTGAAAAATACCCTCCAGTCCTGGCCGTGCAGCCAGCGAAGGGCACAGACCCGCATTGCCCCCACCCCTCATTTTCTTGCATGGGGGGGGGGGTGTCTCTGCCAGCACCAGGAGGTCACACCTCTCTGATTCTTATTACCGTGGTGTTCAAATCCTAGCATCTAGGATAAGTTGTAATCATCTCTCAGCTTTCTGTTGATAATTTCCTCCTATATTTTACTGGAAAACATAGGAAAAATATATCCTTTGTGAAGTGTTTTAATACCTCTATATTTACTAAGTGGTTATTTAACCTAGAGGATAGTGAGAATAGTTCTTTGAGTTCAGATGGTATTTAGACTCCTTACCCACAGCTTAGGAATGCAGTTTTCTTGAAAAACTGTGTGTAGCATGTGGCCATAATAAAAAATAAATTAAAAAAATAGGGATTTTTGATCCTGGAAGCCCATAAATTTTTTAAGACAGAGCACATTCATCCCCGTATACATTGCCTTTTTATTCCTAATACCAGTGTGCTATGTTTCTGTTAATCAGTGATACATCGAGGATATAATTGGTCTCGCTGTGTCGGGGCAAGGTGGGCAGCTGGGGAGGTCGGAGGAGGGAAGCAGGATGCTGCGCGCCCTGCCTTGCTGCGCGGCGGACGCGGACGCTTTGCGGGCGCCTGCTCTGCTTGGGGAAGGGGAGCGCCTTCCCCGTGCTGATGAGAGTTGCGTAGAAGAATAGGCTGAAAATTGGTATTTGTTGTGCCCATCCTAAAAGATGGACACCTTCCTGACACGTAGCACAGCAGTGGAAATTTTAATTGAAGCTTTCTAGTTGGGACACATTTGTGTTTTTTTTTTTTTTAAGTTAGGATTTTTATTTAGCAGGCTGTGCTAACAACTATCTGTATTTGTTTAAAAATTGTAAATTCCCCCCAGAGCTCTCCTTTGCTTTGTCCTGCTGACCGCGAGACACCAGATCTGCCAAAGCTGAGATTTTCCCACTTAGAAGGGAGCTTTCAGCTACTGCCTGTGATTTCTGTCCTTCGTCTTGGAGTTAGTGCCTTGAAGAAGGTGAAAGCACAGCACGTCCTAGGCTGTATTTCCCTTGAGGACGGTTACAAGCTGTCAGAGTTTAGCACAGACTCAGGGCTCCAACACATGCGATCAAGGAGCTTTAAGTTGTTTCCTGAAAAATTTCCACGCCTTCAGTCTCTGTGTAGCTAATCATATACTGTGTATAAATTATGGTTCATCCTCTAAATGAGCTAAGCCCTTCAGACCTCTAAATGTTCTTTGCGGTGTGTTAAAAATCTTGAAGTCTTTATCATGTAAAATTATGTTTGTTGGTTTTTTTATCAGTCAGAACCCTCTCTAAGAGGTAAACAAAAGACATCCTCAAAAATCCCTGAACTTCTGCAAAAATCCCTTCTCTGTACTTAACACTTCAGTGATAAGGCGACACAGAGTGATTGCAGCCGGGACGGTATCCCAAAGGGAGCAATCCCAGCATCCTCGTCCTCTCCCTACTGACCTGTACTGCACAGTTTCAGAGGTAGACTCCTCAGCTGGAGGAACAGTTTCTCTGGTCTAATGCAGCCATAAATATGTAACGTTTCTATGTAATTTCATAAATATCTAAAATTATCTGTATAGCACAACAGTGGATGTAAATGCTGGTACCTATTACTCTTGGTATGACTCGATGTGATACGATATTCATAAGGCAATTGAAAATTTTATGATACTTTTTAGTGTTTGCAAAGCTTAATTTTAGCATCTGTAAAACACCTGTATTTTTGGGAAATAATCCTCTCTGACGCACTGATTTCTTTTTAATTGCACTAATCATTTCTTGGTGATTTTAATTCTCTTAAACACAGCAATGATGATGCACTGCAAAAAATCTGCAAAATAGACTAATACATGGAGTGTTGCCCTTAGCTTTAAAATGGAAATGTAATATAGAACTTTCTTCGCCTTGTTGTAGATATGAAAATATGTATAAGAAATTTTCTGTTTATTTTTTAGGTCCCGAGGAAGCAGACTTCAAGTGCACCCCAAATTATGTTAGCTGCATCGGTACAAACAAATGCATTCACTTGTCCCAGCTCTGCAACGGTGTTTATGACTGTTCTGATGGGTATGACGAAGGAGTACATTGCCGGGGTAAGTAAATTTGCTGAGGAAAAAATGCTTTAACCTATGTCTTCTGCTATATTGGTTTGGGTTTTTTTTGAGTTCAAAGAAAACCGGAACTTCCTTATTCCTGGCAATACATATAAAACAAAAATGGATTGATAGAGACATATTTTAATGTATGTTTCAAGTTCATTTTAAAAATATTTTGTGTGACGCAAGTGCGAGTAAAAACCTAATACAGGTTTTCAGACTTTGTCTTTCATGATTACTAACCTTGTATGATGGAAATGGTTGTACCAAAAGAAGGTTGAGGAAACCCCTTCTTAGGGAGCAAAGGTTGGGCAGCACACTGTTTGCCAGAATATGTTTTTTTTTCCTTGTAACTTTTGTTTAAACAAAAAAGCCAAAGGAAAACACTGAAAAATACATCTGATTTGCTATGAGCATTATTTTGCATTGAGGACTTGGCTTTTGAGGGGATTTTATTCTTACAATCTACTGTTTAAGAGTTGTATTTACCAAATTGTGGCAATGAGAAATCTTAAGTAGGAATTGGTGGAGGTCAACTTTTTTGATGTCTCAGCTCTACTACTCAGAAGACTTATTCAGGTCTGCCTTGGGGATAGTTATAAGGCTGCCATATTAAGCCCGAATCTTGGATATCATGAGTCATTAACATGTCAGGTATTGTCAGTCAGTAGACTTTACTGCTAGGCAAATGATTGCTGATGAACCTCAACAGATCTCATGTTCAAAACCAAGAAACTCAGGGATAGGTCCTGGTGCTTCTGCTACGATAATATATAGTAAAAGATACAATTAATGGTATAGTTCAGAAAGTTAAAATAGAATTTAGAAGTTCATGTGAACAGATTTCCAGAGCTGTAAAATCTAAGCATGCACCAAAAATAAGCTCGGTGGGGGGTGGGGGGTGGGGGGGGGTGGAGGGGGGGAGGGAGAAAGGAAAAAAAAAAAAAGAAAAAAGCCAACTGGAATTAATCAGTGTAATACTGCTGACTTCACAAACTACAAGTAGTTATTTTTATATAACCAGGAGAGGATACAGGCTGTCACAAAAAAATGACAATTCTTATTCACAATGATAGGAATAATTTCTTTTCTTGAAGGCTCTACTTTTTTATAGTCCTTGTTCAATAAGCATTACACAAAATCAAAATTTGTGTCAGCGTATTGATTTTAGCCCTGGTCCCAGCATGCAAAAAACCCCAAACGTGAAACTGGCCAAAGCACTATTTGGCCCATACTGAAGCTTTCTGAAGTTGTGGGTGAGTGTTTTACAGAGAAGTGTTTAAATGTATATTCCTCAATAATTCATATATTTGTATAAGTTACTCTGGATTAAATGGCAGAGGACTGAGAACTTCCAGTGCTGAATAATTATTGTATTATAACCGTCTTGTAATTTTATTGTGTTTAAACTCTTTAAATTAGGAGGTTAATGGTGTCGTGGTTTGGGCCGGGCTGGCCACTGAGATGAACAGATCAGAAAAATAAATCGGCTAAAAATAGAATCCTATGTTGTTGTAAATTAACTATGTTTGTTTTTCATATGTAGCATTTCGTATATGCAGCCTATGCTTTGGAATGTGATAGCACATAAAATACCTTATCTTTATTCATGCCCTTTTAATTTATGCTCAAATACACCTTGCAAGGTTCATGTTGATTCCCACTCCTTTCTTTATTATCATATATGAATATGAAAACTTCCCAATGGTAAAATTAATGTCTGCTCTAATAAATTAACATAGAATTTAGTAAAATGTACTAAACAAACATTTGCTCTAAACCACACAGAACACATAGATAATGAAGTTCATCTATATGGTATTTTATTAAGAATTTAAAGGTGTGTTCCAGTCTCTCGTTTAGTAAATGGTTAACAACTCCTTAATATTAATTCTTGTAGCAATTACATATTTTGACTTGCTTATTAGAGGCTGTTCTTGAAATTAGTAACGGACACATTTCTATCAACAAAGCCAAAGAATATAGAAAATGATAATTTTACATTATAATCATGTAGTTTGATACTAACAACTGCAATAATGTGTCAGTATGATACATTCCTATGTATTAGATGAATGCAGTGTCGTTCTAATTAATCCGTCGCTATATATCTATATATCAGAACAGTGCATGGGTAACCACTGAGCCATTCTGTTGCACGTTCTAAGTCCTGAATATACAAGTCATATGTTTACTTCATTTGCGTGGCCAAAAGCTGCAAAGTTGCTTCAGAAACCTTTTGCTTGATATTAGTAACAAAAATGGCATTCTAATAATTTAATTAACATTGTTCATATGAAATTTTTGATTGAAGATGGTAATAGCAGTTTTAAATATTTAATTGCAAACAACTCCGTTGGTCACAGAGCTGACTATGTTAAAATAATGTATTGCTGGCGACGCTGCTAGTGCTGTGTAAATAAGTCACGGTCTATGCACCAGGAGAAGAAGTTACGTTATGAAGCGTAGGGTGTGTGACCATGGCAAAGAGCATTTCAGGGTACAGGTCGCTACTCCACAGGAGTGAAAGCTTCTCATATAATGCTTAAGAACTAATGGAGTATAAGCATTCAGTAACTGGAACTATTCTAATTTCTTTCTCTAAATTTAACATTCTTATGTTAATTCATTGTATCATGATCTCTGAGAGAGATATTCAGGCCTGCACCTATCCCTGGGCAAGTAAAAATATGATCGTATCTGCAGTGTGAAATGGTAATGTATGTGAAATTTCAAGGAAATAGTAGTAAATACAATGACATTCCTGTCTCATCATCTTTTATTTCAGGCACATATGCATTTTTGCTGGTGAATGTAATGCATAAATTCAGGAGGGGTTGTGGCAATACGAAATAAAAAAATGTTTTATTATGTATGGTTGTTTCACATTATGTGTTTCAATGTCCTTCAGAGGAGACCGGGTGCGTAGTTCACTGAAACTGAAACTCACAGCATATAATAGTGATAAGATATCTGTATTAGGTCATTTTGGATTCTTTGCTATTTTTTGACTAAGTAAAGAATGCTTTAGAGATGCTGAACAAGCAAGGGATCAGAGTATATACTAAACCCTCCTATAAAGCTTGGGCTGGGGCTGTTCAGCTTTCTGAGATTCACTGGATAATTTCACCACCATCCAGCCCTGCTGAACGGGGGAGTTGGTGCCCATCAGCTATCTGGAGGCTTGATAAGACTCAGAGAAAATTTACCAATGCCAAAACTAGACCCGGGCTCGAGTAGTTCTGGTAGAGGACTGATCCAGAGCCACTCTTGCGACTTAAGTTTCCTTTCTTTAACAAAGTTCTTCAGGTTTCTTTTGAGAGCAAGGTCTTTATTTCAGTTGCATTTTCAGCCACTTTTAAAGCTCAGCCATGCAATGAGCTGAGAAGTCTTCTGCCACAGGGGACTCGCCGAATTATTGCAAGCTGAACTATTTAGCTCTAAGTCTTTCTTTCCCGTGGTTCATCCCAGTCCCGTATGAGCTCACTGGGGGCATCGCTGATGTGGGACTGGGACTGGGTCTGGCTGTGGTCAGTTAAAGTAGGTGTCATATGGCTACAGCTTGCTCCAGCTGCTCTATCTGTGGTCTTGTGAACGTTAAAATACCTCATTTTGTTCTGAAGGCTTTAGGAACAGCTTAGACAAATATCCATTATGGGTTAGACAGAATAACCTGGCCCTGAGTAGGTAAAGGATTAGATATATCCTTAAGATAATTTCTAGAGAATTGCAATCACCGTGAATCTTACAAAGTTTTTTGGGTTTTGTTTTTTTTTTTTTTTCTTCTTTTTTTTTTGCAGGACTGCAGAGGTGATCTGTACAGTTTTATAAATCAGTACTTTGTATACATGTCAAAAAATTGAAGGCGATAGGCCAAACTTAGTTTTTGGTCTGTCTCTGGGTTAGGGCTATAGAAAACTAGAACTTTTACAGAATATAGAAATGTCCTTTTTCACGTAACTAGCTGAAAGGATAAGTTATTTTTAAGAGCTGAAGGAATAGTTATGCTAAAGTTCTGGATGTTCCAGTCAGAAAATACTAAAAGGATACTGAAAAAAATGCTGCCGCAAATACTCTGCATATCTTTGGTTTACAACAATTTATCATAAAATGGGACATTTTTGGAACAATTACCAATAAGCAAAACTGACATGAAATTAAGAGGCCCAGATAAGAGCCCGGTGAAGGCACTAATTACACACTGATGCTCTGACTTTAAAGTTTAAGTATATTTTGCATTATACTGCAGTATCCATTGCATTTCTATGGACAGTGTTGTATCATGCAGTAGGAATACTGCACTAAGTTTATCCATCCTTCTTGAGAAGACGAAATAGTAACACCGTTAATAGTCTGCACGTATACTTCTCCAATGGACACATTCACTATAAAGTACATTGGGATCTCATTAAATAGACTTCTGTCCCAGCCTTGACATGGATTTTGCTCTGTAATTCTTTGGTCTGAGGATAGCCAAGGCAAGGTTTTGGGAAGGGGAAAACAGGAGTTCTGTAGGGATTCCATGGAAGTCTACTTGTGCTAACATTCTGAAGTGCAAAGACTTGAGCAAGTTCTTGAGGACATTTTCTTGCATTCTAGTTGCTGCTACTGATTAGGTACCAATAGTATCTGGCCGGTATCCCAGCTCTGTGACATGCAGGAGTCGCTGGAACAGGGCTTGTCGGAGCTCAGGACATTGCTCCTCCGGGCTCTGAATCACAGCAGCTCCCCACTGAAGATGGGCTTGCATGAAGAGCGTGACTGTGTCTTTTCCATCTGAAATACTGATTATTCAGATTGCTTATACCATCTCCTATTGAAATTAATCATAATTGCAAGACTGTGACATCCATTAAAGCCCCTTGCTATTTGAAGAGTCATTATACATAAGGTAATTGCCTGCATGTCTACCTGTCTGCCTACCTAGCACTGTTGACAAGATGAGCTTGGGCATACAGGAGAATTTGCATTACCTTCAGAAAACTAAATATCTTATGAAAATAACTTCAAATTTTTGTTTGATATATTAACTAGATGTAAGCCGACATATTTTTAGTCAGTTAATTAAGATTAAGAAAATCTAGGAGAGATCACAGAGGTTACTTGAGATACTTTCTTTTTTAATGAAAACTGAAATTTTGACTGAAAATAACAGATCTCATAGAATCCTTCAAAGTCTTCAGGTTATTTGTATCTTTATTAATTGTGATCTGAACCATAACCTCTAGTCAATAAAATATACAAAGGCAAACTCTGTGTCATTTAGTATTAAAAAAACACAGAACACACATACAGAAGATTTGGCCGAATAATTGGTATGTTTCTAGCAGCCTATAATCAGAGTATTATTTTTCTGTTTACGCTTTTTGAATGAATTGTTATCATAAGATGAAGATAAAAGCTGCTACTACTGAATCATGTTTTTGTTCTGGCACTTCTACAGCTGGAACATTGGGAAATTTTAAGTAGTGTTTACTAGAGGGGAAAATACAAATTTCAGAAGTTTATGGAGACTTTAAGCCTTTCAAGAACGAGGCGAAATTATAAAACTGAAAGTTACGGAGCTACGTTTAGATCCTAGTCTTACTTTTTTTTTTCCTATTTTTTTCATTCTTATGAAGTTGTGTAACAAGGAAACAAAGAAAACCTAAATTAGTTTAGAATTATAAATGTTCCCACCAATTTCTCATGAGACTGCTTCTGGAAGTAGTGCACATCTGCAGAAGAAATCCGTATAAACTCATTTTGTTTACTCTAACAAGCTTTAAATCAGTCATCCTTTAAGATGGTGATGTACAAAGTGTCACATCAGGTTACTGAATCCTTGAACCCCCAGGAAAGCTCACAGTGCTCTTGAGCTACCAGTGGGGCTGCTGAAACCATCAGGTAACATGCAAAATTATTCCCTCTGCAAATGCTCTGATTTCTGCATCAAGCTTTTTTTCGTGTGGTTATAAGACACAAAAGAGAAAAAAAGTGTAGGCACTAAAATAAGACGATTGTAGGTATTTTTGCTTTGGAACAGAGCTGCTAGTAAGTAACTACAGTTGACTGGGGAAAGGCTTATTTTGCTTTTTTTTTTTTCATTTTATTGTATCTTTTTCTCATTTCACCATCCAAATATCCAATTTCTTGTATATTACTTTCTTCCCCATCTTTTTGCCTTAATCGAGCATGATGTGGCTCATTGAAATTAGCCAAGGTCATTTAGTCTATTCTGCTGTCAAGACAAAGAAGTCATGGGCTTCATGATTTAATAACTTTCTATCACAAAATCCTATTGCAGAAAAGCAAATGAAAGGTGGCTGGCAGGGGGATAGAGCAGTGGAAGACATTGGAGTGACGTGATTTCATCCCACTTTTTATGGGCTGTTGCTAAGGAGGCCAGAATACACAAATGAACACCATTGTTAAGCTATCAGCATTGTCTATGTGGCACTATGAGTGTAGAATTTAAATGTTTGACCATATTTGATGATAATATATGATAACAGATCATTGTATCATACATAATTTGTGTAGAGTGTTTTGATCTTGTCCATTGAAGGAACGATGTATGTCTTGTCTGCTCCCAATCAATATTGCCATTTCAAGTTGCAGTATTCATTTTCCTGAGAGAAAATGTTGGATACTGTTCCTCACTGGCAAAATTAAGTGTTGGTCAGTAACGGCCTCCCTGAGTACAAATACTGCTTAGCTTTCCTATTTAGCACACATATTAAATACATGCACTTTCTCCAAGGTCATGGAAACCATGTTTAGACTGGGAAATGCAGTGCTGAATGGTTGCACCATGGAGTTCTTTTTAATCTTTCTTACAGCAGAGAGACTAATAAAGATTCTAACTCCAATATGTCAGTTTTTCTATGGTTCTGTTGCCTAACAAAATGCACAAAGTGTAGTAAAAATGTTAACATGCCATATTTTAAAAATGATCATGGTAGTTAGGAGGGCCAGTTAGTTGTAGTGGTAGTTAGTGGGCTCGTGTTAAGGGCTACACAAACCTGATGAAAACAGCGACAGTCAGTGTTGTAGGGGATGCGATGGAATGATCTGAGAAAGCTTTGTTCTAATTTCCAGGGATTTGGGTTAAATGGTATTTATTGTTGCCTGCTGTTGTTGTTGCCCGCTGTTACTGTTTTGAGGCTGCCCTCTATTGAGAAAAGAAAACAAGCATTTAAACTCTTACTATGGAGCATCTCCTTTTCAGTTTTATTCATCAATTTTTATTTTCTTTCTGTTGATTAGCATGTATAGTTTCCTGATTATTTTTTCCCTGTTACAGCTAATCAAACTCTTTGAGGCGTTATCTTACGCAAGAAATGTAAGATGCTTTTTGTACAAATAAATTTCAAAGTACTTTTATGAAGATAAATACTCTGGGTATAATCTCTATATGAGGAGTTGCAGATATATTCACATGGCAAAAAAAACCCTGACTCTCATAAACTCACCCCGCAAGCAGGAATTGTAGCTGCTGCCCGGCTCCCATTAGCTCACACCACAGAGTATATCGTAACTGCATTTTCAATATATAGGCACCGGAGACAGCTTTTCAGTGAGGAGAAACTAGCGCCTGACACCAAATGCTTACAAAACACTAGTAACCTTGAGGTGTCGGGAGAATCGATAACACGAGGTTTATCTTCAGCTATAGTCAACCGATTTTTGGGGTGCGGGGGGGCAGCTTAGACATACTGAAATCTTATTTAGGAGTAATGCTTTTTTCAGTTTCCTTTTGAGCATTTTTTCTTATTCAGGATATACAGGAACTTTTAAGTTTAGACATAGACCGTAAGAATTCAATTGATGTTTCTTACATTAATTAATAGTAAAATTATATCTAATGGGGAAAAATGCATCTGAGGCACCTGTCCATCAATAAAACACGTTATGATTAAATTTCCATGGCCTCTTTTTCCAGTGACATTATTTGCCTATTCATTGCTCATATCAACAGAGTTTTAAAATAATTGGACAATCTGGTGTTTGAAGTGAGGAAGAAAATGAAGTGAAAGGCACGTGTGCTGAAAAACGTGGTTTTGTTCCTCCTAAAGCTATTCGCAAAGTCGACCTAAATTTACAGAATGGTATCAAATTGAAGACAGAAAAGAAGAAAGAAAAGAGCAAATTCTGGGGCTAGCATCACGTAATTTGTCAGAAGTGCAGTTGTCAGTTTTCTGCCGCAGGAGTCCTCAGCCAAGCTAAATTATGAGACTCGGTTTCAAGTTCTTTCACTCCCTGCCTGAGGGGATTTGACTTCCCGGCTCCTTATCTTCCCAAGGTGAATAAACAAACCAGCAAACTACAAGATGTTCTGTGGGGGGTGTGCTTTGGCTCCTCATGGCCCTCTTGTCTGTGGAGGAAACAGTTAAACATTTATTATAACAAATACTTGAAGCTCCAGGAGTGTTCATTTGAATTCTCATGGCAAAGAGTCAATTCTTGTCTCTCACTCGTTCCCATCTCGGCAATTAGTTGTGTATTGTTAAGCAAAGTGAGTAAATTCTGGCAGTTGGGGTAGGTGTAGTCCCACCTGGAATACATATGCCTCTACACAAAATCCACCTGCCTGGCCTTGTTTATACGGTACACACCGTGTTCTGCCTCTTCACACAATACAATTGATAGCTGAAAAGAAGAAAACTCATAGATTTTTCTTCTAGACAAGGACTAGAAGATTTCTTACTGCATCCCACTGCTTGCATTTTGCAATTTTAAGCTTATGAAACTGTATAATCGAAAAGTCTAAGTCATTTTCAAATTGTGTGATATAGTTTAAAAATTAAAAGTTACCATAATTTCTTAGACTACGATAAACAAGTCAAGATGTCACCAGCAATTTTAAGTGAGATTGATAATATTCAGTGGTGTGAAGAAGTTCACTTTGACACCTTGAGAAATAACTCTTGGTCTTCCACTCAGAAGCAAGTACATGCACAGAGCATACAAAAACTGATTTTCAGAATTCATTATATCCTCTTTGGAAGATTTCAGTCAACTTTTTGCCACAAAAATCTGTGTCGAGAAAGTGTAACTTAGTCTCTAACTCACAGGAGTAATGCCTATAATTTGGGTTATCTGTGAAATGTACAGGTTAAGGTACTCTGAGATGAAACGGCAAGAGTTAAAAACGGTGCGAGAAAGAAAAGAAAAAGAAGTGGTATCATGGGAAAGCACAGGCAGTAAATGGAAGGTAAAAAGAATCACTGGAAGCAATCAAGTAAGGAAAAAACCCTGGGAAAATACAGAGACCGGTCAATAACAAGGTTCGGTATAATACTTTATAGGAGGGCTAGGAAAGCAGACCTATTTTAAGTCAGTGCTCTCTGGAAATATGCGCATCAAGGAGTAGGAATGTGTTCCCACTGCACCGACTCAAATAAGAAAACAAGAGTTTGCCAGCAGACTCCCTAGTCTAAGAATATTTTCTCTTTTGTGAAAACGGGTGTGTTGAAAGCATCGTTGGCGTGCGTGCAATAGTGTCAGGCTGTCCGGTTCATCATCATTTCTTTCGTCACCTGAAACTGTGAAGTTCAGAAAATTTTCCAATGGTATAAAATGATACAGATATATGCTTCAGTACTGTTCACTAAATAAATCTAACAGAATTGTAATGCATGCAAACCACGTGTATACTGGTGGCATATAGCAGAATAGACAGATTAATAATTTCTACTAATATTGGTTTTTAAACCCAACACATTATGCCAGGGAAATATAGACCTAATTTACTGTTCTCTGTGCAGATGATGTCCTCTCAAGTTAAGTTCGTTAACAGCTTCTTCAAGTGTGAAGGCACTTGTTAACTTTTTTTTAAAATAAGCAGTGTGCAGAAATTAAAAAAAAAAAAAAAAAAGTTGGGATGCGACTTGACTCCTACTGGAATTAATAGCAACATTCCCATGATTTTAGGCTTCCAGATCAGGCATATCCAAACCAAAAAATGTGCTTCATTTTTTTGAATCACTTGTATTCAGGTGCTATTTAAGCATTTACATATGCAAAAGGATTTGGTTGTTTGTTGTTTGGGGGTCTTGGGGAGTTTGTTTTGGGTTTTTTTTAAGCAACTGTAGAAAAATACTAAATCTGGAGAAGGATGAACCACATTTAAAGTTCAGGATGTGACCATGACCCACTCTGTGCAGAACAATAATGTCTTCTGGCACACAACTGTTGAATAAGGCTGCTGTAGTGGTACTGGCTGCTCTCTGAGCATCTCTTTTGACTGTGGGATATCATGTGGTAGAACATATTCTATGAAATCAAACTTCCTGAGACTATATTTAGCATCTCTCTAAAATAATTTGTGTCTATCCAGTCATTCTTAAAATCCATTTACATGTAGCAAAGTATTAAAAATGCTCTTTGGAAGATAAGACACCTTATACGTGGGATGGATTAATGGAACAATCGACCATTGTCAGCCTTCCCATTTTCTCAAAGGCAGTGATGACCACTAAGATTAAAAAAGAGGAGGAATTAGCAGCAGAACAGATTATGATTCAAAAAATAGGTTTATGCGATGCACAGTGACACTTTTCTGACCCCTTCATGATGCAGCTTGGTTTCCACTCTCGCATGAGGTTCCATAAGAGCTGATGTCACGTTCCCAGAGCCAGATCAGCCAGAGAGAAAATGTCTGTGTTTTAAAATGAAAGACTCATTTATAGTAATTTAAGCCCCAAACACATCTCTTCGCCCTGCTGTAGAAGGTCGAAATCCTCACTCATTAAGAACTATATATGGTCTTTTAAACAAATGCACTTTTTAATTACCAGCAGGCAATTCAGCACAATTTGTTGCTGTCTAAGGTACTTTTTATTTTCTAATGGTCTTGCATGTTTGATAACCTCTTTCAGAATTATGCATCAGATGAAGGACCTGCCACTTGTTTAATTGACTTTTTCCCTCTTTTAATGATGTGCATCTCCTAGAATTTTAGCAGAAGTGAACCCAGCTACACATGGGAAAGGCGGCTCTTTGTGTCAGTTATGTACGCTTGTAACACAGCTGTAACGGTGATGGGCTCCCAGCCGCGGAGGGTCTTTTTGGAATAGGGAGATTAGAGCTGTGGCCTATGTACTTTTGTCAAAGGAGACATATAAGAGGGAAAATGCCCTCCGCTGCAGGACAGGAGCTGTTAGTTGCTCTGCCCTCTTTTTTCTGGGATTCTGGAACATACTCTGCCTATTCAGAAACTGTTCCTTGCAGGGTTTTTTTTTTGGTTGGTTTGGGTTTTTTTCCCCTGCTTTTAGGGTGAAGCTCTGGTACTTGAAGGAACAGTCTCAATCTGCTTATTAATTTTAACCATAATAATAAGTTACCGCCATGGCATGCTTCCTCAGTGTTATTCTAAGATGATTTCAACAGCTGTCCCAAAATAACAGCTTGTGCCCTGGACTGGTTGTGTCATCGTTTTTATAGTCATTTGTTTAGTTGCATTCTTTGTTATTGACTCTTATAATTTATTTATTGAAAACAAAAGTCTTCATTTAATGAGCATTCAGATCTTGATTTACTTGCTGAGCTAAATTCTTGAACAAAAATAAAAACAATGTGAGGTCACATTTTATGTTCTATTTTAAAATATTTATGGTAGAACAGTTCCATCTGGGATCGAGGCATTGTTGTAGAAAGTGATATACACTTACAGATTAAAAAAAGAATAGGTCACAATTCTGAAGAAGCAAACCATTTAGTTGTCTTTTAGCAAATTTGAGCTTTTTTACTTCATCGAAAGACAATGACGTGACAGAAGAATGGCATGAAACACTTACGCACAGGGAACTTCTAGGTTTCTACAGGAGAGCCGTGAATATAGTTTTGAATTCTCAAACTAATGGCTCGCACTGGCAGCAAGAGGATGGGAATAAGTTCTGTTCTGCAAATTGTTACCTAAAATGTGCACAGATACATAAACCCCGAACTTTTCAGACATCCCGAGTACTCACATTTAAGGTACGTTGTAATTAAAAATACTCTTCTGCTTTCTGCCATGAGCTGACACTCATAATTTATGTTAAAAAATAAGCAGAGAACTACTCACAAATTTGAATGGACTCAGTTTGAGGCCCATAATTCCACTTTCCGGTAAACTTGAATGTCCTATGACTCATAAAAATGCAAAACATTATGCTCGCCCTTCAGGAGCACCGGGGCTTGCTACCTGCCCTTAATGTGGCAGCTGGATGGTTTGGGTTTTAGGGAAGAGAAGAAAGCACAAACCTAAACCAAATCTCATGTTGATCATAACGTCTGGTATTAGAAGAAAGGATAAAACACAGCGATCTTCAAACTGTAATTTTGCCCTCTTGGGCTTAATGGAAAAAATGCTTTAAATAACAACATACCTTTTAGTGACATGTTGTGGATTACTGTTCAGATGAAGTAAAATGGGGCTTATGGATGCTTCCTCTCTTACCAAAAAAAGGTTACTGTTTTCTACGTATGTGTCCCATTTGGGTTTACAAAGGAGAACTAGATGAAAGACAAAAATATGCCCTTACATGATCCCCACAGAAAATCAGGATTTCTACTGTTTGAAAACTTTTTGTTTTGAAGTCCACCGGTATGTGCCGGGTTTCTTGATATTGTCTTGAAACTGTTGTAAAGACATGAATCATTCCAGTGCTAAAACTATTCAATTTGCAGGACGTAAGAACTAACAAATGTTTCTTATTAAATGCAGAAATTTGCAATCTCATGATTTACATACCTTAAAAAGGCCATTCGTTACATTTAATAAAAAATCGTTCCACCAGTCCAGGAAATTTTTCCCTCCTGATGCCAAAGGGATGTACAGCTGGGAGGAGCCATTTGCAAAACACCTCCAATTGTCTAAGCCCCATCACAAAGAACCCTCACTGCATATCTAAGGATATTCATAATACATATGATACATACCTAAGGATGTACATACATCATATGCAAATTCCCAGCGTGCAGCGGGAGAGAGAAGCTGGGTCTAATGTAGATTCACATAGAGCTGCCCAGTAACTGGGCTGGCTTGGACCTCAGCTCTATAGACGTCCGTGTCCACCCCAGCATACTTATAAAAGGAACCATAGTCCTTTCAAAGTATTTAGCTCTCCAGTACTCGCATAAAGAAAGTCAGTCTGTTGATCTTAATAAAGCCGCTATCAGTGTTCACCAAAGGATCCAGGAAGCTCTTTTCAATATATGGACTGTAAATGGAAGTAGAAATTGCTGTTGGCTTGCGTTAGCAGGAGTTACAATCATCTTCCAAGTAAAAAGTAATGTGAATGAAATACAATTCTTGTTAACGGATGCATCTGCAGGCCTTTGCGTCTGACTTCAGCTGTGAAAGTGCTTCTCACATCTTTCTTTTTCCCCTAATGAAGGCACAGCTGTGCATTTAGGGACTTGACAAAGAGTGTGATTAGGAGTTCTAGACTTCCAAAATAATTTATCTGCCCTCAAAAAGAGTTGTTATTAGCAACTAATTCTTGGTGAGATTTATTATTGTCTCATGTTGTGGGCATTTTTGGTGGTAGAAGCATGGAAAAGCCGTAGCAGTTTAGTAAACCTTAGCATCTTCCAGAATTTATGTGGTGCTTCAATTTGATTTTGAGGTTTGGATGAACAAGTCACAGGCTCTGTAAAATGTGAAAACATTTGGTTCAAATAGAAATTACTGGGGGTTTCTTTGGGTTTTTGTTGTTGTTTGGGAGTTTTGGCTTGGTTTGGCTTTGGGTTGGGTGGTTTTGGGGTTTTTTTGTTTTTTTTTTTTTTTCTTTTGTCATTTCTTGTTTATTGCTACAATTTTTACTGCTTTGGATTGCCATCACTGCCTCCTGTGGGACACATTTTTGGGGCTAGCTGGATGATTGCTGCAAGCAAGAAATCTAAACAAGAGAACAAGAGAAGCTTTTAACTATGCTCGTTCTCTCCCAGCTTGTACGTGTACTAGCTAGAGTTTTCTCATAGTCATACCCTACTCCTGAACACGGGCAAAGGCGAGTAGGCAGCCACAGACCTACTAACTTCCCCTTTCCAGCTCTCAGCCGTGGTAGTGGTGTTTGCCTAATGGAGAGGTGGACTCTACTCGTCCATCCCATGCTGATTACGTCCAGAGAAGTTACTGTGCTGTGATCTTCTTTAGCTGGAATACATGATTTGTCCTGAATTTCTGTTCAAGAGCTTGCCTCCGTGTGTGAAAGGACTATTGATGTAGATGAGAAGTCTATTTGGGCTGTGTAAAATTCGTCAGAGATTTCCAAGGAGGTGACAACGCTGATGTTCAGTACTGAGAGTTCTGCTGGCAAGTAGCTTGGCAAGTTGATTGTAGTGCTAAACGTACACCAAGAATATATTTCATGCTTTAGGTGTAACAGAAAATGTTTTCTATTCTAAACTGACCTGTGCTATAGAAAACGTAGTTTTAATTTTAAAAAAGCTACTAATCGTTGCCTCTCACTCTGGGAACTCCTGTCATACCTGAAAGTGTGACCATAACTAAAGCCTGTGCATTTGTAATTCCAGTGTTTGGGAAGAAACTATAATCAAAACAAACTTTAGCATGAGTAGTAAGCTGATAATTAGGATTTTACAGATTCTATGGCAGTTATACTATATGTATTTCTAAAGACCTGTTCATTTATGGACTAAGTGCAAGTAGATGCTGGGATTCAGCTGTCGGTCTGAGGCACAGCCCTGAGTACTTACTCAGTTTTTTCTTACATATTTCTCAGGTGAGCTACCAGCGAGCAAGACTCTTACATAGGTAGTTTTGGCACAATAAGTGGTTTTCTTGAACATAGCCAATGCAGACATTTTTTTATTTGCAGCATTTTATTGTTTTATTTTGTTCTCTCTTGATAGACATTAGCCAACTACTTGGGGAGCTTTCAGTAAAAAACTAATCCAAATGGTGTTACATTTTACTGTATACAGAAGACTAACATATTTGTAAATTAAAAAGTCAAAGGTGAATTTTTAAAATAATTTTATACTAGCTTCTTAGTAAAACACCACAGAAACTCTGCCCTTTTAAATATGAAGACTATAGGCTTTGGTTTTTTTTCCCCATGCTGATGCATTTTAAGAAGAGATTTGCAGGAACCTCCAAATAAGTCCATGCTGTATATAGAGATGTTTCTTTTAGGGAAAGGTCAGGCAATATGTTATAGAATTAGAATCTAGAACTTTGGAAAAATAGATTTTATTCATTGTGGTAAAGATTTTAAATAATCACTGGCAATTAAGATCTCACAAAACATGAAGTATTTTAAGAATTTGAAGATGCCCTGCATTTGGCTCAGAGATGCCTTGTCCCTGCCATATTATCATGGTAACTCTTCTCTTCTGTGCCATTTCCAAAGCACAGTTAGTTGATGAACTTGGGAAAACATAACAGTCGATCAAGTTCATTCTGGCTGTGGAGGGAGCGGAGGCGGTGCTGAGATGCAGGAGACGCGTTGATCCAGGCAGGAAAATGCCCAAGGGAGAAGGAGAGCACTGTGCTACCTGAAATCGCAGAGTTCAAGTGGGAATCTTCTTGCTGGTGCATTGTTATTCTTCCTGGGGTGTCCTCCCTTCGTTTGCTCTGGACAGACCGTTTAACCACTGATGCTGATATATGAGTATGACTGGTAGGAACCTTTGAAAGTACATCTAATGTTACCTGGAATAAATAGCTATTCCATTGTAAAGAAGCTTACTAATTCTTTTTACCTCAATCCATATATGCTATTTTTAGGAAGATGTGTGTCACCAGCTGCAATGTAATTTACTTTTAGAATATAGTGCTAAAATTTCTCTAGTCTCCTCAGAGAGTCATCTAAAGACGGATGTTTTCAGGGAAAAGAGAGAGGCATAATCTAAAACACTGCAGGATAAAGCTTTTATTACTGTTTTGAAGGTAATTAGAATTCAGAATATTCATTCTTATTTCTTGTCAGAAAGGTTTTAATATAAAGTTTGTATTAAAAATTGTTGGCACTCGATATCTTGAAGAAAATCAAGAGATGTATTGATGTTCTGGAAAGACACGAAAAGTTCTAATTAGTCTATATGAAATGGGGTCCTTGGTACATCCAGCAATTGCCTCTCATACTGGCCGTCGTGTTTGCTGTCATTCGTTATTTCCCTGCATAGTTTGTTTGTCAAGGATTGGGAGATTTCCACCACAGAGAAAACTCTGACTTGACAGAGGGAATCTGGTCTGTGGTGTGAACTCCTGGGTGCTAAGGTAATCGTTATTACCTTATAATCTTTATAACTAGTAACTCCAGAGACAGTTATCACATGCGTAAGAACGCATGTAAGGGAAAACCTGTTGGTTTTTACATGGAATCAGGATCAATGACCCTATCGGGTACTGTAGCATAAAATACAAATGACGTGACTGCTATATTCAGAACGCTCAACAGGCTCTCCTAACGAAAAAATACACTAACAAGAGTAGAAAAAATGTTGCCTGCTGTGCCTCAAAGAAAAAATAAGAGTTCCTATGAAATTTGATTTGCAAACTACAAGAAAGTTCAAGGGGGAAAACATAGCACAGACTCCACAAATTTGCCAATGGTGCTAAGCATTTAGGAAGAATCCAAAGTTAAGGAAGAGATTTTAAAGGAATAGTTTAAATGCTTGATTTTTCTCCTTCCTTAAACAGTTTGTGTAATAAGAATCAATGGCTATTTGCCTTTTAAGTTCCCCTAATCTCTTCATGGAATGAAAATTTCAGAGTATGTTTCCCTGGTACAGTCAAAAGCTTTGTGGATTTATATTGATGAAGATCTGTAGCCTATTTGCAGCAGTGATATGTGCTCCTTTTAATCCATCCATCTTTCAACAGTGACAAAAGGTGGCTGTTCTCCTTTTAGTCATAAAGTTAACTTCAAAAAGGAGATGTCAGTAAGTAAAAGAAAGTGATTTTCATCTTTTAATATCACCACAAACCCATTTTTTATTGATAGGTGCCAAAAAAGGTTGCAATCATTTTGCATGGCTTTAAAGCTTTACTTTGAGCACATTAAATCTGCACTGGTGACTTAAAGAAGGCAGCAATTACCACATGGCTGTTGTTACTCACAGAGTGAAAATGATGAATTCATAAGTACAAGAGTTAGGTATTTTAATCATTGACAGGAATACTTAAATCTATTAATCATTTTGTTGTTGTTTGACTAATGTTCTATTGTTGGGCTTGATTTGCCAATGCATTCATTTGTTGCTTGTTATTTTGTCACTGAATTATAATTTCATTATTCTCTGACCTTGTTTGTCCTTCGTTCACACGATTGCAATGTAAAGGTGGTTGAAACCATTTGGATAAAATAAAAAACAATCCCGAGTTTTATTTTGCAATGGAACTGCACGGGGCATAAATCTTAGTTAGGCTCAGCTGATTTTCCGCTGGGGTTGCAGCCGTGACTGCTGGCAAAGGACCAGACACAGTGAGACAGTCCAACCTGGAGCGCTAGCCCGCCAAGGCCGGGAGCATGGTGAGCTAGACAGCTCCGAAATGTCTGATGGTCCATCAGAAAATCTCATAAACTGCAGTTTGGGGACTGCTGAAATTGTATTTTGAAATTTTTTTTTTTTTTTTAAACTAATAAGCCAGGTATGTTGTATGTATGCGTATTTTTATATTTCTATTGTTGCTTCAGTAGTTATTTACAGCAAAATGAATTGGCTTTTTTTTTGACTGCAAAATATCTGCAGCGCTTTCCCTCTTCTAATTTGGTGCTATAGAAAGAAAATACAGGACCACTTTCATTTTAGAGTATTCCGTGCACTAAAAAAATGACATAGTACAGTAGCTATTCATGGGGGGAGGGGAACATTTTTATGCCCCCCTTTCCAGAACAAAGGGAAAAGCTGATGTATCATTTGCAAAACAAGAATTTGGTGTGCTCCAAAATGTTTAAATTCTATTGTTCGCTGGAGTTCAAGGTTACTGTGGTGCATTGATATCTTTTTCGCCCGCTATTCATATATTACACTAGTGCGGAGCCAGAAGTACTGGAAAGTCTGCCTCAGAGGACTTCATCTTAAGTTGCAAATTAAATTTCCTAAGCATTCATATATTAGTATGTGTATCTAAACCCAGGCCAAGCTAATCAATCTTTCTACCCATAACTAATATGATAACGATAATTAATAAGATAATGGATCCACCATTTCTGTGATAAACTTTTCTTTGGGATAACGCGACAGTGTAGAAAAAAGAAATAACAAAACCTTTCGCTTCCGAGGGATTTTGTATCATTTAAATTGGAACCACATGAGAGATTAGGAGACGAGAGAGACAGTCCTTCCCTGCTCTGATAGCCTCCAAGATAACACAGTTTTATGATTACTGGATTCACCTGTTCACCAAGGTTAATAGCTGTTTGAAACAGTGGCTTCTCTTTGGTTTGTGTCCTGTGCTGCAGCAGGCGTCTTAATAAAGGGTTCTGTCTAATAGTTCTGTCTGGGCTTAAAGGCTTAAACAGAAGAGTCCATCCCCAACCGAACCAGCGAGTTTGTGCCTTTCTTACACTGTGTGCTGGTGTTCTCACTAACCATCGGGGCACTGACTCCAAGCCTTAAAATCTCCTGCAGCTCCTCACCTTAGATTTGGATTCAGCTCTACGCCTGTCATGGAGGATGATTATTATTGTTGCTAGTTAACTGCCTTCTCCATCTGTGCATCAATTGAGGGGATATCCTCCCAAACGAAAACAAATCTGGCGGCTGCCTGGAAATTTCAAGCAGCTGTGTCCTATGTAGGTGCAGTTTTATGTGTGCTACTGCTGAGAGATCTGCAAAATACACCACCACTGAGACTATTGCCTTGCTCAGGGTGGACTGGGAATGTGATCTGTTAAAGAGAAAATTAACAGCACAATGAAAAATGAATGTTTGCTTTTAACAGCTCTTCTTTTATCTTCTTTTCAGAGCTTGTTTGTGCTTTATCTCCTTCATGTTATGGCAGAAGTTATGAATGTTGATGAGCCAGTGCAGATCCTTGAGTACTTAGTCTAGGAACCGTTTACCTATTCATACAGTGGAAGCTTGAGTCAGATTCAGTCCATTTTACACAATTTATTACCTAAAGGCTGTCTACAGAGTGTTTTGTGTAGCACGGAGGGCAGTTTGGCTTCAACAGGATCATGCATGTTCCAGTTTCAGCCTACGTGTAACTTGCATTGTTGTCCTTGCTTGTAGAAAGGGGACCAAAATGCATTTGTTCATAAATGGCGATGGGCTAAAGGGGAGATTGCAGTACTCTGGGTAGGGGAGTAAAACCAGAAGAATGGTCGTTCCAAAGGCCTCAGGAGTAGCCAAATGATGGCCCGGCACAGCTCCTCCTGGCTCGCATGGATGGGTCAAAAACAGAAGTAGACCTCCATGTCTCAGGTTAAGAGAGCACGTGGTTCCTGGGGTATTTTATTCCAAAGCGCAGGTGTGCTACATTCGTTATCCTGACTATATTTGTTTTGTGAGGTCTGTGTAGACTTAACTTTCATTAGATGCTCTATTTTACTTTATGGTGAGTTACAACTATTAGAAGTCCTGGGGCTGCTGTAACAAACTCCCTGCCTTCCATCCCAGCCATGGGTGCGTTTCAGTTTGAGGACGACTCTTAGCTTGCAATTACGTTGTGATCCTTTTGCATGGAAGATTATTACTATTCAGCACTGACCTGAATATTTTTCTTCTGTGCTAATACAAGTGCTTGGCGCTTTGAAGCGAAATAGAGGAATAAAAAGCATAACCTCCCACACCAAAGAGCTGTGGTATGAAGTTCGTTATAAGAAACAGTTATGAAATCCTAATGTCCTGCTCATACTTTTGAATTTTTGGGAGGCTGATATATTGCTCCTGGGCTCAGCCGTAGGACTTGTGTGGCGTGGAAGCTGCTGTTCTCCTCCTGGCAGCCCGTGGCATGCGTAGGAGCGGGAAAGGCTCAGCATGCAGGTCATGGAGATTGCTGCTGCTCTCCTTGAATGGCCTCTCAACAACAGTGTCTGTGCGGTCCTCATGCTTTTTCCCAAAACACATTCTAATCTTCTGCATGGAAATGAAATAGAAAAGAAATTACTTTCATTATGTTGGTTTTATTTGTTTTCTGACTTAGTCTAATGCACAGGATTATTCTCGCCAAAATAAATTACACATTAGAAGCAGTACAACAAAGGTATGTACTGTTTCAATGGAAATAAGTTGATATCGGCAAAAGTGCATAAATATGAGAGAAGTCCAACTGTGCATTTTAAGAAGACAATAAATGAAAGTACGCTGCTTTTACACAATTTTTAAACAAAATTGTTATTCATTACTACGCTGTCTGCGCTTTCGTCCCTTCTTCTGCATTCTCCACCTCCTCCTTGGTATTGACTTCTAGAAGAATAATAATATTCTACGGAAGAGGGATTTGTAATTTGTGATTACCATTCACATGCTTCCTTAAGAACACTGCGCCCTGCGAGAGTTATGCCGCCCTGGCCTAGAGGTGGAAGCAGACTTTCTTGATCTTGCACCCTATTGAGCTGAGTAATGAAGGTAGTGGAGAGCAGCCAAGGCATCAAAGGCAGCCACCATCCACTCTGCTGTCAGATTTCCTGATTTTTTTATGCCTTTTTTAATGCAATACTCAGAAATAATCAAATGTATTGTTGTAAATACCAGCATGTTATTGCCGTGGATAAGTTGTACTGAAAAAAAATCTATATTTCATGGAGTCTAAATTGTGCTGAATATCCAGAGGTATTCACTAGCTACTTCTACTGTTCCTGCTGGTTTTTTGTGTACTTCAGGGAAGTCATTTATGATGCTTGAGTCACCAAAATTTAAGGTGACATGACAACCCATAAAAGCATTCCAGTCTCCCAGAGACACTTACGTGCCGTCGGAAAAGCAGTTAAACAACTGAGAATCTCGATGTTGATTTGGTCGATCTTCCTTACTGCCTGCTTTCAAAAAGGGATTCACGGTTCGATATTTCACACCGACTAACCCCTCTCTGCCCCTGAATGACCAACGTAATTGTGCGGTTGGCTCTGGCTCAGTGAGACCAGCAGGCAGCCACCGTCTGTCCTGCGCGGGAGTGCTAACCTTGGGAGTGACCCCTCTAGCACGAAGGCAAGAACAAATGGGGAATATGCTGTTCTAATATTCCATACTGCACAAAATTAGAATCTATTTTAATGATGTTCCATTTTTCTTGTGTCCACCCCAACGCTTACTCATATCAGATGTACTTTCTTTAAGGACACGCTGCAGGGTCTTTTCTGTTGCAGATTCTAACAGTTTTTTTTTTTTTTGTGAAGCTGGAACTCTGGAAGGAGAATGAAAACCGCATCGCTACTGATTTTCATCCTACATGGGAAGGATTGGAATCTGCTACTCACGCTAAGGGAAACTCATGGGAGCAAGGGCATGGGATAATGTACTCTGTCAAGAGCACTCATTGGAGTATGCCTATCTTCTTGAAGAGAAAACTATTCTGTTACTAGGGAATGTCTGCTGGGTTGGTTTTCCAAAAAGAAGAGGCTTTTCTAGTCCATGATCACCAGTCTCAAACTGGGTGTGATGCCGGGTGTTACTTTCACACTTCCAGGCAGTTCCTACTAGGTGCTAAATGTCCAGCAGTTCTGATTTGAAGTTTATTGGCCATTGTGCCAAGCCCCGGGGAATAATACATTTCTTCACGGTGAAAAATATCTTGTAATACATTGTGTTTTAAGTTTTCCAGTTGGTTACAAAGCAGATTTGTGTACTTAAATCACAAGCAAATGCCAGTCTCTCTCCTAGCCATGCGTTTGATCTGTCCATTCTTGTCATGTTCAGAAGTGACATGCTTTAACCAGGTAGGGTTTGCGTGTGTGTGGAAATACATACAAAGACCTATAAACAGAGCTAGTTTTAACTGGAGGTTGTAGTCATTTCCACAGCACTACCCAGCGCCTCTTAGACATGTACACTGCTTTCCTGCTAGCTTTAACACATAATTTTTATTGTCAGTTAAATCCAAGTCCACATAACAGACTCCTGATATTCCCCTCAATCTCTTCAACCATTGAACTCCAAAGTGGATTTGACTAAACAGAGCCCATTCATATATACTCTCATTTAGTCCTGACTGCATCGTAGATAGACAGTCTGCCCTGTGTTCTGTATCTCTAATATCATCTTCCTCCCACTTCCAGGCACTTGAAACATGCTTCAGTGCTGTAGTCACTGTGACTGTATATGGTCACAGTCACTTCTTTTACTACTAGTTGCTATCGTATTACTATTATTCCTTTAGTATTTCTTTTATCTCCTTGGAGAGTTCCAGTTTCTCAGTTTTCTTTTTATTTTCTCGCCCCTTACTGCAGTGTCCTAACACCTCGAGCTTTTCGTTTGACCTCTCCCAAATACATACATAGGATGGGTCAGTTCCTTTATCAAGCCTATCACCTATGCAATTATCATTTCTTTAATCACTTCCATCACAAGTTTTTCACCTGTCCTTGTTGTTTGTACTGGTACTCTTTGCTATGTATCTTAATAAAGTAGATCCCTCGCAGCGTGTTCAAAATAGCACTGAATTTGCATGAGTTGTCATGTTTTCTAGTGAATGTCCCCAACTCAAATAACCCCAAACCTGGTTTGTTTACTTTCTCTTCCATCTTCTAAGTGGATAATCCTCTTCTCTTACCACGTGTCAAGTTCTGCCTCTTTTCTGATGAGCTCTAAAGTTTCATAGCTCAGAAGCTTCCAGACTGTAATCCACTGACGGTTAATTAATATACATCTCTCTCCGTTTAATCATCTTTGGAGTCTTCCTTCTTCTTAGATCATTCCCAGTAGTCTGTCATTAGAAACCACCAATTTCTCTTCTTACTCTGTAAACTTGAAAAAGTTGCGAAAGCAGCAGAATTCTGCCTTTAAGCTGCCCTTTTTGCTTCAAGGCAATTTCTAAACCTTTTGCCTTTGTCTTCTCTACTCCAGTTTCTAAAATTGCCATTGATTATAAGCAGACCTGCAGTCACAGGTGAGACTTGCCAAGTGATAGCATAAAGGTGGCACTGAGAATCCTCTCATATATTTTCTGTCTTTCCTCCAGGTCCTATCCATTGGTCTCTTTGCAAACAAGTTTTCCTTCTAATCAAAACTGAGTTGAGTGAGCTGGGGATCCCAGATATATTATATCTGTATGCAGATAGTCATCAGAAAAGTTCCTGACAACTGTGTGCTTCTTCTGTTCTTGTCATACACATGACAAGCGGACACTTCACGTTAGTTTGTAGTGATCGACACAAATAGAAGGACACATACACATAGATGCATACAGCTAAATCGCTCCTCAGGTCTTAAGCCTCAAGAGTATCACAGCCAGTGGGATATCTGCTGGTTTATGTGAGCGCCCACTTTCTGTAGTTTCTTACATCCTATATCTGCTCAAATAACTTCCAGTCTTTCTGTTGGGTAGATCAGAGGGACCTGAAAAAACGGCTTTGACTGTCTGCTGGGGAGCACGTTGTGTCACACGAAAATCTTCAGTCTAAAAAAGCCGCAGAGTTGTTGCTAGACTGTTATCTTTTGAGTCAGGGCTAAGGGGCCAGATATGGTGCTTACTTTCCCGCTTAAAATACATTACATTTTCAAACTTGGCACAAAATTTAAAAAGTAGAAGTTGTTTTTGCTGAGGGTCTTGTGTGTGTAGAAAGGCATGTGCAATGATGTCTTGGTTAGTAACCACCACTTGGGAGCCTTTTTCTGCTGTCATTCCAAATCAATTTTTTATGTGAGAAAATGTTTTATATTTTTTTCTTGCAGATTTGCCTTGTCCCATACGTTCCAATACTGTTTCATTCTTCTCTGTTTTCCTCCTGATATTTTTACGGTTTATCTTTGGAGAGCTTTGTTTCATGTTCCAGAACTTTTCGTGTCCAATTCAGTCAATTTCTGACACTGGAAGCTGATGAAAGCCAACAGTAGCGGTAAATTCATTTAAGGGAGGCAGCAAATATGTATTTAATGCAAATGTTAATGTTAAAAATCAGACTAATTTTATATGCTTTGATTGTGGAACCAAGGCTGAGACACCTACAGAAATCTCCATTTAAATTCTTTTTTCATTCGCATTAGTGTGTAATAAATCCCACACATGACAGTAAGGAACAGGAACAAAAAAGAAAAATAAATCCTGCATAGAAATTTTCTATTTTAGCATCTCTGCTTTTGGGTTGTGTGGTTGTTTTTTGTTTGTTTGGTTGTGGTTTTTTTTTAATTGGTTGGTTTTTTCCATTTGTAGGGATGTAAACTAAATTTAATTCATTTCCACAGTTTTAACAGATGTTACACGTTTGACGAGTATTCCCCAGCCAAAAGGCTGTGCATTTTAGTTATTTTAATGTCATTTAACTAATTAAAGATGCTAAGGAAAATAATATAGACATCTCCTTTGAATCAATAGGTTAAAATAACCTTCTGTCTTTCCTCTTTCCTTTCCTTAGTTTTTATAGTTTAGCCATGCATTGATTAAAAGAAATTATACACAGTATGACTCCAAGGGATAAAAATTAAATCTATAACAGTCTCAATGATTCTTGAATTTTATCAGAATTTAAATTCAATTCTTGGCAACTTTGAATTAGTGCAATTCAGTTGGTTTCAGTGAGATTATTTGAATTTAACTGTCAGAACTGGCTTCTGAACCTAACCAAACAAGAATTTCTCAGATGAGTTCTCCAGTGAAATGCAGTCCAATATACAAACTTGTGTCCTTGGTCACGCGAAGACAGATGGACGGCCTTTATGTCGTGTTCTAGAGTATGCAAGATAGTAGCTCTAAGTACTGAGAAAATAAACGTATAAGTGTTTCAGACTGACAGCAGAGCCTCTGAGCACCTTTAGTTGAAGGAACTGGACTTAAGTGTTGCCCTTTCTGAACCAATTTCTGGAGTTTTACTACGTGGTCAAATGTACTGTAATATTTAGTTGATTGTATTTGCCATTTTTCTTTAAATTCTTGACAGAATCCCAGATGTAGGTGGACTAATTTTTGTAGCAAATTTAAGTTTATGATGAAGGAAATGTACTTTTTTTTTTCTAAAGCACATCTGTGTTTAATATAAAAGGAGACAGCAAGTTCCAGAATACGGAAGGTATTAAGGTAATGTTATTTATTTACTAATTGCATAGTCTAGAAACATCAACAGTGCAAAACGTCATGTTAATATTCTGATGCTACTTTTGAGGTTTCAGGAAGGTTTGTGCTTCCAGAAGGCTCCAGGGAGACCTTATTGTGGCCTTTCAGTACTTAAAGGGGGACTACAGGAAAGATGGGGACAAACTTGTTAGCAGGGCCTGTTGCGATAGGACGAGGGGTAGTGGCTTTAAAGTAAAACAGGGAAGATTCAGACTAGATATAAGGAAGACATTTTTTTACACTGAGGGTGGTGAAACCCTGGCCCAGGTTGCCCAGAGAGGTGGGAGATGCCCCATCCCTGGAAACACTCAAGGCCAGGTTGGATGGGGCTCTGAGCAGCCTGATCTAGTTGAAGATGTCCCTGGTTATTGCAGGGGGGTTGGACTAGATGTCCTTTAAAGGTCCCTTCCGACCCAAACTGCTCTATGATTCTATGATTTTATGTTAGAATAGATCCAAGTCTCTCAGTTTTTCCTCCCCACAAAACACAGGAAAATAGTGTTACCCTAAAATACTTGCATGCCTGACTTAAACAGGATGAGATTGTAGTCAGACCATAGTTTCAAAAGACAGCTAAAAAGGTGTCAGACTATACTGTTGTTTCCATTTTATAGATAAGGAGGAAAAGCAAAAGAGTTTAAGTGACTTGTCAGGAAGTCTGTTGCCTCACCAGGAAATAAAATTAGTTTTCGAAGCACCTACAACATGTGGTTAGAAGTCCTCTCTGTATTATTATGGTGCTGTAGAAGTAGTGTATTTGCTGACTTTCTTTTCAATTGGTGCCAATGAAATTAATCACTGGGTTAATTCTAAATACAGTTTTGCTGACTCGTCTAAACTATGCTGTCACATATTATTATAACAATTTATACACGCTGATGGTTTTATACTCCTGAGGATGAAGTTTTAAAAATACAGTATTATTTACACTAACACGTTAAGTGACAAGAAAAGTCACTAAATATAAAAGCACGGTCTAAAATTCCTCAGAGCTTTCCCTGCTTGAGTGACCAGCTAGTGAGATTTTATGTATCGTTTCAGGTCCAGTTAGAGAAGTTGTCTTCATAAATCTCTTCAGCATCTAGCCAGGTGATAAAATTCATGTCAAACATGACTATGCTGTTTATCATTTTATGTGCAAGTTTGTACACATTCCCACTCCTTCTACTACTATTAGATCTAAGTAGACAAATATGATATATATATACCCTGTGAAAGAGTGCTGATCAATATATCTTCCAGTGCTTGAAAATAAAGATTTCAGGTTAACAAATTGATGGAACTCCACCGATCTTTGGGAAGAAGAAATCTTCATTGTTGGGTAGATTGTGAACTTCCCATGAGAACAGAGTAATACTGAGAGATTACTGATATGTTTTTTCCTAGACCATGAAGTATCAATTAGTATAAAGCATTGCCACAAGTTCCTGTGAAAGTATGTTCTGTTATTACAAAAGATCCCCTGAACTCTCCAGAAAAAAATATGGGGACTTGTAAGTGTGGAGAAAAATAGAAGGAAATCCTTATTAAGAAACCAGGGGGGGCCCTCCCTACCTTCCCTTTCCAAGAGAAATAATAATTTTCCCCTTCTTGATAAGTGGTACCGAATATCGAAATTTTGTGGCTTCCTTCCAAATGAAAAATAGGAGCACTACACAACCAGAGCTTTGTGCTCTTTTTGTAATGAGTATATTTTACGCTACATAAGTTGGTCTTTGAAACAAAGAAGCCAAAAGCAGTCCGCATGGGCAATTGCCTCTCACTGGAGAACTTAAACCAGAGATCTCAGATGACGACTTCTCCTCTGTTATTGATTCTAGTTAGAGAAATCAAGATGGACAGAAAAATTCCTAATTAATTGTCAGATCTTCCTCAAAGATTCTCCATCCAAAAAGCAACACAATAGCGTTTTCTTTTAAGACCAAAGCCTTGCTCATCTGAGAAATAAATCTTTATCAGTTAAATCTTTAAATGTTTAACAGTGCCATCTGGTGACCTTTGCCATAACAGCAGTATATTTCAGAGCATCTTGCTTTTGAGGATCTGAAGGGACTGCACAAACAACTGCGCGTTGCCAATTGAAAACCCTACTTAGGCAAAACCTGAGACATTTGTTATTTCTATTCGTCTTCCTTTACTCTACAGATTCCAAAACTGAGATAAGCTGATTGAGAAACTCATATTTTCTTCTTAATAATAACACAATTTAAATAATATCTATGTAATACTTTATAGTTGTAAAGCTACCTGTAGAAAGGCACATGCGATTATTGCTGGGTAACCAGACATCAACACAATTAATAGTCCCTTATTGAAAGATTCCTGTGAACTATGGTAGGATTGCAGGCAGTGTCTAAAGACAAATCACTTGAATCACTGATGAGGACCCCATATCCAGTGATGAACCTTAACTGTAACAGTTTCCCTTCTTTTCTCATCCAAATTGATATTTTTAATATTATGGTTTATTGTAAAACTTTTAAACTTGCAATGCCATTTTCCCCCCCTGTGACAAGATAGGTATAGTGCGTATTCTTGATCCTTACCTCTTTTGTGCATTGAAATTTGAAACACTACAGGACAGGGACTCTCTAAACATGAGTTTTGGGGCTCTCACTGTTGATCTCTGGAGCCTATTAGCAGTAAAACAAGCTGTTAGGAATGTATTTGTTTTAATTTAAAAATTAAATTTGCATTTGAATTTAAATTTTGAAAATGGTTTAGGAAGAGCAGCAATTAAAAATGCCATTGAATGTTGTTCTTCCTTCATGGTTACAAAATCAGTGCAAGAATACTCTTCCCCTAGAAGAGGGAAGAAAACAATTAAATAGTTTAAGTGGTTTAGAGAGTTGTCCTCAAGCATCTACTGAACACGACATAAGGAAGGTGTTCATTGACTGTGGAGGCTGTGGGAATACCTTTCTCAGGCGAACATGGAACACCTGCTGAGCTCTGAGACTTTCAGCATTCATTTGCACGCAGCATGGTTTGACGTGTGGAATAGATAGAGGTAAATGAACTGAAATGGAGAACCTACGAGTAGTTTAAAGTGATAAACATGTCTCCTACCTCATAAAGATGCACTTGTCAGTTTGCTGTTAACCTAATTAGAGGAAAAGTGAAAAACTGAAAACCAAACCCATGCAATGGGAGACATTGCACTGCACATTTGCCTCGATGCAAACCCATTTTTTTACATCTCTTCTACTGATAATATTTCTTCATTTTCTTATTTCAATTGACTCGTCACTAAGTAATTCATGCATATCCTGCTCACTTCATCCATCGGTTCTTTGACACACATTATTCAAAAGTCAACTTTGCCATTTTATTCCCTTTCTGAATTTCAGATTTAATGTGTTGTTCAGGTCTAGAGATTGTGGGAGGGTGTTTGTTTGCGTACTATATTTGGCTGCTGCCTTGCAAAAGATATTGTGTGCAAACATTATGGTTCTGCAGGTGAAGAAAAATGCTGCATGCTGCTGAGTTTTGTAAAGTTTGAAAGTGTTGTAGGGAATAGATCTACTGGGTTGATTTAAATTTAAAAAAATAGTACTTTTTTCTGGAAAACAAAAGTTGGTAACATGCTACAACTCGGTGAATGTTTTTGGTGATTTTTTTAATTGACATTTGAGGTTTTACTGAACAATACGAAAGTGGTGGTGAATTTTCATCACAAATTCAGAACATATTATCCTGAGATGCACAGGATTTCGGGGGAAGGGCCCTTGCTTTAACCAAAATGTCTGTGTTTAAATCATTTCATCAGGAAGCAAAAGACACTGTTTCAAACTGTCTGCTTGGGTCAACATGAGCTTCTCCCTGCCTTGCTTAACACAGTTCACTAGATCATCATGCTGCAAGGTATTTAGGGTGGGCAGACCTCAACCACTGCTGACACTGATTTCTCATTAAATTACTGAGATATCCTTTAGTGAAAAAAATGGAGCCTGGGTGTATATTTCTGGAGCATGAGTACTCAGTAATTATCTTTTTATCTTTTTGTTAAAATACATATTTAACTTCTCAAAGTGGAACGTCCTAACCAAGATTTTTCCTCGGAAGACATAATTTCAAGTCAGGCAAGTGGGGTCTCTGTTTCAGTCTCCCACGAACTGGGTATCAACGAGACGGGTTAAGGAATGAAAGACAGCTTCTTCCTGTCTGTTTTGCTAATAAAAGTATAAATTTGTCCTTAAGTTTTATTGGCTAACTTTATTGAAAATGCCCAAGATAGAAATAAAATGCTTTGTAGAACTGGGAGAAACTAGTGAGGGACAACAAGTTTTATTGAGCAAGGATGATGGGAGTAACTTTTTTATTAGGAATAATGGAGCAAGACTCTCCATCCTCAAAAATGGTTTTCCATGTTGGAATGTTTTAGGGGTCTGTAAAAGCATGAGTGATGTGGACGGGGATTGTTGTTCAGTATCTCTTCTATAACAAAATATTACGGGGCATTAGACAAAATGGGTGGCAGGTTTCAGAACAATCAACAGAAGGTATTTCTTCAACACATTGGGTAAGAAGCCTATGAAATTCTTCACCAAAGAATGTAAAAGTGCGAGTTTACGTGGATCTACGGGTAAACTGGATAAGTGTATGGAAAAAAAAATGCACTGAGGGTTATTGAATATATAGCAAATATAGCTTCCCTAGAAAATCACTGACCTGAATATATTTAGAGTCTGAGAGACTACTAAGGGGGAGGTGTCACATATGTGACCTGTTCTTACCCTTCTGTGAGCATCAGGTACGGGCATTGTTACGGACTGAGCTGGATCCACCGCTGGCCAAATGCCGTATTAATTCTGAATTAAAAATATCTGGGGGAAAGGTGGTTCTGCCAAAAATAAACAAGTCAATACCTGTGAATATGCATTTTTGGCTGACCCAGACATTTTTTTAACCCCTGTTTTTCAGTTTGCTCAAGGGATTTGGCAAAGGAAATAGAATTAATGTGATATAGTCACAGTTGCTTCATTTAAACTTATATACAGTCTTATTGGTTCCACATGCAGATGTGTATTCGTGAATAAGTAAGAAATATTGATCACAAGAAAGACACATAATTTGGTATGCATTTCCTTTTAAGAGTGGTCAGATCTAGGCCTTATTCCAGCTACTATATTTCTGGTTGCTTTTGTTCTTTTTTCTTTTTGGTATCATCCTTATTTTATCCTTGGATTAGCAATAAATCTCATTTCTAGACCGAAAATAGAGTATACTCGACCACTTATCATTCTTAAATATCAAAGTGAAAAGATCTCTCTTCTTTGAAACTCACAAACCCATGCAGCGGAGACGGAGTTTGATACATACCAGCAGGAGCAATTATCCGTGTCCCAGAGGATCCTTCAGTTCGTGCTAACACTGATGCCTTGTTTTGTACACAGGTCATGAATGCTCTAATGACCACAATTCATGTTGCCATTTCGAGACCAGGAGAGCACGCTGTGCCCCCCCCTCGCTTTTACAAGACTAACTGACACAAACGATCAGGGCAAAATCACAGGATGTATGAAGTTGCTTTTATCATATCAGCACGACTAACAATGCAACAATTAAAAGTGTGTAAGTGTTTCCATTGTAAATACAATGCTTGGCATTTAACATCTCAGCTGTTAAAAATCCCAGTAGATAAAACATAGTGTTTTCTAGCTTCTTTAAAAGAAACACAGATCAAAAATCAACGTCTATTAAAATAAAATACTTCATGTTGGTCAAACTTTCTTTTAAACGGGATAATGAAAAATTTTAAACGTGCCAGGCAACCTGATCAATGATTTTAAATGGTGACACTGCTTTATGTTGTATAGTAAGTTACATTCAAACATAAAAGCAAACGTAGGGTCTCAATTAGTTCAGCTGAGCCAGGGAGGGGTGGCTATGTCCATTGCACGTTGTTTTGCCTGTGGAGTTGCTCTGCAAGTGTGAAGGAAAGCAGGGTGCACGGGGCAGCATCCTCCCCATGTGCTTTTCAAGGGTCACTCCGCTCCCATTGTCAAGGACGGGCTCATTTGCCGACAGGCGTGGAACCTCCGTAACGGGAGTGCTCGGGAAATGTGGTTTGGAACCAGCTGAGGTGGGCTCACGTCTGCGTGGGTATGTCCAGTCCCACCTGGGCAGCGGCACAGCTCTCGCTGGTTGTCTCATCATTCTGGTTCCCATTCAGGGGAGCTCTAAGACATGTATCAGTATACACGATATCGGTATACACGTTTAATTTTATGCATCGATTTATGCCTTGTTCTCTTCTCTTTTCTGTATTTCCTGCAATTACAGTGTTATTTACAAAATTAGTGCTGAACTCGATAGTAGTTTTAAATCTTCTCATTATAACATTGTTGTGTATTTTATCCCAAACTAGACCACTGGGACTGTAATTTTAGCAATTATAGATTCTTCCTTCTTATTTAGTCAAGCAGGAGCCCATCTTTGCTGAGTGTGTAGCTACGTTAATTGCCGAGTGGATTACATGGGACTCTTGTTAACAAGTTAGAAAACAGCACATATGAAAGAGGTGTATGAGCTGGTCATCGTAAAGTGTGTTTTCCAGGCAGTAACATTTATGTAGATGTATTTGTCTGATCTGAGCTTTGGAAAGCTTTGATAAAGTATAATGCAAAACACTAATTGGTGAATGTATCAAGAATAGAACCAGGAGGGTAAAGATATTGGTGACAGATGGGTCTTCTGAGGCGACATAGTGACTGAAGGGCTGTCTTCAGAAAATGCAGTTTTCCTTTCTGCATTTTATGTCTAAAGAGAACAATGCAGTGAGATCCTGAAGTTTGCTAATGACATTAAACAGTTGGGAGAAGTCAATTCAAAGGAAATGATAATGTTCCAAATTACACAGGGAGATTAAGGGAATACACAGAGATGTAATCAAGATACAGAAGAAAATTAATTCTGAAACTAAAGCAATAGTCAAGTTATGGCGAGGGTGTAAAGTCATCCTGTAAATATCTGCATTCTGTAGCATCAAATTTGTGAGCTTGAGTGATAAGTTGGCTTCTTTCTTCTTCCCCACACTCCTTTAGAAACCTAAAAATCTTAAGAGATCGAAAATACGGAGACAGAGAGGGCAAAGACTGAGACCTTGCAACGGCTTCTGCAGCTCTGAGAGGTTTGCTCTAAAAGTGTTCCTTTGAGCCAAGAGTGTTGGCTCTTTTGCTCTTTTGAGCTACTGCTGAAGTGTATCAGCCTCAGCTCGAGTATCAACCCCAGCTCGAGTATCAACCCCAGCCTGAGTATCAACCCCAGCGTAGGCATCAACCGCACTGATGGAAATCACAGTGTAGGAACTGAGTCATCAGTGCTAAGGAAACTAAATAAAAATAAAAGGTCTGTGTCAAAGCATGAGCTAGGAAGGAACTGAGATCACAGACGATTTTTTTCTTTTCAGCTCTTTATTTATCCCTGTGGATGACTGCAGGAATTCTAGAATGGGATTTTTAAAGCAAATGCACAGTTTATAGTACACTGAAGGTTCATGAGACATCTACTAGGTTGGTTTTGTTCCCCTTTATTTACTTTGCTTTTGATCATGGAAGATCTTTACCAGATCTTGCGTAATTATTAAATTAAGTCAGATATAATTATTCCTTATTTGGTGGAAATTCAGATATCAGATTAAAACAAATTCCGCTAAAATACTGTGCCTGTTGCTTTGTCTGAATTACAATGAAAGAATAATTACTAATTTTGGAGTGTAAGTTTGCGTATATGAGGTTGTCTCTCTATTGAAGTTATGTAAGAGTGGAGTTTTGGACCACTTTATTAAATGCAAAGCTCTATGTCATTTTATATATATACACTGTATACGTTCTGCAGGCTGCCAGAGAATCCATACACTATTGAGAGAGAGGTTCAAGGACTAAACATAAGTGTCTGGTAGTTTTTACATGCTGTAGGATACCCGCTCTTCAGCTGTTACTCCACACAGGCATAAGTCTCCCACAGATCCTTTGTCAGGTGTGCCCGCCCTATGCAAAGGCTGTAATTTGTTTTGGAGATATGTTGTTATTACAGGAATCATTTACCGTAAGGACCTGAAGTGCTTTATGTCTGTTGATCTGCAGCTCGTCTCCGTGAGATACTGATGTCCCTTCATCCACAGATTAGTGGGTTTAGCTCATTTATTTGATGAAATACTTTTGTATTTGTGATATTACCTGATTTATGTAAGATTAAGCATCCCCATTTAAATATATACATGCTATTTCTTTTCCTAAGAAGGAATGAGTCTAAAAAAATTGAATACCAGGTGCTGGTACAAGCTGTTGGAATGACTTGAACATATATGCCTTGGCTGGCTTCTGATTTTGGCAGATAAAGAATGAAGATTTCTTGTATTAGTAGTCCTTCTTGCTTCACCCTGAAAAAATGCGAAGGACGTAAAATGAAGGAAGTGACATCTAAATATGTCACATCAAGAAAGTTAGGTGGGAGCAAGTTTTCCTGTATATCTTTTTCCCAGATGTTCAATTTTTTTGTAAATATTAAAATACGTGAAATATTTTGCTCTGTGGTATTCCTTAAAACATTTAACAAAAATATTGGTCTGCTGTGACTGCACCTGTTACATTTTATTGTTCCATTATTTTTTTTGTCACAATACATGACACGCATGCATCATAGATCACACAATTGATATATGCTCCCATTCATCTGATGTGCCACATAAATCACTTCAGATAGGGATATAATATTTTAAAGAATTGACAGAACTGATTCAGCCAGAATTGTTTTTCTTTTCTCTTGCTGAGATGATTCGGTGGAAATAAAAAGTGGTAAGGTTCTTGATAGGTCAACATTTTATGGTTCTTAAGAGGAGAAAAAGGTGCAAGTAATCATTGACTCTGCACATAATTGACCTTGACATTAAAATCATTGAACGTAGGTACTCTATCAATAGAAGCAATACAGAAAGACATGTTCATAGTGCTGGAACGGAGAAACTATTCTTAACCTAGGACTTCTCACAGCAAACAAAATAAGAATCAAATATATTGCATTCTGGAGAGCCTTGTATGACTGAGTTGGACAGTACATATTACCAGTCTGAAGATATCTGAGATATCCTATGAAATACCCAGCCAAACCTTTGAACAGATATTGAATAAGAAAGCTTCAGACAGCTTTCCTCTCTAACTCTGAATGCAGAAGTTTTACAGGCTAATGATTTGACCTTTATGTTGTGTAAGAGAAGCACTTAATTTTTCAGGAGTGCACAATATAAATGAAATGTGATCTCCTTTACAAAGTAGTATTTAGTCACCAGAACTCTCTTGAGATCATTGTCACCAGAACTCTCTTGAGAGCATTGCTATATTAAATACATATTATAGGCCAGGTACAGCTAAACTTTGGGAGTGCATGTGTATGTGGTTAAGCATTTTGTTTCCTTTATGTCAGTGGAACATGCAACATCTGAACTGAATGCTTTCAACGGTTAGGACTTTACCCACTGAATTGAATATGCATTGCGACTGCTCGCTGGCTTCCAACTCTAACAGGGTCCACTGTGTCCTCCAAGGGAAAAAAAGTATTGTGCTTACTAGTAAGAACTTTCCATCAGCTTGATTTTTTATTAATTTTTCATTTCTCCTTTTATTTGCCTTTCAAATATACTACACCTTTGCCTATTTTATTTTAAGATCCCAGCCTTTCTTAATTGACCTTTTCATTATGTTTGGATTTGGCAGGTGAGATACTGCTCATCATCCTAGTAGCGCTGGGAATTTCACCATTGCTGTATATTTCTTAAAAATTATAAAATATGGCCTTTTTGGAAGAAAAAGTTGGGAATTTATAACCTTGCTGAATAACTCATGGTAATATTTGTACTAAACCCTGTGTCTTACTAAGCAGCGGAGTTTGCTAACCTGCGCGGGAGCCGCACCGCTCTGCCCATGCGCTGCACGGGAGGGACGCGGCTCAGGACCACGTCACAGAGTAACATTAATTCCCGCTGCAACTTTATAAGAGATGTCCCCATCGGTGAGATTTATGAGTTGATAACCAGGTGTGAGCTAAAGGAGGTTGTTAGTTGACTTCATCTTTCACTTTTGGAGGTCTAGAGAATCTGTCTTGACTGTCCAGTTTTAAAAATTTGCACTACTGTTGTGCTTCACTCCATTGAGAATTCTGGTTTCGACAATAGCTCTTTCTATCTTTATGGCAGATGTTGTCATAATGCCAAAACTTTGCAAACTTTAAAATGCTATGATTTTCTGCAAGTACAATATATATTTTATCTTAACCAAGAAATCAATAAATTAACAACATTTTCCTTTTTTTTGTTTTTAAAAGAGCGGAGTCAATACACTGCAGCTGTGTCTGACTGCAGACAGTTCTAGAGAGTCCACCTTTTCGTTTATTGGGAGGAAATTCTCACTCGTGGCTTACGTTCACAGTGTAGGTTAGGTTTTTGCAAAATTATTCCCACATCTTTCATACATTTCAAAGGTTTTAGCATGCAACAGGAAATAATTATTACCTACCATAACAAACAAACTGATGAGGCAGGTCATGCACTGTCACCGCCATTAGCTTTTTAAATATGGCCAGGTTCAAAAGCCATGACTTTAAATTACAAGAGGCTTTGGCTTGCTCTGCAAGCAATCTCTCCCTCTCCTTCGGATCCACATCCAGTTGCCAATACCTTCTTTTTATGCACTGCAGAAGAAACGACTGAACTTTCTGTTGCATCTGGGATGTTAGTGAATAAGAATCCTTTAAAATGATGTTGATCCTATTGAGATTTTTAACTTTGCAGAAATTCAAGCAGAGCAATTTAGATGCTTGAGAGACATAGTTAATTAGAATTTTTTCCTGCCTGACCTAAGTGGATTGAACTGTGGGAATGCTGATATAAACAAGTTACTGTATAACCCAGAAAGGTTATTTAAATTGTTGGTCAGGAAATGAATGTAAGAAATTAGGCAGATCATTTAATAATTCAAGAAGGATTGATACTGGTTAGCATATATAAAAATGAATTACTCGTATAAATTAGACAACATAATAGATCGGTAAATATAGATAAGAGTTATTTGGCTATTATAAAGATCAACATGTAATGCCCAGTCCCTTGGTGTGTATCCTGAGTGAAGTTTGGGGGTTTTTTGGAACTGGGTGGAAGCTTACAAAATGGCTCACGGCTCAGTTAGACCTTTGATAAATGACCAAACAGCCTGGAAAGTTTCCTCCTTCTTTACGAAACGCTCAAGTAGAGACTCCTAGAAATATTTCTTTCATTTCTTTCCAATTTCGGTTTTTGGTTGGACCAGTTAAGTTTGTCTTTATTGAACAGTGCAAGTACTGTCCCATACTCGAAAGTGTCTTAAAACTGGACTTGCCCATTTGAAGGGAAGCACAACCTTCTTGTGATTTCTTCTATCTCACTACTTACTAAGGCTTCTACTTCAGGTTTGCACCACGTTTTTCCTTCTTTACCATTTTCTGCCAGTGAAAACATTTGGGAGGCAATGACAGGTACGACATTTCTCCTCCAGATCCACAAGAACTTTAACAGTTAATATTCCCCCAAGCTGTCTCAGCGTGTCTGATCTAATAGCTATTAAGTTTCAGCAAATATCTGCTATTCCTGTACATAATTGCATTACTAACATTATTATTACTTTGCAATAAGCAAAGAAAAACAGAGGTCCAGAGGTAAACAACACTTCCAGACTGGTGCCTCCAAGTTGTGTTGCCTCTTTCTCTCACAACAGGAAAGTGACTTTCAACTACTGTTTGTTTTATGTTTGGTGCTTGGTCTGCAGTATAACTGGACTTCTTAATAGTTGTGGTGCATTGGGTTTTGTGGCCATTTTCTTCTCAACTTTTTTACTCAAGACTCAGTTAAATTATCCCTACAGTTCAAAAAAAAAAAAAAACAACCACAACTGTAGGTGCAGAAAAGGGATTAGTCACATTCCTGATAGCGGTATTGATCAGTAGCGACTACGCCCAATACAGCCATCAGTTTGAGACGTTCACTGGCCACCAGCTGTCGGTACCTGGGAAGAAAAAACAGAGGAAAGATGACTCTGCACATGTCTTGTTGGCAGTATATTTCCCTAAGCATTTGCTTCTGGCAATTTTCAGAAAGAGGACACTGAGCTGATGGATTTTGTGACTGAGCCAATATGGTATTACATATATCTCCCTGAGCTGCTTTCCTCAGTTTTTTTCACTACTTTTTGTTTTTCTTATTTTACAAACTGATCGTATTTGTTCAGGAATGTCATGGAGCAGATGAGAACCCTCTGTCCCACGGACATCTTAGACATCGGGATGTATTGGGGACTATTGCAAACAGCTTTCTTTCCCTGCCCTGGTAGATGCTTCCTCTCCTGGTTATCAATGTACGTTCCATGACAAATTTCACAGGAGCTATAAAACGGGTCATTTCCGGTTTATCTTAGAAGCAGTTAATCTGTTATGCCAAGAAGGCAAGTCTCCCAAGGTCCTCTATCGGCTTGGACAGAGTTTCGTCATTCTGTCTCCTTTTAGCTTTCAATTGTGCCTCACCCATCTCTGACAAATGGCTGGAATGAAACTTTGTAAAAAGACCAGACACTAAACTGAGTCACATGAGTGATAGAAGTTCTAAGTTGTTTAGCACCATTGGTTGAGGTTTTTTTCTGCGATATGCAGATATTACCAAATAAGCACTCTGCAGTCTTTCTGGTCCTCTCTCGGGTGCTTAAGTGCTTGCTGCGGTTCTTTTCTATTAAGAAATTGGAAGTTTCCTTTAACTTCTCTACTCTTTTACTATGAAAAATATTTTTGTCAGTAGTAATTGCATTACTAGTCACTTTGTCCTGATTTGTCTTACCATTGCGAGACAAATGGACTTCATAATCTGTCTAGACGGTCTGGTTGTTACTTTAACAGATGTTTGATCTCCGAAAGCAAGACATCCCTCAGATGTTTTCTAGAAACCTTTCAGACACTGCTTTAATTCATTTTCATGTGTCCAGCCCTTGTTTTAAATCATATTTTTCATCGTCTGAGCCATCGGTGAGCTATGGAAGTACCTACACTGTTTGTTCCATCATGGATCATCAGGAGGACCAATTCCTAGCTACCTCCCTCAGAAACTGAATTCCATATGTAACATTTACATTGCTCCATTTTCTTTGAAGCAGATAACCAAATTCAGGAATTCAGGGTCTTCGAGTTTGTTTCAGGTAGGAAGAAAAAAAATGATTCTGTAAGTAATTTTTTTTTTTTCTTACGTGATCCTTTTTATTCACAAAGAACATCCGGAGCTCTTTTCCCTCAGCCAGGAATTGTGACACAGATGATGTCTCCAGCATCCAGCCCAGGAGCTTTCCTTCTTAGTTTTTTTTAAATTTAATTTAATTTTATTTTATTTTTATTTTATTAAGAACAGAGCTTCCAGAACCTCTTTGGCTGTGCCCCAGGCTTATTTGCAGCTTTTCTTCTCTGCTTCGTTGGTCTTTCTACTTCTCTCTTATTAATAGAAAAACGGTCACAAAATAATACTCGGTGAAACTCCTGTTCCCAAATGTCCTGTGCGTATCCTATCAAGCTGAATAGTGACGAGGGAAGTCTCAAATTGTTTCAGCTACCTGGTTCCACAAAGGAGCTTACCGGCTTCTTACCAGTATCTTTAATGAATTCACACAGACAGCTAATTCTAAGACCTATCATCCACTCAAGAAGCAGAACATAGCAAGCTTATAATCAAAGCAGCTCACTTTTGGATTATTGAGTATTTAACTCCACTATAAATAGGCTGCAGACAAAGAATTGTTCAAAGAAATTAGAGAAAGATTTAAGACACGAGATAGTTATTTTGGAATGTTGAGAAGCCAAAAGAATTATTGAGCTTCATTCTTAATATATATTTACCACAGATTTTTTTTTAGCTATAGAAATGAGGGGGTGGGGGGGAAAACCTTGTCTTTAAAAAAAAGGACTTTTTTTTCTGAAGCTTCCTTTCCTAACACTGTTTATTCTCCAGAAGTGTTTCACTATTTTTCCTTTGATGTGTTAGTATATGTTTTTATTTCTGGGTGTTTTTCCCCTGTGAAAACAATGTATGCCTCCACATTTCTTTAACAAGAGTTGTGTATGTGAATATTTTTCTAATTCTTTTGATAAGTGAATAGTTTTGCAGAATTTCAGTTATCTAACAATATGCATATCATGTTCTGTTAGTAGAGAAATATTTTTTTTGGTTGTATTGGGATGAGTTCAATATTGTGGAATTTGTAATTATACAGTTTGGGAAGAAGGATGGTCTCCAGTCAGCTATTTTTTATACTGCTATAGTTATGATGTTTTAAATATATCTTACATATAAAATGTCTTAAATACAGAGTTAATTAAGTATGGGTTAAATCCATTCATTGATAGTTCTTGCTTTCCAAGTTTGAAGCTCTCTGAATTTATATATGTGCATATTTCCTAACCCATACATGCCTGCATATCTATATCTTTGTTTCCCTCTTATTTTCCTTGGTTTCTGGACACACTAAAGACTTGTGAAAAATATTAAAAACAGGAAGAAGAATGTCTGAAACAGAGAGGCGCATGTTTTATTCATGTGGAGAGCTGTTTAGGTCCTGGAACAAAACCATTAAATATTCTATACGTTGTTAGCAGAGGATGCTTGCTTTCATTCCTTGTCAGTTCCGTATCTTTTTCTGTTCTTAACATAGTTCCTTGCTCCTCCCTACCGATCCCAGCTCTGGTTACTTGCGTATTGAGATTTTTCCCTTTTTACTTTCATTCAGACTCCAGATCTGAGACCGGTGTTTGACTCTCTTGCCCCTGAGGCTGGAAGAATACCAGAACAGAAGCAGCCCTCAGTGACTGCAATCATATATCTATTTCATATCTTACTCTCCAATGACATTGTGGAAAGATTGCAAACCGCTGTTAACACGCATAATTTTAGTAGTTCAAGTGAACGTGCTTTTTATTATATTCAAACCATCTAGTAGGTTTCCTGACAAGAATGCTTATAGCAACTTAGTTTTTAAAATAACATTGCAGAAAATTTTTCTTTGGATGCAGAATTTTAATATTCACATCAGAAAGTAATTATAGTGATTGCAGCCATCCAAATACATGACAGAAACATAATATGTGATCTATGGTTTCAGACAATTATTTCAGCCTGTAAGCGCTGAATAACAAATGCCCCAAAGGATTCCTTACAAAACTAGAAACTACAGACCAAGAATTATTTACAGAAATAGTTCACAGGGTATTTCCAAAGGCAACAATAAAAATATTTGCAAAAAAATGGCAATCTCCTTATGTGTAAAAATTGGATCTTAAATCTTCTAGTAAATTGTTAATTATATATCCATCTCTACTTGGGAGTTCAAGTAAGTGTAATTGGTTGGTCCCTAATGAGATGCGGCGAAGATTCACGTTTTCCCTGTTGTGTTGATAAAAATCAAATTAGAAGAACCTCTGAATCTGTGTGTTGGTGTTGTGTATGCAGATAGGGTAATTTCAGCTGTGCCGGGCAAGGTCTGTAAGGGCAGCGGGAGAGGAAAAGAAGGTTGGGAGCAGGAGGAGGTGCTAAATTGGTGGCAATGTTCTTGTCTTTTTCTATTTTGATAGAAATGCAAATTGAATACTTACTCTCTGAATTAATGGCTGGTCTCCAAATAGACGAAGTGCCATTGATGTGTGCTATCCAGTTTTCCAAAGTGTCAGTAAGAGAAAAAACAAAAACAACAAAAGTAGATTTAATCATTTGTGGAATTGGGAATACAAAAGTGTGTTTCTACAAAAAAATAAAATGCGACTTGAGATGGGAGCTATAGTCCAAAGTCATGCATAAGAATTGAGTGTTATATTTGGGTACACTTTTCCTTAGGTTGATGTGATTTGAGCCAGGGCAAATTATCTGTATGCTGTGCTATAGGAAAAAAACAAACAAAAAAAGGATAAATTTGCTTTTTTATTGTGTTTGTGTGATATTCATCATAACAGAATTGTCCTGTTTTAATGAATTTTAAAACCCTAAACTTTAAGGGCCTCATGTCATTAATATCTTGCACTCTATGCCTCACAAGTGATATTTAGGAATGTTACCTGTATGTTTTCTCTACCTTTCATTGCTTTCCTGGTCTTCAGCTCTTGCAGCTTGTGTTTCAATGGCCATTACAGCCACAGTGACTACATAGTCTTTAGTAATACTTTCTTTTACAATAAACACATCTTTATTTCAAACAGGGACTAAAATAAAACATTCACGTACCCCCAAAAAAAACCCCAAGATACACATTTCTTAAAGGCATTGCTGAAATGTGCAGTACTCAGGTTGTGCTGTGTCAAACTGAAGTGAGGAGGAAAGCCTGGCCATGCCTTTAAAATGTCTTAAAAAAAAGACATTTGCAAAACCCAACAGGTGTGATTAATGACTTGTGGTGAACCTTGGTTCACCAAGGCTGAAGCCCTTCTGCTTTTTGACCCTCTTGCTGATTACACAGAGCTGCCCTCCATGCCCTGGCCGTCTCCCCATCGCCTGGGGTTACCTTCCCACCGACCTGCCCATCTGCTGCCCGCTCCCTGCTGCCCGCCTGCTCTCAGCTATCCTCCGTGACTGCTGGAAATTCACCTCGAAGGTGTATAAGATTCAACCACCTTTTTAAAAGTCTTGCTTTTGGAACAGGGAGTAGTGGCTTCCTGGACCTTGAGCCACGTTGAAAGTAGAGTCAATGGGAGCAGAGCGTCTCCTTTTCAAAATACTGATAGCAATAATAATAATAATAATAATAAACACCTCTGCATTTGTAACGTGATGATTTAAATTTTAGTGCAAACAGCACGTCCTAGTGCAGAATCTCTGGTCTAAACACCCAGGCACAGCATTTCAAGGGTGCGTGCAAACCTCACTCCAGAGGTTTAGATTTCATTTGTGGTGGGAGCTGCCAGATGGAAGAAATTAAAAGACCTCTTATGACACAGTCAAGAATGAGACTGTTCCCTATGGCAGACTTCTGCCCCAAATGCTGCCTGCTCGTGTATCTCAACACACCTGGAGAACATCTGATGAGGAGAGCTCTGGCAGAGGATTGAACAATGCCAGATTGTTATGAGCACATGCAGCTAAAAATCCGAGTGTTGCGTACAATTGCATAAGCTATTTTTGTTACTGATCTATAAGCTGTACTTAACAATTCCTTTATCAAAAGGCATTTTGAAGCATTGAGCAACAAACCACGAGGACCCTGATTTCCTTATTGTTTCATGGAAATGTTTTGTTTTCGAGATGTATGCAGAAATGCTTACTTTTGTATTAAAAAATACAAATGACACGTAGAAGACTGACATGGAAAATGGAGTCTAAATTAACTTCATTCAAGTGGTACAGCATCAAAATATAAAGCATAAAACCTTTTTTTTTTTTTTCTTTGTATTATGGTATAAATCCAAAGAATTAATCTTGATTTATATCAACGTAAATTAATAGAATTTGACCCAAAATCACTGTCTTATTACAGTATTTGTTAACTTGTCCTTGCTAAATGTATTAGAAGATATTTATCACTGTGAAAGCTCTACTATAATTAGTGTCAAACCCAAGTAAATAGAAGATTATCGTTAACTGATGATAACAAGATTTATTTAGTTTGCTGTGGCCTTAAATTAAAGCTGTACTCGCTACATGGCCTTGTAGAAGCACAGCAATCAGATCTACTGCATCGGAGAAAGATCACAGTTTACCTCACACATTTCCTTTCCCAAATACATAAAAAATAGTCCTCAGAGAATAAAATAATTGGATATGTATGTATGGAGTTCTTGTCACTAAATTTTATTCTTTAATACAAATAGTTGTCTACTGAAGGTAAGAAGAGAGAGAACAAATGATTGTATTCCCTACTATAGCTTCTCCTAAAACAAGCTCTTTTTCTTACGTTTGTTGAATGTAAAAATTACTGTCAATTCCTCCTGTTTTGTGCAATTAGGTTAACTATGCTTTTGGCTAGAAAAATACATTACGCTTGGGAGTTTGTTAGCACGGCCGTTTCAGATCTGGATACTTACTCAATGGATGGAAACCCCAGTGCAAGTGGGGTTGGTGGGTTGGTTTTTCTTTGCCCTTCATGTTTCATAGCATCTTTTCATAAAGTTGTCTGCTATTACATTATTTATTGTACCATCAAAATTGCTGGAAATGGAAGCTTTAAAAGCTTTTAGGGAGGAATGCATGGTATTTTCCCCAAGCATTGCAAGTCAGAGTGGGTCAAATCCTGCACAGCAGTAATTGTAACTTCCACTGAAAGCAACTGGAAGGACAAAGGGGAACTCTGGTGAATTTTAAGGGTGTGCTGCCAATGCTTTTCAAAGGAACTCTGATACAGTAAAGCCATTTGGATGAGGTGATCTTAAATAAGAAAGGGAAATAGTTAGAACATATCTCTTCTCTTCTTGTGAAGTCAACAAAGGTCCATTTTTTTTCCCTACATTTAAGAGAAATCTCTTCATTCTACCAACCAGTGAACAGAAAAATATCCCTCCAGTCTTTCCATATTTAACTGCTAACAGTCTAATAGAAGTCGGACAGAGGATCCCTCTTATTCAGAATTTCCTTTCATTTCTGTAAAAGTTGTACCTAACTGTGATACTGTATTTTTTGCAAGATGACAGTGCAGTTTTAATAGTCAGTATGTAAGATACCAGTTTTTAAATTAGTAGTGGAAGTATTCAACTGTGTCCAATTTTACCCTGTGACTGCAAGATCTACTGACTTTAACCTTTTTCTTCTTTGTTAGAACCAATCATATATCAATATCTTTATTTCCCGCTTTACTTTGGCAGTGAGGCATTTTCATCAGCTCCTTTAAAGGGTACTAACAGTAGAGTCAAGCTCATTTTCATCAAATTATGGGATTTTGGAAATATGACTCAGTAGTTCATCCAATAATAGTTCATCCATATGAAAAATGAATCTTGACCCCGCTCTGTATGGGAGATACCGGACACTCACTGCTTGCATTGTGTAACTGAGAGCTACAGAAGGGAACATTATTGCCTCACTCCTATAACCTCCAATTAGATGTTCGGATACAACCCTTTCAGCTTCAAGAGATACCAGGCTACTGTCCATCTGTCAAGGCAGAGATTTATTTAACTAAAAAGGTGTAAGATCTGAGCAACCAAACCATAATTACGCAAATGACTTCCCTGTCAATTAGCGGTTCCTTTGATCAGCTGGCCGCTGCAGACGTGGGTGATCAGCGCCCCGCTCCCTGCGGCAGCCTTTCGGCGGCGCAGACAAACCCAAGGACCCTGCCTTGATCTTCTTCTCCTATAAACCTCCATGCCTCGTTGGATGCATGGGAAGATCTCTTTCAGCTACTTGATTGCTAACTTTGTTTGCTAATTTTGCTAAATATATGCTCATACATAAGCTGTAGCAGTCTGATTGCTAAATTCAAACAAAACAAACATTCCTTGATTAACATACTAATGGACGTAAGCAGCACCTTGTCTGCTTCCCTACTTCTCTTTTTTCTATCAGCTTTTTCAGCCAGAGTTTCCGTGGCGAAGATGTAAGCCTGTACGTCAGTTAGACAAAGATTTGGGCCTACGGTCAGCATCTACATAGCATCTCACAACAACGTGTCACAACAACCCCATGCAGTGCTACAGACTGGGGGCGGAGTGGCTCGAAAGCTGCCTGGCAGAGAAGGATCTGGGGGTGTTGGTGGACAGCCGGCTGAGTATGAGCCAGCAGTGTGCCCAGGCAGCCAAGAGGGCCAACAACATCCTGGCCTGCATCAGGAATAGTGTAGTGAGCCGGAGTAGGGAAGTAATTATCCCCCTGTACTCGGCACTGGTGAGGCCTCACCTCGAGTACTGTGTTCAGTTTTGGGCCCCTCACTACAAGAAGGACATTGAGGTGCTGGAGCGTGTCCAGAGAAGGGCTACCAGGCTGGTGAGGGGTCTGGAGGACAAGCCTTATGAGGAACGACTGAGGGAGCTGGGGTTGTTTAGCCTGGAGAAGAGGAGGCTGAGGGGTGACCTTATCACCCTCTACAACTACCTGAAGGGAGGTTTTAGAGAGATGGGAGCTGACCTCTTCTCCCACGTGGCAAGTGATAGGACAAGAGGAAACGGGTTCAAGTTATGTCAGGGCAGGTTTAGATTGGATATTAGGAAGCATTTTTTCACTCAAAGGGTTATTAAACATTGGAATGGGCTGCCCAGAGAGGTGGTGGATTCACCATCCCTGGAGGTGTTTAAGAAAAGGGTAGATGAGATGCTTAGGGACATGGTTTAGAAGTGGGTGTTTTTAAATCAGGGTAGGTTAACGGTTGGACTTGATGATCTTAATGGTCCCTTCCAACCTCACTTATTCTATGATTCTATGATTCTATGATCTCGCTTGGGAATAAAGTTCACTCTCTCCTGATTCAGTTCAGCAAGCTTCTGCTGATCTGCATTCTGATATCTGGCATGCGACGAGGCTGAAATCTGTAATTGCCCTGGGTGCAGCAGAGGGAGATTTATATTGGGTTTTATTTGTTTATGAAATAGCAGAGATGCGTGTAATTGGAGAAGGGAAATGTGGTTGGGCGGTGCCGTTAGTATGTATGTAATATTTTGTTACAGAGAGTTTGTTACTCTGCTGTTACACCTTCTTACTAGATGGTGTTTAAACCATCATGAAAATACAATTCAAACAGACAATTTGGCCAAAATGCTCTATTGTGTAGTTTTAGCTGCCATAAGGGGAATTACCTACGTTTAAGGCTCTGTGACTTAATTAAAAATTAATTACCAAATGGGAAAACACTGCAGAGTCGCAACACTAAAACTATGTGTTCTGCATTGCTTAAACCCCTGAAATGCCACCATTTAAACAAGAATTGGACTTACAAACACATTGTTTTAAGTGGTGGGGTGAGGGGATGGTTCTGTTTAGTGATGAACGTAGGAGATGTCTTCCCTTAATGTGGTTTTGGATGCTCAGGATTGATCAGAAATTGTCAGCTCTGGGACAAGGTGCTGCATTAGGAAGAGTTCCTCGGAGGTGATAGATACTGTTTCTTATGGATGGCAATGCTGAAGCTAGATGGCCACCAAGACAGGTTTTATATATTATCACAGCTAAGTTTCGGAGGTGATGGTACTTTGTCTTAATACATCAGCATTCTAACAAGACCTCACCATACGAAACAGCAATGTTCATAGCACACTATAAATCATTCTTAGCAGTACAATAAGTTTTCGTAGGGCGTCCTGATGGGTGTCAGATCTCAGCAGAATGCTTCATACATCTGAGAGAGAAAGACTTAACTACCAGATTTCTTCTTGTCTGTTTACGTGAAGTGATAAACGAAATGTAATAGTGTTTTTGACCAGCTTATGTCACACAGAATTCATGTACTGAGTTTCAGTTTAAAGGCCTAGAATTTGCATTTTAATTGTAAACAATATTTGTAGTTTGTAGTCATTTCTAAGTCTTTTTTTTCCTTGAAAAATCTTGATAATAATCTGTCAACACAATTACCTTTTTTTCTTTTAATTGGGTTTGGATTTGTGCAATACAACATAAGAGGGAGATAAGAATTAACAGTTTTAAATAGGGAAAACCAGAACCATTTACTAAGAAGATTTTGTTAAAAGGGAACTGGTAGATGAAGAATAGGCTATCACAAACAAGAAGCAATTGTAACTCTTTTATAAAAGAGAATCTATGGGAGAAATTATGAATTGCTGAAAAATAGGATTTTGGCATAATTCCCACTGATTTTCCTGATAGCAAGGTTAATTCTGAGCATTTCATTTTCAAACATTTTACAAATATCAATCGAGCTTCACAACGTCCTGCTGGAGTATCTGCAAGTTAATAGCTTGTGTGAGCAGATATTGCAGGACTGCAGTTAAATCTCTGACATTCCTGATCTCATCTTGGACTCGGAAAACAGACTTTCCCCTTCACAGGTTGTATCTTCCTCAGAAGCACAGAGCTATTACCCTTCTACAAACTTCTCCTCACCTGTGTGGGTCGTTCAGTTTGATTTGCAGTTAATCTTTCCGCTCTGCTTCTCATGCTCATCGTAGGCATGGCATGCTACTAGAGGCAATCGTGTAAAGGCTGTACAATTCTGAAACCTGACAGTTGTAATGGAAACACAACAAACTGTCACTCTTTAATAGCACCAGGTCTATTACTACAATTGCAGCAGAGCCTGTTCATAAAACAAGCTGATTTTCTTTATATACTCGTAGTTAATACTGAGATATATGTGCTGTCAGTTGAAATACGGCTAATATTTTTAATGCTTCTTAGGTTTTTATCTTGCCGCAACAGTCTACAAGCAGAGACATATAGATCCCTGAACAAAGACAACCGTCAGAGACATCAAATCCACATTTGCCTTTTGCTATAGAAGAGAAATAACAGATTTCAAACCATTCAGGCTGAAGGAAATTGTATTCACTTTAACACCTCAAGACATTTGTAAAAGCAGTTGAAAAACAGCTGCAGGCTATTCAAGAAGTTTGATGACTGCCAAAGTCCTAGAGGTGGCTGTAAACTGCTGTTAGACAAAGAGACCGGGGGCACCGTGTTCGTCCTGTCTTTCCCTTCCTGCTACAGAAATAAAAATAAGACAGAGGGGAAGAGGCAGGAAAACGGGATGCCGGCACTTTGGAGTAGATAGGAAAACACCTGGGATAGGTGTTGTAGGAGGATGTGGGGCTAGGACTCTGAAAACCACTCACAAAGCCACTGCAGGAGGATGGGAGGGATTAAAGGCGGGAGTCGGCGAGAAGAGCTGCTGCTGTTGAAGTCTCAACGTAAGGCAAGAATGCAGCATGCTCCTGGGAATCGGGAAGCACAGGGTTCGACTATTGGAGGCAGTGCAAAGACCAAGAAAGTAGCGAGTCAGAAAGTGAAAAGATCCTTACTCACCAAGGGCCAAGACAGAAAGAGGTGTTTCATCAGCACAAATTATATTAAAAAATGGAATAATACCTCGCATCTTCACCCGTTCCCCCCAAAAATGCCAGGTTGCTGTAATCTTCCCTGGAACCCCCAAGTGTCCCTTTCCCCTTCCTAACCCATGCTTTCCTTCCAGACCTGCCTCCGCTGCCATCCTTCCCTCCACAGTCCGCGTTTCCCCGTAGCTGCTCTCCGGCTCCCTGCCTGCCTCCCTGCAGCGTCCCCGAGCCCCTGCCTGTCCCCTCGCTGGTCACCCCGGTGGCCAGCCCTGTCTGCTGGACCTCCTCCGTCTCTCCCTGGGTTCGCTGGCAAGGCAGAGTATGCGAGCCGATCGCTGAGCTTGCTGGGACAAACCAGAAAGGGAGTTTTTTCACAGCTTCCCTGTTAGTGGAGGCAGGGAAATAAGTTTCTCACCTGCCAAGCTATTGATTTTCACAAATCTTGTCAGAATTTAATACCTTTAAAACGCCCAACCTTCGGTTTGGTTGAAATAGGCCAACAGCTTCCAAAATTGTAAACCGACTGTTCAAGTGGAAAAACACTTGAAAAATGGAGCTGTGTTTTGAAGAGGAATGCTCTTCTTTTTTTAAAGTTATTCTTAAATTCTTCATTATTGTGAGTGCATAACTGCACATACAATGTGTTCCTTTCAGGTTGAATTCCCACGCTGAATTATACATGAACAAAAAAGAACGTCCGATGGCTTTGCCGTGAAAAGATGTCATGTCAAGTCCCAGCGTTTCTCTTGCAAATTTTACATATGCCTTTTGATTTTGGAGATCATGAGACACACAATGTTTGCTGCGATAGCTGCATTATTAGAGAGGACAAGAGCATCTCTGCGGGAGATGCAGGACAGGAGGGTGGCCTCAACAAGTAGGTGCAGACAAAGCTGACTTTACATCCAAGAGAGATCAGTGGAAGATACGTAGCGTGTTTCTATACATACCTATGTGTTTGTATATGTTAATGTGAATATATATTAGTCCAGTACCACTTAAAAGCCTGCCCAGCTGTACGGTGCAACTGGAACAGATAAGCAAATTGAAGCCCGCACAGACTTTCTGTCTATTGACAGATTATTTTTAAACCACCCCCTGTATTCCCACAGTGCAGTTTAGTTTCACGGATGCTTGCTGCACCTGCTAACAGACACAGAGGAGCTGGATGCCAGTTGTTTTGCCGCTCCTCCTCTTAAGCCCCACACATCATTATCTGTGTGGCTCCCGCATCCTTTATCAGCGCTGCTGCCGCTTTCTCCTACGTGCCAGTGCCACCTGGTCCCATGGCGAGGTGATAGACGGTAACAGCCTGCCTAAGAGGGAAGGCAGGAGAGAGAAGGTGAATGTGAAAAAATGTGGGGGAAAAAAAAAAAAAGCTTAGAGAAAGATAGTCACGCATATATTTACAGTCTTATGAAGCATATTTGCATTACAGCCCCAAAGGATAATACAACCACCTCCTCTCCTCGGTCGCTCCTTACCCCTCACGCAGTCTCTCCCGTGTCTTTCAAACCTGCTAAGAAGGACAGGGAACAAGGTCACTTTTTCCTTGGCCAAGAGAAAAGCTGATGCTGGAGCTTCTGGCTGGCTCTCGCCTGCAGACAGAACACTCTAAATCTGCAATGCGTGCACTTTCCCTAGGGATGGGAAACTTAACAACTGTTTTGCATTTGCAAACTATAATACAAGGTTTTAGCGCGATACACTGAATGTGACAATTCCGGAGCCCTGAATTATACAAAGGAATCTCAAGTCTATGTTCAGATCTATGTGTAAATGGAATTATATACTGAATTATTGCTGCCTACCAGTTTCCTAACAGAATAACAATGAAAAAAAAAAAAAAAAAAGTGCTGGAGTACTGCTGCTTTATCTCAGAAAAGATTTTAAAACCGATTACTTTAAGTAATCATTCTTATTCAGCTATTACAGAAAATGGATGGGCCTGGGGTTCTCTACTGAAGGTGTTGTTCCCTTGGGGGTAGATGTTGATACTGTACTCTTTATTTTGTTTGTACGAAAAGAAAATAACCTCCAGCACCCAGATCAATTCCAAATTGTAAATATGCAGAAGGAAAATATTAAAATCTGCGTAATTGTTGTACACAAAAACATAAACCTTGTGCTAATGTTATCCTTGGGACCCTTCTGATCAGAGAGGCCCAGAGTTTTAATGGCCTCAGCCAAGGTTTGGGTTGTTTCTTTACTTTCTAAGAGCGTTATCGTTAGTACTCACGTAGGACCAAAACTGAGCAGGGAACTGGAAACTTAGGGTGACATTGCTACGCTGTGAAGTTTTAGGATGTTTGTACTTCAAGTACCCTAGATACTCTTCTGTTACATTATCGCCCCCCCCAAAAAAAAAAAAAAAAAACAACAAAAAAAGTCCTACTGAAAGGCATATTGGAGTTTTAAATGTAGGGAAATGGATTTTTACTTTCACTGAAGGTGGCAGGGGTAACAATTGCTGTGCTTGAGCATCCTGGAATAAAGGATGGAAGAAGCTTTTTTCACAACTCTCTGCTCCTACAGTTCATATTGCTTCCTTGTATTGCTACGCAACGTGGTTTTGTTTATTAAGAATCAAGTGACATAGGTGTTAAGTTCCTACTAATTGCAACCCACAGCTATTCATGTATTTATGTTTGTGACCTTTTTGGCTTTTTTTCAGTCTTTCTAAGAACAAGCTTAATTATTCCTACAAGAAGATAAGCATAAAAAGCAATCTGCAAATATAGAACACATACCCGTGGTAATCATTGTCATCCCGTTTTAATCCTTAGGACAATGAATTTTCACCAGCACAGTCTGTAGTGATATTGCTGTGAATTAAGTCTGTATTACTCACCGGATTATTAGCAAAAATAGTGTTGGATTAGGCCCACTGAGCTCTACATAATATGAATCTGTAGTAGGATTTAAGAAACCAAAGTTAGGATGATTTTGGCTGGGTGATAAGATATTTTAAGGGATGGTGGCATCACGGTTCGGGATAGCATATTTGTTAGATACAAATTGCAGCCTGCTGATGACTTTTTCAAATCATCAATAAAATAGTACACTTTCTCTCTGCTTCTCTGTCACACAAATATAAGTTATCTGGGTCTTTATAAGCCACCTGAGAGAATTGCTTTTAGATGAAAGAATTAAAATATCCCTCATTTGTTAAGGTTTATAAGCCACAGTGCTCTTGTTGGAAAATGTACCGCCGTGCGATGGTAGTTGTATAGCCCTCTGCAAAAAGAACTATGTTTTCAAAATCAGGCTGTAAACTTGCCCGGAGAACAGGAGTGGTAACATTTGTCATTCATTTGTCATTCTGTTGTCTTCCCCATCGTTTGAATTCATCCTAAATTCTTTTTCTACATACATTGTAAGGGCACGGTAGGGAATTGCATGCACTAACTTGGCCTACTAGGGCAAATTATTTGGTGCAGAAGAACCATTTTCAAATACAAATTGTGACATCTGGAGCTCATTTAATGAATGTAAGAATTATAATAGAAGAATAAGAGAAAGATATAAGAAATAATGATAAAACTAGAGAAGCTTTCCATGTTCATGATTCTCTGAAAAGTCCTGTGCAGATGATTCAGTGATTTTAGGAAGTATTTTGTTCCAAATAATTTGATTTACTTATGAATAAATAAATTTCTTCAGTTGAAAATTTCAGAAGCATTTTAATACCGTGTTCACATATTGCAAGTATCCATTTTTGCTGAATGAAGTGTTGCTCTGCCTTTTTTTTTTTTTTTTTTTTAAAGCTGGTATGGTTGGCTTCTTTTCATCTAGCTACATCTGTTACTTTTTATAAATAAGCCTTCTCTCCCCTAAGAATCAGGCAGAACTTCTTCCGAGCCTTCAATTCTCAAGTGTAACTTCAGAAGTGCAGAAATAATAGCTTTAATACTTGGCCTTTATTGGCTAATTCAATAGCTTTATGTACTGTAACTGAGAAAGGTAAATGTAAGGGGGATTATAAAACAAAGGGAGAAACTTTTTCTTGTAATTCTGACCCCAAAAGAACTTCTCTGCAAAGGTCCATCTGGCCAAGGATCGGCCTGTGCCAGGAGCCTGGAGTCAGTGCTTGGGAAAAATATAAGAAATAGGGCTGGTGGAGAGACAAAGCGTGCGCGCCCTCTGTTTTGGGAAGATCAGCATCTTCCAAAGTCACGTTGCATCTGGAGCACCCTTTCCTGCCTAGTTTTATGAATTTCTTTCATCCGTTTTGAAATGTTTTATACTTCTTCCTCCATAACAGTATGCTCATCATCTTGTCTATTAGCTGCTAGTAACGCAACCAATGATTATAACAAGAACAGGCATAGAGGAGATCCATATTACATGTCTTCAACTTCTGCACAGCTGAAGAATCCCCAATCTCCATCAGGCATCGAGTGTTAAGACATGAGACCGCTCAACCTGATAGATGGAGTTTGACGAGTGAGATGGAGCCCCGTGCTCTGCACTGGTGTCACCCCTGAGGTCGGGGAGGATTTGTGGAAGGCCCCAGAGGAGGTGGCAGCAGCTCGCTCTGAGCCGGAGGGAAAATCCTCCTCCTCCATTTGCCTTATCTTTACGTGTTGTCACTTGTGAAGGGGTGGATTTTAGCAACCCTCAGAAGGATTGCTATCATAACATATTGCCGCTGTCTAATTCAGGGACTGACACAGGGTAGATCTGACTCCTTTCAATAAAGTAAGCAATAGCTGACAGCTGTTTTGACAAACAGTCATATATTTTGCTATATTCTTTGAGATTCTTAGCAATCATGAAAGTCTTCCTACAATTAGCTGTAGTTTGTCATATAGAGAAATACATAGTTCATGAATTTAAATTTTCTACTTACTGATTACTCCTGAAGGCTGTACATTTCAGCTTACTTAGTGGCACACATCTGGAGTGTATAATAGATAGCAATATAAGTTCACTAGGGTTACATTGTAAGAAATCCTTCAGGAGTCAATGGCGGTTATTATCAGTGACCTGAATTCTATTATGATTTCAAAAATAAAAGTGTAATCTAACAAAACAATGATGTACTAATAAATGCCACCATATCCACATTAGTTCGTTTCTTCAACAAGCACATTTACTCTTACTGACTGCTGTTTATGATGTCTCCGTAATGTAAAAGGTTTGCGGTGAGGTCAGCAAAATTCATCCATCAAATTCAGGTCTGAACACAACATTCTGAAACATCCAAGTTTTATCGTTGGTTGTCAAAACCATTTTTCTGTGATATTTTCAGTTAAAGTAGTTTATTGAATGAAATGGTCTTAGTCAGTTTTGAAAACATGTCTTGCTTTATGGTTCTGTAATACTTGTAATCTTTTATTTATTTATTTTTTCAAATTGCAGAGAAAACATCTTTCTTTTGAAATATAAAGGTAATTCAAAGAACAGAATATTCTAAGGAAAAGTCAATCTCCCACTCATCCTACAACTCTTTTTTTTTTCTTCAACTGCTGTCAAACATGTCAGCCATTCATGTGAGTAATGTAATCCCAGATTTGGAATATGCTGGTGGTTGGACATATGTACAGCCCCAGTGGGAGTCCTGCTACTTTTCTGAACCCAAGAGTTCAGTGTCTCTTTCTGGTCTTTGTTATTGTACTTTCCTTTAGGATGGTGTGAGGAGATACTGATATAGAATAACAATGAGCTTTTGGAAAAGTAAATGCTTTATTTTTACCCCATAGAAACTTATGCAATCAGAGCTATGAAAGTAACTGTAAAATGAGAGTGATTGTGAGAATACTGGCAATACAGATACGGCCCCCTCCGCTGAATTCTGGTGTGCATGAGAAGCCTCATATCAAGAAGGAAGAACACAATTCTAACACCTGTGCATGCATTCTAAGGACAAATCCACAGTGGGAGGATTTACCAAATCTAATGATATACAAAATTAGAGTAAAAATCACATAGGAACAGATTTTGGAGGGCAAATTCACAAAATGTTTTGATTTTAGTTAGGTCAATCCAAAAAGCATCCATCATTAACTGCTACTGAAAACTGTGCATTATATTTTCTAGTGAATTATGTAGGGGAAGGAAACTGTAAGTTGATACTGTACATCAAAACAGATCTGTAAGGCTTTTAATCTGTGATTATATGTATATTGATCTAAGAAATTTCAAATAGCTACCTTCCCTAAGTAAACCACAACTTTGATCTTTATAGGTTCAGAAAAGTCTGGCTTTTTTGAGGTTGTCTTTCATATTCCAAGTGAGTTCAAAAGGTGTCTTTTTTATTAGAAGTAGTAGGTCCTGTACTTTGAAACTCCAGATGTATACTGAGCAACAGAGGTGGCTATATATTAATGTTCGCATTCTTTATTAGTTGAAGCTTGATGGAATTTCAGGGTGCCAAAATAAAAATAGAGAATATGCATAGAAGTTGTAAATTTAATTAGCTGGTGTTATCAATTAGGCACGCTCAGTAGAACTCCAGTATGAATTTTGATTTAGTGTATCTGCTGAAGAGTTGGACAAAATGCAAAAAATGACTGTTCAATTAAAAAATGAAGTTGATCGAATATTCAGGTTTTTTTCATCCAGAAATCCAATTGAACCAATATCATTTATTCACTGGAACACTGAAAGTGGTAACGACCACTCTTGAACAAGTAGGGTGTGATCCTGTAGTTCTCCCTACTCATTGCTATTAAGTGTAAACCAAGTGTTTTGGTGTAAGGGTGGAGAATTTTTGACTGCTGTGATATTATGGGCACAGTGCTACTGAGCAGTCTATTTGTCATTTATAAAGCATTCTTTTAACAGTTACCATGATCAACACACACAGTTCTTTATCAATGAATCTAAGAAATTAGAGATGAAATGTTTACGCTATATCTTCTGGTCTTCCCTCTTTTAGTTCAGGATTGCTCCCTGTAGTATAATTTTGATGAGCCTTCCACCATTTCTCTTTGAAAATGAAGTAACCGTTAAAGGTATAGTAAAAATAACACTTTTCCTTTAGATTGTAAAATAGGGGCAGGAGTTTTAGCAGTTGGAAAAGTGAACTTGCTGAAGTGGTTTCACTTCCCACTGCTTATTATGGGCCAGAGGAAAACACAAGATCATATATACATTTCTATAATCTTTAGCAAAGTTTTTTGGTGGTTTTTTTGTTTGGTTGGTTTTGTTTTTTTTCATATAAGAAAAATGCCTAAAGAGTGTCATTGGACGGTCCTCTACAATGAAATGAAATTGAAATGCAGTACTTTTGCTCCTTTGTCCCAAGTTTAGATGGTCTCATTACTTAGAAGTAATGAGTACCCTTTTCTTTGTTGTTATGATTTCTTTTTATGTCACAATGTTTTTTTGTGTGAATGGGAAGAAAGAAGAAAAGAGAGAAAATACGCATCTTGTTTTCTTTCCTACTACATTTTCTTCTGGTTGTGTTTCTTCCTGTTTTCCTTATTTGTCTTTAGTCCTAATGGGACTAAAGCCCATGTGGGGCTTTGGCCAAAGTTCTCATTTTCCAGGTTTCAAACACCAAACTAGAAAGGAACTTTAAATGTAAGTAACATTTCAAAAAATGGAAGTAAGAAGAGGGTAAGAAATTATGTTTTCCACTAGATGTAAGCTACTAATTAGGCTAGTATCAGACTTCTAGGCAAGCGGAAGGGCAATTTTAAAGTGTAGCTCTATTCTATGTGGTACTGTCAAGCATGATCCAAAAGCGGTCTGAAAGTAATTTTCTTTATCACTAAGCCACTAGAATATCTATATTTCATTAGCATCACCTTTGTTAATTAGAACTTTAATACTTCAGTTTGTGGTAGATCCAATATGCATCATCAGATAGTGCCAACTTAAAAAGAGGGTTTGTTCTGAAATCCACATCTTTAAAAGTTGAATCTGATTACACGTTAAATCTGCCCCCTACCTGTATTCAATACAGTCAAGAAAAAATACCTGCTGCTTTTTCTAATAGCGGCACATCTCTACTATTTCTTCACTGTGAGCCAGCACGAGAAATTGAGCCATTCATGTGTAACCAAGAAAACGGATAAATTACAGTTATAGGGAATTCTGCCCTCTGCTACTGGCAAAAAATAATAATTTCTGTAATAAGGTTATATTTATGTTGAGTAGACACAGGGTAGAACACATTATACATTTTAAAATATTTACTCTACAGAATTAATTTTTCAAAGTGTTCATTGGTGTCCAAGTACAAACTGAAATGTAGAGAAATGTAGATAACGAGTTATAAAGTTCTTTTGTAGGAAAATGTATTTTGTGCTGGTGAGATTCCTACATTTACCACCACAGTATCTGAGACCTTAATGTGAGTACCTTAAACTATGTGACCAGCATATCTCACATTTTATTAATTATTGAATCTCAAACCAAAATACCATCTCATAACAAAGGACAGTTGTCTTATTAGAAGATAATTATTCTAGTGACACTAGCAAGGGAAATATTTTACCACAAGGCAAAATGCAAGCAAAATATTTTGTAGTAAAAAGAGTTCTAACATGATGTAGTAGTGTTTTAAAGAATGTTTCTGTGAGTTGTTGTTGTTTTGGGTTTTTTTTTAAGCTCAAATACCAGTTAGCACAGGACTGTACAATACAACTATCAAAATCAAATATCAAATTAAAAAAAAAAAAAACTAATTATTCTTAATAGTATTTAGTGGTTTGGACTCCCCTGACAAAGAGTACCCTGTATAGGTAGCAGCTTTTCCCGATAAAAGCCGTGTCTCAGCACCCAGCTCAGCTTGCCTGCCTTGAGCTGGTTGTACCTCATTTCAGCATTTGCGCAGTGACTGAGCAAATATTGTCTGACCTGCCTTAGCTTTGAAGTACCCTATTATTATTGAAGCTTTTCTGTGTTAATTATATAATTTGGACTAGTGAGCTTAGACAGATGGACCGCTCGGTGGATAAGGAATTGGCTGGATGGCCACACTCAAAGAGTTGCGGTCAACAGCTCGATGTCCAAGTGGCGAGCAGTGACAAGTGGTCTTCCTCCAGGATCGATACTGAGACCAGTACTATTTAACATCTTTGTCAGTGACATGGACAGTGGGATTGAGGGCACCCTCAACAAATTTGCTGATGACACCAAGCTGGGTGGAGAGATCGCCACACTGGAGGGAAGGGATGCCACCCAGAGGGACCTGGACAGGCTGGAGAGATGGGCCCGTGCAAACCTTGTGAAGTTCAGCAAGGCCAAGTGCAAGGTCCTGTACGTGGGTCAGGGCAATCCTAAGCACATATACAAGCTGGGTGGAGGATGGATTGAGAGCAGCCCTGAGGAGAAGGACTTGGGGGGGTGTTGGTGGATGAGAAGCTCAATATGAGCCGGCAATGTGTGCTCACAGCCCAGAAAGCCAAGAGAAGACTCCAGGGAGACTTTATAACAGCATTCCAGTACTTAAAGGGGCCCACAGGAAAGGTAGAGCGGGACTCTTTATCAGGGAATGTAGTGATAGGATGAGGGGTAATGGTTTTAAACTGAAAGAGGGAAGATTTACGTCAGATATTAGGAAGAAAGTCTTTACTCTGAGGGTGGTGAGCCCCTGGCCCAGGCTGCCCAGAGAAGCTGTGGTTACCCCATCCCTGGAGGTGTCCAAGGCCAGGTTGGACGGGGCTTTGAGCACCCTGGGCTGGTGGGAGGTGTCCCTGCCCAGGGCAGGGGGGTTGGAACTAGATGGTCTTGAAGGTCCCTTCCAACTTTAACCATTCTATGATTCTATGATTCTATGACTTTTATTCTGTAGACAAGAACTGGACCAACAATAAATTATTTTTTCCATGTATATGGTGTGGTCCCTTTTACTCAGAACAAGACTTTGAGCGTGACCCTGCAAACGCTTCCATCTGATTTCTGCAGACACGTCCTGATCTGCTGTCTCGAAGACTGCTGGTAGAACTAACGTATGGGCATGCTGTTAGCAACTGTGCAGTGGACAACATTTTGATTTACTGTTCTTAAATCCTACAGACTAATTTCCAAATCCTTCGAATTGTAGAAACAGAATTAAGTAATCTGGGAATATATTTCCTCACTTTAGTCTCCTGTAATTTTTACAGTATTTCAAAGTTAGACTTGAAAGGTACTGTTTTCCCTCTTCCCTGAATCAAAACATACATTTTGAACAATTTAGAAATTGTAGATGTGGTCAACATAGGGCTACCTGCTGCTTCTTGGGTAGGACAGGTATTTGTATTTGTTCCAGGATTTCATGTATGAAGAGTGAAATATAAATGTTCATATTTAAAGAAATCTAACTCTGCATAAATGGCACCTAATGAAAACTAAGCAAGTTGTTAAAAAAACAGGGCATGAGTCTAGGCTAGAACCAATTGCATAAATGAAGAAACAATGAAATGGGCAGAAAAACATAAAGTTAGGATAAGATCCTTAAAACAGTGGCAAGGCAATAAAAGACTTGGCATTCAGCATGCCTGAAATACACGGGGAAAAAACAATAACAGCTTGCAACGAGGAGCATAACAGTTCTCATCAAGATGAGTGACAATCATCACCAAGATACAGAAAAGAGTCACTCTGTAGGAATGGTGGTTTTTAGTTTAATTTGCATTATGCAACTTCTGTAGCTTTGCAGGTGGGCTCAGCACCAGCTCCTGTCCCTGCCAATTTGTTGCTCTCTCAAGGTTTTCCTTTTGCACAGCTCCCAGAGGAACAAAGCTGTCATACCGAGCATTTCTCCTGTCCCCCAACCTGAAAATCCTAAGAACGGAGATTCCTATGAGGATTCTCGACGTTCTTTATGACATGCTCGTGTCATCAAGAGGCACTTGGGCAAGTATCGGTACACCGTAGGGTACACAGCCATTACATGGATATATAAAACGGATCCTTCGCCAGCTTCATTCTTTTCTGACTCTTCAAGTTCTCCTTTCTGTCCTCTAAATCTCTTTTCCTCCCAGTCCTAATCCACCTCTACCTCAACCTCTTATGTCCATGCGTTTTCCATGGGCTTGTCCAGCTTCTCATTTTTTTAGGGTTGTAACAATATTCCAGCTGACACCTGCAGGTAGATGGTGGATGCCATTTTTCCATTGCAGCCACGACGGGTAGGGTGTGCTGAAAGAGAAAAAAGCCCATATTACAAGCTGAATCTCAGAACGTAATGTTGAAATTACAGCTGGTTTGGAAAATACGTGAGCTGCCTGCCTCGCCTCATGAGATAGTTTACAATCCAGAACCTTCATAATCTGTGGTGTTAAAAGCTCAGGAGCCTGCAAACTTCCTCACAGAGGGAAGCTGCTGGCTGTGAAATCATACTTTGTATATTTCTGATTTAAAAACTCAATTGTACGGAGTTGTAGAGAAGTAGATTTATAGCAATAATAAACACTGATTTAACAATCAATTTGCACAGTAAGTGGCTGAAGAGTCACTGAAACAGTAGTTTTCACACTAGAACTCAAATTGTGTACTAGATCTCCCCAGAGAACAGCCTCTGTCTTTCTTCTTTTCTCGGCCTGTGCCAGGACCACTATTTTATCTTCAACAATAATTATTATTCTGTGGTATTGGATAGCTCTTATAATGGGATATTAGATAGATCTCAATAAATGATGTTTAAGCAAGCAAAGGGCAATCTAAAGCAAAATTTGGAAAATCAAAAAGTGTGAAAGATGGTGAGTGTATGAACCAGCAAATATGCACAGTGTTATGTATTCAGGGAGCGATTTTAATTTTAACAGGACAGTTTTTGAATAAGTGGCCGTGGGCAGATACAGAGGTGAACCAGCTGTGATGGGGTAAGATGGTATCGCTCTCTACCAGCTGGCTCTGCTCTGAAACACATGAGCAGTGCTCACGCATTTGATTGACACCACAGAGAGCAATAACAAATAAGAGAAATTATGATAGCCATCTATTATTTCCTGTGCTAGCTGTTTGCTGTGTGAATGTGCCTCCCCACTCCAAAGAATTTGGAGTTCTCCTTCTGCCAAGTCTTACATGTTTCACTGGAGGGCAGTTAGTCATTAGTGGTCCTAGTTTAACTTTAATAAGTGAGCTGGACACATATATTCAATTTACTTAGAAGTTTTCTCTGATCTAGAAGCTTTTTTATCAGATGCAGACATATTCTTCATCTCTAAAAAGCATATTCAATCGTAGATATCAGAACTTACATTATTTTTGCAAATACTGTTCTTCACATTGGTTTTCTGTAATTTTTTTTCCTGGTTTTCTTTGCTACTCGAGCAAAATTGTATGTGTATTTTTTGCAGCATGATTCAGATGTAAGAGACCAAAAATTCTTTAAAAGTTAAAATATATGGTTATGTGAAGTTTCTTAGAGTTATCCAGTACTCTTAAAGATTTTTACCAGAGATCATATGTAATTTTTAAAAAGAAATTTTAGTCTTGCAACCTGATAGTATATGGTTGGGTTTCTTTTTCTTTTCTTTTCTTCTCTTTTTTTTTTTTTTTTTTTGCCTGTAGTTCAGGAATAAGTTGTTGCAAATAGTTTAGAGCTGGCAATTAAAGATGGAAGCATAGCATGGAAGCGGTGAGGGGTTATGCTTTTTTTTTCTTTAAGGAAGAAATATGGACCACGGTAGTTTTGCTATCAAAGCATTGGATATAAGTAACGCATGTCTGCACCTTACTCATGCCCAGGTACCACAACCCCTTTTTAAACATTTAGCACCAAAGACTCAGGGATTCATTCTAATTGTACCATTTTGATATAAAACATTGCTTTTATCAAGAAGAACTATTTCACAGTTAGAGTTTGTATAATCAAGTAGAAATATCAATAAAGTAATATCCAACATTCAATAGAGGAAACAGTGAGTATCAGTGAGCAGTCGGACCCTCTTGGTTAGCCTGGGAATGGGTGAGCTGAGGGCTGCTGCACGTTTGGATGCTCTGGAGACTAAAGAGGACATTTGAGAAGTACCACCATTTACATAGAAGCAAAGATTTTGAAAGAGATGAAAAGTGGGTTGTAGCACAAAAAAAAAAAAAAAAAAAAATATTGTCCACAAAAAATTATCATGAGAAAGTAGAGGATGTTAAAGGAAAGGGCGTACACACGGGCAGCAGAACATAATTCATGATACTGAAAAGAACAGTAGAGCATAAACCTGCTTTCTTCCACGTTTCTCTATCCTGAGTCCATCATTCAGGAAGCCTCTAGGCCTTTCCAGCTCTTTGTGTGCTTTCTGTCTAAAATCTTACTATGTCTGATATCATTCATTCTGGTTTATTATCTCTACTTGCTTTTCTTTTTATAGATATTCAGCGGCGTTTTCCGCTCAGTCGCTCATTCTGTTTATATTTCTCATTTTGTTATTTCTTGGTCTTACTTAAGTGGATTTTGTTCATGTAACACTTCTGTTGAATTCTTTACCACATTAATTCTTCTTTCATTTAATTCAAATCAAAAACTAGAAGTAGATTAATTCTGTAATTATTACAGCTCTTATTTGTTTGACATGTTGGGTTTTGGCACTGTTTTCTTTGGGACGCACAAAACACTGAGTTGTAGGTTTGTCCAGGGCAGCATATTCAGTTTTAAAAAAAACCCCAAAACATTTATGAAATAGCATAATACAAATTCTTTAAAAACCCAGAAGATGTGGTAGCCAAAAAGACTCAACAATAAAAGACTCATAGAAAGTCAAAATAACAAGAAGACCTAGAAGTTAGGTTAGTAAATACAAAGCACCGAAGGCTAAAAGAAAAAAAAAAAAATTACCGGAAAACAAAATTATGGAGAGAATTACTGAATTGTAAAGCTGTCAAGAGAGGAGAAAGAAACTGGCCACAGATGTGGGATTTTTTTTAATTAAATTCGAAATGGGAAAGAAAAAAGGAAAGTTGGTTAACTAATTAGAATTAGAAAGTCTTCTGGACAAAATTTTTCTTTTCTTTTTTTCCTTTCTTTTTTCGATGGAGCAGCCTAAGAAATAACTAACTCTGCTGGTCCCCCTAGTGTTCAGAGTGCGTGAAGATGGAGAGGACAGAACAGGGCGGCTGAAGTTTGAAGTTGTGCAGTCGAAGAGCAGGATGTCAAAAGAGGAGGCAAAAGATGTTCAGAGCTAGAAAAAAGCGTGGCAGAGGGAAGTGAGTGGGAGCTGTATTGGCAAGAGAGAAAGACTGAGATTTAAGACGGAACTTTCCTTGGTGACATTGAAAACACTCTGTTAGGCATTTGGAAGTAATTCACTGTATTGATTCTGTGCTCAGCGTGGAAATGATTATCGTGTTTGGGCACCAGCTACTAAACATGCTAAGCTGTTTTATCAGCATCTTTTAGTTTTAATATTCTGAACGATAGCCTTTTGCCACTGTAGTCCCATGCAGAGAAAGGAATTCTAATCCCCCCTTGATTTGATTTTATTAACACATTTCCTCGCTGACTGACAGGCTCCATTCATTAAATTTTGAAATCCAAATTAACCCCAGGCTCTGTGTTCTGTGTCATTCCTTGTCAGGGTTGAGGGAAACTACCCCAAATTATACCACTGGCTTTTTTTTTTTTCTTTTCTTTTTTACATTTGCAGATCTTATTATTTAAAATAAGGATCTGTTCTGTCATCTGTTCTGAAATACTTTGATGGTTCATTACAAACAGCTTTAAACAGATCAAAGTACAGGTTTATTAATACTCGCTGTCAAATTAGGAATGCTGCCCGGTTTGAGAAGAGCCCGTGGATATCCGCACATGTTTGTTTCCAGCAGAAGAGGTACCGAGTTCTCCTTCTTTTGCACAATAAAACCAATACGGCTGTGAGGAGCTTCTGCAGCATTAGTCAGCCAATTTTACAGCTTTTTCTATTCATGAGGGGGGAAAAAAACCCACCATCCGACTTCTAAATTCTCTAAATGAGGTCTACCTCCCTTTCTTTGAAAGAAAATAGAAAGCTTGTTGCCTGGTAGAGCTCAGCTGGGGCCTGTTACCTGAGAGTGATTAGGAGAACATGCTTTCTGCCCACTCTTTTCTCAGTCAGGGAGCACTTCTCTCCTTTGCAAAAAAAAGATGGGACAAAGCTATTGTTGCTGACCAGCATTTTTCAATCAGGTCATCTTCTCTCTTTTTAAAAATCTAAAGAAGAATATTGCAGCTGCTACCAGTTGTTCTTCTCGAAGGGCTTTTTGAATGTCATTTCATTAAAGGAAAAAAAAAAAAAGATTTTATCTAGGGATATAGTCATTCTTCTAAGAGATGGGAGATCATGAAAATACATTAGCTTTTTATTTTTTACCTGTCATTGTCATCTTACCAGATCTCTTAACTTGGGAATTTTGGTGCTCTATACTTCATTTTTTTCCAGTTTTCAATTGCTTTTCCACAGGTTTTTATCAATAGCCACATTTTATATTTGCTGTCTCCATCTATGAAGAATGAAATTAAATAACTTCATCTGAACTTAAATTAAATTAGATCAGCTAAATATGGAATTAAATGGTAAATGTAGCTAATAAATACTTGCTTATCGATGTACACAGGATGTGTCCATGTAACTGGGGAAAATAAAACCAAAGGTGAAGCAATTGCCGAAAGTCTGGGAGACACCTATATCTTAAATATGGACTTAATACATTTCTGGATTATTTTTTTCAGTTTTGAATCGCGTTTTGGGTATAAATAGCAATATTGTTGTAGTCTATATGGTTCAATAGTCCATTCTATTAGTCCATTGACCTGCCTGACACAGCGATACTTGGACTGTTGTGCCTTCCGTCTTACTCTTTCAGTGCAACCGGGAGTATTGAGTTCAGTATAGCCTTTCCCATATGATTCTGCCTCCTTTGGTTAATCTACTTCGCACGTGCTGTTTATGAATTAAGTCAGTTATTCGGTGTTTCTGGGCATCCTGCTTCCCCACACTGAGCACTAATGTGTTGGTGTCACTAGGAAGAAATTTTTTATGTGAGCTGTTTTATACAGAAAGTTGATAGTGAGTTCCTTGAATTTTTCAGAAACATTCTCAAGAGCGACTATAAATTTTTCATATGTAGAAGATAAAATACACAGCAGACAACCATCCTGTAACAAATGGTACCATCTGAAAATGTGAAGTTATGATTGTCGTATTTTAAAGTGCACGATTTTATGCTGAGTTGGAGGCTGCACAAATCGTGTGGATGTGGATGCGTGCGCATGCCATATCTCAGGCTGCTCACGGGGAGCGGTGACACTTTGCTCTGAAAGCTCCTTTAAGTCATCCTCCTGCTCCATTGCAATGTCTGAGGGAAGCTGTAATATACTGCGGCTGCAGCGACCTGGGTGGAGCACAGGAGCGTTTGGGGTTTTTAACAGCAGCAGAGTCTCCCGTGCTACAGATATATTTTGCTAATGAAAAAGACAAGGCATTTGCATACTCGCTGTTTTCTAAACAATCTTTCTTCTTCTGACTTTACCAATGCGCCTAATGCTACATAGACTTTGTGACCTTCCTGGGCTGCCTTCTTGATGTTTGACAATGTGGATCCGAGTTCATCAGACTGCCTGAATCGTGGAGCAGCGGTAGCAAAAGAGCAACTCGACGCAGCGGTATCAGCCTCATTAGCAGCAATAATGGGCTCTTAGTGCAGTCTTGATTCTCGTATGATTTTAATGGCACAGCTTTCTCTGTCATTTTTTTTTGTATGGAGAAAGCATGAAGTCAGAGAACTTTTGTAGCCAATAAAATATGGAAGGTTGCAGATACACATTTCTTATTCTTAAGGTGTAGTTCTCTTTGTTCTGAAGAGCAGGCCATTGTCAATAAAAAATGTTTGATGGGAGATTTTCATTAGGAAACTCTGAATTTGAAATATTCAGGTCAGGAAGAGCACACTGTGATAGTCAGCATTTGGTTTGAACTTCTGAACGTTGGAAGGGTTTTTGGAGGTACTGCTTAAAAGAAAGTAAATCTCTGATCCTGGATGGTCTCTCAATTTATTAAAACCCTGAATGAACTAATAGAGGCACTTCAGAGAGCATTATACATTGTGAAAAGTCAGTAAAGATAACACTAGTCCCTTAAAAGTTCTCCATACGAATTTTTGGAGATAGTTTTGGATGTAGTTGTATTTTTCTGATAGTTAAGCCTGGTAGGCAGCTGGGGTCTGCAGAACAATTGGGTTTCTTACAGGTTGACACGTTGCTGGATTTTGCTGGTATAATTTTAATTGGGAGTCTTGTTAGTAGTCCTTACATCAGAGTGTAATCCCAGTTTTGTTCTCGTTTGTATTGAAATAAAGATCTGGTTTTGTGTGTAAAAGATGACGTTTGAATTTTGGCACAGCTCTGCTTGATACAGTGCCTCATTCTCACAAGGAAATCGACTTTCCTTTCCATTTTATCCTTACTCCAAGGAGCCAGTATTATTAGAATGATTAGCAATTTGTTTAAATATATTAGAGTGAATCCCAGAGGCCAACCAAGGTCTCCTCCCTTGTCAACCCAGTGGGTCAGCACAGCGCAGTGACAAACGGTAGTAGGGATGTGATTCTTCACAATCCCAGTTTTCACACTTTTGTAGCTATCATGCGACTTGCTATGCTTATTAGAGACAAAAAGAGCTCTACAAAGAGAAAAGAACTATAGGAATACGTGCCTTTTCATTAAAAATGGTGGGAGCCCAAACCTTGCATGTCCTTTGCCTATCCTTCAGTAAACTGATGAAGGGGAAGTGGTAGTCCATTCTTGTATATATTTTGAGACAGAGAGTAGATGACCACACCACATCCCCAGGTATATAAAGCACATGAACTAACCTCACAGTGAGCAGACGTGATTTTAATATTGTAGCATATCAGCGGAGTGTAAAGATACATTCATTTGCTCAATCAGTGGGATGTTTCTCCCTTCATCACTACCGTGCATGGGTCCCCTCAGAACAATCCGTACATTTCATTTTTATACCAACCATGCCAAAACCAAAGAACTTGATTATCTCTAATTTTAATCAACTTTAACATCAGAGTCAAGAGGATACGTATGAATTCTACTTCAGTCTTAGGTTGTGAAAATATTAATTTTTTGCAAAAGGTAGCCATTATAAACTTCACTAAACTGAAATCAGTGTAGAACAAAAGAAATTGCTAGGTTTGGCATTTTAAATAAATGTTCCCATTATCTCAAAAAACCCCAAACTTTTTATTGGGGGGGAACTTCTAGGAGGATCATAGTTGTGTTTTATTAATACAGCAAATCGTGTTTGAAGGAAAGCTAGAATTTCTGTTTCTTCAGTATTTTCTTCAGGCTTCTTTTTAAAATGTAAAGTTTCCTTGGTTGTACTAAAAGCTATTAAAAAAATTGTATTTCCCTCCCCACAAAAAGGGTAGGGGGTGGGACGTGCTGATACTACTTAATTTACACAATTCCTTTCTTACTAATATAACAATTCAGGGTTGTTTTTATCCCCATGTTTTATAGTAATGGTCATGTACGTGAAATGAATCCGAAGCATTATAGTAAAACCATGGAAATATTTCTTATACCAATAGCTATCATCCTGCAGCTCGTCTGCATCTTGTAGCTGAATCACCTACTGCAGAGCCAAGTAAATGGAGGTGAAATAAAATATAAAATAAAAGAAGCTGTTCACTACAGTTGACAATATCATCTAAAATTAGCATCACTTCTAGGTCCCACAACAACCTTTATGTCACCTGAATAGTAATTATTATTTTCTCTGTAAATGTTCCGGTGGGTTTTACTTTTTTACCCATAGCCAGATACGATACCCCAAAATCTGAATCAAGCCTGGAGCCTCAGCTGTGCTAAGAAATGTACAAGTCAGTGCAGCAACATATGGTCCTTGTACTGAAAAAACCTGTTTTCAGGAGATACTGCAATAAAGTCTTGCGATAGGGTTGAGACTTTAAAAACTGCTTCTGAGCTGGCTTCAGATATGCTGATATCCGTGTGCCTGCGCCAGAAGAAGGTCTCAGAAGCTGGGACCTGTCACAGCCACGTTTTTTTGGGCAGGTTTCGGTGTTGTGATGAGGTGCCAGGCTCTGCGCAGCCGGACGAGCTGTGTTAGAGATGGGTATTGCCTGTGCTGGAATAACCGGCCCCGGCTGAGCACCGTCAGCCTCTGGGGAATTTTCAAAAGGATTTGTTCTAGTCTGCTTTCACTCGCTCCCGTGTTTCAGTCAGTGCATGAACGGTTTGGGGAAAGGCAGGCAGCTGGTGAGAAATCATTTCTATACCGATCATCCAAAGAAGTACATGCGTAAGGATACGTGCAAATAGTTCTACGTATTGTTCACCTGTAAAAATTACATAGAGATGAAAGCCCATGCATGAGCAGATGTGCTGACATCTGTTTATCACCTGCTTCATGTGAAGCCATATGGGAAATGGTTATATTTTTGCTTCTTTTATTAAATGATATTTTTGGTTGGAATATTTGCTTTCCTTGCCTTGTAAATTTTTTTGTTATGGAATAACGGTTTGGTGTATAACACTGGTCTCTTTCTCTTTGATTTCCAGATTCCCTTTTTTGGATAAAAAACACTCTTCCAATTATATATTTCTCCTTCCTGTAATAATGAGACTTTTCAAGCAAGCCCCATGCGTAACTGCATGTATTTAAAAATATTCTCCAAACCAAAAAACTTCTTGTAAAACAGGAAAAGGAATATCAAATAGGAAAAGGAATACATGAAATAAATGTGCAAATTGTTTTAGGACTGTGAATATGGCTTATATACTCCTGCGGCTCTTGCTGCGACTCGTGACATCTTTCATAGAAGTGTCACCTTTAGGAGGCTATTTTTGGCGATGATGTTTCAGCATGGGATTTTAAGGGTAACAGTGGGTATTGGATATATTCTCAAGAGATCACCTTCACATTCCCTCAAATATTTCTAGGCGTATTAAAAAAGTGAGCAGTATATATTGCTGAATAGCTATGCACACTTGTTTTATTCTTTCTCATAAAACCAGATTCAGTAAAAACTTCACCGATATTACGGTATATTTTTCGACAGTATTCCAAGCCATTACTTTCTTTGGATAAACAGCAGTTAGTACAAACCTTAAATATGCATGTAGGAAAATATTCAGGCTCTATAACATTTGTCACTTGCAGAACAGCTAAAGCAACAGAGATGCACAGCCTGAGCTCGAAAAATGTTAATGTAAACCTTTTTACCCAGAGAGTTTGGAATTAGCCACCTTTCGCTCTCGTTAGCCGTGAATAGGCAGAAGAGGAGGCATTTGTGAAACTTAACCGACTCTTAGTTTTTCTTCTTTCTTCAAAGAGTATGAAGCTGTTACATGTTTTAGGAACCCGCGGGTTCCTGAGGGCTTGCTGCGTAGGGGCTGCTTTCCGGCGCTCTGCAAGCTCCACGAGCAACTGCTTTGACATTTTCATGGCTTGTAGAGAAGTCAGTCATTACAGAAAGGCTGCTAAATTATGGAAGCAATTTTTATCCTCCAGTTCTTTGCTACTATTGCTTCCTATAAACTTCGAGGACATTTGAGGAAAAAGCGTCGGTGTGCTTGGTTGGCTGAGTGGCTCCCCAAGTTACTGACAGCCCTTCATTTCTAGGCTGTTCACGGATGCCTTCTGTTGGCCTGCACCCTTTTTGGCCACGCCAGCGGGTAGGCTGATCTCCAGCTCGCTTTACAGCCAGTTCTAGGAGGCTGCAGAGAAAAGAAACCTTCTTTTGCCTTTTCTCACACCGAACCCAGGTTGAGGATTCCTTACGGAGCTCTGCTGCTGTCACTGCAGTGTGCTCTGTGCACAGCCTCCAGCCACGGAGCAGATGAAAAAAGGCGGAGAGAGAGAAAGAATTTTTAAAAAGGGGAGGCAAATACTGTGACTTTCCGCTTTGCTGCTTCCTTGGTATGTTCCCTGTCAGAATTTGACTTCGTAAATAACTCTTTGAATCTATATTTAGAATGGGGAGCATTTTAGCAAGAAATAAGACTCAGCACAACCAAATCTATTTAAATGCAGCATAATTGAAATGTCAACATAGTCATCAAATGCCTCAAGGTGTTTCTTCGGTGAAGGCTGGATATGACACAAAATAGATGTCTGAATACTGTGGTACAGAATAAAGCCTTTGTGTACTCCTCAAATCTAATCTCGCACTCACCTTACTGAATGTTTGAAAATGCCTGGCTGCTGTTGTGGTCCCCACTCTTCCCTTCTTTCAGGCAATCTGACAGTTCAGAGAAGGTTTTGATCTTGGAGGAGAGAGAAGTTCAAGAGCTGTCCGTGCTGGCAGGCGGGGAGCCCGTCCTGCTGGGACCCCCGGCATTGGCTTGGAGCTCCTGCCCTGCTTGGCGGTCCAGATCTCACACCTCCGCAGGGAGTGCTGGCGGGCACGCAGGGGCTGGGAAATGCGTTGGGAATAATCTTGGTTTTCTCAAAGCGATGGTTGACTCTTCATTCAACTGCTGATGGAGTGGCTTGAAAGAAGACAACGCTGTTTTACACAAGCTGCCATCCTCCGCTTTCAGGAAGGGGCAGTACTCCGCTAAGAACGGAGAGTAGAAAGTACCATAAAAGCGTCTTTTCATCATCCATATTTTTGAAAATTAAACAGCTATTGTGTATTACTCTTTTCTTAGAAAAACCTCTAGTATGTGACCCATAACATGCCCCCTGAAGTATGCTGGGGGGCCTTCCAGTGGCAATTAAACCTTCGTGATAAACAGTAGTCACAAGCAAAAGCAGCGCCCTTCCCGCTCTCCCCCAGCCCCCCGGCTGGTGCTGCTGGCCACGGTCACGGGGACTATTGCGGTTAGAATTATAGCCCATTCCATCTGTACGTCTGTCCCAGCCATCACACTGGCTCTAGATTTCATTCTCCCTGTGCGACACGTCTTGGTTTTAGCAGTTGATAGGCAGAGCAGACTAATCCATCCAACTCTTGCTTTATGAGGCAGTACGTTTTTTTTTTAGAGGTTAAGTTCAGCTAGATCTTTATCAGCAAACTGTGATTTCAGAACGAAAATGAACTTGACAACTGTTTTAACAACCTGAATGTTTATGTATGTCTTTGGTTAATGCCTAAAGTCAATGTTTGTTAAGTCTGATTGATAAAAATACGTGCCTTTCATCAAGGTCAAATTAATTTGTGGAAATTTGCTTTTGCTTACCATGCTGCTTTTGCACGGAATCCCTGTCAGACTTTGCTGAAACTATGCAGGCGTTTTCTCATTTAAATGATGATTATCTTCACTGTGAACTTTCCTGTGAACACTACCTCATTTGAACGTGTCTTTTCCAAAGGATCCCCATGACTGGATTCCAGTTCAGCCAGGTGATGAATTACCTGACTTGACCTAATTCATTAATTTTAATGGTGTTTGAAGTCTTTGTTTTACTCAGGGCTCCTCTGATAGACCTATCTTAGAGATACCCTTATAATAATGTCTGTTCATCGGCTGCTTAAAGGATGTAACTTGAAACTGGTTGTGACTGCTAGGATGCACGCTGTCTACTGGTTTGGATTGTGTTCTGCCTTAGGTTCTCAGTGTACGTTGCGGGTTACATCAGACAAATGTAAGGCTGACTTTGCATTAGATAGTAAGGCTTGGAAAGGAGTTCTGAAACGGTGTCTGTTAAATATGTATGGATGAATTTATGTATATTCAAATGTTCATGTAATGAAACTGTGTTTAAACTGCTGTTTTCACACAGTGCAACCACACCATATGTTGTAGCATAGTTCTTAAGTTACACTATGTAGTGTAGTACAGGACTAAATAAATGGCATCATTTTGTGACTGAGGTTATTAGAATATGGCTTTATGGTATACAGAGGTGGAGGGGTTTTTTCCTGATATTTTAGGTACTATTACAAATACAAAAGCCATGCTATGCAATAATGAAGTTACTTCTGGAAAGCAAAAGAAAACCAAACCCAAAACACAACAAACAACCCTCTAATGCTATCTTCTCAAGGCAGATACATCTTGTGATCTACTGTATTCTCCTAATGTTTGTGTCTGTTATCAGTTGGTTCCTATCATAATAGTTCCATCTTAACATGAGGAGGAACTTCTTTCCTTTGCGGGTGGCAGAGCAGTGGCACAGCTGCCCAGAGAGGCTGTGGAGTCTCCCACACTGGAGCCATCCCAAACCCGCCTGGACGCCGTCCTGTGCCACTGCTGGAGGTGTCCCTGCTGTGGCAGGGGGTTGGGCTGGGGGAGCTCCAGAGGGCCTTTCCAACCCTGACCATTCTGTGATTCTGTAATATGTTTCTGAACATGATGCATGCCTGGATTATAGGATACAACTTCTATGGGTTTGTATATAACTAACTCTTGGGAGGGAAAACAGGAAGGAAGAATAGGTTTAGGGAAGGAAAACGACAAGACAAAGGCGAAAAAGTAAGCTAACACCAGAACTGGAGTAGGAAACATTTTTGTTGCCATCCAGAGAACGAATTTTCTCATATTGAAAGAAAGACACGTACAAAAAATAGTAATGCTACACCAAAGAAATCACCACAGCTGCTTATGAACTGAAGTTTAATCACTGAAGGCTGCTGGAGTTGCCTTCTCCTTCTGAGTTTGGTAAGAGTTAGGGAGAGATGCGTGGAAGGACTGTGAAGGAGCTGCTGCAGGAGATGGTAGTTACTGCCTCCTCATCGCTCTGAAATGTTGCTGTCACTTACATACAGAGAAAGTCTGATTAAGTTTTTGAAAACGCTGTGCATTTGCAATGCTTCAGATGATGGCAGGATGGAACCGCGTGGTGGTAACCTGCCTGGAGGGGAGGTGTGGGCCATAGCTGCTGGAGCCTGGCAGCAGGTACGGCTGGAGGAAAGGAAGTTCACTGACAATAGTCACTAAAGCATGAAACAAAAAAACATATTGTAGACTTAATGTATACTAAATAGCTTCAATTACTAGTACAGTTGTAGTCAGGTAACAGTGAAGAGCTTTCAATACTCTGTTCTGACTTGCCCTACAACCTTATTAACGGAAATGAGACAGGAAAAGTGCTGCAAAATAATACGTTTTTGCCTTCTGAAAGCTCTCTTCTTTTAAATGTGATAGTAGAATGATTTTTCACAGTTGTGGAAGTATTGCATATTATTTCTTTAGTTGGAGAGACTGTGTCTGTTAGAAGAGGAAGTTGGAAAGAAAAGCCTTCTGTTTGGAGTGTCCTTTGTCCTGTATGCTGGGCTGAGGACAGTTAAACAGTTTGGGAGAAGTAGAAAACGGTGCTTTTTGGAGAACTATTGAGCATGTTCAGAATAGAGACATTTTTGTGGTGTGCTGGAGGGAGAGAAAATGAGGAGCGTGCAGCAAAATTAAAAATTTGGGAGATATCAAAAAGAGGGCAAGACTTGCTTACTGCAAGTAACTTGCTTACTTGCTTACTTAAAAGACCCAGAAACTTGGAAGGAAAAGAAAAAGAAAAACCCCGTAGACGGGAATGTCAGAATTTCTTCAACCCAACCACCATTGAAGATTGATGGGGCTGAAAAAGAGCACTGAATAAAGAGGCACTATGCTTGTTTCAACAAGCCTTATTTTTGGTTTGTAGAGACCGTAGCTAAATTACTCACTTAAATTCAGATTTAGATGTACACATTAAATGTTTTCCTGAGATACGGTGAACAGCTATATCTCCCCTCGAGATATATATTCCTTCTAGCAGCTGGAATTAAAAAATGCTCAGTGCTTCTGAAATTCAACTACTTGATTTGAGAACTAGATCAAATGAAGGATATAGTAAGAAAAGAATAATTATTTTCTTTAAAAAAATTCAAACCCCTCAGTACTGTAAGTTTTGTTTTGTATCTTGTTTGGCAACTAATAGATTGTTGCTGAAAACAAATAATAGCTGACTCTGTGTTAGAAGTTGTATTTATAAACTTTTTAGACACCATCTCCAATCCTGGGCTGAAAACAAGCCCTGGCTATTGAAAACACATGCAGAAAAAGAGAAGTCCGGGTAATGTTCTCAAAGATCGATAGAGAAATATAATATATAATATGAAACGTTATATAGAATCGGTTATATGTGTTACATATAATATTGTATTATCATTATATAATCATAAAATCACAAAATGGTTTAATTTGGAAGGGACCTTGAAGATCATCGTGTTCCAACCCCGCTGCCCTGGGCAGGGACACCTCCCACCAGCCCAGGGTGCTCCCAGCCCCATCCAACCTGGCCTTGGACACCTCCAGGGGTGGGGCAGCCACAGCTTCGCTGGGCAATTTGTTCCAGTGCCTCACCACCCTCAAAGTGAATTTTTTTTTCCTAATGTCTAATCTAAATCTCCCCTCTTTCAGTTTAAAGCCATTGTCCCTCGTCCTATCACTACATGCCCTTGTAAAAAGTCCTTCTTTGGCTCTCTTGTAGGCCCCCTTTAGGTACTGGAAGGGGCTCTAAGGTCTCCCCAGAGCCTTCTCTTCTCCAGATTGAACGACCCCAACTCTCTCAGCCTGTCCTCACAGCAGAGGTGCTGCAGCCCCCTGATCATCTTCGTGGTCCTCCTCTGGACCCGCTCCAACAGGTCCATGTCTTTCCTGTGTTGGGGGCTAATGTAAATGCATAAGTATAATCAGGCCGTAATAAATCGGTTACAGGTATGTCTTCAGCAGCTGACGTGGGTAAATGCAGGGAAATTTGATGCTCAACTGAAAGAAACTGAGGGCAAAAGAATCCAGGAGATACAAAGGTGCAGCAGGAATCATGAGTTCAAAGAGCAGGGTTGAAGCTCAAACTGCTTAAAAGTCGATCTACTCAGAAGCAGCATTAGAGAGTTAAGTATCCTAGATAATCAACATCACTTTAGCCCAAGAAATTTGTGTTTGTTTTGGGCTTCCTTGAAGAAGGAAAGCACAGAAATGCTGCTCTGCTGTTGACATAGACCATCTCCTTCCGTTACCTGGCAGCAATGATGGACTGATCAACTCTAATACTTTCTATATAGTGTCAAGGTGGCCCAGCACTTTGGAACAGAAAGAAAAAAAAAATAAATATTAGTTTGTGCTAATAGGCTTTACAAAATAAAGGAAGGGGTTTGTCTAAATTTAAATAGAGTTGTTATATCCTAGTGGTTAGAAAAAGTGAAGGTGAACTGCACACACTTAAATTTAGGTGCTGCTGCAAATGCTTTCCCAATTTAATTTTCAATTTCTGTTTTCTTCATGAAAAATTAAATTATACTGTAACTATTTTAAATCATTCCCTGTTTAATTGCCTTTTTATTTTCATAGTAATCATCTATTCAGATTTTCTACTGTACAGATTGTACTGAAATTCATGTACTTAATGGCTTTTATTAAAAGTCACTAAATAAATGAAGGACTTTTTTTTTTTTCTCATCTACTCCAATCTCATCTTTAACTTTGAGTATACCACTTTCCCATTAGGCTTGGTAACAGGGAGTAGCAAGAAGGTAATTAAGAGCCATTAAGAGCCACCAAGTTTGTTTCACTGGCGTTTTATAAACACATTTGTGTATGTCTCTTCACATCTGTGCATAAGGATGTAGCTGTCACCAATATGTAAACAGTATAATTTTTCAGGCACAAGTCCAGTAATAATAATATACTGTAGGCAAGATGCTTGTATCGTCTTTTTATTTTCATATTACTTTTCAAGGAAAAAATGGTGATTCTATAACTGTGAATTTCTTGTAATTGCTGTTCAAACTCCTGGCATGATTGAATTTTCTAGAAATTATGGGAGCACTTATCTCTGTGGAGGAAAAGTCTCTTTGAAGTCTGAGCATCCTCTAAGAAATTCTGCTACTAAGTCAAGCAAAAAGGACATCTAATCCCAACTAAAGATGTTCCACAGTTGTAAGAGGCTTCCTGCCTTCACAGACCTCTTCCACTAAAGGATTTGCGTTACTCTTGACGGTGATAAAAGCTGCTATAGATTCCTTTCACGGTATAACTAGAAACCTACCAACAAACAATCATGGTTCAGGAGAAAGATTTCCTTCTTGATCTTTGATCTGGGGAAGACTACAGAAAATAAATTAATAATGAGACATTTTGTCCAATTTCAAAACCAAATTTGATTACTTCATATGTCATATTACTATAAATTAACTGTATTCCTCCTTACGAAAGTCTTCAAATGACATGCAAAATTTACAGCATGCTGGAACCTGTCTTCTGTAAGAAGCACTTAGAGAGAAGTAAATGAATCTATTCTTCATTTTCTAAAATGATAAAATGTTTATCTTCTGATGTGTAACTTGTGATGATAATATTAGATAGGAGAACCCTGTAACTTAGGTCTTCCAAAAATACTGTTAACTATATATTATACAGTATTTATTCTGTATTTCATTATAGAATATAATTAGAATGTATACATAATTAACAGTATTTTAACAATATTTTCACATTAACAATTTGTTATAAACAGTTTAGAGCTATTAACTGTAAGTGTAACTGCTACTTATATACAATATAGAGATAACAATATTGCAATGTTAATGTTATAGAGTTATACTGAATAATTTTATTTTTGAGTAATCTAATCTTGCAAAAATCCATTCTTGTGATGCTGAGATGCAAAAAAACCCGCTACAAATATAAACTAAGGTGATGCATTTATTTATTAACTTCCTAATTTAGATGTTGGTATCTCTGCGTACTGAGTCCTTCATAGAGTCATAGAATCATAGAATGGTTTGTTTTGGAAGGGACCTTCAAGACCATCCAGTTCCACCCCCCTGCCATGGGCAGGGACACCTCCCACCAGCCCAGGTTGCTCCAAGCCCCATCCAACCTGGCCTTGGACACCTCCAGGGATGGGGCATCCACAGCTTCTCTGGGCAACCTGGGCCAGGGGCTCACCACCCTCAGAGTGAAAAATTTCTTCCTGATATCTAACCTAAATCTCCCCTCTTCCAGTTTGATGCCATTGCCCCTCATCCGATCACTACATGCTCTTGTAAAAAGTCCCTCTCCAGCCTTCTTGTAGGCCCTCTTCAGATACTGGAAGGCCGCTATAAGGTGTGCCCAGAGCCTAATAGTTCTTTAATGAGAGAATAGTCAGGTTCTCTGCCAAACTTGGAATGAGCCAAGAGCAACTAGAGTTACATCCATCTCCTGTGTTTCTACTTGAACTTGTGAAAAGCTTCACCGAGAGCTACTAGAATTTTGCTATAGTTTGTGGAGAGAATATATTGCAGTAGAGTTTGAGAGAAGTAGTGATCCCCACCAAACCTGCTGCAATATTCATTGTCTTGAGCCAAGCGCTTGGCACAGTTGGACTGTTCTCTAAAAAAATCAGAAGCTTTAGAAAAGGCAACTGGAGAAAAAAAGAAACGGATGCTTTTTTTCTTCCCTTTTGCTTTTTTTCCTCCAGAAGTCAGGGAAGAGCCAGGTTAACTTCTAATGTGCCAGAATGTAGTAGCCAAATGTTGAAATAATAGCTGAAGCCCTTGTGTAAATACCATGGCAATTCCTTATTTATTCTCAGTAGCTAGAAATAGGGCTGATCTTTGTAGTACTATTTAACCTCTAATGCACATCACCTGAGTCGCTCATTTTCAGTCTCGTCCTTTGCAGCTGTGCCTCTAATAATCTCAGGCTCCTGCCTGCTGGAATTGGCATTGAGAATTTTTACATCACGTTCTATTAACTTATTTATCAGCCTTTTTTTCTTGTGCCCTGGAGAATGAAGCTGAAGGGGCAGGATACAAGGATGACAGTTATTTACACTTTCCCCACTAATAAAATGTGACAATGACATCTCCTGTGAAAAACTGCATTTTTATTTTTCTATACCTGCAAGGGTACGTACAGCCACACAAAAATATAACCGTTACCTAAGCATAAAAGCTGCACGTGGATGAAAAGATTCGTCACTGGAGTATGCTACTTACCAGTTGTTTGATTTATAGGGTGGGCTAAGGGAAGGGTTTTATTTCGGGCTCTGGAGGCTGGAAATGCCTTGAAAAAAACTCCTGAAACAACATCTGGGGAACTCACAATGAAAAATAATAAATGTCGTTGTCCTATGGAAGATATTCACTAAAAATTAAGCTTTCCTATATATTATTTGTGCCTCTGACAATAGCATGTACAGGCACTAACGATGCGGAGTTTTGAGCAGTGGAGGGGCTGCGCGGGGTATATCACTGCCTCACAACGAAATGGAGCAATGAATGAAAAGCAATTCTTGTGCTTCTGTTGCTTTCAAACTCAGCAACACTGAATCAATTACACATTGCCAAAGGCTAACGTCTCGTTAGTTGGGTGAAATATAAGAAAAGCAATGAGGAAAGATGAGTCATGGTAAAATGGCAGCAAATGTTACCATACTTTATACAGTGTTATTGCCGATTTCATGTTTTCAGCTGGTGCTCTAAGCATATTTAGTTCTTCCAGAAGAGTTGCCACTAAACAATCCCAGCTGGATCAAGGTGAGATGGCAACAAAGCACCAATTGTACGTCTCCTCCCAGACATCAGGAGAGCAGGTTTGAATCATGGTGATTTTCTAGGCTTTGGGATTCGAAGGTTCATATTTCCTAGCTTCTCTGAACGTCTGAGTTTAGGCGCACTAACTTACACGTATGAGACAAGACTCAGATTTGTCACACTCCGATAAGTGAGCTGCTAAGAAACCCACTTGCAACAGTATTTTGAGAATTGGCAATTGTCTTTCCAGACACCAGCAGCAATATACAACTCTTAAGTGGAATTTGTCATGAATTGTGCACCTCCAATGGGGCAAACACACTCCAGAAGCCAACTTGCAATCCAACCCTGCTCGCTGCGGAGAAAAATTTAAACGTTCAGCCTCTTTAGCTGGCAGACGCTGTAAATGCTGCTTGTGAAAAAAATGTATCACTTATTCTAGCTCCTGCCACAGTCCAGAAGTATATATGTCTGTCTCCCAGGAAAAAACAGAATTCTCAATTGAATAAGAATTTTATTTCTCCAGTATAAGTTTTCCTTGCTACCAGTTTTTAATTCTCTTCTAGCTTAAAGTCCTTTCTCTTATCCTTCACTGGGTTTAGTTGTGTACGTAAAAAAAGTCCAGTTACTGAATCGCACGTTTGATTCTCAGGGATTCGTTGTTATTCAATCCCTTTATGTAATTGATTCCAAGTCCTTGGCTGAGTTTCCAGGAAGGCACTGCCTCGTGAGCCTGAGGTTTCTGCTTGGCAATTTTTTGAGGATTTTATCTGTCAAGTGAAGTTGTATTCATGAAGAGAAGCAATTTCTGAGGTACTACTTCCATGAAGAGGCATGAAATTGGACGTTGGAAAAAGCTATTATAGGTGTCTTTTATGATTTCAAAATGATTTAATTATGTTTTTCCACATAACTGAGAACTGAGCAAAGTAAATAAAGATGCTAGCTTTTTTCTTCCAGTATCAGGACAAGAAAAGTAATAATCTTTTGGCCTCTCTGGAATGTTTTAAAACTCCCACACCCTTCCCAGCTCTATTACACCATTATATCTCCAGCACTAGTTGAGGCAACAGAACAAAGACGGAGGCTGAACTTGTCATTTCTCTTGCAAACTGTCGTTGCAAAAGAGGACCAAGACTTGGTGTGCCGCGTAAGGGGAACACGGCATTGCAACTGCCAGGCTGTATCTGCTTGAGGCATAAAGGAGATTATCAACTGAACTTATTGGGCCATTGGACTGGAGACTTAACAGATATCAACATGTGAAAATACACAAATTCCTTTCTTCACATTGTCAGACGGCCCAGGGACTCCTACGCATGGCAGCTCCTATAGTCCACAGAGCACTTGTGACCGTGCACAACACTCCCCAACGTTATTAAAGCTTGTGTGAAATGCCCCTTGGGTCCTGCTTTGCTCGTGTAAGAGTCAGTCTGGCAACGCTGCCATCCCATTTTCTTGCACTAGTGAATTAAAGTGACAACTAATAGTCCTCTGCTCCTTGCATGCACCTTCTCCCAAATCTGGGACTCTTAGTGAAGGGGGAGTGCTTGTAAATACCACCATTTCACAGCAGTCTGGGATCTGTAACAGTCTCGCTGATTTTATTTCTAATAGAGGCTTGATATTTGCAAATATTTTGATTCTGATTCACAATACAGTGAAAGACTAAGCAACAATTTACTGTGAAGACAGAACAGAGATGTAGGAGCCAGGAGCAGAATACCTCCTCTTATCCAGATGGATTTAGTGCATGGTAAAACGTGAACTGGACATATGTTTGTGCTACCTGATCCCAGAGCTCTTGGGCTCCACTGCGCAAAGGTGCATGTACGTAGAGTAACCTGGGATGTTATCAATCCTGAACAGTGATATTTTTTGCATTTCTGAATTGTCTTTGAAAATCACCTATGCTGAGTTTTTTTCTAACTTATGCTACTGACTTGCATGACATCTCATTTCCAAAAAGTTTATTTGCGAACGAAACTCGGTCACTTAGGAGCCCGTACACTGTAGTTAGATAATTGGAAAAGTAATTCTTCTTAAAATGTATTGCTTAATGGACATTTAATGTTTTTTCTTAAGCTGAGTACCCAGCAGAACAAGCAAACTAACTGCCCCACAGCATAAATGTATAACAGTCTTCAAGACGCATCGTTGTTATCCATATAGATCACGCTTTTGTAAGTTGTGTCCCTGTAAAGTGATTATGAACTAGTGTACCGCTGTCTGCCTGCATCCCACCACAGGTGATCAACAAGTGATCAGTGATGGCTGAAAGAATAAAGTGCTGCAGAGAAGTATCAGGCAATTAATTTTGCTTGATTTTGGGGGAATCAATAGGCACTCGTGACCATTAATGATGTTTTTTCTATGATGTGGGCAAAGGTGAGCCAATCAAAACCTAAGAAGATTCGTGTGACTTATAGCGACCTCGTATGTGGCTCCCAAGTTGTAGAAACATCAAAAATACAACTTTCTTTGAACTTTCTGAGCAGTTGAAATGTTAATGCGTGTAGAGATGCTGTAATGTGGAAACACTGTCTATTGCTGTCATTAGATACAGATAGCAGTACTGAAAACGGCAGTCTTAAGAATTTCAGTGGAAGCATTTTGTACAAGCAAATTGACTGAGGTTGGTTAATTGAGAACTCTTGTGGTGATCTGGGCCTCTGGCTGTAGCACGTAGTACCAGTTGCTGTTATTTAAGTATGAGAGAGGGATTTCGGCCTTCTGATGTCTTTCCTTGGTCACTGGGTTCCACCTCAGCCTTGGACCAGCGCGAGTGCTGCTCTTTACACCACGTTGTGCAGAGCTACTGCAGAGGTCACCTCTGTCTCAGACACGTGGAGGTGATGCTGTGGAGCTGCTGCTTTGGGTTCACGAAGCAGGGAGAAAGGTTACTGGCATGGAGGGCTTCCCATAACTTCGTTGTAATTGAAACACCAGTTAAAAACCTTCAGAGTCATATTCTGGTCTATTTTACAACAAAACTGTGATTAGTGTAAAATGCCAGCAAGCGTTAATTTGACAACAGTTGTGTCAGTCATGAGTCTTCATTGATGAGATGTTAGAAAGTTTTAGTTTAGAGCCTTAATAAAAAGATTTTCATTTTATCCTGTGGCTTCTCCATAAATAATATTTCAAAACATCAACATTTCCCTTAAGTTTATAGGAAACTCTCATCAGAATTGCTTTCTGGACTATAAAAAGTGTTAAGATTTGTAGTATGACTTTGGTACTGAAGTACATTTTAACTAAGGAGATTTTTCTTAATTCATATATTATCTGATGCTGTACAATATATTCACATGAACTTTGTCTTGTTTAATGTAGATGGACATTGTAGATGTAATTGTCTGTATGAGGAGATCTGTGTGAGGAAGTTGGGTGTTTCAGTCATTTACAAGAGACTTGTTTAAGAGAGACATTGAACAGGGATGGTGACATACTGTGCGCTGGCTTCCCATTAAACAGAGCTGGAAAACCTGGATAAAACTACAGCAGCAGTCATACTTCTTCCACTTAGAAGTCCTTATTATCCAGTGGCTCGATGAGCTAAGTGGAATCGTATACGGGAGTGTGCATCACCAGTGAACTTACACTGATTGTGGGGTGGGTAACTGTTACAACAGAACACTGTGGGACTTCAATTATTAATTAATACATCCAGAGCACTCTGAGACTCACTCGGTAGTTTTTAGTTGGAGGTTTTTGTATTAAAAAAGCTGCTTTAAATTATTGCTTCTGAGATGACTTCTTAAAATGCATTCAGTAAATGTTTGAATTTACTGACATGTAGATATGTTTGCACATACATATATTTTTTTACAAACAAAAAAGCCAAAAGCATAAAGCATTATTAAAAAATGAATGCTGCAGAGATTCAACAGGGGTATGTTTGAGCACATTAAAAAGCATCAGCAGCAGAATGTGCAATAAGGCTGAGTATATAAATACAAGAGTGAACAAGGTCATTGAAATACTTGATGGTCAAAGTAAGTGATATTTAAGAAGCTGAAGTGGAAGATGTTGTTTCATCAGAGAGAAAGCTTATGTATCAACTCTTCCAAAATTTATAACTTTACTTTTTCAGACAGAAGTCTCTGTAACTTAATTTGGCTGACCTCACACCAAAGTGCGAGGAACGCTCGTACAGCCCACTGCGAGGCCCAGGCCTTCCAATTGCTTTCAGTTTTAAAAAATAACCAATGCGAGGGCTGTCCGAGCGTGCGGCATCGGTCCTGTCAGTGTTGTTTCTGCTCCACAGCTGCTTGCTATTTTTCACATCCAAAGGTTAACTGTGCAGAGTCTTACAACAGCACTTGTTCGACAGCATAGAACAGCATCACGTGGGAGTTTACACTTGTGTACCTGTCAAATAGGAAATTCCAATCCCTTTTTTCCTTCATTTGGTGAATACGGCATGCGTTTCCTGTTCCCTGGTGGGTGACTTTGCTTTTTGTTTTATTAAGATACAAGAGCTGGCTCTATTTATTGCCTAAGTAGGTAGCTGACTAGTGGAAAAGTCTGGAAGGTGACATGCTGTATGCTTTGCCTGAGGAAACGGAGATTTACTGTGCAAGGACGAACAGCCTCCTGTGTCCTGCCAGCGCTGGGCACCTCTCACTGCTGGAGGGATGTTGGGGGTTAGAAGGGACGTGGGAGAGAGAGGTGACAGCAGCTTCCACGGGGAGCAGTCACTGCCCGATCTGCCTTCCCACCACCACCTTGCCTGCAGGAGAAAGGAGAGGAAGAGAAAGCTCTTCCCCAACTCTCCATCTTGACCTTATTTATTCTCCTCCCATGGCCACCTGCCCTCTGCAGATGGTATTTAGTTCTGCCCCTTCCCTGTTGTACGTTTGAGGCTGCTGCAGGGTGAAGTGATGGTAGAAGGTCTTTGAAAAGAAGGGACAGCCTGCAGGGTCCACAGATTCCCTGAGGTCGGCAGGGACCTCTGGAGACCATCTAGCTGATGAACTCTGCTGAAAGCAGGGTCACCTAGATGAAGTTGCCCAGCGCCATGTCCAGTCAGGTTTTTAATATTTCCAAGGATGGAGGCTCCACAGCCTCTCTGGGCAACCTATTCCTGTGTTCAACCATCCTCACAGTGAAAAGGTGTTTTCTTATGTTCACATGGAAATCCCAGAAAGAATTTTTGGTGGGAGGGGAATAGGGTTCATACCTCTGGAATGTGATGAATTAAGGACAAGTTGTAGTAAAGGGACAACCCAGGAGAGGGAACCTGCCTCATCAGGGACAGACTCCTCAACTGTATTTAGATTTCCAGAGGTCCCCTTGAGAGGCTTCCTAACATCCTTTACCTCCCCAAAACATTACTGAACCTTTTTCACACCAGAGCCTGCTCTACACCTGCCACCAAGTTACATTTTTTTCTCTCCAAGCGTTCCTCAGGTGCTGAAATGCAATTTACTTATAAGGCTGAGAAATCGTGAGCTAACTCAGTAAATGCATTTCATATGACGATGTCCAGATTACTAAGCAGCTCAGGTGGTCTGCTCTTGTTGACTGACAGTCCTTTCTGTAGTTTATTCATTCTGCCAGTCTTTATCACCATTCACAAACTTTATTAGTCACTACTTTCACTTCTGGATTATTAATGAGCATTGTCAGGCTTCATATCTCATTAGACACAATTTAATGATGATTCTCTGTAACTCCGTGAACCTGCTTCAGTATGTACTCCATACTGTGAAAATACCTAAAACTATAAACTAGTTTATATAAACTTAAGTAAACAAGTGTGTTCTTCTCATATGAAGGCTATAAATTCTTTTAAATCTATATCTTGCATCCAGATTAATAACCAGATAAAAAACTCTCTTGTCTTTAGTCATGAAATCACTTACGCAGTTTAAATTTTCCCATGTGAACTTCTCTTTAGTTTATGCTTAAGCGTGTGTATGGCAGCCAAGGTATAACTAAAACAGCAAAAGGTCAAAATAATGAGCCATTTCTACTGGTGAAGCTAATATTTTACTACATGCCTACTACCTGCTGATCTCATCTTTTCAAGTGTTTTTTGATGCTATGGTTGAAGAACACCGCATAAAACAAATTGTTTTGAAGCTCAGCCAAATATCGTAGGTCAAGATTTAGGCAGGAAGACATTTCAATAGTACATCCTTGAAAAAATAAATTTATCCACAAACATGGTAGGGAGATACTGCTAGGTAGTATTTCGAAGATGGATATACTGACATCTGAAAAAGAGTGCTTGACTGGGGTATGGATTTGGAAGATGTGATTTGCTTATTTAAGCTTTGTTCTTCTGGCAACATTCCTTCTTCTTTCTGACTTCATTATGTTGGAAATGACAAAGGAAAAGGAAAAAAAAAAAACCTGTCTTTTTTTAAAATAATATCTTGTTAATCACAATCAACCTGAACTTACTCAGCAAGACGTGCCTGTTTTCACTGAACAATAATCACAGTAAGACACTTCTGGTTTTGAGCAGACTGACAAGTGCATTAAACAAGATGTGTAATTTTCTTGTAATCATAAAGTAGACAAATACATTTTAATGTCTATTTAAAATAATATATTAAGTTGTTCAGCAGCTGATTGCCAACACATAGACAGTGATGTGTAGAAAGATCCAATAGAGGGTTGAGATACATCAGGTAGAATTTATGAAGTGCAGTCTGCGTGCCACCCTGCTCAGCAGTGCTTACCTCGAGCAGACACCTTCCTTACTTCAAGCAAAACTTTCTGCGTCACTTGGTGTTACGGACCAAGGTTTCCCAATGTGGAGACACCTGCTGATGGGGCTGAGCTCTGATAAGCTCATATAATTAAGATGTAGTTAAGACGACTTTTTCTTATCAATGATAACTAATATGACAAAAGCTGGTGCTCAGCTTTTACATGACAGCTGTGTCCTTATAGCACATGCTTGGGAGGTGGGACCCAGGATTGCCCAGGTGCGCCTTCAGCCTCAGGGGGATTCACACCTTACACCCCATCAACCATTCCCCCAGAGGATGCACCGGTCACTACATCTTATGCAATATAAGGTGTTCTTGTGTTGCTTCAATACTGTTAGGAAAAAGGGAGTTTTGTTGGCTCAGAGAACGCACATTAGAGTGTGACTCTCTTGCCTGATGATTATAGTAATAGCAAAGGGTGGAAACACAGCAATGTGTTAATATGTTTTGTCCAGTAACTATTTTACGGAAGAAAATTCAGGAGCAGCCTGGTACCCAGGACAAAGTATACCATTCTCAAGCATCATTTCTCTGCTTATGTCCTGGATATATTACTGTAGCACCCTAGCCTTAGGAAAAGATCTTGCACTCTGGAGTTTAAGCAAATGGAGTTACCTACAAGCAGTCCAGGCTTAGACATCTAAGCTCTAGGAAGGAAAAGGATTGCAGTTATACTTACAATTTGTTTTAACTTGCTATAGGCAGTTCAGGATGCAGGGTTTTTCAGTTGTCATCCCGCGTTATTGTTACCCTGCCTGTGCATTACATCGAAATCCTGTACTGCCTAATGGATCTCTGGGGCTAGGCAGCTGGAGGCTGGCTTGCAGACCCTAACTGTAAATGTCTTCGTTTTTAAGATGTCTAAACTTATTTTTTTCTAAATGGATTTATTTTAGCAACTAGGAAAAAACAACTTTAATCCTGTGTTTTCCCAAGGCTTCTGACCATGAGCCGGGAAGCAGCAGTGACCCGGCCGGTGCCTGGATGCAGAGGCTGCAGCTTGACCTGCGGCGGCCATGGGACACACAAAATAGGTGGAGGAAATATTCATCTGAGCACTTGTCTTAGGGCAAACAGGAATCTTTTTTCTAGCCTAAGGTGTCGTTCCCCTTCTCTCCCTCCTATTTGACTGCAAAGGGGCACATCTGCTATATATTGCCTGTTTGTTTTTTTAAATTTGACTCCTGCTTCTCTGCTGAACTTTGACTGAGGGCACCCATAGTGGGAGTATAAGGTTATGAATCTCATCTCTGATTTCCATATCTCTTTTTCAGTGGTATTTGTACCATAAGAGAGTTATGGACCAAGGTTTGTGACAAAGATGATTACTTTTTTTTCTTTTTTTTTTTTTCTTTTTATGGTACGGTAGTCAAAACTAATAAAATGGCCAACAAATGTAAGATAAAAACATGCTGCATTATTTCAATCCAGCAATTGAATTCTATCAATCAAGCTACACGCTTTTCTGTCAGAGAAGCAAACCATAGAGCTTTATATTGCTCATATAACATCAACAATAACAAGCAAACAAAAAACTTAGGGTAGATTACATTAAAGAGTCTAATCTGTAAAAGAATTGTACTTCAAAAACTCGGAAAATGAACTGGAAAAGAAAAATAAGGCTTACAGCATATGTGTGATAAGAATGGTCTAGACATCAGTGTATGAATATTGAATCACAAAAACCAAATAACACACTGATAATATCAAGTAAATTCATGAAGCGCAAAGCTGCCAAAAAGAATACAAATATTTAAGAGAAATAAGAATATGTATGGAGCACAATTAGAAGACTAGTGCAGTAACAAGCTCCCCTAAGTTTTCCTTTGGGCATGTTCCAGAGATAAGGAAAAAAGCATTAATCTTAGTTTCATAATGAAAAATGATGTTTTAGCATAAGATAGTGCGTTGCTTGGATAATATAGTAGTAGAAGGAACCTCCTGGGTCATGAACACAGCTTCTGGTATTTCAGGGGCCTTTCCATATGCTGTCTTTCATGAATCTATCATGATCCATGTCAAAAGCATTTATTTATTTTCTGTCCCTGCTGTTCCCATTCAAAGAGGAGTTCCAGAACCTGATTACGGTAATAGCTAAGAACCTTCTCATTTTCAGCCAGAATTTATTAATGGGCAATTTATACCCATTTGTACTTCTGCCAATAGCCCTTTAACTTAAATTGTCTCTTTCCCCACTGTTGATCCTTTGATATATTCATAGACAGCAGTCATAATTCCTCTTCGTTTTCGTCTCCTGGCACTAATCAACACAAAAACTTGCAGTCTCCCCTCTGATTGCAGCTCTCCATTCCCCCGCTCATCCCTGAGGCCGTTCTCTGATCCTGCTCAAATCTGAGTTTATTCTCCGGGCATCTACAGGCACAGACAGCTGCACCCTGGAAGAAAAGGACCCGTGAGCATCCTGGGCCTTGATATCCACATTTTCTCCATGGGAAATACTTATCCCGATGCTCTCAGGGATGCATTTCCCTTTTTCCCTGGCAACATTGCACTGGTAGCTCATACTCATTCTCTGATGGACTCTGACAAGGATCCTTTGTTGTTTCAAATTGTGAAATCCTGAACTGACAGCAGAAGCTCTGCTATTATTCCCTAAGCATATTATCTTGCACTTTGAACTATTAAACTTCAGCCAATTTCTTTTACTTCCTCCAGCTCTGTATCGTTGATGATTATCAACATTATGTGATTGGTAAATGTTAATTTAGAATACTGTAAGGTTGTCTATACTCCCCAGCATATATTGTCATTGCAAAACGAGCAGTACAGGATTTATATATTATAGATGTACTCAGAAAACATAACTGGGAACCCACTACAGCCAGAAGGCCTTATTATCGTCCAAGTGACTCAAAAATAAAGGCGTCTAAGTGCATTTTGCTGGGTCCTCTATCATCCTCTTAGGAAAGGAAAGGCAAAGCTAACGGAGGTATCTTCGTAAATCCATTCTATTGCTTGATAACCCCCAAGAGCCAAAAAAGTTTCCAGTATTAAGAAACTGCAAGCTGAACTCTTCTCTTGTTAATGGAAACAGCCAAAACATCTAAGCTTGAGAACCTGGTGTGAACCAATTGTGAACCTCATGTCAGCTCAGAAGGAGCTGACAGAAAGGGTAGTCAGATCAATTGGTTAATCCTTTCATTAAAAAGCCATTCAAGAGATGAGAGTTCCTTATATCATTCATCTTGGATGAACTATGATAAGCAGTGTATTGCCTTGAACACGGAAGGAATAAATGAAGCCAGAATTTTATTACTATGAAGTCCTGTGGGAGCAGTTTGTCCAAGAAGCTTACAGCTCCTCTGAGTCATTGTCAAAGGTATGTCACTTTAGGGGAGGTGAGATCAGCAGCATCTTTGCCTGATTGACTACTCTCCTATGAGACTAGATACCTGGGAATTAGAGGAATGTGAAAGTCAGGAAGCCTAAGATTGACGTGGGTGTCTTTGAGAAAGCAGGGGGGCTTTTGTGGTAGAGCTGGAGCACAACTTTAGAGAGGCTCGTTCATGGGGATGTAGGGAAGAAAAAAATGCTGCCCTTCATGTCTCCTGTGGAAGAAAGAAAACACTGAACAAAATGACCTAAATCAGAGCTGGATGAATTGTCAGTACTCCCTGGACTTGGAGAAAATAGATCATCCTAAAGGCATTCACAACTACTTCTGCTACTGTGTATTTCTGCAAATCTCATGCCTTGCTCTGCACCTCTGCGACTTGAATTGTGGGTCTCCTTGCAAGCTATAAAGCTCCGTCCTTTTGCTTTCCCTCGGTGCAGCTTCTTCCTTTAAATCTTACAGCAGAAATACCACGCTTTGACAAACTCAGAGGTTTCTGTAGCTGTGATAAAAGTGGAGAGCTCAGTGATGCTCATTCTTCACTGCCTCGGTACTTTGTAAACCAATTCACATTGAGAAAGGGAGACCAAAGCGGGTGCAGAATTTTACTCCGATCTGAAAGCGAGGTAGGAAAGACAAGAAATGAGGGCCCCTGGCTTTTATCTTTTTAAATTTCCTATCCACAGCATTAAAAATATCAGTGTTCACTGCTTCATGATTTTTCTTTGCCTCCTCGCCTCCTTCCCAAGAAGCCTGTTACAAATCTGACCAAACCATAAATGTGTACACTGTCTTCCATAGCATGTCCTTCAATACGTCAAACATTTCCAGAGGCAAGCAAACTCCATTTTCTTCCAAAGGTTTTCAGCATCAGTTACTTAAAATGAAGAAAACAAAAGAACTAGTAAAATAGAAGATATATTTGCTTACCCTTGGCGTTGTTGTATTTTATGCTTTTCTGCTGGTGGATTCCCTTGGCAGGTTTAGCAGATCAGCAACGGAGCAAAAATGTTCTGGGGCACAAAGGTGTCTCTCACCCAGGCAGAAAGAAAGCTCTCCACTGGAGCTGCGAATGGAGGCAAATTACTGTTGTAATAATCTGATGGATAATTTAGTTGTGGGGGGGGAAATGTTAGTTTGAAGTCAGAAACGTATGGCAGTCAACAGTGCTTCTTAAACTGATTTGTGGGAAAGTCTGGTGTGTTTGAAGGATTCCCAGCTGGCCCAGGGAAACTGGAAAAGCAGTTTTAGTGTAAAACTTGAGGGAAGCGATAGGTTGCTTCGTTGAATAGCTGGAAATTATGTTTTTCTTACTGGTCCAATTTTAACTGTCTCAAACTATTATGACAGCGGACCATGCACCATGTACTTTGAGAGAACAAATTTGAAATTATTTTATTAATTGATCAATATTCACAACAAAGTGAACGTAAGAACGTGCAATAAGAGAAAGAGGTATTAGTAGAATAGCTCCTCAGAGAAGCCCTTTCTAAAAGCGTAGCAGATGGGGTGAGGACGCCAACGAAGTTGCGAGAGACAGCGTGAAAAAGAAAAAAGCGCGGAAAGAATGAGGGTTGAGATGTGTGACAAGAAATATTTTTGGCAGAACTGGTCTATCCACAGAGCTTCAGTTATGCTTTCTGTAAGGCAAATGCAACTGTTTTGTTGTTGAAAGACGCCCACGTGATACTGCGATGATTTAAAATCAATGAAACGTGGCAGGTTTTGTAAAAAAATATGACCAGATAGACTGTTTTTATTAATTTTCCCTTAATGGATCTCACTTGCCAATGTATTGTTGCTGTTCTCCAGCAGGCTTTGCTGGCTGTGTGCGCGTCCCACTGTTGTGCTTTAAGCTGCTGGCTGGCTGCATCCATTATGGAAAGGGCAAACAAGCCAAATCCCGTTTGTGAGTCAAATAGTTATCATCCGGTAAAAGCTCCTGGCTGTATAACATCAGACAAATATTTGAGGAAGAAAATTATAGGTTGTAAAGGATGGTTGATCCATGTTTGCTTAGAAACTGAAATGTATATGTCGATTTTGTTCAGATAGCAATATTAAATAAACAGATAGCACCTAATCAGCCTGGCTTCCAGCTCCACGCCTCGGCGCGCACTCCCGGTTTAGGTTACCCTTGGGGAAGTTCCCTGTTTTGCATTCTGCAGGGCACTCATTCATGGAGAGATGTAAGAGATTTAAGGACTGGACTAGGGACAAGAAACCAACAAAGCAACCTATGGCCAACAAATGTATTGTCTTCCTATTCACAAGGGCACAAAAGGCCGAGAAATAATCCACAAACCACTTGGAAAATGGGCGGGTTTAGAGAGTGGATGGTTTATCGGCTGCTAGTCACTCTGTGGATTGCGTGTGGTACAGAATTCTAGGGAATGCCCCGTGGTAATGGTGTGAAACCTCTCTGGTTTTAGCATAGTTGCATTAAAGCAAGCAGTAAGTTTGAGTGCCAGCCACATCCACTTTTCTCCCAAAATTTCAGCTTTATTTTGGCACCAGCAGACGTTCCAGAATGGAACCTCCAGGGCTCAGATGGTGGTGCAGACTCTTCTTCATATTCACTTTCATTCTGCTCCCAAGTAGAACCTGATGAATAATGATCAGACAGATTAAAACTGCCCGCATATTTAAATACAGATTTCTCTTTTTCATTAGGACATACCCAGCTACTTTCAGCCGGCCCTGTAACAGAACCTTTCTCTGTCCATTTAAGGTTATTTTCTGATCCGTCTGCATATAGGTCTGAAAAATATGTTCAGATCAACACTTTAAGCTGTTTTCCTCAATCCTTTTTGTTATTGTCCTGGAGGAAAAACTGTCGTTGCTCATTAAAATACTATTTTTTGTTTGATAAGCAAAATTATCGATACACATCATACATCTTGGGACTGAAAAGTGTTTGAGGTTTTTTGGCTTGTTTTCATGCTTTTTCGTGCTGAAAACCTTTACAGTCTGTATTTCTACAGTATTTCCTCTGGTTGTTAGCATCAGGCCTTGTGCTGATGGTATGTAAGCAATAGATCCTATGAAGGACTTCAGTAGTAACAACATATATAATGTCCACTGTTTAGCCAACATTACATGTCTAACACTAAATTATTGAACCAGAATGTATTCCCATTGATTGCTGTGAAGGTGATATGTGTATCAGTAAATCAAAACAAGCTTTAAAAAGATAGAAAATCAATTGATATGAGAAATAGGAAAGACATAGATGTTTAAACCTTTCTCATAGCCTTGGCTGTTTTTTTTTGTAACTACAATCTAACTGTTTGAGCTTTAGTGGGTTTGTTTGTTTTGTTTTGTTTTGTTTTTTCCCAAATCATTGCTTTGACTGGAAATGACTGATGTGCAAAAAATGGATGTCTAAGAGCAACAGTACACCTCGGTAATAAACTTATGAGCAACTTTTGACAGAATAAAATGCTGATTTCTATTTGTTAACTTGCTGAAATGCAATTTTCAAAGCAAGCATTTTGCAATGTATTATTTGTCATAAGTATACTTCCAAAACAAGCTAACATAAATGGTGGTGGTGTTTCCTTCCTGAGACAGGCACTTACATATATATAAAAGTTTCTAAAGTTAGCAATTTGGGAATAATAAAAATATTTCGTAACATTTTGCTGTGATTAATATTATTTACAGAATTGCTACCCAAATGCCAACAGATGAATTGCCAATACAGATGTGCCATTACCAGGAACGGCACCAGGTGTTACTGTGGCGATGGATATGAAACAAGCAGTGATGGAAGGAGCTGCTCAGGTAAACAAGAAATAGGCTGCAACGTTAACAGCCAGGGATCCTACTGGTTCCCTGGTGGCTGTCAGGGGCAGAGAGCTGGTGGTGGTCCACCAGCTCTGACCAACAGCGGGCTGGTGAGCGTGGCCACTTTCTCACCCATCTTCAAAGGTGTTCCTCAGGAACGAGCGTGGGCTTGTGGGGCAGGCAGGGGGAAGGGGTGCCTCTCCAAAACAAGAGTCCGTGCCTCCCTGCTGACTTTGGTGCTCCTGTGCCCCAGCAGTGACCATTTATAAGTTGCTGGGAGGAAAGCATCCTCTGCCGGACCAGAGGAGGTGGGGAGTGTTTCCCACTGCTCAGACAAGCTTACAGCTCGTTTGTGCGAGGCACTCTCCAGATCTCGCTACCAGCAGACCCTGGAAAACTTGTAGCATTTCACTTCATGCCCATAAAGTCACACCTAGATTAGAATTTGATAAATGAACACTCCCAGATCATACAACTTAGCTGGGAATGTTATTTCGGCATAATTAATTGTAGACTGAAATTGGTGTTCTTTTCCATTTTTGAAATATATGACTTCTTAATTCTCTACCCAGGTATTTGTTTCTTGTTTTATTTTTTCTCTTTTTATAAGCAGATTGGAGTTCTGTTGCCTTATGTATGTACTCACTACCAATCACTCCTCTCTCCAAGTAATAGTGCTAAGCCAGATTCTTCATAAATATAATTTATTATAAGTTCTTTTGCTCTATGGTTGTCATGTTTTGTGATTGAAAATATATCTGAGGAAATAATTTCAACAGCAGTTTTTAAAAATGTCAATTTATTACTTAAACCCTCAACCACTCTTAAATAGCATATCTTGATTTTATGGTATTATGCCTATATACCCTAGTTGAGAAAATTGTTCTTTATATTTATTAGAGAAATATATAGATTTTGATGTATTGGATGATGGTTTAATGTAGAAGTTGTGACAGTTCGTTTAAGGAACTAGAAGACATTGCCAGCATAAATAGGTTGAGAAGGATAATCAGTTATTGAAACGTTGCTTCATTCATCGCCCCTGATAACCAGTGGTCCCAAGTACTAACTAACAAGAACCCAAATGTCGCCCTAACATGCTGTAGACATTGGATATTACTTGAAGAAATGAACATTTCATCTTTCAGGTGTAATAGCTATTAAACTTGAAAACTCCTGGCTTTCTGTTTGGTTACTGGACTAATTTCAACAGGCGACATGTGTGACATGTTAAGTCTCCCACACTGGAGACATTCAAAACCCGCCTGGACGCCGTCCTGTGCAACGTGCTGTAGGTGTCCCTGCTGTGGCAGGGGGGTTGGACTTAGATGATCTCCAGAGGTCCCTTCCAACCCTGACGATACTGTGATAAGGTCATGGCTTGAGAAGAGGAAAACGCAAATCATCATGCCATAATGACTTAAACTTTTCTTTTAAAGTTCTGATTTATTGTTGAATTTCTTTTTGTTTTCTAATCCTTAAACAAGGTCTCATTAATGTCCCTTTAGATTTGAATGAATGTAACATATATGGAAGCTGTAGTCAGATGTGTATAAATACAGATGGATCATACACTTGTAGCTGTGCGGAGGGTTATGTACTTCAGCCTGATAACAAATCCTGCAAGGCCAAAAATGGTAAGTTTTAACATCTTCTTACCTTAATTAAAATATTTTATGTTTTGGTCCTATCTAAAGCATAGATATGGAGAGATAGAGACGAACAGAGGAGAGATGGTCTTTCCTTCACTGTACTACAAAGAGCCACACAACAACCGTAGAACAACTTTCCACATATTACAACAATACTCCAAGGGAAATATTAGAAGTTATTATATGGTTATTATTAATTAAAGTGAAGTACTCGGTTCAGCCAAGATTAGAACGGTTCCCAGTTCCCCTGTTCATAAATAAATCAAAGATTTTCCTCACACAAACAAAATAGGCTGTTTACTCTGGGAAGACAATGGAGACAGTGAGAAGGCAGAGGAAATGATCGTGAGGTAGTTGTAGCCACAGGATAAAACAAGACATGAGATTGCTTTGTCCTTGCAGTGTCCCAAGAGGTGAATTTCATTATATACATATTCAAACTAGGCTTTCTGTTTCTAAGTGCATGTTTTCATTAGTAATAGTAAGTTGGGTATTTGAGGAAGTTAGTGAATTGTGTTCAATTGTACACAACATTTTCTTACTCAGCATATTGAATTAACAATGCTTTTATATTAAAAAAACCAAAAAGTTCCTTAGGTAATTGTTCAGCATCCACAATAATTCAACACCCAAGTATAAAGCCGTGTTTGTTACATATTTTTTGAGTCTTCCTTTTTGCAGTTATTTTGCTATCAGAAAAGAGGAAGGTCTACTGGTTGTTTTTTTTTTTTGAGGCTTCCTCATGTAAAGAGCATTGCTAAATCTGTTTTGACTTGAGCACCAGTACGACTTACAGAGTTTTTTAGTGCTTGTACCAAGTTTTGTATTGATTCACACAACATAGCTGAGCAATTTTTAAAAAATCCATAGTGAAGTACTGTGAGATAAGAAAGTCCACCCAAAGTAAAAATATTCTTCCTCCACTGCATGAAAATCAGTACCGTGATTCTAGATCAGGAAATCCTCATGGTGCCAGTGCTGGGCTTGAGTTGAGTGTTCGAGTCTCCCTTCTTAGATCCAGCAGACTGGCTAACAACGGAGTGTTGTAGTGAGCTGTCAGTATCTTGGTGGTGTTGATGAAACGAATCAGATTAACAGAGAAGAACTACTCCTCTGTCTTTCATAGTGCTTCATCATGTTTATTTTACAGTAGTTTTCATCTTTTCAGTTATTTTCAGAAGAGAAGCACTAGTCATTAATCAGAGACATCACTGCAGGACAGTACAAATCAAGATCACAGTGCTGCAAAGAAATGAGTGTTGCTCATTGCATTGTTTTTTTTTTGTGTAAACACAACTTTTCCTTGAATTAATGCTAGATTAAATTATCAATATGATGGATATTGGGGCCAAATACTTCATAGGGCACAGAAGTAAAAAAGACGCCTGGCACAATAATGAAGATTCTTTTATCTCAGAGCTCTTACAAGAGCTGCAATCACTTGTAAGAGCTTATGTTGCTTCACTGGGCCTGGCTTATAGCGTGGAAAACAGTAAAGTTTCCATCTACTGGCAGGTCACTCTCCTACACCCTTACCATTGCATTCGTAGCTTTCCTGATCATACAAGCTGCTTTGCACAAGTTTCTGCTTTGTAGGGTAAGGTTTGAGCAGAGACGAAAGCAAGGTGAGGCCCTGGACAAATAGACTGCTGAAAAGTATACAAAATGTGTCATGGATCACAAAGCAAAAATATTCAATGTTTTCCCATTGTGCAGGGGGGAGGGGAGAGGTACTACCCTGGTACGACAAGACGAGGGGTAATGGCTTCAAACTGGAAGAGGGGAGATTTAGATTAGATATTAGGAATAAATTTTTCACTCTGAGGGTGGTGAAGCACTGGCCCAGGTTGCCCAGAGAAGCTGTGGCTGCCCCATCCCTGGAGGTGTCCAAGGCCAGGCTGGATGGGGCTTGGAGCAACCTGGGCTGGTGGGAGGGGTCCCTGATCATGGCAGGGGGGTGGGAATGAGATGATCTTTAAGGTCCCTTCCAACCCAAACTATTCTATGATTCTATGAGTCTATATGTAAGTAGGGCTACAAAGATGATTAGGGGATTGGAGCATCTTATGAGGAAAGGCTGAGGGACTTGGGTCTTTTTAGGCTGGAGAAAAGAAGACTCAGGGGGGATTTTATCAATACTTATAAATACTTAAAGGGAGGGTGCCAGGAGGATGGGGACAGTCTTTTTTCAGTGGTGCCCAGTGACAGGACAAGAGGGAATGGGCACAAACTTGAACATAGGAAGTTCCATCTAAACACAAGGCGGAATTTCTTCACTTTGAGGGTGGCAGAGCAGTGGCACAGGCTGCCCAGAGAGGTTGTGGAGTCTCCCTCACTGGAGACATTCCAAACCTGCCTGGACGCCGTCCTGTGCAATTGCTGTAGGTATCCCTGCTGTGGCAGGGGGGTTGCACTAGATGATCTCCAGAGGTCCTTTCCAACCCTGACCATTCTGTGATTCTGTGATTACTTCCAAGACATACAAAGGAATCCTGCTACTTACTCAATTCTGGGAAGTCTCCAACTGGGATATGACATCCAGTGAGGGACATCACACAAGGCAGATGTGGATCAGTAGAACAGAATCAAGAAAAAAAGGTCTCTTAAGGAAAAAAAAAGGAGCATTTAGAAAAATTATCAACTTTTTCTTCCTTAAAAAGCCTAAAGAAATTAAGGATGGGAAGAGCAAGCTATCCACTTTGTCTACATTTGGCAAAAGTAGTTGTCAAATAGATAAAGAAAATGAGCTAAGGAATATTCTGTTCCGTGTGTAAAAGCTATGAAAGATAAGAAGCAGCAGTAGAGGTTTAGGTCAGGTTAGGCATTATGTAAAACTGTCAATGTTAATAACAGCAGATCTGCTGAGAATATGAATTGCCGTCCACGCTGAGATCCTACGTACGGCCCAGTACGCAACAGCAAACCGTCTGCTCTTTGCCACATCTTAGCTGTCTCTGTAAATCAAGGGGGAGATTTCTGAATATTTAGGAGTAGAGAAGTGGGGGACACGGTGGAGGCCCCGGTTGCGGAAGGTGCTGAGCAGGTGGCACATGTTTGTGAGCACAGGGCCGGAGGAGTCGTGCCCCGGTGCAGGGGATGGGTTTGGTGGACGCTGGAGATCACCAGTGCACAACCGTCCCTGCACAACCATCCTTCCGCACGTGGCATGGTACAATTAGCAAAAAAGTTCACAGCAGCTACTTTTTTTCCTACCCTTCAGGCAGCCAAATGCTTGGCTGTGAAGGTGGTAAGGTTTATCCCTCATTAAATTCTGCATTTTCTTCCTCAGCTCATTTAAATAACTTTGGAGCCGGAAACTTTTAGCTGCACAGTACCTTTGGGAAGGATGTTAAAATAGGTATCAAAACAGCTGGGGGCACACCATTTTTTTTTTCCAGACTTTTTAACCACGCTTTCTTTTATGAATAAAGAGGCAGTTAATGACTTCTTCCGAGGTGAAAATGAAACAAAATACAGCTTTGCTGAACAGAATTTTAGAACTTCTTTGTTTACCAAGTTTGTATGCCTGTATTGCAAGGCTTGCATTTGATGAAAAGAATATTTAAGGAAACAAAATGAGAGAATTGGAAATCTTTAGCCGAGGTAAAAAAAAATCTCATCTTTCTTCCAGAAGTTCCAAAAGTATGCTTTATATCTGCATGGCCTATCTCGGGAGAAATGCCATGTGGTAAGAAACATTTTTCATGCAGATAAAGCAGGACGAACTGATAATGATTAAAGCAAAAAGCTTTTTCTGATATTTAGTAAACGTTCATCATTCTTAAATTGATTCCACAACACAGTTTTCTTGTAAAAACTCACAGAACTAAGTTTTGAGATTTTAGAAATAAAACAGCCCATTTGGTGGGGCATATTGTGGATAAACATTGAAAATTAATTTCAAAGTAAAATTGGACTGCATTTTATTCCACACTACTAAATAATTTGCAGACTTTTATACAATACATGTGTTGCTAAGAGCAAAGTACTTATAATTTACAATGCACACCTCAGGAGACGGGTTTTTAAGCTGCTTGTAAACACTGAATTCTGTTTTTTTGTCCTTTTCATATCATTGTAGTGGAAAAAAAAAAAAATTGCTGGCATTTCTGAAGCTTTTCTTCCAGAGGAGAAGTAGGACTGTTGGCAGAGCAAAACACCTCAGTTTCTGATTTGTTGTGACATCACTTATTGATCTGTATTTTAGACAAGATCAGGGAGGGGGGAAATGCAAGTCTTTCATCTTTTCCACTACTCTATCTTAAATATAATTCAAAGGAAGATGCTTTCATTTTAGTCAAGAGGGATGAATCATAAAACTTTCCCGGATTAGAGAGCTATTCACTTCTTATCTTTCCTATAAAATGAAAAAAAAAAAAAAAAAAGAAAACTCATGAAAAAATGACACACATGATGTCCAGTTCTTTGAAAAGCTGCTGTCAGCTCACTGTAACTCATCCTAGATCTGTCCACTAAACTTTTAAGCTTTGTAGATTCTGTTCTTGAGAAGCAGACAAGCAGGTTTTGTGAGTGAGAAGACCTGATTTTTTTTTTTTTCATCTTCTGTTTTGTTTTTCATCTGCATTATACAATACAGTACAATGCTTTAAATATTTTGTGTAGGAACTTTTAGTATTTTTTATATCAGTTTATCATTAAAACAATTTTACTCTTTTTTTAATAAGTAATTAAGAAATCAGCCTTTATCTGAGCAACACTGAAATAAGCAGGTTACCTACCCTACTGTGAAAAGACATGATTAACTGATTCAATCCATTGAATTATTTCATGTATGGGCTGCTTGAAAAATATAATTTCAAGCTCAGTAATCTAGTTGCTGGATAAGTTCTGCCAGAATGCAGATGTATTTTTAATGTTTAATAGTGCCTGCTGAGCAGAACCTCTTAGCAGTGCCACGAGCCCTTACGATTCCTTTGTCTGCAGCCAGGTTTGATTACAACTGTTGCTCAGGAGGTTTGACGCTAATTCTTTTTCAGAATTCCCTTATGTCTTAGACATTAATATGAAAATACAACTTTTCTCCGGAGTTTAGTGAGGTATTAAATCCTCATTAGAGTTTTCAATAGGTCAGTTCAAAACAGTGCAAGAAAGGATGTGGTTCTCTATTGCAACCTTGGACGATTGAACAACCACACTGGCTTTGTAACGGCAACCCGCTCCTGTGTAGCTGCCTCCTCTTGAAGGCTTTATAGATTGCAGACAGTGGAAATATCTTACTTAACATGAAGTATAAAATAATAATAAAGGATTTTTCACACTGCTGCTGGTTGGGAAAGGAAGGATTGAATCTGGAATTAGGCAGTGGTATTCTTTTATGGGAAGGGAGAAGCTGAGCACAGAGCTGTTAGATGGAAAAAGAATTCCAAAACTTAGCAGGATGCAGATAAAAACACACCTTTTGTACCAGCCTGGAAACTGTCAGGGGTGAGCAGGTGATAGAGACAGAAACACTTAAGCCTGGCTGTCTTCTTCTGATGGGTAACAGAATTTTATAAGGGGAGGAAGAGAGATTTCCGTACACCCGCCACCTATTGACTGCAAACAGACCTACCTGGCAGATTTCAAATAAAATTGCTTAGTAAGACCCCAACTGCGGTCTTTTTTGGAAAAAGCAAGACTGAGGAGCTTCACTCATGGCTTACACCATGAGAGGTTGTTTCACAAATCAGTGCAATCCATTCAGTTGTTAGATATCTGCTGAATTTAAAAAAAAAAATAAGTTCTTATGCACAGATTGACTGATGTATTGGTGGAAGTGAATTTGCGGGAGATGAGGACAGTCAGTAAGTTTGGCAAGTAATGCTATGTGGGTTTGCAGATGTCACTGTGGGATTTACTGGGGAGGGAAAAAGTATGTTACAAGGTAGAATATACATTATGGAATGAGAAACAATAGGGAAAGAGCAAAGGAAATCCACTTTAGAAAGAATACATGATCCATTATAGCAGAGAAGTTCTTTATGTAACCAGTCAGCAGAAGAATTTTTTAAATAAAAGCAGATAGTACCAAAGAACAGAATTTAATACCTACTTCTGTGAATTTGAGTGAGACCACTGAGCACTGTATTCACCAAAGCAATTTTTCTCTTTAATCAGACTTGCTGATGAAGTATTATTTGTCAAATCCTTTTATTTATGCAATTTTTTTTCTCCATTTAGACAGCTGGAATTGCTTACTAAAATTTTGAAAACTTTATTAAGTAGAATGTTGATTGAAAGCACTACATCTCAATACAGCATTTAAACATTGATTTATTCCTTTGAATACAAGCAGATTACATTGGGCTGAGAGCTCTTGACTTGGCAACACAAATATTTTTCATGTATGCTTGCCACTGCAGTGAGTGTCATGGTTTAGCCCCAGCCAGCAACTAGGACCACGCAGCCACTCCGTCACTTCCCCAATTGGGATGGGGAAGAGAATCAGAAGAGTAAACATGAGAAAAAACTCATGGGTTGAGATAAAAACAGATTAATAGGCAGAGCAAAAGCCATGCACATAAGCAAAGCAAAACAAGGAATTCATTCCCTGCTTCCCATTGGCAGGCAGGTCCTCAACCATCTCCAGGAAAGCAGGGCTCCATCACACGTAACGGTGAGTTGGGAAGACAAACGCCATAACTCTGAATATCCCTCCTCCCTCCTTCTCCCCCAGCTCTGTATACTGATCATGACCTCATATGGTATAGGACACCTCTTTGGTCAGTTGGGGTCAGCTGGCCCGGCTGTGTCCCCTCCCAAACTCCTGTGCCCCCCCAAGTCTACTCGCTGGTGGAGCAGTGTGAGGAGCAGAAAAGGCCCTGACTGCCCAGCAACAACCAAAAACACCAGTGCGCCACCAGCACCATTTTTCATGCCAAATCCAAAACACAGCATCATACCAGCTGCCAGCAAAAAAAGTCAACTCCATCCCAACTGAAACCATGACAGGGAATTTCTGTGGTTTAGGGTTTGGTTTTGGTATATTTTTTAAATACAATGACCAAAAGTTTGCCCGCTTGACAACATTATTTAATTTAACAAATGAACTGGTCAAATAGACATGCTGTAGTGGTGTTGACCATGTTGCAAAGGACAGCTTTCCATTAAGTGATTCCCATGAACATAACTCATTACAAAATTAGACATTGCTGTTATTCCAGTTAAACCTGAAGCAATTTTTAGGGTCACCTTCCTCTCTCAGAGAATCTTCTCACAAGGTCCTGCATCAGCTCAGTCTTGGTTGGATAAGGACTCTGAATGCAGAACATCTAATAGGAAGGGAATTTTTCAGGAAGCAGTTTCTCTATCCTCTATCTTAAACACATACATCTGTCTGATTCTTTTTTCCAACCAATTCACATAATACTTTATGTTAACAGCAGTTCTTCATTATAAATTGAGGCAAAGCAATGTTACCCTACTGTTTTTAATGTCTCCTTGAATACTGTGTTCAGTTTTGGGCGCTGCAGTATAAGAAGGACTTTGAGGTGCTGGAGAGGGTGCAGAGAAGGGCAACGAAGCTGGTGAAGGGTCTTGAGAATAAGTCTTAGAGGAGTGGTTGAGGGGCTTGGGGTTGTTTAGTCTGGAGAAAAGGAGGCTGAGGGGACACCTTATTGCTATCTCCAGCTACCTGAATGGAGGGTGTAGAGAGGTGGGCGTTGGTCTCTTCTCACAAGTTACAACCGACAGGACAAGAGGAAATGGCATCAAGTTGCGCCAGGGGAGGTTTAGGTTAGACATTAGGAAGAACTTCTACATGGAAAGGGTTATCAAAGACTGGCACAGGCTGCCCAGGAAAGTGGTTGAATCACCATCCTTGGATGTATTTAAAAGCCATCTAGATATGGTGCTCAGGGACATGATTTAGAAGTGGGCCTGGTAGAGTCAGGTAACAGTTGGACTTGATGATCTTAAAGGTCTTTTCCAGCCACAACAATTCTATGATTCTATATGATAATGAAGGAATTCTTCCCCCCCAAAAAAAGAAAAACTGCTGGCATACGGTTTTGATACAGATGTCCTCCTGACAATTATGGATTAACTGGGACCTTATTCCAGTTTAAAGTACAAGTCTAGATCTAGATCAAGAAGTCACTCACTTTCAGCAGTGTAGGAAATGCAGCACATACAACAGACTTCTCATCCTACGGAGACTAATATTCATTTGCAGTTGACTAAGTCACATGTATAATTTCAAACCAGCCCTGGATGTTCAAGGCAGTAATGCAGTTAAAGATACACCTAAAGCAAGGACAGCTGCTGTTGTACCCAGTAGCACCCAACATAATGCTAGAAATACTTTGTCTCAATGAGAATTGTTTGCTCCTCTGTGTGGACAGCTGAACTTTTTAAAGTTTTAACGTGAACTGGAACATTTTCTATTTTAAGGTACATATTGTTCACTATTGGAGTATTATTGTTTCCTTCATTATTCACTTACTGCTCAAGTATTGTTTTAAATGACTAGCAGGATTTCTAGGCAAAGTGATTCAGGTGAATGGGAGAACACTTTAAGTTGCATGTAATATCTTAATATGAATTGCGTCATCAGGTTTTTTTGTTTGCGTGTTTATTGTGACGTTAATGGTAACCCTATGGAAAGTACGCGTTCCCTGTTCCCTTTTTCCCATCAGGACACTCTATTGCATGACGCTTTCTCCTTTACACTGCATGGCATTAGGCCCACCATCTGTATGACACAGACAGGTTTTGCTGCGTTGGGTTTTTTGTGAGGTTGGTTTTTGTTTCATTTAGGAGCATCTGCTCCTCAGTTATTGTCTTATTTTACAGACTCCAGTATAAAAAGTACCTTAGTATTTCGTGTGTACTCATCAGTTCTGCAGGTTTTCCTGGCCTTCATTCTTTTAGATATGCCAGTAATCTGGATAGAAATAATTTGCATAACTTGTATTTCATTTTATGACTTAGGCATGAAAAATGTTGCAATAATGATACTTGGAATTAAACAGAAGCTGTGGGGCTAGGGTAATTAATTTTCTTTAATGATGTGAACCATTAGAACAGCAGGATAAAATAGACTAGTAATTTGGAATATATGATAGTTATGAAAATAAAAACAAAACCAATTTATTATATCTCTTAAAACATGCAGGTAAGAACATTAAAAACTACGTTAAAACTGAAAAGATAAATATGGTATACACAGTCTGTTAACCATTTAAATTCGCTTTACTTTGTTTTTAGAGCCTGCTGATAGACCTCCTCTTCTTCTGATTGCAAGCTCTGAAGCAATTGAGGTATTATATCTTAATGGAAGCAAAGTATCTGCCCGAATTCCTGTGAAAGGATCTGCAATTTTGACACTGGACTATAGCTACAAAGAGGACACAATTTGTTGGATTGAATCAAGAGATCTTTCAAGTCAGCTGAAGTGTACCAAGATAACGAAAGCTGGGAAGTTAACAGATGAGTGGATAATAAACATTGCTCAGTATCTGCACAGTAAGTATTTGACAGTGTTTTAGCAAAACAGCGGTGTCTGTCTTGGCCAACTGTTGCAGGAGCCTTCAGATGTATTTTGGACCTTGCTGTTGAAAATAGTCTTAAGGCATTAAATATTGCAACTCATACTGAAGCACTTACATGTTTCTCACTCCTATACTTATATATATTCAGTATGAGTTGCAATATTTCTATCTATGCAAAGTTTTTAAAGATGTGCATTTTTATAGACGAAGTATAATGTGGGGAAGTGACAAAAACAGCAGTGCAACAGAAGAACAACTGTAAAATACTTCCTTTTCTCTGGCAAAGTAGTGCTACATAAAGCTTGAAAACATTTCTTTGCTACTGGGACAATATTAACAATGAATTAAAGACACACACGCTTATTACAGTTGCTGTCAGCTATCATAGGTATATTAGTTCTTGAAAATAACAAAATATTTCCTGACTTACTGGAAATAAATTTCTTCCCTGTTTTTGGAATCAGGAAATAAGTTTAAAAAAATATCTAAACTCATCTTACTGAATTATTCCTTGGCGTTACAGCATTATTTCTCAATCAGCTTTTCAGCTTGTGGAACACAGCTATCTTCTGAAGGAGGTGTTCATCCACTTACACATTCTTATGTGAACAGACTCCAAAATGGCATGCAGTCAAAAAAATGCAACTTTCTTCATCTTTCACAGAAGAGATGTCCACAGATCAGCTTAGAAATGGCAGCACTGAGGAGTGCAATGGTGGTGTTAATAAGAGGCTTCTAGAAAATCAACACTGGAACCTAAGATTGGACCTAAGATCTTGAAAAGTTATTTGTGGTCATTTTGGTGGAATAAGGGTTGGTTTGGTTTGGTTTTTTTTTAACCTATTTTCGTAATTATATATTTACTAGAATAGAAAATTAAATTAAAAAAAAAAAGGATTTTTTTGTTCACCACTTATTTTGACTATTCTGCTTTTAAAGAACTCTCTAATCCTAGATGTATAGTTGTCCCTTTTTTTGTCTTCCTATTTTATCCAGGGTTTTTTTACATTGTATTTTAGAGGACTTTTCATTCTTTAGATATCTAAGAGCCCTAAGAATCTTGCTGGTAGTATTTGATTGTGCTTTTTTAATTCACTCTGTTATTGATATTTTATTTTCTTTTCCTTTTAGTAAGTACAATCAAATTAACTACAGTCTTTAGCAAAATTTGTTTTGTATTGAACTGTATGTGTGTCTGTTCTGTCACTTATCTTCATTATCAGAGTGGACCTTAGCACTATGTTTTGTAGTTCTCCACCAGTTCTCTCGTGTTCCTCTCCCTCTGTTCTCTGCATGTGAAGAGAATTGCTAATCTTGGTGGTGTTCAGATCCGCATTAGTGCATCTGTTTGCAAAATTAAGGCTGTATGATGGGTTTGAAATGAATACAGTGCCTGGAATTAATGAGCTAATCATTTTTCATAGTGCTAGTACACATCAGCCTGTGGTCTCTAATATTTTTCTGAAACTTGACTGTAATCGTTCAATCTTGTTTAAATGAAGAATAGAGATTCCCATGGACATGAATTGACTGCAGAGACTTGTTCCAGCTTCTTCTTTAATTTTGATTTGGGAAATAGTGCTTGGAGGCTTAGAGAAGCATTGCTTGGAGTCAGGTTTGGAGCTCTGACTGACAAAATCTAGCAGATGTAGCTGTGGTGGTGTTTTTTCCCAACACGCACATCCGCAGACTCTCTTCTTGGGTTGCTGCAGCAGAGCAGCGGATGACCCCATGGTGTGAGCACGCCTTCTCAGAGGGACAAGTAGTGTGAAAGCTGCCTTTGTCCCGCTTCTTCTCACAGCTCTGCAGTGAACGGTTTCAACAGATCAGTTCACTGGGGCATCTGAGGCACGAGACAGCACGGACAACATGCCGCTCCTTATGGGCAGAATAACTTCCAAAGGTTCAATCAGAACTCATCTGTTGCGGATTTGTTGGTGGGGTTTTTTTTTCCAGTACTCAATGCAGAAAAGACACGTGATTAATATTTTCTCTTCTAGACATATATCTGGAGTTACGTCCGCAAGGACATGGCAGGAGTCTGGTGTTACTGTATTATATATGCCTGCACACGTGTATAGGTCATTTTGTGGCTACTGCAAACCTGAGTTTTAGTTTTTAATTCTTCCTTTTCTTCCCTCCACCCTCTGTCACCCATCAGATGACTTCTGCTATTCCTTTTCATTACATAGCACTACATCTGATGAGGCAAATGGATTCATTTTAACTCTGTCAAGAATTTCAGCCCGAGCATTTTCAAGTGCAATTGCATTCTCTGGCAGCTTGAGCCAAATAAATGGTCACGCCCATGGAGTTATTCACATAAAAATTGAAGGTCTGTTCTTCATAGGAAACTTTTTTGTGTCTGTGTAACCAGAAAGAGGATATTCCTGAAAGCATTTGGGGGGGGGGGGGGGGGGGGGGGGGGGAGCGGTGGGGAGGAGTAAGTGTTCTTAGCTGTGTTTGTGGAATTTTGAGGGTTTTTATCCCAGTCTTCTAGCCTTAATGTCAGTTATCTGGAAGAAAACATCTCATCTGCACATGACACAACAAGTGGTAGACAAAGTTATACAAAGTGACTGCTTGAAGTGGACTTATTTGAAGTGTTTGTTTTAGTGAAGGCAAGCAACTTGTCGTTGGGAACAAAGAATGTAGATTTTTTAAGATGAAAGTCTGCATTTAGGAAAGCAGGGACTATGAAGATTGCTGGTCACATAGTACCAGCTCTATGTAGTGAGCGTAAACTTTGGATTCACAGAAGAAAATATATTGTACTCCTTTAATATCTAGTGTTCTCCCTCAAAAGACAATCCAATATGACTTCATTTTGGTACGTATGCATCCCAGACGGATACAACCAGATTCCTTTGAAGAGCAGTGTTAACTTGATCTACATCTTTACCTTATTCTTCATAAGGGTAAATGGAATCATAGAATTGTTTAGGTTTGAAGGGACCTTTAAGATCATTGAGTCCAACCGTTAATCCGGCAGTGCCGAGTCCGACACTAAACCACGTCCCTCAGCACCACGTCTACTCGTCTTTTAAATACCTTCTGGGATGGTGACTCAGACGCTTCCCTGGGCAGCCTGTTCCAATGCTTGACAACCATTTCAGTGAAGAAATTTTTCCTAATATGCATCCTAAACCTCCCCTGGTGCAACTTGAGGCCATTTCATCTTGTCCTATCGCTTGTTACTTGGGAGAAGAAACTGACCCCCACCTCACTACAACCTCCTTTCAGGTAGTTGTAGAGAGTGATAAAGTCATAAAATCATAGAATTGTCTAGGTTGGAAGGGACCTTTAAGATCATCCAGTCCACCCATCAGCCTAACACTGCCAAAACCACCACTAAACCATGTCCCTCAGCACCTTATCTGCCCATCTTTTAAATACATCCAGGAATGGCGACTCCACCACAAGTGGTCTTCCCTCAGAATCCTTTTCTCCAGGTTAAACAGCCCCAGTTCCCTCAGCCGCTCCTCATAAGACATGTGCTCCAGACCCCCCACCAGCTTTCATGCCCTTCTCTGGACACACTCCAGCACCTCAATGTCTTTCTTGTCATGAGGGGCCCAAAACTGAACACAGCACTCGATGTGGGGCCTCACCAGTGCCGAGTACAGGGGGACGATCCCTTCCCTGGTCCTGCTGGCCACACTATTCCTGATGCAGGCCAGGATGCTGTTGGCCTTCGTGGCCACCTGGGCACACTGCCGGCTCATGTTCAGCCGGCTGTCGACCAACACCCCAGGTCCTTCTCTGCTGGGCAGCTTTCCAGCCACTCCACCCCACGCCTGTAGCACTGCATGGGGTTGTTGTGGCCCAAGTGCAGGACCCGGCAATTGACCTTGTGGAATCTCATACCATTGGCCTGGGCCCATTGGTCCAGTCTGTCTAGATCCCTCTGTAGGGCCATCATACCCTCAAGCAGGTCGACAGTCCCGCCCAACTTGGTGTCATCTGCAAATTTACTGAGGGTTCACTTGATCTCCTCATCCAGATCATTGATAAAGGTATTAAACAGAACTGGCCCCAATACCGAGCCCTGGGGAACACCACTTGTGACCGGCCACCAACTGGATTTGACTTCATTCACCGCAACTCTTTGGGTCCGGCCATCCAGCCAGTTTTTCACTCAGCGTAGAGGCTGATCCTGCACTCAGGTATCTCTTACTGTGGGAGAATAGGGTGCAACTCCAGTGATAGCATTCCTTGCACTTATTAAGCTAGTTTCAGGCTTGTAAGTTTTATTATATCATGGATAGGTTTTGTTTGATAGGTTTATGCTTTGAAATAAGGATAGGTTTCTGTAGGCATGGTGATATCAGTGCAGGCATTCTTGTCTTAGCCAAGGCTGGGTATTGGCATGTTGTTTTGTCTTTGTCTTTTTAAGACCAAGAAGTTTTTGGAAGAGAAGCTGGAAAATTTCCTCTTGGAAAGATTTGCGCAGACAGTGTTGGAGCCAAATAGGCTTTCAGGGAAGATTCTCATATAAAGCAAGCTTGTGCAACCACTGCCCGTAACGGGCATGCTCCTTGGTACTAGCTCACAGTCCCCTTCCAGTTAGCACAGCAAGATGTTCAGGAACAATCATTTATGTAAAGTGCTACCTCTAGGACCAAACTAGCAAAAATTCTTTTTAATGGCATGAAGGTGGAAAATCTCTTACAATTTTCTGTCCTTCCAAAGCCATGATGTGCAATCTTATACTAATACTTTTGTGTGCTGGAGTGTGGGGGGTGGTGGAAAGAGCAGCAGTTTCTGCATAACAGAATCTCCTTCTTCCTGATTTTAATAGGCATTTTTTGTCATCATCAGTACAAGTACCGAGCAAGCACCTTATGTGCTCTCCATACAAGCACCAGGCAGCACAGCCAGGGTTTCAGCCACTATTCTTCTGCAGAATATAACAAAATCTCTTCTGGGATGGTGCTTCAGAGCATGATATTTTCTGCTTGGCTGGTATTTGATTCGAGTTTCCTTGGCATTCAGTTATCACAGTACACCAGTACAAATCCTGGAATGTTTGTGTTTAGCTTTGCCACCTTGTGGTGTTTTATACCTCCAGACAGTCAATCCTGCCTCGCCTTGGAAGGCTCACAGGCTTTTCTGTTGGCAGATGTGCTTGTACGGGACCAATCTGGATGAAAAGAAACCTCTTGCTTCTTCTGTACTAATTCAGTTTTAATCAAGCTGCCGTCCCTTGCCTGCCCTGCCACTGCACGAGGGAAGAGTCGCTCCGAGGTCACAAACAGGTGATGGGCACGAAGGGTTGTAGTCTCCGGAGGGCAGAAATATTTGCCTCTCTGCTTGTGGAACCCAACACCTTGTACTTGCCCTCATGATCACAAGCCAAAGCTGACTTTTTGGCTCTCCCCCTTTTTGGATGTGGCTGCTGTGGAGACCATCAGACAGGGAGCCCAGAGGATTTGACCAGGATCCAACAGTGTCTGATTATGTTCCTGTTTACTTCCATGGTTTTGGTCCCCCTAATTACCCCCCCACCCCCAGACCTAAAACATTTCCTAGTAGTGATTAACCACAACTGCTAGTGCTGTGTTGGGAATAGCTACAATCATTTAGCTTGGCTTTGATGAGGCTCAATCATTGACGGAAACACTAAGCACGAGAGATGGTGCTTCTGTCAGCAACCTTCCTGTGAAGTTCCTGTGAATATTCATGAGGAATCAAAGCAAAGCTTGGCTTGCTCAGGAGGAGAACAACTGTGAAGATCTGGGGGGAGGTGTTTATTCCTACATAAGGTCTGCCCCAGGCTTTTTTCCAGACAGGCGTTATAAGCTGTCATATAGTTGTACAATGTGATTTTTCTTTTTCTTCCATGATAGACAGCCCATGCTTACAGACCTCCTAGAAGATGAACAGAAATGAGAAGGCTTCATGACAAAGGTCATTTACACCTCAAATGGCACTTCCGTAGTGTTCAGAGCATCTGATACAGTAACGGGAGCAAGAATGGGATGTGAGAAGAGTATCCTAAAGAAATATCACAGCATACTTGTCCTGTATGTGGCATCCACTTGGCACTCCTAGAGCCCTCACTGATCTTGCATTGCTGTTCTTGCATTTCAGGGAAGACTGGACAAATGATGTTTCTGGGATAGTGACCTTTCTTGCTTTGGCCAAAGGTTTTTGTTGTTTGGTGGTTTTGGTTTTTTTTTATATTGTCAATATCTCATTCTTAAGTGCTTAAGACAGAGCCATCATTAAATATAGAAAAATAGGATACTTTTCTCGTTAATTTCATGTTTATTCAGCTTGAATTTTCCATCTCCTTTTACTGCCCAGTCACTCAGTCTCCTGAGGTCCTGCAGTTCTTCAAAACTGACCCTCCTCTCTACTATGCTGGAAACCTTATTATTATTATTGGAATTTGTCAACTTGTTATTCATGTCATCCTATAGGTGACTTGTGAATGTTATCTCACACAGGTTCCAGCACAGACCGCTGCTGTGGAACTTGGTGATGCTTAACCAGTTTGGACCCGATCTTAGGTACATGCATACATCACTATCACATGTTGTTAGGACATCTTTCCTGAGACTTCCCTCGTGTCTTCCTGAATATCTCTTGGGATTTTCATATGTTTCCATGTTTACATTTTATTTTATGTTCCATGTGCTTTTATGTATTCTGCTTCAGAGCAGTCACAAGTCCAAATCTTTAGTTGGATGTCCTTCATACTCCACTGCCTGATGTGGGAAATTATTTCTTTGCATCATCCTTGCATCTGTCCATACACTCATTCCTCATTCTGGTGTACCTGGACTTAAAGAAACTTTTGATCCAGTATTTGATGCAGCCTTGATAAGGTGCTTTCCTTGTGCAGTATGGACTTTTATTTAGTGCAGAAAACAATGCTATCTGATAATTGTCCTTTTGTGTACAGTTTTTTTCTGCCTCTGGTAATGACAAGACTCCTTTGAGACTCAGGCTTCTACAGAAACTTTCTTTAATCAGTATGCTCCTATCTTTATCTCCTGGCTGGTCTTTTCTCATTGTTGGTTATACATAGCCTTTTTGATGATCATCAGGTTTACTAGAAGAAAAATGGTACTTCACATCTTTTTGTTAAAAACATTCATTCAACCTTTCTGTTCCAACAAACCCAATCAGTTGGATCTCATCCTTTTATTGTGGTGGGTATTGCACATCCATTGTCTTGTTTTATGAACAGTATTTGTGTATTTGGTGTATATCTCAATGCTTGATGGTGTTTGCACAAAAGTTAAGATACAATCTGTGAGAACAGAGATCCTAAGAGGGCCTTGCATATATTAGGAGCTTCTAAATGTTAGCTGTTAAGGATCTGTCTGCTTTTCCTGCGTGTTTTGGATTCAGTCCATTCAATTTGACTTGAGGATTGTGCTACCAGCTTGAATAGCGTCCCTGTAACATTGCATTATGTTGTTTTGAGGAAGAAGCTTCTATGGCAGATGCTCTGAATTGGTGGTGTTTCCCTCCAAAGTTAGGATACCTGCACTTAATCCCTTTTGACATAAGGGCTATTTATTAACTGCTTGTTAATTGCCAAGAACGGATTTTTTCAATAATTCAAAGATATAATACTACTGTTTCTTCAAGCTTTGTTATTTATCCAGCTTCCACAATTGATCTCTCATTGACATCAGTCAAAACCCTGCTTCTGTTAGCAAAGTTGGCGTGCTATCTGTTTTCTTTTTATATGCTTTTCAGTAGTCATGCCCTGGACAGTTAATTCTCAGACTGAGTACGGAAAATAAAATGTTGTATCTCAATAGCATTTCTCAGTGCAAATTTGATTGCTTTTTTTTTTTCTTTTCCTCCTCTAAACTCCTAGGCTCAGCCTGGGACAGTCTCCCGAACGCTGTCGCTGCAAAGCCTACATCTCTTCATGTCCTTATTCTCAGTTCTGCATTGCTGGATTCCCTTCTCCTCGATTTCTGAGCTTCCTAGCTGACCATTTCTAGACTTCCATCTTCATTAGCTTCATTATTATCCTAAGAGTGGGATGTGACTGTCTCTTTTGTGTGTCTTCCTTACTTCCCAATCCTTCCTTGATAGCAAAGCTCTTATACGAGGGTGGGAATCCAAGAGCAAGCAGGCTGTCTCCCACAGCAGCAGCAGCATTGTGTAAATAAAAAATGAACACTTTCTCATAGCATCGGTAACCGCGTAAATTTATCTTTATCAGGCATAATGCTGCGGGACTCTTCCTCTCTGTTAAATTGAATTATTATACTCCTTGTAAACCAGTAACATTTGTATTTTGTTAACGAGGTTTTGAAGATAGAATGAAGTAATTGTGGGGGCCGTAAAGATCTAACGTATAGATAAATAGGTTGCCGCAAATATAAAATGCACAATTTTGTAGTGAATATTTTACAAATGCATTTATATCCCCAGATGCAAGAATAATGAAATGTCAGTAAAAAAAAAACCAAAACAACCCATAAATATTTTTTTTATGAAATGTGGAGTAAAATAATGCATGTTTTATGGGATTAGACACACATTTTCCCATAAGCCTTTGCCATCCATATTCACCATGTTGGCTTCAAATTGGTTTTTACTTGGTAGCCATTGGCACTGTTGTTTGTAATATGATTTTTGCAAAACCTGAACTTGTTCTGCCTCTGTAAATCCACCGTGGACTTCCATAATGGGCAAATGTCCAGGGAGAAACAGACATTCACATAGCACAGCCTTCTCAGAGATCAGGAAAGATGCTCTCTCGTTCCCCAGCTCTGCCTGAGTACTTTCTTTGCTATCTGCTGAAACCAGAAAATCCTTTTTTTTTGTAACACGCTGCAAATGAAACGAGCAGAATGGCATTACCTTCTACAACCAAAACTTGTACCCCCTCCTCATCCCGTGCAGGATCTAAGCAACTTCCTAGCTATGGCAATTTTTAAAAGTCCTCTACTCTTTATGTTTTCAGGCTCTTGAGATGTCCTCAGTATTCACAGAAGCTTGTCTTCTGCCTTTGTTCACAGGAAGGAGGTGTGTATAGCAGATATATAGGAGGCATATAGTTGTCACCTGCCCGTTTCAGTAAAGTTGGTTATGAACTTGAGGCTTCAGGTGCACATTCTTAGAAACTGTCTTCAACGGCAATAAAATATCTGATTAATATTTTAGTATGCGATACCATCAACTAGTAATATATGCATGGACTTTTTTTCATTTTCTACTGGTTCTGTAATATTTTATTCATAAGTTTCACATTTTTTGAAATATAGCTACTAATTTTCTTCCTAAGTGGAGGTATTTCTTTGTAAATTCATGTTACACACAATGCTAATCAAGTTTTCTGCAATTAGACTAATTAACAGCAAATTTACCACTTACTTCCAGATATTAATTTATTAATGCAAATATTTCATTCGGACTTTATCCAGAAAAACCCACTAAAGTCAACTGAAGAAGTTGAGGAACCTTTCTTTTTGCATAACGAACTTCAGCTCATGTAGTTAAAATTAGTTCTTCTGCCTCCTAGAGGCTTTTCTCTGAGACACGAATTGTAGCACACACGTTGCACCAACATTGGAATAAAATTTAAAAAGTCTGTGACTTTTTCAGAAGTGCTTTTGTCTTTACAGGAAAGAAGGGGGCATAAGAAAATATATAAACCCAAAATACTGTTTACACCCACCGTGATAACTGGTACGATATTTTGGTATCAAAATAAGGTACCAGTTATGAAGCGCTTGAGCAATTACAGACCAAAGTCCATCCCAAATAGAGATTTTATCCAATAGCTAAAAGCATAAGGAAGCAGTATGTTTTCAGCAAAGAGCCTGAGAAGTTTTAGGAACGCACTGTGCTGTGTCTGCTACGTACAGAACCGAGTCTACAGGACATCAGTGACGTGACTGACGGTGAATTGGCACAACCCCTGTTAGTATTAGCAGAGGCTTAATCCCACGTACTACGAGTTTGCCCTTCTGTATCAGATACACAGTAATACAGAAACCTCTGCCTGCTGTATTTTTCTGGGGAAGCAGCAGGAAGAAAAAAAACCTGCTTACATATCTTACGTGATGAGAAGAGTATTAGCATAAACCCACAAGTATTACAAGTTGTGATCTAGCTGGTGGCCTCTACTAATTGTTGTGTTTTGCAACTCATATTTTGATCTAATGCTTGTATTCCTACAGGGTAAAGGGTAAATAAAGATCATGCTTTTCACAAATGAATAAGAAATTTCATTAATCCAAGTAAAGCTGCAATCAGAAGCTTCTTATCTGATAAAATAAAGAACAGTTGCAGCATCCTTGTCACCACTTTCCATGAAATTGCATCAGCTGTATCGCTTTAGGCTCCGGGCATGTCTGCTTTCCGTACTCACTATTGCCTGGGTCTTCCTGTGCTGTGCTCTGGTCTATCATGGAGACACACCAAAGAATTGGTGTGGGTCAGGATAAAATAAAGGCCTTGATCTTTACTGACTACTCTATCAGGAGCTCTTAGAGAAAGAGGACTTGCATGTTTGCAAAAGTTGATAAAACTGTGATTATTATTTACGCTGTGGTGGACATGACAAATCAAAGCCACCATCTGATTTGGGCGTTTAATATATGATGGCTTTTTTCAATTTTTAACGTCTTTGAATGGCAGAAGCAATGACTAGCTCAAAAAGTATTATCTCCTGTTCATAGAAATATTTTTTTTTCTCTGTCCACAAAATATACATTGAGGATTGCTACCTAGAATGAAGCAAATTTGATTAAAAAATTTCTTTTGACCTCAGCTTTGGAGTAAAACTTGAAATGCTGAAAACCTTATGGATCATGTCAGCATTATGAAATAAATAAAATGGAAGAACAAATCCTATCCTCACTGTTTGTCAGTAAGATTGAAATTCATTCAAATGAATTTCATTGAAATGAAATCTTGGGTTTACTTTAAAATTTGTAATGGTGGTTTTAGTGAAGCACATATTCTGAAATTGGAAAATTGCATGTAACAAATCTTGTAAGTGGAAGAAATCACTTTTGCTAAAGTCAGGCTTAAGCTGTATAAATTTCTTAGTTCTGGAAAAAAAGCAGTTTGATCGTTGTAAGTAATTAAATGAGAAGAGAAGGACAGAATATGCAAAAGGGTTGGTCTGTTTGTGCAAAGCCGAAGCCCTGCATTTCATCAACATGTCACGGAACAGCTGCGGTTTGATGTGTTGGGTTAGGCATTCACCATGACAGTTCTCGAGCTGGTGATAAAGTTTGGATAGTCTTTGCATGTGTAATTGCGTAAAATCTCTGTCACACTCTATAAGCAAAAATAATGAGCTGATTGAGGAGTGTGTGGGGCTACCTGCCAGGATCTGCATTTCCAGACACTCTTGCTCTTTTTTGGCATTTTTGGACTTGCTTGCATGTCATAGGTTGATATTTTACTTAAGTATATGTTTCCATTTTTTTAATATTGGGGAGTATTTTTATGTTTATATATAAGGAGATAAATATGATGCATTTAAAAAGATCAACGCTATGTCTCTTCTAGTTAGGAATATACTGAAAACAGGTATTTTCATTTTAAGACTCTTTCAAGGATGTAATGGTTAGTCATTGAGTCTGTTCAACCGGTTGCAAAATTCAGATTTGTTTTAAATAGTCGTAACCACTGCATTTGCTTCAGAAAGGAACCCATTGGGAAAAGGAGACTCAAGGAAGAAGAAGTAGTGGGAAAATGTATTTTAGAAACATCTGTGAATGCACTGTAATCCATGTTCTGTATCTTCCAAAATAATTGGTCACAGTTTGAGTTTTTGGGGTCTTTCCTTTTGCAAACGTGTACTCGGACACAATTATTCTTTCATAGACTGAGCAAAAAAAGAAAAAAAATATTTGAAGGTAGAAGGAAGAACTGCAACACTCTTCTGTGTGAACCGGAGAGCCTCGTGGACGGCAGAGCGGACTGCTGGCTGGGAGGGCGCTGGGGAAGGTGGAGGCAGAGCCTGGGCAGCACCCGGTGCCCTGCTCCCGCTCCGCTCTTAAACACAGAGAGCATTAACACCCTGCAGCTGGCTGCCTGCGGGGACACTCGCCGCCCAAGTAATTTAACATTAGGGTAGGCAAAAAATATTACTACAAGGAAGACGTATGTTGCAGAGGGGACCCGGAGGAGGGATGCAATGAGTATTCATGTCTCTCCGCTGTATTTCTTGGAAGTGTTGGGACAAATTCTTTTTACTGTTTATGTGAAAGGAGGAGTGATTTAGGAAGAAAGGCAATATGCTGGTAGTCAGGAGACCACTGTTTTTCCCGAGACTTACAGGATGACATTTAGCAAGTAATCTTGTCTTTTCCCCTCTAAATGTAAAATGAGAATAACAGTATTTCCATATGGCTAGGGATGCTGTGAGGTTTTAAAACTGAAATGCTAAAATGATAGGGGATGCACAAGGTAGAAGTAGTTAGCACAAAGCACATAAGACTTCTGTAGCTGAGAAGAAGTGGGATTATGGCCTCATATCTTTCTAAAGTGGTGAGTTTTGGAAAGGGCTGGCAGCTTTCTGAAAGCAAAGTTCAAGTTCTGCAAATATAAGAGCATTGAGTTTGAACAATATCACTGGAAGGAACAGCTATTTGAGTGGTTTATGAGACTTTTAAATGGAATCTATGGTGGTATTCCATTTTAAGATAATGCTCAGGTAGACCAATCCTTGGATCCTACCACTGTAGTGATAATGATAGAAATAAATAAGCAGAAAAAAAGAAGTGTGCTGTTACTTGGATGAAAATGGATAGAAAAATAATTAATGTATAACTCTAAACCCATGTTTTATTTTTATTTCTTGCATTACTGGAAAAAAGTTAGCAAGAAAAAAATAACTTTTTTTTTTTTATTACTTTTATTTAAGTGCATCAACGATGCCTGTATTTTAAGTCTGGGCAGTTGTCTGGTGGCCAGGTCAAATGTAATAAATAAGTGTCTTCTCCTCAAAGGTTACTATGTTGATGTTGAAAAGATGTAATAAAGGGATGAAAAAAAGAAAAGAACAGATAGGAAGAAAGGGAGGATGAGGTAATGATTACATGAGTGTGCATTTGTTATAGTCCGTTGGCAGTCAGCATTCATCGACATGAAGGGTTTTATTTGTTTGTTTTGCTCGAACTATAAAATGAGGCAAGTGACATTAGGGGTGCTGTACGGTGGGTCTGAGTGTTTTGCAGAAGTGCAAGCATGCTGAAGGCATCAGGTGGTGACGGTGATTCCTCCGGGTTGTAGCAATAGTTACCCATGGATGTAATCATCCTTAGTGAAGAATTTCATTTTTAGGGGGGAAAAGATGAAGAAAACAGCTTTATGTCCTTTAAGATAAGAAGCAATGTCTTTTTCTTTCCTTAGCAACCCTCAAAAAAGAGGCTATCTCATCTAGTAAGGTACACGATATGGTTTTGTTTCAGAGATATTACGTGAAACAATGAGGTATATATTTGCTAACTGTGCAGGTTATATTTTTTTTTTAAATTGGAGATATTTTAAAATTTTCTAGTATTCTCTAAGTCATAATGAGAATGGATTTAAATTGGACTCCGTATGCAGATTTTAATTATATTATAAACAAGTTCTGTAATAAGATTTATTTTAGCAAAAAAAAATAATTTGAAAGTGTAAAGTTTTCTCCTTTTCCCTTAATATGTTTGAGATGAAGATAAAGAATTTTGTGCCCAATATGAATATATCTGTATATCAGAATGAAATACTCTATGGTCAGTATTAGCTTCTGATTAAAATTGAATGTAATAATTACTCTTTGGGGAAAAGAAACAGATTGATTTATAGGACTAGGTCATGTCATGTACTGCATATTCATATTGTCTACACCATATATTGCTAATAGCAATATATAGTGGGCTCAAAATTAAATTATCCTACAAAATTATGATCTGCATTTTACCTGCAAGAAACTACAGCATACTCCAGATCCTGTGAACCAGTGTTGTCTGACAAATGTTACCTTCTACAAAAAAATGTTCAATATGAGTTTCCTTTGTTCCCTAACCCTTTCTTTAAGTGCTGACGAAGGTAATTTACTTCTACATTATCCCCAAAAGCGTTCCTTAAAGCACCATTGCCTATCTCCGGTGTTAAACTGTTCAAACTTTCTCTGGAAGTAATTTTCCTTAAATACTTTGTATTGCAGAAGTAACTCTGTGTTTTATTGACATACCTTTAAAATTGTAATAATCTACTGCTTAGCGTCTTTGTGGGAAAACGTTTAAGTGGCCTTTTTTTTGTGTGACGGTAGTTTATGAAGTTCATAATATGTGCGGCAGGCAGTCCTAGGAAGGTGGAAGGTTGTAGACTTTTGCCTTTGATGGAAGGTTGGTTAAACGAGGTGAGTGTTACAGCCTAACGTAGCCACGTCGTTTTCCCCGCAGCAGTTGTAAGTCCACGTGCTTGATGGGATACCTATTGCGGCTGAAGTATGCTTTAATTTTAACAGTGGATGACTTAACTGCTTTGAAGTAAATAACTGGGTTTGATTTACAGTCTCAGCAGATTTATAAGAAGCTTTTGAATGTGCAGTTAAAAAAAAAAAGAGAGACTATGTACCTCTATAAATCTGTCTTTATTGTTCAGCGTGTATGCAGGCTACTGGGACCCCATTACAAGTGTACAATCACTGGTCAATGTGTTTGGAACTCGGTAATGCAGAATTAGAAATGTAATGGTTTTCAACTATTCTTACTTGTTTCTGACATGAGATTGATGTCAGAAAGTTCAGTCCTTATAAAAATCGTAATTCTCAGGATTAAAAGATAGGGCCATTCATAAGGCCCTTATTTCATTCTTCCACACTTTTTCTGTGCTCGTTTAATCTGTTGGTGTCACAGCCACCTCTCTGACTCTGGACCCACTAACAGAAAATGTTGTTCTTTTTACTCATACCAGAAGCTTGATTCATTGTATGGTAGAAAAATTCTATAACACGAGTAAAAGAAAAAATGTGCTAAAAAAAATTTGGGACCAGATTTTGATACTTTGCTTTAAAATTCCTTGTGAAAACACAGACCCAAGTGTACCTGGGGTCCGCCATCATAGAATTGTCTAGGTTGGAAATCATCGTGTCTCCTCTGAATGCTCTGTAAACAGAGGGGTTTGTTAGAAGAGAAAGATGTGCTTTTTTGTTGTTACTGTTCTGTAGATCCCAGGGTTCCCAATGGGAGGAAGCAGCTTATGGTTAAACCCCCATTTCTCTCTCAGTACCTGCTCAATGTTCAACCTCAGCCAATGCACTATAGCGTGTCTGTCTTAATAACACGCTCTTGACTGACTTCCATCTGTAGCAGCGTGCCTCATAGCAGCCTAAGAAACTAAGCCATAAAAAACCTGAAAATGTCTAGCTTTTGTCGAGATAGAAGTGTACAACAGGACTATTGCAAGGCAAGGTGTAGGTAGGGCAGGGCCACCAGGTAGGCTAGGATTCTATTCTGAGCTGAGCAGCAGGCTTACCTAGCTATCGGCTCTGCTCTCCTGGGATGCATGAAAAAGAGTGTGGCCAGCAGGTCGAGGGAGGTCGTCCTTCCCCTCTACTCTGCCCTGGTGAGGCCACATCTGGAGTATTGTGTACAGTTCTGAGCTCCTCAGTTCAAGAAAGACAGGGAACTGCTGGAGAGGGTCCAGCAAAGGGCTGCGAAGATGATCAAAGGAACAGAGCACGTCTCCTATGAGGAAATGCTGAGACCCCAGGTCTATTTAGCCTGGAGAAAAGAAGACTGAGAGGGGATCTCATCAGTGCTTAGAAATGTCTGAAGGGCGGGTGTCAAGAGGACAGGGCCAGACTCTTTTCAGTGGTGCCCAGCGACAGGACAAGGGGCAATGGGCACAAACTGGAACACGGGAAATTCCATCTGAACATGAGGAGGGACTTCTTCCCTTTGAGGGTGGCAGAGCAGTGGCACAGCTGCCCAGAGAGGTGGGGGAGTCTCCCACTCTGGAGCCATCCCAAACCCGCCTGGATGCCGTCCTGTGCCACTGCTGGAGGTGACCCTGCTGTGGCAGGGGGTTGGGCTGGGGGAGCTCCAGAGGTCCCTTCCAACCCTGAGCATTCTGTGATTCTGTGATTAAGAGGACCCAAACTTGCTTCTGTGACCGCATCTTGTCATCAGTGCTCAGATACGAATTCAGAGATGTGAGGACTGACAGGGATGTTGTAGGCCAGACTGTGTCACGGTCTTCATGGAGTCCTTTGAAAGGTATGGAACTGCTAATTTTAAAAACTCCTAAGTCGTGTGAAGTTTCAGGCGCTGGATTTTCTCTTCTTCATAAGTGGGCTGCATCCAGTAGAAAGATAAAGTCTGATGTTAAACAGAAAGAGACATGTCCATGTGGAATAAACACCTAAAAGTGTTTTTTTCTGTACGTAGTTGGAGGCTGAATGCTGGAATCTGTGCGTGACTGGATAGACTACGTCTCTGAGAGACTAGGTGTCTTTGTGAGCTATCAGGATGCTTTCATTAAGTATTCATAATATTTAGCTTAGGCTCATATTTTTGAAAACTCTTCAGCTTGGGGAAACTGCTATTGTCTAAATGCTCACATTTATAGGTTTTTAAAGCAGTATCTTGTAATATCCTGTAGGGTTGGAAGAATACCGACTGTATTTTCGACAGTAACCCAATTTATTGAAATTTAAATTATGTTACTCAGCAAACAAGAGGAAAAGCTTTCTTTTCTTTTGAGGAACTTGAAGTCTGGATGCTTTAAAGTGCTTTTTTAAATTTAATATGTTTTAGGTTTTCATTATACTCTTTACAAATACTGTCTAAGAAGGCTGATGTAATTCAAAGGAATTAGATATTTGAGGATGAGTCATTTTAAAAAAGACAGATGGATATTTTTCATTTGATTTTTCATTTTTAAACATATGCAATAATCACTCAGGACACGCCTGTTAAAAGTTTAGACACCAGTGTGTCTAACTTATGGAATGGTGACATTTTTAATAAAAATCAGAATTCGAAAATGGCATTGCAGACATGGTTATGGCAAATTGCTGTTAGGAGAAGGGGCACAGAAAAATCTATGCCAGCTTAACTTTCCCAAGCCACAGTGTCAGTATAAGGTTGTCTGGGCTGCTAATTAGGAACATTACTCTCAGAAGAGAGGCACAGCAAAGGCAGTGCTTCTGCGGGATTTCACAGCCTGTCATTTTTTAATTACTATTTACCTGGTCTCACCATTTCTGGCTATTTTAGAAAAAGAAAGGTTTGCTACTGGTTTTCTCCTTATTCAAAACTTGTCTTTTTACTCAGGTAGAGGCAAAAAGCCTATCCCCAAGTTGCTTGCTATTGTTCATTGGAATAAAATTTGTTTGTTCCTTAATAAATACATAATTTTATATCTTTTTTTTTTTTCTAAATAGATAGCAAATTAAGCTAAGCAACTCTGTCCATGCCTGGCACTTTTATTATTTGTCTATTTTACGCAGTTCACAGAGCTTCACCTGCTAAAATCTCAGCTTTCAGTCAAAAAATTAAAGCAGCTTTCAGTCAAAAAATTAAAGCAGCTTTCTAGTCATGGAGAAGTAAAATGCATATATGCGGAAAAAAAAAACCCACCCTGAAGACTGGGAAAACACAGGGAAAAGCAAAATGTCTCAAATATGTTGTCCCTTTTTTACTTATTTTTTTATGTTACTCATTTTTCGTGGTTTTGGTTTCCAGATTAATCTTTTCTTATTTTTTTTTTTTTTTTCCCCACACCCCCCACCTTTGTTTCTGTCTCACCTCTTTGAACTCAGCAGGAAGCAGGAGGTGCTTCCTTAGTCAAAATACAGTGAAGCAAACTCCTGCTTACTCCAGGCCAGTTTCTGAAAGCGAGCCCTGGAGGCACACGGTTACTGATATAACAGGTTGTAGAGTACGCGGGTGTGAACATGCCCAGGAGACGTGCGGCTCTGTTGGCCTGGCCTTTGGGGGAAGGGGGACCAGAAGGTGACTCTTCCTGGCACGAGGCAGTTGAGCAGTACCACCTTTGCACTCCTGTAATGCGCTACCGCTGGGGACTATACTGACATCTTCCATGTGTTAGGATGCTCATTACAGAAATGTTAAGCTCCTGAAAGTTTTATTACAACAATCCTCTCTTGCTTCTCCGAAGCATTTATTCCCCTAGCATATGGCCAACCGTCTAAACAACTGTTGCACAATCCTCAAAACCACCGTGCTTCTATTATGGAATAAATGAAATAAGTGCCTCTTAGCAGACCTGACAACCTGTGACAACACCGAGCTGCTCTTTGCAAAGTGGAAAGACGTCTATAAAATAAACCCACCCGGAGCTATTCTATGATTCTGGTTTTGTGCAGTAAGAGCAGCAAGCACTTCCCTCCCCGCACCTGTGGCTTTGAGGCTGAATTGATGGGGAATCAGGGTACCTGCCCACCCACGCTCTTCTATTGAAGATACAACCACCACTTTTTAAAGCACTTCCCCTTCTCTCATCTTCCCCAAGCAAGCCCAGAATCCTTTCTGTGTGGAACTCTGCATCTTATGTTCATTCAGAAGAGATGTATATGGGTTACGGAAGAAAAATTAGGACCTTTATTTTTAAGCTTTTTGGGTAAATCAAAATAATTCTGCCTTTAAGATCAACTTTTGCAAAAGAAAAAAAAAGTGACAAAATTATTTGTGACAAAGATTATTTTTGAGAATTTTCAAATAGATGCATTAATTTGTGGAAAATGCAAGCAAGAAATCAATACTGAGTTGCTATATATGTAAAAAAAAAATAAAAAAAATCCAAAACCATGGCCAAAGAGAAAGAAAGAATCACGGTTCTAATTTGCTGTAGTAACTGTCGATGAAATTGTTGCACCTTAAGTCTTGACTAGATTTCCAAGTTCCTTTAGGCCGTCCTCACTGCAGTCAAGTTCAGAGCAAGGAAAATTTGAAGTATATAAGGCAGTAGAAGCTAAGTTCTTTCCCTTAAAATACAGAGAAGTTGTCTGTCTCTTTCATTATTAACCAGAAGCATATGGAGAGTGCATTAAGAATTTTTAATTTTAATTATATTTAATCCAAAATCATTCCCCAGTTCACTCTGAAGTTTCTAAAAAAGACTCCAACTCCCAACTACTGTGTTTTCCACTGAGTAGTTTTAAAAACAAGGGTTGCTTTTACTGCAGTGTATAAATGCAGAAAGCTTGCTAATTTTTCTGTCTCTAGTCTTTCTTCAACATCTGGGAAAAATGAAGTCTGTTAACATAATATAGATTTTAGGAGGCAGTGCGTGTGCTGAATCCTCGATCACAACTGTCGTATGAATACAAGAATATGGCGCTGCTTTTCCCTCTCTTCTGGCAGCTGAAGTCTTCTTGTGCAAGTCTTGATTTGAAATTGAAATAAATGTAGTAATGCATGCAGTACAACGTACAAGTTTGAAAATTAAAGTGAAAGAAGACAGTCATTCAATACAGCTCTGATTTTCATAATCTATACTTTGGCCACAAGACATATGTTTCCAGTACCCTTTGAAGATTTAGCCACCCTCATATAAAATTGCTATTTTCTCTAAAGGTATAATAATATTTGTGTGTTTAAAAAAATAGAAAAAGTATACTTCTAGCCACACTTTTGCTAGTGCCCATGGTCTGCATAATGTCATTAACTACGGTAGAATTTAGACTATATGATGTCTTAACTATTCTTTATGAAGTCCTTAAGAGGAAATCCTAGTTTTTAGAAAGTAATAAAGGAAGGATGATCACATTTGGCAGAAATGCTCTAAGGAAACTGTTAATAAAATAGGAAAAAACCTCAAAAATATATACGAGGTTGCTCAGAATAAATAAGTATGTTTTCAGGGGGAGGCGTTTCTTCTTAGAGACATCAGAAACTGTGCGAATGAAAGGAAAAAAGATTAATTACTTTAAAGATGTGAGTGGACTAGACATCTGTACATATTGGGTTTTAATATATGAATCCAGAAATAGGCATGAAATGAATTCAGTAACTTCTTGAGTACAAGAATATCTATTTGAAAGGTCCCCAGTGCAACCAAAGCCTTATCTCTATGGTATAGACTGCATTCAACTTGTGTGGTGACTGGAGAGCCGTTCAAAGCAGCTTAATGCATAGCTGCTAGTGAAACCATAGAGATTACAAGTTTGATTCATAATATCTGTTTAGTTTTTATGCTGCTACGTGGACTTTTCATGTGGAAGATAATTTTATGGGGGAGTGGACTGGGACGATTCTTTCTAAACTTCTTTTCTTGTGAGAAGTTGGATGTGTCCGATTCACTGCAGGGTGCACGGTGCAAAGAAGACAAAACCCAAACCAGATCAATGGTATCGACAATACACAACGTGTTTGTAGCTGTTAAATGTGAATGCTACTGTGCGTTGAATGTTCAGGTTAATTACTAGATTACAGTGATGTACTGCCCCAGAAGGTCTGTTTTTGAGAGGTGTTCTTCGCATAGTGGGAACTCTTTCCTCCATTTCATGCAGTAGACTGGAAGAAAAATGTGAATGAACGTGCCTCTCTGGATGGAAACTGTTTAAGTCTTTAGGCATAGCATGCGTTGTAAGGAACAGCTTGACAAGGAATGCAGTTGTAACGAACCTACCTCTTGCAAATAGCCTGTGCTGCTGGTATCTCCATACCCTTCCCAAAGATGAAATGCTGGGAAGGGGAATGGGGTAAATAGGTGTTTAGAGCTACCAATGCCTTTTGAAGTCTTTGACACAAAGGTTATGGTGTGAAATGCCTCTGGATGTCGCACTTTTCCTGGATTGCTCAGCAACCTCAGTTTTACCTGTTTGATGCAAATGGTTATCCCTAATATGACCTTCGATTAAGTATTTTTGTTTTCCATATAAAATACCTGTTTAGTACCATTTCTCATGACATGTTAATGAATAACTGTGCAATAAATATAATCTTATAAATGTGAGCATTGTTAAGTTAGCAGATCTAATAATCTGTGTGTGTCATGCCTGTCAGGTGTACGTCACATTTATGTAAAAATAGGTACTTTTCCCACAGGTTAAGAAGAGTGCTCTCCTCCAGCGAGCTGCTACCTAAGCTTGTTCCTTTTCCACTGCTTCCCAATGTAGAACAATCTTCCAGAGCTCTCACTGCAGGAATTTAATTACTAGTTTCATTTCTACAAATATTTAAAATTGAATCCCTTTAGTAGCTTTCATTCTTTATAAATAATATTTTCAGAAATGCCTCTCTTACGTGGAAGCCTGTGTTCAATTTTGAAAAGTCTTATGGAATCAGTGAGCCATAAACCTTTAATTCCATGAATCCAACTTCTGAAAATGGAAAGCAGACACATTGAAAGCGCTTAAACTATTACTGATTTCCAGAGAGACAGAGTTTTTCTGATAGTTTTAAAAGCGTGTCCTATAATTTGTTTGGACAAGGAAAAAAAATCCTTTTCCTCCCTGTTGTCTAAAATCTATTAGTGCTCGCGTGTGCCCGACATTGGCCTCCTCTGGAGGTGGGATACTGGATGAAATGGAGCATTTCTTTATTCCAGCTCGGCGTATCTTTGTAATAGGAGCTATCAGAAGGGAAGAGGTGTAATATTCGCTTTGAATTAAAAGGAAAATGAATAGTGGAAGGGGAGAAATCTGAGAGAGAAGAGACAGCAGTGAAGTGTGTAATGGGATGGCTGAGATGGAATACAGCTGTAGCTCTTCCTAATAGTTTATTGAGTAAATCTTGTTTGTGTTACCCACACTATGAAGGACAACTCTTGAGTCTCCATATCTGTTTTAAGTATTTAGCAAATGCATGACTTATAAGCCCTCAGTTATGGTCAAAATCTTACTGACTACAATTTTTTTTCTGAATCATGTTTACTTTATATTCTCCAGTGCAACGTGTATGTGATGGTAGGAAAAGGCTCTTGTTGGAGCACAGAAAAAAACCCTAAAAATTCAACTTCTGAAGGGTGATGGAAATACATAAAACTGAAAGTAACCAAAAAAAAGCTACTATGCGAAGTGATATTTTATCACATCTGGCTTCTCTCATCATGAAAGAATTACAACTTATGTTAGCAGTATTTTGAAACCACTGTAATATAATGAATATATATATAAAAGAAAAAAAACATTAATATTTAACATTGAAAACATTTAACAGGAAATATTGTCATAGTAATTGAGTTATTTTTAATTTAAGAATAACTTAGAATTTCTGTCTTACAGGGTGGTATCAATACAGTACTGTTAACAAGAATAGGAAGTAAAGAAATCTTACTTAAATGAAATACAGTTACGGTCTTTGCGCTTCTTCATACTTTTGCTTACTGTAACAGTAAGACTGTGTAGGGACAGGTAGATTGGCTTATAACAAAAATGCCGGATTTAGAGTGGTTCCAGGGTCCTACAAGAAAAAGAACTGACTGCTTTAAAACAGTTGTGTTAGGTAGTTGTGAGGCTACCTTAGTGTGCCGGGAAGGAAAACTCCCGGTGTCATTGTTAAGAAACATCTCTATATAAGTATCGTGCAGACAGTTACTTGAATGGTACTTCTTGTGGCAGTTGAACCGGAAATCTGGCAGCATCCAGATTTCTCAGAACTATAAGAAAAAGTTATTTAAATGAAATTGAATGCATGTACATGCATGTCTGCTATTACATACAGTGGTTTTAGACATGCATGTCTACACATAGGTTTTTTGAATTTCTGTGGAGTATTTGTTATCTGGTTTTAGTCCCCTTTAAACATAACTAATAAATTCTTCTAAGCTTCATCAGTGCAGCATCCCCACAGTGTAACAGACATCCTAGAACACTAACTTCAGAACTTGAGTGGCTTCAGAGGCTGCCTTCCCACCGCGACCTGCTTCCGACAGCGTTTTGGAGCCCTGTTTCACAGATGCACCATCCCTCAGTGATGCTGCTTCTGAATATACCATTGAAAAATTCACCATGACTAACTTTAAAATATTTAAGAGAACTACAAACAAGTGTGTATTTTTCATGCCCTTGAAGTTGCAGTCTGACTTTTGTACTGAAAAAGGAAAAACTCTCTCCAACCAATATTTGTGTCTTGAGAATTGGATTCCCTATTATATACCATATAATACATGTAAAACCACCTTGAGTTCTTTAACTGAGTCAAGCGTCTGCTTGGGGAAGCAGCTAGCAGTTCAGTTATTTGTATTACAATTGCACTTCTGAGCTTTTTTTTCTTTTTTTTTTTTTTTTTTTTTTGGCAGATGTACAGCAAATAGCAATCGACTGGATCACTGGAAATTTTTACTTCGTGGATCACGTCAGTGACAGGATCTTTGTTTGCAACCAGAACGGATCAGTGTGCATCACCCTCATCGAGCTGGATCTCAGTAACCCTAAGGCCATAGCTGTTGATCCAACATCAGGGTAAGGTTATTTATCTACACTAGGAAATGTTTATTTTACATGACGTGTGCTTGTCTGTGACGGCATATAGTATATCTGTTTCATTCAGGTGTTTTAAAAACTATGTTTGCATTGCTGTATTGAGTTATTTGCATGGTTGCTATAACAAAACAGTAACGTGTAGTGAACGTGTAGCAAGCAGTTAACTATGTTAATTGCAACATGTGCCACCTTCTCAAAAATGGAATTGGAAATGAAGAAACAATTTTATGCCTGCTTGTCATAAGATTTTCTTTTGCCTCTGCTTTTCTGTGTTTCTAACCAGAGTATGTGGAAAAGGAACTTTTGAGGGTTTTTTAAACCGTATTCCCTCAGTTGCAAGAATATTGGAAATGGCTTTAACAAGTTTAATTGCATAAAAAAAGTGGAAGAATTTTTACTCTGCTTTAGAGGGTCAGCTATAATGGTAAAATTACGTTGTATTTGCTTTTTTCTTCCATAGATACGTTCAGCATCACTCAGGAATAAAGCCTAGCTTAAAATACAGGCTACTAAAAGTCTTACATTTTATAAAAGCCATCAGCTGGGAAAAGTTTTCAAGTGAATGATGAAGTAAAAGCATAACTAAATAGGAATAGGAATAGGATCAAGTTAATTCAAAAGCTAAATTTTGGTGAGGATTTTTGGAACAGGGATTTTATCTTGGTTTTATTAGTTTGTAAGTAGTTTAGATTGAAATGCCTGGTGGAATATGTCCTAAACTGCCATAAGCCCCTTCTCAATAAATACAAAAATATTTACTGTAGAACAGCTTGTCATCCATATGTGGACTTTTGTCACTCTATTTAAAGCCTGATTGAATATTAAGATGCGTTATCACAATGACTTTAATTCTGACAAGAACAGCTTGCATGTAAAGTTTACAAAGAAGTTTTATAATGTAATTCTTGAATATAGCTGTATTTCTGTCTGCAGCAGATGGTAAGCTTGACTTGATCTGACTGCAGAGTTGTTTTAAAAGAAAAATAAAATTTCATGTATAAATTGATTTTCCTGCAAGTTCTGATCTGAAAGAACTTTCAGCTTTCAAATTTGCCAACAGCAGCCTTTTCTTTATACATTTGCTTGTATATTATTTGGTGGATTTACTAGAGGGATCCAAAGCTTGTCATTAGCTAATCTTATCTGTCAGGGATGCAGGAATTTTATCCAACCCTTTGATTCTGTGAGGAGGGGCGGAACAGAAAAAGAGGAACTGGTTTTCCTTCGTTTGTTATCTGCTAGCTACAAACCATTTTTATTCAGATAGTTGCCTTTTTCAGTGCCATATATGAGAGTAGTAGTGTCTATTTTAGTGTAGATGTAAATGCTGGCCCGCAGGAAAGACCAGAAATGTTTATGGTATTTCAGAGTGTGATTCTTCATAGCAATATCAATTTATTCCATGACAGAAACACGTGGTGGAAATTTTTCTCAGAATGCGTATTTTTTCGTTCCATCAGTTATTTCTTTACTGGGTTTATTGGCAATTTTATTAATTTTTTTACATACATTGTTTGGTTAATAGGTTATCTAACATACATTCTAACTGATAAGCCCCACCTTGTATATTAGTTCTGCTTGGTTGTGACTGGGTTGTGACTGACAGATAAAAACATTCTGGTTACTTAAAAATGTTTTGTTGCCCTTTTTTTTGGTCTTTTTTTGCTTTCTTTTTACTCGTTCTTGCTAATACTAGTTGAGACATATTTCTAAGTCAAAGTATTAGCATGCTATTGCTGTCTAGGTAACTTGCTGGTTTTATGTTATTTAAAGAATAACAAAAAGATCCATATTAAAAAAAATTGTTGCGAGTTGAGCACTGAATTGAGTGAGTTGCATAAAAGTGTGTGTGCAATAGCTTCTTAAGGCAGTTATGTTTATACGCTGTAAGCATATGATTATAAATCATGCTTTGGGGTGCTTTTTTTAATTTAAATATGAAGTCCAGGCCATTCCGGGAGGTTTTATCTCCCGTAAGAATTACATATTCAGGTATTAAATGTAATTACAATGTAAGGTGTTTGCTCCTGTAGCATGCACAGTGTGTTCACTGGCCCCAGCGTCCTTCTACAAGCTGAAGGTAGACTCACGTGGAGGAGACCATGTCCTATAGTAAGGAATTCAGAGCTTGGTCGCAAGCCTTTATGCTTGTGATAAACGTCCTGTAGTAGCACAGGGTCAAGCCCTGTTATTTTTACATGTTCACGTCTGTGCTGTTATGCATTTGGTTGTTTCGTGAACCAGAAATTCTGCATTTATCAATAGAACAACTGAAGCACCGGCGGAAAATTTCTTAATTCCGAATGGTTCCCCTCACTGCACTCAAGAATATATTTTGAGTATGAATAATTTTACATCTCTCTGCCTGCGAGTTTTGTTAGATGTTTAGTGATGATGGTTTTATGTATTATTCTATGATCTTACAATAGGACTTGAGCTACTAAGCTTATTTTGTATCATAAAATGAATGAAAGAACTTTTGTTATTCTTCTAAAACTGAACTTTAAATTGAGAGAAGAAAGATTCTGCTATTCAAAAACCTCTTGAACAAGCATGTTTGTTATGTTTCTAATCTAAGTGTGTTACTTTGGTTTAGGATTTCGGCACTTTTATCAATCTGAACTGTGTTTCATTTTTTGGTTATTCCAGACTATGTCTAATGGATGCCCACCTGAAAAATTCCATCCCCCCCAAACAATGAACTAATAATTGACCCAATTAGAGGTTTTACAGTACCAATACTCATCTGTTACGTCATATAATTTTCAGTTAAGAGTAGTACAGTGTACGTGTCGGACCTGTGTTAGGGAGGCGGTTACCAGAGGGGAGGGCTGTGTCTCCACTGGTCCCTGGAGGTACTTCAGAGTCCAGACCTGTCAGTGAACCATGTATTGAAGAAAAAGCTGAAACAATGCTAGTAGGAAATAAAGTGGCAATCAGAAACAGAGAGGAAGAATAAATTGTTTTGCAATAATATATTATCTATCAAATGCCTTTGAAGTAAGATGTTTGGCTCCATGTGTCTGCAGTTCATAGTTTTGATAAATTTTAATGCGGGACTTTTATTCTTCTGTGGTCAAGAAACAAAAGCTGTTAGTTTTACTGGTCCTTGAAACTGGTGTAAAATTGATGATGGTGCTGATGACTGTCACGTGAAACAAATATGAGCTGCATTAGAATGATTTTATCTCGAGCTAAGGTCTTCAGTGTAGGTCTGCTGTACTCGTGGGGAATGACTTTTTAAAGGGTTCCAGCTAGTTTGGCAATCAGCGTGCATATTCATGAGACTGATCACTGTACGTATATGGTAGGGAAGGTAATACATTTAAAACTCACAAGAGGATAGATCAGATTTAGGTTCTCCCCCGGCTCTGCCACCGACCAGCTAAATATCTATAGACAACATATTTTATTTTTGTTTATGTCTCAGGGCTCCTTGTATTTAATAGAGAGCATGAAATGCATGTTGTTTAAGTTATCTGATATTTGGATGCATTCAGGAACATTAGGAATTAATATTGTAGAATGCACTGCTAACTGTGTATATCTACATATTTATACTGTAAATACGTATACTTAATTACCTCCAGTGTTCAAAGTAAATTGTTGCCTTGTATATTATACACCACAGTGGCAAAGGAGAATGTATAATGACATTTTACAAAAGAAAAATGCATTGGAGTAGGGAGATACTGCAGTTCCCTCCCAACAGGAACACTTGAAATGTTCAGTCCTGATCATACGGCTTAGACATCTACCGTACATGGAGTAATATATATATCAGAGTTACTTAATTTCACCTTGCACCCGTTTTCCAGTTTCTGTGGGAATGCCAGGAAACAGGGGAAGGCAGGAACAGCAGCCAGGGCTGTCGATTGGGGCTACTCCTGGTTCCAGAAGCGTGCAACTTGCAACGATGGCTCTGATGCTATTTGGAATGCCGGTCATAATCTTCTGCTATATTTCATAGGCATATGGAAAAGGATAAATTTTAAGGAGAGCGTTTGAAATGCAGAGGGTATTGATCTAGCACCCATTTACAAAACTGTTCCAAACATAAGGCGACGTGCGGAGAAAGGGCGCGTAGGGTGAGATTACAAAGAGGATGTGCAGAGCAAAGCTGGCGCGTGGGAGGGTGCGCGGAGCAGAGTGTAGAGCAGTACTGGGAGCGAGGAGATGGGTTAGACGCCTCCGACATCAATCACTATAAAGGCAAGGCGTACTGGAGGGGGAGAAGAGGAGGAGGGAGAGAATTGGAGAGGACGCCCAATTAGAAGCTGAAGTCATTGAAATGGGAGCTTGTAACTACCATTTAAAAGTTGTATTAGTAACAATGGGGAGAAAAGACTTACTGCTAAAGAGATTTGTAAAAGGAGCGAGCTCACACTTTAATACTGCAACAGTGTGTGTCATGTAAATATTTGAATAAATCTTTTAATCGGCTTTTCCTTCTGCTATGTTGTAGAAACTAAAAAAACTCAACCATACAGGCTCTGCTTATTTCTTTCACACCACATTTGTAAATGAATACAGGAAGAGATTGTGCTACGATGATGTTAAAGGAACAACATCTATTAGTGTGTTAGGGTATTATGTACCATTTCTTGGTAGTGTTAATAAGTCAGGGAAAAAAAAAAAAACAACTGCACAACAGAAAAGAAAAATCTATTTCATTTTAAGTCTGTAATAGTGATCAGTTCATATAATCATAGAGTTGTGTAGGTTGGAAGGGACCTTTAAGATCATCGAGTCCAACCATAAACCTAACACTGCCAAAACCACCACTAAACCATGTCCCTCAGCACCACATTGATACCTTTCTGATCCACAGCGGTGAACAAGGAAACAAGGGAAGAATTAATAACTTAAGTTTTCCCCTTCCTCATCTCAGAAATCTGTTCTAAGGAAAAAATAAAAAAAATATTATTCCATTTACTTCCTCTTTGATTCTAAGGATTCTAAGCAAAGATTTTTCTGTGGCTACAATTAAAGCTGCAATATGAAAATAACAACAAAAACAACAGCAACAACAATAATAATAATAAATAATGATGGTTTTGAAACACAGTAGGGAAATTTGCCTCAGCCTAAAATTTCAGAAAGTAGGAGGAACCAAGGGGAAAGATGATACTTTGAAATGCAGCCTTCTGCATAAGGACAGAGTTGAGCAGCACCTTTGATATACCATATTTGAGAGAAGAGCTAGAAAAAGCATAAGAAACAGTTGTTTCTGCCTTTTAAAGTTTTTCTTTTTACTTGTAAATTTATTCTACTTCTAAAATAATGCTGGTAGGCATAAGAGGAAGAAGTTGGAGATTGGTCATGTGAACCCTCTTATCGTCCAGAGCGATTAGCTGCTGTTGCCTGTATCCTTACTCAAGCTGTGCATGATTATCCTCCTGGGATGTTTGCGTTTATTGGACAGATCAAAATATAATGTAAGGTCCACTGAGCAGTTCACACTAAAAAGCCAAGGGAATGGGAAAGGTTTTACACATCATTGAATCAAAAGTTTCCTTGCTAGAGAGCTACGCACAGAAGACAGTGCCTGGAGTATGGAAAAGCCATCCCAGAGGATGGAAAACAACCCTTAAAAGGTCAAAAAGATTTTCTTTTTCTTTTTCTTTTTCTTTTTCTTTTTCTTTTTCTTTTTCTTTTTCTTTTTCTTTTCTTTTTCTTTTTCTTTTTCTTTTTCTTTTTCTTTTTCTTTTTCTTTTTCTTTTTCTTTTTCTTTTTCTTTTTCTTTTTCTTTTTCTTTTTCTTTTTCTTTTTCTTTTTCTTTTTCTTTTCTTTTTCTTTTTCTTTTTCTTTTTCTTTTTCTTTTTTCTTTTTCTTTTTCTTTTTCTTTTTCTTTTTCTTTTTCTTTTTCTTTTTCTTTTTCTTTTTCTTTTTCTTTTTCTTTTTCTTTTTCTTTTTCTTTTCTTTTTCTTTTCTTCTTCTTTTTCTTCTTCTTCTTCTTCTTCTTTTTCTTCTTCTTTTTCTTTATTTTTGTTTTTCTTTTTCTTTTTCTTTTTGTTTTTGTGTTTGTTTTTTTTTTTATTTTTGTTTTTGTTTTTCTTTTTCTTTTTCTTTTTCTTTTTCTTTTTCTTTTTCTTTTTCTTTTTCTTTTTCTTTTTCTTTTTCTTTTTCTTTTTCTTTTTCTTTTTCTTTTTCTTTTTCTTTTTTTTTCTTTTTCTTTTTCTTTGAAGGTATAAATAGAAGGTGTTTGGGGCTGATAGTTCAACCTACTTGGCAGCATGGGAAGACTTGTAAGCCAGTAAGAGCTATCCTACTTGGTGGGATCTTAGAAAAAAGCTAAAGTCTTTGGTGGAGCCTCTGACTAGACAGAGACTGAGGCCAACCCTGAAATCCTGTATTACAAAACCTGTGATAGCCAGAAAAGAACAAGTCAGCTGACGAGGAGATGGAGAGAGACCTTTCTGAATCAACTTTATGGAAAGTAATTTCATTTTTCTTCTTTTCTGTACCTATATCTTTCAAAGAAACCCAAATCATCAATGTCTTTTAGACATCATGAAGAGAGTTTGCATTTACCTGTTATTTGCCTTGGGTTAAGCCTGAGCTAAGGCAAATGGATGGGTAATAAAACACACTTGCACAGTAAAGCGGGGTCCTGGGCATCACCAGGAGGCATTTCGGCGTTCCCGCAGATCCATTCAGAGGGCAAGAGAGCGGGTGCTGCTCCGGGACCCGGCGAGGAGGAGAGCTGGGTGGCACCGCCGGCATGTCAGCGGGTGGCAACACACTGGGCTGTGCCCTTCAAGATTTTGGACCTTAGTGAGAGTATTTAAAGTATCTTTATTTTAACCCCCTGCTTTTTTCTTTTTTCTTTTTATTTTTTATTTTAATTTTTTTATTAGAAATGCTTTGATTTGAATCATTTCTCCTGTTTAGCCTGAACAGCGAAGGGGTTCCAGGTGTCCGGGCTGTGGAGAGGCATGGCCTTTGGCTTCTCCCCTCTTGTTAGATGGTAGCCGGAGACAGCGTGATGCCCGAGGGGTTGCTCGGGAAGGCAGGGAGAAAGAAAAAGTCTTCGCCCCGACCTGGCACAATGCCCTGACAGTGCGATAAATGGCAATTGGATTTTGAGTGATTTCTTGAGCAAGGAAAAGGGAGAGAAAGTCAAGGAATTTGTTATCAATGAGGAGATCGAGTTTCTTACAGGGGAGGAACAGAGCAGGAATGGAAAAAGCAGGGAAGGTCAAACCAGTATATATTTTTCTTTATTTGCTTCATTGTTATTTAGACAGGAGAGTCTTTCAGGATGAGAATAAAACATCTACAGTTACTGTCTGCTGTCTTTTTTATTCTCTTTTTACTCTCTGGTCTCTGAGCTTTTATAGCAGCCACAAGGCTTGGGAGAGATCTCGGAGTCTTAAAACTTTTTCTTTTTCCTCTCAGATTAGACACCATTTTCTGCTGATCAAAGAGGAGTGTTATAATCGTTAAAGCTCACTTTTAAACAGCAAAATCATTAGTATTTTAATAACATGCCATTATTAAAAGAGCTCAGTTCCTTTTCTTGTCACAAAGCAGTTTCAAAGAGCTGGAAGATACATATAAGACATACTAACTTCTAGAAAGTTTTAAAGGTGACCTGAAAAATAATCTTCTTCATAAAAAAAAAGAAAAACCACCAAAAACCACAAAAACCCGCAAAAAAACTTTGTAATAACTAATCATAATATGAAAGTTTTCATTAAGAATTCAGATTTTGTTGTTCATCCTTCTACTCCACAACCTCTTTCAGGCTGTGAACAGTTGGAAATGGTATAATAGTGGAGCCAAAACAACTGAGAGGAGAAAATACTTAATCAGACCAAAAAAAAAATCTTTTAAAATTATGTTTACCTTTGTTGTCATCTATTTAGCTGAAATGCTTGCTAAATATTTAGGAAAAAAGATATTTATTTTTATTTTCTGATGTCACGTTTTCAGAAAACTGCTTCCAGTTCTGTGCTATTCCGTCTTTTACTTTAATTTTTTTAACTAAACTGAGGTGTAAAACTCTGTCACCTTTACACTTCCCCCTGGACCTAATCTCCTTTGAAACTTTGGTTTTTGTGCAGCAGTACAGATCTGCTCACCAGGAAACCTTGCTGCTGCTGCTCTTAATAACAAAGAGGAACTAGGGGAGACTTCGTCCGCTCTCTTTCCCAAAGTAACGTGATGTGAGTTCCCGTGGATGTGCAAACAGAAAATAGAAGAAATAATGTTTTTTCTTCAATCAACAACAACAAAAAGATTGGATTTATGAACATAGAAAAATAAAAGCTTGTATGAACCAGTCAGCTAATACAGCTGAAAAGTATTCACAGTCACTGACAAAATTGCAGGAATGAAAATACCAAGCACGTTACATAACTGCATTAAACAACATTAAACTCATTAACAACATCAGGTTACAGAGTTGGATCAAAGTGACTGCTATAATCAAGACAGTAAAAAAAAAATAAGCTTGAACAGGTTTGGTACGTGCATATTTTCAAGTAATTATGTGAGTGCATTTGCTATTGTGCATGTTTTTTATTAAACAAATATTACCAAAATTAATATGAAGACTACGATTAATATCCAATATTTTATATATCTTTGACGATGTACTGTACTGGGTGCGCAAAACAAGTTGCATTCAAACAAAAACCAGGTACTAATAGCAATGATAATCTGTGAGTGATAAAGAATATATTTGTCCAGTGATCTTTGTGAAAGCGATGGCAAAGACTGGCAGTGTTGTTAGAATCGCTTAGTGATGTTCTGAGCAATGGTATTATCTCATTGTTTGGAGAATAAGAAGCTAATTAGTGTAATACTGATGAAACATCCATTGCAATATGAACTTAAGTACCCTTTTTTCTTAGGCAGCATGTGCCTGGTAATGGATTTCATAGCTACGTTGCTGTTAGTAGGAACAATATTTGAGTAGTGTCAATGATTATGGAAAAAAATTCAGTGGGAATACAAAAACATTGATGAAATCACAAAATAGCTGTAGTTTGTGAAAAAAATCGCAAAAAAATAAAATAGCTTGTAAGTCTGTAAAACTTTTTTCATAGAATCACAGAATTGTCTAGGTTGGAAGGGACCTTTAAGATCATCAAGTCCAACCGTTAACCTAATACTGCCAAATCAACCACTGAACCGTGTCCCTCAGCACCACATTTACCCGTCTTTTAAATATCTCCAGAGAAGGCGACTCAGCCACTCCCCTGGGCAGCCTGTTCCAATGCTTTACAACCCTTTATGTGAAGAATTTTTTCCTAATATCCAATCTAAACCTCCCCTGGTGTAACTTGAGGCCGTTCCCTTTTGTCCTATCACTTGTTACTAGCAAGAAGATGTCCACCCCCACCTCTCTACGAGTTCCTTTCAGGTAGTTGCAGAGCCATAAGTTCTCCCCTGAGCCTTCTTTTTCACTTATCAAAAGTTGCGTTTCAGCTAGATGGTCCAGAGGACCTTGAATGCAGCATCACGCCTCTCTCTCTTGGCTCAGGTTCTTCTGAACCTACCTGAAGAACTCAGCTGTCATCTGACCACAGCATCTTCATTACCCAAACCTGCTTTTTTATGGGCTGTCCCTGCTGCTTTTGGTTACCTACCAGTTGAACCACCTCAACAAACCAGGCTGAATACATGAGCAGCAGCAACACTAATAAAACTCCATGAGTTTGATTGCTTGGGGCAATTCACAGCTGACATGACACATGTCCTCTCGCTTTTGTTTTGAACTGTCTCTGGGTAATTAGTGTGGTTACTCGTCTGCCATCCTCAGATCCCTGTCCTTCAGTCCTCAGCTAATTAAGCTCCTGATCAAAACGCTCATCTTTTACTGAAATTACTGTGAATCTGCGAATTAGAATTTCTATTTGTGAAGGAGATGGAAAATGGGCACGTTATTCTGCCTTGTCTGGAAGTCTTGAAGTACTTTTTTTTTCTTTTTATAATAACTGAAATGTCCAGGCAAAAGCAACATGATTTAAATCACCCTATCAATGATTTTCTTCAAGATGAAAGCAATTAAGCTAGAGAGAATTGAGGCCACTTTGTTTCTGAATGAGAATATAAATGGAAGTTTAAGGCTCTATAATGCATGTACATTATGTTCATGTCCATTTGAATTCTCCTTTTATTTTTTTTTTTATTACCTGATTGTCTTATTATCTAACCAGCTTCTGTAAGGTCATTTATGTTGAAGACAGGTTCTGATATGAATTAGAGCACTGCGTGAGTGGAATCACAGAAAAATAACTTAACAATGAGCTGTTTAGGACCCAGATTTTTGTAAGATGTACTTGCGTTATCGTGGACTTAGTGAATGTGTGTCTATATATATATGTGTTGAGAGACACTTTGAAGTTTTTTCTATAAAATGAACAAAATTAAAATAGTAACAAAAAGTTCATGCTTGACACAGATGCTCTATTATGATGTTCTAAAGTTTCCCAAATCTTTTTTTTTTTTTTTCTACTGGTGACCACGCATTTCTTGTGTTGTTTTTACATCAGTCTTTGTATTGTAGCCGTACAAAATTGGGTAAACCACAGGTTTTTGTAACAAGCTATTGTCATGCCATTCACTTCCTTCTTTGCTGACGATAAATCACCGCCTGTGTGTATGCAGTGTTTGCAGTTTGAAACCGTTGGCATTACTCTTGTTCTGGATTAACCAGAACTACCCACACTCGCAAAAATGATAAAACCCATTCAGTTAATTCATCAGCAATGCGATGATATCATCCAGATTGAAACTGCTGTTCTCTCAGGGCTGCTTACATGGAGAGTTAGTTTTTTGTACTGTTTTTCCAAATTTTCTTTTCCTGAGGTTTCTTGCGTGTCAGTGTCCTCACTGCTATGCTCAGCAGCGTGAACGTGCCCTGCTAAAGCACAGCTGAAATGGAACCCCTTTGCAGGGAAGATAGAGAAAAGTTGGAGGAAATCTGGAGATAATAAGAAGAAATAAAAGATGGAAAAAAAACCCCATGGACTGTGTAAAACTTGCAGGAACTGTGGTAATACAATCTAGAAAATAGGAGGTTGAGAAGATCTGTAACTATTTTCTATAAAAGGCTGGTTAAATAGAGAGGTGGTTTATTATTCTCCTTGTTAAAGAAAGGACAGGGAAAGAAAATTAATTAGCAGAGGCTTTGATAGGTACAGGAAAAATTTACAAGGCTGAGGAGATGTTAGCGTATGACGGGGGTTGGAACTCGATGATCTTCAAGGTCCCTTCCAACCTAAACCATTCTGTGATCCTGTGACTCATGTAAAAGTCGTAATCTCTGTCATTAGGGGCGCTTTGGGCTTTGTCTGTCTGGCAGGGGGATTCCAGCCCTGTGGTACACTTCCTCAGTATGGGAGGCTGTGTATGTGTGCCTCTCTGTAAGCTTAGAATGTCAAAGAATGGGATAGTAGAAGAACAAATGTATTTAGTTACATTTCAGTATGGTATTTAAGTACCCATACTGAGGTAACCCAAGTGAAAATTTGTTTTGTTTCTCCACCTGAAGGAATTGGAGAGATTTTAAGGGAAATGTGTCAAAAAATAAATTTAAGGTCGGTTTGGTTTTGTTTTTGGGTTTTTTTTTTCTTCTTTTCTGTTAGAGGTGGTAAAGTTTACTGCAAATGAAACTGAAAACTGGGTTTTAAAAGGATTTTGATACCAAAATAAAAAATGTGCACTGGAACATCTGCAAAAGTTCCTGTCCACAGGCTGCATCCTTGCCTTTTAAGAATTGCTTTGATTTTAACAGAGGCTGCAATTGAATTCTAAGTTTAAAAGTTGCGTTTAGTTTTGCATCCATAAAGCAGTATGAGCAGCTTTCCCCTGTCGCGGTTGAGAAGGCTAATGACTGCGTTGGGTAGAAGATTATGGACATCATAGATGATGGGCAGCTTTTCTTTAAAGATGAACGTTTCCAAGTTACTGACGAAATGCCTCTTTCTCCTGTTCAATCAGTTACGTAGCTGCTAAATAAGTTGTGTAAAGTTATCTATCAAAATATACAATGATGTCAACTCATGGTGGAAGGAGGAAGGTGTCAAGCCAAGGTGGAATTGCTGCTTTAACATCGTGAAAACTATCGTAAAGTAGCTGAAAGTGAGGGAGCACTTGCTTTCTATAGTTTTCGAAATGAATATACTCTACTGCTAGAAACATTTTTTTTGACTTTAAGTTTGCTTATTACCAGTTAGCTTGAGCTAGTTAATTCATTTTCAGATATAAGATAACACACGTGCACACACGTACACAAACACATGCACACACCTGAAAAACGTTGTCCAAGTTTGCAGTTGGCCTAAGGTTTAGTGTTTCCAAGCTACAGAATATATGAGTTTGGACAGTGTCCAGACTGGCACTTGAAAACATGCTTACCTTGAATCAGTGGGGAATTAGCTCCTTGAAGATGCAAACTTCTAGCATAGAGAAGTCTAGAGGAAAGAAAACAAAAAAAATCAAGGAAAAAAGTGGTCTCATTGACTCTGCTTCTGCTTCATTTAGAGCATTTTTATTCCTTAGGATATGACAGCAAATCTACAAACTCCAAACGAAAATACTCAGGGATTTATATTTAACAGATTTTAAATGAGAACATTATATTAATAGTAGGACATTTGAAACTCACTGTCTTTTTTACCTGCTGAAAGATAACCGCTTACAGCCTTACAGATTTGTAAGTTTTACAAACGTACACTTTTACTTGGAGACTTCTTCAGACACAAAAATTGTACAGCACCACCTCTTGGCTGATTTTACCCAGCAGAATGATAATGTATGGTACTTTCTGCTGGCACGGCTCATTTGTCTGAGCATAAGGAGAGGAGAACAAGCAAACTGCTTTTCCAGCAGGGATTACACTGACTTCAACAGAAAATCAGACCTCTAACCAAAATATTTAAATTGGAACAGAAGTTGGTTGGCTACACCAAGCCAAGCTCCTGTTTGTATTCCTGAGTGCTTCACATGGTTTACTGATGTGAGTGTTACATCTTCTGAATGTTCAAGGAATTTTTTGTTTATTTGTTTTTTAGGTATTGGGCTCCCTGTTAAATTTCTGCTTTGTTGTCACGTAGACAGTTTTCTGAAGGTAGTAATATTTTAGTATATCTTAATACTTTAGTATATGCAGCTCACATTTCAAAAATTGATGTATATTCTAACATTTTCAGAAGTGAAATCTTAATATTGGCACTTAAATGTGTGTTTAAACATTCAATATACTGGCAGCTTTATTTTGAAAGATTTGGACGGGTACAGGTCATACCCAATTCAGTTAACAGCTGAGACTCTGCAGAGTTGTTTAAGTTAGGCTGCCCATATAGTATGTGTGTGTCTGTGTATGATGTACACATAAAATACACGTGCACAGACATTCTTTTCTCTTACCACAGCTGGCTTGCATGCTGTAGACCATAGTGACTCTCAGGCTTAATGAAGCTTTCCTATTTCTTATCCCCATTTGGTAGGAAGGACGTGAATGGGTAGGGATAGGGTAAAGAGTAAATATTTTTTCTCTTGGGAAAGCAAACCGAATTCTCCTTAGGATTTTGTCCCAGAGTTTAGAATAGGATTCCTGTCTGTTGCTGGTGAATTATCTTAGCCAAATATTCTACCAGACACTACTGCTTATGTATTTTATATCATTTGAATAGCCAGCATGAGCCACCCATGTCCTTGGTATGCAGAAGTTTTGTCTGTGTTCAACTGTCTGTGATTTAGAGTAAGGTTTTGAAAATATAGTGTCTCAGTGTCAAAAGCAAAATCAGGCTGTGCAATATCAGGCTTAATGCATTTTAAGTTGAGCTGTCATAATTGGTGGGTAGGTTTGAATTTCTGGGTTTAAGTTCTACGGGAGATTACTTCATTTAAGCTTGGGAGGATTTTGTGAAGAAGAATTCATTAATATGTGGGAAGCAGTGGGAGACAGTGGTGCGAACACTGGTAAAGTGCCCGTTCCGAAATGAACAGCTTTGTGTTCAGAGCAGGGTTTGAACAAAATGTATTTCTGTCAAAGGGCACGAGCCTGCACATAATGTAAAAAAATAATAGTCACTCTTCAGGGCACGAGGCAGGGTGTTTTGAAGTAATAATGAGCGTGGATGTAATCAAAGAATTTTGATTGGTCATGTCATGGGATAATTTAAGACAACACAGGAGTTGTAATACTTGATAACATTTGAATGCTTAAATTTGCACTCATAACATTTTTGATGCAAGTTTGTATTTTTTTGTTACTTATCTCGCAGTGTGGAGATAAATTACATAAACCCCCATCTGCTCTCCCTTTTCCTGTTTATATGGAAAAAGAGTTGAGATTAGAGTTAGAGGTTGAGGGGTCGCCTATTTTATCACCTTGTTTGAAGGCAGGACAAACGAGCGTGCAACATTCCTCAAGGAGGTTTTGTCTAACAGTTTCATAATATTCAGAGATTCCGTGAACCTATACGTTCCTTGCCTCTTACAATTTAAGGTTATTGGCTTTAATTATGCTGCGAGCTGACACGAAGAATAGTTTATTTCCCTCCTCGTGTAGTGAATTTCTAGATAATTCAGGACAACTAGCAGACCTTCTTGTAATCTAGACTAAGAAAACTCACTTCTTGCAACATTTTTGTATATATTCCCCACCACCAGCACCTCCTTCATCCAAATTTATATTTAGCAGCTGCGCTTTGTATAATCTCCATTTCCTCTCCGTTTTCCTAGGAAGCTAAGGGAAGTAGAATAGTTCATTTGTTTCCTGTTGTAAACACTTTAGTATAATAGTTGGTTTGGGGTTATTTTTTGTGGAGTTTTTCCTTAGCACTGTGATATAACTGACTTGGGACTTAGATTCTGGGCTAGGTGTTACCTTCGTAAAAGTGATTTAGTCATTCTGATTTCCCTCTTCCAGTTCCATTTTTCTACTCTTGCTTGTTCTTTCCGTGCCCTTCCAGCTGTCGCTCCCTCAACTGAAGGAAGTCAACAGGGAGCAGTTTGTGTTGCCACACTCTAAACCAGACTTGTAAAGGAATCCATGATAAACCAAATCGAGTTTTAAAACAGCGCTTGAACATGGTGAGAACAGGAAGCAACTTAGCTAAACAACGTGGGTGAGCATCTGCCAGAGAAGATGCAACAGGCTCTGTGTGAGAGTAAGACAAACTCAAGCTGTATCTGCTGCTGTCGAGAGAAGACTAACAGGACTGGGACCTTTATGTTAGCTTTGAGATCCTCCCACCCTTTAGATCCTTTCTTGAAGACCTCTTGCTGAGCCAGGTGCTCCCTATCTCGTAGCTGTGTAGATGATTCACTAATCATTGAAAAGAGGGTCGGGATTTTGCACAGAGCCACTGGGTTGGTTCAGCTTCGTTTGAAATCCAAGTGGATGTACAGCTTTAACTACGCGTCCTTACTCAACTGCATCCTGTTTCAGTTGGAACAGTATAACGTCTAATTCTTTTCTCCATATTGCTTGTCCTCCCTTACTGTTTTTCAAAGCAAGATGTGTTCTATATTCTGTTATCCATTGTTCATTATTTTAAAGATGGTTTTCTTCTGCCCAGCAGAGCTTCGGAAAATTATTTCTACAGTCTTTCCACTTCCATTTTTTGCAGTGACATTGGAAGGTATGGAGAGGCACAGCTGCCGGAGTGTGGGGAGTGCGAGCTCCTGCTTGTCATCACCTTAATGTTACACTACTTAGAGGAGAGCGAAGTTGGCAGCCGTTGCCTATCAGCACGGTGGCGTGTGAGCTGGCTTTTGACCCTTCTATAAAAAGGAAAAAAAATAACCGCGCACAGGATAATACCGTTTTCAGTAGGAGTACAGATGCTGAGAGATACAATGCAAAAGCTTTTTGACAAGAGATTTATTACTGTGAATATCCACACACAAACCACAAGACTGGATAAGGATATTCATATCTTTCATCAAATGTACTCCTTAGAGATACGGCTGTGTGATCTGTTTCCCTGTTGCCAGTTAGGAAATATTACTTGACTAAATTCTGTTAATAGTCTTCAGAAACATTAGCTTCAGAAATATTTCTGTTTAGGCTGTAGCTAGTTAATCAAATCTATATTCACCTGTCCATACAAGCTATAAAGTTCCGCAATGAACATCTAATTGTAATTAACATCATTGACCAGTTACGAGGCGTAAGCAGTAACGTATCCACGAGCGAGTGCTCTGCGCTCGCTGACAATACGAGTTACGCCAGCTGGGGCCCTCGGTGCCTCCCGTGCCCCACGGCGCTTGCTGTGCTCTCTCTGTCAGATGGTGCTTTTGCTTTCTGGGAGAGCATTATGACAAAATGTTTGGGGTTTTTTTATTGTGCAAAGACCAACTAGCTATATCACCTTGAAGGCATCAGCTGTAACAGATGAAGGAGGCAGGTGATACTCCATATGAACACTTAATATTTTACTGTAAAGTTTTCCTGGCATTGTAGGATGACACGGATACAATTAAAAGCAGCAAGAGCAAAGTGACTGTGTACTCACTGCAGGCTCGCAGGCAAGCTCCAGTCACCTCTCCCAATGCACCGCTCTTAAACGTGGTCTTTTCTTCAGTGCATTGTAAAACTATGCACAATTATTACCATCACTGTAAATATGGAGTGAATTCACGTTATGGTAATTCAGTTTAAGACATACCGTTTAGCCCTAACAAATTCATTAGTTAATAGGGTTGCAGGAGAGCGTAAGACCTGAAGTCAGGGGGTAAAGTACCACAGCTGTATTCAGGTCACTGACGTGAAGGTCTTGTGGGGCAAACATTGTCATGGAGACCACGAATATGTCCTGTGGATAAAACAGTGTTGTGTTTTGGCTGCCTGAATTTATACATACATCACACCCCAATAAGCAGCATGCATTCTGCTCCGTTTTTGCAGTAGTAGGTCTGACCTTTAGGCTCCTGCAAAGTAAAGCTCTGAATTCCACCAAGTTTAGGTACCCTTAGCACAAGCAAGGTCAAATTAGGATTTCAATAAGCTGATGGTTTTCTTTCTTTCTCGTTAGAGAAATGCAACACTCATGCATATATTGGCACTTCTCTTCCTTTTGCCTCAGCTGGCTCCAACATCAGCTAGTTAAAAAATTGCACACAAACAAGTTTGGGCATTTGCATTCAAGTAAACGTATGGATGAAGGGGCTGTAGTACTGACTGTAATGCATAATAAGCTACATAAAGCAAAACAGAGAAACAGCTGCAGTCAAAATCTCCAGAAAATTCTGCTCTCAGCTTCTGCGACCGATTGAGAACATTGCAGAATAAACATTCCTGGATTTTAATGTTCCAAGTAGCGCAACTAAACAAATACAACATGGATTATCCTCTAATATATTAAATGGCAAACATTATCTTGCAGAAAGATAAATAAGTTTGGGTACCCTACAGACAAGGATTGGAATCCCAGGCAGAAATACAAACTTACTTGCTTACACATACAAAAGACAGAACACCTCTGCAGCTGTTCAACATCTGTCCCCTGAAGATAATGATATAAACACATGACAAACATGTAAATATCTGGCAATTAATATACCTAGAATCATGGCAGGTCGGGTGTGTGGAACAACTCTGAAATGAAGTTACTGGAGCTGGACCACATATATGACAGTATAAAACTCCAAAAATTACTCCAAAAAATAGAAATGTGGTACAATCACAATTTTATTCCGAGTCCGTGGCTGATCTGTGGGTTTTGTGTTTGTTGTGCTGGCTTTTAACCAGCAATCTGCAGAAATTTTTGGATTGCGTCTGAGGGTAAAAGGTGAATGAGAAAAGCAAGCTCATATCTAGACTATTGCGCCATACATAGGTGGGTTTTCATGAGACTTAGAGGTCCAGTTTTCCACTGGGAGAAAACAAAATTGTGCCTACAAATAAAACCCTAGAGGTACTATTATTAGTATCCTTCAGCATAACACCCCTTCTCGATTCTCTTTGCATTAGATCTCGTTTTAATAATTTCTAGGCCTAGAATAGCATACAGTTTGATTGCAGTTTGTATAACTCCTTTCTATTTGTCATTTGCACATTTAAATGCACCTAAAATGCTCAACTAAATAAATACAATGCAGATTACCACTTAATATATTAAATGCCAAATAGTATCTTGCTGAAAGCCAAATAGGCAATCTATTTCTGTTTTGGCTTACCTCCATATTCACACATACTGGGGCTTAACGATGGGAACTTCATCCGATCATTTTATTTCTTTGCAAAGCTGTTTCAGGGGAAAAGAGGCCGTAATAAAGATGTGAACTTCATAATTACAGAGTGTTCTCTATGATCAAGTTTAAACGTCTGGTTTTTAGTGTCTCTAGGCCATTGCTTCTTCAGTTTGGAAACATCACTTTGGAAAGCTCCGATTCCTTTCTGTTATCGTGTATTGTAGAAAAGAAAGTATGATTTAGTGCTTAAAATGAATATGGATGGATGTGGAAAAGACAATATAAAATGCCAGGTTGTAGACAGCGCAGTAAAAATAATCTGAGATCAGACAAGCAGGTACAAGTGAAAATGCAAAAGGAGCAAATTGGGTAAGATGAGACAAAAGCGTGTGAGGAAGATGTGGTGAACCTTATTTGGAGAGGAAAATCAGGAGGACAGTCAAGGGGAAGAAGGAAGAACGTGAGGAAAGCTTCGGGATGAAGACTAACACTGGGATGTTGCAGATGGAGATGATGCGTTAGGAAAAAGAAAAGATGTGATCCCACACATTCATTAAAAATCATGCAATTGGTGGATTGTTCCCAGGGCACAGGTTTTGTTTTGATTTCCAGTTTTTAGGATGAGTTGGCCGCCGTTTGAACCCAGACTGTCCGCTGTGGAGAACCCTGCTCTCTGGATGGCCAACCAGCCACCTCCCAGGGTGTGCAATGTCCTTTCTCTGTGCTTTCTTTACTTGGATTTTACTCATTAACGGTAAAATACCACTGTAAAATCGGATAATGAAGTCTTGCAGGCCTCTTAGACTAAAAAAAATATGACAGCTAGTAATAACCAGGGACACCTGGGCTGTATTTTCTCCTCAGCATGCGGTGGCTTTGAGAGCTTGTATTAACAGTTTGCCATGGATGAAAAAGGTAATTTAGCCATTTTCTATCTGCTGAAAGAGAACATGGTAGATAGAAAAGCTACAACAGTGGCTTTCAGATGGTTACACAGTTGTAAGTTCTGTCTTACTGTCGTGTAGCTAATTACATGCAGTTATAAAATGTGCATGTATTAAATAATCCTTGGTAACATTTTGTGTCTTCCAAGCAGCTGGAAAGCAGCTATGATCCCATGTAAATGACATGTTTACCCAATGCCTTCCTAGATACAGTCACACAGACAGTTTATGTGTTCCTCAATGTGTGTCTAGCTGAACACCCAAAGGAAAATGAAGGAAATATATTTCTTTTGTGGGAAAATATCTTCTCCGGTGCTGTGACATAAATCTCCATTTGTTAATCGCCTTTGGTTGAACCACATATCAATTTAAGTAACCTGCTTTTGTTCAGGTAAAGAGAAAATAAGAGCAATGAATGGGCCACTTCATATAAAACACAATTAAAAACATTGTCGAAGCTTCAATTTTCCCTCGCCCTTGGATGGGACCCAAATCTTGCTTGACGAGCCAAATCCTAGCTTTTTCACATCTGGTCTCCTGCTGGTATTTTATTTTGCTGTTGTGATACTGCCGAGAAATAGAACTCCTAATTTGCAATTTGAAATCCACAGGTGTTGATAGGAAGCTTTTGCCACTGCAAGGTAGTATAGATTTCTACAAAAGGTAAGAAAACTTCAAGATGAAGATTGCAGAGACTTCCTTTTCTAAGTAGAGGTCTTATGGGGTTTTGGAGATGATAGTGTATTTCAGTATCAAGAGTAATGACTGTCGCTGTCAGTGCCAAATGTCTGGGGAAAGATGTTTCTATTTTGGCTAGGAAAGATTGGGGAGAAAAGAAGGTATACATAACACTTCTCAGTCACTACTTGTTTGCAACAAAAATGAATAAAATGAGAGCTGCTCAAGCACTTTTTCTAACAATAAAATCCTTTACCTGTCTCCTAGAACTGGTACCATTGTGGAATAGATTTATTTTTTTTTTTTTTCTGGGAAGCTGCAAGCAGGGCAATGCCAAACCCTGTGAGTTATGGAAGAGAAGAAAAGGTAAATTAGCTCTTGCGGTGTTCAGCAGCCCCTTTAGTCTGGGTAGTACTGGCACTTAGTCTAGCTCTAATGGCATTATATATACATCACTGAACTCACTCCGATACTTTCCATATTTTGTTTACCTCTCTGTGAAAGTAAATAGTATCATTTTAAACCCAGTACCATCAAGTCCAATCTATTGAAGTGCTAAACAGACTAGCGCTGCGGATGTTAGAGCTCACCCTCGAGCTTCGAGGGATATTGATGGACCATATTTTCTGCTTCCTCCATTTCCCTAATCTAATTGTCAGGCAAACTGTACTTCAAATTTCACATTCTCTGTAGGATTAGGTGTTCTTGGAAGCTGCTTTGATGGCAATAATGCTATAAAACCAGGGAAAAAAAGGTAAGATGCTAAAGTTTTATCTGGGAGGTGGCTTTTACTAACTGTTGTGATTTCCTGCAGATACATATGTTATCTTGTCTGTGGCTACGAATATAATTTCCTAACTAGGAAATCTCATGAAACTTTAGACATCTGTGCATAGCCCTATTACTTCATTCATTTATAGCAAAAAGTAGACTTAAAGAAACCTGGAAAATTCCCTGTGGAGAACCCTTCCTGTATTGCTGATGGGTCTAGATGTGGCTTCGAAGGTTGTTCCAGTTCCGCTTTATGTGATTTTTTTTTTTTTAACTCATGTTTTCTGTTTCTAACACCATTCTACCAAATAAGATACAGAAAGCGAAGGTCAGACCGCAGTTCTGTTAGCGGCCAGCATGGTTTGTGGTGCACTTGTCACAGGTCATCGGCTGATGCTGACCGTGCCCTGGCCTCTAGAGGTGAAATTCTCTATGTAGCATGCATGTGTGCATATATATATATATAGTAGTTTAAAGAAAAAATTCATACACAGTTTTTTTTACAAGATTGAAGTCTTCTCTAACTGTATTTTAAATCATAAGATTGGTGACATTTACCTTTCATCATGTCATTTTATTTTCCATTTTGTGCTTCCAGCTAGCGTTCCCCAAACTCAGTGCTGCTTAAAAACGCTTAATCAAATAAAAATGCTTATTTTCCATCATTGGATTTATAGCTACAGTCACAGAATCACAGAATCACAGAGTGGTCAGGGTTGGAAGGGACCTCTGGAGATCATCCAGTCCAACCCCCCTGCCATAGCAGGGTCACCTACAGCAGGTAGCACAGGTCAGTGTTGTGGTAGATTTAAAAAAAAAAAAATCTTTGTGACAGAAATGAAAAAATACTCCTAATCATTATATGTGTTTTAAAATTCATTGTGTGTTTAAAATACAGAGAATTTATCCGTGTGCAACATGAGTTCTTTTCAAGAATATGCAATTACTCTATACTGAACGCCAGACTCAAAATCTCAAAAACAAGCTGAAAGAATTGGGCCTTTTATCTCCCAGATGGAGAGAGCTGAGACTGCTTAACCTTCTCATGGCTTCCAGTCAAGGGGCAGTGCTTTAAAAGAGTGAGGTGACTGGTTTGGGTGAGGATGAACAGCCGGTTAAGGAACTGGCTCACTCAGTGTTAGTATGAAAGAGCGGATGGATTGAGAGCCTTGGAAAGAGGTGGGAATTTAGGCCAAAGGAAGAAATAGTGAGTCTCATTTTACACTGGGAGTAGATATAAAGAAAGAATATAAATAAACTCTGTGATTTTGAAAAGAAGCCTCAGGTAGGTGGTGCAATCCTTAGTCTTCAACACAAACCTACAAGCCTTCAACACTCGTGGGGAAGCTGCGGTACCCGGATGCCTATTGTAGGCAGCGGTGTAAAAATGGATTGATGCGAGAACCCACAGAGAGTATGTGCGTCTTCTTGTTTTGTCAAGTGTGCATCCTTGAAAACTGAAGTGTGAACCCAGCGTGCGAAAAGCAACTGGATCTCAGCAAAAAAGGAATCTTAAGGATCTGTGGTTATAAGGCAGTTTAGCTGTGAAATCTCAGTCCCTTGAGGTGAATCCTCCACACAGAAATATGTCTGGGAAGTCTGTCAGAGAAAGGAGGGGGAACTGAAGAACATATATGCGTTGTGTTGATAAAACTAAGCATTGTGTCTTAATTACTTAATTACAGCAGCTGCCACTGTGGCTGTGGAGTATTGCCCATGGCAGAGGCCTAAAACCTTTCCTGAAAAGGTAGAGAAGTTAGTAATGAAACCTTACCAAAAATCATTTGTTTTGTAGCTCTGTGTTCAGGAGAAGGCGGAACTGAGCACTTAGTTTGTGTTTATAAATTGTCTTTATAATTTTTGGCGTGTGTCGTGGCCACGTAGAGGCCTCCTCTTCTTTTGTAGCACATCAAATTAATTTTGCATGAGCCAAATTATACAACTTTGAGGTTTTACACTCAATAGGTTTATAAATTATTTTACCTTAATGCAGGGCTTGGGAAATGAAAGCAAATATTTGCCATACCTAGCAAACAAGGTAACGCGAATACATCTCAGTCACTTGACGACGTATTTAAGCTCTAGGCATGCTGCCTGATTGGTGTTTAGTAAAGACCCAACTATAAACAGATGGATAAAAGGCGGCATAAGAGCTAAAAAATCCCTGAGTTTTCCTGTTTTAATTCTTGTCAGTTGTGTGAGCTCACTGCTTTATGCCGCAACCTCTAAAAATACCTTACTTTTGCTGACTGCTTTGAGAAGGATGAAAATTAATCAGTATTTGTTATGAATGACTGATTAGTGACAGTATTTTTATTAGGAAAACTTGAAAAGAGGCTTAATAAATATCATCCTTTTCAGTCCTTTTCTTAGCTTTCTTGGATCACTGACTTCATTATGTGACATTAGAGAATGCATTCTAAAAACAACTGCTAATAAAACACACGTGTATTCTGCTCTGATTGCTTCCATTTCTGCACTTCAAACAGAATGCATTCCCATTCAGATTAAACCAAAGATGAATGAATATCTCGCTAATGTCCAGTGATCTGTTATGAGCATTGAACAGCTCTATGTCCAATTATTTTTTTCTATAAATAGCTGGTGTTTTCATAAATACGTGGTGGCGGTGTGCAGTTTAAAAAGTACTGAGCATTGATTTTAAACCGCTTATCTGTTCCTGAATATGAGAATCGCTGGATATCATTAACAGGTAAGGGAACCACAGAGTACGTCAAAGATCACACCTACTGCCCTTCTGAGCTGCTTTCTTCCGTTGGGGCTATACGCAAGTATGATTCAAGGAGAGTATTTTGGAATAAAGAACACGATATCTCGGATTTCCAGCATGAAGATGGTTTGGACTACTTTTGGGTTGGTTTTTTTGTTTTACTTTTTATGAACTGCTTCCAGGGCACTTTCTGTGAAATGGATGATAAAGTACGAAATAGGATTTCATTATTTCTTCAGACACGTGGTCGTAAAGATGGAAGTTTGTGTACTTTCATACGTTTTGGTTTTCGGCTTTGCAAGATGTATACTTCAGCAGTGGAAGCATATGTGAAGAAAGTCTAATGATTTTTATGTGTTAGTGTTTCAAAAGTAGAGCTGCTGGGGAAAACTGTTCCTGTCCTGCAAAAGATTTTGTGTTCTGTATTGAGGTAAACCTGGAAACTTTCAAAGTTACTGTGAAAGAGAAAATATCTTGGGAGAGCCATGGTCACAGGAGATACCTGAACCTGGAAGTCCCAGACATTACAGAGGTATCTCCACTCCTCCAATAAACCAGACAAGTGTTTAGCCACCAAATATTCCCTCACTGAAGCTTTTTATCAATGTATGAATAAACAATTTTCATCAGAGCAGTGATGAGAATTTTTTTTTTTCTCTCTCATGCATGCTCTTATTGCTTTTGTTCTGTAGGTTTAATTAGTAATAGAAAGCACAAAAGCTTCTAAAGGAAATATTGGGACAGGTTCTCTGACATTGAAATAGGTGCATACGGATTTGAAAAGCCCATCTAGTCAGCAACAGATTTAACCCAGCCGGTGGGGTGTCTGTTGCAGTATGGTGCCTCTTTAACAGAAAATTTCATGTGATGCCAAAATCACTGCTTGATAATATATCCAACCAAAATTCCTAATGAGGAATAATGTAACCAATAAACAAAAGAAATGCCCTGCCCTCCTCAGTCTACACTTCTGTTTCATTTAATTTTTCCTCACCTTAGGAATTATCCTTAGATTTTCAAGTGTTATGTAGATAGTGAGATGTGTGCTACCTTTTCCAAGGCGTATTTAATAGCATGATGCTCAGATGGTAATTTGTTCCCTGTTTACAGCTGTCTGATACGTGCAGATCAGATGTTCCAGCCTGGAGTTTGAGTGGCAGAGTTTTGAGAGCATGTTTTGAACATACCCTGACATATTTAATTGAGTTCAGCAAGCAGGACAGCCTCAATTACTAGCTTAATTAAAAAAAAAAAGAAAATTAATAATAAACCCAACAATAAGAGAAAGGATGTAGTTTTGCATTGTAATTTAATAGCATTGTCCTGTGACTCCTGGTTCAAAGTGCTTCACTCCCCTCTAGTTGCTGCGCAGGGACTGGGGGTTCATAGCTTGTGTTGTGAATTCGTGTTTGAATCTGACTTCCCAGGGATGAAGACGAGATTTCAGAGGTGTTTAGGCGTGGGAAGAAAGCAATCAGGCCTTTCAAAGGCATCTGCACAACTAATTCCCGGGGGTTTATCCTTTATAATGCCATGGGTTTCACTGGGATTTGGGCACCATATGATCCGCTGTGCTGATTGTCACCGCTGCGCCCTCTCCATTATGGTTTGACAAGGAAGCCCATCCCTTGCCAGGCACCGTCAAGAAGCGAGCTACACCAAACAATTACTGGTTGCTGAACACAGGGATACCTTTAAAGCATATAAAAGAGTATCTTTACCCCTCTTTTCCCTCTTTTGGAATAAAAAGTGTAAAGGAACACATATTTTAATATGGTAAGAAAGGCAGTAAGTGTTCTGCTGCAGGTCCCGGGCTATCTTCCGCCTTGTCATAGAGAGCAGCGAGGAATTTGAGTCATTAAAATGCTGCTGGAGATTGTAAGATTATTCACCGGGGTTACATTAGAGGAGGACAATTACGTTGAAACAAAGTGGGGGAGGGGGAAAGCCTCGAGTTAATCTGCGCTCCCTTCACCTCAGGCTGATTGGAGCAAATTAACTGCTATTGCAATTAATATGCAAAGTAGGTATTCATTATTTTTCTGACGGCAAATAATGTATAAATATAACAAAAATAGTGTTGAAGTATGTTTTGTTAATTATTCCTGTAGACTATTGCTTTCATTTTGTAAAGCAAGCAAACAAACAATCAGCCCCCCCGTCCCCCCTCCTCCAAAACTCACGAGGCTGTTTTCTGATCTCCCCACTCATGTCAGAGTGCAGCAATTTTGGTTTAAAATACAGGCGTTAAACCTTCCTGACTTGCAGGCACACCGTGATATGCTTTCAGACTTGAAGTGTTGTCTACTGGAAAGGGAATGTTCTCCTCAAACTGTATTAGTTGCTTTAACAAGAGTTATCTCCATCGATAAATCTTGCTCTGGTACACGTAGCTCCCTTCCCTGCATGCTGCTAGAAGAGGTGTTCATTGGGTTGTGTATTGTTTCTTCTTTTCCTAAAATTAAATAATTAGTTAATTAATAAAACTAATTAGCTAATTGGCTCTAAAATGCAACTGTACGCATCCCTGTGTGCCCCGTGGCCTGGAGTGTGAGGGGAGGAATACTGCTTGGAGTGGGGGAAGAGGGAGTTAGTGAGCACTTACGCAGGTTGGGCGTATAAAAACCTGAGAGACTGTGTGTGGTGCATCATACATACGCTGGAATCCCATTTTTCGTATTTTTTAATGACATGAGCTATAACTGTCACTTCTTTGAGTGTGAAAATTATCTTAGAATTGGTATTAAAATTTTTGAGGTAGCTTGGAGAGCTCTGCTATCAATGCATCGGTTCATGCTGGCATAATTTAATTACTTTGCATGAGTATAGTCTTATGCTCCACCAGAAAAGTATTTGTATTTTATTTTGCTGCAACTCCTCATTTTTTCCAGTTTAGTAATTTCCAGAAATTGTCTTCCTGTCTAATTCTACATAGGGTAGGTTGGTATTTGAAGCAATTATTACAGGAATGGTGGATGCAGGTGTCACCAGGGTGTACTGGTGTCCCCCTTCTCTCCAAACCTGCTACCTGTTTCTCCTCATTCTGCGTGGGAATCATTCCTGTGAATACATTTCTACATTGCTGGTGTTTCAGAAGAGTAACAGGGAAGTAGATTTGTGCGTTTGCTTCAAAATTGCTTGTGAAATTTCTTATTTGAGTGTCAGAGCTGCTCTGCAGATGGAGGTTTCCTTCGCTGGGGCAGGTCGTCTTCTGTCCACGAGGCTCCCTGGGTGCAGGCGGGCAGCAGGCTGCTGAGGGGAATGGGGCGGGAGGGGAAGGGAAGTGGTAAAATAACCTTTAGCTTTCTGGTTTATTAATTCAGTCATGGTTTGTGACTTTCCGGAGTCCTTTCCGCGCTGAACAGAGTGTGGAGCAGGAGTCACAGTCTTATAGTGGAAGGTGTCTGCCAGCTATAGATAGAGAGAGGTGTGTATAGAGATAAATAGATAAACCTGCCCCGTATTTCCCTGAAATAGTCTTTTTTTTGTTGTTATTACATAACTTGGTGACATTTTCCCACGGCTGGTGGTTTTGTGGGTTCTTTGGGGGAGAGAGGGAGGGGTGTTGGTTTTTTTTATTTTTTACTTTGTTTTAATTTTGGCTAATCCCTTCAATCATTTCTGTAAACAAAGATAATGTATAATTGCGTGTTAATACATTTTACTAACATTAAAAAAAAAAATTAAAATTAAATAAATGGTGTGTTTGGAGCAGGAGTAGATGCTGTGCCTCTGGATCAGCCGACAGCCTCTTTAATCCCATGATTCCCAGGTTGCTTCCTGCAGTCTCTTGTTTAATTCATTACTTACGTTCAAAATTCTGTAACAAGTACAGTAAGTGTATTACAGATACGGCTTTTCTATAAAGTACTTTGTCATGCCAGCACAGGTTTTCACTGTTCTTGAAACGAGACAAGCTTCATGTGGAAAATAGCAGCAGATGAGTCAGTAAATAAGGATTAGAATGATCCACTCAAATGAAATGGGAAATTTCAAGCCAGTAACTCACTTAAAGAATAAAAATACATATATATATAAGCAAAATTTCAGACATCTGTGAGGTCTTTCAAATTTCAGATATGCCACGTACTCATGGCAATTAACAGCTTCCAAAAAGTCTGAAAGCAAATTCATTAATTCTGAGTACTAGCAGTTTCTCAAGCAAAGTTTAGAAGAACAAAAGGAGCATTTGTAACGATTAGGAAAGGTGAGAGAACACAGGATTGGAAGTTGCCTATGAATACTATGTGAATAAAAGCCACTAATTTGCTCTGCTGATATTTTGAAATTATCAACATCTCAGGTTGTGTGGTTTTGGTTGAGAATATTTTTGCGAAACATATGTTGGAGTAACCGCTAACGCTGTATATTTCAAGACTATTTAAGCTGTAAGTAATGTTACAGCCATTTGTAAAACATTCATCTTTGGACCAGCTGCAAATGTTTTTGAATAAATGGGAGATAGGAAAGGCCACTAAAAGATGTAAAATAGGTTAATCCCTGTTTGTCATGAACAGTAACAATTCTTTATCAGATTTCAAACTATTCTAAGAATATGATTTGGTTGTCCATATGCTGTTCATTGAACAGCTATGAACACCAACAAAATATTTAAAAAAAAAATAAATTGAAGTTGACTGTCAGGTTCTGTGCCTGTGGTTTGTAGATATTGGATCTTAATCAGCACTGTACTAAGAAAAAACAGATTTTGTTTTCTTCCAGAGGGAAAACTGCCTTATTAAGCTGCTCATATTTTCAGTTGATTATCTGAGTGAATGAAATTTAACTCTGACTAGATGACATTAATACCAGTCCTGTGATAAGGTGTAATTTTGGATAAGGATTTAATACCCGCTGACCATATTTTACTTATAAATAAATAAAGTCTATAAAAATGGAGGATAATAAATGTTTGTCATTCTTCCTATGAAGTAATAAAGAATGAGTTCCCCACTATGTCCCATTCATGTAAGGGGTCATCAGGGAATGAGCCTTGCCCTAGAATCATTCAGTAATCTAATTGGTACCAATATGCTAGATTTCTGAATATGAGACTCAACAAATATTAATCAAGAATCAATCTACACTGAAAATTGTCAGGGAAGACAAGACAGTAAGCTGTTGAAAGCAAACTATATGTGACTGTAGACTCCCAGGAAAAAAATACTTTTTTATGGTCACTGTCATAGGCAATAAAGTTGTTTTTAATGAGAAGATAACGCAACTTTCAGAATTTAAGTGTTTTTTTGCCATGAATCTGAAAGTATCAAAAAGCCTCAGGACCGAAAAATAACATCTTAAAAATAACCTCTTGTCATAGTTTGGCTGAGCAAAGGAAAAGTGACGATACTGCAGATTCCAACCAGCTGCATGAACTGCTGAGTTATAGCTTAAATTTATGATTATGTGATGGTGTTAGTGAAACAGAAAGATGTGGAAATATGCCTAAGTTCCCCCTTAGAAGGACCGTAACTGCTTACTTTCTGATCTCCTGAGCAGGGGAATCCACCTTTGTGTCAATGCTCAGCTGGGGAAGCGATTCTCAACTTGGCAAGAGGGGTGACTGTTTTGGAAGCACTCCCGAGAAATGAGGGGCTATTTGGTTGGACCATAGTGTGTGGCTGCAAAAAGCATTTATTGCCATTTGTTTCCCTGTTTTGGTGATTTCAGTTGGAACAGCTCTGACCCATTCCTGCCTCAGCATTTGAGCTTCTGATGGTTATATCTATCTCTCAGTACAAAAAAGTGGACAACAGAATGATTCCATATGCAAAATTCCTTAACACAAAATGTTTTATTTCGTCTCTTGTAACTTGCCATAAACTATCCGAGTACCCTAATGGCTCCATCCTTTCGCTAGTGTAGGTGCATGACTGCACCAGGTGCAATACCACGTTTCCATGCCCCAGCTCAATTAAAATCACATTGAGCATCAAAATACACAACCTCCATTAATCTACTGTTATATTCCCATCGGTGTCTGCTTGTTATTAGATACTGCCACGTACAGAAACTTCTTTGTCTTTGTATTCTTCATAGCATTCAGTAAAATTTTGAGGAAAAGTGTATGAAATCTTTTGCTAACTAGAGCAGCATGCGTGAACATTTTTGGACAATTACTATTTTTATAACTCCTCTGACACAGGGGAAATATTGCAAGTAATGTCACAGGTCATCGGCGGGCTCTCAGTTGTGGTGACCTCTGGAAGTCCAAATTAAAATCCTTCTGTTGTTCATATATTTGTGTTTCGAATCAGCATTCATTGTCTTTAGATCCTGCATATATACGAGTCAGTTTTCTAGCAGTTTCATATTAGTTCTAGTGATTAGGCACTAATTATTAGTACTATTATGAAGAATTCTGCCTTCCCACTAGGCCTAACTGCTGCAAATTGAAGGCTAAGAGATCAAGAATAGAGTAACAACTGCAAAAACAACTGAGCCTCCTCCATGCTGGAATACAACCAATTTAGTTGTCGCTTAACCAAAATTTGAGTTCTGTTTCATAAAATAATTATAAATCCCAGAATGGTTATAGCTGGAATGGACCTTGAAGATCATCGAGTTCCAACCCCCCTGCCATGGGCAGGGACACCTCCCACCAGCCCAGGGTGCTCAAAGCCTCATCCAGCCTGGCCTTGAACACCTCCAGGGATGGGGCAGCCACAACCTCTCGCAGATTTAAAGAATCCTTGATCTTGATTGAAGAGAGAAAATAATGCAAATAAAACACTTCCAATCTAATTTCCAATATTATGATTCTGTATAAATCATGCTTCGCTTTTTCTTTCTATTAACTTGATAATCCATCGTCTATGATCTCTGTTTCTGACCAGACTTTGGTTTTGGTTGGTTTGTTTGTGTGTTTGTTTAATTTAACTTGCAAGTACAATTTTTGGGAGAAAATGACTTGTTTAGTTGATAGTTAATGGGGAAGCAGAACTGCATGTTTTTCTTTACTTGCTGTCAAATGTCAAGCTAAGGCCTGGCATCAAATAATTTGGTTGTCTCTGACATTAATAATGCTCCAGCTAGGAATCTGTAGTGGGGAGATTAGGGGCTCTGCAGACCTGCATAAAGATGTGCTGTTAACAAGCCCTGGGTAGACCAGCAGTGTCCAAACCAATCTCTCCAGCAGAAGATAATTGTTGACAAACGCAGGATGGAGGGCAAGTTCTAATATTCACTTCAGAATTTATTACCTTACAAAAAAAAAAAAACCAAATTAAATAAAGGAGATTTCTAAACAGCAACATGGAAGTGTTGGATGAGAATCTTGGTCTTGTTTCATTTGTTATTGTTATGGTTGGGGTAGATACATTTTTTTTCTTGGTGAGCCCCCAGTACCTCCTCGTTGCTGTTCACAGACTGGAATCATCAATTAGATTCGAGTAATTCCCTAACTTGCAAAGTTTACTGCTTCACCCCAAAGGAAAGCGGCGTGTTGAGATAACGATCAGCTCTGTCCATTGCTGCCAAATACAGACTGTGTCTCTTTTCTATTCTACGTATGCACAATTTAAACTAGGTTAAGGATTCCTTGTGCTAGCAGTGTTTGCTTGTGTAGGACAAAATGAAATGTATTTGCTCCCCTTGGGCATAAGGTGAAAATATTAGCATGTGTAAAGTTTCCTTTATATTTTTATATAAATTAAAATTTTATATATATAACTCTAAAATGTAAATTTAAAGTGTAATTTTTGTCAATCTAGTTCTACGGCAGAGCCTGTGTTTTCATCCAAGATCATCTTCAGCTTTGATGTCGCTGAGTATATTTAATGGCTTAAGTGTAGACCAAGAGGTTTGATGACAGTAGCCTTGAAGAACGTAGTAGCACAGTCCCTTAGCGCAGCATCCTAGCTGTGACTTTTCAAAACTGTATCAAAATCAAATGCTTAGATGAGGAAGTAAAAATGAAACAAACATACAGTAGTAGTACCCCCAGCAAACCTGTCAGCTTCCAGCAGTGTACAACGTTATGAGGTGGAAACATCATTGCATGTAGTAGCCACTGATATATTCTTTTCCCATGAATTTGCTGGAAAGAAGAAATCCCCATCCTTGCTGTTGGCTGCTGATTCATCACGACTTTAAATCATCAGTTTTCAAAAGTGGGGTCTGAAGCTTTTGGGATCTAAAGTCCACACCTCTAAAGATAATCCTAGCCTTTCTTCAGGTCTGCCTGCGAAGGAGGAGCCCTGAGATTCCTAAAGCTTGCAAACTGTGGATTTTTGATTAATTTAATATAATCCTACATAATGATGATTATTGTAGCATTTTCTGTATAAGATGGATGAGGCAGGTTCTCAAATGCCAGCTATTACTGACATTTAATCTGGTATAGGTCATAAAATACCAAGGCGGAATAACTGTTATAATTTATTTTTCACGTTAATAATAAATTTAAAATAAATGAGTATTGCCAAAATGCTGCTTTTTTTCATTTTCTGTAACTTTAAATAAAGTAGGTTGACAAATCACAAATTTGAAGACAAGGCGTTCTTATTTTAAAGTAGACATCTGTATTGTGATAGATGTAGGTAACGTAGAAAACATGATTTTAAATCTGACAAACTGAACGAGTACACTTTTTGCATTTCCTAGTGCCAAACAGTCTATATAACTAACATTTCTCAAACTGGGTTGAAAGGGCCATGTCTCAAATTCTGGGAAAGAAAAGCCACTGGAGAAATGGGATTGTGTTTGGGAAATAACAGTCTCCTGTGTCTAAACAGTCATTTTTAAAAAGCGAGTTAACTGCTCGCGCTGTCCTGATTTGCTCCGTAGCTCCAGGACAAAAGTTAAACCTACCAAGCTCCAGACTGCTTTCCTGTTGGCCTGAGTTTCATCGGGCTGCAAGTCAGACACACTTTCGGGGGTTTCTTTTTTCTTTTTTTCCTCTACAAGTACTGAACAATTAATGAAAGCTCCCCCACCTCTCCCCACCCCCAAAATCCTGTTCTTAAAAAGTCAGTTTTAAAATTGTGTCTTTTCAACTAAAGGAAAAGGTTGTTTATAATGTGGAAGAACAAATCAAGTCTGACTGCATATAATAATATATTGTGAAAATTAAATAGCTTCAGGAAAAGTACTGTGTTTATTTTTTTTTCTGTGAAAGAGCTTCAGTACAATACTAATTAAATCTTTGAAAATAAGTCTTTGAATATGCGTATTCTGCTGTGTACTTTGGTTCATATAAATATTATAAATGGTCAAGTGGCACCATTTCGTTGCTTCAGAAATCCTTCAAAGCAGAATAATAAAATATTATGACATTAAAAATACATATCTGTAGTTGAATTTGAAGGATGGCATATGTCAGAGCCTGAGTTTCTAATGAAGAAATAAATCTTAATTTTCAATGGCAAAATTATTTCACTGCATCGTGTATATTTGGTAAAACATAGAGCAGTTGAAATTAACCATCTAATCCTCAGAAATAATTACTCAGGATAATCCAAGAATTACATTCATCATCATGTTTTCTCCAGGCTGAGTTACAGATTGAAGTGTATCAAACAGCAGTGTCTGCATGATTTGACTGTAAACACACATTTTTATAAATGTATAAAAGTCTGTGAAATGGTATTATAAAGACTTCTCGGTACTATTTGGCTGTCGTGTTAAAAGTCTACTTAAGTGATGATATAAAACCATGTTACGTGGCGGTTTGTCTTTAAAAATGAATTTTCTCAGTGGATCAACACAGCAATTTGACACAGCTGGTTTGTGATAAACTGGGAATAATCAATGCTTCTTCATTCTTACTCTAATTGATGAGCTTGTAGTAACACATGGGGAAGTACACTTATAGTCGGAAAGGACTCTACTTCCCAATTTCTGCAGCTGATTTAAATCCAAATCCATACATTTTCAGATGAATGGCAATAGCTTGACAAATTAAGTACCAAAGTTCAGGGTCCTTAATGAATCCATGAATACATCTGCAATGTGTCTTTCAATTAAAAATAAGTTATTAAAACTTTGCATATATTTATGGAAAAAGCAACATAAAAGGTAAAATTTTATTGACTTACTAAAATTTTATATTGGGAATAATTTTTCAAAATTCAGACAACATCCTTTTGTTCAGAAGAAAGAGAAATACAACGAAAATGCACCATTGCTGCACAAAATTACTCAAGGTAATTACACGGCTTTAATGAAAGAATATTGAATTGTGTTTAGACAGAAAGCAGATTAAGCAAGTATAAATTTGATATGTGCTAAGGGATGCAGTTTTTCAAGAGTACGTCTCATAGCTGTAATCTTATTGATGGGGGGGGGGGGGGAACCAGACAACTATTATGTGGAGAATAAGTGTAAAACAAACTTTCCTTTCGTCTTTTTCCTCTAGCAAAATCTATGAATTGAATTTTCATTTCTGTGGGTGTTTGTCTGTGATTTATTGGTGTTACATTCCAGGCGTGCAGTTTTTTAGCATGTGCAGAAACGCACACCTATTCATAAGTGGAGCAAGAAAGAGAATACAGGAGGGTTGGTATGGGTTTGCTACAGATTTACTCTGAGTGTGAAGAAGTATAGCTTGTGAGAGAAAATTGAAGCTGTGAAAAGATACCATAAGATAGAAAGTTAGCTGTACATCTTACCATCATATATTATTCCTGCTGCACCCAGAGGCAGTAGGTAGATGCTCTGGAGTGCCTTTTGCAGTTACCTCCCTGCAGAGAAGGTTTATTTGGGTGGAAAAGGGAGGGGACAAAACTTTTGAAGGGTCATTATGACCTTTAAAAAATGCATTTTATGTATATTTGATTGCCATTCCTAAGACAAAAGAAAGTGAAGGCTTTTATCCCCTCAGAAGTGGAAAGGATCGTATCTTTATGCTAGGCATATTTCTGTAGATGGAGGGTTTTAGTAGGGAAAAAAAAAAGAAGGAAAAAATAGTGGGATTTTTCTCTTTTCTCCCCATGTTGTGCTGCTCTGTTCAATAAGAACTCCACACATTATGGCAATTTGTAGCTACTTCAGTAGTGAACCAGGTTTGTTCTTTTTTTAATCCATCCCTCAAATTCACAGCTACTTACCCGTTTGCTGCTCAGACTGCTGCCCGTGTTACTGCAAGTAAGAAAACCTTTGTTTGAACTGGTGATTTCTGTGTAAAGAGAAAGGTATTTTATTACAAATGTCCCCCCTAAGGCATTTGGTTTGAGCTTTTGATGATTTTGCCCATGTTTTGTTGCTCAACAAGTGGTGATTCCAGCTTGGCTGTGTGCGCTGAGAAGGAGTTGTCTAACTGGGTTTTACTTTGCTCTGCAGATCAGCTCTGAGCTGCTTCCTGCATGCCACTAAATCTGCAGCTCTCTATGAGAAGAAACCGTTATTATTTCACTCTTGTGCACTCATTGTTAGGATTCCAAAATACTAGGAACATTTGGAACACGTCCTCCCTTAGGGTGCAGAAATCATGGAGGAGCTTTAATAGAATTTCACTCCTCTGTAGCACAAAAACCATCCACTCAATATTTCCTCCCAAAATCAGTTACAAAAATTAAAGGCACCCTGCTGGAAAGCCTGCTAGTTTTTAACCCCCCCCCTAAAATAGCATGGATTTGCAAGGGGAAGTTATCCTCAAGGTGATGGGTGCTGCATTGTACTAGAAAGAAGGCAAGGGGGGGACACCCAAATGCCCAGATCCAGTGGCTTTTACATTCCTGCCCTGGAGAAAAAAATTGCCTTTGCACCAAACCTGGCAATTGCTTCAAACATGGGTGTGTTAGCAAGTAGTCCTCTTCAGGTACCTAACATTTGTCTGGTACGCTAAGGGCCACGGCTCAGTTACTACCAAAAATGGGCTAAATCTGAGTGGGGCTGATTTCTTTTGCTTTAGATGCAGATGAAAAAGGAAACTACTGAACCCAGAAATCAACTTAATCATCAACAGAGGGGAAAATCTTCCTGCACCATGCTATAAAGCATGCTATTAATGAAATGCAACGTAAATTAAATCAAATCACATTAATTTTGATTAAATGCAGTAGAAATCAGATAGAGGACTGCATGGCAGTCCCCTTCTGAGAATCCAGTAAGTAAATCCATAAGTAGTTAAGAAGATCATGATACCATAAGCTTTAATTTACGCGCAGAGCATCCCACACGTGTTCATACAGTCTTTTTAATTAGGTGTTTTGATTGCCTCCTCTGAAGAAGGTTCCCTGTTCACCACAGTCCCCAAATTTTTAGTTATCCTACAGTGTATCTTTCTGTGTTTACAGTTTGTCCTACAGTATATCTGGCTGGTGCCACTCAGTGCCAATGGTCTTCTCATTAGGTTTGAAACCGATTAAATTGCACACTATTTCTGTTACTCCAATTCAGAGTTTTTTCCCATACCGTAATCCCTCTTCTGAATTAGAAGAAAGCCTCCAACTTGTTGTCACTCATTCATTTTCCCCAAATCAACAGGATATATTTAGTATAGTTTTCTGTCTTGATACTTTCAGTGTAATTTCTGCAAATTAAATACTGCTCTTTCTACTCTTAGCTGCTGTTGAGGTATGCTATCAAATATTTTACTCTAACATAGATAGGTCTGGTCCATGGCAGTAACTTTGTCTAAGAAAGCAGCCTTCTTTCTATATATACTGTATTAATTTACCTCTGATAGTTGACTTTTCCCTGTGAACTGCCAAGCTCTGTCATTCTTCCCTTCAAATTCTGCTACGGCAATTCCCACCTTCTTGAGATTAAGCTCGTGGACCTGTAATTACTTCAGAAGAACATCCTTTCTGGTTCTTCAGCCTAAGTAGAAGGTGCTACCCTTTCAATGTGTGTGTGTTTGTAATCTTTATCCCTTTCCTACCAAGGAATGCTTACACTAACACATCTTTATCTCTGATAAGAGAAGACCAGAGGAAGAGAGACACAGATGGGGAGGCAGAAGATGGTATTTTCCCTGGCATTGCCATTTGCCAGCTGACATGGGTTGGGTCTTGTTGACAGTAGTCTTAACATATGAGCTTTAGGTAACTCCGTAGGATATCACGTCTTCCCTCCACAGAATGGGGAGGATGTGTAATTTGGATACAGCTCTGATTGAAGTGTTTTGGTACCTGAGTCTGTTTAGCCTCCATTCTTGCATTTGCTCTTAAACCACACCGTACTATCAGATGTACGGTGGTTTCTTTTCTGTACCTCCGTCCTGTTTGGGTATGCCTGAAACTGCATTTTGCTTCTCATAATGGATTGAGGTTACTGTGCGATAACACATACCTCTTCCATAGGTCTGCTGAAGGAGCACTTGAGGTTTAAAAGCCAATCTGGCAATTAAAGGAGCAATAAGAGGTGGGAATAGGCTGGCTTGTGAGTTACACAGGGAACGGTTTAGTCTGCGGCCTGGCAGCTGAATAGACGAGCTTCTGGACATGGTGACACATGTACCTCTTCCCTGTTACAAACAGTAATGAGAAACTGAGGAGGGGAATAAGGAATAAAAGGTAATAACAGTGACACATGAGTACACTCTACTGTTAAGCGCAATTGTTTATGTCAGGAAAAAAATGAAAGCTACTTCATGATACTTTATAATATTGTTCAATGTGTGGGTGGTGTGGTTTGTTTTTTTGCCAAAGAGTTGCAGAATTGTGAAATTTTGCCCCCCCCAAATGTCTGATTGTGCTATACAGTATTTGGCTTCTTAGGTATATCAGAAATTGAGACTTTTCAGTCATCCAAATGCCCAAATTTAGCTTTACAAGGAAAACATACTTCTTTCTTGGCTAGTGAAATAAGTGGATTATGAATGTGGTGACTGAAAGCTTGGAAAACAAAAGGAAGTGACGAGAGAAGTTGCTGGACAAAACCAGTGGTGATAAGGGAGGGATATAACATTGGCAACTGAACCAAGGCAGTAACTGTCGGGGTCTGAAAGGAAGTTTCTATCGAGGACAGATGTCTTCTGTCAGGAAAGAACAGCAGGCCTTTTGAGGCCCTCCTTACGTGTTTTGGGGGCCTGATAATGAAGGAAAAATGAATCTGTGACGACCGGTATGAGAACAGGGACCAGGAAGTTCATTGTCACTTTTGTCTCATGATGGCATTCTTCTCCTCTGGAATTAGTTTTATTTGGTAACGTGACTTTATTGCTATTTGTAGTTGGTGGGTTTGTCAGTTGAGGATGTTTTAAGATGTTATAGAAATTTCATTGCTCAGATACGGAGGGAATATTCCCTGTGTTTTCCTAGTTGAAACCAAACTCTTGTTGGAAAAACACCAACCGTAACTTTTTAATACTAAGTTGTTAAGTTATGAAACGGGTTGTATTTCATAGACTGGAGAGAGTCAGCAAAACCCTGGGAAATCAGCAGAGGGAGGAGAATGACTGTAAATCAGCAGTGTAATAGAGCTGTGAAAATCGAAAATGTCACGCGGTGATGGCTGAATCTCCAGCTGATGCAGGGAAGTTACAGTGCCATTGTACAGACACTGGTGAACTCTCTGGAACAGTGCATCCAGTGCTGACCGTGCTCGTTCAATAACGTGACCTAAAACTGGAATAACTGCACAGAAGGGCAACATAAAGAGCCTGTCATATGAGATGACAAAGATTGACTTTCATTGCTTGTCCCTAGCTGCTAGGTAGAGAGTGAAAGAATTTGATGGCCATCTGGAAATACCTTTGGAGGAGAAGACGGGTGAAAAACACTGCTTAAGCCAAATAAGTGTGTTGCAGAAATCAGTAGGTATAATTTAGCCTTGAAGATATCATTATTAGTTATGAGATGTATATTCCTCACTGTTGGAACAGCCATGAAACCATGCTGGAAGAGCTTCTGGATAGACCATTGGATCAAAACAACTAAGTACTTGTATGAGTTTAAGAAGTTTGAAAAAAAGAGTAGTATAGGATGCCTGCAAAGCATCTGGACTTGATGAAGAAGATGGCTCTTTTTGTTCTTGATTAGTAATGGGCAGAACATGGGGTTTGTACAGTTTCAAAGAGCCAGGAGAATATTCAGAATTTCTATGCATGAAGTCTGTAGCTTTCAAAGGATAACATGCCTTAATTAAATTCAGTTTAGTGCCAAAATTTTTACTATTTTATAGCAGCCCAAATTAGCATCCTCATTGGTAGTCTTAGGGAATGAAAGCTGTAATGAACACCGCTCTCCCTGTCCGTGTCAGAGCTGGTCCCTCAAGGCCAGCACTAATGCACAGTGCTTGGGCTGTACGGGGTCAGTATTCCTGCTGGAATTGCTCTCTGAATTGATAAAAGATTTCACCGCCCTCTGCTGAAAATGGATAGGTGAATCCAGCACCATTTGTGAGCAGGAAAATTAGACTTGAGCCGAAATCAATACTGCTGCAATGTATCCTTGAGAATTCCCAAGCAAAGGAAATCCAGTGTGATTGTGGCTTCATGTGTTATAAATGCAATTCCTATTTAAACCTCAGTCTAAAAATCTGCATTAGCCTCTAAGTACAGAATTGCATTTTAAGATTACACGGTAAAGCATTTAATTTTCTTAATTTAATTTTCAGTACGCTTTGATCATACGGCAGCAGTTAGGTGACTACTTTCATGCTGTCTTTTGCCTCTACATTAAAAGATAAAGTTTTATTATTGTCAGTCACCGGGAGAAGAGTAGTTCTTTTTAAAATGAAAGTACGTCATTTACACATGAAGACATGCTAGCTTCCATAGCACAAATTGTGTCAATATAAGCCAGATATTTAGAAAATTAAGAAATGACCCCCCCATCCCTGAAAGCTGTAAAGAATCTTAAATGAGATACTCTTTACTGTATCTGTTATTGACATACAAACATTTTATTTCTCGTCTGAGCTGAGAAGGGAATATAGTTGTAAAAGGCAAATAATTATTTTTAACTTGTGTATTAGTCTGTTTTGTGATATCACGTGGAAATGTTTTGTATAAGAATACTCTGCACTAAGCAAGTGAGTAAAGAGTGGGTGTGAAGTCAAGCTTCAGGTCTTTGCAGTTGCTGTGTGTGTGTATATGTGTATTTAGATATACACACCCGCTGGGGGGCACGTGCTTGATCACAGCACAACCCCTATGTTCTATGATTGTGAAATGAGCTTTATTTGAATCATTGAATCTTGAGACACAAAGTTCCATTAAATAACCTAAATCAAATCCCCAGGAATACAGATTGTAGACTACATGTAATATTTTAACAACTTATTTTCAATGTAATGGGTGTTGGCCTTGTTATTACTGATAAATTACATACATATGTGTGTATATATGTATAAGTGTATATACATCTATATGCACACAGTTCTTTGGCTGTTTTCCTTCCACATTAAACATTTGCTTTGCAGACATAATTTTTACTTTGCACATCATCTGTAGTATCCACGTTTTGATTTATATGGACCTGAATGTTAAGTATGTGTTTTTTAAAATGTTCTTAAAGCACAGCTGGGATACGGAATTACAATGAAGGACAAGACAGGAATTCAAAACGGTTTTGATAAATAGAAATCCCTGTCAGGAATGGAGTTATCCCTCAGGAATGTTATAGGTAAAGTTTATTCTGCCTTATGGCCTGGTGATGGACTACATGACCTTTCAAATTCTCCTCAAGCCCTATTTTATGATTCTGTGATCAATTCATTTTGGCATTTGACAGCTGCTCTACATATACTATAGATAATCCTACTGCCTTTAATACTTCTAATGATTTTTTTTTTTTGATTTATATATCTTGCACATGAATCACTTTGACTACATTTAAAATGTATTATTTATTTAAAGGTGGTAATAATGAAGGATATTGGTCTCATCTGGCTATTTACCAAGCGTATTCTTTCCAGCCTAAAACATTCTGCGACGCTGAATTTCTATGAGAGGTTACAAGGCTATAAATTACTACTCTTTAACATAAAGATACCTCAAGGTTTATATGCTGTTGATCCAATGTGATACCCATTAGTGGTAATAACTAGGAGATAATTCACTTCATTTGGAAAATGAAATCCTGATTCTCAAAGTAGTTTTAGTAACATTCAGTCTGGAATCAGATTATTCTTTATAGCATGTTAAAGTCATGGCAAGGTGGTCTTCAGATTGCAAGTGTAATTTAGTCTCACGAATAGGTAATCTTGTTAAAATGTTGTCAAGTTAATCAAAATTGATTTGTGTGTACTATACCCAGTGAATGCTAATCAAGTATCCAGTTAGGAAGCTTTAGCAGCAGTTTTAAGTCTTTGATAGTTTCCCATTATTCTTGGATGGACTGACTCATTGGATTTGTGGAAACATTTTAAAGCCTGAACATCCTTCCAAGACTGGATACAAATGCACTACAAACTAAAGCATCTTCTTTAGCAATATATTTTCAAAAACGTGACAGTGTGGATCGCTGTATTTGTTATACCTCACATGCAATGAATTGTTTTCCAAACCATGTAAGTGCTTTGTGGTTTTGCCACTTTTTGGTATTTGTAACTATCTTGCCGTCTTTTATAAGCAAAGGTTAGAGAGATATTCAAGATTGTAATGTAGTCTCTGCACGTATGAATACCATCCATTTAAAAGACAAGTTTTACATGGTGTATCTGTGGTGTAAGGAAATGCATTTAGAACTTCTGTACATGACACCATTCTGTGTAACTGTGAATTTGTTAGAAGACATGGTGAATTTTTTTGGTAATGATATGATTATCAATATGGGTTATATGGGTTATTGGTAGATGAACCCCCTGAAATGACAAGGAACAAAAACTTACTTTGCACAGAGCCACCAGGAGCTTTGCACTCTGCTCACACCCTTTAGAACTTACAACATCTTATTTTCTTTCAACAGAAAGCTTTTCTTTACAGACTACGGGAACGCTGCCAAGGTTGAGAGATGTGACATGGATGGAATGAACAGGACGTGGATAGTAGACTCTAAAATTGAACAGCCAACTGCTCTTGCCCTAGACCTCGTCAATAAATATGTGTACTGGGTTGACATATATCTGGATAGCGTGGAAGTTGTTGACTATCAAGGGAGAAAGAGGCACACAATAATTAAAGGCAGACAAGTAGGTATTTATTTGCAAATTACAAAAAAGTAATGATATCAGTAAATGAACATATTGCTAATAGGTACAGTAATTTCAGGTTTTTTTCTCTTTTTAGTACAAATGCATTAGACATTAAAAATCCACCTGCGTGTTTTGTTTTATTTGCAATTTAGCCCATTTTTCAACCTATGGACAAGCTTCTGTGCAGTGTCTCATTAACAATGCACCGTGTAAGTCACACTCCCCATTGGAAAAGACTTCAGGAGGGAAAATATGGGGTGATGGAAAGATAATAGGGGATAAATTTTTAATGACAAGAAGGTGTCCTTGCCAGTTGAGGAAGAAGAGCCTAACAGGCACACGAATGTGAAAGAAACAGAATAGCAAAAGCTGTTCACCTGTTCAGACCAATCTGGATGCCCTTAAATCATATTTTGTTGACAGCAGTGATGCTTCTCCCAGTTGATCCAGATGTTCAGAGTCATAAATACAAATGCTGAGACTGTATGAGTCTTTGAGCAGGAGTGTATCTCCCAGCTTGGAGAGCAGGGTAGTGGGTAGCAGGGAAAGGAAGGGCTCCCTGGCAGTTGTGAGGCTTATGTAAATGGAGGGAAAATTAGCAAAGACCAAACAGTTCCTGGTTGCTACTTGGACTCCCAGAGCTGGTGTGGGTACCACGTTTACATCTGCTACTGCCTGAGGTTAAGCAGAGTGTGTAAAAATGTACAGACAGAATAAACGCTTTACCTGTTCTGCTGTCATTCTTTGCTTGCTTCCAAGTAATCACTGTTTACCGAGAGCCAGCTGGCTAGCATAACTACCATTTAAAAAAAGGCAGAAAATGTGATTAAAAAAAAGTCTAGGTCAGCTGGCTAAATAGCAAACACCTTCCTATTTTTTAGCAAATTACTCCTAGCCTTTAGACAGTTGTTCTGGAATGGCAGGTCTTGCAATCTCTTTTTCAGGTAACATTTTGGAATAGATACTTAAAAAAAGAAAGTCATTCTCAGAACCAACCAACAAGTACTTTTACAGGCTCGTAACTGAGTTGTGCTGGTACCACAGGATAGATGCTTGTTCTTTCCCTTCTTTTTGAAATTTAGATGCAAAAGAGGATTCTTTATCAAGTTCAAAGGGATTCTTTCTTCTCTAAACTAGCTAAGAAAGGAGAAGGATGTCTTTTTCTTTCCATATGGGTGAAGGGTATTAAAAAAGGTATTAAAAAGTTTGGCCTCTTGATTGATCGCTGCTATCAGCAAAGGAGAAGCATATTGGTTGTCTTGCCACGCGAGTGGAAAAATTGGTAATTTCCAATAAAATTTGTGCCTGCATTGGGCAGGATTTAGAATGACTGTTACTCCAAGTTGTTCCTCATTAGTCCAAGGAAACAGCAGACCAGAAAACCATTCTTAAGAAATTTTAGGGATTAAAATTTATTTCCTAATGACAAGCATATCAAAAGACATGCTTTCCAGACGATACGGGCTTTTATGATTGATAGCCTGCGTGGCTTTCAAAGGACTATTCTTTGTAGCAAGCAACATTTCCATCCATGCATAAGATAGCTGGAAAGCTTCATGAGACATAAAAAACAACAAATGCATAAATTAAATACAAATAATTAAGTCATTCTAAAATGCATTGTAAAAAGAGTCACATCGTTTTAATAGTGTAAATATAGAAAAGCTCTCATGGAAGTTAAATAATAAAGCTTTAAACTGAGTGCAAACAGAAATAAGGAAGAAGGGATTATAATGCAGAGGAGAATTCAACGATTGGTACAGATGCATCATTATTTTCAAGTCTGTTTTCTTTGCCATCTTGCTATAATTGGGTTGAATTTCTATTGGGTCTTAATCAAACATTTCCATTGATCTAAAGATTTTTTTTTTTTTTTTCCTGGGTAAGAGCAGAATACAATGGCAAGATTTGGCCAACAGGGAGGGAAATTTCCAAAAAGGACTGAAATATTTTATGCACAACGGGGTTTTTTTTTGGTTTTTTTTTTTTTGGTGACGTATGTAAGAATTTGTGAGTAAATGAGCTAAGTAAATACTTTGTAGTGAACAGTTTATTGATTAGACTAGTAAGATATTCAGCCTGTGAATATCTGAATATCTGCCAACAAATTCTCTTTAATTTGTTCAGATTTCAAAATTGCCAATGAGAAATTTTACATTTTCTAAATCTATAAATCAATCACAACCACTAGATTATCAAACACTTCATGTTTGAGCTGTGATTCGCTAACATTAGGTGATCTTTAATCCATATACCCCGAAACATCACAGATTAATATAATTTTAGAACTCACTTTTTGAGAAACAAGCAGTACCATATAACAATAACCATATTCAAAAATGCCAACACAAATGGAACGCAAGCATAGCTATGGGAATTTGTTTATTTATTTATTTTTTTCTTAAGAAAATATTCAGTGCATATATCTTGCACTATTTGCCTTGCTTTGATTATAACGTAATAAAAAAAAGCATCAATTCAACCTATAAACTGTGTTTTAAATATCTTTATTATATTTATTAGTTATTGCTAGTTAATATTAGCTAATTTATCTTGGTTATTATTAGCTGATTAATATTAGTTAATGCTAAAATAAGCTGTTGCACTTTAAGTATGAAGGAGTTTTTAATTTAAAAGACAGAGAAACTGGGAAATTCAGGGGATAAATTAATTTGGATTGCTAAATATTTTGAATTTTCTGCCCAGTACAAAGCTTTTTTAATTATAAACTTCAGACTACGAGAATGTGAACTATACTTGTAGTGTAGTTTTTGTTTATTATTTACAAACATTCATTGACATATTCAAAAATCCTTTTGTACAGTTTAGCATGTGCAATTCACAGTAATGTTTGATGTTGACAATTCATAGATATACCTAAAATATTCAGCTAAAACAATGATACCATTTTTTTCTTTTCCAGATTAGGCATCTTTGTGGTTTGGCAGTATTTGAAAACTATTTATATACAGTTAATTCAGATAACCTCAGCATTTTACGAATAAACAGATATAATGGCACCGACGTTCAGTCTCTTGCTAGACTTGACAACGCTAAAGAGATCCGTGTATACCAGAAAAGAACTCAAATGACAGGTAAGATCAGAATTCCTCTTTCCAGGAAATGTAAACACAGATATTCGGTGGATGTGTGGTTAAAAAGGTTCTTCCAGAACAATGTATCAGAAGATGCAGTGAAAATTTGTCACTGCGGCAAAACTCTCTGTTGCTTCTTCATCTGCCCAGTTTTCTATGTGCTTTACTGCCAGTTTTCCTGCGTTTCTGAGCTCCTGACACAACTGCTTCCTGAGCATTCAGCTTGGAGAACCGCCAAAGAGCCCTGGTCTGCAAGTTTTCTGTCTCCACACACTCAACACTTTCAGAATTTAACACCTTCAGAACTGTTAGATGTCCAATACCATCCACACGCTTGGGTTTCAGAGCTCAGAGCTTTCTGGTTTCTCTGGGGCTGCTTTTCAGACAGACTACAAAGCTCAAGAGAGTCCCTGTCTTCGGGGTTGCCAAAAAAGCACGGAGATGTGGGCAGCTAGCCCACAGTTAGGGCCTGCCCTAACTGCCAGCACAGCAATTGCTGAGATAGGAAATTCCTGTTAAGTTTTCCTTGGTTTAAAATAATCTTTGCCTTTTGTGAGAGAAGTCTTCATTTTTGTCTAGAATGAAAAACTTTTTCTAATCTCAGAGTTTTTGGTAAAATAGCAATTTCTGAGGTCCGTAGTCCTGTATGACTCTAATCATGGCTCTGAACGCGTACTTTCTGCATGCAGAATAGCGGTGTGATTTGTGGGAACTTTGTGCAAAGATAGCAAGATCCAAAATGTTTACAGCAATACTTTATGAGAATTTTTTTTATATGGCTGATAGCAATAAATCGTTGCCATGACTGCTTGGACAGAAAAGCTAACGCATCAATTCTGGTGATCAACGTCAATGTTATTAAACAGACTGACTGCTTTTAGAGAAGTTTCTGAAGCGGGAACAAACTCTAAATTGATGTAGGCTGGGTGAACTAATTTTCGCCCTATAGCTGAGGGCATCGATTTGCAGATGTCGGTGTCTGAAGGAGGCTGCAAAGACTCTTTCCTTGCTATAGGCCCCCCTCTCGCACCCCTGAGGGAGTCGGAGAGGCTGAGTAGAGGAGAGACATGAGCACAGTGTAATCTTTTATTACATCCTGTGATTACTCTGTTCCTCTTGCCCTTTGTTCACTCTGCTATTTCTTTTGTTTTGAATGGACATCTTTGTTGCTTGTCAAGATGCGCTGTAAAAGCTGTCTCAGCTTGGTAGAGTTTCTGTATACCTTTAACAATATCGACCTTAGACCAGTTGATTACTTTTTTTTTTTTAAAACAACTAAAAAGCTTGAGGGTAAGGAGAAAGAAGAGAAAAACATTTTTTGAGCTAAAATACTGTTGGCCTGTTATAAGCCGGCTTAGTAAATGTAGGATAGCAGGGTAAATTTTGTTTTCTCATTGAATTTACCTTAAAGAGTTTAAAAAAATGAATTTGATATATTAGTCTGCTGATTTAGAACCGTGCAATTGAAAATATGAAGTCAAGGGAAAGGAATTTGTTCGCTTCTTCAGCTGGATTTATGTCCCAACTGTACAAATATGGAAAAGTGCTACAAGGCTTGTTCTGTTCTTTAGTTTCTGCACAGGCGTCTGCCCCAGAAAGGTACTGTCTAATGGAGTTGAATGAATAGCAACTGCATTAGCGTGGGATTCGCTCTGTTCTCAGGAAGCCACCCACCCAACCAAATGAACCAAAGCAACAAATGAAAAAGGGCAAAAGTGTCAGCTACCCCGGGGGAGTGCTGCCTGGCAAACGCTGGGCAGCTTATTCAAAACGGGCTGGTCGCATACAATGATGGGTACAGCGTGACCGCCACAAGATGGCCCGTTGGTTTACTTGTCTGTTTTGGGTATCATCTTAAAAAAACACTTTATTCTGTAGTTATATTCTGGGGAAAGATTTATGGTGACACAAATTCCCTTCTCTTCCTGTCTAAACTTTCTACATGCCGATGCATATAATCATCTTGCTTTAAATGGATTTCAATCGTGCTGTTTTTCGCTCGCCGTAGTCAGAAGCCATGCATGTGAAGTGGACCCATATGGAATGCCGGGGGGATGTTCGCACATCTGTCTGCTCAGCAGCAACTACAAAGCACGGACTTGTCGCTGCAGGACTGGCTTCATCCTGGGGAGCGATGGCAGGTCATGCAAAAGTATGTTATTTAAATCAAAGAGTCTGCCAGCCGCTAGTATTTCAGGGTCTAGTTCTGGGAGTTATTTAACTTGTTTATCAAGAACAATAGAAATCACATGGGCTGCTTTTTGGGTAAAATTTGTTTGCAAGATGTACCTGACACTTTGTTCATAGACTCCTTTCATTCCCTTTAAATGTTTTGATTTGGTTTAGTTCATAGAAGTGACAAATTAAACCCAAGATGCTGTTTAAAGAATTCTTAAGATTATCACAAGTTTTAAGTTAATCAGTCTTACTCTTTCTTTATATATTATGCATTTTCACAGCACATAGGTACTGAAATGCAGTTAAATAGTTTGTCACACCTAATTTCTACCCATACAGCCACCTTGTAACTCAGAAGCAGGCTGTTCATATGCATAAGTCAAGAAAGGTTTTTCTCATAGTACTTCATGAGAGCAAATTTGATTCGTATAACTATGGTTATACCTAACATTAGGTATACACAATCCGTTGGTCACCTACAGCCAACAGAAGAGTTCTGAAAGTTTTGGGGAACGCCTATTTTTGTCTGGTTTCTTGATCAAATGGCATTGATTTAGTTCAGATGAAATTGTAAGAGGTATATGGATAGTACTAAGGGTCTAAGGATATTTATCTTTAAGGAAAGAAAATCACCTTACTACACCAGTTATTTGTAATTAACCTACTTGATTACATTGTAAAAATCTCCTGAGAAATAGGAAATACGGGTATCCATATTTTGTATCTCAGTATGAAAGAACAGTGTATGTTGATTTGTTGTATTCCTTCCCGTTTGAAAGGAATTTACTGTAATCTTTTGTCTTGTTTGTTTCTGAGAAACTTCAGGTGAAAAAAAAATAAATGGTGTTTTGTATTTGCTGGAGTTTATGGTCTTGTTAGATTTAATGATTACTTCAGTCATGGTCTACGTTACCCTGATAGATCCTAATGAATTGTAAAATTGAATGTCTACAAAGCTATATATGTCCATTTCACAGGAGATGCAAAGTTATTCTGTGATCTAGCATTGCTTTTCAGTGTGAACTTTTATAGAAAAAATTAATTAGACGTAAGCAGCTCACTGAAGTAATTTGTATTTTAATTAAGGTAATATAATTAGCTAGATTTCTTGAGTTTAGATACCTTCAGCATATATGAAAGTTTAATTTTTGGTATTGAATAATGTTCCTGCTCCCCCACTAATTGTGCCAGTTAATTAAACAGTGACATTATGCACTGTAAAGAAGATTAGGAAGCATCAGTTGTTTATGTTTGTAATCTTTCTTTTGCAGGACCAAAGAATGAATTGTTTCTTTTTTATGGGAAGGGACGCCCAGGAATAATACGGGGAATGGACCTGAATACCAAAGTATCTGATGAATACATGATCCCTATAGAAAATTTGGTCAATCCTCGTGCTCTGGACTTCCATGCCGAAACCAATTACATTTACTTTGCTGATACTACCAGTTTCCTAATTGGACGACAGAAAATTGATGGCACAGAGCGAGAAACAATCCTCAAAGATGGTAGGCAATGCTAACTGATAGTGACATTCAGAGAATCTCGCTAAGGAGAAGTTGAACTGACATTTACAGATAATTTAAAGCTTTATTTAAATCTCCTGTGGAAAACAGACCCAAACTAGGCCTTGAACAGAGTTGGAAATTTATTCTTTTTTTACCACTTCCTGTTTATTTTTTTTCCGAGGGAAGAAACGTAAAGTTTGGTTAAGTTGCTCCATTGTGAATTCTTACTTTGTCCATTTAAGCTTATCTCTGCAAGTGAGTAACTCCTACATCTCCACTGTATTCTCTCAGTAGTTAGATACAATGCATCCATAATGCAGTTCTTTGTAATCATTCACTGAGCCACCCCCTATTCTTGTGGACATTATAAGACTCCTTCGCTCCGACCTGTATCACAGTGTGGATTCTGGAGCTTATTCGAGTAGGTTGACAGAGCGAGACTTCCCGTAGTGCTTGCAAACTCATTAGAGAAAAAGAAAAAGGCAATGATTTAGCATTGTCTTTCCTGATGCATTGTCCATTGTATACGTGGAACCAACAGGAAGACCTAAACATTTTTTAGAACCTTAATTAAGATGTTTGTACCATTTATTATAGCAATGAGAGAAAATACCAGCAGTTCTCTAGTTTTCACCTGTCCCACCGCACTTCACAGAATGTCCCTGTTCTAAGAAGCAGATCTCATCATACTAAATGCTGTTTCAGTGATAAAACCTCCAGTTTGTCAACTCATATTTCTTTTTCTTTTATGGACCCTTTTCATGAAAGACTGCTGCAGCAGGAGGTAACAACTGCTTCATTTTCTAGTACTTAAGAAAACAAGCAGCATGAATATTCATCTTGGCCATCAGAGAGTTGAATATCTTTACTTGTAAATTGAAGCTCAAGACAGTGAAAGTAACTGAAATACCTTTGTTTTAGCACAGGGATTTTCATTCCCTGTCATTCATAACCCGTGTTTTAATCCAGTCGTCTCAGAGAAGTTATCTGCAGTTTGCAGTGATATGGTGCTATTTTGGTATAAGGTCTCTCCACAGACCTCAGAGTCTGCACAAAGATCCCTTCAGTAGTAGTTGCAAGGAATAGATGGCTCTTTACGCAATATTGGTGATTGCTTTATAAAAGGCAGCTGAGTAAATAATGAATACTCAACTGTCAATCTGGTAATTCTTCATTTCATTGCAAATATGGAAATGGGTAATATACATCACAGAACTTCCATTGCTGCCCTTCTTTTACTTTACTTTAAAGCACCCATTTCATTTTACAACAAAGTAATCCAAATGTGGAGTAGAGAAAGGAGCGGACAGTATGTAGATTTAAACATTATAAGGCAGCACCAAGGAGCATCCTTGCTGACAGGTGTCAGACAGGTTGGAGTTAGTCTGATCAAACATGCAAACATGAATAAACTTTGTATACCAAACTAGCAAATTGAAGACACTCTTTTAAATAATGTTTAAATGGAACTCTTTATAAGTACAACATAGCAAAAATACCAATGCAGTACCAAAAGAGTTATGGCTTATCCAATGATGTATTATTTGTGGTCCTAATAATTACAAAGACCCAAAAAATGTAACTGTCATTCTCCTTCTACTCCTCCCCCAGGAGCTTACATTGTTAGTTATATCTTGATACAGTTTCATAACTTTAAAGTATGTTTAAAGAACACTTGTTAATGTATTGTTCATGATTTATAAAATTAATACGGCCTCCAGCCATACCACCTCAGCTTTTATTCTTGTCAGCTCTCGAGAACTCAGCAGGGACAGATTAAATCGTTCCTTGGTGGAAGGCTACTAGAGAAAATCAAGTGTGTCAGGAGGTGGTTTAATATTCGCTCTGAACAGCATGCTGCTAAGGAACTCTATCTGTGGTAGGTGTCACTTCTCAGATTAGAAGTTGTCATTTTTTCTGACTATCAGGTTTTGCAAGAGCAGATATGCTAGCTCAAACAACACTGTAACTCAGATAATTACAGTTTGCCTACATGAGAGCCTGATCCTACAAGCTGTTGACTGGGAATTGAGAACGCTGAGCGCCTAACACTGCTGGAGTTTGATTTCCCGTATAGTTTCAGCTGTGATTTCTTATTCTTCACTTTGGGAAACAAACTGCTGTATAGTATTGATAAATATTTGACAGCCCACAGCACGGCCTATCCTACAGTTGGTGGCACAAGTGCAACAGTAGTGTACTTTTATCAGCAACAGAAATTGCTGTAATTAAGGTTTCAAACTTACATGTCAAATCAGTTTTTTAAATAAAAAACTGGAACAAACCAGACATTTTAAAAGTGATTTAAGTATTGTTCAGTTGCAGTAACATAAACACAAACCCCAGGGTTTTTTTACTTGTCTATGTCCCCCTTATGTTGATTGGGGTGGCTGTGAGCCTTAAAGTGTTCTATTATTCACTTGTAAATATTAGCAAAGATGGTCACGGGCTAACTTTTTGCTTAAACGAGGTCCAAGCAAGTCTGCAAAGCTTGACTGCAAAGTCTGGAAGCTGTTTAGCTGGTTGGTATATAGAAAAATTATTTTTTTCACCAGTTTTCATGTTAATCTAGTATTTTAAGCACTATTAGTGTACATGACCTAACTGATGTTGTGCTAGGCCATTCTGTACCACATTACACACTGTGCTTATAATTTCTTGCATATTTAAAACCAGTGTGGCAAATTGTTGACTCTAGAAACATGATTTTTTTAAAATCTTGTATCTATATTCAGTATATTTGGAGCCCACATACTACTGTTGATTGTAAAATTCTGGTAGCATTTCCAATCAATTATCAAGTGAAGAACGATCAAAATGGTATTTTATTCACCTCATCCTTTTTATGTTGAAAGGACTTCAGTGCAGAAAGCCTGGCTTACTCTAGTCAAACCAGTTTGTTTAACCAGAATGGCAGAATGGCCATTATTTTGTTCCTGCTTGCTACTACTTGTGAAGCCGGCCTAAAAAGTAAAGAATGTATTTAAAGCTTTCAGATAGTTAAATAAAAGTGAACTTTAAACATAACTTCACAAAAAGAATGTGAAGTGTCTCTATAGGATTGTGCTGTAGAATTCTCCTTTATTTTAAAACTTTCTGGTATATGTAATATCTAATTACTATGAGGTTTGTTTTTTTTTTTTTATTTAGATTGTATTTGATCTAGAAATATAGATGCTCCAAAATTACTGGAGAAGGCATGGTAGCTCAGATACAGTAGCTGTTATATGAAACTGAATAGCCTTGGAGCAATATGCTTGTAAGATTTAGGAGGTATCTAGCATTCTAATCTAATATTTAGCTTTGCTGTTGATAGAAATACACTCCATATTTGGACTGTTTTGTCTCCCAAAGTAGAAAAAAAAAAAATAACAACCCAACATTTTCATTAAAAAGCTGATCTTATTAGTATAAAAACTGTGTTTAACCCAAAATGTCTTGGTCAGACAGGATAAAAGTGAAACGGATTTTGAACAAATCACTCCTTGTCCTCAAGCTTGATTTTGGTCATGTCAGTGTTTTCTTGAGTTGAGCAAAATCTGCTGAGACTCCTCTGAGCCCTAAAGGACTTTTCTTTCGTTCCTGAAGCTTGTCTTTGTTCCCTGCTCTATCTAGCAGTCTTTCTCTGCAAGCCTTGGCTCCCAGGTCCTTGGCGAGAATGCTGTCTTCTTTTTCCTACCATACTTTGCACTTCTCTCTTCTCAACATGCGTAATCACTCCAAGACTGCCAAAGGCCACTCTCCCACTTTCAGAGTTCCAGCTGACTCTGACATTGCCTTTTTAAAAGAATGTAGCACAGGCACTGAGAGACAACAAATAAAACTGTGCCTATCAGCCTGGGAAACCCGGGTGAGCTGCTGGCACTGCTCTCACCCACTCTCTCTGATCCACGGTTGTTTTGTTCTTTGACTGGATGATACTTGTCAGACTGGGTGGTTGCTGAGTTAGGTATGTCATCATACTGTTGTGGCATATTCTCCATCTGGAGACTGAATTTTGACACCATTGCTTCCTTCAAGCTTTTTAGATAACAAGGTAAAATACATAACCAAAAGTAATAGGGAAGTTTAGATGTATCAGAAATATGGACAAAAATGTTAAACACATTTTGGAAAACCTCTCAGCATATGCTACTTTTTTTTCCCCCCATAACTTTCTCATATTGTGTCTCACAGTATGTAGTGTCATCTCTAGACCCGTGACTAAATTTAGGTCTAGTTTCTTATGTGAACAAGTTGTAGTTGGTAGTTTGGTTGGGTACCTTTGTGCCTCTGTAATATCTTTTAGACCTTTAGAATAATTTCTACTTAATTTGATATATAGGGCAGAGGTCCAAGTATAATTAAAATCCTAACATTTTGTCAAAATAGGGAGAGGAAGATACCAAGAACCGATGATTTGCAAGTTCACTCTCATTTTACTGATTTCTGCAGCTGGGCATAGCAATGTGAACACAGAAATTCTGAAATGGAATTATAACAAAAGAGAAGAAAAAATGTCACTATTCTTCACCTAAGTAGTCAAAAACCAAAGGAACACATGAATACAGAGGGAGTCAGGCTTCAATTGCTCCCACTTTCAAAGAACTACACATTTAAAAATGGCAGCTGGAGATGTTATGTACCTTTAATTCCTGTTGCTGTTCAGGTCACTGCAGGTGGTAGATTGTACTTTGCAGTTCAAGGGTTAAAGAAAAAAACAGCAAACAAAACCTAGCAAGTGTAGAATACAGCACAGTTGTATATACATGCATATATACATAAGTCTCCATGAGTTTTTAATTTAACATAAGCAAAAGGGATGGGATAGGATGAATACACACTTGGAATTATAGACACATTAAAGCTAGAAAGAATCCTGAACTAGTCTAGACCTTGTTGATTTCTTCAAGACAAGTAAACTTATTTCTCAATTACTTTCTATGTTATTGTCAATACTTTCTTTCCTTTTCCAATTTAAAAAAAAATCTCATTTGCATATTTATCTTTATTCATCTGTGCTGTTTGCCCATTGCCATTGTGCCCACACAGAGGATACTGATAAGGGAAAAAGCAGTTTTAAAAATGTTACATGGCTGTCATGCTATGACTTTCAGTAGGCACCAGCTGCTTTTATTTTTCTATTCTTAACCATTGAAAGCATACTGACTCAATTGTCTCTCTTAATAAGGGGATCCTTGATATTTTTAATATACTTCAACTTTGTATTTAAATGCATTTTGCTTTTTTAAAAAATAAATAGTTATAAAATTAAAAAAACATGAAACATTTTGCAATGACAAGGTATTTTAAAACATTAAAGCTCTGCTAACTTGATAGGAATATGGTGGTATTACAAACATTTAAAAACTTAGTTCAACAAAACCACTGTGAAGTAATTTATCATGTTCCAGTGCTATTGAGATTGTAGTGGCACCTTTTATAGATGCTGTTATTGCATCCAAGTGTATAAAAAGTCCAATATTTCATTTATTGGGTAAAACTGTCATATTTTATCTTAGTATATGGTTGATGACGTACCACATGTTCTCTGTGGGTTATAGTAAGCACAAAGTTTTCTGTACTGTGCTAAGTTATGTAGACTGTGACTTGGTAAAAGAGCTTTGCATTCCCATCCATCACAAAGAATTCTACTGATGTCTTGTAGGGAATTAGATAGTTTATGAGAGTGATAGTTGGTAAAGGTGTTTGGGATTTAAAAAATATTATGGGTGAAGAGTTTGTCCCAAGGAAAATATGTCTCACACGTTGCAAAAGAAAATTTGTAGGTATGCTGAAGTTACAAATGTTAGTAAGACCTTTCCGTGAGTAGTTACTGATTGCATTATGGGGAGGCATCTTGGTGGAGAAATCTGAGGGAAGGTTTAGGCGATGGCAACACAGCGGCACTGCACAATGATGTTGCAGTAAAAATGACTCTGATAACCACTTGAAATGTCCCCAACCAGCACTTCAGGAGTTCACGGGGAGTTGTTGTCTGGAAAGCTGACAGTTAAATTACATATGTCTGGCAGCACAGTTCAAACAGTAAACAGTTGTGTTCAGTTTAGCAGATTGTCGCATGTGTATCTGGTGTAAGCGTGATTTAAGTAGGATCAGTGATTGTCACATCAGCATTTCTTAAAAAATGAATTTTTTATGTACATTGTGATAAAAATCTCTGTGCATCATGTTCGCTCAGAGAAAATCTTCCAAAAAGCTCCAGCGTTGATCAGAATGTGATGTCAACACTGGTGAGAAAGAATGAATCTGATGAAAACTTGTGTCTGGATGTCATCACCAGTGTAAATGCGAACAGAAAAGGGAATTTACGTTTTCCAAGTCTTGATGATTCCCGTCACTGAAATTGTATTGTAAGATTGTATATCTGAGTGTGACAAACAAGTAATATAATCCATAGCATCAGAGTAAGGGGGGGGAGGTGGGGGATAGTGTGGTATTTTTATTTGGGGGAGGGGGTATCTTACCTTTTCAGCCATACTGACCTTCATTTTTATCACAGCAAAAGCAGGCACCAGTATGGCGCTGGGAATTCTCAGGCTTCTCAGGTGGAAGCACTGGGGTCAGAGCTACGACGCTGTTACCCCATCACCTTTTTTTAATCCAGGTGACAAGGTACCAAAGAAGGTAACAGTAAAACAGGCGTTTCCACCCCAGGTTTCACCTCAGAAAGGATACTAAAGCAAGCAAACGTGGCCTCCTCAGCTTTTGGAAGGCAGTGGTGGGCAGCAGCCGGTAACTCCCCCCTCAGCCCTCCCTCAGGGGCCGCCGCTGGGTGCCGTGCTTTGGGCGCCAACCGCCCCGGGCCCCGGGCCGGTCAGAACCGGTCCCAGCCGCCCCTGAGGGAAGGGCCAGGCCAAGGGCTGGAGTGTGTGTGAGGGCGGCGCGGGGCCGGCGCCGGGGCCGCCTGGGAAACGGCACGGAGAGGTGGTGCAACACAGCACAGGTAAATACTCTGTGGAGGGACTGAGGAGAAGCGGGAAGGCAAGGGACGGAGCTTGCTAGAGTGTGCTTACAGGTGAAGGAGAGGGACCAGAAAAGGTGGTGGTCACCAACACCGTGGCCCAAACCTCCATCGCTCCCCTGGGTGTTAGCGGCCCTCTGGTATGGCCTGACAAATGGTGGGCTCGTGATGGAGGTGAGGAGTGACCACAGCGGGAGGAGTGTGCCGGAGGGCTGGCGGCAAAGGGCGATGCCTGAAGGCGGGTAATGCCTCAGCCTTCACAACGCTACAAAGACCAGGGGACAATGAGTGGAAATTCTCTGTATCCCACCCCACGCGCTTGGACTTTGAGATCTTCTGAAAGAAAAGGGGAAGGGTATGATGAGGAGAGATGGAAAACCTTTTAGAGACCTTATGCTGTCAGTTAAGGAATTGGGATGACGTGGGAGAGGACAGAGCTCGGTTAATGTTACGGGGTGTTGGATAAGCCTGAGGGAAAACTTGTCACCTGGGGAATTGTTTTACTGCTTCTCAAGTGGGGAAACCTCCACACTGTATGGGATGAACGTTCTTGAGTCATTTTGGTTCTGGATGGAGCCCTACCACTGTCAAACTCAGGAGCCCATTGGTACATCGATGGCAGCGTTGCCCTTTGCTCGCGTATTGCTTCCTATGTCAATAGTTTCCTCATATGCTTATCTGTGAATAGCTGGGACTGTCATGATGTTCTCACATACATGGTTTTGCCAAGGTCAAGGGATAATGGAACAAATATAAACTGAATGCCCATTTTGCTTTTTTTTTTAAATAGGAATGAAACTTGTGATTTGGTTAAAAGCAAGATAATTTAGGGTACTGGAGCTGATCCTGGAAGCTGTTCTTGACTTGAGTAATATTGCTATTTAGGGTTAAAATTAAGTAGGTTTTTCTTAAATAGTGATTTGCCCAGGGCCAGCTATGGTTAACATATGACGGCGTACGGTTTAATACACAAGTTTTATGACCAGTCTTTGTCTGTTATAGGTTTTCTCAGCAAAGACTAATTCTTACAGATACAGCAAATATAATTCAGATTCAAGGAAATAATCTAATTTAGCTATATGGACCATATATTTTCCATTGTTTATACTAATGTGTAATAATAGAAGATAAACTTATAATATTAATCTCTTATTATTGTCTTCTCTTTCTCAACAGATCTTGATAATGTAGAAGGAATAGCAGTGGACTGGATTGGAAATAATCTTTATTGGACGAACGATGGCCACAGGAAAACGATTGCTGTAGCCAGACTGGAAAAAGCTGCTCAGAGTAGAAAAACTTTGTTGGAGGGAGACATGTCCCACCCTAGAGGAATTGTTGTTGATCCTGTCAATGGGTATGAAGTAGACTAATTTATGTTGTTTAATGCATGCCTTTATAGCATAAATATGGGATTGAATTTTGCTTAAGATTGGGTTTGTAGAGTCAGGTAGTATTCTCTAATTCTACAGTAGTCTATTATAGCTGTAATTCCTGTCCAACATTCTTGCCTGAAGCCTTCAGGAGAATGTGTATGCCCAGACACAGCTGAACCTATGTCAAGTTAATTTGAATGTGATTCACCTTTTTCGCAAACAAATTGAGTGTATCGGACCTGTATGTATTTTTAATACCAAGTGAACTTTATAATACTGTCCTTTATTTCTCTCTTTGTAAGTCTCAATTTCTGAAGATAATTATAGCCATATCCTTGCACACATTGGTTTACAAAACTAAATGTGACAGGTGCTTTTCATTACTTGCCAGCATAATTAATTGTGATAGGCTGCGTAATAAAATGAAGATTATATTAATGTGGTATGTTGTGATTTACCTAAAAATTCACTGTTACGTTTATTCAAGGAAATGTCACTGGTGAATGATGTAGGCAGGTAATTCTAGTGTGGCTGGATTGATTGCTATTTTCCTAGTACAAGAATGTATTTACTCTATCAGGTTTTCACTTTTGAGTTTGTCCTTTGAGGAATGGAAGTGACTGTGGAAAGGCTACAATTAATTAAGGTCAGATAGTAAGGATGTAAAATCAGACCACAAACCATAACCATACCTACAATTACTTTGTTAAATTTTCCAGCTCAGTAAATGCATGTCACAGGAAATAGTGTATGAAGATGTATTGTCTGAAAAGGGCTATTATATAAAAGATTTTTCTAATAAAATAGCATGCCCTTCATGATTATACTTCTCATGGAAGCTTTTCCTGAGGGATAGCATTTATTATGGCATTTTAATTATGTTTAGAAAACATTAGTCTTGATTTAACCAATGTAGAAGCATTAACTGCATTTTGAGATACAATTAAAGCACATTAATGTAGATGTCTGTTACTATAAGCATGGTTTAGCTTATGACATGATAACTAGGATAAGTACAGACAAAAAGTTGATGGAGAAAAGCTCAGTAATTGCTGTTGAGCAGTCATGTAAATATTTGTAAAACATATTTTGTCTTCCAGTAAAATAAATACCATACTGACCTGCATCTCTGACTGAGCTTTAGGGCACATGCAGGCTTTATAATTCTGTGATTAAATGTACTGTTGTTTAAGTCAAACATGCAATGAAGTTTATAAGCCTCATGGATCAAAAATTGATTGATGTTCTTAGCATATGTTTACAAAAATATTAAAAGGACCCAAAACAACCTTCTGGTGGCTGACTTGGAATAGGCAGAAAAGAAACAAAAAAGGTACATTTGCATATCTGTAAACCTGTGTAATGATGGTGCGTTTTTTTTCTTTCTCTTTTCCAATTTCTTATATGAAAACCCAAATTGGTCAAATTATGCTTATACATAAAAGTGTGTTTGAATAAAATTTTTGACCAGTTGATTTGGCATCATTTACACAGATTTGATAACAAAACTGTTTTTCACTTCAGTGTTTCATTCCTTTGGAAATTTAGAATTTAAATTCCAGGACTTTATTCTTCAAAGTACAGACAGGTTAAGTGGGTTAGGATCACAAAAGTTATTTCAGAAATTTGTAGAATTTCGGAAACATAAACCTGGTGAAATCAAATGTGAGGCATGTAAATACCAACTAAATCATGACAACTTTAGCAAATAGGATCCATTTAAGATTCATATGATGTTTTTCCTCTATTTAATGCTTAATAATTGAAATCCTAGATTTCACTTTAAAAGTAAATGTCTATTATCTAGTAAATGTTTTCAGCGTATTGATGTCACTGTGTGTCATATGATCTGAAATGCTGTTTAGATGCTTTGTAGATTATGTACATGCATCTATGTGTTTCTTCCCATGAACCTGTTTTTCCTTTGAGGGGAAAGAATAAAGTAAGAAAAAAGAGAAAAGTAATGTTTCTTAGCATATTTGCTACCCTCTGCTTTTGTGTAAGTTCTACTTGTGTAGTTTAAATTGTTGAAATCAGAGTTATGACCAGCAAATTCTGTAATAAAATATGAAAGTCAGATTGATTCAATGGGGGGGGGGGGGGGGGGGGGGGGGCGGGGGGAGAAAAAAAAAGAAGCATAGGGTGTGTTCTGTAGTGTCCAGGTATTTTTTTTTTCCAGAGTTGTTTTGGTTATCTACCTTGCTGCGCTATAAACCATAAAACTATGCTAAAATTGCTTACCACCTATTTTTCAAATAATTTTTATAGCCATCTGTCTTTCTAAACATTTTTGTGAGGGACCGAGTGCTCATAATAGTTTTTTGAGTAATTTAGCTGCTTTCATGTGAGATGTGAAGTTCACAGAATGTCAAGGTTATCCTGTAGCTATTAAACTAGAGTGCAATTAATTCACATATTGCAGCTTTTTTGATAGTATTAAGCATAATAAAAAGCAGATTTGCATCATAAAGGCAAATTAGACTTGTCCAAAAAAACCCCGAAAAACAGTAAAAGTTTGAACCTCGTGACAAAGTCAATAAAATTGCTGGTTTAAAAAAAAAATAATAATTCTGGTGTGATTAAATAAGGTCTTGAACAGTTCTTTCACTTCTTATGTCAGTTAGCCCATTTGGTATTCATGTAATTCATTATAATATGAGCAAAAACACCCTAAGCATCATTTTGGCAGCATCCAGTACACAGGGAAAGTAAATATAGTTGTAGAAATAGCATTGGGAAGAAACATGCAAAAGTTGAAGTTGCTCTGGCTTGTGAATTTACTGTTACGAACTGCTACTAAAAGTCTACAGTATAATTCATATGATTAAAATGGTATCTGAGTGTTCATTTTTATAATTCCATAGCTGGATGTATTGGACAGACTGGGAAGAAGATGAAATAGATGACAGTGTGGGAAGAATTGAGAAGGCATGGATGGATGGCTACAGTCGGCAGATTTTTGTAACATCAAAGATGCTATGGCCAAATGGTTTAACTCTGGACTATCGTGCCAATGTATTATACTGGTGTGACGCCTATTATGATCACATTGAAAGGATATTTTTGAATGGAACTGACAGAAAGGTAAAAGAAAAATACTGCTGTTTTGCCACAGGCATGGTCTTTCTCTGGATTTTATTGTGTTATGTTAAAAATACTTTTCAAGCTTTTTAAGTCTGCATAACCCTGCGGCATGTCCAGTGTCATCTCGGTTGAAACAAGCGATGTTGGCAGTCTAAAATCTATTTTTCTCATGTGATAATGAGTTATATTTTGATTGAGCCACGAAGCTACAAAGAGCTTTTCAGTAGAAAAAAACCCTTCTTTTGGCTCTGCCAGAGAGGCTTTCATTTAACTTCACTGGATAAGCTGTTTTCGATGAATCTCAGTGCCCTGTTTTAGCATTTGTGGTAATATGCAGAGGGGAAACATTCAACAAGTGCTGTCAAAGATGGAGAGAGATTGTTTTAGTTGTTACTAATGGCCGTACTAGCTAGATACAAGTCTGTATAGAAGTTCTGTGTTGTTTTGGAGAAATAACAGAACAGACGTCTGGAAAACTGTTAAAGCTTGGACTGGAGTCTGATAATTGGGGGAAGGTTTAGCATCTGCTTCCTGTACCCTGACAACAGGGTACAACAATTAGGACCCTGACAACTGAAACTTCACCATTAATTGAGAATGGTGGGCATTATGTTTGTGGGAGTATTCTGTCACAAGATATACGTGTCGTGTGACTTCTCATTTATCCTTCACTCATGATTCCTTCTGTGTGATGTGCTTTATAGGATCAATACGCAGATTTCTAGTGCTGAAAGTAGTAACTGTAGACACACTCCTCCCTGTAACTCATCCCTGTACAAGCTCATATTGCTTTAATATTGCTTTTAAAATCCTTTACATTGAGTGATCTGTTGTTGAGCTTGTACTAATGCTGTCGTGTTGCAGTTTGTCATAGTGGCTAGGTCAGGATTTACATTTAGCGCTTCTACTTTTGCTTCATTAAAGTCCTGTAATGGAGCGGGGAGGGAGCTAAGCACACCGGCAGAAAGACATTTTTAAATTCGAGATGCTTGCCTACTGGCAATGCTAGACTTCCTGAAAAGTTCCTGGACAGAACAGGTCTAGGAAGGTTAAATGCAGCTGCCATGGATTACACATGGATTACTAGTAAGAACTGCTGTTTTTGCGGGTTTTGCCTCCCACTAGAACTGGTGAATAATAAGAGCCACCTGTCTCTACAGATTGTATTTGGAAGTGTGTCACAGAATGGTTCTGGTTTTTTGAAAAGTTTTTTTCTATAATCCTGTGATTTAAATAAAATGCGTAACTGAATAAAATTTATGTAGCCAAAAATAACTAGAAGATACTTGCTTGTGATGCTGAATCATTTGTTGTTAGTTATAGAATATTTTGGGCAAAATATAACTGGTTCAATTCTGTGTCGGTATAGTGAAGACTTTTGGGGGTGGGGAAGTCCTACAAGAATTCCATCAGTAGCTGGTGGATAATTGATGGATTAATTTTGATCAAAAGCATTTAACTGAAATAAGGGGTTTTGACCAAAATAATTCCAAGCCCAAAGAGTAAATTTGAAGGGCAAAAGGGGATGATGTTTGTCACCTCAAAGTAGTTGGGTTTTAGTTGGCTTTATCTCCTTGCTCTCCTGGCTTTGTGTCTCCAAACAGAGACAAGGTAGGGCACCTGAGGAACTGCTTCCTTCTTTCTGGAGACAAGATAGAAATACCCTGTTGGGCATTCATTCAAGCAAGGGCCCCAGCCAGCAGAAGACGACTGGAACTTAGTCATTTCCAACTGCAGCTGCTATGTTGAAGTATAAAGGCAGGGCTTCCAAAATTAGATTATTTAGAATTCTGCAGTTTTCTATGTCTTTTTAAAGTAAATCATTCTAATTACTGTAATTTACTTGATGGTAAGTTTAGACTCGTTTTAAAGTTTTGTTTTCGTTCTGTAGGGATTGAAAGTATTTTTGAACTCTTCATCAGACAGCTCTTGTGCAGTGGTAGTTGCAGCTCTTGTGAAGGAGTCCTGAGACTAGAGCTGTAGCAAATGACACGGGTTTAGAACATTTCCGTGGCCAATAAGATAAAGGCAAGATTTGGGGTGTAATTTGTAGTTTTATGTATGAGGTAATAAACCAGAAGTAGAAGGTGCATGAAAAAAAGTTTCTTTTATCTTAGGAACAAACTACAGCACTTTTTTGGGTTTTAGGTTTTTTTTAAGTTATCATACCCCAAACTAGAGAGGAAGTATACAGAAATAAATAAGCAATCTCTGCACTTACTTCACACTTCAACAAAAATAAGCAACTCATACACGCTATTCTTTGCTCTGAAAGAAATAGATATTTGATATGCTTGACAGATACTCAATGTTCTATGAAGAACCATGCTTCCTTGCTAGGGAAGGAGGTAGATATTTACTGAACATAATGATTGCATGGTTACCTACATTCCTCTGTGTTATCTGGCAGGGGACACTTATATACTAAGTTTGAAGTTAGATATTTATGCTGGTGCATAGAATGTCTTTACACTCTTTATTTGATTTCATTGCATTAAGTTGTTATGTTTGGGCATGGTATTTATCTCAGTATTCCTATTTCCCATTTTATGTTCTCTGCAGTGTATGCTAAGAAAAATTAATAATTATTTTAACCTTGCTAATGATCACCTACCACTAATTAATTGCAGGTAGTATACAATGGAAAAGATTTGAATCATCCTTTTGGCCTATCACATCACGGAAATTATATTTACTGGACAGATTATATGAATGGGTCAATTTTCCAGCTGGACCTGGTTACAAGGAATGTGACACTGTTAAGAAGTGAGAGACCACCTTTGTTTGGACTCCAGATTTATGATCCACGTAAACAGCAAGGTATTTATAACATACAATTTCTCCGAATGTCTGTTATAAAAGCATATTTTCCCTTGCAGTCTCCTGGTATTTTGAGGTGACTAGATGAACGACAATAGAAAAAAGACTATGACTAGTGGCATGAGAAGGATACTTTCCATTGTTTCAATCCATTGATGTCGAAATTGATCATCTCATACCTACTAAAAAGTGAATCATAGTATTATACCTGTCTGAATGTCTTCTGTGTATTTACACTGCCTTTATTGCCATTTTTGCTGTGTGTCAGAGAAATTGTAAAAGTATAAAAAAGAATAGATAACATATACACATTGTCTCATAGACATAAAATACATTATTGTGTTTACCTTTTCTTAGATAAGATCACAGATCCTGTCTGTTTTTTCCTTTTTGTAATTTTCTTCCCCATACTGATCTACATCAGCACCGTATGACTTAATCTCCTGAAAGTACATGGTGCTATTACACAGAATCAGAGTAAGTGGCCTTTGAGAGTAGTGGAAGAATCCACAGTTGTTGCTACTTGATGTAAGTAGAGAAATGATATAAAGACCATAGGTTTGCATGGATGGAGTTTAGGAAATGCAATAGCTACTATGCAGGTAAATTTACAAATGTATTTTACTGAAGAAAACTTTGGAGTCTATTTACTGCATACAGCCTTCAGATGAGTTGTTGAATATTTGCTCTCTTTAATGAAAACATATTTCTGGTTAATTTTTGGTTAATGCCTGCTATGAAACATAACAGGAATTAGTGTAAACAAAATACTGTTTGAAAGATGACCATATTAAATATTAATGTCTATGGATCGTGATTTTTGACATGTAGAATATTTTCAGTTCAACACTTCCTGTAGAAAGTTAGAGACACTAAGGTGTTCGCAGTCCTGCTACTTTTGATTTTGTACGTGAACCAGAAAAGTAACAAAATGTAAATTTCACCATTTATCCGAATGCTACTTAGCACAGATACAACGCTTGTTAAAAAAGTGATTTTTATTTTTATTTTAAAAGTTTACAGGACCTATTACGAGTACTTTGTCCCTATGCATAAAGCACAATTTTATTTTCACAGTATCAAGACCTTCAGATCTGGATGTGCGTACAGTGTCTTGGTCATGTCTATCCTTAGCGCTTGGAAGATTTGACTGTGTCTCTGTCATTTGTAGTCAATGAATCGCTTGGAGAGCAACTGATAAAACTAGTGCAGAATGGATAGGATCAAAACATTAGAAAACAGACTTAGGACTCACAGATGGAAAGAAAATATTTAGCCTTTATATTTTTATAGGCATATGTCTATATGCGAAATGTATCTATATACATTTCTCTGTGTGTATACAAAAATGATACACGTATATATGACAATAAAGTATAGTGAATATTTTCCCTATATATACTGGCTAAATATTTTGCATAGGTTTATTTCAGAGGTTTTACATACCAGACGTACTAAATATTTTTGTATTGTTTTTCTTCTGTCTAGTCTTACCATTTTTTTTCAATCCAGCAAAAAAAACAACTGGTGATTTACAAAGGGAAGAAACAGTTTAGTTTTCAGAATGATGCTAAAGTGTAAAATGGGAAGTGCATGTTTGTATAGGTAAAATACTTGGCATGTGATATCTTCGTGTATAGGGTGGTTTAATTTTGGGTTTCATTTTCAAACTTACTATATTTGAAGACTTAGATATGCAGTTAATGTTCTTTGAAGAAGATGAAGACTCCTCTATCTAAAAGCATCTTCCAGTTTGTTTTTCCCTGGGAAAACTGCTTTTTACAATGTCTCACTTAACCACCAAAGGCCCTACCGAAAAGCTTAGTGATTTTCTTTATGATGGGTTAATGTGAAGTCTTCCCTTTCCTGCTGAATAATATTTTTAGATGTCTGGCTAGGCTTTCTTAGGGAAAGCCATTGAGATTAATACTTGATTATGGAGAGCTGAGGTGCGGACAGCCAACTTGTAATTGGTTTTATGAGTATGGAGGCAATGCTGAAAGTTTCTCCTTTCTGATTTTGTAACATCTAATTTTTCAATACCTAAACCAAACTGTAGTATGTGTAGTGCTGTGCTACGTCAAGGTCATTGCAACAGTGCGTCTCTTTCACAGAGGCTTTTCAGGGACTCTCTCTTACTTCCAGTGTCATGGTGTGTTTGGTGTTTTTTGTTGGGTTTGGGGTTTTTTTTAAAGGCAAAATCTGTCCCCAAATCTACCCTCAAGTTGGCCAAATTTCAGAATACTTTGAACTGTGTCTGCTAAGAGAAGATGTCCTGATTGCTTTAAATACTTAGTACTTCTGATACTTTATTCGGTACTCAGAAAGTTTCTTTGTTTTTAGAAAGAAAGGGTAATTTAAAAATGAATGCAGTTTCTATTAGCTTCCAAATAAGCTAACACCAGAGACAGAAGACTAAAATATTTCCTCCTTGACATTTTTAGCTGAATGAGCTTAAATCTTGAGAAAGAGGATTTGGCTCATTAATGCATTCTTTGAAATTGCAATTGGAATTTTGTAAGCTAACTGCAGCCTTTAGGATCTTCCCTTTTTGTCATACTCAGTGAGGTTGATCTTGCATTGTTCCCAAAGGGGCATAAGCATTTATTTTAAAGAAAATGGACCGCTTTTTTTCTTTTTTCTTTTTTTTTTTCTTTTTTGGTGTGTTTCTCCTAAAAGAGCAAGATCAAGGCTGAATCATGTGGTACAGAGAAAACCATAGTAGTTCATTTTATGGTATAAGTTATATTTTATAGCTTATGCGCATGTACCTTAGAAAAAAATTGGCTCTGATATTTTGAGGTTGCTGTTTTGATGCTGCTGTTATTGTCACTGTCTACACAAGCAGAAACCTTATCAATTCGTTTTGGCATTTTTGAATTGAGACTGGCATTTTTATTAGGAGGTCTTTTGGTATCTCCTTAAGAATAAGTGTTTTTCACTGTCTTTGTATCTCATGAGGCATGATCCTCTCACAGAGAAATGGGTTTTTTTCTTGCTTTCAGAGATTAGAATTCATCTTACTTTCTTAGGCATAGTCTTTGGGTCTCTATGCATCAGGAATACCTTAAAAAATGGGGAGGTGGCAGGAAGCAGAGTAATCATAGGAGCTGGATTTAAATCAGCATTGGAACCTGCCAAGGCCTGCGGGTATTTCCACTGCTATGAAAGGGGAGATTGCTATTGATATGTAACTAATTCTTGTGTAAGTCCATATACAGCAGTTAAAATAGCCTTTTTGGAAAGCAGTTGATATTTTAACTCCTCAGATTGCAAAGAAGAGCTGCTTGAGCCCCAGGCTGCTGCTCTTCATATGTGTAGTATGATCCTAAAAGTCGACTTACACAGCTTTAGCCGTACTTGAGGTTAGGTTTATGGGAAGGTACAAACATAAATGAATACTCATGAAAACACAGAATTACAATGGTTAATAAGCATCACTAAATACTTCAGTGTATCTTTTAAATGAGAAGATTAAACAACTGTATATGGTTGCCATAATGTGGTAGGTTTTTTTTCTGAGAATGATGACTGAGATGCACGCACGTTGTTGTTTTAGCTCTGGCCTCATTTTTTTAGCAAATTAAAATGGAATCAGCCTAATTTAATCATATGCAAGTAACAGGGCAGCAGCTCTTTTAAAAGATGGCAAAATACAAAAAATATGATAATAGCTTTGAAATTAGTTTTAAAATTTTGGGAATATTTTAAGAACAACCATATAAAATAGCTGTTATGAATAGCAGTTGAGAAAATTTGCAGAGACTTAACCTGTTTGTTGTACTGCATTTCAGGAGATATTTTAGCCTAGGAGTCACGTCAGCGAGACTGATGGGACTGAAGGTCTCATTGCACCTTCAAGTTGAGGACTTCCTTAAAGCTCACTTTATAAACCTTTTTATCTAGGATCTTGTTGCCTTAACTCTTGGTACTTATATTTTGCTTGTCATCATCCTCTCTTTTATCACTCACTTAGCAAGTAACCTACTGTGCTGTAGTTTGTCATCACAATTATGAGGTTAAGTAGGAACTTTTCATCTTCAAGACGGACCAGTTGACTTTGATCTAGTGTTTTAATTTTGATTTTTTTAAGCTTGCATTGGGCTTCAGAATCATCATGGGTTTTCAAAGTGTTTTCTATATTTGTCTTAAATAGTCTTTTTTTCTATAGCCTTATTCTTTTTTAGTGATCTGACAAATTCACGTATATTCTTTAATTAAATCACTGCAAATTTCCTTGACTTGTGCTCTATAATTTTGAATTCACTTTTGAAGATTATATTTTAGTTTGTTTGTTTTGGCAGATTCTTATATCTTCTTAAATGTTTGTTTTACTGACATTCTTTGATTTGTATAATGGGTGGCCCTTTAAAGACATAGAGAGTTTCAAGGCTACTTTTTCTGAGGTGGTGTTGTACCTGAGGTTTTCCAAGATTTAGATGCAAATGCATCTCTTACTCTTAGTGTTTTCATATTTGGATTTTGGTGAGCATAGGCGTAATAAAGGAGTCGATTTATGTACAAAGGCTTAGGTCATAGTCTAAAACATGAACTCAAGATCCAATAAAGTATTTTAAGTGCCCAGTCTAAACTGGAACTGCTCTATCTAAAATTGTGATCCAGCCCTCACACTTCATAGAGACTTGCAGTTTTCCCTGTTTATACAGCTATGTTCTTGCCATCTCACTCACACCCTGCTCAATGAAAGTACTATGACCACAGTGGCTTCCCACAGCATTCTGTATTAATTACTTTACACAAATTTATTTGAAAGTTCAGTGGTCTTTTAATGGACCGTAGACACATTGGTTCCTAAAAAGTGATGTATGGTAGGTCAGAAAAAAGTCTAGGAATAGATTATTATGAAATGTTCAAGGTCTGTATTGTAAGACCTATTGAGGCACATCTTAAAATTTGAAAATTTTCAAAATCTTAAATTATTTGCTGGTTATAATAATAAAAGTATATATATAATAAATTATAATTTTAAAATGTTTCGCTGCACATGCAGGTATGGCTCTGACAGGGCAGTTTAATACGCTTGTCCACAGCTACCTCTATGAGAACTTAATATTATATTTTTCTATGAAAAGAGAATAGGTGGTGCTTTAAGGAAAGGGAGTTGTGTGTAGTCTGTTTAAACCCAGGAAGTTGATGAATGCTTTGTACACCTAAAAATGAGGAGCAGAGGAAGGAACACCTGCTTTTTACTAGGACAGGAAGATGAAAAAAGTAGTTTTAATTTAAAATTTCAGCGGACATGAAGGTTTATACCTTGCCAAGACTGTCGTTGGGTATCATCAACACTTGAAATTAACAGAGCTTTGATCATGAGAAGCTGAATGTCCTCAGCATTTCATATCAAAGCAATTAGGTCATGACCAAAGTGACACAAACAGAAATCGTAACATTTGCTTCAGTGGGCTTTGGTTTTAAGTCTGCTTGCCTTAAGGAATGAGGTAGTGAGTATGCAGCAGTCCTTGGTAGATGATTAAAACACCTGACAGCTGTCAGTATCTTCATGTGAACAGCCAGCGTACAGCTTTTGGGAAGAAACAATAACACAGAAAAAGAAGACAGAGAAATAGCAAATGTGTTCAGGAAAGAGTAGTGGAATATGTGCCTTGTATTCTATCTGCCATGGATCTCTGTATACTTTTAATTTCTGTTTTCTTTCTCTTTTTTCTTAGTCTGCATTTGTAGTCACATTGTTTTAGCATGTGCAGATGCCAATATACTTCAGAACATTCCTTTATATACTGTTTGATTTCTTAAAACTACTGTGTACATGTAGCTGTGTCATATTAAATATTTTGTAATATTTGTTCCCCTCATAAAAAAGGGAGTTAGAATGTTGTGAGCTGATGGTGTAGTTGTTTTATCTGTTCTTACAGGTTATTGCAACCTGTAACAAAAATTGTTTAAATATTATAACCTGTAGTCACCAAACTATGAGAATAATGCTTCCCTAAAATGAGAGAAAAATAATTGTAAAAAATTCTTCATGTGCTTCCATTCTAAAAAAATATGTTTTAGTTCTAGCATGGTTAGTTTTAAACTTGTTTTTTTTTTTTTATTTTCATAGGTGATAATGCATGTCGTGTTAATAATGGAGGCTGCAGCACTCTTTGTTTAGCCATTCCTGGAGGCAGAGTTTGTGCTTGTGCTGATAATCAGCTTTTGGAGGAAAACAGTACAACCTGCATGGGTAAGAATATCTGAGTTGATACTACTGTTAAGAGATCAAGTCAAACCTGAAAATAAACCGAGAAAGTGTGGTCTCTTAGAGGCTTTTTGTGGTTCTATAAGAAAAGAAATATTCCTTGAATAACGATTCTAATTGAAGACAGATTATTAAATATAATGAAGATTTTTCAAAAAATACAAAATAGTAAGTACACGATATTCAAGGATAAAATGCATTGGGAAATATTTCATCATGTTTGATATGATAAAGCACTTAAATATTTCACTGATCCCTTTTAAAGAATATCAGAAATACCGGAAAATGTTGTGATTAAGTCTATATAAACCAGTTTCAGATTATTATATGGACTAAGTATCTTAAATTGAAATCTGGCATAGAAAATTTTCATGCTGAAACTGTTCATAAAATATGTCAAGCACATATATTTGTATATAATAGGTCCTGACACAGCCTATGCAAATTTCCATGTCTTTTTCTTGCATCTCTTCCTTGGATTCCTTCATTGAAATGTCAATTTAAATAAAAAGTCTTAATAATAAAATGTGGGCTGTTCAATTAAAAAGAATAACTCATCAGATAATACTGGTATTTTTTAAATGTCTAGACTTGATATTTGTAACCTACTCAAAATTTTCTGGTGTTTTTTTTTTTTTGGTTGGTTGGTTTTTTAATCTCATTGATCTATTTCGTGAAGTGTAGTGTGTAAACCTTTACAGAGGTCTCCAGCACTAAGCCTAGTAGAGATGAGTAAAGTATAAGGATTATTTCATAACATGATGAACATTACTGAGCTTGCAATTACCTTGAATTTGACCCAAATGCATGGCTGGCAGAGCCATCACTGTTGCTAAAGAAAACTATTTTTCTTTTTAGCAGAAAATACTGGAAGGTGGACTTCTCACTGGTAAGATGGAATGTAAGCATTAGGAAGAGAGGTTAGACACTTTCAGAACTGAATGAAGCAGGTTTCCTGCTTTTTGCCCAACACACTTCATTGCCCGGCTCTTTCCAAGGACTTTGATGTTCCTCATAGGGTCATAGAGTGATTTGTGGTATTTACACATTAAGGATTCTGAACCTTCTGTTGAGAAATGTATCTGTCTGGATTTACCAATAATCTTGTAGCTTGCTACTTAATTCTACCTCAGCAGAATTTTATCCTTTCTTCTTTGCCGAGTCTGTACCAGTGCATAATGCAGGTGTTTGAGTTGTTGCTTGGATACAAGAATCAGCTTTTCAGTAATCATTTTCTAGCCCTTTACCGTGCACCAGATTTGGTCTGTGTCTGTAAAAATATTTTCTTTTCACTGTTGATGAGGCATTGCAATATTTTAAACTGATATTTTTGCACTATCATCTAAGCACCAATTTAAAAAACAGTTTGAGTGCCATTCCGTTCTGAGTTCTTCCATTTATTAAAAATGTATTACCTCAACCATACACTCAGATATGCATGCTGCTACAGGCTTCAGGTGGAATTACCTCAAATATGCAAAGTTTACTAAAAATGTTCTGAAGAGTGATAACAAGAATTTATATCTATTTATGTAGAGGTAATATTGCATTCTGTACGTATCAAGCTGATAAAATAGATGTGCTTCTTGGCTATTTTTCCTAGTTAAACATGGAGAAGTGCTACCACAGTTGTGCAAAGCTGAACAGTTTCAGTGTAACAATAAGCGCTGTATCCAGGATCGCTGGCGCTGTGACGGGGATGATGACTGTCTGGATGGCAGTGATGAGCATTCTGAAATTTGCTGTATGTATGGTTTTACATTTTAAGCCACAATTCACACTTCATTTTAAAAATTGGAAACAAAGTAATGTAAGTCTGAGGGGAGTCAAACAAAAGTGATAATCTTTGAGCCATTCAAGTAAATCTTCCATTTTCTTCTTTGCCTGCTTATAATAATAATAGTCCTTTCAAATGATACTCGTACTCATTTCATAGCATAGTACAAGAGCATTCATCTTTTGTTTTTTACATCATCACTTCTGGTTCTTTAAAAGTTGGTATTTTTGCTTTGTTTCCCACTATTGCACTTTTTTATATGGGTCAGATGCTAATTCAGGTTGGAGGGGGCCTCAGAATATGTCTCGTCCAACCTTCATAAAGCAGGGCAAGCCTTCCCTCAACCTAGAGGAAAGTGATGGAGCAATTAGTCCTGGAAACCGTTTCCAAAGACATGAAGGACAAGAAAGTGATTGGGAGTAGTCAGCAGGGATTTATGAAGGGGAAGTCATGCTTAGCCAACCTCGTAGCCTTCTACAATTATGTGACTACCTTGGTGGATGAGGGAAAAGCAGTGGATATTGTTTATTGCAACTTTAGTAAGGCTTTTGACACTGTCTGCCGTAAACACCCTCATAAACAAGCTGACAAAGGATGGGTTAGGTAAGTGGGCAGTGAGGGAGGTGGATTGGAAGCTATCTAAACAGCCAGACCTTGGGGCGTGTGATCAGTGGCATAATGTCTAGTTGGAGCTAAGTCACTAGCCATGTACCCCAGGGGTTAATACTGGAGCCAGTAATATCGTCATTAATTACTTGAACAGAGTGCAAACTCGGGGAGTTTGTGGATGGTACCAAGCTGGGAAGAGTGGCTCATGCACCAGATGAGTGTGCTGCCATTCAGAGGAGCCTTGACAGTCTGGAGAACTGGACGGAGAAGAATATGGTGAAATTCAGCGAGCAGAAATGCTTCTAGGGAGAAATAATTCCAGGCATCAGTATATGCTGGGGGCCACCAGCCAGAGAGCAGCTTTGCAGACAAGGACCTTGGGTTCCTGGTGGGCAACAAGCTGGCTGCTAGCCAGCAATGCACCTCATGGCAAAGAGGGCTGCTTTAGGAAGAGCATTGCCATCAGGTTGAGGGAGGTGATCCTTCCCCTCTACTCAGCCCTGATGAGGTCATATCTGGAGAGTTGTGTCCAGTTCTGAGCTCTGAGTCCAGCAAAGGACCACTAAGATGATTAAGGGACTGGCACATCTGTCCCAGATGTTGAGACAGCTGGGATTGTTCAGTCGGCAGGGAAGGGAAGGCTCAGGGGAGGGATCTTACCAATGTTTATAAATACCTGATGGGAGGGAATAAACAACAGGGAGTCAGGCTCTTCTCGCTAACAGGACAAAAGGTAATGGGCACAAATTGAAAAGCACGAAATTTTATCTGAACACAAGAAAACACATTTTTACTGTGAGCATAGTCAAACACTAGAATAGATTGCCCAGAGAGGTTGTGGAGTTTCTATCTGTGGAGATGCTTGGAACTCATATGAATGCGGTCCTGGGAAACCTGCTGTAGTTGGCCCTGCTTGAGCAGGGGATTAGAGCAGGTGATCTCAACAGGTCCCTTCCAACCTTAAACATTTCTGTGATTCTGCAATGTATTTTTTAAAAGAAAAACACTGCAAAAACCCCACCAGAAAACCCAAACCAAACCAAAACCACCACCAACAACCACTACCCCTCCCCCCGACCCTTCAAGTTTTAAATTATATGTACTTTATCTTTAAAAATACAGTTTTACTAGAGCTGGGTGTTTTTTTGGCTGAAGAGGAGTCTTGATGTTGAATTGAAAAAAGAATAGAAAACATACCTATTATGTGTCTGTGTCATTTCTGGAAAATACTTAGATAGCCTGCTATAAAATTAGACTTGCAGCAGTGAAAATTCCTTTCCTTACTCAGTTTGTCACAATGCTTCCTACTGCTATCATTAGATCATTTCTCTAAACCAAATCTCCTTTACTGAAATGAAAATACATTTTTCCCTATCAATTGTAGACATGAAAAACTGATACACTCTTTTTCTGTGCAGCATTGTTCTCTGTGTGTCTTATCATAGTTTCTTATTCTTATCTCTTTGAGACGAAACAACTCTAATCTGTTCTTTTTTTTCCCCAGTAGATTATGTTTTTTTTTACGTCTGATTGCTCTTTTCTGAACTTTGCCAAGTGATCCTTGGGGTTGGATGTCCAAAACTGGACATATGTACTTCTTCTGAGGCCTTTGTGAAGCTGATTAGGCTGAGAGAATGTGTTTGTGAGGGTTGATAGTCCCGTTTATAAATCCTTGGGTAAATCTTGCCTGCGTCACACTGGCTTGATGTTGCTGATACATACTGAGCCTCTGATCCTCTGTAATGCCGATGTCTTTTTCTTTATGGCTATTACATAGCTAGTTTTTTCTTTTTCTCCTGCATTTATGTATTTTAATAGTTCCATGTAGTAGTCATTACAGATTTCAGTCCTAATTATTTTTCAAACATTTTTCCAGTTCTGAATTCTAGTGCTTACTAACATTTTATTTTAATACCCAGAATTCTTACACTTAAATAAAGAGCTAAACTAATAAAGACAGTCAGATAGAAAATTTTTTGGCAGAGTTGACTTGATTCTCGTTTAGATTAGTGTAATTTAGACCAATTCATTGATCAAAGCTTGTAATTCTCAAAGGATTTATACAGATATAAATGAAATCAGAATCCTGTCCCAAATCTGTATGTGATATATAGTTTAAGTGGCCAGTATAACAGCAATCTCTTTTCAACAGTTGTTGTAGTAACTTCAATAGTTCTTTTTGAGTTAGTCCGAAATATTTGCAATCATGAATAGAATACACACACAGAGTAATAAATATATATGAGCAAAAACGTAACTGCCATTTAAACCAATATCCATGATTTTAAAAAAAAGTCTTCATTTTTTAATTTTATTGCACAGATGATAACAGTTTTGTTCTCCAGTCACATTGCAAATTAGGTTGCTTCGTAGCTATTATGAAACTTGGAATGCCTTTCTGCTCAGATTATTAATTAATCTTTACTTTCAATGTTCTTGCACCTCCGCACAAAGCACTCGTGAAGGGTTCATGTGCTATTGATATCACACTCGCTCTGTGTTGTTTTCAATAGGAAGAATAGGTAGAAAGGTCAAAGATAAAAGCTACTGAAATGTCAAGGATAAGCCTGCAAGACATCCTTTCATTTTAAATACCGTTTGTTTCCAGATATATGTTAAACTTGAAAAAAGAGACTGTGGATGGCTGAGTAGGTAGAAAATAGCTTGAGATTATTTTTAAGCCGGCATTTTAAACTGTGAATAGTTTACTGCTCTTGTGTAGATCAAGATTAGAAAGATCTGCTAATAATAGATCCTGTTGTTAGCATAAAAGAAGCAGAACTTATATACTTACTACAGCTGCAAGAGCCGGCCAAGAGTATTTACATAATTTCGTCCTTCCTATGATAGTCGGTAGCTAGCAAAAACATTTTTGTGAGATACCTTGTTCACTCTTGAATACCAGATTTTTTTGTCAGTTTTACACTGTGTTGCATATTTCACTTTTTGACACCTACAATTTCATGGTAAGCAAACAGCAGATCTGTATGTGGCCATTGGCAGTAATGTGCATCATTTTAGAAGCATTTTATAACCTGCCTAAACCTCTGCTTGCTGTGGTATAATATTTTTGGATATGCACTTAGCAACTTGCATCTGTTCCCTTTGGTGTTTGGTTTTGTTTATATGCACTTTAGTTTGCAAACCTCATCACGTTGATAAAATGTGATTGAGGATATTTATCTTTAAGGAACTGGCAACATTGTAAAATGCTGCTACCTTTTATCACCTAGCAGTTAATAGAAAAGAATCTCCATATTGACACTATTATGATGGGAGAATCTTTACTATGTATTGTTTAATTTATGATCAAAGTACTGCAATATTTTTTAATTGGCTGGTTTGCTGAACAATTTTTATATCATGGTGATTATATATACAAGATAACCATACTAACTGCATCACCAGGAATACCACTTAATATATTATTTTCAGCTCTTTTTCTCTGATTATCTTCTTAGGAAAAAAAACTCTCTTTTTTTCTCCCCAGTCAATCATAGTTGTCCTGATGATCAGTTTAAGTGCCAAAATAATCGCTGCATTCCGAAGAGGTGGCTTTGTGACGGAGCTAATGATTGTGGCAATAATGAAGATGAATCAAATAAAACCTGTGCAGGTAAAAATTTTACTCAGTTGCACATACAAGTTCTCTAACTCCAGTTCTATAAACAGTTCAAGACTGCTCTGAACTGAGCTGAACCAGTCTGCTACTAGTAATCTGATTATTGCCATTTTAAATTAATTCAGATTTTGATGCCACTAAGGCTGGAATATAAATTATATTTTACTTAATCTTGGTGCTTGACTGTGCTTTCCAAAGTAATTCAGCACTTAATCTGTCCTTATGCGTTGACTGTCAAAGTACTGCTTAGGTAAAAACTTGTCCCTGCTAAATCTTTTTTGGCAGTTAGAATTTTGTTTGTTAACATGCTGTGATGAGTGCCATGTCACTAGTAAATTTTATTTTATGCTGACAAAAGCATAATTAGCTATTCAGTTTCCCCTCGGTAGCTTGAAATTGTTTTCATTTGTAAGTTATTAACTGTGTAGTGGATTTTTAAGGAAATACCAAAGTGAAAATTGTTTACTTATTCCACTGCAATAAATCATGGAGTTCCAAATCTGTCCTTTGCTTGTGTGGAAGTGATGTTTAGCACTGATCAGCAGAGTATACTAAACAGTCATTAAATATCTGAGGTACAAAATATCAATAGACGTCAATAAGCTGATGACTGTTTTAAACTGAAATGTAGTGACAGACAGCATACATTTTGTATTGAAATATTCCCTGAACTCATTTTCCTTGATTTAAATTTTTGCATGCGTAATAACCTGTTCACTTTGTTACTTGTGCGGTTTGGCTAAAAGCCCCCTAGTGCAAATGCAGACCTATAGTGTCCGTATCACCTCTACAGTATTATTGTGGATTGTAATACATCTTGATATCCTTTGATATTCAACATTTTGCTTGCAGGATAGGAATCTGATTTAAAGATGATATTTTGCATCCCTGTGTCTGTTGGCTGTGGGTTGAATTTTGTATTCTTGTTTTTCCTTTTGTTCCTGCAGTGGCAAACACTATTCATTTAAAAACCCACTTCTCTGAAATAGTTTAAACTTCTATTCTTTGGTTGTATTTTGGGCTATTTCTATGAATAAAAAGGGAAACGATAATTATGAATAGCAAATGAAGGAATATTCTTTTGATTATTGGGGTTTCTGATGTCTCAGTCATTTCTTTTTAAAGTGTGGAATTACATATAGATGAACTCTAAAAGCTTATGTTTGGAATCAAATTGTGTGTCACTCGCTAGCATTGTAGTTATGGGTTCACATTTTGAATAAACAAAATTATAAGTAATGTCAGTTTTCTATGTTAGATTTTTATTGAAGGTTTACTGTTCATGAGCTCTCAAAGTAATTTATTTAGTTACATAGCATGATTTCTTTAGTGATCTTTATTTATTCAGAAGAAAGACATACATCATTTCCTTTAATGGATCATTACAGCTGCATATTTGCAAAGGCAAACATTCTAAAACAGTGAGGTCAGGCACATCACACACATGCCATTTTTCTGTGTAAATATGAATCTCACTAGATCATTGTTTATGTTAGGAAATACAGTTTGTTAATGTTCCGATTGTAAGTTAGACATTTTTTAAGCCTTGATTTTTATTTCAACGCTAGTACTAATGTTAATTTATCAAACTTCAATGCTTTTCTACCACCTAGTTATGTATAATTCCGTATCAAACTTCATGTTCTCATATGTTGAAGAAATCACTAAGAATTCTACGCAACAGAGCTAGAACACAGTGCTGCAGATGATGTCAATTTTCTCTGAAATCAAAGCAGGTGAATGATGTTTAGTTCAATCAGGTAAAATGAGCAGCAGGTGAGGAGAGGCCCTCCTGACTTGAAACTTCTGCATACAGACATGCACTAAGAGACCTAACAGATTTAGTCCATTTCCCTTGCATTTTTGGAGTATTTTGTCTTGACAGCAAGAACGTGTCAGGTTGACCAATTTTCTTGTGGGAATGGACGGTGTATTCCAACATCATGGCTATGTGACAGGGAGGATGACTGTGGAGATGAAACCGATGAAATGACATCCTGTGGTAAGTACATTTTCTTTTGGGGGAAAAATTAAAATTATTCTATATGAAGTTAAATGTATGAGGGTCTCTTTTCACATGAACTTACGGATAGAAAAAGTATGAAGGGCCTTTTAATTTTTATATGAACTGATAATATTATTTCTGAAATTGCAAATATAATTTATTTGATTAATAAATAAACCTAAAGTAAAGGCTGCATTTTCTATTAATGAGTTTTTAACTATAATACCAAATATGCAGATCAGTCAACACTTTTCTAATTTACAGCCCATTATCAAATACTGTCACCTTCAGAAATTGATATTTATCTCGGCCACATACCTCTTCACACGTGCCCTTCAGCATACTCTAGATGTCAAGAAAATCAGACTGTTTCAAGCCTGAACAGAAGGATGTTTTGATGTTATATTTTGCAGAAAAAAATAGTCATTCTTGGTTGTATCATGAGAGGGTATCAGCAGCTCTGCTGATTGCTGCGTTACTGAGATATGGCAAAGAGAGGTGTGCTCTCTCATCAGCTGCTTCAAAACAATTAAGGTTTTTGTAAGTCAGCATGACTGCTTTCATCTGTTTGGTAGGTCACAAGTAACTGCTGTGAGTCTGAGAGCAAAAGGGTCAACGAGCTGTCTGCAAAATATTGTATCAGGGTCTTCGCTGTTTACAAAGTCGTATTTGTGATATTTGAATTACTAATATGAATTAGTAAGTATGCTTCAACATAGTAGGATATGTTTCTGAAATTACTTAGTAAGATTTTTCAAGAAAGAATGCTAATTATTTTAGTAGCATTGGTCGTAAACGTGAAGTGACAGGTTGTGCTCAAAAAAATTAAAATCTAAAATTTACCTGTTAGGATACTTAGTGGTTAGACCTGTATTTTTCTCAGATATGGGTGATATTCTAACTTGATTCACTGTTATAAAAATAAATTGTTTCTTAATCAAAACCAAACTATGAAAGCAATGTAGTTGATAAAACATACCTTTTTTTTGCCTTTAAGCTACTTACCACTGTAAACCGTTTCAGTAGGGTTAGTAGAGTTCTATTACTGATAACAGTTTTTCTGCACAACTCAGTACCTGTGAAGCACTTGCAGTGAAGAGTGAGAAAAAAATAGAAAGTAAATGCATAAATGAAAGTCATAGGCTGACACCATGATGCCCTGTGTTTCATAAACATGAATCTCCAGGACCTCAATTACCAGAGAATCTATGGAAGACAATGTGTAGGATCCAATCAGTAAATTATGTTTATCCGTAATCCCTTAAATTTGTTTGAGTTTTAATTATTCATGACCCATTAGTCGAGTTTACATTGTTACTTTTTGAGTCCATGTGTGAGTCTCAGAATCTCCTCCTTCTATAATTGCATTCAAGATTTCTCAAGATTTTTACAGGTCATTAGTTGTTATATTTCTGGAATGTTCACCTGCTTTCTCTTGCCTTATTTCTTATTACTTTCTTCCTTTTTCTTCTTTTAATAGTGACATAGACCAGAAAAAAAGGAAGCTCATTTTATATTGATAGTAATTGATATCTGATCAGTTACTTCAAAATAGATAACATTTAATAAAATCTAAATAAAGTCATTATGTGAGTAAAAAGGAGAATATTGTTAAGGTAGACTTCTAATTGGCATGCTTCAAATCGAGTAAGTTCTGTTGTGTACGGATGTAAAATAGATGATCCCAGTGGACTCACTGTATTTTGCAATCTCTAGATTTATCCCATTCTGTGTAGTGGTACAGCATGGTCCTTGGTACTATAATAGTTTACCCGACTAGCTGCACCTTGTGTTCTTAGACACCTTATCAATATGCGGATGACATTAGTCATCTGTGTAATTTTTTTTGTAATTTTTTTTTTGTGTTTTGTTTGGTATCCTGTTGGCTGATCTGGAGTGTTTCTTCAGTTAATTTAATAAGCATTTATTTCACCTGTTGCTTTTTGCTTTGGCCAAACTTTTCATATATTTCATGTTTCCAAATCTTGTTTCTTTATCCTTGAGCACTGTGGTTGTGCAAATGTGTCAAATATATCATTTTTCATTCTGCCTTATAATTTGATGGCTAATGGGCATGCTAATGGCATTCATTTAGCTATTCTATTTAGTGGCATATATTTCTTCTATGAAACAGGTTAAAACTCTTCTTGTATTTGCAAGTTTTTGTTAAAAGTAAAATAATGGTTTGCTTTTTGTTACCATTACAAATCATTTATTTTTAACTGCACCAGTCTTCAGCTGTGAATAACTTTTGGCTCCTGTTGATTCAAGAACTTAATCATGCTTATATTAGCACGTAGCTGGGGTGAGCAAAACTGGGAAGATGATGCTGGTATCATAATGCATATACATTTTCTTAAGATACAACCAGAATTACTAAGCAGCATGACACTTCTGATTTGAAAAGAGACCCTCCTTGTTTTTCTATTGCTTTCCTGAAGGAAACAAGACTCGTGGTCAATTTTTTGTGTCTATCTGTTTGTGAGTTCATTGTCATACCATTTGCACTCAGTAACAGAAGGGTGAAAGAAGTCTCAAAAAACCAGAGCTTTTATAAGACTGCTGGATAGCAGAGAGAAATGAGATTGGTGTCTACACTGCGGCGAGACTTCACTGTGAACTCCAGGCACCTTTCTTGCTTTCTTTGTCTGCAGGGCAGTCAGCACAGGGATGGCTGTGAGACAGCGACAGGTTGTGCATCTCTTTGTTGTGAAACAGGAAAGGAAAGGAGTACTGGGAAGACCATAGGGACAATGAATGGAAGTGTTGTGCCTGCCCTGTAGGATGTGAGAGGGAGCTGTTGGGTGATGGTGGAGGTTGGGGCTATGAGAAGCAAATACTGGAGATGTTGCAAAACATCCTTGGAAAGACTATAGAGGGCTGAGAATCATGAGATGAGTGGTGCTGAGGGGAATCACACTCCATTTAAAATAGTTTCTGTCCCTTTATACAGGTCTTGGGTAGACAGATGAACATAAAGAAAATAGTCATGAAGACATTCATGTATGGAAAGGGGAAAATTGCTTTTAATATATGAGTTAAATTTGTGGCAAATTATTGAAGAGCTAAAGAGGGAAATTAAAAATTGCTTTCAGCGTTGCTTGAAGCACATAAGGCATATATTGTAGCTAACTACCTTTGTAGTTGCACATCTCCATTACTTGCCTCAGAACAGATTTTTGTTGTCACTGTAATGTGTTCCTGAGGAAAAACAGCTTTTTTTTATTTTTAGTTAAAAACAAAACAAAACCAAAAAAAACCCAAAAAAAACCCCAAAACAAACACACCACCCTTTCTAGGAGTAATTGACAAAGTGTTGTCACCAGTGTTAATTTTTCTTCCCACCCTTTTCTGTGTTGAAGCAAAAGAATAATCATTCAGTCTTAGGATGTTCTTGGTGATCTCTAAATTTGATGCAGCTGGTTTGGTTTTGTGCTTTGTGTGTGACTTTTTAAAGCTAAAACTTAAAAAAAACCCCAACTTTTCAATTGACTTTAAAACATTTTCTGCACTAAAGATGGCAAGAAACAGAGACAGCAAACCCAAGCCAGAAATTCATTGATTATTTCAGTTCTTGTTTTAAGGAAAAGTTTATGGCAAGTTTTAGAAGTTTAGAAAAACTCTTCAGTACTAATTACATGGCCTAATTCTCAAAATCATTCTGAAGTTGAGCAAGTTTAGCTTTGTCATCTCAATTGTAACAACACCGGTACAACCCAACGTAGCTTGAGCAACCTAATGAGGAACACACTTTGAGATTTGTTCTAATCTTGGGCACTTTTGGTGTGGCTGACAGGACTATGCACCATTTTGGACGTTTCTTTCTGTTGCATGTAGGATGTACTGTGTAGGAACTTTCAGTCTGAAATCCTTCAGGGAAGGACAAACACCGTTAAGTAGCAGTTCAGGCAGATTGTTCACGTTGCCATCTTTGGTTTGCATTAGGTATCAGTTAGGAAGAGGTGTCTTATTCTCTTGATGGTCTGCATAGAGAATTTAGGCTCCTCCTTATTCCTTTTGAATCAAGTTAGACTTTCAGACTGTTTCTACGATTTGGTAGGTTTTATAAAGTAGATCTTGTATTTTGCAAACTGGGTGGGTGCAAGTACGGTTTAACGTGTTAGTGGTATGAATATGCATTCCGAGCTATGTCATTGGTTTTAGAAGAAATAGAAGTCAGAAAATTCAAGCTGTTCTATTCAGAAGCATATTAGACAATTATAAAAACAAATCTCTCTGTTTAGTATTGATAAGTCTGTATGAATGATACTGTCTCAGTTTACTACTATTACTGGAATGTTTGGAGGAAATGATTGTAAATAGTGACATTTGCTTTTGGATTTTATTATGTCAGCGTACAGTAACTTTATTTCTTGACTGTTCTTTTGCTTTGTACTTAACCTTCTCATTTTATAGTCATCCATTTCCTGTCTTCTACTGTCAGTATTATTGCAATTGGAGAACTTTTTTATATAAATAAAGACATTGAAAATGTGGTTTGTGTCAGTCATCAAGCTATAATATATAGTCGGAAATATTAACATGCTTAGGGGTGAACACAGCCATGGTCTGGTGGGCATATAGGATCATGTTATATGACACAGAATAATGCATTTCAGTGGTCCTTGTTGAGGAAGGACAGCCTTTGGACTAGTGTTTAGAGTTAAAAGACTTTTTATCCTCTCTTTTTGGTGTCTCATCTTTTTCTCCTCTCTAGATTAAATATCTGGCAGGTGCAAATGTTTGACACAATACAGTTGTGTAATTTATGCATATAGGAGGGTGGAAGATTATTACTAAAGAGGATATACATTAAATAGTTTTTATTTCTTTTTCAACACTCACAGAATTCCCAACGTGTGAGCCACTAACTCAATTTATATGCAAAAATGGAAGATGCATTAGCAGCAAATGGCTTTGTGATTCAGGCAAGTATCAAGTGTTCTATATCTGAAATGAATATGGTAGATAATACATAAATATTACTTTGATACTCACTCTTTTCTTCTGAGACTGATATTGCTAGTTTGGCTTGTAAGTGGTCAGAGAATAAAAATAGCATTTTTAAATTACTGACCTGACCTAGAGAGCAGCAATAATAAGCTTCATATAAGGAATGGTGCAGTGGATATGGTAATAGTTACACATAGTATATTCTGTAGAATGAAGTGTGATGTAAACTTGCAGTACTGAAAAAAAAAAAAAAAGCTAAACTATTTCTTATGAAAGTATTTTCTACTTTTAGAAAGCAAAATAGTTCCGGAAGCCAGAATATCTGATTTTTCTGTTGTTTGTGGGCAAGTTAAAATTAATAAATAGAATCCCTCAGGAGCAAAGGCAAGGAAGACTTTACAATGTAGGGTTTTTTTCTCTGAAAGAGTACATATTTGAATGACAGCTGTTCAAATAAATCTTCTGTCAGAGCTTGTGATATGAGAGTGATGTGATACCAGTCCTAATAACATTGGGTTGGTTCTTCATCCACCGTAACATTTGATATTACAATAATTTTATGAGGCTGAGAAGAATTCATAGCTGTAAGTGGACAGATTCCCCAAATTATCACAGTGTGCTTACTGAAATTCTGTGCAAGGAGACTCTTCAGTGTTTACCTAACATATTTCTTTTCCTTCTCTTGGCAATCATGATCAAATTACGGGAATTGCCTTAAGATTGTTGTAATGACTACAGCATTAGAGTAATGAGAAACTATATTCCACCCTTATCTATATGCTACCATCTTTCTCCAGCTTGCACTGTTGCAAGTACATGGAAACCACATTTGTAATACTATTGAAAAGAAATTCTGACATCAGGTTTTCATTTTGGTTTATATGAAGCTCTTTGTGTGTGTGCTTACTGTCTAAGTTTACTTAACAAATCACTGAGAATAAAGTAAAACCACTGTGTTTGGAAGTCTGTGTAGTTACACATGACTAAAGCAATGAAGAAAATCTGCGGCCTTCTCATGCTTACTGGTGTCTGTGGTTGACTAACTGTGAATAAGTGTAAGCAGTTAGACTACCCAAAATGACACAGTCAAGTGCTATTGGTAAATTAGAGTTAAGGAATTACTTGCATTAGAAATAATTTTACCCTATGTCTGTGGCAGTAAACATACTATTTTATTTACTGCAAGTTATTCTTCTCTTGCCTTTTTGGAAATATCTTTTTCTCCTCACACCTTTTATTCAGATTTTTTATCTTTTAAAATAATAAAAAAATTAATGTTTGCAGATGATGACTGTGGTGATGGAAGTGATGAACTAGGCTGTATTCACTCGTGTTCTGCTGATCAGTTCAGATGTTACAATGGTAGATGTATCCCAAGTCATTGGGCGTGTGATGGTGACAACGACTGTGGAGATTTCAGTGATGAAACCAAAACAAACTGCAGCAAGGAAGGTTAGCATTTTTTTCCCCACATTTTAATACTTATAAGCATAGAGAGTACTTTATTATAAACACAGAGGACCCTTCTTCAGTCGATGGAAAAAGAGAAAATACTTTTAACCTTGGTAAAGGCTGGAATGGAAATATGTCAAGTGTAATATGATAATTCAGAAGTGTATCATAGAAGAAGAATGCATTTGAAAACAAACTGGGTATTATACTGAGATAAGTTTTGTAGTTTTATTTTACTGAATTATGCTAAACCTGATATTTTTCCTTTTAGAGATGCATGCTGCCTAGATAAAGAGGCAGTAAGCAGCATTCCTTAAGTTACCATTTATATTTTCTGGTTCTTCTTATGCAGTAACACTCTCATTTTTGTGTGATCCAAGTTCTGTTTTGTTGTTTTGTTTTGGTTTTTTTAGACAGTTTTACTGAAGCATAAAAATATTTTAACAAACTACAGTCCCATTTGAATGCAAGACATTGTGTTTATTTGGGTGGGGAGAGAAGGGGAGGATGCTTGTGGCAAAGGATAAAGAATAATCAGATAAGAATTTCTCATAGTGATTTTTTCCACAACAAAGTAATTGTACACAGTCTTATTGGTTTTCTCATGAGCTTATATTCTAGATCTAGCTACAAACTTCATACAAATAGATGAATTAGCAGAATGCTGTGCACAGAATGCTGTGCATGAGTACTGTAAAGTCCTTAATTTTTCTGTATTTACAAAATCTATTATTATTATTTAGCTGTATGAAAATAATTGGTCTGGATTTAAACTACTCACTTTCCTCCCTGTTCACGTCCATTTCAGAGCTGAAAGTCCTGCTCTACCTTTTTGTACAGGACCACGTTATGTTGGGATTTGCACCACTGTCTCTGAAATAGCACTGTTTTACACAGTTATTGTCAGTTCATGCATCTCCTGTGTCCTGCTCTGCTACATGGTGTACGCTTGGCCAGCAACTTATCTTTGCTTTTTTTACGATAGAATGCAAGAATGCAGATTATTTAGAAATAAAACATCAACGAGGCAACTTATAATAAAATAAACCATATATTTATAGACATTCCTATAAGAATTTATTCAAATAATGCTTTTTGGTACAAACAGGAATGTATATGTTTATCATTACTTTAAAGTACATGTTATTGTTGTTAGTATGTTTTGAAATAGTAGAAATACAGTGGTAATAGCTTGGGAAAAGGAGGGCAATGATAAAATTGAAAAGGCTATCATCTAGAAAATACTTAGAGAATTAAGTATGTGATGAATAATTAATATCCATAGCTGTTATGTTTTGAAACATTCAAGACTGATTCCGTAGCTGCACTGAACTGAAGGTCATTGCTGTGGAATTCAGAAAGGCTACAACTAGTCTGCCAGTGCTGTAATAGCACAAGCCAGGCAGGTGTTGGGGCCACAACCCTTGTGTCAGTAGAGCAAAGACGTGACCTTTCAGGTTTTGTGAACTAGGAGATAGACCTTGTTGGAAAAAAAGAGGAGGAGGAGGGAATGTAGCTTCAGGGTGAGAGGCAGGACTTGTGAAGCACCAGGAAAACTTTGTCAGCCTTGGTCCTCCTTACATCTTCAAATTAGTTCTTGTCTGAAAGCTGTGCAAAAAATATAAATAAAGTGATATTTACCTTGAGCCTGTAATGGAAGGGGCAGTGAGGGGAGTGAGCGGGATAAGAATGAGCTTGTCTGAAGCTTGTGTTGGAGTGATGAGTTAGAGAGAATTTAGTGGGGTTTGAGTGTTAGACTTGGGGACTCTGATTTTGGCTTTGGTTAGGAAGGGGGATTCTAAGTTATTGTAGTCTTGTCATGGAAAAAAATCACAGGGGAAAATTCTTCAATGTAATTCTTATTTTTCTAAGAAACTCCCTCCCCTGGAAAATGCAATGGGAACGAATTTCAGTGCAGTCCTGATGGGAACTGTGTTCCTGAGTTGTGGCGCTGTGATGGAGAAAAGGACTGTGAAGATGGTAGTGATGAAAAAGGCTGTAATGGAACTATACGACTATGTGATGAAAAAACGAAGTTCTCCTGCAAGAGTACAGGTACATGCTTGCAGATATGTTTTGTTCTTACTTACTCAGTGTGTGTGTGTGTCTGTGTGATTTGAACACACCTATTTGAATACTGCTTTTAATGTTTAATACTACTGATGTTACTTATTTTACTTGAACCAGGAAAATAATATTAATATGCTTCCCCTAACCTGTTTTCTGATTTAAAATATAAAATGGATGGGTTTCGAGATTACTTAAAGCTGAAACTGTTCTGTATGACAGTACCTCAAACCAAATGCGTAAATGAAGCATTTAGTAGTACTTCAGAGTCAAAGAATTTTCTTCTATTTTCCATCTTTGGCCCTATAAGTTGATTGAAATGGCATAATGTAATTAACTAGAAGACTTCAAAGAACTAGAACTACAGCACTGGAATTTTGAACCATGATACTGGAAGAAAAATGCATTCTTTGAGAATGTTTAAAATAAAATTTTGCTAAGTATACTTCATTAAAACGTGAAAAGAATGTGACAATCTCTGCATGAGGATATTTTGCAAAATAATGCTTAGGCAGAATATTTTCTTAAGGGACAGTCTAGTTAAGGAACAAATTAATATATGTCAGCATTGTATTAATCTTTTTACAATTTCTTCAAAGCTTAATGAAATATTGGGCATAAAATAAACTCTAAAAGCAAAATTTAGTTCAGGATATAATAAGCAGTAATATTGTTGCCATTAGGCAACTATAATTATTATAGGAAAGGAGAACCCATTCTAATGCCTGTGTCTGCAGTATTATCATGCTAAGTGTGATAAATGTTACAGTCTAGTTATGTGAGCTCTGTCCAAGAGTATTTGTGAACATCTATGGATACTGTAAGATACCTTATTCAAATCTAGAATGTGAACAGAGAGTTCATTTTTAATACGTGAACTACTTTAGGATGTCTTAGAAATGCGTGGAGGTTTGCTACTACTTGGATTTTAAAGTTGTACAAATCATAATGTCCGGATAAATAACTATGAAATACTGAATTTCATCTAGACAAAACTTTTTCTTTTGTGTTCTTACAGTTTCCATAAAGATGTAGAGAACGATTAGCTGTGAATTATCCCTTTTTACTTATTGAAACTTTTAATAGAATTGTCTCTTCCCTGAAAGAGACTGATAGAAACCCTGACACAAGAAATACACTTCTTCCATACTGTATTTTTCCTAGTGCTTAAATGGGGAAAAGGTCTCAAACCAGGCTGCCTCATTATGCACTTACCTATGTTTACAGTCGTGCATAAGGAGGGCAATGTCTCAGTCACTTTACAGGATGAACGATGAAATGTGACTTCTCATGCTGCCACATATAAATACAGCAAAAAAAGTATTTTCATCAAATACTTGCTAAATTCAAGGGTACATGGCTTTGATTTAAAGGAAGATGCAGTCATGGTGGTTGGTTGTGTGGAAACATCACTTTAGGAATCAGTTATGAGTTTCATCTATAACTCTTTTCTTTTGCTATTTTCCTTCCATCAGTCCTGGAAGGAGCAAAACTGATGTTCTGGAGGAGGCACGTTGGTAATGCATTGGAACAGAAAACAGCAAAAGCAAACGTTGGTTTAGCTACACTTCAGTTTAATTCCGTGTGGTGGGACAAATGAGTAATAATGGTTTTGTGAGAAATAGTTTCTGTCATGATCCTTTGAGGTTTCAGAATAGACGCTGTATTCCCTATGGATTATTCCAAAGGACTACTGCTGTCTGGCTTCCACATTTGTGAGAATTGTTCAGCTGAGGAGAAACTGGCTAATTCTCCCCTTATAGATTGCTAGGTGGTGGCATCTGGTTTTCTAATACAAAATAGAATGGGTCTGGGTAGGAAATTGTGTACGGGGGGAGGTGAGACAGCTTACACGTTTTGAGGGAAATGGCAGTTGGTGAGAACAGCAATAGTGAAATGTTACTGCCCACTTTTTTGCTTACTTCTTTTTTGCTTCATGGCTGTAAATAGCAGCTGCAGGGTCTCTTCCTACTGTAGTTGTTGGCTCTGGTCAGTCTGTCACAATGCCACAGGCATGACTGTCATGTTACAATTACAGCATTTGTCAGCCTTCAGCCAAAGGTGACTTTTCTGCTTAGAGTAATGGTGATCTCAAGAGCCTGTCATATCCAGCCCCTTTTCTTATGTGCACTTAAGAATATCCAATAGAGGACGTTCTGTAACTTGTATGGATAGCCTTTTAGTAATTCACCTCTAATAGTTGAACATTTTTTTTTTCCTAATAAGTCACTTGAAACTGCTGCAAGGTTACTTGGTTGTCTTCAACTTTTCACCGGTATAAAAATCTTTTGAATATCGAAAGACCTGTTATATTTCTCCTTAACCACATCTTTTGTTGAGTAAACAAATACTTCTCTTTTTCCCTTGCATGTCTTCTATTTTTGTTATATTTTTAAACCTTTAGTATTTTTGTTGGTCTCACTGGAACTGTCCAACCTGTGCGGTTCTTGAGCTGTAATATCCAAAGTCAGGCAAAATGCTTCAGGGCGGTTGAATTAACAGAGTTCAGAATGACTTTTCTAATTTTTTCCAAGAACATCACATGGTTGTTTGTGGTGATGTGTGATGAAAAATATACTAGAGTTTGTGTAGCAGTAGGATATGAGATGCAATAACTACCTGATTGAGATTGACTACTGTTGGTCTGCTTCTAGCCAGTTATTTTCTCCTTTTAAATTAGATTAGGCTTCTTTTAAATTAGATTAGACTAAGATCCAACTTCCTACTTTAAATTCCGATTCTGTCCTCCAAAAATTATTACAGGCATGTACTTCAACTCAGTTTTATGTACTACATAAATCTATCCTTTTTATTTCATCTTCCTACTTTGCGGTTAGTAGTACCGGACCAAGAGCAGAATCTGTGCAATCTCACTTAAAAATTCATCTAATTACTCTAATGATCATAATCGAGTACTTCTGTGAAGACATATGCAAAAGAGCCATGAACGCTTCAGTTTAGTAAGCAGTAGATCTGAACTGCGTTGTATATTTGTCATACTTAATGTTTTTTATATTTATTTCAAGAAGCAGTTCATTTTGTATCTTACCATTTTTAATGCTACCCTGGGGGCTATTATTTTGTACTTGCCGCTGTCGCCGAGATCTGTGAGTCATGCAGGACCGGAACGACAGAACACACCGATGCGATGCACAGTCGAACATTTGTTTCCGCTACAAGCCCGATTTTATAGACAGATCAGTTTAGTTTGTGCAACTAGCTAAATGTTAATTGGCTAATTCCCCCGGGCACGAGCTGTCCATGCGACCCGTCTTTGTCTTCCATTGGTTCCTTTTGATGTTGCCTTTATGTTGCAAACATCTTGGAATGTCCCGTTATCATTCCGTCCTTGATGGTTACTCCAATTTCTTGGCTCCTTTTCCAGCTGCCAGCTGTCTCTTCTTGTGTCCTTCCCAGCCTCGGTACCCGAGATAAAGGTGCAGCCTAAAACTATCTAATGCCTTGCAATCTCATGAGAAGTAGAGGCTTACACATTCTGTTTAGACAAAGAGGTAGTTATCATGTTTATACTGATACTCTGTAGCTTCTAAAGATCAAGGGCAAAGAGGGCTATAGTGTTCAGGCACAGCTGCTACTCTGAGCAATTTAAGGTGATGTCAGAGGCATTGCAGTTTCTTTGGCCTACAATGTTAAAAGTTTCATGTTCTATTAAAAGCTTGAAAGCTCAGTTAGTCAGGACCCGGCATGTACTTCTTTTTTCCTCATGGTAATAATATACTAGAGGAAAAAAAAGAGGAGGGAAGTAGGATTTCTTTAGAATGGAAAATGAGGAATCTATATAGACAGGAAATAAAGTCAAGGGATGATCATCGCAGTGACACTGGAAGAGGGCAGCAGCAATAGTGCTGTCTGGATGGGGGGTGTAAATACAGATGCAAGTATGTGACAAGTTGAGGAGAATGGAGAGATGTTAATACTGAGGAAGGCTGGGAACGAAGGGTTTTTGAGAAGATGATGAGGAAATTGGTAGGGCTGCCCTACAGATTATGTGAGGGCTGATGAGGAAGAAAGGGTTACTGTGGTGAGATATGGCAGGAGAGGAGTTTTGGAAGAGGAGAAGATTTAGTGAGAACATAAGAATGGGAAGTATGGAGGAGTTCAAAGGGTGGGTGGAAAGGATATTGGTCATAAGGTGGGTTTACTAGTGTTGCTTCCACTTGTTCCCTCCCTGCTCCATCTCCTCTCTCACTTTGAGATCTTTAGAGCTGCACATCTTGTACAACTACTTCAATAACCTTTCTGAAAATAACGATGGTTCAGAATGATGATGTTTCTGACTGGAGGAGTGAATTCAGTTGACATTAAAAAATTAAATTAAAAGAAACCACCACAGCAAGTAAACTAGAAAATAATATATGTTGTTTGAATACTGGTTTTATCTTTGGTTCATGTTATCATTGTTTTCTGTGTTAACAGCTTTCATCATCTAAGCCCTGAAATTTTTTCTTCTGTCTCATCCAGCAGACTTTTATAAACATTTGCTTTCTACTAAAAGCTTTTAAATACCAGAAATGACCTTGCTCTTGAAACAAAGTAGTTCAGTCGAAGTCTCAGGTTTGTTCTACAAGACAAGCAAGATCATTGAACAGAACAACATTTTGCTAAATCTTTCAGATTAGAACATTCTTTTGTTTTGATAGGAAAGAGATTGAGTCCATCCTGTAGGTTAGGAAGGCATTACAGCTTTAGGCAGCAAGAAGTAACTGTAAGAGGAAACTGAATGCAATTAATGCTCCACCAAAGTAGTTTTCCTACAGTTGAATACTTCATCTGTTGCAAAACTTCCTGGGCTCAGTATCCTAACAAAGGTTACTTACAACAAAGTAAGTTACAACTTACTCCTAACAAAGACTGAACAGTATATAAAAAGTTAATTGTATTGTACTTATTAGTATTTGTAGGAAATAAAAAATGTTGGAGAAGCCTTTGGATTTGGCTTTTCAACATACTTGTTGCTTCAGAACTTCTTATTCGCTACTTTACATATGTATCTGCTGTGTTACACAAAAGAGCTATGGAAAAGAACAGCTATATCCACTGAGGCAATTAATTTGTGATGGAATTTTACTAAAAAGGTTCCTGGAAACCAAAAATGTGAATTTCAATAAGGGGCAATAAATAATATCAGTGAATTTTAAGTAATGATTTCAAGACAGTCATAATACTTCATTAAGTCTATCTCTAGAATTTTGGCAAAGATTAATTCCTTGAAAGTATATTCTGCTTAAGAACATGTCATAGCTATCATAGTGGAAGATGAATCTTTTATTATAAAATATATCTTCATTAAGGTAAGAGAAAGGCAGGAAAAATGATTTACTCGGTAAATATCTGTATGTAGAAAAGATTAAAAAACAGATTAAGAGCTCTACTGGAAGCAACATCAATTTACTCTGGGATCTGGTTAGTTTGCTTGATGGTGTTTTTCATTAGCTTTCATTCTACTGCTGTGTTATAATAAGATATAAAATCAATGATCATTTCAAGATAATGATGAATATGGACAGTTTTTGAAACACTTGTGATTGCACGTAATGGTAAACTGCATACATATAATGCATACAACTTTGTTTCCCTGTGTCTGTTCAATTCTGTCTTTCAAAAGTAGAATACTTGGGACTTTGAGCACTATAGAAAATGGTGAAATCTTTTCATTCTAATTTACACCACTTGCTATTAAGTTTTCCAGGTGATTTTGTACTGGTAAAATTATGTTGTGTTGTTTGAAACCACACTCACTGTAGCATGATCCTGAAGTTTCACTTCTTGTTTTTTCTTCCCCAAAAGTGAAGGCAGTCTCACATTTGCCTTGTGAGATGCTGCAGAAACATTTTTTTTCATTGGTCTTGTTTTGCTGTATTTTATCCCATTGTCATTCTGTGAGGACGACGGCACCCTTCCCATTAAAGGAAGACTGAAATATCAAATGAAAAGCATTATGCTAATCTTAAGCAAATATTTCTTTTAAAGGAAATAGCAATCTGCTACTGTATTATGGCAGACAGTAGGGTTACCATTAGGGGCAGTTGCTACATTGTGTGCACAGTGGCACAGAGTCTATTCTGAGGTAGTTTTATATTGAACCATGTCATGGGCAATACGGAGTAAAAGACAGCAGATTTGACACTGAAGGTGTATTAAAGAACCAAAAAGATTAGCGTTTTTCCCTAGTTGACCACTTCACACGCTCATTTGCTTGCTTCCCCTACAAAGTCATAATCAGTTTTGATTTCCTGCTGGGAAGATTGCTGCTAAACTGGGAATGTTGGGCAGAAAGTCGTGTCAGTTCATGCTGTGCAACAGTTTGCAGTTACCAGTCTTGGGCATCACCAGTCACTCCCTGAACATCCACCAGCGTTGCTGTCAACAGATCCAGACAATTTCAGGATCTCCTTTCCCATTCCAGCGTGATGTTCTCCACCTATATAGCTTATAGGCAGAAACACAGTACAAGATAAGCTTTCTAACCCATGGTTCTACCTGTTGTCTCTTTGTTAATTGGAGAATAAAGTACGTACCACTTCTGTTCAGTCCAGGTGTTACCAAAATTTACAACTTGCCCCTACTGGTTGTAGCTAGCGAGTCACAAGTTTGTGATTTTTCAGCTCTCAAGCATAATCTTGGTTATTTTTCACCTAATAAAATCCCTGGCTTGGGTGATTCTAATTTAATACCTCTATGTTTTTTTTAAAGATCAAACTCCTTTCCCAATCAAGAGACTGTCTTGCATTTCTAAACATGGATGGTCAGCACAAAAGTGTATTTTTTTTTTTTAATTTTCCCCTTTTGAGGAGTGAAGGTAATAGTTTGAACCCTGGTTTGATAAAAATGAAATCATGTAGGAAGTTTCATCTGCTGTAGCTACTTTGTCTAAAAGCTGATCATTTATCTGACATAATCTGGGAATGTAATGTGTGTACTTCCTAGAAAGATTTTTGTTCCTCAAACTCATGCTAACAGAAAGTCATATTTTGAAACATTGCTCCTATGGAAGGCTGTTGGAGTAGAAGATAAAGGAAGAGAGATGAAGAAAAGCAGATATTAAAAACAAACAAAATAAAACCAAAAAAAAAACCCCCAAAACAACCAAACACACAACCTAAAACATTTTAGAACAGTGTCATATATTTAACAGATTATGAGCATGTGTCCTGCCTGTATGCAGTTCTGTTCAGTGTAGAAATAATTAAGACTTATGTTGTTTCGAAAATTAGACTGCCAACACTAATGTGGATGGTGCTTCAGAGTATAAGTACCAGTTGTTTTTTTTAATGTTCGTCTAAGATGAAAGTACTATTAATAGAAAAACATAATAAAACCCCCGTATCTGTGTAATGTTACTGAAGGTTTTTTCTAAAGTTTGCTTCCAGTCTGATTTCCTGTGTTTATTGTCTCTTTTCTCCAAGGGAGATGCATTAGCAAAGCGTGGCTATGTGATGGCGATATTGATTGTGAGGATCAGTCTGATGAGGATAATTGCGAGGGCTATATGTGTGGACCACCAAAATACCCTTGTGCTAATGATACCTCCATCTGCCTACAGCCTGAGAAGCTCTGCAATGGGAGAAGAGATTGTCCTGATGGATCTGATGAAGGCGATCTTTGTGGTACTTCTTTTAGACACGTTTTCCTGATTATTCTTGATATTGTCTGTCACAGTACTTGCTGGTGGAAAAGCAGTTCTTATGTTAATCTTACTGAAATATTATCACAGTAGCTTATGTGAGGATTTTTACTTGATTTAAATCATACTGTGTTTGTGCTTGAAGTATTAGTTTTTTTCAAATAAGGGAAAACTTAGTTCCTTAGGTAAGTCTTTCATTTCCTAACCTGTTAAAATACTCCTGGAGGCAAACTGTTTAAAAGGCTCTGGTGTATATGAGAAGATTTAGGCTAATTTGCAGTTCTCTTCAACTACAGAAGCTTGGGTTGATAGAATCCTTTCAGTAGCTGTGTAGGAGTTCAGGAAGAAACGCGTTGGGATGACTAGGAGGAGTTAACGTGTCTCCCTGATGTGGGTGCTGAAAGGATTTCATGGCATGTCAGACAATGTAGGTTATCTCAGCAAAACCGTATTCAGTAAAAAATGTACAAAAAAAATTTTATAAATCTGACAGAAGCATAACAGATAACATAATTGAATTATTACAAAATATATGCAGAGATAAAATGAATAGATTTAAAACGAATTTACAATACTATAGCAGTAGTATTGTAATATAGTGATGGTTTAGGGATAAAAGTGAAACACGGTTTGTTGGAAAAACAGGTAATTTTATAATTATTTTTGTAAAATTAATTAGATTACAATTATTATATAATTCTATAATATTACAATTATAAATTATATATTTATTAATAATTTTATAGTTATTATATCAACAATTTGCCTCTCCCCACTGACCTTGCTTTGCATGAAGTGTTTTACAATCTCCAGCATTGTTACAAAGCATTTGGAGATGCTTGCGCGCAGTTTCACTCTCTAGGATGTGTCTTTACGAGGAGATGCTGCGCTGGGCTGAGCGCAGTTGCTTAGCGTAGGAGGCAGATTCCCCTGGCTGGGCGAGAGCTGCTGCAGGGTATGGCAAAGAAAGCTTTACACTGTCCTGCTTCGGTGGCGTGCAGACTGTGCTGTAAGGGATGATCCTAAATTCAGTGTTCTTCTGGAATACGTTAAGATTATGTTGTAGACCTACATCCCCTGAGTGGTACATACAAATAAGCTTATGCTATAATTTTTTTCCCCTGGAGTCTCAACAGCATGGGGTTCATATTATTTCTATGTATGGAGATTTATCTTCCTAATGGTAGTAGCCCACTATGACGCCTGTATCCTGTTGGATACTGTATGGGGCCAAGCTTGGTTTTTAATGGTTGGATCAGCATCTGGATGGTGTGTTATTAGTCAACAAGTATTTCAGCAGTTGTTAATTGTTTAGTTTTAAAACATACCTAAGCATAAACTGAAGGGCAAACATGGGATGTTGGGCAACACATTTGCATGTTAGACACATTAAAGAGTTTGTTTTTTGTCATGGTAAAAAAAGCCACAAAAAAACCCAAACCTGAAATCTGAACAAAGGACTGTTAGAAAGCAACCTCTTTTATTTATTTATTTATTTGTTTAAAATGGAAAAGAAATTATTCTTCTGTAGAAAACTGATGTGATTTTTACATCCTATCAGAAGTGAGCAAGGCTTTCGGAGACTTGTTACAATGAAACAAAATAACTAAAAGACACAAATAGATTAAAAAATAAAAGTGAAACCTTGTTTCCAGTGTAACAATGGACCAGTTTGGCTCTCCTATTGATTCCCTGCATCACAGTAGGACTGTGAAGTAAGGAGTAGTTCTATGCTCTTTTGCTCCAGAGGTCACAGAATTTCTTGCAGACACAATTATCATACTTATAATGCAGGTGCTTTAAAGGTTTCACAAATCACCTTCAATTCATTTAGCAGAGCTTTGCGAATCATCGGTTGCCTTCAGAATATAATGTGAAAGCACTGACACAGAGCATGCAAAAGTAGTATTCTGTAGTAGCTGTTATCGGAAAAGGATGAGAAAGAAGTACTAATTTTTTACTACTTATTTGTGCGTGTTTTTTTTGACAAATTGCTTGTGATGTAGACACATAGGAGTAAGAGTTGGACCTTTTTCTCTGAAAGCTCTAGTGGCTGGAAGCAAGGGAAGTCTTAGGGAAAATATGCGTATTTCTCTCTGCATCAGCTTTTGGTCACTATTGAAGATGGCTGAGCTATAATAGTCTTTGGACTCTCTCTGTATGGACACTCTTTAATTATTAATGAACGAAATAATATGCATGAAAGTCTGAAAATGTACACATGTACATTTGCCGTGCTAAAATCTTGAAAGGTTGCAGTAAAGCTACCATGCTGAATACTGACAAATCAGATAATTTTAAAAATAAATATAGAAAGCTGTTTAACAAATGTAAAATTCAGTTTGCACTTCTTTAGAGATCTTTTATGTCTTTTAGTTGACCTGGTGACTTTAAGGATATACAATATAATTGACAGTCCTTGCAGCCCTTAATGTTGGGTTGTTTTTTCCATGTTATTTCAGATGAATGTTCACTAAATAATGGTGGATGTAGCCATCAATGTTCTGTGGTTCCTGGAGGAAGAATTGTATGCTCCTGCCCTGCAGGATTCAGTCTTAGTATAGACAACAAAACTTGTGAGATCATGGATTACTGTACCAAGCACCTTAAATGTAGTCAAGTATGTGAACAGCATAAAAATACTGTCAAGTGCTCCTGTTACGAAGGCTGGAAGCTCAGTAAGGATGGAGAAAATTGCGTTAGTACTGGTAAGTTGAAATTCCATCTGTTTTCAGTATTCCAGATGTTATTACCTGTTATATCCATTTAGTGAGAGGTTATTTCCTTTTTTTTTTTTTTTTTAAAATAAGAAATATAGGCTTGGGTTATCCAAGTGTGTGGCTAATAGCAATCTGGAGAACTCATTAAAGCTGTCCCTGTTCTTGATGCAGGATGAAGGGGTATGGCAATGTTAGTTCCTTGCTTATAAGACTTTCTAAGAATATTAATATCAAATAATGTCTAAGTTGTTTGAAGTTTTATATAGTTTTTCATGTATATTTAATATGCAGGGGAGCTCCATTTGTGTGTGTATATATATGGAATTTGAGGGATTTTTCTTTGTACTTTGGAGAAATGGATCAATCTGTGACATCACGATATTGATCAGTTTTACTTGAGGGTTCAGAAGTTTAATTTTGAACATGCATGCATACACATATAGTCAATTATCTACTGCCTGTTACTGTTCACAATTTAAGCTATTTTTTCACCTATGACATTCTTGTATTTGTTTTTTTGACATCAGTAAGCCCCTTCAGCTCAGTAATCTAGAAGAAAACTAACATAAGCGAAAACCAGAGAGGAGAATGTGTTCCCCTCATTGCTCACTATTGATATTTACTGAAGCATGATTTAGAAACTATGTTATGGGTGTCTTTTTGAAGTGCAGTGTGAATATGTGCATAAAATACAAACATGTATGTGCAATATAAACTGTCATCATATCTTTACCCCCTCGCAGGGAGTTAAAAATAGTATTGATTTTGCTGCTTAGATTTTCAAAATTTCAGTTTAGGATTCTTTGATATTTTTATTCTTTATCATCTTTGGTGGTATCTTGAATTCTGAGTAGAAATATCTCCAACTTATTTAAATATTTTCTAATTCAATAGATATCATGATTAAGATGTTCTTGATTTGTTCCAGATACTCAGCATTTCCTCAGGTGAATCACGTAAAAAAACTCTGAAAGAGTAGGCTAGAAATAAAAGCCCACGTTTCCTATTGCTAGTCACCTGAAATAATTTAGTAGTTAGTAGCCAACTTAATGGTCCATATTTCAGAAAAAGCAAATTCTAATACTTCTGCTTTGACAATGTTTGGGCTAATTTACAAAACATTGTAGAACTTTGTTACAGTAGTAACAAAGCCCATAATTTACTTGGGGCCAAAATATTTTTTTGCATGTAATAAAAATAATGTTTCTTTTTGCTGAAATAATGAATAATTAAAAATTAGTTTTATGTCATGGATGTTCTCTTAAATTGCACACCTTGCCTTTGAGTATTTTTTTTTAATTCATTAAGAATGTGGTTTACTTTCATCAGGCTGAAATAACTGTTGTTATAATTTCCAGAATGATCTCCAAATTGAGTCTTTGTGTCTCCATAATTGTTACTATTGTATGTAATTAGTTAATATGCAGTATGAGATCAGGAACATATGTTGTTCAGACATTACTGAGCTATGCTGACAATAAACTCTCGATCATGCTTCACTGGCATATTACTGTGGTTCTATATGTATGAACCTTATTTTATTGCTTTTAAAATTCTTATTTTATGACACTGTCTTATCATGAGTCTTATTCTCGTTGACTTTTGATCAATCTAATTTGTTTTATTATGGATATTTCCAATAATTCAAAAAGTGCATTCTTACCGGGTTACAGAAATGAAATGATTAAAATCATTTAAGACAATGTTAGGAACTTGGTGGAGGAAAGCTTGAAACAAACTTTAAATTAAAATAAATAAAAAAGCCCGGTATTTGGAAGCTAAGGGAGAAAAACCCAAAGTGAAACATACTTGTGCTGAAAAGTAAGGAAAGTGAGACTACAGTTTCCCAGGTTTTCTTAAGCCCATGAGATATTTCTGCTTAACGTTTACTGATGTTGGTGAGAGTCTGAAGTCACAATCTGATTTTTACAGATTTTCTTAAAGAATGTAATATTAAATATATGATCGGAGACTGGCGATATCAGCTGGTATGAAGAAAAAAATTATACTTTTCTTTACAAACTGTAAAGATACTATTCTAATGCCATCAAAGCTGCAACAAAATTATTCCATATTAAATATTATATATGCTTTTATAGCGACTAATAATCTTGTCCCCTTTCAGTTTATTTCATTTGAAAGGCATGATAAATACTCTGAAGGACAGATCCTCTGATACTTTAGTTGCTGACTGTGTGAACAGCGTTTTAGTAAATTGAGCACAATTTTGGTCTCATTTGTGAATCTGTTAGCCTCAAAATGTCCATACCATTTATCTCTGTGCATGAGATCTGAAATGAACATAAAATAAAGAAAAAAGCTTTCAAGTACTATTACAAGTGGAGTTAAAAGTGATCTTGCGAAGATAAACAGGGACCCAAATGCCAAACTACTTCTTCAATAATACCAGTTGGTATAAAGTAATTCTTGAAGAGCCATAGTAATTTAAAATGCCTTGAACCGGGAGTAGATGTGTATTATATTAGAGCAGTAACTAATAATCATTTTTCCAGGAGAAAAAAAATTATTCAGAGGAAAATTATTACCTTACCCTTCTGTACATTTTTTTTTTTCTATCTAAAATAGCACTTGCCTATATACAGTCAAACATTTCACTGGCACATAGCAATATCCTGTAAAGTTAGTATGCAGCACTTCACTTTTTCAAAATATTGTAAAAGCGTTTACTTGAGTGTCCATCAGAAATCTAATGGGAATACAAATGCTGAAAATGCAGTAATGTATGTTGTTTGGGTTTTTTTTGGATGGCATATCAGAATCAAATAGTGTGCTTGTCAGAGGAGTCTAATAAATTACCAGAGAAATATACTAAATTATGGCATAAGTGTATAGAAATAAATTGACTCTTTCAATGTCTCTTTCAATGTCTTTCCCTTAGTTTCCCTGTTTTCCCCCATTTCTGCTTATGTTCTCTTCATTTCTTGAGTGTTTTAAGTGTTGTTTTTCTCCTTCAGGGTTTCTTCACTTTCCATATCTCTTGTTTTCATCTAGTTTGCTTATTGCTGTTCTGGCATGTGTACTGTTACATTACTGACTTCCCAAAGACTAAATGTTTCATTCACGTTTAAATTTGTATTGATTGAACTAAAAGTATGCTACAGAGCTCCATTATTCAGATAGGAAGTCAATATAAATTATATATTTTCATACTCTTCTTCCTAGTTTCTCTTCGAACACATTTCAAAATAAGTTGTGCTGATATATTGCACTTGAACTCTTTTAGATGACAATAAGCATACAGGGGAAAAAACCCTGTTCTTGAAAGCTATTTAAATTTCATGTTTATGTTCAGCCTTTCAGAATTTGGTGTAATAAAAGTTAAATGAATTCAGAAACACTTAGCTTAGTATAGATTTAGTTAAAAAATGACTGTCAACTTTTTCTAAGTTGTGGGAACTCTGTTATATGGCTAGATATATGTACTTGGAAAAAAGGATGGTGTATGTTTGATCTGTTTTAGCTGGGTTTAAATTCAATTTTGTTATAATTTTCAGATAGCTTTCAATACTAAACTGGGGGTGGGGTAGTCCAATCCTCTCTGAGCAATGTCAAACTTTTAATGAACTGGGGTTTTTTCAGACTCTTTATGAAGCTGTCATTTTCCTTTGAGGTAAATTTCATAAAAGCGCGGTGTAGGTTGCTTGCTGTGCTACTGTTGTTACAGTAAGCTTCCGTTAGCATTTTTTCTGAGAAAGAATTTTAAATTAAAACCACTGGAAAAGGTGAAGCACTATTCTTTCTATACAGTCTTTTTTGAGTGTGTTGTTCAGGCAGTTTTCTTCTGTCAGGATTTTTTTCTTAAACTGTCAATGCAGTTCATGCTTTATGTTTGTATCCTATTTTATACGCTTACCTGTATGGTAAGAAAGCTTGTTGCAGTCACAAAATCAGAAGGTACAGAAATGTATGATTTCTCTCTAATAAATTGATAACAATTACTTTTCTTTAGAAAAAGTTTTAAAGAATGGAATCAATAACCGTTAATAGAATTCAGTTAAGGTGAGATTTTATGAAAATACTCTTAATCATTTGGTAAAATAAACAGTATTTGCTCTCAATTTCTGGAAGAGGAATCAAGTGGGAAAAGCATAACCTTAAATAAAATTGATTTGATTCAGTCTGAAAATTCAAATTCACTATAATATAGTTCATTTTATACAGTCATTGAATGATAAGGTTGGAAGGATGATCAAAGACTATCTAATACTGCTGTTGTTTATCTGCTTCCAAAGACCTTCAAGACACCTCCAGTGGTGAACTCCCAAGTTTCCCAGGGGTGAGATGTTTCAGTGTCTTACTCTTGTAAAAGATTATTTTCTAGTCTGTCTGAGTCTTCCTGTTCCAGTTTAAGCCTTTAATCCTTGGCTTACTTGTTATTTATATAGAAAACAAGGGTTTTCCTGTTTTCAATTCATCAACCTTTTATGTCTGTGGAGAATTTTATGTGCTTCCACTCATCTTATTTTGTTGTTTTTTCAACTGAGCAATTCGGGTTTGTTCATTCTTTCCGTGCAGGCCATGCTCTCTAGACCTCTTACAACACTTCCTGATTTCCTCTTGCATTCCTGTAGTTGATTCACATTCTTCCTTATGAGCCATGCTCAGAACAGGGTACAGTATTGTAGACTGCCTTCACCAAAGCAGGAGGGAGAGAGTGGAAGGGTTACATCATGTTTATTTCAAATGCAAACCTTGAGTTGACCTTATTTACAGTGCCATGCCATTGTTGATCTAATTTTCTAGATTCGTTCCTACAGATCTGGTATCCCATCAGTTTTACACTCAGTTTTATGCAGCTTATTATCCTTGAAACGTGGTACTTAATGCACGTACAATAATACAACTCTAGCCTCCAGTCATCCAGGCTATGGTGATTGTCTCCTACATTAGGTAGAGCAGAGTGGTGGCTGGACTCTGGCTCACAACTCACCAGCCAGGCAATAATTACTACTATCCATTTGGCTATATTTAAATAGCCTTATCAGAGAGGAACGAATGTAAAACTGGTTTCTGTCTACTTTCTGAAATCTTTCCAGAGAAATTTTGCACTGCGATGCGGTGTCTTGTTTGTCACAGTATCAATCATTCTTTTGTTTTATGTAGTATCACATCTGTGACTTGACTGTATATTAGCTACAATAACCAAGGGTCTGAATTTACATCTTTAAATTGTTATAGGAAGGGTAAGAAAGGCGGGGGGGTAAGCAGCGTATGACCTGCTCATTTGACCCAAAATGTCCAAATAAAGAAAATGGTTTTACTTTGTCTACACATATTTTCTTACCCATTTCTTGTTGTTGATTTACATTGATAAGTATCGTACCTTAAATTTGTCAAGATCCCATTGAACTCTAATCCTTTTCATCAGTGTGCTTGATAATTTGCACCATAGGTTATGAAGCTTAAGCTAAACTTCCTCTACTTTGAATGAAAAAGCCCCTTACAACATAACACAGATTTATTAGGTTTCTTTTTTCCATTGTGGTGCTAATTGCTGAGGAACATTAAAGAAGCTGGTGGTGTCCATCATGTATGTTCTTATGCATCGGAGTTGCTGAAAAAAAAAGTATGTCAGTAGCCTGCGGTCTCCTGCATAATAGCTGCCAATTTGTCAGAAATTGGGAAGTGCTATTAAAGTGTTTCTCAGGTTCAACTAACTGGTACTTGTGAAATAGCTACTAATGTCAGTGATCCTGTTCTTCATTAAATTATTTAACTACTGCACAGCTTTGAAAAATTGGCTTTGCAGAAAGTCATTCGTTGCTTTAACAAACAGGATCATTTGGAAAGTCCAAGCCAGATTATGAACAAGTACTTCCAGAGCAGAAACAGCTCTTTCGAGGTATCTGATTAACTTAAATCATCATAGATAATTTAATCTGTATGTGAAATGGTTATCAGGAGAAGAACATGAAATTAATCTTTTCAAAAAGAGCTATATAAGCATCTTTCTATTTGGTTGCAACTTGTGTGACATTTTCTTTGAATATTTTAGAAGAACAATGCAATGTTGCCTGTTGCCATGAACTGCCAATAATCTGTCTTTTATATAAGATGGAGGTTTAATTGTATGGAAAACAAAACCCTCAGTATCATTTGTTTCACTCGAGGAGAAAGAACCGAGGGGGGAGGGGAGGCAGAGGAAAAATTGAAAACCTTTCTTTATTAAATTGGATATACGGAGTTGATTCAAGTTTAGCGAATCCAATTTTTGTATTTCTTGTTTGTTTTATTAACACAGCTACTTGTTTGAAATCTTTTTCATAATCTAAAGTATGTAAGAACTATAATAATCAGTTTTATAGGATGGTTGGCCTATGCAGAGAGCATTTACAGATATTTATGTATAATTTGATATAAGCTCACAGGCACAAATGATCTAGCATTAATTGAATAGCAAAGGAAAGAGAATTTCAGTGGTAGTTGGATTTGTGATGGGGTGTATCAATAAGCAGATAAAATGTTCATTTCCTTATTTGGTAGTTTAAAGTGTGAGGGTTTTTTAAGCAATTCAATTAAAACACTGAGTACATTATATATTTAAAAGGTACATTATATATATTTTAATAAAATGTTTCAACTAATTGTCATTTGAAATAATGTATAACTTAATAGATTATTTTTTTCTGAAACTTTTGAGAAAACAGATTCTAATTTTGATACTATGTGACCTTTTAAAGCTCTAATTGTGGACTCCTTGTGGTAGAGCTACAAAACAGAGTTCAGGAGTTGAGTTTGATACTCCGGAACTTAATGTTTAATAGCTCTAGTTGTGATCAAAGATAATGCTAGAAGGGAGAAATGAGAAGTCTGTGGGACTAAAAATGTATTCAAAAGACTCCTTATCAGAAGATGAATTGTTTTAATCATCTGTTTCTCCTGATAAAGTATTCTGTTGTTCTTATTCCACTTGTCATTTATATCAATATATAACAACATCTTCTTTATTATTCTTTTGAAATGTATAATCTTCTGCTTCCAGATCCGTTTGAGGCTTTCATAATTTTTTCTATTCGTCATGAGATCAGAAAAATTGATCTTCACAAACGTGACTACAGCCTCTTAGTTCCTGGTTTACGAAATACAATAGCACTTGATTTTCATTTCAGTCAGAGTTTACTGTACTGGACTGATGTGGTAGAGGACAAAATATACAGAGGCAAACTCTCTGATACTGGAGGTATGAATTTAATCATTAATTCCTTAACACTGACAACAACTGCAGTTACAGGGTGTTGGACCTGATAAATTGTGACTGAGCTACTATTCACAGAAATGGAATTTATGATGGCGTTCTGGCTTTAAAAATGTGTGTATCTAGATTGTGCTTGATGTAGAACTAGAAAAAAGACTTTGTTATAAAAGTTTTCTTTTGCAATAGGCTGTAGGAGGAAGAAAATGGCAAATGAAAAAGGCTGGTATTTTTTCCTCGTCCAATGAGTGCAGTATTGATTTTTTTTCTTTTTTTTTTTTGTAATATACCTTCACCTTATTAAAGAAGTATAAGAATTTATAAGATGTCTGATTAATCATCTGCTCTCATTAGGTGAAAGATTTTGCTTCAAAATTGTATAGCATTCAGAAAGACTTGTTCTTTGCCCTGGTGACATAATTATGACCTATAAACGAATGTAATCTCATAATATATACAAAACATTCTTTGCTGAAGCGTATACTCAGGTCCTTTCATTCCTGCATGAGCTAACAGGTATAAGCATGTTTAACTTGCTGTTGTAAAAGTTCGCATACACATATGTGTGTATATTCTCCAACAAAATTTTTTTTGTTGTTGTTTTCTGGGGTTTTTTGGTAGATGGTATTTGTGGGTATTTTTATATCCACAGATCCAGACCATGAAAGAAACGCCCTCACTGCTATGTACAGACAGCTAAAGACTTGCTGCTTTTCATTAATGGTTGTGGTGTTTGTGTGAGACCAGTAAGGTAGTCTGTTGTCATTGTGCTACAAACTTGAGCATAGGAAGTTCCATCTTAACATGAGGAGGGACTTCTTCCCTGTGCGGGTGGCAGAGCAGTGGCACAGCTGCCCAGAGAGGTGGGGCAGTCTCCCACTCTGGAGCCATCCCAAACCCGCCTGGATGCCGTCCTGTGCCACTGCTGGAGGTGACCCTGCTGTGGCAGGGGGTTGGGCTGGGGGAGCTCCAGAGGGCCCTTCCAACCCTCACCACTCTGTGATTCTGTATTATAATCACACTGTACCAGAACCCAAGTGACTTCTGTACTGGATTAAAAAGAAATAGTAATAATTTACTCCCTCAGTCTTGCAGCTGTCAAGAACTAACTTGCAACTGCAAAAAGCACTGTGCCTTCCTGGAAGTCCCGAGGGCTCACAGAATTCTTCTGCAGTTGCCCTTGGTGTGAAAAGTTTTGAGACCCTCCAGACAGTGTGGAGGGAACAGCTATTTTTAGACAGTGACAGTATGAATTGTGCATGTGAATTTAAAGGAACAAAGTAAGGCTATTTATTGCAGAGCTCTTCAAAATGTGTAGTCTGAACAGGGTTCTCCCTGCCATTTCTGTTTTCATCACAATCTTTCAGTGTTCTCTTTTTCTGATTGAGAAAGAACTGAAATAGAACTGCATGAGTTTTATCTAGTATGTCTAGTCACTGGGAGGCAAAGCATGAGCATGCCCTTCACAGATGGTGCAAAAGAGGTCCCTGATAATAGGGCACATGCACGTCCCCTGTCTTACTCTGCATGTGATCTCTGACCTTTATGGAAAGTTTCAGAGCTTTACTTACTAAAGCATCAGAGAACTAAAGATTTCTATTGCTGTGGAATGAAGCTTATTTGTATGTTGCCAGAAGTGTGCTTATTTACAGCAGTCTATTGCATTTGTAAAGAAAATATGTCATATGGAGCAAAGTATTATCATCTGTTAGATTAATCAAGAATGCACTCCAAGAGCACATGATAGACTTGTATGCCCATGTCCACTACATCAGACTCTGTATTAGTTCTTTAAGACTCTCTTTCTTCCTTCCCTCCCCTCTCTTTTTTTTTTTTTTTTTTTAAGGTGTTAGTGCCATTGAGGTCGTAGTACAACATGGCCTGGCCACACCTGAAGGTCTTACTGTAGACTGGATTGCAGGAAACATATACTGGATAGACAGCAATTTGGACCAAATTGAAGTAGCAAAACTAGATGGCACTTTGAGAACAACGTTAATAGCAGGAGCTATGGAACATCCGAGGGCTATTGCTTTGGATCCCAGATATGGGTAATTAGAATAATATTAATTTTTCGTGTTGCAAAGTATTTTAAATATACAGGTATAACTGTGAGATTTTGATTTCCTTTTTTACTGTGAGTTATAGTTCCTAATTTGTCAGTTCTTGAAAGTATATTTTGAGTGAAATAGAATGTGTTGTTAGTGTGTTTGCCCCAATGGAAAGGGTTAAGAAAAGGTAAGTCGGAAGATACAGGGGTCTATTTGTTGGCAAATTACTTCCCTTGCTATGTGATTGTCTCGTTTAATCTTTTTAGTGCAGATGATAGTAACTGAAGGTTTTGGTCTAACCTTCCTGTGTGGTTAATGGACAGGTTTAGGTATTGACAAGCTGATTCATCTCACTTAGAGACTGATTTTTTTATATTTTTTTTTTTTTTTTTTTTTTTTTTTTTTTTGTGGGACTTTAAAGGTATAGCTTAGATGTTAGTGGAAGACTAAAAGTTGAGTGAGGTAAATCCCACCTTTTCTGTTTGGTTCTCTGTCTTCACAGCAGAGATAATGCTTGCCAACTTCTGTCAGTATTTTTTCTACCTGTTCATAAGGGATATTATTAAACTGGAATGTTATTAATTGTAAGCAACTGAGTGTAGTAGATTCTCAGCCTACTACCATACATGTTATCTAATACCTGTCATAATTAAATATTTCTAATAAATATTAGATTTTTTCATAATATCAAAGTATTAATTAAAAAAGGCCAAAATCAGTTTTTTTAAAAATGTGCTTAAGATCTTGCCTAATTTTGTTAATATGCTAACAAAGTAAAAACTGTTTTTCCCATAAAGTGTAATTTCAGCAATCATCAAACATATAAATTTATTTCACAATTCCATTTTAAAATCCTCACAGTAAAAAAATCCACTACATTAAAACTTTGCTTAGGATATTTTTGCTTCCTTTAAAAATTGGCTTCTCACTTTTTTTGGCAGAGTAGAAATGACCCATACACACCATTTATATCAAAATCTAAGTCAATTGACTTAAGTAGTAGAGAGGAAGTAAAACTATTCATGAAACCCTTAACTCCCTGTTGAGCTAGGTGTCAGTTCTGATTCTGTATTGAAATTCAGTCTACTACTACAAAAATTTCACAATTCTTGGAGTTAGAGCAGTACTTTGTGATGAGTTTGCAATTTCATATAGCCCCAGAAACTTCATTACCCAATACTGTGTGTAGATGAATCCTCTTAGAGTGGCCAAAAGGTGTAATGGTGAATAGCTACATCCTCTTCTCATAATTATTGTTCTTTTGGAGAGGAAAAAAACCAAACAACCAAACACAAAAACCAACAACAAATTAAATGTGGCCAAAATAATATAAATTACAATGAGTTTGCAGAATTGTCATATTTAATTTTCTTCAGAAACCTGCTATGATCTATCATGTGTCTTCACTGAATATTTATTTCAGAAACACTGCTGTGGACATAGAATCTGGGGCCTTTACCTACTTTTATTTTTATGACCTGAGGTCCCTCTGGGACCTAAAATTCTGAATGAGGAAGTGCATGCTTTAATGAGTAAGAACCCTGCCCTCTCAGCTTGGGTGCTAGAAAGCTTATTTACAGAGTGCATCGCTTATCTACAGAGATCTTTAAAAAGAGGCATCCTGTTGGCAGAAGAATTGGCAGATTAGCTGTTCAAATTAAATGGTTGGGGGGGGGGGGGGGGGGATCAAATCACCGCTCTTCCTGAAACTGAAGGCTTAATCTGCCTTTTGAAAAGCTAGAAGCAATTGTGTGCTCAGTTTTGTTAGAAGTGAGGAAAAGTAAAATCTTTGAATGCAGACGGGAACAGCTCTTCAATCTTTTCACAAATAAATATGAATAAACAAACACTGATTCCAAGTAGATGGCGAGGTTGCCATAGCTCCATGCCTTTGATTCCATCCTGCAGTGAGGCTGAGCGTGTGTTCCCAGTCCACACACACACAGATGCACATCTACAACATACATAAACATATACATATACACGTGACTGGCCACGAAGCTCTACTACACAGGCAGAAACTCAACACTGACACAGACAGCACCAACAGTCTTATCTTGTTAACCTCTCTGGCTCTTAAGGATGAAGTTCTTTTAGTGGGAAATATACATGTATGTGTAATGTGGGTTTCTCCAGGAGCTGGGTTTAGACAGGGCCGCGGCATCACTGGGCTTGCCCCGCTGCTGGCTCCAGGACGTACGAGCCCCCGAGGCTGCAGCCCCACACCAGCTGCTGGCGAGGATCCCACCACGCGCACTGCTGTAGCTGGGCATAGGCAGCCAGTCCTACCCAGCAGCGAGCCCTGGATCCCGGCTGTCCCCAGCTGCCACGCGCACACACACATAAACGTCTCTCAGTCGGGCCCCAGACCTCACGGTCTCTCTGCCAGTTGGCCTGGCCCCCCGGTCCCTCTGGTAGCCAACTCACCCAGGTGCCTCCTCGCTCCCGGAGACACATTGTGATGGTTTGAAGAACCCACAACAATTTATTGTTGTTTAGACAATTATTCTCTTGCCTGATAACCCCTCCCCACCTGGGAAGGGGAATCAGGAAGAATCAAGGAAACCCAGGGGTTGAAATATAAACAGATTTAATAGGATATGACAAGATAATTAACGTTAATAACACTAAAGAACCAATAGTGATCCCACACTAGTATAAAATATTCAAGGATTATACTCAGCCAATTCTGTCAGTAGAAGCTGTGTACTCCCAGCAGTGGACAACAAACTTTAGACACTGCGAGCACTACGGCTTCAGGAGGAAGGGAAGGGCTCAGGGGTCTAGCACCGAGGTAAGTAGTTCTCTGGATCGCAGCCATTATAGAAGAGAAAAACTCCTCAGCCAAATTTCTAATTTATATTGAATGTGATGTTCATGGTATGAAATAATCTTGTTGGCCAACTTGGGTGGAGCGCTCAGGTCTCCTCATCCCTGCACCTGGCTAGCTCAGAAACACTGAGACCTTGAAACCCGCGCACCATAGCTGCCTATAAAGTAAATATTTTCACAAATTCAGACCCTAGAGTCTTCTAAAAATGCAGTTTTCCCAAGCATTAGAAGAGACCTTACTGAAAAGTAAAATTACTAAAAGAGAAATTAACCCCGTGTTGCTCAAGCCAGGACCCACCTGCATACATCCGGCTGCCAAGCTGCTTAATCCGCCTGGCAGCTAGTCTGGCTCTGCCTTTGCCGGTGCTCCCACGCTGACAGGCGCACCCTCCCTCGCTCCGGTGGCTGACACCCCCTGGGTACGGGCCTTGGGACCTGTCATCTGGCTCCAGCTGCTGGCGCACAGCTGTCTGTACACACGGAGCAGAGACCCTCACCCAGGGAGACAGAAATGGAATTTGGAAGGAAGACAAGGCCTTTTTTATACCCTTAGCCTTTATTATTTGAATGTAGCAACTACTATTTGTTCCCAGGTGCTAAGTGGAGAGGCCTTATTGAGTATCTGTTCAGGACTGAAGCCGTCCGATGTTACTTGTCAAAAGTTTTGTTACAGTCTGGCTCTCTGCAATTAGCTTTTTACAGCTAATTAAATGGTTTTGTATCAAAGGTATTCTTTTCCTTTAACAAATAAAAAAAAAAAATCTGTGTTGTTGAAAACTTAACAAGCAGAGAACAGAGTGTATTTTTGGCCTTTTGGTGACACTGCTTCTGTTACTTAACAAGAAACTTCTTTGGTTATATAGGTGAAAGCTCTCTCCATATTGGAAAAACATTGGAGATAGTACATAACTGAAAGAGCCTACCATACAACACATCTTGTCAGTTTTCTTAGAAAGACTGATCTATATAAAATTCATTAGTGACATACCAAAATCTGGGCGTCTTCATTGGAAAACTCTTAATAATAAATGGAAATCTCTAGTTTATGTTCCTTAATCCCTGCTACCTCAAATCACCTTTTTACCTTTCTCCCCTCCCAATCCTCCTCATTTGTGGATTGCTTTCAAAGGCTGTCATTATAATTTTTTGTCATGAGCTGGGTTTCTAATTATAGAAGGAAGACAAGACAAGCTGTTATTTGTATTAATGGACATGAAAAAGGGAAAGCTATTAAACTTCCAGTTTTTTAAAAACTTCTTGAGTTTCATGTGCTCTAACACTAAATGAAATATTACCTCCATTTTACCCTATGACTTCAAGGAATTTATTTAGTTGTCTGCATTCATCTGTTTATTCCTTTAATTTAAAACATGAACGCTTAAACTTTTTTTCCAATGATTGTCGTCTTGAACCATTTTAAGTTATTCTGCATGCTTTAATATTTTTTTTATATCTCTTTTCTTTTCCCTTTCCTCTCACCAGAATTCTCTTTTGGACAGACTGGGATGCAAATTTTCCTCGCATCGAATCCGCTTCCATGAGCGGAGCGGAAAGAAAGATCATATATAAAGATATGGATACTGGAGCGTGGCCTAATGGGCTTACTGTAGATCACTTTGAAAAAAGAATAGTATGGACCGATGCCAGGTAAAGTGATAACAGTATTCCTCTTATCTGTTTATAAATCCTTATTCTTACATACAGAAATGTGAACTACATTGTAAGTGGAATGTAGTTATGTACATAAGGTACATAAAAAGTCTTGTGTGCAAATGCACGGTATGTATGTTTCTTTAATCCCATTGCTATTATACGTGATTTCTTTATGGTCTGTGCCAGCAGACCATAATGGCCCTGACCAGGCCATTCCCCTCTCAGGGACCTCTCCTCACAGCCCCTGTCCCGTGGGCCCAGGAGCCCATTCCAGCTCGGCCCCTGCCTGAGGAACCCCACTGGAGCATCAGGCTCCAGCCCAGCCACAGCACTGCCGGGCACTGGGCCCAGTTGGTCCAGACTCCAATCCACAGGGTGGCTTCCAGACCTGACCCTGCCTCGTCACCACAAACTTTTCTGGTGATGTGGACTCTTGGTTGAACCTGGCTGGCACCCCTGGGGCCTGCCCTGCTCGCCTTGCTCAGGGACAGTGAGATGTGGCCCTGGACAGTGAAGCCGCTGCCCTGCCAGCTGTGGCGTCACCCGTGGCTCCTGGCTCACTGTGCCTTAAAGAGCAGACACCCATTTGTCCTCCCTGACGCTTACATGTGGAAGACGCAAGATATTTCACTGTTTTGTTGGTAAGTTCTTCTGAATGGAAACTGATTTTCCTGCTGTATTTTCACAGCATGGAGGTAAACTTGAATTTAAAAACAGTATACAAGCAAATCAGTATTTCATATTCCTAGTTAAATGAACAATGGGAAGTAAATAATCTCTGAAGTTACTGATTGCACTGTAAATGTTCTTTGGTCCTACCAGTATGTAAGAGTAAAGTTTTTATACTTTCACCAATGTCATAATGGTCATAACGGTTGTGTGACTTTTATTTTAGTTTTATGTAATCTTAAATTTGGGGTTATCTTGTAGGTCGGATGCCATTTATTCTGCGTTATATGATGGAACTGGCATGATAGAGATTATACGGGGTCATGAATATCTCTCTCACCCTTTTGCTGTTTCTCTGTATGGGAGTGAAGTATATTGGACAGATTGGCGGACCAATACACTTGCAAAAGCCAATAAATGGACTGGCCAAAATGTCAGTGTAATACAAAAAACAAGTGCTCAGCCTTTTGATCTTCAGATATATCATCCAAGTCGTCAACCACAAGGTGACTATAGCATAATTAATTATTATTCCGGGGGGGGGGGGGGGGGGGCAAAAAGTATTCTTTTTATGTACAAATATCAGTATATGAATTTGCCTTGAACTGACGATTCTTAATTAGATGTAGTATTGAACACTAGTGTTCCTTGGGTGATAATAGAATCTCTATTCAAAACAAGCTTCATGGGGTCACTGGCTATGAATATTGCCCATTGGGACTCTTGTTCTTGATCTGTTACAAATATAGTGCTGCACCACATTTATTTAAAAGGCTTCCAACTTAATTATTTTTTTTAACTGGAATAACTAATCTGTTAAAAGTGAGCATAACAGTGTTAGCTGTCTTTCTCTTGCTTCCCTCCAGAGGAAGATGAACTTATCTGTGAAATAAACTGTGTATACAATTCTTAGGTGTAAATATTCGCTTTGTGCTATAATTTGCCTTAATTTACTCATTCACATAGAATGCTTTGTGTTAGCAGAGGGACCTTAAAGATCATCTAGTTCCAACCCCCCTGCCCTGGGCAGGGGCACCTTCCACTAGACCAGGTTGCTTAAAGCCCGGTCCAACCAGGGATGGGGCAGCCACAGCTTCTCTGGGCACCTGTTCCAGTGCCTCACCACCCTCATAGTGAAGGATTTCTTCCTGATATCTAATCTAAATCTCCCCTCTTTCAGTTTGAAGCCATTCCTCCTCATCCTATCACTACATACCCTTGTAAAGAGTCCCTCCCCATCTTTCCTGTAGGCCCCCTTTGGGTACTGGAAGGCCGCTATAAGGTCTCTGCTGGAGCCTTCTCCAGGCTGAACAACCCCAACTCTCTCAGCCTTTCCTCATAGCAGAGGTGCTCCATCCCTCTGATATCTTCGTGGCCCTCCTTGCCTTGTCTGTCTCTATTTACTTCTCGGTCTTCTTGTTCACACTTTGGACTGTATAACTTAAATTCCACCAATGAAGACTACTACTTTTCTACCTAAATAGCCCCAATTTGGTGTTGTCCATGAAATGATGCTTTTCCAAAGCATATGCTATTCACTCAACAGCTTTTATCTCTTAAAATAACACTTACAATTTTCAGTTAGCACAGTATGGCTTTCATGGGAGAATGAACTCAACCTGCTGGAGCCATGAGTTTGGAGTTTAAAAGTTCAAGAAGTACCAAACTTAGTTTTGGAGTTTTTGTGTGGATAATGACCAAAACTGAAAGGAAGTTCACAGTATATGCACTAATTAAATAATAGGAAATTCTTTAATTATTTCTTGATAAATTATTTTGTAACTTTAGCTTCCCATTTTCATCTGTATAAAGGTTACGTCCCCCTATGTGTGTATGTTTCCATTTCAATTTTATACCAGCTTTTATGATATAACATTTATTTATAGCAGAGCAGTGCTGTACAGTTATGGTAAGCGCATAGGCTTTGTCATTAGCTAGGTAGTCCAACAGTAGTTGTGTATTTAGTAATCTTCAGCTACGATAATTAAAGATAAAACTTTATTAATCTTGAAAAATAAAACTGACCAGATTTTATCTGTCTGATTTAATGAAATATTCTATTTAATTCCTAATGAAAAATGCAGCAACCTGTTAAAACTTAGTTCCTTGAGACTTATTTATAATGTCTGTCACATAGGTAAAAAGACTGATGAATTTCCTATCGTTTCAGCTGAAGCTTCAAATGACTTTGTCACTGAATAGTGAATCTCTCGTTCAGGTGATAAATATTTAGTCAAGAAATTTGATTTATTGAATTCAGTGGTGGTAGGTGTGAAGGTACCAAGAAAGTAATCACAGAGTAGCCCATTAGTTGCACATCTAGTATTTTTCTAGAGTATAACTGTATTTATTATTTCTCTGAAGATTATGAGGATTACAGATACATATATTTTATTTAACTGGTGTAAAATTATTTTCCACTCTAAACTTTATGGCTTCAGTTATGGCAATATATAGACTGTACCTAAGTATGTTGCTAATAACATAAGCAATAATTAAATCCAAATTAATTATAGAGGGACTTGGCACATTTTGTTGTGATTTCATCCTGATACCCACCTGTTGGGTAACGCTGGTCCAAACACGTCTTCCCGCCTTCCCTCATACTTCGCTTTTTCCCCAACTTCTGTCCAGTTGAGGATAGGTGAATCCAAGATACTTAGTACAGTGCTGACAACTGGCAATATTATTCTTCTTCCTACCAGTTATCTCCACTTCTACCACCATAAAAAAGAATTTTAATCGGGCTTTGTAGTTCTTCCTTTTCTGACTTTTCAAATATTGAGCCCTTCACAGTCCCTCTATCCCTTACTTGGGAATCATAAATGTGGATGGAAATAGTTGAAAAGTGTTGTTACATAGTTGTTTGCTATGATCCTGATTAAACTTTGGTTATTTTGTTGGAAGGGTGCTTGGAGATCAAGTCTCTTAGTGGATCTCCATGTAAAGTGAAGAACTAAATGAAGTGACATGTTTTGATATGACTATAGCTACGTTGATGTTTAAAATAAATTTAAAGTTCCAAAACCAAGTATGGACAGGAAGACATTATTATAATATTGCTGACAGTTTTTAAACCCATTCTTGGAAAGAGATTGGAAAGAATTAGAGTATTGATCAAAAAAGAGAACAGAACCCCTTAACCACAGCTGAAATGCCAGCTTTCTCAAGGTAGTCCAACTCTTCAATATAGCTTTCCTATACAAATGTAGCAGCCGTCGGAGGGAAGAATTGGTTGCGTCAACTATCAGAGGGAAGAATTAAGTCTCTGTAGGCTTTTTTATATTTTTATACCAATAACTCATGGGTTATTTGTAAATAACAAAACAGATCACCCAGAACAGAAGAAGTTATGATTAATGAATGAGGTGCGTTGCCCTCTTATTGATTATACATATGTTTAAGTTTACTTCAACTGTTCTTGTGCAGTGGTCTTACTGTTTCCTATCTCCCATAAGCTGTTCATTCTTCCCTAGTAACTTCACAGTCTTTAATTCTCCATCACCTGTCTTTGACTTTCTGTAGGTAAATAGGCTTAAGGATATAGATTATCTAGGATGTGAATAATGCATATTTTATAGTTGTCACAGCTACAATAATGCATAATTAGTATGTGAATATATACTTAAACGTATTCCTTTGTACATATGTGCTTCACATATGCACATGTATATGTACATTTTTTCCTTTATTTTTATAGGTTTGAGTTCAACAGTACTTTCTGACATTCTTGAAATACCACCAGGTGCACTATCTATTAGTAAATTAAATTCTGTTGTTATTGGACACGTCTGCCTACAGAAGCTCTTGGGACGTGCCCTGGAAAAATACCAGTGCTTAAAAAAGAATCTAATATGTGTTTTTATTGTGAGATGTAGCAAAGGGCAGTGACCTAATTTGTATGCAAATATAGGAAAGTAAAAAATATTAATGGAGGATAACACCAATTAGTTCCATGGTCTCTGGATAAACTTCAACTCTTTTGCCAAAAAGTTGATGGTAATAGAAACTACTTTAAAATTCCTATCATGTATACTTTTTAATATTGAGAAATGATATTTTGTTTTTCTTCTCACCCAGGGTTTGTAGTGCTCAGTAAGCTATTCAGACTTTTATTTAGTGGCAATCTTTATTTGACAACATTAAATTCTGACAATTTTGTGTGGCTTTGTAAATGTCTTAGAACCCAGTCCTGCATTAGTTATACATAGAAGACTATGGATGTAGCTCTAATGTAAATGAGTACCAGCAAATAAAAGTCTCCCTGCACACTAGCACTCAAAAGATTTGAAGAACACTTTCTAATAGCATGCGTTGAAGAAAGGCGAGCAATGAATACAACTCGCTGTTAGTTCGTAACTCTAAGCACGATGACAACTGTGGTAAGGACTCGCAATGAACAACTCCTAATCTGCCTTGCAATATGTGACATATGCAGCCAGGTTGCATTTTTCTGATGGTTTTATTTTAAAACAATAATGAACTTGCATTAAAGAATGTTATTGTTTTTCATTGGTTAAGTTCCTTGGGCTTTATTACTTTTTGGAATAAGCCTCTTATGAGAATTTACTTTTTAGGCCAAGGTACTGTTCTAACAAAGCTCTCTGACTTCTGGAAAAAAGAGTATGTATGCCCAGGATCTTAAAATATGGGTGCAGTAAATATGCATCTCTGCACACCCCTTTAATGTAATGGGGTTTGCTATTTTTTATAATTAATCACTTCCTGAACTTAAGGATTTGAGGAACTGTGTTCTATATTTGGCATTTTCACAGTAGCAGTAGAGTTGCCATTAGCCATTTCTTGCCGTCAGAAGAAAACAACTATTTTCTGTTTGGACTGGGGCCAGGCAACGTCTTTAAAGAGAGACTATAGCCCAGGGAGACATCAGTCAGTATTCCGTAGTCACTGATACCTTGGCCTCAAGGCAAGGTATGAGCTGTAGAAGAGTTTTCATCAGTTATTTGCCAGAATCTGGAAGTTCAAATATCAAGTTGTGTAATTGCAGCTTTTATTTTATGATGTAGAAAACACCAGATTCCGATTTATGATTGGCCTTCTGGGTTTGCTCTAAATTATTCTCTTTCAATGGGAGCAATTTCTTTCTATAAATCTCCAGTACCTATCTTTACCGGAGCTAGAGAAAAATGGTGATACTATGCGATTACTTCTTAATTTTTCTTTTAGATTTGTAGCAATTTTGCAATAAATGAAACAAAATGGCACGAAGTTTAGAATCCCAAAATAAAATTAACAGATTTACATTGCAAAATGTCAGTATAAATGTACCTCTGAAGGACAAACATTTTGTAGTCTCAGCTCCATAGGTATATATCTGGGTCAGCTATGGAGGTGAAAGGTTATTAGCTTTTAAAATATTTCATGCAACTTATTTTGGTCAAAATAAAGTAGAGCAGAGCTAAATAAATTCCTATACCCTAAGGCAACATTATTTCAGTTAATCTAGGACAGATGCTAATTGAAGGTGGTGAAGTTATACTGAGATATTTGTACGGATGATGGGTTCATCTGTCAGTACACCACAGGGTACTGTGGAAGGCTTCATGATCTAAGGCAGAATAATGTCACATCTGAGGAATACGAGTTTGAGACCTCCTCGTCTTCACAGAATCAAAGCTGTGTGTCAGGAATGCTATTAATATAGCAAACACAGGTTTTCTGGGAGGAATTTTTTTCTTAACTTACATTATATTTTAAAAACCCACTTTCTGCAAAGAACAAGGCCTTCTATTTTAGGCACAAGAAGTTGCACTTGTACCGTGAGGGGTACTACTGAGGATAGTGATGCGAGGAGTAAATATAGTGCATTGGAAGGATCACAGCTTGAAAACAGTTAGAAAGCTGTGAATTCCTCGTGCATTACCCAGTTTTCTGCATTTCTCAAGGGCATTATTTTGAATTAAAAAAAACAAACAGACAAACAAACAAAAAAACCCAACAAACATGACCATGACATTAATTTTATTTTTTTTACAGATTGAATTTCTATAGACTAAAAATCAGGAAAGGTAGTATATTAACTGCTGAATATAAAAGATATTGGTACCACTGGAGTCTTTTGTAACTAAAACATGAAAAATATTTAACTTCATAGCACTATTTTGTTACAGTATTCTATTGAGGCTGGATTGCCAGCTGTTTAAAATAAATAACTTTTTACAGAAACGTAGCTTAAGATGCACGTGAGCAAAGTTTTGACTATTTTATTTTAGGGGGATTTAAAAAATTTTATTAGTTTGAGATTTTATCACAACGTCCTTGTGTATGTTCTTTCTTTTTACTTCGAAACCAGCAGGGAGATTGGTATATGTATTATAAATCATGCAAAATATATACAGTCTTTCTGAACTTTAAATTGGATTCCTTTGTGCCTTGTGAAAGTTCCATTTTTGTTTTAGGAATTATAAAAGCAGTCTTTCCTACGTTTGTCTTAACTCGGCATCCTGTCTTTGACTACGGCTGATCAGTGCCTACAGGAAGGTGCGGACCTGAGGGAAGATAAGAGGTGTGCTCCTCCCGTACAGCCTGTCAGCTTCCTGTAACTGTCACTGTGGAACCTAAAATGATATATTTGTGCTGCAAAGGCTTTAAAGGCTTTGACTGATTCTCCTGGCATGAACTTTACTAGTTGACTTTTGAACTTAGACAAACTCTTGATGTCTAAAATTTTTTGATGGCTCTGGTATGTAACTGTGCACTGTGTGAGAGGACAGAGTCTTGCTTGTTTTGCCCCTGATACTTGATAATTCTGTCCAGCATGTCCTAGCTCTTGTAATAAGAGGGGTATTGGACAGTCATTCAGTAACTACAAATGTTATCTGTTGCTCCAGAAAAGGATCTTGGAGGTATGGGTGCTATTTCAGTGCTTATTCTCGTGTACGTAACTTGAGATAGTTTTTTCCTTGTATATTAATATACGTGTATTGGATTTCTTCAAATATTTTCTTTCTCAGTCTGTCATGTAACTCTTGCACAGCATTTCACACTTGGATTTAATTTGATCCTTTGTCAACTCTTTGTTGTTACTTACTTCAACAGTAAATTTCTGATTTTTTGAAAGTTTTCTGTAAAGCATAGCACCTGCTTCTAAATTGCCTTTGGCCTTCCCATGTGGTAATAGTACAGCATTACAACATTTGTTATTCTTTTACGTCTGCCTAGTTTGTCAACATACTTTTTAAGGTCAGGTGTTCTAGGTAGCCCATTCTTAGTTTTGGACTTATATGATTAATTACATTTTTCTCTGTTTTTTTTTTTTTTCAGTACTCTTTCATCTCAAACTGTACATGGGGGGAGGAGGAGGCAGAGAATCATTAACAAGAGCTTCAGCATTACCATAAAGCTATCATACAGTATACAATAAAGTATCATGAAGATTTGTGCTAACTTTGAGCTAATAATATTCTTGTTAATTTTGTTTCATGGTGAATATGTAAATTTTTGTTAGATGGTATACTGAGTAATTCTTCAAGTGAATGATTAAAAACTGAAGGAGAAATAGTGAATACAGGCAATAAATATGTATTTTAGAACTAATGTATTCTCTGATCAGTCCTAACTTGCAAATTCCAAACGTTAATGCTAAAATAATCAGACATAATCAGGTAGTATAAAGATTTTAACTTGACCGAGTAGAGCAGAAGGATCTTTGGCTCTATGGAAAGCAATACTACAGAAAGTATTGACAGTGAGCAGAGGATTAGATCCATAACTGGTTTTAAATATGAGTGGGAATAGATTGTCAGCAATTTAAAACTATCCTTTTGCTTTAAGTGTAAATGCATATAATTGAAGGTATAGGCAGAATTTAATCATGTCGCACACCATTACAGTGTAAGATTAAAATTTTGCCTAGCTAAAGCATGATGCCAAGAAGGGGTGGGTTCAATATGAAGTTGATACGGAGGATAAGTTGGTCTACAGGAAACGCATATTTAGGTGTTGTCATTGTAACTGTTCATTTGTCAACTGGGGATAGAAGGTCTGAGGGGTTTTTGTGGGTTACCGGTCAAGAAAAATAAACATTGTGTTCAAATAATGTTTTAGAGAGCAGTCAAGAAGAAATATGATGAAAAAGAGTGACATATGTATATCTGTGCACAGTACGGTGAGAGAAATAGATTGACAAGCAATTAGCAGTGGAAATCAATTAAATAATGCAAAACGCTGACCAGTTGGTGAAGATGCCGGTTCTGTGGGTTGCCATGATCAAAAGGAAAATAAATTGGTGGAAATTATTAGGAAAGGAATAGAGAACCACAGATAGTGAACTGTGATGGCTGTATAAATCCGTATTGCTCCCATATCTTGAATACTGTGTACAGATCCCATAAAAGATACTGAGAAAGCTTGACAGGCTTATCAAGAGTATGGGAAAGGTTTTTGTATGAGGACAGGTAAGCTGATGCTTCTTGAAATACAGGTTGTAGAGCAGCTTCTGTATGATGGCAGTCTGTGAAATCATAAATGGCATGGAAAACATGAACAAAGAATGGTTATGTGGTGATTCACAATAGAAATAGAAGGAAGGGTTAGAACTAGCACAAGGAAATAAAAGAGCCAAATTTTCGAGAGTCAGCTATAGCATACCTATTTGCCTTCAAGAGAATTAGTTTTTATTAGAACGTAAAGAATGGGCTTAGCTGTTATTCAGTGAAAGCAGTATGAATATGACAGGAAAATATATATATGTGCTGGTATAAGTAATTTTTAGATTATGGTGGTTTCCTCCTCTAATTGTGCATGCATGTGGAAACAAATACATCTGCTTTATAACACTTCTTTTTCCACCAATTTTGTATCCCGTGATATATGAAGGGAATTGTGATGTGGACAGATAGTACACAAATTGTACTGTCTCCTCTTTGTTGTGGCTCATAGCACATTTTAACCACAACTTTCTTTAACATGATGATTAAGCAGCATGCCTTTTATTTTTTCTTCTGTATGTTCATTTATTTGAATGTCCACACTTAAACAGCAACTTTGGTAGAGAAGAACATAATGTGCTACTTGCACAGAAAGACAAGATGGGGATTATCATTCTTAGGCCCCAAGTAGATCCTTGCCACAGACAGTTGTATGCATATAAAGAGGTTGAGGTTCCCCTGGAATTACTGCTTCATATTGGCAAATAAATTAAAGGAAATGCTTTTTCACAAAACCTATGATTAAATTTTTAATCTCGCAGCATCAGTGTTAAGACTGCTAAAAATGCAGCATGTTGAACCACTGGGTGATCTCCTGAGATCCCTTACAACAACGATTCTGTGCTCTCCTTCACAATATTGTCAAAACCCTAAATTAGGTTTCATTTTTGATGTCAAGTTCATAGAGATAGATGACTTATATTTGCTAGAATTAACAGTCCATTGATTGATTCTTATTCTGAAGGGCTCTTGGAACCTTCTTAACTTCCATGTCTTTTTCTCAGCTTCACGTTTCTTATCTTCCGCACAAAGTTGTGGACTTGTAAAAGAGAGCACCCCAGACTTTTTTTACATTGTTACTACAGATATAAGAAAAGTGATGAAGTTAAATAACTATTTCTCTATTGTAATTTTTGGGAAAGGCAGAATCAAATATATCATCACATGAGGAAAGTAAGGTATTTACAGTCACAGTATCATCAGGGTTGGAAGGGACCTCTGGAGATCATCCAGTCCAACCCCCCTGCCACAGCAGGGACACCTACAGCAGTTGTACAGCATGGCGTCCAGGTGGGTTTTGAATGTCTCCAGTGAAGGAGACTCCACGACCTCTCTGGGCAGCTGTGCCAGTGCTCTGCCACCCTCAGAGTAAAGAAGTTCCTCCTCATGTTAAGATGGAACTTCCTGTGCTCCAGTTTGTGCCCGTTACCTCTAGTCCATTAGCAGTTGGAGATATTAAGTCATTAACCAAGAACAAATATTTTTAAGCTTATTGTCCCAGATGATTTTTTTTATCAGATGTTTAGAAGAGCTGACAGAGAGGATACTGGATGCTTCTTTTTAATAAACCTTGGAGTAGTGGGAGAAACTGCAAAGGCTGGGAGAGTGCTGAGTGGCCTCCGGTGCTGCCAGTGTTTCAAAGGGGTAAATGGGATGACTTTACAGAAATCTGTAAAAGCCTGTGATTTTATTGATAGAATGACGCAAGATGCTAAATAGAATTCCATTAGCCTTTTTATCCAAGGTTTTGAAATTTTCATTCTGCGTGTAGTACTGGTCAGACAAGCAGTTAAAGGATTCAGGAGCTGATGGATAAGTCTAAGGAAGCATGCATTGATGAAAAAGAAATGGTTGAATGAAGCAAACCTTGAGTTTGTCTTCAAATTTTAGTGCTTGAGTTTGAGCTAAATTTATTTCATGAAGAAATTCAAACATCAGATTTCTCTAGTTATCTAATTACTTATATTGCAGGCTAGCACAGCATTGGAAAATATATGCTAAACTAATAGATTTTGTTAATTATAAATTTGTCTTTATGAGTCAATCATTCCCACTTCCCTTTTCAGCACTGTTAATTTTCTAAGTTTTTTAGTAAATGGAAAAATCGACATTACTTTCTGTGTGTGTATAATAATGAATGAAGATTATAAGAACAGTTTCTAGGTTTTGTAAGACTAAGAAGCCTTCTCCAGTCAGCTTGCTTTCTTTCTCCTCTTTAAAGCAATTATAGCACATCTTGTTCAATCGGTGAAATATAGAAAACTACTTGAAAAAGGCTACGCTTAGGAGAGGTTTTTCTTTGAGAAAAGTAGAAATACTTTGGCATGTTTTTTCAAATTATTTTTGTATGTGAGATTCCCAACTAATATTCTAGTAGGTAGATCAAATTGAGAGGGAACATTGACTTTGCCAAAATTCATCATATAATCTAAGCTTTGACCCTTCACAAAACAAAATTTGTTGTTCAGGTCCTCATCATATTAACTTTTCTTTTATCCCATGTGTCCTGGTTAGGAGTGTACAATTCTATACATTTAAATGCTATAAATAGACTGCAAAATTCATATCTCACTGGGAAAATTTTATCCAATGGTTTCATGAAATTCCAATGATTAGTTTTGTGGCTATACTAAAAAAAAAAAAGTGCTTGGACAAGAGTTGAATATTAACCTAGAAGAAGTGATTAGACTACAAGCTCAGTGAATCAATGAGGCGGGGTTTGTGTTCAGAGTTTTCACCACTTTCTCGCCAGTGCATCTTATGCTAGTTTGACAAACCTTCATTCCAAAAGGTGTTTTTACATTATGTGTATTTCATTGTTCGCTTTTAGCTTCCAATCCGTGCGCTGCTAATGAGGGCAGAGGTCCATGTTCTCACATGTGTCTGATCAATCACAACAGAAGTGCTGCATGTGCCTGTCCACATCTGATGAAACTGTCTTTAGACAAGAAAACATGTTACGGTAAGTTTTCCTTCCAAAGCCCGACAGTTTTATTGTTTTTAAGAATATGTATTTCAATTAGTCCAGTTCAAAATTCTAAAGTCAATCTCCACAGTGCATTTTAATGATATATTTTAAAGGGTTATCTACTTTTTGAGAATGGATAACTTATTCTAATATATGAGGTGTGTGGAGTTTTGATACTTATTGCCACAGCTATTTTTTCTGTTGCTTATGTATATGATATGTTAGTAAAACTTATCTCTGCAAAACAGAAGATTTATACTGCAAAGTATGTCAGCAGAAAATGATGAGTCAGGTAAGCTGAATAACAAAAAGATACATAATAGCTTAAATCTCTACCTGTTCTTCTAAAATTGTCTTAGTTTCATTTCTAAGGATTGAGAAAATGAAATGAAGAATAAATATTAGACATGCAGCCTTGCCAGGGGAGTTTTATAAAAAGTTACAATAAACACTTTTAAGCTATAAATGCCCTCAAAATGTCAAATAATTGTGTCTATTATCTGTAAAACCTTGAACTACATTATTCTTTTCAGTATTGATTAATAATGTTTAGGAAATAAAAAAAATATTTTGTCAGATCAAGGGTATTACGGAATCACAGAATCACGGAATTTTCAGAGTTGGAAGGGACCTCTAGAGATCATCTAGTCCACCTCCCCTGCCAAAGCAGGCTTGCCTAGAGCATGTTACTCAGGACTGCATCCAGGCGGGTCTTGAAAATCTCCAGAGAAGGGGACTCCACAACCTCCCTGGGCAGCCTGGGCCAGGGCTCTGTCACGCTAAGCGTAAAGAAGTTTTCCTTGTGTTAGAATGGAACTTTCTATTTTCCAACTTATGCCTGTTGCCCCTAGTCCTGTCACTGGGAACCACTGAAAAGAGTCTGCTCCATCCTCCTTCACCCCACCCTTTAGATACTGATAAGCAATAATAAGGTCTCCCCTCAGCCTTCTCTCCTCCAGGCTAAAGAGTCCCAGCTCTCTCAGCCTTTCCTCATAAGGGAGATGCTCCAATCCCTCAGTCGTCTTGGTTGCCCTACACTGGACTCTCTCTAGTAGTTCCCTGTCTCTCTTGAACTGGGAAGCCCAGAACTGGACACAGTATTCCAGTTGTGGCCTCACCAGTGCAGAATAGAGGGGGAGAATGACCTCCCTCGACCTACTGGCCACACTCTTCCGTATGTAGCCCAGGATTCCATTGGCCTTCCTGGTGACAACAGCACATTGCTGGGTTGTGGATAATTTACTATCTACCAGGACCCCCAGATCCTTCTCCTCAGAACTGCTTTCCAGCAGGTCCACCCCTAACCTATATTGGTGCCTAGCATTCTTCCTCCCCAAGTGCAGGACCCTACTCTTGCTCTTGTTGAACCTCATTAGGTGGTTCTCTGCCCAGCTCTCCAGCCTGTCCAGGTCACGCTGGATGGCAGCACGGCCCTCTGGAGTGTCAGCCACCCCTCCCAATTTGGTATCATCAGCGAACTTGCTGAGGATACGTTCTGTCCCCTCATCCAGGTCATTGATGAATGTATTGAACAAGATCGGACCCAGTATTGACCCCTGGGGGACACCACTGGTTAGAGGCCTCCAACTTGACACTGCTCCATTAATCACAACCCTCTGAGTTCTGTCACACAGCCAGCTCTCAGTCCACCTTGTTGTCTCCTCATCTAGCCCACACTTCCTCAGCTTCCTAATGAGGATGTTATGGGAGACAGTGTCAAAAGCCTTGCTGAAGTCAAGGTATGTGACATCTACTGCTCTCCCCTCATCCAGCCAACCAGTTATGACATCGTAGAAGAATATCAGATTGGTCAAGCATGATTTACCCTCGGTAAATCCATGTTGACCACTTCCAATAATTTCCTGTTCTTCAACGTGTTTGGAGATGACATCCAGAATGAGTTGCTTCGTTACGTTCCCAGGGACAGAGGTGAGACTAACTGGCCTGTAGTTCCCTGGGTCCTCCTTCTTGCCTTTTTTGAAGATTGGAGTGATGTTGGCCTTCCTCCAGTCCTCAGGTACCTCTCCTGTTCCCCATGACCTTTCAAAGATGATGGAGTGGTCTAGCAATAACATCTGCCAGCTCTCTCAGCACTTGTGGATGCATCCCATCAGGGTCCATGAACTTATGGATGTCAAGCTTGGCCAAGTGGTCTCTAACCTGGTCCTTCTCAACTGAGGGAAAAATCTTCCTCTCTCTAGACCTTTCCCCTTGCCCCCAGGGTCTGGGATTCATGAGGAACAGCTTTAGCAGAAAAGATGGAAGAAAAGAAGGCATTCAGTAACTCCACCTTCTCTGTGTCATCCACCACAAGGGCACCCATCTCATTGATCAGTGGGCTTACATTTTCCCTTGTCTTCCTTTTTATATTGATATACTGAAAGAACCTCTTCTTGTTATCTTTAACCGCAGTGGCCAAGCTGAGTTCTGCTTGAGCTTTGTCCCTTGTAATTTTCCCCCTGCACAGCTTCACTGCATCTTGGTATTCCTTATATTATTCCTTATGATATTGTGGGGATAAAAGTTACCTTTACTGTTCGTTCACAGAAATTGGCTCCAATAACTTACGCTTTTCATAGAGTTGTGTTTTGCCTTTAATATATCACCCTTTTTCATTAGTAGATTTCTAAATTAGAACAATCAACATGTTCTTTTTCTTCTGCCTGTTTACTTTTCACTGCTTACACGTACCTTGTGGTGTTCCTACTGAGTTTTGTTGTTTGCAAAACTTCCCTGCTACAGTGATACTGTTTCTTTGAGATACCAAATGTAATATCTTATGATATACACACGGGATAAGTGGGGTAAAATGTTTAAAATGTGTAAAAAATGTTTATCATTTACCTTTTTTCTGTAGACTTGCACAAGGCCATATTGATTTAGTGGTTTAGTAACATCTTGTCCAGTGTCCAGAATTAATGTATTTTCGCCGTGATTTTTATGCTCTATAACATACATTATTTCTCAGTTGTCAGTAGGCTGCAGATTTTCTGGAGATCTTAAATCATTTGTATAAACTTTATTTACACATTTGTAAAGTGAAGTCAAATGTATGACTTCTGTTAGCGATGTTGTGAGGAAGATGAGGGGTGATGTTTTCCTTTTTTCTAACAGAAAAGAAGAAATTTCTTCTTTATGCAAGGCGTTCAGAAATAAGAGGGGTGGACATAGAAAACCCATACTTCAACTTCATCACAGCCTTCACCGTTCCTGACATTGATGATGTGACCGTCATAGATTTTGATGCTGTTGAGGAACGCTTATACTGGACTGATGTGAAAACACAGACCATCAAGCGTGCCTTCATTAATGGGACTGGCTTAGAAACCATTATTTCAAGAGGTAAATAACATAACATTGAAGTAAAAATAATTCATTATAGGTAAATGTGTGTTATGAGTGCGCTAAAGTGTGCGAGTTCTTGTTAGGTATGCCTTTCACTGGTGCTGGATAATTGATCCAAACCATAAGACAGCACAATTTTGTTTAGGATTCTAGTTCATTTTATTGATTCATAATTCATTTTTATTTAAATAAATTGGGATGTAATTGTAATATTGTTTTTAGACAAGATTGAAATGTGTAGTAAACAATGGAAAGAATGTCTCCTGGGGATGGTAGAAAGAAAAAAGATGAAAACCAGAAAAATAACAGCATCCCGACGTAATTTTGCATTGAAAAATTTCTTGTGGATTTTCTATGTGCTTTGGCTATCTGTGCCGACCTAGCGAAGAAATTAACTCCATCAGAGTAATTTTTTTTCTTTCTGGTCCATGTAGATCTTTCAGCTTTGGCACCGTCAGTGAAATACACGATCTGGTAGCTTTGTAATTTTGGTGGTACTGGTGTTATGCATTTACCTGTTGTCGTCTTGCAACACGTGTCATGTTCAAACTGATTGCCATCAGGCTGTTTGCAGTACTTGAGTGCCATGAAGAAGTGGAGTCTTTTGATAATGTGTCTTTGAATCCTGTATACATCTGTTCTGTCATTGCTTCTTCAGTGCCTTAAAATGCTACAATTAAGGTTTTCCTTTTCACTGAGCTTTTTCATTATAGGTAGGTTGGTTACAGCAGTAAAAGGAAACAAAATATCGCAAATGGAAAATCATGACTGGCTGGTTTTTCTGCAGTTAACACCTTCATTGTTCCGACACTTTTGCTCTGTACTTTGAATACAGAAACTTAATGGATTGTAAAGTCTATACCTGATTGCTTCGACCCTATGTCAGTTGCTTCAGTATTAAAGTGATGCCATTTGTTGTCCTTGATAGTGGTGCTTTTTGTTTGGTTGGTTTTTTTTTTTCCAACCACTGTCAGTTCCTTTCCTGGCAGCACATGATGTTATTCTATTTTGTAACATAGCTACTTGCTTGAAAATAGGAAAACTGTCTGACAGGGACTATCTGGAGGCAAATTTTGCAAACTCTGGTTCCTCAACTGTTAAAGGTATGTTTGAAGGGGAAGAGGAGAAAAGGAATAACTCACTTTTGAAAGATCAGACCTTTTCCGATTTTTGAGAACAAATTGAAAAAACCTGAAAATACTTCCTTAGTTAATTATTCAATGACTTCAGAAAGTTAATTAAACCTCTGCCACAGGTGTCACTTTAGAAGAGATTTGTTCTGTATTAGCATATTTTTGGGAAGTCCTTGGATGAATATGGCAATATCCCTACTTGACTGTGTAGATAAAGTAATTTTGTGTGGGTATCTTTATTTTTCCACCACTATCTTAGTGACAACTTTAATAACATTTGAAGACATTTTTCAGTACCAGTAATGAGAATAAGGTTTAGAGTGCCTCTTAGAGCTCTTCTTTACATCGTGAATTGAGGTCCCTAAAAGAGAAAGATTTGTTATTTTTTAAAATGGTAGTAGAATAAAAACACTGGTTTACTATTAAAAATATATTCTGAAAAATCACAAAACTTGTCAAGAAACTTAATGAAACTTAAAGAAACATACTGTGTGTGAGTGTTTCTGTTTATCATGCATTCTTTCATATTCTTTTTATTATGGTAGCTTCTGTGGTGGAGTTTTATGGGTTTTATTTGTGCCAGATGTAATATTATATTTCAGTTTGCAAAATTATAGTGTTCTGGCACATCAGAATATTATAAGGACTACTTAATAAGTTTAAATGATCTCGTTTGTTTACAGTTATATTTTCGTATTTCTTATAAGAACATAAGAAGCTTTGTAAGCACATACTAGTGGGATTCTCTTTGGATGAAGTCTTATGCCAGTGTCACAAAGATGCCAAAGTCGTACTTTAATCTTTTTAAGAGTATGAAATGCTTGTTTTCTCGTTCCTTCAACCCAAAAGAACTAAAAAGGCAGGGGATTAGTTTAAAATGGGTCAAGGATATGTATTTGGTGTCCTTTGTTATGTGCTCTAAAGTTGGCAAAGTGCCCAATGCCCAATCACCGGTTGACCTTATGCGTATGCAAGCCAGACTGCAGCCACATCCATGTTAGTTTGTCAATGACAATAATTCTGTCAGTGGAAGTAACCACATTAAGCTGACAAAGATACTGTACAAACTGTGAACTATAATGAAATCATTAAATCGCCCTTGGCCTCTTTCCTCATCTACAAAGATGATGGAAAATATAAGCTATGCCAAGACAGAGCAGCATGTTGGTGTCTGCATTGCGAGCAGTGATTTCATACCCAGCATTTTAGGCAGATATATTAATATATATTAACACTTTTAAAATCATTATCTTGCTAAGAAAGACTACCACATACAAAGACCGTGATGAAGCTGCCAAATTAATCATATGTTACTCATGTTTTGCTACCTCAGGTAATACTAGTGGTGTGGGTTAACCCCAAAAGGCAGCTAAGCCCCACACAGATGCTCATTTACTCCCCACAGTGGGATGGGGAAGAGAATCAGAAGGGTAAAAGTGAGAAAACTCATGGGCTGAGATAAAGACAGTTAAATAGGAAAAGCAAAAGCTGCGTGCATAAAGAAAGCAAAATAAAATTCATTCACGACTTCCCATTGGCTGACAGATGTTTAGCTATTTCCAGGAGAGCAGTGGAGTAAGTTGGAGTCTTCAAAATCTTCAGAAATAAACCCCAAAAAATTCTTGAGTGATGTAGCTACTTACCTACTTACGTGCTATAGAACTATGCTGTATCTGTTTTGATTCAGATATTCTGTACTGAGCCTTCCTGGTGCTAAAGAAGGAAGTAGGCTTTTAAACTTCAGCATAGTTTTGTTTTAGAAAGCCACTTGATGTTCTATATGTAAACTATAACTCCCAACTAAAGAAGTATGAGCCTTCCTCTTATGTCATGAGTAACTCTTACGTTCATTAAATGTGATTATTGAACTTCTTAGTGGAGGCTAACTCATTCTACATCATCATCTCAGAAAAAAACCAAACACAACAAACCACACTTTTTAACAGTGCAATGAGTAATAAATGCTTTCTTAAGTAGAAAAATACACTGCAAAAATCCAGTGTATGTCTGGTTATTATATCTTTGGACAATACGTTTTATGCTAATTTTTAAAGAAATGTTTATGGAGGATTTCCCAAATCTTCAGTGCAGTTTTCATGTTCTTATTGCAAGTGTATAAGGCTCGAGAAGAAAAGTGATGATTACAAATTCTTGGCAACTAGTTTATAAACGCATCTTAATAGAATATTGCACAAAATTGTTAACAAACTGTAGAAGAAACTTTTGGGTTTTTTTCACCAAGACTGAGAACAATCTAGAAAGAAAATCAAAAGAACAACTGCTTTCACTTTTTACAGATATTCAGAGTATCAGAGGTCTTGCAGTGGATTGGATATCACGTAATTTATATTGGATTAGCTCAGAATTTGATGAAACACAAATTAATGCGGCACATTTAGATGGTTCCTTGAAAACCTCAATCATCCATGGAATTGATAAACCCCAGTGTCTTGCAGTTCACCCGGTAAAAGGGTAAGATATCTGTAGTTCTAATAAATAAACTCAGAACATTTCTTAGTTCAGGTTTTGAGTTTGCTCATCTGTTTTCTTTCTTTCAAACTTAAAGTAAATGCATGCATTTGAAAGATTTTCTTCAGAATTTCGTAACTGAGTACTGCTTCTCTACCAAAGCTTACTGTTGATTAAATCATATAATTGTTAGTTGTATATTTTGCCGCCTTCTAAACTTATGAATGTTTTCATGACTGATGCATTAAAAATACTTTGTATGCAAAGCAACATTATAAACATGTTCATTGTCTTCTTCAGTAAGCTGTACTGGACAGATGGAAACACAATTAACATGGCAAACATGGATGGCAGCAACAGCAAAATACTCTTTCAGAATCAAAAAGATCCTGTTGGTAAATACCTTTTTTTCCTTTTTCTTTTTGATTGATAGTGCGCTATTATGGACATCATCTTTAAATACTATTTAAGTGCACCATGAGGTTTTTCATATCCTATGTAACAGTGATAAGAACAGGCATAAAGACATGACAGATACTGATGTACTTTTCTGCTTTACAGTTTAGGATATTTTTGGCCTATTCTAATTGAAATCTACTGTAGTGGGTTAAGTATAGTATTATTAACTTCTAGGATGACAGTAGTCGCGTAGACTGAAGGTGAAGGAGAACGCACCTGTAGCTCTCAATCTTTAGATCATGGGTAAAAAAACATAGAGAGCAGGGTTTTAATAAGTTATGTGAGAGGATACTTTGGAAATGTAGAACCTTCCTCACCAGAATCCCAGCTGCATGTTCAAAAGATAATTTGGTTTATAACTTTTCACATACAGAAAAGAGCAACAGTTGAAGCATACATTTCTTGTAATGACTTAACCTCAGTGTTAGTGTTTGAAAATTAGTATAGTTGATGATAAATTATGTCACTTCTGGGGAAAAAAAAAGTTCTCTGTATACATACTATTTATCTATTTTTGGTTCAGCTCTCTTTCTTTTTGTAATTTCAGTTTCTAGAGAGTTAAAGTGGTTACGTCAATTGTTGTTGCCTTATTAATGGCCCATCAATAGAGTGATCACATTTTAAAGTATTGATGGGGTTTCATAACTTAAATGCATTAAGCAAGCAGAAGCAAAAATGACTTAGTTAAATAATTCAATAAATTTGACATTGGAGTAGCACGACATGCATTTTAAACCCTAAATTCAAAGAGTTTTGTAGATGTTATTTGGTAACTCTTTTGTTGTTTTTTTTTTATTTTTTTTCTTTTTGAATCTGTCCACTTGAAGAAGCAGTTATCTATTTATCTGGAGAAAAAAGAGTGGTAAACCCACTAATTTTAAGGTGAAGCATAAACACGTTCAGTAATATTACAACAATATTAAGAAATAAGGCTGCGAGCAAAATTTTGCACTGAATATCCTGTGATCATAGGTCACAAGGTCCTAAATTGCAGTCCTTATTTCTGTCATTGAGTCTGTTCTGAGTAGCAGTAAAGCCACTGAACCAAATACATAGTGGAACAGTAAATACTCATTTTTGTTTGTTTGGGGTTTTTTTTGTAAGTATATCAGTGCTGTCAAAGGCTGCATGTGAAAATCCATGTGGGTTTTGTGACATTTTTCTTCACGGACATGTACAGTCTCACTGGTATCAGGTGGACTATTCAGGTTGGGGTGACAATTGCAACATAAGGTTTTTTTACTTCACCACAGAGCTGCAAGTGAGACAATTTATTTTCTTGCTGTAGTAATGGATTAATTTTTAACACCTTTGAGATCTGATAAGAATTACTTGAAATAGGTTACATTCCAGATTGAAGGTTCTTATTGCATAATAATGAGACCTATTGCATCATAAGGAGACCATAGAGATTGAATTGTTTTTCCCTTTTTGGCAGTCTGAAAACATGCTAAATCATAAAGTATAGAATATGTAGTATGTAAAGAGTGTAGATATATATATGTGTATGTATGTAACGGGAAAATAAAGCTTGAACCTGTGTATTGCTGAAAAACTTTTTAATTGGTAAGCATCTTGGCTCAGTTTTATTGTTAGTTAGGATGGACATGAAAACAGATTCTGTTGCGTGTCTGAGGGAAAATGATCAGATACACTATAGATAAAATGAGTATTAAATTTCCAATGTCAAACTCTAAATTCAAATATATGCAAAATGCCTTTTGAATGGTTTAATTTATTCTTACCATTAGCATAAGACATTCCTGTGCTAAGAACACGAAAACACTGCTGAAGAGCGAGAGAGCCGCAGTCTTAAAACCTAAATTTAATATTTCATTTCTAACTGAGAAACTGTCTTTTTCCATAAGTGAAACTCTAGTTCATGTAGTGCTAATTTTGAGTATTTGAGCAGTGAGGTGAATGATCTAATAAGTGAGTTCACAGGGTGATGACTGAAAAAGACAAATATATGGCTTATTGGAGTCGAATATCCTGATAATTGGTGGGGTATTTAGTTTTCTTGAGGCATAATTTCAGAATTTGAAGAATGAGGGAAAGTATTTCAGTATGTGACCTGAAATATCCTGATGGATTTTTTTTTTTCTCAGTTCAACTTTTATCAAAAAGAGGAGGCGATTTCAACTAAAATATTTTAACACCAAGAGTATGTAGTTTGGAGATTTTGGAAACTGATAATCTTAGGATGACAGATTCATAGAATCATAGAATGGTTTAGGTTGGAAGGGACCTTGAAGATCAGAGAGTTCCAACCCCCCTGCCATGGGCAGGGACACCTCCCACCAGCCCAGGTTGCCCAAGGCCACATCCAGCCTGGCCTTGGACACCTCCAGGGATGGGGCAGCCACAACTTCTCTGGGCAACCAGTTCCAGTGCCTTCCCACCCTCAAAGTGAAAAATTTCTTCCTAATGTTTAATCTAAACCTAAATCTTCCAGTTTGAAGCCATTACCCCACGTCGTATCACTACATGCCCTTGTAAAAAGTCGTTCCCCGTGTCTCCTGTAGACCCCCTTTAGGTACTGTAAGGCCGCAATAAGGTCTCCCTGGAGCCTTCTGTTCTCCAGGCTGAACACCCCCAACTCTCTCAGCCCGTCTTCATAGGAGAGGTGCTCCAGCCATAAGATTGTGTCTCTTATTTTTATCTTAACTTGTACATACTAGATAGGACTTTCTAGTCCATTCTGCAGTTCTAAAAGGCTCACATATAGGTTGATTGAAAAAGGAACTAGTTGCTCGACTTCCATTAAACTGCGTTCTTAGGGATTCAGAGTTAGTGCTTAATTTTATACTTTGTGACTCAGATCATTGATGTCTTAAATTTATTTTCAGTTAAGTAATTTTTTGGTTACAAAACTCTAAATATACAAACCATACATCCAGTGGATTTTTTTAAGGAAATGGCTATTATGAAATTGTAAAGTATTGTATTCTTAGTAAGTTTTGAAATAGCTTGGATAAATAACCTTTAAAAACATACTGTATCACTCTCTCAGCTATATTCAAAGAACTCCATAATAATAGAGGAAGAGTGTTGTTTCGGTTTGGTCTTGGGGGGGTGCCGTGTTTTGTTTTTGAAAGAGTTCAATCCTTTCTTCTGAAAAAACTTAGAGTTTCCATTTTGCTCAGGAGTATAGTACGGCCCTATCTACTGCTTAGCTGTTCCTGTTTCATTTTCTTGGCTGACTCCACTTGAATATCCATTGCTAATTTGTGCTTTCTTTTGAACATATAGCATAGTCTACAAACAAAATGATTGCAGATGTGAACCAAAAATCTTGAGGCTGGCTCTTGAAATTTTCATCTTAAATTTGTTTGTTTTAAAACAGTTATTTCTTAATTATGTATGTGCGTTTAGCAGAGGAATAAACCTAAGGATTTCCTAATGTTAAGCACTGTTTTTTCACTTCAAATGTAATCATCTGTAAACAGTAAAAAAACCCCTTTCTTAAGTCACTAAGGTGTCAAATGTGAACCAAAATTCCAAATACTATTCCTATAATTCATCTAAGCTGTAATAGCAGTATCTAACATTTAATTGATTTAGAATGAATCCCATCCTTAATGTTCTTGGAACGTACTGCTCCCTTAAGCATCCTCTGCTTTTTACAGGTAAAAATGAAGTTAGAGGAACATTCATTGTTTAAACAATAGGTATATGAAAAATGCTATTAAGAGTAATTTCCTTGAACTTCATGGAAGCACCAAATTAAAATATCAAACTTGATTTTCTGGTAGTGGAAGCTAAGATCCCATTACATGCCTTTAAGGTTGGTACCTCTGTGTATGAATTGCTGGAATAACCTTTGGGATACACTTTTGAAATAGTAGCATATTTCTGGAAATTTCAGTAAGGAAATTAGAAAATGCATGTGAAAACAGTGATGGCCTAAGTCATGCTCTGGGCACCCCAAGATAAGAAGGACATGGACCTGTTGAGCGAGTCCAGAGGAGGGTCACAAAGATGATCCAAGGGCTGGAGCACCTTTCCTGTGAAGACAGGCTGAGAGAGTTGGGGTTGTTCAGCCTGGAGAAGAGAAGGCTCTGGGGAGACCTTAGACCCCCTTCCAGTACTTAAAGGGGCCTACAGGAGAGCTGGGGAGGGACTCGTTATCAGGGAGGGTAGCGATAGGGTAGGGGTAATGGTTTTAAACTGGAACAGGGGAGATTTAGATTAGATATTAGAAAGCATTTCTTTACTCTGAGAGTGGTGAGACACTGGCACAGGTTGCCCAGAGCAGCTGTGGCTGCCCCATCCCTGGAGGTGTCCAAGGCCAGGTTGGACGTGGCCTTGAGCACCCTGGGCTGGTGGGAGGTGTCTCTGCCTATGGCAGGGGGTTGGAACTCTCTGATCTTCAAGGTCTTTTCCAACTCTAACCATTCTATGATTCTATGATATGATAATACTTTTTTTTTTAAAAAAAACACAACAGAAATATCTGAGAGCAACATTTTACAATCCACATGTTCGGGTTGACTTTGGCATGTGTGACATAAGGTGTAATCCAGTCACCCACGCAAGAATGCATCATGGGTATCTGTGATGCTTATGGCTAGTAAGTCACCTAATGAAAATATTAGTAAAAACAGGACGATTCCTGAAAAAACCTAAATAAACATGCTCTGCCTACATAAGAAATAATATGTTTTCACAAAGGTTGGTAACAGGTGGAATAACACAACAGGAAAAGGCTTTGGGAAGAAAAATGTGGTAGACTTGGGTAGCAGGAGATAGGAATGTTATTTCTGTCAGTTGCTGCTGTGTAATTGGAATGCCCATGTGTAGAAACACCAGTTTAATAACCGAAGAAGTAGAAAACCTGACAAGATAACATTGTAATTGCTGTGTAGATTGCATCCACAGCAACCCCATAAATAGATCTGTCTGGGTGAAATCGGTGAGCAGCTGACTGGTAGCAGTCAGGAGTTACGGGGAATAATAAGTGCTGTCTATCCCGGAGTAAGGAAACCTTTATACTTGCGTAGTACCTTTGTAACCCAGAGCAAGGTCCATCCATATTCCCAGGAAAGTTTTCCTGTCCTAGGCCTAAGTACTGCAAGTGCTGCTTGCCTCCAAGGTCTATTCGCTTTGAGCAAAGCTTGTTGTACAAGCATGAAAACACCTATGTGCAGAGCGATTCTGCAAGATCACTCTCCTGGAGGCACTGCTCGGTATCCTTATCCTCTCGGGAGCATGTGTTGTTTTTCTTCTGGGTGATACACTTGCAGAGAGGGCAAAAAAATATTGGTAACTGGAAAGTTGTTTTTGAAAAGCTTAGAAAGTGGACACCTTTTGGCCTACTATGTCAAATGTGGGTCGAGAAGTAGTGGCATGGTGCCAGCTGTAAGTACTGCAGCACATGGCACTGCTTTCCCCTGGCAGCATTGGGAAAATAGATCTGGCTTTCCACAGAGAAGCAGTTTACAGGATGGAAGAAGAGTACTGTACGATATCAAGAGGTTGACCCATGGAGTGAAATACAGTATTTTGGGGGAACTTGCTGCTGGGTAACTAACGTGAGTTCTGGGAAAAGTCTAGTACCAAAGCAAATTATTATGGCATGTATTGTCACCGTGCCAAGCATATTTCACCGTGAAAAATCTCCTGCTACAATTACTTGAATATTTTTAAAGAATTACAGAAGTTTGAAATACGTTATCTCTTAGTTCTTTGCTCTTATTTCCAGAAAATTATATGCCTTGTTTGTTTAGTAGGTTATTTTACAAGTATTTTTATTTCTACAGTTCTCTTGCTTTTAACTCCAAAGAACTGATTGTGAGGTCAGTTCACTATGAAGCAAAATTGAAATTAATACTATAAATTTGAGAACTAGTATTAGGTTTTGGTATTCCAGCATTCTAAGCAGAGGGCTGTGCATTTAGGGAGAGAACTGACTTTTCGTAGTTCTGAATCACAAAAAGTAGCTTGTTTTCTAAGTCTTTATGTATTCATAATTTTAGAATAAAAATGATGGCTTCTGGTTCACATTTACTAGCAGTTAATGACCTCGCTTAGGACCTCAGTTCATTCAAGTGATTGTTCATTGCCAGATAATACTCTTTCATAGGTCAGTCACTGATTTCTGTAGGTGTTGGGAGAAATAAAAGGCAAAAATCTTCTTCAAAGCATCCTTTTTTCAGCATGAATGGCTGCGTTTGTTCAGTTTTCTCAGGTTGTTATTTTTTTAAAGATTGAGTGGATAGATAATATAATTGTGTGTGTGTACAGATATGTATTTCTTAAATACACTTTTATTATGAAAACAGCTTAACACTAAACGTATATTATATATTCAAGCCACAGTTAAAGTTGTATACATTAATTACAGGTTTATCGATAGATTATGGGGAGAACAAACTCTACTGGATCAGTTCAGGAAATGGAACCATAAATAGATGCAACTTGGATGGTGGTAATCTTGAAATAATAGATTCAATGAAAGAAGACTTAACAAAAGCCACAGCTTTAACCATTATGGGTAAGTCCAGTGGTAGTAAAATAGTTTTTAAATTATTAGAAGCTAATTAATTATGAAATATGAAAAGTTTGGAAAAAGCTACTGTTGTTTTAATGTAAATAATACATACAGTATGTTTGCCAATGAGACTGACTTTTTTGTGAAAAAAACATTTTTATATTTCATTGAACAGACAGTTTACAATCTGTCTTACAAGTATATATTTCTAAATATAGTCTTGCGTATATATACACAGGATGAAGCTAACAGACTGATAGCTTACATTTACTTCAGTTACTTGTAAAGCATGTTGGAAGGAGGTGTGTTATGCTGTTTATTACAGAGAATTTTTCTATTACTTATTTCTTCTGCTGCTCACTTCTTTCTGTTACCTTAGTTCAGGATAGCCCTGGTTTGCAGGATTGGCTTGCACTTTGTGAAGACTTCTTTGGGTTATGAATTGATGATTGATGATTTGGATAAATTGATCATTTGGATTTTCAGATTTCTGCTAACATTCTGTGTATTAAGTTGGTTTAAAAAAAAGTTCTGTTTGTTATACTTTGCACAATAGAAATATTTAGAGTGTTTAAAAACACCTACATTATAAAAAAAATAATCAAAGAAGAATGGTAACATAAGGAAAAATTCCTAAGAAATTCAAGAACTCTTTAAATTGAAGATTGCTGAATATTGTGAGAATATTGCTTTGAATTGGCTGTTTCTCATATACATCTTCAGCTCTTGGCCCTTGCTGGAGCTACGATAGAGTGTGTTAAGAAATTCCAGTCTGACTCAGAACTAGTGATTTATATTATTCCAGAGATAACTTTAGAGCTTTCCACGTTTCCTCCTAATGCTTTGCTTACCTCTGTTCTGGTTCAATTAAAAATTATTTGTAATTATCTTGGATGTTCCAAAAAAAGTTCAGTTGATAAGTGGTGGGCTAGTTGACTCATACGCTGCCAGAGTCTTTTTATAAAGTATTTTATTTGTTTGATTATATAATGTACGTATAGCTGGTGTGCTTGTGAAAGTTATGCTAAATGAACACCAAAGACTTTATGCATATAGTGTAAATTAAGTCATATTTTAAAGTAGTAACTGCTACCATAGTTTTATTATACACATATTTGTCTAGTATTGAACTCTAAATGCCGTCAAAATCTGTTGGAGAGGGAATGCTTTTATATAGGCATTCATAAACAAAAGCAAGTTTTGTTTCAGAAGAAGTCATGAATGTTAATATAGAAAAATTGTCTTGCGTTGATTTGATTGTGACGGGAAATAGGATGAACAGATGACCTTTACTTAAGGGAGTTTATTGCAAGTCTTTAATAAGAGATGTAAAGTGTTTTTGGTCATACTGTCACTGAGATGCCTGAGGTATCGAGTCTTCATCTGTGTTTCACAGAAGCTACAACAGTGATGATCCATCTGGGATATTGAGTAAAGAGTTTATAGCTATCATTTAAAGACAAGTGTTTAATGCTTGTTTGCATGAAAGTAGTTGAATTTTTGCAGATGTGGAGATGCGAGAATTTCTGCTGCGTAGTTTTTAAACACATGTATACATCTAATATTCCTAGTTTGGGATGCTTTGTTTTTATGGGTGATGACAATTCTTCCTACTCAAAACTGGTAAACAAAGCTTACAATGTGTTTCATTTTTTCTGTTTGTTTTGCTTTTGGATTTTGTCTTTTGGAGCCATAGCTGTAATAAACTGCAATATGACATTGCAGCATGATTCCATATATAAATCTGTTGGAGAAAAATGCAAACAAATGCAGTTTTATAAACAGTACTGTATCTGCTGATTGAAAAGTTTCTGTATTCATTTCTCCTGTATGTTTTTATATTGAGGAACATACTGTAGCAACATAAATGCCATCTATTTTCCTGAAGTGCTGGTGGCTTTACATCAGCTTCTTAAAGTCAGGCTTTCCTGCATTAAAATGGATCAGAACAGAAAATCAAATGCGATACAAAGCAAGATAAGAGAGCTGTAATTGATAAATGGTCATAACTAATAATATATAAATAAAGAACAATGACTAATTTGTTCTAATATAAGATTTAACATGGTAGTGTGAGAAAATTTAGTACCCCCGTTTATCTGTTTGCCTGCAATTTAATGGGAAGACCTAGCAGGTGAATTGCAGTAATTACAATGCTTATTGCATCATTTTTGGTCCGTTTCATAAATTTTCTTGACTGCTTCTGTCTAAAAACACAGTAACTGCATAAAAACCAAGATGAGCTGGAATGTTTCTTCTCTGTATATGTACTAAGCTAACTTTTTTTACTCTTTGAATCCATCAGTGACTGAAAAAGAAAACAGGTATGATATCTGTGCCCAAACTCTTAACTCTTTTGTCGCATTTAAGTTCCACTCAGTGCTGCAGAGTCCTGTTGGCTTCTGCTGTGTTTTCATTTTTCTGTCTTTTGCATTTAGTATCTCCCCAGGTAAAAGCAGTATTTTTGGAAAGCTTATATTTTTTGTTTAGTTTAAGTATATGACCATGTCATATTGTTGGGTTATGCTTCCACTGGGGCAGAAAGAGAAGGTAGAGTTGGGTATTTTGAGACTCCCTTTGTACAGCAGTCTTACCAGGTCATACATTGCTCAGTTGTTGTTGGTTGTCAGAACCTTTATTGGTCTGAAGAGCTAAAACAAGGAAATGGTGGAGCGAACCTCAGTGGATTGAGGGGACAGGGTAATGTGATCTAAGATAGCCCTGGTTCCCGTGCCCCCTGCCAAGGGCAGGTGCATTGGGGGAGAAAGGATCGTCAGAAAACCTGCTGAATTTCTAATAAGTTTACTATGCCAGGGATCTCCCCTAGGACCTCAGTCCTTCTTGCTTCTTTTTTTAGCTGTTTGTGAAGCATCTCCTTACTAGCATCTTTCCAGCCATCAGCCTCCCTGTCAGAAAGCAGGAGCTCCCAGAGATACCCAAGGATTATCCAGTAGTCTGTGTGAAAAGCTACTGTCTTCCATTCCTTACCTGGGCAGCCTGTTGCACAGACAACTAACAAAATCTTCTGACAGTTTCCAGTGGCTTTTGCTATATCTTAGAGTTTTCATTCCAGAAGATTTTTCAGACATACAAAAAACTAATGACTGCAGAGGTTTGCCCCAAGACTGACTTCTTTCTTGCTTTGGTGATCTCTGTGCTGTTCTGATATCTCTGTGTTATCCTGATCTTTGATTCTGTTAATTTCAAAATGGGAAAAGAAAGGAGAAGCAGTTAGACACTCCATGGTTATGTACTGTGGTATGAACTCAATAAATAACACTAGCTAAGTCAGTAATGTTTTGTTTTGCTATTTAATATAGCTTATGGAGTAGTTCAGAGCTTCACCAGGTAATGACGAATGCCATTCCCCTTTAGTAGTACTCCTCAATCTCCTCACTGTTTGTCCTTCATTGCTTTCAGTCCCTCTATTTTAGCATTGCAGTTTAGCCCTTGTAAACTGTTTGGAAGTTACCACTACTGTTTCAGATGTTTACTGTTGTTTAGTCCTTTCCAGATTCTGTTTAATATTTTTCCACTATTACATCCTTTAGTGGGAGCGTATAGAAGGTGATGATAGTGTTAGCAAACAAGTTGGTGCCAAAGTGACTCTCAGGTTTAGCTTTGAGGGAAATGAAAAAAAGTTATATAATTCACATATTTTTGTATTTTGGTTCTTTCTTTTGTTGGTTTTCTACTCAGTAGTGTCAGTCATCTTTTTCCATATGCTGAGCTCCAAAATTCCTAGACTTTTGGTGCCTGCTTTTGCTACATCTCTTTAAGCCTCATATAGATGGGATGAAAATTATATTCCATTTGAAAGTAAAGCATTTGAATATATACAGAACTACTATTTTTTCCATGCCTACAAAAATTGATTTCTGCTGTTGTCAATCTGTATTAGAAAGGTGTTGCTATAAATCCACGTTTGCTTTCTACTCTCCTCACTTTTTCTTCAAATTCACATTCACTGTGTGAAATGTCTGTATGTGCAACATCAATCATTTTTAGCTAATTTACCATTCAAAACTGCCTGTGAATTCTTTGTTTAGTACCTCCTACTGCTTATTGTCTTGCATTTGGTCACAGTAATTTTCTTCTGCTACTATGTTAACTATTCATTTTATTTTGTTCAAAAACCTCTGAAGTTTCTTCTGGTCTTTTAGAATCTTACCTAATTCACGGCACCCTATGCCACACGTAATTTTCAATACCCGCTACTCACACCACATACAAATTGATAACAAATATATCCACTGTTTTGGAAACTCAGGATGTTCCATGTGACAATCTCTGATTTTCTTATATGGTACAATGATACTCTTTTCAACATTAACAAAATGCTTCCTATTCTTGTGTTAAGGCCTGAGTTTAATGTATCATTTTCAGCATCTGATTCTAGCAGTTTTTCTGGTAGCCAATGTCTGAGTGTAATCAGATTACATGTAAGTATTTGGCATTCTGCATGAAGTTTCATTTCCTGCCTTCCAAGTTACTTAATGAAAATGGTTCCTTGATTGTAACTGAAACTGGTGGGAAATTTACCTTTGTGGTGAGAAGTAGATGTATTTCTGAATTGGTGAGCAGAGTCATATTACAAAATTTGGATTACAAAGGAACTTGCAGCAACATCTGTATTTCCAAACTGGCATATTCTTTCTTGAATGACACATGGCTCTGAATCATAAACTGAGCGTTGTTAAAAAAGTATTGATTAGTTACTGTCAGTTTGTCGCTGAGAAGAAAAAGATATTGAAGGCTCCTGTCAGCAGTTTTGGTGGAGGTAATTGTTTGGATTTTGTATCAGGTCCTCACAGAAAGACGGTTTACACAGAATCCAGCTCATTTCGCTGTAAAATAGGAAAACGATGTAGATTGTATAATGAGGATATTATTTGTTGTGCATTGGTGAATTTTTTTTTTAATACTTATGACAGAAACCTCAGAGGAAGTATTCCATGATGCTAAGAAGTAGCATTTTCTAATTGCTGCTTACTAGTATAAAATAGATTAACTTCATGAAGGGAGTGACTCTATGTATAAGTGCTATTTCTGTTGAAATTAATCTTAAAAAAAAAAATACAGTCAGCAATACAACAAAATTAGACATATATATTAGCTTTTTAATGGGAGTGGAGATATTAGAACGGTGTCTTTGAACACAAACTGTATATAGTACCGTCATCAAGGTGTATTTCCAAACAATGAGAATAGACAGTAACAATTACAGTATTTCATTTTAGACAGAAAATGTGGGTTCATATTACCAAAATATGTTCACTGGTGCTGTTTTACATCTTTGTTAGCGACATGGATGGTGGGATGGAGTGCACCCTCAGCAAGTTTGCTAACACCAAGCTGTGTGGAGAGGTCAACATGCTGGAGGGAAGGGATTCCATCCAGAGGGACCTGCGCAGGCTTGAGAGATGGGCCCGTGCAAGACCAAGTGCAAGGTCCTGCACGTGGGCTGGGGAAATCCCAAGCACAAATACAGGCTGGGTGGAGGATGGATTGAGAGCAGCCCTTGAGGAGAAGGACTTTGGGGTGTTGGTTGATGAGAAGCTCAACATGAGTCAGCAATGGGCACTCACAGCCCAGAAGGCCAATCGTATCCTGGGGCACATCAAAAGAAGCGTGGCCAGAAGGTTGAGGGAGGTGATTCTGCTCCTCTGTTCTGCTGTGCTGAGAGTCCACCTGGAGTACTGCATCCAGCTCTGGAGTCCTCAGCATAAGAACGACACGGACCTGTTGGAGTGGGTCCAGAGGAGGGCCACAAAAATGATCAGAGGGCTGGAGCACCTCTCCTATGAGGATAGGCTGAGAGTTGGGGTTGTTCAGCCTGGAGGAGAGAAGGCTCCAGGGAGACCTTATAGCACCTTCCAGTGTCTGAAGGGGGCCTGCAGGAAAAGCTGGAGAGGGACTTTTTAGAAAGGCATGTAGTGATAGGACGAGGGGCAATGGCTTCAGACTGGAAGAGGGGAGATTTAGATTAGATATCAGGAAGAAATTTTTTACTATGAGGGTGGTGAGGCATTGGAATAGGTTGCCCAGGGAAGCTGTAGATGCCCCGTCCCTGGAGGTGTTCAAGGCCAGGCTGGATGGGGCTTTGAGCAACCTGGGCTGGTGGGAGGTGTCCCTGCCCAGGGCAGGGGGGTTGGAACTCGATGATCTCGAAGGTCCCTTCCAACATAAACCATTCTATGCTGCCATTTTCTTTCATCATGTGGTTAAATAATATATTGGTTATTTTATTTTTGTTTTATCCTAAATAAAGTTTCAAAAATAACACCAGAACGCATTTCTAGTAACTCAAGTGGTGGGAGCTGTAACTTCGCAGGATGTAATTGTGAAGTGAAGGGGGCTGCTTAGATCAGGAAACTTCAAATACATACACCTTAATTTTCCAAGTCATCAGTCGTCTAATTGCCGTAACACCATTCATTACATTAGCATTAATATATGAAATATATCTAGGCAATTTGCCCAGTTCTAAGTACAGTACATAGTTGTCTTCCATAAATACTCAAGCCACCATTAATGAAAACTAATGGCCCATCAAAATTTGCATTCAGAGTACTGCTTGAAATCTCCAAAGGACTGTCCACAATGCTAGTGTAGCAATTTTTGGCATTTGAAATTACTGTTTCCCAATAAGTTGCTGTGCTTAATGCTAATTACCCAACAACATGGATAAATACAACAATTTTAATGTATATCATAACCTAGTTTCAGCAACAAGATTGTAATTAGTGATTGAACGACACTCTTGTTAGCATAATCAAGCAAATAAATCATTTAACTTCAGCTTGATATTTAAAGGTTTCAAATAGCATTATTTCTTCCCTAGTTTGTGCAAGTTGTCTTTATGCTACAGTCAAGTAATTTTGTAAAATTATCTAGTATATTTTAAAATTAATATGGAAATGGATTAATTCATCCTAATACTAGAAATCACAGGTGAGTTATCTACTGAGAGAATATATTGATAACGCAGAGCGAAATAATCCAAAATTCTGCTTAGAAATGTGGTCAAAAATAGCTGTGTAAGATGTTGGGGTTTTTTTTTGGTGTGAGACAGTGTTGTGGCATGTATTGGCCTTGAAGCAGTTTCTGAACAACTAAAACCTGTATTCTCTGCACCTTAGGGCATAACTGGCCAGCTGTGACCAGGTCATGTTTTGTGGCAGGTAGTCATAAGAGGCTTGTTCTCAAGGTATCTGTACTTCAGAATTTGTGGGTTGGTTTTGGTTTTGGTTGGGTTTTGTGTTGTGTTTTGTTGTTGGTTTTTGGTTGGTTGGTTTTTTTATGGTTAATATACCTGGATTGTCAGGGTTTGCATGAACTTCACCCTACTTAAATTTTCAGGTTGTGTTTCTCATTTAACTCCCCATACTGTATCCATATCTCTTTCTAAAACTTGTAGTTCAGCATGTAAAGCCTCCATGTAAAAGAAGAATAAATCCTAGTTCAGTAACATTTTGCAAGTTGTATTTTCAATTAAAAGTTTATCCAGGTGTTATCCTAACAAGGACGGAAAAAGAAGTTAAGAATCATTATGAAGAGTATTTTGAGAATTCCCTGGTGACTTGTTGTGATTTGTCCTTTTTAGTGTTGTTGGTGGCGTAGGAGACTACTCAACTTCTGTGTTCACAATCAGGACTAGTAATAACTTTGTGCTATGATGATTTTTGTTTCCTGTGTCATGAAAGGAGGGAAAGAAGAACTCTATGATCTGACATGTCTGACACCATTGATGGAAATTGTCTAGATACTGTTAACTGTATAAGAAAGTAACAATAGTCTCATTTAGTAGCTCAGTAAGCAAAAGAGGCACATGATGGATCATTCAGTTGGTGATGTAGAAATGGTTTTGCTCTATATTAATACTAAAAGGGAGAAAGGAAACTCTTTGTGGTGCAGGTAATGATTGGTAATTGAACTTCTTGATTAAGCACATGCCATGCCTTCATCTGTCGGTAAAAGAATGTGGAAAGGTGGCTATTTGGGGTTTTTGTTTCAATTCCCTAAAGAGATGGGCAAGTCAGCAGATCGCAGTTGTGGGAGCTGTTGAAACCGTAGCCCAGCGTGAGTTTTTGCACAAAATACTAAAGAAATGCCTGAAAGTGTTTGATCACTTCTTTGAACTAAGTGATGCAAAACACCAAAACTGTATGTGTTTTGCTTCCTTCCCATACTCCAGTCTTAAAAAAAAAAAAAAAAAAAAAAAAAAATAGTTGTTTGAATATGGAAAACCGTAAGTTGTGGTATGTTACGTGCAAGTCAGCAGTCATTACCAAAATTATTTAGTGGGGCATTCTGATTCAGGGTGACATAGAAGATTTGAAGACTGAAATCACTTCTTCACATACAATCATTTCATTGAAAACTTTAGCCTAAAACTTTAGGATAGGTAATTCATTATTGTAGGTCATAATCTCACAGGGGAAAAAAAAAAAAAGCGGCAAGTTCCCATGGTTTTGCTTATGGATTATATCACGCAGTCACTTTTATTCTTTTCTCTCATCTGTCTTTATGTTATAATTCACACCATTAAAATTGAGCACAGGAATTTCTTGCTGTAAGGACTGTCTGATAAAAAGCATCATCAGATGCAAGCTACTGTTAATTTAACAGATTGAGATGATCTTTTCACTCAGTCAGTTCTGGCATCTCTGGATGTGTAGGATGATAGATTTCCTTTATTTTACACAGGTTTCACTGGAGAGTTCCATTTGTGTTTCCGAGTCTTCATACTCAGAATATTGTTGTCTCATCATATACCTGTGAAGACTACTCAGTAAATGCTTTTTGCCTTGTTATTTTCAGAGTTTTGCTTTTGTGCAGTATTTTTTTACAGTTACTGCAATGAAAATTATTTTTCAGATCTGCAACTTTCATCATGAAACACTTCACTGTCTGGCTCTATAAATTAGTTATTTAAATATTAAAACTGCAGCATAGGCAACAAATAATTTAACTGAAAAGAAAATGAACTAGAAATGAAGTTAATACACAACATCTGTTGGAAAAGCAGTGTTCCCAAAGTTTAAAAGTTTTTCTGATCTAGGTTTTTTACTTCTGGTTCATCAGCAGTAATAACTTTTTCTGTCTGAAATTAAAATGCCAATGATGTTAAACTCACCATTATACAGACTTTCCCATTTAATTATTTCATTTAAGATGTTTAAAAGACACATAACTATTTGGAGGAAAAAAAGGAAATGTTCATACTCTTTTCTTCCTGTAGAACATTGCTGTGAGATTGTATTTCACAGTAATAAATACTTTAAATGTAGTGAAATGTTAAGTCACTGCAAAGCAATAGTTCGTTAGTAACCTAAGCATACAGTACTGTCCATATACTGCCAAATACATTGTTCCAGTTTGAAAATATACGTGACAAATTGAAGATAAAGTTGAATTCAAACTGCTGCTATAACTTCTTTTCCTTTTTCTGTTGTTTTTCCTTTCATGGTTAAATTTAACATACACACGAAAACGACATTGTGTTGCCCTTGAGGCTATTGGTCAAATCTAGGTCTGAGGTAATATGGTATTAAAACGTTAGCTAGTTCAGTTTGTTTAAAATAGTTACTTTTCCAAAAGGCTTAGAGCACAGAGGAGTTGCTTGCATTTATTTTTGTACTACTTTGTTAACTGAGAGAATATAACAGAGATGAGCCAGTGAAACCTCTTGTCCTGCTGATGGACTTCAACCACCCCGACATCTGCTGGAAAAGTAGCACAGTGAGCTGTGTGCAATCCGGGAGACAAATGGAGTGTATCAAGGACAACTTCTTAAGACAGGTAATAGACAGGCCCACCAGAGGGAATGCGATACTGGATCTGATGGTCATCAATGCAAGTGATCTAATCAGTGATGTCAAGATTGGAGGCAGCCTGGTCTGCAGTGATCATGCACTGGTGGAGTTCGCAGTCCTGAGGGATATAGGTCAGGCGAAGAGTAAAGCCAGGACCCTGAATTTTAGGAAAGTAAACTTCAAGTTCTTCAAGCAGTTGGTCAATAGGACCCCCTGGAAAACTGCCCTCAGGGAGAAGGGAGCAGGACAGATCTGGTAAATCTTTAACAATGCTTTCCACACAGCACAAGGGCCCTCGATCCCCAGGTGTAAGAAATCAGGGAAGGAAAGCAAGAGACTGGCATGGCTGAGTCGAGACCTGCTGGTCAAACTAAAGGGCAAGAAAGAGATGCCCAGGCAGTGGAAGCAGGGACACGTATCCTGGGAGGAGTGTAGGGACACTGCCCTGTTGTGTAGGGATGGGGTCAGGAAGGCCAAGGTGCAGCTGGAGCTAAACTTGGCAAGGGATGCGAGGAATAATAAGACGGGTTTCTACAGGTATGTCAGCCAGAAAAGGAAGGTCAAAGAAAGTGTAGTCCCTCTGACGGCTAAGACTGGAAAACTGGTAACAATGGATGAGGAGAAAGTTGAGGTACACGACAACTTTTTTGCCTCGTTCTTCACTGGCAACCTCTCTCCCCACACCTCTCGAGTGGATGGACTGTGGGTCAGGGACTGGGAGAGAAAAGTCCCTCCCACTGTAAAAGATCAGGTTTGTGACTTCCTGAGGAACCTGAATATACAGAAGTCTATGGGACCTGATGAGATGCACCCAAAAGTCCTGAGGGAATTGGCTGATGTAGTTGCCAAGCCACTCTCCATGATATTTGAAAAGTCATGGCAGTCAGGTGAAGTCCCCGGTGGCTGAAAAAAGGAAACATTGCTCGCATTTTAAACAAGAGTAGAAAGGGCCCTGGCAACTACCGACCTCTCAACCTCACCTCTGTGCCTGGGAAGATCATGGAACAGATCCTCCTTGAAGCTATGCTAAGTCACATGGAGGACAGGGAGGTGATTCAAGACAGCCAGCATGGCTTCACCAAGGGCAAGTCCTGCCTGACCAACCTCGTGGCCTTCTATGATGGAGTGACTACATCAGTGGACAAGGGAAGAGCTATGGATGTCATCTATCCGGATTTCTGCAAGGTCTTGGACACAGTCCTCCACAACATCCTTCTCTCCAAATTGGAGAGATACGGATTTGATGGGTGGACTGTTCAGTGGACGAGGAATTGTCTGGATGGTCGCATCCAGATGGTAGTGGTCAACGGCTCAATGTCCAGATGGAGATAGGTGACAAGTAGTGTCCTTCAGGTATCCATATTGGGACCAATACTGTTTAATATCTTCATCAGTGACATAGACAGAGGGATTGACTGGACACTCAGCAAGTTTGTGTACAACACCAAGCTGAGTGGTGTGGGTGACACACCTGAGGGATGGAATGCCATCCAGAGGGACCTTGACAGGCTCGAGAAGTGGGCCTGTGTGAACCTCATGAGGTTCAACGAGGCCAAGTGCAGGGTCCTGCACCTGGGCCAGGGCAACCCCCGGTACCAATACAGCCTGGAGAATGAAAGTGTTGAGAGCAGCCCTGCTGAGGAGGACTTGGGGTACTAGTGGATGAGAAGCTCAACATGAGATGGCAGTGTGCACTTGCAGCCCAGAAAGCCAACCACATCCTGGGCTGCATCAAAAGAAGCGTGGCCAGGGAAGTGATTCTGCCCCTCTGCTCCACTCTGGTGAGACCCCACATGGAGTCCAGCTCTGGAGCACACAAAAGGCATGGACCTGTTGGAGTGAGTTCAGAGGAGGCCACGAAGATGATCAGAGGGCTGGAGCACCTCTGCTATGAGGACAGGCTGAGAGAGTTGGGGTTGTTCAGCCTGGAGAAGAGAAGGCTCCAGGGAGACCTAATTGTGGCCTTCCAGTACTTAAGGGGGCCTACAGGAAAGCTGGGGAAAAACTTCTTAGCAGGGCCTGTGTGATAGGACAAGGGGTAATGGCTTTAAACTAAAAGAGGTCAGATTTAGGCTAGATATAAGGAAGGAATTTCTTACACTGAGGGTGGTGAAACCCTGGCCCAGGTTGCCCAGAGAGGTGGGAGATGCCCCGTCCCTGGAAACATTCCAGCTCAGGCTGGATGGGGCTCAGAGCAACCTGATCTAGTTGAAGATGTCCCTGATCGTTGCAGAGTGGTTGGACCAGATGGCCTTTAAAGGTCCCTCCCAACTCAAACTATTCTATGAAACCTTGTTTCTTTACTGAGACTTCCTAGAATGCTGGTACTAGAACTACATTTTATTCGATTGATTAAATGTTACTAATAAAATGTAATATAGGAATATAGGAAAAATATAGGCTGTGGATCCTCAGAAGTATACTTTTAAATTCATAACATAAAAATCCATAGCTGCTTTTCTGAAGCAGTGAACTACAGTGTGTTAGCCAGTCACTAAGGTGGTTGACTTGACTAAGTCAGGAGAAACTGATAATCCACAATGAGCCTGAAGAAGGTCATTGTACTGTTTTAGCCTTGGGACTTTAGGACTTAAGTCTTAAGGACTTAGGTAGGGTGTTCTGGCATTCAAGGAAAATAAGAAACCAAGCACTGTGAAATGTATTGACGACTGTGAAACTTACTTGTCATCCTGGGACATTGAGGCCATCCCATCATACATCTGTGTGTACTCCAGAGGCAATGAGGACTCATGTTAAGGGCTTGAAGTCAGAAGATTGGCTGTGGTTTCTGTGTCAACATTTGCCCGTTAGTTCGTTGAAGTTTGAGTTTGGTATTAAAGCTGTTAAACGTATTCTGATGCATTGGGAGGTAGAGCCTGCTTCTGATTTTTTTTTTTTCATGATTTCTTAGTTATTGATTATAATTTGGTTTTAGTGAAAAATGTGTTTTAGCATTACAAGCAATTTTGTTCACTTGTGAAAATGAATTTCTTCCCTTGAGTAAAGCCGGTAGAATTTCCGTATATAACTAGGCATTTTAATTCAGGATTTTCTGTGGAAGTAGCCTCAAATCAGCAGTTGTTGCTGCAGAAGTGGAACTGGTGAAGACTGCTTTCATGTCAGCTGCATCTTAAAAATGCAGTAACTTCAGCTTCTCTCTGTATCCTTCCCCCCATAGTGCTTCCAGTGCAATACCCCACGTCTTTCACGCTAAGACCTCACCCCATTTTCTCCTCTGCACAACAGATGTCTCCACATCTCCACTGTGAGCACTTGTAGAGCCTTTCTGCATTCAGAGTTCCACAATTTGCTATCACAATACCCTGTTTTCTTCATGTATTCCTTAAATTTCCCTTTTTTTCTCTCCACTCGTTCCCCATCTTCTGTGTGTCAAAACAAAGCACAGGCTGTTGCCACTCTGGAGCTGCACATGAAGTGATACGCTGGCCAGCACATGTGCTGCGTGGCCATCTGGCTGCCAGCAAACCAGTCAATCATTCCGCTCTTTCGCAGTATACTGGGGCTCGGTCAGACAAGATTGTGTACGGGGTGGCTTTTGAGTTTGTTAAGGAAGTATAGCATATGTACATTCTTGGTTTCACTTCAAAAGGAAATCTGTATTTTGACAAAGGTTGTGTTAGCTCTCTGTGTTGATTTTTTCCTAAGGTTGGAAATAGTTGTCAAAAACTAGCAGAATTCTCATGCCTCTACCGTGAAAATTAAAATGCAGGATGTTGTTGTTCCTGTTACACTTGATGGAAATAGCTGCCAGTGGTTGGCATTGGATTTGTTTGTCTACAGCTAGAACCATCAGGAAGTTCTTCACTGAAATAATGCTTTTACGCAATGACTGAAGGATGACGTTAAGAGTTTAGCGTTGGCCAAGTGTTTTCTGTATGTTGGGTATGCTCTGTGTTTCAGTCTCACCCAGACAGGAAGGGACTGATTTGCTTTGCTTCCAGCAACCATTGAGATAGATGAATAATGGGAACAAGCTGGCTGAAATTAATTATGATAAACATGAAAATACTATGTTATAAGGGGAAAACAGCTGAAGGAGTTTGCATTGGTTAGGTAAGGAGCTCTTCACTGTGAACACGCAGTCGCTATGAGTTAGAGATCTTGTTTTGGAAGCAAGCTTAAGTTCTCGAGTGTTTAGTCTGTTAAAATTAGACAGGAAGCATACTTTATTTATTATTCTTTTGGATTTGACAAAAGATAGCTTGCCTTTCAGAAATGCACTTTTTCAATTTCAGTGTGTTCTTTAGTTTCCTCTAAACTGAACCATCACCATGTACCTCATGGAAGATATTTATGTGGAATGTGTTAGTTTGCATTAAACAAATTATTCCGTCTTGAGTGTGCAACGCTGGTGCCTGCATATGTGAAATTTAAAGGTTGGGTTTTTTTCTGTCTTGGCACCCTGATTGTCAAGTTGTGATAGTCTCAGATGTGATATAAGGGTAAGCAGTCCTTGGGCACCCTGGTTCATGACGCTTGACTCTAGCCCTTGACAGTATGGCCGGTAACAGTGCCATACTACAGAGCTTTTCCATCGTCACCCCAATGTCTTCATTGAAACACTGACAGGATTTAGGTGTTGTAGAAAGATGTTCTGTGATCTTGATGTCATCCTTCAGAGCTACAGTAAAGCTAATAAATGTGACCTTTTATATGCATAAGGGTATAGAGAAATACCAAGAGAGTGAAGGGCATTTCTAGCTTTCTACTGATTTCCCCTCATTCTAACCTATTCTGTCTTCCAAGCCTTAGCAATAGGGAATACAGATTTTCTATAAGAACTGCTGTGAAGGTTTTAAAAAATGCATATTTAATAGTCTTTTCTTCTGTTTGCTTTATGTCTTCTTGCTGTGTTTCCCAAAAGGTCTTCTTTGCTTTTTCCTTTGTGCTTTGTGATTGTTGTGACTTATTTTATAGCCCGTTTGTACAATATCAAGCGGTGGTGTGAAACATGAAGTATTCAAAACGTGGTAGGAATACCACCCCAATACTGCTTTGAGGAAAAGTAGTAAAGATTATTACCTTAAAGAAATTATAAACCATTGACACTGAACCATCTTACTAGCATTCATTAGATGAATAAAAGACTAGCAAGCTCTTTAACTGGAGGGGCGCTTTCATTAATTCCAGCAGGTAATGAGTCAAAGTCTCAAAATAACAAACTGGTAACACTGATAATTGCTTTAGTTTTGTTCAGAAACACACAACAATCTTTAACGTTGATATTTAAATTACGTGAACGGGGCTTCAAAAATAACATTTTCCTATAGTGATGTAAGTGAAATAGAGAATATACATCTTGTATATACCTTTCATTTCTTGAAATGTCTTTTAAATTGCTTGTCTTTGTACGCTGTTTTTTAAATTGCTATGAAGATTATCTTTGCATTAATACTGACATTAGTATCTTAATTTCTTTTTTAATGAAAATTTACATTCCACAGCAACAACATGACCAAGCTTAGCATTTCTGTTCTCATGTCACTTCGAAACCTGTCTGACTTGAAGTGAAATCTTCATGACCTAAGTCACCTGAAATCCCACCCTTGAAAAAATATGTTGCACATACTGCAGTTGTGCATCAAGTGAGACTTCTCGGTCATAAATTTTTGATAAGTCCTACATGCTATGATTCAAGTATTCTACATTTGTGTATTGACAAGGATGGTTTGAAGTTTTATGTTAGTATGTGCATAGCAGGTCTCATTTTTTCTGTTATTTTAAGATCTAGTGTAAATTAGGATGAAAAACTTACTATTCATGTAAATTGGTAATTTCAATAATTTCTTTAAAACAATAACTAGATCCTTAATAATTTTTATGGTAATTGTCATTAATTTGAACACTCAAGTGAAGCAATGAAAACCTGGAACCAGAGTTCCTGTCATCTCTGTATAAGTAATGAACGGATATAGCAAAGTTTGAGAACAATTCCTGTGTGGTAGTAGTATATGATCTATGAATAAGGTTTAACTTTCAGTTATAAATTGGGAATTCATTTTTTCCACTTAAAAATGTGTGAAAGCCTATCACTAAACAGAAAAAAGTAAATTTACAAATCCAAAATTTCTGTGTTTAAAATAAAAAAAAAAAATATTATTTATTCTTTGAGGAATTTTCCTTAAAATTATCTGAGAATTAACCTCAAAATATTTTTTCTCACCTTAGGTTTCAAACATATGTAATTAGATAGTGATCCTCTTATTTTTAAAACTTGAAAATTTTACAGATAAAAAGCTTTGGTGGGCAGACCAGAACTTAGCTCAGATTGGTACCTGTAATAAAAAAGATGGAAGAAACCCAACTGTCCTGCGAAACAAAACTTCAGGTGTTGTACATATGAAAGTGTATGATAAAGCAGCACAGCAAGGTATGTTAAATTTTAAGCACATTTAACCAGCTTTTAGACTGCATGTTATCTTCTCCCATGTTATTCTCCAAACGTGGCTAGAACAAAAGAATATGTATTTCATTGTAATTCAGGGATAAAATAATATAAAATATGTTTTTAATAGATGACTGAATATAATAGAATACTTGATTTAGAGTATCTGCCTGATATATTGTAATTTATCATGTTTTCCGAAGTTTACACTACATTGAAGTTTGAGAGAATCTAAGTTTAAAATTTTGAGGCAAAAAAAATCAGTTAGTGTGTGAGCCTCATCTCAAATTATTGAATTTTAAGAGGTGAAATATTATGAGATAATTCATTAATATTCCTAATTATCGGTTTGTTTTAAGACAGTTGAATTCATCTAAATTGACAGAAGTGACAGTAGTATAACCCAAAAGTGAGATAGCAGAAAAATGGGGGCATATTGCTAATACTGCCAAAACTTAGTTGGCAAAGGGGGAGCTAAGATAATACGAAAAAGTGTAATTTAGGGTCATGTGCACAGTTTTATGAATTTGGAGGTCAGTGATGAAGACATTTGGGAGATTCATTAGAAAGAGATTATTTCTGATTCCAGCTACTTTCAAAGTGTTGATGGTTGCACTGAAAGTGATGAGGAGGGAATCTACGTGAAACAAATTATTTAATTTTGCGGAGAAGCTTCCAAAAGAACACAAGACGGAGCTAAGATGTCTGATATCTGACGGACAATAAGTATTACACGTACAGAGTACATTAATTCAGTTCCATATTGAGCACTCCTGGGAACACTTGCCATTTTACCTAATCTAGGAAACACCAAAGGTGCTTTGCCAGTCTTGCCCTTAGTTTTAAATGTGGTGGAACAGTAAGTAATAAATATTTAGGCATTCAGTAATGTTTCTGTCATTTTAAAATGCATGAACTCCCTACCACAGAGACATACAGATGGCCTCGTGAGTGCCCAAATGTTAGCAATATCTGGTGTCTATGGCATTAATATGCATCTTCCACTGTAAAAAACTCAAGAAAAGGAACAGTTCTGTCTTTTTGTACTACTGTGAACTTTAACCGTAACAAGAGCCCTGAAGTTGTGTAGTGAAATATCACCTTGATGATCTGCATTTGACAGAATAATGTAAGGATGGATATAACTTGTATCCAAAAAGATATAAAAATTAAACACTGTAGATGGGATTCAGCTTTGCACTTGCACTTTTTTTAAAGAATCTTTGCATATTTCATATGCATCTTGCATTTCATTAAATCAAAATGACAGGAGAGCAAAGGGGATAAGGGCACTTACAGATTTCTCTGTAGATTTGTATACAAATCTGGTGTCCTAGATTTTTTTTTTTTTTACTTTCTTTACTTTACAATTTGTCCCTTTTGAGGATACCTGAGGCTTTGAAACCTCACCTGTCTTCTCCATTTGTATGGTTGGATTGTTATAAAACATCTATGATTTTACATGACGAAATGCTTTCTACTTCGGAAGTAGGAATGCAAAAATAAATGTGACAAGTAGTGCTCTGATTCATATGGACTTAGTAACTTGTAATCAACTGATTCCTTGAATGTCTTAGTAGACTTAAACGTTTCTTCATGAAGCTCCGCATTTCTGAGATGTATTTATTGTACTGTGTATAATATTTATTATAAATCTTATTAAAGTGTTCATCTACTACTTAAAAGTAAATGTTTTAATTAAGAGGTAGGAGTGTGGATCTGTGAGATCACATTGGAGCGTATCTTAAATATGCTAAAGAAATAGTGGTTCATGAAGATACGAGGTTAATATAAGATCTGATGAATGAATACAATATGATTAAAGATTTGCTCATGGTCTAGAATAAGATATGCCTTCTAGACTAACGTCAGTGAGATTTCAGCATTGCTACTCACAAAATTAATGTAGTATTTTCAGTTTTATCATATGCTTTTACTTTAAAATAGGCAGATTCTCCTTCAGAAAACAGAGTTATTTTAAAAAAAAATTCTGAGGAAAAAATCCACTTCTCTGAGTGCACTGATAAAATACTGTACGAGTGAAGCATGGAAGAGTATATGACTAGTAGCTTAACTGAGATATTTTATGCATATCTCAATTTTTCAAAGAAGTTAGCTGAACAAAATTTGGGTTTTTTTTTAATATTAATTAATTGATGCCAACATTCATTTCTAGTCAGGATTGGACCGTTCACATTTTGTTTCCTCTTGTGTCTTCTCCTGTCATGTTATAGGTAGCAATTCCTGTCAGTTAAACAATGGTGGATGCTCCCAGCTTTGTTTACCAACGTCAGAAACCACCAGAACTTGTGTGTGTACAGTAGGCTACAACCTTCAAAAAAACCGCATGGCATGCAAAGGTAAAATGGCTTTCCATATTTATTTCAACTCAGTTTTATGGAAACGCTGTAATAAGTAAATAAACTTTATTAATTTTGGGTTAAATAACCATACTTAATATGCTTGATTAAAGCAGTAACAGAGAAATGACTGTTGCGGTTAGGACAGACTTTAAATTTAGCTCTTAATTTCTTTATTTTTATCTGCATAACTTCTTGTGGAAGCTCTGAGGAATATATTTTTTGTATTTTTAAATTGTAGGCAGAGAAGCAAGCCATCTGAGCCATCACTAATAACAGTACATATTTGTTCAAGGTCTTACCTTATCTTTAAACTAAGTTATAGGCTACAGTATCTGAAAGATTGGGCATCTCATCATATTGTATTGCCCTTAATATAAAGTAAGGCCTGATTACTTTTTTTTAAAAATCATTTGTCTATTTGAGCAGAAAAAAATCGAAACATAGCTTACATCTGAAGTCTTACTTTTTGCTGGAATAATACAAAACAGCCTTATGGTCAAGGTGCCTTATAGTTGTGTAAATTTAATATTATTTATTCCTACGGAGGGTTGGTACCTTGTAATAATAGTAGAGTATACATGGAAGCAGAATTAAGCAACATAAATGTGGCTTTTCTACTTCAGTGCTTTTCAAATGTGACTTAATAACATATTCTTAATGCTTTTTATTTCTTCTTAAGATAGTAATTTTTACTTTTACAATGACTTCTTCAGATATTTATAACTTTCAGTTGTAGGTTAAGGTAAAGCAGGTGGGTGTTGTGTATTTGAAATGTATTCCTCCTTTATGTCTAGTTATACAACTTTCTAGATCATAACAGCGTTTTATGATTAAATTTTCCTTCAGTTAAAAAGAGGTCATGAGTCAAAAACATTTTTATTCTGTCTTGAAAATTCATGGAGAAAAACTGACAAGTACTGTTCTGTACTTATATACTTGTTCAGCATTGCTCTTTTCTTTTGCTAGCTAGATTTATTCTTGCTTTGGAGAAAACTTTGTAATTCTCTAACTGAAACTTTTTAGTCCATATTCTTAGGGTCTCCTACTATCTAGCTCTTTACAAAGAGAGAAATTTTCAAAGAATTGGTATGAAGAAAAAGGAGCTTTTTTGTGTATGGTAGTTAAAATTCTTCAATAATATGAGTTATTCCCTTAAACTTAGGAGTGTTCTGAGATATGAACAGATTAGGGCAACAAAGTATTTGTTCTAATTTTGGTTGTCAACAATTAGGTGTGATTCATCTCAACTGGGAATGACTACATAGCAAGAACTCTACACAGTAGAATTTCTTCCTACTTAATAGAAATAGGTGCATCTGGAGTGTGATTAATCTAACACGAAAGTAGACATTTAAAATGAATCAGCTGCATTGTTCACTAAAACTATGTCTTTCTCTCTATTGTCTATAAAGGAAGTGTGCATGACTAAATAAGATGAGATAAATCCCATGACTCAAAAGACAATTTACAGTCTTGAGTCCTGCTTCCCACAAGTTCGTCAAAATTGTCCCTTGCTGAATACGTACAGAAAGTGCAGACGTGCACTGAAAATATTCTTAAATTTTTCATACTTCAAAAACATTTTCTTAAGTTTTTAATTTTCATTACCGCTAATTACTTAATTATGAGGTGATGCTCGAAGTGGACAGTGATTCCCTTCTCCTTATAAGACTGTATTCGTCATTTAATTAGAAATACACCATAATAATTAATGGATGGTTTTTCAGAGAGATAGAATTATCATTCTGGAAAACTGTGGAGCAGTATTGGAAAACTATGTCTAGTGATGTTAATTCCCCAATTCTTGTTAATTGGGAAAGTCACCACTTTGCTCTCATTGGCTATTTTATTTTTCCCATAGGTATTGAATCATTTCTTATGTATTCTGTTCATGAAGGAATTAGAGGAATTCCTCTTGATCCAAATGATAAAATGGATGCTTTAATGCCTATATCTGGGACTTCATTTGCTGTCGGCATAGACTTCCATGCAGGTAAATATTATGTATGGTTTATTGTATGTATGGTAAATATTGTACACTATTCTTATAAATTAAATAAACCCCCAGTTTTCAAACCTTCTGAGTAATTACGACTATATTTAAAGTTGATTGCGTGTTACAATGTTAACCTCTAGCTATTTATTATTTACAGTAAATAGAAAAAACATGTATTATGTATATGTGGATCAAATTAGCACTATCCACTGTTTTTCAGTGGAGACATCCCTGAGAACTTGAGTAGGAAACCGGCAGTTTCGCAGAAAGGAGTCACAAATCTGTAGGAAAGCAGGTTTCATTCGTTCCTTTTTCATAGAAAAAAGCTTGTTCCTGTCATGACATTTTTTCCCCTGGCTTGTCTTAGTCCTATGTATTGTACCTAGCAGGTGGGTTTGACAGCTGAGTGGGATAGTTTTCTTTCTGTCCAGCAAAGCTCAGCCGCTTCACTGCAGCCTACAAGCCACCTTGGTATCTGTTTCTTCCTTTTAGAAGCGGATGCTCTAACAGCCTGAACAACAACCATTTCTATCTTAAGTACAGTCTGTACCTTTTCACTGGAGTGCATAAATAGGAAACGGTTTTTACTTTAGGTAGCATCAAAAATTCATTATGAAATTAGGAGGTTTCTGTTTTGCATATACATGAAAGAAGATGGAAAGAAATTAAGGACCAGTCCTGAAAAGTAATTGGATACATCTCCCACTGGTACTAAAAAGTGTCTGAATGTCTTCAAAGATATTAGGAATTTTTGGTTAGTTTACAGAAAATGAGAGATCTGTGACCAAGTAGTGACCTGAAAACATCTTGTATATCCATATTTTTAACCTATTTGCTCTTTGACCAGCCTTCCTTCTAAACTGATTTTCTCATGAGCTGTTTTTGTTACCCATTGATTTTACAAATGAGTAGTTCAGAAATAAAATTTTAAGTTACCTATGTTATTTACATATGGACTTTGGCTTCCTGAAACATACAATTATTTTGTCATACTCCATTTTTTTTCATTTTGAAATAAATTCTGCCTGGGAATTCAGCATTGAGAGAGCCTAAGTTTTTGCTTAAGTATATGTTAATATATGCCTTCATATTAAAACCAGACCTTTTTCTGCTTGTTGTTTGACTACTTCATCACACAAATATCACTAACCTTTTATTAACAGGTTAGGAGTTAAATTCATTGAAGTCTTCTCTTCGTTTGGCCTGCGTTCTTCACTGATGCTCTTGCACCTCTACTCTGCCTAGCAAAATTCCAAGTTCACTCAACACTTTACAGTGTCCTCATACTTGTATATTTTGCTTTCAAATCAGTGACGGCTAATGTTTAGAGCTTTCATTATATCGTAGGTATAGTTCAGTCACAGTCTACTGAGACATAAAAATCACTTAAAAACCAGTGCCTTAATACACATATCTTGGATGGGAAAGACCGTAATACAGCGGATTTCATCTATTCCTGGAAAGATACAGGATGATAGAGAAGTGGTAATTACGCATGTTCGTGACAGAGAGTACTAAGACAATGCAATTGGGTTTTCCAGGAGCTATGTTTTTTGTTGTAGTATACTTACCTTAAAAAGTACCATTTTTGAGTTCAAGTCTTGCAAGCTTTACAAAGTTATGATGTGCAATACAGAAATCTGAAATTTGACCTCTTCATTCTAAAATACCGATACTAGGAATTTACTGGGGATTTTACATCTTGTGTTTTCTTTGGTTTGGGGATCTTTTTTAGCATAGTCTATTTACAGGATATGCTAGCTGCTACTTTAGAGAGCTTTGTTTGGACTTCACTAGCCAATATCAAATTAATATTTTGGAAGAATAAGATACATGTACTAAATTTTAGCTTTTCAGAAAAATGAGATTTGAGGAAGGATGAAATTGAGTGAGGTTTGCCACTTGTGTGATGATCAGCACAAGGAACATGAATACGATTGACAGTGACAAATGGATTGCTAAACAAGAATGTAAATCTTCTGTAGCAGTGAAATCACAAGGGGATACTGTGTTATAAAAAGTTCAGCTTTCAACAGCATCTCAGCTTACAAAGCAATTGTTTTTCTCATTTTGATACCTTCCCTTGAATTTTCTGAATTAATTCCTAAAAACTTTGATCATCAAATATGATTCAGAAGGCAAGTGGAGGTACTTCCAGATTTCATCTTGGGTTTTTTTTCCCTTAGTGATTGTTGCTTGTATTTCATTCTTAATCGTGACACATTCCCAAATTCTGATCTACTCTCAGTAATGTTTAGGTTTGCAGAGTGGCAAAAATACATTAAGATATATTCGTATTATAGCGTATCATATTTAAAAGACTTATAGCAATATTTTTTGCAGACATGAAAGAGCTAGACGATAAATGCACCTTTTTTCTTCCTATGTCTTTGTACTTCTAAATTCTTGTAACAGAACTACAAGAGTAGTTTTGACATTTGGACATTTTTAGAGATTGTTGGGGAGAGGGGTTCCCAGTGTTATTTAAGACATAGGTTTATAAATCTGGGTGCGATCCTAGCAGCCTTTCGTTTCTGTATTGTTAAAAATAATGGCATTGTTTTTTCCTCTCAACATTATTCCAGGAAGCTCATTGTACTTCTTACCTTAGTATCTGGTTTGCATTTGTTGCAGTCATTATTTCACATGGTGGGAGACACTCTGTACTTAGCTTGGTCTGGTTGGTTGGAGGAGAATCTGCACGGCGGAGAAACACTACTGTATTTGAGATATCAAGGGCCTTCTAAGTGTTGAAGAAATGAGAATATGTTTGTTTGCAGAATGATGGTCTTCAAATTGATGGGTAGAGCTACTAAATCCAAAACACAGCAGCTACTAGGAAGAAAATTAACTCTATCCCAGCTGAAACCAGGACAGTCTCCGAGAAAGTGATCCTATTCATCATGAGACACTACCTTAATTCCTGCGGACTTAAAGGCACAAACTACTTAATGAGTAGTAGCATTTCTGTCTTTTTAAAGTACAATGCAGTACAATACTTTTTAAATACTTTTTAAAGTCCAATAAAGTACAATACAAAACATGTTTTCATTAGTGCTGAAAAGCCTCCACAAGGGGTGGAGTAATAGCTAAAATTGTTGATAGTTTTGAAATAATAGTGTTATTGCTGAGCCCCTTTCAGTTCTGCAGTAGTTCATCTCAGAAATAGCTTAAGATTTACAAGATTTTGCCTCTGTGAAAAGCAGAGTCTTCCCAGTTCCTCACTGAGTTTTGTTGAACTTGGTGGGAGCTGGGAACCCAGAGGTGTTCTGTCACGTATTTTTCCATGCTTTTGTCTCCATTTGCTGTCACCCTCTTACTCATGCTATCATTGTGCCTCCAGGCACTGGTAGCTGTGGTGTACGTATAGGTGGGAGGAGAATAGATTTTACTCTCTTTGTTGAAATAAGAATTTTGAACATTTACAGACTAAGCTGACAAGGCCTGACAAAAGGGGTAATATTCAGCAAGTATTTTGTATGTTGAATTTTGAGTTACAGGATTTTATTGGCAAAATACTAATGCATTAAATGGAATTAACTTTCAGTGTTTGCTGATAAGCTGCCTGTGGACTGCAGAAGTCAATGTGAGGCCACGGTTACTAATGCTCACCACTTTACACAGCTTCTACAAGCATTTTGCTAAGTTGCAGATAGTTGTTTCCCATTTTGCGGTAACTGTCATTTCTAGGTAGTAATTCTCTTCTCTTCAGACTCCAGCAATAGAATAAGTAAATAGATACTGAAGGCTCCAAATTGAGAATAGGCCTTCTTTCCCTCTATCTAATGCCAGAACTGACTTCAGAAACCAGATGCTGAATTGAGTTTTTGTCTTCACGACTGTTATTTTTCAGAGTAATTGGGAAAATAAAACGGGTTTATGCAATTATAATATTAATAGTGACAGAACTAATATAATATTAATAGTGACCTGACAGAAGCAGCGTTGACACACAGGCCTGCGAAAACGTCACCCACTTTTATAAATATAGCTTGTTCTGCCTGCCATGGGTCTTCAGTGGTTAAGTCCTACTGAGAATGTTACTCCATGTTTTACTGAGATACAGAAAGTGTTGATTATTAAGAGAAAGGAACCCATAAAAATTGTGATCTCCATAAAATGAGAGGGGGTTTCTCATTTGGATCATACCATCTGTATCCAAGTGTAAACTGAAACTCAGCAAACACTGTAGTATAATCTTTATTAGTTTGATGACAACTAATTCCTTGGATATTTTCACTCCCTACAGCAAAAGAATATATTTCTTTTTTCTTAAGCTGTCATGAAGTACCTGAAAAATCAAAAATATTATCCAGTGTAATGTACAGAACATAGTGACTGAAAAGTTTTGCATTGCTGTGAATAAATAACCTTTATCAGTACTTCAGAAAAAAAATGTATGTTTTTTTTTATTTTTCCTTGGAGCATCTTTGAACAATAACATCAAAATGTCATCGTCAATGCATTTTACAACTAAGTTTAATGAATATTTAATTCAGGATACAAATGTAAGCAAGTGAGGCATAGGACTGTAAAAGAATATGTTAATTTTAAGGAAATGATGTCTTAGCTGAGGTTTAATATCAGTGTATGGTTGAGTAATTATCATCTTTTCATATTGAAGCTGTTATCATTTACTTTTAAGGACACTTTCTAGAAGAAGTGAACTGCGTGTTCTTTGTGAACTTCCTCCAACACAGCAAATATTACTTGAGTTTCCCTGGTTAGTTCCAGTCCCAAAGCTACTTACATAATTTTTGTTTGTAGAACAGAGATGTTCTACTTAAAAATTCTGGTTATTTTACAGGAACACTACCAACTAAAGAAAAATCCAATTTGACTGATATTAAAATAGTATTCCCAGTAATATTTGTCTTGAATATGTGTTTTCCTTTATTATTGGGAAGCATTTTTATATCTCTCGAATTATGTCTGCCTATCTCGGCATCCTTTTTTCTACTTGTACGTAACCATTACTTGCTTTCTACCTGTTTATATTCAGGTCAAGTATATTGTGTATTAAGGAAAAATGTTGATCATGAATAAAACGAAGCTTTTTCATAAAATACTGCATTTTACAGAAAGTAAATTAGTAATTTAAATAATCTTTTAGTGGTTGTTGTGTGTAATGATATGTTTTAAAGAGAAATATGTTTTTTTTAAATTGGTTTTATCTCTTTAGCATGTGATTATCTTGAAGCAAATCCAGGTAATTCAGTTGTCTGAATTTTTGGATTACTGGAAAACACTATTTTAAGAGAACAGCACTACAAAGTCAGTTGTGCTATATACATTAAGATTTAGTCATGGAAGACCACGGAGATGTCTGTGTTCTTATAACAGTTCTAAGCTGTTATGTTTGATTCTTGCTCCTGTGGCTGACTTAAATAGTCATAGCATGAATACAAAATGGTTTATTTTTATAGACATGAGTTAAACTGGAATATGAAATACATAAAATTCACTTGTAGAATTGCTTATCCAGTTGGTAATCAGAATGGATAGAATTTCTTTTTTATTAACTATTTGCTTTCAGATAAGACTTTGTAGTAATTCTGTATACATTATATTCTAGCGAAGGGTATTTGACATACACTTGCACACAGCCATAGATCAGTATCTTGCTGTTGAGTGTATGTGCAGCTAGTATTAAGGTCTGTGTAGTTTTCATACTCATTTGAAAAAAGTAGCAAAATACATGGCGCCCTTATGTGATAATCAAACTATGTTTGGCATACTTGAAGTCAGAATTTGTCATTTGTTTTATTGGTGGTGTGGCTAGGGTTCTTGAGCGTACCAAACCGGTTTGGTCTTGGAATTAACTGTTATCTGTGTAAGTTTTAGGTTTCTCTTTACACATACACATATACATGTGTATATATGTGTGTATATGTATGCAGCTATATAAAAGTTTTTATTATGTATAGATGTAATATGTTTATGTTTATCTATAGAAATATAATATTATATGAGTATATAAACACACACTGTCTCTTATGGAATTAAGAGCAGATATATAATGTATGAAAAAATAAATAAGGAAAAAATATTATTTATCTCTGACCAATGTCTTTCCTAGACAAAATAGCTCACTCAGGAGGTCCCCAGCTGATGACTTTGAAACCAGAATGTGGCTTGCAGCATATCTGCGTTGTTAACTCAGAGCTCTGTCAGTGGAAATACAGAGAATTCTGCTTGAGGGACATCATCACTTTTTTCCCCCCCATTTCTTTATCAAGGGCATTTTGTGGCAACAGAGGGGTGTGTATATTTGTGCTTTGGCTACTCTAAGTTCTCAGCCTGACTGACGAGTTTAAACGGTCAGTGAAAATAGGTTTTTATTTTAAGACTACATAGTGGTCCCTCTCTTCTGCCGTATGAAGAGCCAACTGCAGCAGAATGGCAGGCAAGACAGCTGAAATGCCTTAAAACACCAAAAAAGTCTCTCAGTGAGAGCTTGTCAGGACATTTGAAATAGATGAATTGTGGATAGAGTCAATTTTTTATTCTTTTATCAGTATATCACTCTCAAATGTCACACTCTTTTTTTCTAGTTATTTTTTTTATACTGCCAAAATTCAATCCGTATGATTACTGAAGGAAAAGACTGTATAGGCAGTTTTACACTGTAGTTTTTCAGACTCCTAAATATTTTGGAATGGTGATTAATAAACAAAATAATATGTTTTTTGAACATATATCTCATTAGAAAAAAAAAAAGGACAACATATTTATTGTGATTTTTAACAGGGGTAGTAACTTCCGTCTGTTGTCATGGTCCTGTTTTGTTATATGTGCAATACTAAACAACCAGTGGAAAACGTAGAATTCTGATTAAATTATTTTAAATAAAATAAAAGCAAAAGGAAAAAGAATGAGGAATTAAAGATTATAGTTTTGATGCTATTGTACTGTTTACTCTGAGAAATATTAATAAAGTTATAAATGCAATTTTTTACAGTTGCTGATGTACGCTTGGACTGAAGTAACTGAATTAATTTAAGAATCGTTGCCATGTATTTTATAGGAAATGATACAATCTATTGGACAGACATGGGTTTCAACAAAATTAGCAGATCTAAACGAGACCAAACATGGAAAGAAGACATTGTTACAAACGGTTTGGGAAGAGTTGAAGGCATTGCAGTGGACTGGATAGCAGGTAGGTCTTTACCTGCTTCAGGACTTGCCATGATTTCTGACAGTACGCTCTTGCATCTTCAGCTCAAGACTAAATAACTCAGTTTGCTTTCAGCTCTGATTTCTAATATTCCAAATGTCTAGATATTGTTCTTTGAAGATATCACCAGTTTTACTACAGACAAAAAAAATTATTTAAATGTCTTGGACACTGTTTCTTAGATGGACTGTCTCAACGGTGACAACCACGAATACAAGTTTATATTTTAAAGCACAAGGCTGAATACAACTAGAAATTACAAATATAAGATACATAAGTTAAAATGCAGCAGTTAGCTTCTGGTCCTAACATACGCACTTAAGATTTAAACACTTTTCAAGTAGTCTTTTCTTTTTCCAGTAACTTCAAGGTATTTTTCCTAGGTAACATATATTGGACGGATCATGGCTTCAACTTAATTGAAGTTGCCAGGCTCAACGGCTCATTCCGATATGTAATTATATCCCAGGGTTTGGACCAGCCAAGATCTATTGCGGTACACCCAGAAAAAGGGTAACATGACCATGGCTACTTGCATTTCTTTTAAAGCTTGCATGCTAGCGCTGAAACTCTTAGATAAGTAAATCGAGGCCTTCATTCTAACAGATAACCAGTTAATAAAACCCAAAAGGATTGTATTGGAAACTGCTGTACTGTAAACTAAGCATAAGTGGAAGGAAGTGTTATTCTTATCATATACTGAGATTTTTCGTTGGTCTCTGTATACATGGCATACTGTACTTTCTTTGAGAAACAGTTTTCATTTTCTAAGACAATCATTTCAACTGAAGTTTGGACATTGCTTGGAAGCATGCTTAAATCTGTTCTGAAGTTTCCAGCAAATCCAAGGAATTCGCATGAGCTAATGAAGACCTTGTTGTCATGATGAAATTGTAGAACAATGTAGTCCTTAGTAGTTATAAATTCTAGTGTCACATAACATCCCACTACAACAACCAAGGAGGTTGCCCAGGGTAGCTGAAAGTAATGGGACATGAAGCATGTGGGTAAGAAAGTAAGGGTTGTCAAAAATGACCTCTGTATCCATCCAACTGTTTGTTGAGAGTAGGGACTACACTGCAGCATTAACAGAAATAGAGAAGGTTCTGTCCCCTTCGAGCTCCAAAACGTTGTTAGCGGAGCTACAACTAAAACAGAAGCAGTAAATTCTGCAAAGAATTCCCTTTCTTTTTCATGGGAGTATGAAATGTATTTTCAGAGGAGAAGGCATATGAGCAAGACTCAGTGGGTTTAACTGCTACACTTACCCTGCTGAAAGGGAAGCGCTAAAAAATATCAAAATCTTAAGGAAGTATTTAAGCAACTACCTGCCCCCGAAGCCATAGATGACACTGTAGCTCAATTTCCCCAGATTCAATCAAATCAGTATCTCACTATTTTCAGGAAAGCAGTGTCTGTGCTCAGAGGAGTTTGCGGCCATAATAATGAAGAATTCTGACTTCTCACTGGGACCAGATTGATACCAGTGATCCAAATGCTATTTGGATCTTTGCCATGACTTCTTCTGTGAGAATTTAGACATAGTGATCTGTGTATTTTGCAGACTAGAATGAAGTTGAAAGCAATAACTGGTTTTATTTTCTGCATGATGTAATAGCTTTTGCCACAAATCATTACAGCTGTGGTGATGTAGCAACACTGGTTGCTTGGCAATATCTCCTAACAGTTTAGGATTAACGCTGTTTTTCAGAGTAGGATCTCCTCCAGATCCTAGTCAGGATCTGGCTGAATTGATTATTAAATTTTTGTCCTTAATGTACCAGAACAGCTGTGCTCTTCTGTCAGAAAAAAAAATTAAAAAACAAAAAAACTTTCGAAGGTGAGTACACAGAAGCCTTACCAGAAGGGTAGATCAAACTTCTTCAAAACAATAATTAATTTACCATGTAATTTCCCTCCACATGTATATAATGTATTTGCTGTACACATATACAGATAGGTTTTCACCCCTTACTTACACCAAAGGAAAGGAAAAGCCCCCGTGAAGTCTGAGGCCTAAATGCAGCAGATGCAGTTTCTCTGGAGAATACTTAGATATTGAAATAATATTAATTGTATAAATAAAATCCATTATTTTGAACTAGAAATGCTAAAAATTGTAATCAACTCTTCTGCAGTATTTGGAGAGGGAAGATGGATTGTAGCTGAGATCCAGCATTTAACAATTGCTGTAGGGAAGAGTAAATGCAGAACCTTTGACAGAATAATATTTAATACTGCTATTGACAGAAAAGTTGCTTTTCTACTAAAGTGTGGATTTTTTTATTTTAATGAAAATATTTTCACACGATGCTTTCTAACTCAACAGTTCATGGTTTTATTTTACTGAAATGGTAAGTGTGCACATAAGCAGATGAAATAATAGCCAGCAATATTAACAGGATTCTTTGGAAAGAAACAGTTCCTGCTTTTAAGTCAATGGTTATTTAGAGATGCCGCTGAACCATCTTCTTAGGTCTTAAAATGGAACGTGTAATGCCACCAGGAAGCAGATGTTAATAAAATATGGGTAAAATGTAATTTGGAGGAGTTGAAATTATTGCACTTGAAACAAAAAACAGTAAAGAAGAGAAATGTTAAATGTAGAAATGAATTTGATCTGGTTGAGTTTTATAGTTAGTTTTTTTGGAAGATGAGAGGACCACAGATTAGCAATTAATTTACATGTCTGGTAGAATGGTATATCTTCTGCGAAGGTAGGTAAGCTTCATCTCTCTTTTTTTTAATACTGTGCCACAAAATGATATCTTGAGATGTCTCCAATCAAAGTTTTCTCAGGAGAAGGATAGCAAAGTTTTGCTAGTGAAGTATGGGTATACCTTTCTGTGGGAAGATTGAGGCTTTTTTACCCTCTGTGTTATTATCATATCTCTTTCCCTTTACGAGGCAAAACTTCCAAACATATTCTTCCCTCCCCTTGCCCTGACTTCATGTTCTTCATTTCTCTTGAAGCTTGAGTTGACAGCTATAAGAATGGAAAGGAAAATAGCAGTTATTAGATCTCGTTGAACCTGCCAGTTATACCAAGATATGAAGCAGCCAGGATTCAGCTGGTTGGTAGCGTTATTTATTGTTACTAAGGAACACGTTAAGAATGTGTAGTCCTACAAAGAAGTGTCTTTGTCCCTGATCAGGTATACTTCTTAATAGAACATACACTTGGCTGACTTTTTTTTTTCCAATTAAATAATAGTTTTCTGATCAAGCTCAGAATTGTGATTGAAATATGGAGTTAAGCTCATACTGAAATATTTCTTAGACTTTGAAGATACCTCCTTCAAAAACATTTCAGGAATTTCAGTTGTGTTTAGGGTTTGGGACAGGGCAAGGGGAAGGGGCTTTAAACTCTGATTTAATTTTTTCCAAAGAAGTCTTTTTGAAACTTGATTCTAGGCCAGCATCAAATTTCCACCACTTGCATCTCCATTTCAGCTATATAAATTATATATGGGGTAACTCCAAAATAAGTTGTCATAGTTATTCTAGCATTACAGTGTAGACACCAAATGTGTCAGTAGCATATTGCTACCTACAAAGGTCCAGGAAGGAAGTATTTTAGATGGTACTTTCCAGACCTTTTGGGAAGATCAAGTTTTTCTATACTAGTTAATAGTTTATGTAAGTTTATATATCAATATATTTATAGTCATTAAAGCTCTACGAGAGTATTAAGTAATTTGTGGCAGCTATTCAGGATTTTCTTTTGGGGACTCTAGATTCATTTAACCTGCTAATTATGGCGTTTTTTGGTTTGGATTTTTTTGTTGGTTGGTTGGCTTTTTTTCCTCAGAGTAATTAGTCTAAGGAGAGAGCACAGAGTGTTTCTTTCAAGTATATTGAATTCCTGCCTTTCTGTAGTCAACACTTTGTTGATGTCCTGTGTTAAGAAAATACCCCTGACTAGGTGCTCCAAAGCAAGTTCAATTCTGTTTAGAAGTGCTGTTAGTACTCTGGTTAAAGTTGTATTAAACTTAAGCAGTGATTGTTGATATCCAGCTGGCTAATACTGTCTGTTTTAACATTTCTAAAACATATTTTTAATTTAACTAATGTAGAAGTTCAATTTCCTCATGTAGTATAAGTTTTATAGTTAGTATTCATATTATTGTTTGCTATGTCAAGAAGTATGAGAATCAAATTCATTTTTATTATAGCCAGAAAGCCCTACAATTAGAACCCAAATAAGGTGGAAAATGTTTCAGAAGATAAATTTGATGAGTTAATTATAGGATCCATATTTGTTCTCCCCTCACCCTTTTTTATCCCTTTTTATTTCACGTGTCTGCAGTCATGCAATCAAATATACCAATAGATTGGCATAATGCTATCATCAGACTCTGGTAGAACAGCTTAGTAGTGCACAGAAGACTTTTGTGATCTTTAAAAACAGACTAATATATACGTACCGCACAGAGAAAAGCAGTGGAGAATGGTTTTGTATGTTCTGCTCACTTTGTGTACAGCGTATTATTAAACGTTTTAGTGCATGCTTATGCATATTTGCTATGAAAATGCTTCTCTTCAGGCAAATAGTAACACACTAGACCTCAGTTATGTTGTCTTAGAAGGAGATTTCTTGCTCAAATATATGTATTTGTGTGTGATTATAATACGTTTTAACACAAATATATGTATATACTTATATATTTTTAGACACATAGGCATTTACTTAAAGCTATTCTGTAGGTTAATGTTCAGTAAAGGAAGTGGTCTGTGTAGATTCACTGGCATCGTTTTGCTATACCTAAAGCAACAGATCGAGAAGTAGGAGGTCAAGGCAGAAGTTTGACCTAGCATCTTACCCCGAGATAGTGATGTTACTGTGCCAGTAAGTATACAGCAACTTAAAATTAGATAAGTAAGATGCAGATTTTTCCCATGTGCGTTAGGGGGAATAGGAGAAATGTTTTCTTCCCAAATAAAATCCCTTTGCTCTACCATTTCCCACAGTGCTCCTCACTGCTTCGTGTTTAAGACATTTCGAAATTAGATGTGAATCTTTTGTATTATCATATTTGTTAGTAATTAGATGTGAGAGCTTCTGTTCCAGTAATTTTTTTCTAATTTGCTTTTATTTTCTCAAGCGCAAAGCTGAATCCTTTAAAGAATAGAATTGCATATTGACTGATCGATTACGGTTTTAAGAATGGCTTCACGTGTATCATTTGCAAAAAATCTCTCGACAAAGTGTTCTATGAAACAAGTATTATGACACATTTAATACCTTAAGATTATTCAGAGGCATGAGCCTTATTTTTTTTTAAATACCTATGGTAATGATGCATTTTGTTTGCAATTAAAGTACAGTATTACACACTTTCAACTCTTATTTTGATGGGATGTTAATTGGCAATTTCTATAACATTTTAGGTACTTATTTTGGACAGAGTGGGGACAGACTCCTTGCATCGGCAAGGCACACTTAGATGGATCTGAAAAGGTCGTGCTTGTGAGCCTGGGGATTGCGTGGCCTAATGGAATTTCCATTGACTATGAGGTTAGTTCCTTTGTCTTCCAGTATATGTTAAAATGTACAGTATTTGTTATATTTCATTAAAGCCAGCTGGTCTTCCACTTTGATATAATCTTAATAATCCTTAATGAAATACTTGTCCAAGACTGTTGATATTTCCTTTAAAATTAATCTTTAGGAAAATAAATTATATTGGTGTGATGCTCGTACCGACAAGATAGAAAGAATTGACCTTGAGAGTGGAGGGAATCGGGAGATTGTGCTGTCAGGGAGCAATGTGGATATGTTTTCAGTCGCGGTGTTTGGAGCTTACATCTACTGGTCTGACAGGTAATTTATTTTTCATAAGTATTTGAGTCTCAAAATGTTATTTCAGTGCCAGGTGCTTCACCTTTGTAGGATTAGCCATTCCTTAGCAAGGTCACAGAACGGATTGCAGAAAGCTACGCAATTTCCCAAGAAAGGGCATTTCTGATACTGAAAGCTAAAGCATATCAGTGTCATATATGAGAAAAGGTTTCTTCACCTTCTGTTAGGCGAACTCTCCACTGCCCTTCAGTCATTTGTTTGGTGTGAATTAGTTGAGGATTGTTGATGAGACATCTTCAACTTTTTTGGCAGAGCACATGCAAATGGCTCTATTAGAAGAGGCCACAAGAATGAGGCCACGGATGCTGTGACCATGAGGACTGGCCTTGGAATAAACCTGAAGGAAGTGAAAGTCTTTAATAGAGCACGAGAGAAAGGTTGGCTGTTCTTAAGGATGCTATTAATTGTTTTAATATCACCTACTTTTTGTGTATATTAAAGCATACCAAAATTTAAGTAATCGCTAATTTTATCTCCACTTTTTACTTTTGAAGTTATTTTTTAAGGTAAAATTAAAGTACTAAAGAAAACGTACAAATTCTACTAAAATTCTTCCGAGTGTTTTAAGGACAAAATATAAAACGAAAACACTTCCTATCATTCCAGGTTTGGTGGTTTTGTTTTGGGTTTGGGTTTTTTTGTTTTGTTTTGTTTTAAAAAGCAAAAAACAGTCTTGGGAATGAGAGAGACCTTGAACTGTGCTTTAAAGAGCAGTAATCTCAGGCAATCTCAGATTTCTCTTGGAAAACAAACCAGTATATTTTTTTTCACAGCTAGAAATTCCCAGCCTCTGTGTCTCAAATACTTATTTTCTGAAATTCCTTGGCTTTGAGTCCTAGATTTTTTGTGTGGGAAGAAACCTTGGAAATAAACCAATTTCCTTTATGTTCATTTTGTTTTCCAAATTCAAAAGACAAAACTTATCATATACTCTCAGTTATTTATAGTATCAATGTTTAAATTTTATTCTTTATGACCTGACTAAGAATAATCTTACTTCTAGCTATTTTCTTCCTACATTTCTGGTTTTGAAGAGACATTGAAAAACTTGTTTCAGTGAGCAAAGGTGGTTAGAAGTTTACCAAAAATGATGATTTCCTCAGAACAGACTGCTACCAGTCATCCCAGACAAAATTTTCTATAAATGTATTCAAAAAGAAAGAGAAAATGCTACTATAATACAAGATAAGCTTTTAAATACAAATACATTTCTGGTGTTGGTAGCGCTTAAAAGTTGATTTAATCATAACATTACATACCCAAAGATCCTGTTTCTTTTATACACGTCTTTCCTAAATAACCACATTAAATGTGACTTGTAAAAGAAATTTGCATTTTGAAAGAAAACATCTTTAACAATCAATGAGAAAAACCCTTTTTTTTCTAAAGGAAATTTTAAATAGTTTTGAAAAAATCACTTTGCAGACATGCATATTAATTTTACTAAGAATTTCTGCATGTAATTTCAGAGTACTGTGGGCATCATATTTTGTAGATAAAAATAAAATCCACACAAAAACTTATCGTTTCTCTTAACTAGGCTAGAAATAGTTAATGTCTGCTTGCTTGGAAGGGCTTTATATTTATATTATAGTATTAGGAAAATAGAACAATTGGATAAAAAAATGCTTCTTTAAATGTAATGATTTTATTGATAGCTTTAAAGATTTGATGGAATTAGCAATAGGAGAAATGATTACTGAGTCTAAAAATCTTTTGATGTTAGTTTGAAAAACATAACTGGATGACTTTTTAATACGTTTTTCAAATTTTACTAGGGTACAAATGGTTAATGTCTTTGGGAGGGGCTGTCAGTGAGCCAGAAGGACAAAAGGGAAAAAACAGGTGAAAAATGTTTTTGGAATGTTTTTCTATATCACACTATTATATATATTTTTTTAAAGTTCATTGAACTAGAAGTAGTTAACAGTGTCTTAACAAATTGTAATTAGCTAGCTTCCTGACCTTCTGTTATAAAAACCACCAAACAAACCAACAAAAAAAACAAACAAAAACCCAACAACCTGTGCTGTTTGTGATTAATGGTTTTTTTTCAAACACCTGTTTTACCCTTTCTGATGAGCCAGTCCTGCAGTGCAATTCACAAGCAGATTCCTATCCTTCAGTGCTATTTTACATGTGTGTAAGGATATGCCCTAACTACACTGGGTTTAGAATTGGCCATTTTAAAAGATATTTACAGCTAGTGACCTGTGGAAGCATTGAAGTTTTCAAAGAGAGATTTTAGAATCTTCAGGATCTCTTTCATATATTTTGCTTTCTCTTCTCAACTTCTCATCCTTCCAAACAGATATTAACTTTTCTAGCCTAATAAAACTTCAAAAGAATCTATAAAACAAACCAAATGTAAAAATGTATACAGCTAGATCTCCAAGTGTTTTTATGTAACTGTGGAGGAATATCTCAATTTTGCATAGGAACACAAAATTCAACGTTTCTAATCTTAAGAGCAAGTTAACTATCGTTCCCTATTATTTTTTTCTTAAAAGTATCTTCAGCTTGGAATGTAGCAGTTAAAAAATATAATCAACAGTACTTTCAGACACTACATATTCTCTGACAATTATTATGGTTTTCTAAGTGAAAACAGTCTATTTAAAATGTTTTCTTCTCCTTCGCTATGTGGAAAACTTTCAGAAATGGGAAAATGGCTATATTGAAAGAGCTGAGTTGTTACATGGAAAGTGCTGTCAGAAAGAGAAACTAAATCATCTAAACTAGCTACAATAGTAATTCATACATAAGCCAAAAAAGATAGAGGAAAATAGCTCCTAATTATTGACAATTACTGTAATTTTAAATATTGTTTGCAACAAGTGTAGTTTAAGTCATTGAAGTTACTAATTTGACAATGATTTTTTAATGGTATGCATTTTTCAGGGAGTAAGTTTTTAAAGTCAGGTTTTAAAGGAAATTAGAACAAAATTTTAGGAAATGTCTTTATTAAAAACAGGGAACTGGATTGACACAGTTTTGTATATGTTTTTGTTTTGATAGAAACTGTCCAAAAACAGTATTGTATTCTGATGGTATCTAAATTTGACTTTTTGCCAGTAACAGGTGTTTTAAAAAAAAATAAAATATATATATCTTTCAAAGCACTTGAAACCATCTCCAAGTCTTCAGCTGATTATGGAGGAATAACCCATTTTTCATTTTCTATTAATAAAATATATGCTCTCGTGAATTGGAAAGGACATTAATTATATTTCCTCACTAATTGTACTCTTCAAAATGTCCTTAGGTTGCGGTTACAGTTACATTCTTTACGGTTTTGGCCTTTGTTTTACTTGTGAATGTTGTAGAAACAGTTTTAAGAGAAGAATTCTTAGAATACATAAAACTGTGGTTTGATTTAAGTTAGCTAAATGTAATATTATGAAAGACAGATTTTTTTTTTTTTTGTACAGGTACTAATGTTTGTGCCAAGAATAATGGTGGATGTCATCAACTTTGTCTTTATCGGGGAAATGCACAGAGAACATGTGCTTGTGCACATGGCTATCTTGCAGAAGATGGAATCACTTGCCTGAGACATGAAGGTTACCTGTTGTACTCAGGAAGGACAATATTAAAAAGTATACATCTTTCAGATGAAACCAACTTAAATTCACCAGTAAGGCCATATGAAAATCCAGAGTACTTCAAAAACGTGATAGCTCTTGCTTTTGACTACAGTCTGAAAGGAAGAGGTACGAATCGCATATTCTTCAGTGATGCACACTTTGGAAATATACAAGTAATTAAAGACAACTGGGCTGGCAGAAAAGTGCTAATTGAAAGTAAGTAAAAAAATTATTTCCCAAAATACTTATTTTATTTCAGTAAACTTTATTAAGGGAAAAGTTGATAATTGCTTGACTTCAGAGAGTAAAAAATGTCAATAAAGTTTTGCCATGCTTAAGTATATGGCACAATTATTGTAACTTATCCCTATAAGATAAATTTAAACATTGTCTTCAGAATTAAAACTTGAAAATAATTTATTTTATAACAATTTTACGATGCGTGAAGCATATTACTAGAAAACAGAAGTGATAATGATGGTGCTTAATTTTTATTACTGTGATTTTAAGGAGCTTTACTGTTGAAACAAAATCTTGTTGTGCAATGCCTAGAAATGAAAGAAGTCTCCTTATCCCACAAACCTATCAGTTGTTTCTTTTTCTAGTTAGTTGGGGTGAAGTACTGTAAGATACCTCTGCTGAAATAACTGTTCCTCAGTATAAAATATTAAGACCCCTGTCAGCGTGTCCAGCTGACTCGCCCTTCTTGTAGGGAGCATAAGAAAAGTGACTTGTGCTCAGTGATAATCGGAGGCAAATTCTAACCTACAAAATTGTCCATTTTAGTAGAGGCCTGCTCCGTACCTCTGCATGTTTACTATGCCTTCATTCACCACACTAGTACGAGGAGTTGTATGAAACTTGACGTTTTCTTAGCCTCTGAAAACTTGAAGCCTGACAGTGCTCTCAAGGACTTGATGCCAATATCATCACCAAAGTCTTCAGGAGAAGACACAAAATATATTTTGCAGCTCAATAAAATCCTCTGAGGATCTGGCGCTGAAATCTCTATCAACAAAGTCCCACATAACTTTAATACAAGATGTACTTAAAAAGTTATCATGGTTTGTCATGGTAAAATTAGAATTCAAGGAAAATCTGAATGTGGATGTGTAAGAAATGTATCCTTAACGCTAAACATCCAAAAATCTGGACTACAAAAATCTACAATCTAAAAAATTCTGCTATGTTTCATTTCTGTTCCAATTTAGTTGTTCTCAAGTATGCAATAAACCTTATTCATCTATAGTCAGATGTATATATTTACTGTGTTTCTTCTCTTCCTTGTCATTTTTGAGTACTGTCTGGTGTTTTTGGAGACTGCAGTTGCTTCCGGTAACCATTTTTCATTCCCATCTGAATTTCTGATGTTGTGTGTTGCCTATGGCATTGCTACATTTAGCTATTGGTTTGGGTCAAACAGTTTAATAACAAGACCAAAGAATGTGATTAGGGAAAAATGGAAGTACATTTGATGTGGAACATATCACCTTTTGCTGTTGCATGGTAATGGAAATATTTTTAGAAAAGAAAGAAGTTAAACAGCTGTAAACTGACAAAATATTATTCTACAACTGACATTGGATAATTGTATCATTATGTACTTCTGCACTGTGCTTCTGGGAAGGTATTTGTGGCCATGAAATTTGTTGACACTAATGAATGGAAAAACATTTTTCAAATATGATACAAGGCCTTTTTTTTACTTTGAGTTTTTATGTGTGCATATTTTAGAGGAATTAATGATATCTGTATTAAGATACGGTAAAGAGAAACTACGCAATGTTGTCAGATGTTCTGATTACTCCCAGGAAAGCTTTAAAACACAGGGATTCAAAGTTGATGCTAGCCATGCAAAAGACAAGCGGCTCACAGAAATATGCAGTGGTGATATACAAGCACTGTTTTAACTCTGGTGCCATAGGAAGAGATGAAAAGTATTACATGAAAAGCCCCTGGAAATTTTTACATTTAAAACAGACAAAGAGGAGAAAGAAATGCTTGTAAAGTGCTAATGCAGATTTTTTTTTTTTTAAAGAACAATAAAGTATTCCTCATTACTTTATAATAGGTTGCTGTACGAGAGCTAAAGACATTCCATAACGCGTAGTTGAGAATTATACTTTTAAGAAATTGTTAGGAAGTGTTTCTACTTGTAATCTTAATATGCCCGATTTCATTTTTCATTAGCAGAGTCAGCACTCTGAATAATTGAATGTCAGATGAAATTTTCTATCCTTGCAAAAAATTCACTGTATATGCTTGGGATGTATTTGTGAGCAATGATGTTTGTTTTCTATAAATGCTTCAGTTGTTTTTTCATTGTAAATGAGAAGGGATATCGCATCCCAGTATATGTTAGTTTATTGTTCTCCTTCATGTGTTTTAAACTCCTTCTCTTTATGTTGAGTCATTCATTTTAAACTGGTATTTTTGTACTACATAACCTTCTTTTCCACAGTCTGCACATGACTTTGGCTCACTGTAAATAGGAAACAGTTCATGAGGCTGCTTGATATAGTGGAGGTATTTGACCAACAGTGACACCTATAAAGGAAAATTGACACCAATGATTCCATTCACTGGAAGATGTAAAATTCTAAACTTTTCTGACTTCCGTGTTAACTAAAATTACACAAAAATTATTAAATGGAATCCAGCTGAGATGTTTTAGTAGTAGTATTTCATTGCAGGATTGAAAAATAACATTTTTGACATTCATTTTGCTATCTTTTTTCCTCCAAAATCATTAGTACGCATCTGTAACAAGTTTTACTTTATTAGGAAGAGATTTAAAACCACATCAGAAGTATCTAGTGTGGTTCTAACAATTCTACAACCCCTTTCTACCTCGTTACATTGAAGTCTACAAATCATGCAAACCTTTACTCAGTATTTGACTCAAATAGTGAAAATAGAGTGCATTATATACAAGATACTGTTGTCTCAGATTTTTAGCTCACTGAATGTCGATCTGCTCATAAAGAATCCACTAGCTGATGGCTTTCTACCTCACTGAAATCAGATATGCCACTCAAATCTAACACATTATTGAACTTTTCTGCACACTAAAAACAGAGTTAAGATATATAAAGAGCCCTTTATTACAGGTTTCCAGTTCACGAAAAACAGATTTACAACTCACGAGCAACCCATTATCTAATATGTTTTTAGCTCACTGAGAACAGATTTACTACCCAGAAACAACCCATTATCTAACATGTTTCCAGTTCACTGAAAACAGATTTACAACCCATACGCAAGCTATTATCTAACATAGTTCCGACTCACTGAATATTGATTTAGAATTCATAAACAACCCATTATCTGACAAATTTTCACCTCACTGAACAGATTTGCAACTCATAAACAACCCATTAGCTAACACATTTCCAGCTCAGGGAAAGTAGATTTACAGCATATAAACAACTTTATCTAACTTGTTCCAGTTCACTTAAAACAGATTCAAAACTCACCAAGAACCCAGTACCTGATAGGGTTCTGTCTTCAGCCGGAAGAAACAATAACAGCAACAAAAAAAACCAGCGTAGCATGTGCATAGTAAGCCATACCCTAACACCTTTATTTCTGGTGCAGTGTGGGTTTTTGGAGTGGATTCTTTCTTAGCTCTGAACTCTACTGACAGAATGAGCATTATTTCCTTTGGTCTGTCAGTATGGACCTTTTTGCATTTCTTTTGCATTTTTATAAGTAATTTATGGGATTAATATTTGTTAATTGCCAATTTTTAAAAATCTACCTTGTTCTTGGCTGTGATTCCCCACAAATATTCTTTTGCGTGACGAGTTATCTAACGACTGAGTATCACTCACGATTTTATGGCTATAGCATCACGTACAGTTTAATCCAGTCTGCAGGTGTTTCTAAAATTAACTTAATCAATGCAGCAGTACTATTTTAAATATGTTGTGACATCACTGCCATCTATATCACGTGTTTTGATCTCAGCCTTTCCTTCCGAAAAGAGTGAAAAAGGTCTTTCTTGGTTTTAAGTACGTGCTTTGAGAAGTATCAGGCCATGTAGGAATGAGTAGATACTTACTGTGTGGTTCCACCCACCCACTAATTTCTTTTTAACTTTCCACTTTTTAGTTGTGAAGGTCAGCCTTGCAGTTCACTTGACATAGGTTAAACTGCTTCTGCTTGTAACGAGTAACTGAAGCTAGCTACACCTGTGTGTACTTTTGTATCCTGTTGTGTTGTAAAAGCTTCATGAGCCTGTTAAGGCAAAATGTTGGAGAACCTTGATGACGTTCCTGTTTTTCATTGCCAATGGTAGTCCTTTGTAAAACAAAACACAGGGATTATATTTGGAAAATTCAGGCTATATATATACTTTCTCTGTTCTTCCAGTTTGAGGGATCATGCAGGATTCACTCTGCAGAAAGGAATATTTTTTCATTTTACATAAGTTTTCTGGAACTTTAGATTGTAAGAATCAGTGCCTCGACAAATCAAACTCTAACTTCGTATTCTAGACAAGATTCAGAGAGTTTGCATACACTTTGAGAGTTGTTTTTTGTTTAATTTTAGCCCCACATGGACAGTAGTCTTTGTAGAAAATTAAAAGAAGACATTAAAGGAGGGTGACAAATTTACATGGAAGTGACGCTGAGTTTAAATCAATATATTGGCATGGCCATTTCAGAATAATCTTTACAATTTCTGTTCAGCCCTACCAGAAATAGACCTTCTAACTGTTGCCAGTCTCTCCGGGAGAATTTATTACTGAAAACCTGGGTTAAAAGGAGGTAATGGAGCAGTGTACAGAAAGAATGAACAGAAGCAGTTACAGGCACAGAGTTATGCAAGGAGGTATTTGGAAATCTGACTTGTTCAAAATTGCTACAGGTTATCAGTTTCATTTGGAACAATAGAGTCTATTCTCCTCTCAGGGTGAGCACAGCGGAGAATTTTATTCTTATTTTCTTTGTCGTTGATCACTTCGAGACAGAACAACACTGTTATTTCAAACTTCTGAACCTGTTTCTGTGGTATTCAAACTGGAAGCCATTTCAATGGCACTCTGATAAACATCTGTGAAGTACTTAAAATCTTTATAGATCTATTTAGATCTATCTTCCATCTTCAAGTAATTTTAAAGTAGATTGAGAAGACTGAAAATTAAAATGTTTCAACAGAACCAAGCATCTATTTGGTACATCCCCTCTGATACCGTATCTCCCATTGACTGCTGTTTGTTTTTTCAGCTGATAAATGGTGAGTTGTCTTTATTTTTAATGATGTGATGATCTGAATTGAGGTTTCTTCTACACGGAATTAGAGGTCTCAGTTTGACCCAGAGAAAGCCAGTGAAAGATAGTATATTATTCACCAAATAGATTCTTTGTGTTTTTAATGGAACCTTAATTAAATTAAAATCATGAAGACCAGCATGCTAAACTCTTTTGTTTCCTGTTACATGTAAGATGATTGCCGCTGTGGACTAACCCATTAAGCAAAACATGTATTATATTAGATGGGATGAATGTATGTTCTTTTTCTTCTATGATATCCAAGATTAAGCCCTAATTTACAAACCATCTGCTAAACTTCTCGTCTTTACTTTGACATCCTTCCTCCTCTGCCTATCAACGAGCAGAGCGCCAGAGGAGTGTCTGTTTTCCTTCTTCCTTCCTGGTGAACATGACATTGCAGATCAGCAGCTCTGAAAAAGTCCAAAATTTATGTCAACTGAGAACAGAGAGAAGACCATTTTAACCATCTCTGTGATAAACTATCTGTGTGAGCTATCTTTCATCCAAGTGAAAATGCAAATTGAGATTAGCTTTAGACAGGGGACGACATGCTAGTTGATGACTAACTTACAGTGTGGAACAAGAAGCTGCCTCACAGCATTTCTGCAGATGGCTTTTGGTTTTTTCTAACTTGTTTCAAAGCTTATGGTTATGCAAGGAAGACTTTTTTTTTTAAAAAAAAAAAACCCTAAGTCTCAGTTTCTAAGCTAGTAGTGCAGTCTCCTTTTTTTATCAGAGGTAGAAGTTTAAGGTAATATATTCATTAACCAAAGCCTGCCTTGGTGTATCTGTAGAAAAGCAGCACAGCATTCCAGTAGGTTTAGTGTAGTGGCACAACACTAGAAAGAAGAGCAATTGAAGAAGTTAGAAACTAAAGAAGAGAGAGGAGAGGGAAAAAAAAAGGGGGGGGGGTGGGGGGTGGGGGGGGGGGAGGAAAGGCCAAAGAAAGCAAAGGAAGAAGAAGAAAAAGTATGAAGATGAGGTACTCTCAATGAGCTGGTTTTCTTCCTAACTTTGTAAACAATGGCACTGAGACATTTTGCTGGTGTCTTTCATAGCACAAAAGGAAGCATTTTGTTAAAAAAAAAAAGATGCTTTTTCTGTTTTGAACTTTAGGCACCAGTGTCTATAGGAGGCAAAAATCTTTTCACTGCTAACATAAAGTGTCAGATACTGTGATGTATTGTAAGGCTTTTTACAGGCTGAGTCTTTTAAAGGTGTTCCAATGTGTGCTACTATTCTTTCTAACTAAATGGGTCCAATTTAACTGTCAAAAAGGCATTTATGTTCCCATTTCTCTTACAGAGCATTAAATTTGGTATATTGTATGAGGTCTCTTTAGTTTGGGAGCTTTTTTCTACAGGAAAGAAATTTTTAATCTGTTAAAAATAAATACTTTAATATTATTGCTTTTCATTTTATAAATGAATTAGATTCATTATAATTGTGTATGATTTTCACTTTTTAAAGGAGGGAAAGTGAGAGGCTGTTGTTAAGTCTAGGATACTTAAGTAGTAAGAACTAAAATTTATTATTACAACTACTTTCTTGTGTGTGAAAACCAAAGTGTCTGGTTTATCATGGTATTCTGTTTCTGATGTGGCTGCATATTATGATTAATGGGTAAAGTTTATGAGCTGTTCAGTAAATAGCTGTTACGATAGGTGGATAAAGTTTACTAACTTTGTATTAAGCAGGTGTTATTCTAGAAATATGTATTTCTGCATATTTCATGCTTTGTTTAGCTGATACTGGTTTGAAACTCTGATAAGTATTCCTGATGGAAGCTGGCATACTCTGATCTTCTGGTTCAGTATGTCCCAAGCATTCCCAACCTCAGTATTCAGGAAAGGTGCTACTGCCTGTAAAACTTGAGATTATTCATGAAGAATTAATCTAGTTTGTGACTGCTTCAACTTTCCATGTTGCCCTTAAATTTTTATTGATGTAAATATTTGCTGAAATAAATTTTTACATCAGCAGCTGTGGCTTACTTCCATAAAATGCAAAACTGTATTTGGTGCATCGTCAGAAAAAAGCTATACAGAGGAACATCTCTTGACAGCTCTCCTTTGTTTTATTCTAAAGAGTAATGTGACCCAGCAAATATTAATAAGTTATTAGGCTATTCTGCCATTAAAGTTTCTAATATCTCTATACTGTTTGGGTTTACTTAAACAACAAGAAAAGTGTGTAGAAGACTTATTTAGTCTTGGGGTAGGCACTCTAATGGTAATCATATTGATTTAAAGGTGGTAAAGCTGAGTAGTTTTGGGGTTTTTTTTGAGAGTCTGCATGGAAGGCATAAAAAGATATTATCAATTGTTGAGATTTTTAAAAACTTAATAAAACACTTCCATCTCTATATGTTAGCTATCCATTCTAAAAGTCTTTCTGCTTCTAAAACCTCTTTTACATAGATACTTTTAATTATTTTGAACTTACGGTATTATAACACTTGTTAACTCATAATGATACATTGAACTATAGTGGGAGAGTTACAATTTCCAGTTATACAAAATACTCCTGTTTTTCTTATTTGTTGAGTTCCCTGTATTTCCTTACGTATATGATATATAATTATTCCTTTGTTACATTATTCCCCAGTGACCCCAAGACAGTCCCTAAACCTAATCAAGGAGTAAGGTATATCCAGAATGATAGAAGACAGAATATTGTAGGTTTACATTTCTGCTGGTGTGGTATTCTTCAGTGAGCTGTCAGGGAACAACTGTGGAAGGGCTGTATCCATTGCTGCGAAAAAAAGGTAATTGGAGATAGATATAGATAAGTCGTTGATTATTTTTCCCCTTGTGATAAAAAGGCTAAATCATTCTTTGAAGAAATATTATGGTCCACAAGAATGTAGACATAAAATTAAATAGGTAATTATTGTATTTAGTAACATAAACCAGACTTGGTTTTTAAAAGCCTATTGTCACGGCAAATTATGGCACTATCTACTGTGGCTTGATTAGTGTGTTTTTTAAATGCTGTTAACTGGGAGCCAAAAAGAAACCCAGCATTTATGTATATATAAGCATAGTTCTGGAACAAGCTTACTGTTTTTTAAAGTCACTTTTTCCCTCATTTTAAAGAGCTTATTGCTTGTTCTATGTATATTCAGGTAAAAATGACCAAAAAGGTGGTGGTGGTGTTTCTGTTCTCTCCTTAGGAGTTTCTGAGCCCATTTGTTTGATCCAGAAGTAAGATAAACTGTAAAGCAACTTATACAAAACCTACCAGTGCAGATAGGGGCCCAAAAAAAATAAAAATCTAAAATTTGAAATGCTGCTATTAATTATATATTTCTTGGCATAAAACTTTTACAGAGTTTTGCCTGAATAACTGAAAATGTTTATGAGAGTGGATAACATATTTTCTGTCGGTCTCCATAATGAAATTAAAAACAAACAAACAAAATGTTCCAGAAACACTGTATGACTTGCTGATTTATCCTTTTGGGATCAGCTTTTCCTTCTCGTGTCTCTGTCCTGGTTACGTCATCGGCACTCCGTAAGTCATAACCTCGTCTTAGTGAGTGTGCAGGTGTTCACCAGGCATTGATAGGTCACCTGCTCTCAAAGGTCCAGCTCCACATGCCTTGTCTAGCTCCAAAATGGGCTGTACTGGTGTTGTGCCACAGGTACGTTGGATGAATATCTAATGCCCTTCATCGCACAGAAACAGCATCCATCTATCATATACTATTCAGTTGGTTGGTTAGTTGTAAGTATTATTAAAGTCAACTTCAGTTTAGGTTCACAGTCTTTTTCATGCTAAATTTTGATGTTTCCTGCTCTGAATAGTCTCATCAGGTGTTCTGTATAGACTTTCATAAGTTCACTGATGAACTATAAACATACTACTATTTGGGCATTTGCCTATCTTTCTTTCACACTGTACTTATTTCACAGATACACTAATTACATACTATATTTTATATATCTTCATTGACATAGACTAAAGCAATGTTATAAATCCAGAAAGATATTTATATGGTAGTTTCTTTTTCCTGAATGTATTAGAAGCATTTCCTGAGCACTTATGCAGTATTTGTATTGTGATTTTTACTTGCATGTAGACTAAATTTTTAATTGTCATTGGGAAGACAACAAACATTTTGGAAGATGTAGGATTTCAGTATTATGCTTTCTACAAAAACAAAAGGTTATTTTTTTTTTTCTGGATTCAAAAATGATTTTATTTTTCTTTAGATCTTTCCCAACAAATGTTCATTCTTTCCAGTACTGGCTACCGCAATGAGTTTGTAGGAATAATAAGGTTACATCCATGGAGACATTTATAGTGTCTTGAACATAAGCTAGTTGTTGCCTTGAAGAACCCAAAGACTTTGTTCATACTACTTATTACATTTAATAATCTTTAATGTGTAGTAGCTTATAGCATGGTTTTATATTTTAGAGATACAGAAAATTATACAGGTTTTTGCTGATTTATGGTATTATTTCAGTAAATTTCACGTGTTGCACAATAAAATAATATTCTTAGCCTAAATATGATAATGAAATAATAGGCTGTTACAGTTCAGTTGTTTATGCCATATTTGATATTTAACATTTCTGTTAGAATATGATGGCTTTGTTTTACATGTGACTGACAGAAGCAATTAAGAAAATAAATCACTCTCTAACTTTTGAGACAAATGGAACTCATCTTGCCTTTTTTTTTTTAATAACAACTTGTTATTGTCTTAGAATCTTTGTTAAGCAGAAAAACTTCCTGCTTTATGGCTACTTAAAGAGCAAAGTAGAAGAGTAAAGAATTATTTAAAGTTCTAATTGTGCAGTCAGTTAGATATGTGAACTATAACCCCTTTTCTTCAGGTGCCTTATTGCTTGAGAGGCATTCTTTTCACCTCAGATCAAATGGTGACCACCTGTTGTCTATCACCATAATCTGAAACAAAGAGATTGACAAAGCAGTATTGTGTCCTGGGACCAGTCTGGTATAATAGTTGACAGGTTGTATCCTAAAAGGTAAATTGTGAAAGCCAATCCAGAGAATGAATAAAGATCAAGCGGGTGTTTAATGTTAAGTGCTGAACATTAAACAGTAAAGCTTTTCTGTTGTTTATGCTTAATTTTATTACTTTGATGGTTTTTCACTATTAAAAAAATATGATGTTGACAGTTGTTCTTGTTTTACAACTTTGCTAAAGAAAAGGAGTTTTTAAGAATATGAAATTATAGGGAAAAGGTAGTTTAACTGATGCAGTCCTCATCAAAATTGGGAAAGGTTTGACTGTAAACCTTCTGGAGAATTTTAAAAGTATAGGATAGGAGATAAAAATCTAGGAAACTGAGAAATAGTATATACACGTTACGTTGTATATACATTAGTTGGCAACAACTATTGGATAATTTAAACTTTATGTCCTTTAGTATTTTTATTTTGTATTTGCAATAATGAGGGAGCTCTAATCTGAGTTCTTCAGTTATTGATTTGTTGCTTGTCTGTTCCCTGGGAAAGTCAGATGAAGATCAGCATGACAATATTTATAGGCTGCATCTCATCTGTGGGATGCAATCCATCTTCGTTAAGTTCAGTAAAAGTGATAGATAGCATTTGGCAACGTAATGATGTGATCACTCTACCATTGCCTTTGTAAATCATAAGCTGTTGCATTCTCTTGTGTAGATATTTAATCAGTTATACACCCCATTACTGATTTAATTCAGAATGTCAGTGGCAGGTGAATAATGTGAGTATTTGTATATTAATATCATATTGTATTAATGTTCCTTTCATTTAAGTATGCTATTCATGTGAAAATCATAAACTGTTGCTTCATGGCTAGAATAAATTTAATCAGTGCTGTAGGCATCTAATGCCATCAGTGTTTTAATTCAATATGTCAGTGAAACAAATGTGTTTCTTTTCATTTCCAGTTTCTTTATGCTTTACTAATTCAGAATATTATATGATGCTGTGAAAATATGAAGCTGAGAGTAAACAAATTGCTAATTTTCCTCCTGTCAGTAGATTTTGGGACCGAATCCCCCAATCGTAGCACCAGATAGGACGAGTACATATTTCTGATATATTTTAAAGTAACTGAGTATCTAATAATAAATTAACTTTGAGAGAAAAAAAATTATCTGGAATATTCTTTAAGGAAGTGTGAAATAAGTAAATATAAAATAATATCTATGCAAACCAGTAAAGATCTAACACTAGAATGCAGTTGCTCTGGAATGATCTCCAGTGTCCTGTCTTTGGCAATATAAAGTTGCTAGGGGGTTTTACTTTTAAGGAACCACCTGAAAGTGGATAGAGGACTATTTCTAGGTCCATTTTTGTCCTCAGTTGGCACCTATTTTATCACTGATAAAAGGTTTTATATGAATTTTGGGATTCTTCACTAATCTCTAAAACAAACTGTTTATTTTAACCTAGAAACAATATAAACTAACAAAAAAATACTATATTAGCACTGATAACTTATTATACTGAAGATTTGCCTGAGTAGTATACTGCTGGTACTTCATCCAGTTCATACTACATGCTAATAAGAACAGAGTTAGTTGTATTTTCCACTGTAAAAAGTTTAAATCTTGGATCACTTTAGCACCTACTTTCTAGGTCTTATGCCACTGACTTTAAAACCACCTTACTCACAGATTTCTAAAAGTATTAAGTGATTCTCTTTTGTATTGGTGGAGTTGTCAATTCCATAAGTGAGGAACATGATAAAACTAAAAGTTTATTGGCAAATAAAAGAGAGTGATTGGTATAAATCCTTCAGAATTTATACTTTTGGTGGAGCTGGGCAAATGCAGTCGGTATGTGTTTGCAGCAGACTGTTTTATACTTAAATAGTGGGTTTTTTTTCTAATCCTACATCAAGGCAATTCATTTCCTCTGAATAGTTTGTTTGGTTTTGGGTGTGTTTTTTTTTTTTTTTGAGATGCATGTTTTTTTACTCTGAATTTTTGTGTTTGTGGTGTTTATGCAACTATTGTCCACAGGCTCGTCACCTGAACTTTTTGATAGTTTCAGATTTAATTTGCTCAAAGATGTGATCATCTAATATGGAGCCCTCTCTTCTTTAAAAAGCATATGTACATCAAGCAGCTCCTGAAGTTTTATTTGTGATTATACATTTCCCTGATTGGATATCAGACATCTGATTTCAGCAGCTTTCACAGCCTAATTCTGTTGCTGAGTTATTTTCAGATTTTTATTTTTTTTTTCTTTTCAGTCACAGTCTTAATAATTGAAATTGCCATTAAGATAGAGACTTTTTTTTAATCTTAGCTCTTCTATTTTCTTTTACAGTTGTTACTGCTTTTCTCTTTTAAAGTTTTCTTGATTGCTTTGTTTTAGTTCTGCTCTACTAAGAACATATGTATGCATGGCAAGGTTTTTCAAAACTGCTCATTTTAGATACTTTATTAAAATAAGAGGAAGATGAATTTTTCATCTGTATGATAAATGTTTGCTTGTCTCCATATATGGCATAACTTTTCAGGACTCTGTTTTCTAAAAATTTAGAAATTACCATTTTGTAAATAGTACCGTTGAATTAAACCTTGTGTCACCATTTATGGACTTTAATATGGAGTTGCAGTATGATGTGTTGGTCCAGTTTAAGAATGTGAAGCTACACTTTCTGATTCTTTTAGAAAAATAGAGTTATTCTCTTAAGTATAGAAATTACAAGTAAACCTACAGCTTGTATTTGAAGAGCACTTTCATCATTCTAGTTTTGTTCTAGTTCATCGCATCTAGCTGTGGCAGGAACAGCATCATTATCTTTTGTCTACTACAGAAGAGTTTTAGGCTATGTTGTATAAACAGTTTACTTTCAAATTTCTTGACAGATTCAGACAAGGAACAAAGCTAAAGTTGATAGAAATTCAAGAGGTTACATGAGGGGAAATGCTTTTTTTTTTTTTTTTTTGATAGTCATCTTTCAAATGAAGAGCAGGATTTGCAGCAAATCTTAGTTAAATCCTCACCTCCTAAGGGCTATGTCTTTAACCACAAGACAAAGACTTGATTGCATTTTTCTAAAAACTTGCATAATAAAGATGAGGAAACACTCAACATTCACAGATATGAAAGGTAAAGATAGTGCAATAAATGTTCTGATGGTTTGTTCATTACAAACAAAGTGCAGAATTGGTCAGAAAATGTCAGTACATCTTCTGTCATTTTTTAATAGAATCACAGAATATCTCAAATTAGAAGGGACACACAAGGATCATCAAGACCAACTCCTGACTCCACACAGGGAAACTTAAGGGTTAAACCATGTATCTGAGAGCATTGTCCAAATTATATCTAAGAGTGTTGGTTTTAGTTAAGAGAATTGTAAGTAGTGATAAATTGGGATTCAGCATATAATTTTAATGGGAATCAGTAAATTAAGTTAGAATTGTATTCCTGGCTCATCATTTTAACACTTATCACACTTACTAAGTTTTCTTTTAATTTCACAGTTAGTGGATGGTTTGCAAGTGTCCAAGACATACATCAGTGCCCATATCTAAACTGTACAGATTTCTGCCGCTGGGAGTGATCCATGGGCCCAGACCAGGGAGTGGGGTGATTCATGTATGCAGTGCTTGGCCTGAAGCCACTAGAATGATTTGGGCTGTCCAGGTTTCCTTCGAATCCTATGTTGTGTTTATGTAGCTCTGAGATGTTATCATTATTTTTAGGATTTCTTCTGGCTCGTGCTGCCTAAAATTGGCCATATGTCGGTCCTAAGAGTGATATTTTGATGTTATGATGGCAAGGATGTTTTTTGCATGTCCTGAAGCACGGTGTGAGAAAGTTGAGGTGTCTTCGAGGTGTAGAGATTTCAGTGGTTGGGAGGTCTTTGTAGGCAAAAGAAGTAAAACCTGGTGTGGTCTTGTTTATACTCCCAAAAGAAGTTTTTTACAGAAAGAGTAGCAAATTTTTGCTAGAAGAATACCTGGGTTTCATCTCAGAAGGAATTAGTTGTTTTGTTCCAGAAGGTTGCCCTGGTATGAAGTAACGTGCATGCGGTGTGGGTGCTCAGGGGTGCAAGACCCAAGAGTGAAGCAACTCACTTTCTCAGTTCATAGCGTAGACAGACTCAAACTGCAGAAACCATAGCTGATAATAAGCCTGCATGCAGGCATGTTCTAACTGGTTTTAGAATACTTCAGTAGGTGTTTGCACATCTCTGTCATGATGTTTGAAAGAACTGCTTGTCCTTGATTTCAGCTGGTGATTTCTGAAACAAAAAATAAAACCTTCAGTATATCTCAGTACATTTTTGTTGTTTAAAATTCAAAATAAATTAATAAGAAAATTAAATATTGCATTTAAAGAAATAATACTTGTAGCTCATTCATCTTTTTGAAAAGGAGAGCTCTTCTCTAAAGGCTCATCTTTGCAATGGGTCAGTAGAATTTTAAACTTTAAAGTCAAACTCAGTCACTTTTTTGAGTTGCTTGTACATGAACTGAATAGATCTTTTTTCATAAATTCTCCTTCATAAGTAGGAAAACCCATTTTACATATATTCACCTCCCTTTAAGGAGTGTAATCTAATCTATTTTTTCTATTCTTTCTTCTTTAAGACAAGTCACTGAGACTTCTCTACCGATATAGCATGAAAATGTACTCAGAAGATCTCCAAATGCTTTAGAAAGAGAAATATACAAATGTGATGAATAATTATTTGTCTCTTAGTTTTAATTTATTTGCCTCAAGTTTTGATTTAGTGTTAGCACTTTCAGCGTGTTCAAACATAATTTTGGACTTTCAGTTCTCTGTATATGAATTGCATGCTAAAAATTAAATCTTCCAGCAAACCGAATGTAAATTGTAATAACTAGTGTAATGTAATCCTTATTATATTTCTAGGTTTTTGCCTTCTGTAGTTCATTAATAAGCTGCATGAACCTTCTGGTCTAAAATTATTTGTTTCTCACAAAATAATAAGTGAAGTAATCAACATACATTTCTCTAGTAATTCAAAAATAATGGCAGGAAATAATTACTCCTATTTCTCACAGTATGTCACTTTTATATATTGGAATCAGATACAATTTATCTTTTCTGGACATTAAATATATGCTTTAGCTGCTTATTAATATTTGCATTTGTTTCTAGCTCACCGTTTTTTATGTAGAATGAAAGAGTGTGGTATTGGGGCTTATTAAAACAAGGTATTGATGCTGAGACCTTCAGTGTTTGTCTTTTTTCAGTATTTTTCAGGCGTTTAAAAAAACCCTATACAGTTAATAACGACAGGGCACCTTGATCCCTATTAATGTAATTTGTATTTGTGTTAGAAAATACATCGAAAGTTAATGCTAAATAGTCCAAGTAATTAGAGAAAACATGCCTGAGACTTGGCTTACATGATGTTTGAAGTTGTGACTAAATTATTGCTGTCTTGAATACTTGCTTATTATTTCTAATGTATTATCTGGGGACACTGTAGTAAAAATATTAATTTAATGAGTGTTAGAGTTGACAAATATGGTACAGGGATATTAATAGCGATCTGGCTCTCTATGTTTTTTATTTAAATTTATGAAAAAGCAATAAGCCTTTGATTCCAATGAAAACAAACAGGTGAAACGATAAAAGTATTGACAGTCAATAGGCTGAATTACTCTGTGATTCTGCAGGATCAACTTGAAGGAAAAAGAGAAACAAACATCTTTTTAGAAGGCATTTTATTTCCTCTGTCTGTAACCATGTCTTCCAGATGTTGGGTCAGTGGAGGGACTTGCTTATCATAGAGCTTGGGACACTCTCTATTGGACCAGTTCAACCACATCCTCAATCACGAGACATACTGTTGACCAGAGACGTCAAGGAGCTTTCAACCGGGAAGCTGTAATAACAATGTCTGAAGACGATCATCCACATGTGTTAGCGCTAGATGAATGTCAAAAGTATGTATTATATCTTTCTTACTAGGTTTTAATTTTTGCCTAATGTCAAGGACACAGCAGCACTTCTTTATTTCACAGTCAACTAGTACTGATGAACTCTATGAAGATTAAGTAGATTTCTTGGTTTAGGAGACAAATGCTAGCATTAATTTTTTTAAAGCAATTGCAGAATTAAGGTACAACATTTCATAGGTTTTTATGTTTCAGATCAAATAATTATTGCATTTTCATGGAATATTAAAAAATTCAAGCTGGCTTCAAAAAAGTGAGCTAAATGCAAAGTATCAAGATTCATTATTTAAATGAAAACAAAATTAAATTAAGCCTTTATAAGAGGAATCTGAGTTTCTTATGGGGCAAATTGATAGGTCCATGTGTTTATCACAAAAATCAGTATTGAATTTATATAACAAGAGATGTACATTTACAGTGTGTGCGGACATCGTACTAGAAAGAAGTCTAATTTAGTTGCCTTGCTGCCACTCACAAGAAAACTATATTTCCTTTTAACATAATAGGAGGGATTATATTTCTACTTCAGCCTGTTGCTTACAAGTGCCTTAAAATTTGAGTTGAGTTACTACTCCTACTATCTTCTGTGCTAATTCTGGAAGAAAGGCAACCTGCTGTTTTCTGCTTCTTTTAATTGTCTCCCCTTTGGGAAGGCTAGGCTACAGTTCTGCCTTATTATGTTCTGGTTTTAATTTGTGATAGCCAAACGTATGACGTTGCATTGGGTATTCAAGGAGGTTATTTCCATGTGTGACTTCATGTACAGTTTATGCAAATTAAGAGTTTGTGCTGTATTGTAAAATGCAATTTATCTAGATATCATAAATAAACCAACTAAATACTGATGAAGATTGCAATGAGGGAATGGGCAGGTTCTGATCAGTGTATAAATTACATCCACAGCTCATTTTGCCCACTGTTGTTTAACAGCAGCAAGGGGCTGATTGTGCCTCCTGTAAAGCATATTAAGGTCTTTTGATTCTCCATTATCATCCTTCTGCCTACCAGTCCTTTGGTCTGTATCACAGTTCTAATATGGGAAAAGCCGTAGATTAATTTCACTGTTAGAAATTACTAATATACACATTAGCAGAATTAAGTTTATGTTGTTAAACAGTTTATATCTATCTGTAATGGTATATTAGTATAGAGTCACGATCAGAATTGAACAGACCTGTGAAGGGAAAAAAAATCTGTACTTGTATGCAAGTTAATGAACTACGAAACTGCTATGTAATTTATAGGATGTTGGCTATCATGTTTTCTTATTCACCATTGATTATCACAATTACTTATAGATGACATTCATAATTGTCTACGAAGGCATATATTTCTTCTGTTGCTCATTTCATAGAGAATTAAATTATAAACTGTATCTTATGGTTTTGTTTGTTATTTTGATTTTAATACAGCTTAATGTTTTGGACTAACTGGAATGAGCAGCTCCCAAGCATCATGAGATCTACCCTCTCAGGCAAAAATGCACAGGTTATCATTAGTACAGATATTCTGACACCAAATGGACTTACCATTGACCATAGGGCGGAGAAACTTTACTTTTCAGATGGCAGCTTGGGAAAAATTGAGAGGTGTGAATATGATGGATCGCAAAGATATGTAAGTAAAACAAAAATCCCAAACATCTTAATTGTAAATCTGCTTGTTTGCATTTGTTAGCATCTTTAAAATGAAAATGTTACAGAAAGATCGTTAGTTCCCTAAGCTTCTCCTAATAGCAGTTTTTGATTTAAAACTGAAAACACTTCTGAACTACAAGTAAATGCTTTGTTTACTCAACACGTTCCAGTTTCTGGATGGCCTTCTGGAGATGCAGACCCTTACCACAAAATCTATTTGCGTGGTTATTGAGCTTGAAGCATCACTGTTCTAAATGGTCTATATCACCTTGAAAAAGATGTAGAACTTCAGTGGAAGAGGTAGAGAAATGTTCTGCTTTACATAGGATGATTATAATTTCTCCTTCCAGTGCCAAACTTTTCTGAATGCACGAGAATTTCTTTTGTGTAATGCATGAATGTTACTCTACAACTCTATTTTTTCTTTTCTAACTATTCACTTTCAGATATATTCAACGGCACTCCATTACTCTTTTATCATAATACAATTTGGTCCTTGAGTGCTCTATTAGTTTCAGCTCAAGTAGACCTTTTCCTTGGAATATGCTGAAGGCCGTTGATCTGTGCTCATGATTTTGTTGCGTGTTTAGCTCTACGTTTCTCATATTTCATGAAGTCTTCCTTTCGGGGATTTTGTACCTGCCAAAGTGCATGATAAAATAAATGAGGGCATGCTCTGACTTGTATTTTCAGTTCCCAGCTCTACAAGATAATGTTTGGTACCTCAACTCACTTTCATATCTATTAATGTAAAAAGAATCCTTCATACACTGTATAAAAAGTTTGAAATCTTTTTTTCGCATCTTAAATAGGAATTACATGGTTTTCTGAAATCTTATCCAGAAGTTCCACATACTTTGTTTAGACGAAATTTCCTTATCAGAGCAAAATAAAAGAGCCAAGCTTGTAACAGCAGAAGTAAAATTAACTTGACCAGGCATATAGTTTTATGTCGTTTCCTTCCTCCTTTTGTTTTAATTTGTATAAATTAAGCACAGCTCACTAATGTTTTTAGATGCAATAACTATATCAGAAACTAGACAAACCAAAGCTATAGGGATGCTAAAGTATTCAATCTCTGACTATAAATTTGCTGTGAAAATTGATGACTGGGTTTTTTGCTCAGTGATCCACCAGTGTATCTGAGAATAACTTACAGTTTGGTTGTTTTCTTTGGGTTTGTGTTGTTTTGTTTTATCATTTGGGAGATAAAAATGGAATTACTGTCTTTCTTTCTCTCATATTATTCCTTTAATTCCTTAAATGTATCTTGATTCTAAATGTTATACAAAGTCTGGAGGTACTTTTTATTTAAATTTGTGTCATACTTTCAGAGTTGATTCACATAATTTAGATCTGTATTTCCTTCAGTTTCTGCTGCATCTTTTGTCAGATAATGTAACAGAACAGCACATGGTGTTCCAGATGTACATGTAACAAATCTGTATTGAACCATATAGCAGGTCAATAGTATTTGCAGAATTGTTTATTATTCTGTCTCTCATGTTACTAAATATAAGCAACGAGAAGTTTTAACTGGGTTGTATGCAATGATCTTGGAGTTCCTACTTAAAATAGAAAAGGATATAACTAGTTCAAATGATCTCTGCTTAGTTTCTGCCATTTGATGTTTTTCTTAAATCCTGCTTCATGCATCAGTTCTCCTAAAATAAATCTAGTCTAATCTGTTCTTATTCCCAACTAACTTGAATAATTATTCATGTGGAAGGTACCTCAGTTTGCTGTCTACCATATTAAAGTATTTTTCAAATGGGATCTTGAGGGACTTGTTGCCATTTTAAAATACAAGTATAGGAAATACAAGTAGAGGAAATTACCTGTTTTTCTCATACTCATCAGCTTTTTCAAGTATTTCCTTTGTAGGACTTCAATCACAATTTGAAAACCCTACTGTATTACATTATCCTCCTCTTGACTTCCTGTCTTATCTTCTATTTTGTTGAAGTCATTTTTGAAGACTGACAGTATATTTGGGAGTTTTTTGGATATTATTCCAACACATGATGTATTCATCTACATTATTATAATTGTAAATGACGAACTCCTGTCTTGAAGTAAAGTTCATTTTTCAATTAAAAATGGCCATTTAAAAGACACGTGCAACTTCTGTTTTTTTCACGAGTAGGAACATGTGCTAATACTTCATTGTGTTTGCCTGCAAGTTTATTGCAAAGTCAGACACTTATTCTTAAGTTCCTGGAGCTTAAGGAAGTACATAAATATATACATGCCATTTTATTCTAGTGATTTGCTTTGCTTAAGTACATTGCCATCTCTATCTACTAATTATTTGTCTATGTCACTACTATTTTGTCATATTTATTAGGGAAAAGAGCAAAATATCTCACTTAGATCATCAGTAGTGAATAATTTTTAAAATAATTTGCTTTATCTTCTATGCTTTCTTCAATTGTTTTCTCTGCAAATACCTTTTTTTACACTGTATATCCTTTTGTTCCTCTTCTAGTTCAACTGGGATTCTTAAATTATTTTCTTACACCTTTTTCAGTTAGAATAAATATTTTTTTTCCTATTCGTTTTGGCTGCATTTCCACTTCCTGACATACACCTCTGTCTCTTACTGCTGTTTCTTTTCCATTTTGCTATGATGTTTAGTTTAACTTTCCTGATTCTGTTTTGCTTAAGGTTTTGAATATGTTGTCAGTTAAGTACAAGGTAATTTGTAGGTTATGTGGAAACAGTTTAACTTCACCTATACATAGGGTATAACAAAATACGCATGGCAAGCATGAAATGGGAGATGATACAACGTAGTTGCAGAAACCATTACTAAAGTCCCACCGTTTGATCAGACCTCTGGCTTTCAGTTTGCATTGGCAAACAGGGCATTAAATTTTCTCAGCCATTGAATGTTGAAACTTTCCTAGTATATTGTCTCTTGGTTTGGCTTTCTGTCATTTTAACTCTTCTTCCCTGTGACAGTAAGCAAAAAAAAGCTCCTGCAAGCAGTAAGCTGAGTACAGCATGGTCTTCTGAAGGCTTCTTGGGAGCTCTAGAGTGTTACCTATACAAAGCTATACTACTGTTGGTTGTCCTACACCAGTACCTGTTTTGGGAGAACCAACTAACTCTGTCAAAAACGCTGATCTGAGTTCTCACATGCTATGAGCTTCGAAACAGCGTTGGATGTGTTTCCTGCATTCTGAAGGCATTTTTCCTTCATTAATTAGATGGGGATTGTCCTACCAGAAAAAAACCCACCAGGCTGCTTCATTCCAATCTGCACTTAAACTGTACTGGCTTCATTAACAGTGCTTCAGCAGATTTGCTCATCACCGCGTAGGTGCACTCTTACTGATACAGGAATGCCAGAATCCAACCATGAAATTGTGTTATTGATCTGGTGAAATAATATTTCCAGGGCAGTTGTTTTTCTTCATTCATTCATATGCTGTCCAGCTTGACATCATCTCTGGTTTCTGTAAGTTTAGGATAATACAAGTCATAATCATTCATACGTTCTGGTGATCTGAGATTCTTTAGGGTGTTTCAGCAAGGTTCTGCCATCAACCACCCCTCAAAAATAGTTTAAACAGATTACCCTTTTCCTCACTATCTCTGCTTCATTGCTTTCTGGTATCAGTGAGGTTAACAAAGGTAGAAATTGTATAATAGAACATGAAATGCTAATGGTAATGTAATGAATTTTCTTCCAGATAGCAGCTTCTTTCTTCATTCCACTCACCGCAATAATCTAGTACAATGAATGGGTAGAAAATAATTTAGCAGTATTGAATCGACTCTTTTAAGTGGATTGTAAGAGTTTATTGATTTTGTGTTAAGCTGATATTTTAATACTAGTATTTGGTTGCTGGAGTAATCTTTCAAGTTTGGAAGATTTTTTTTTGTTACTTTTGTTCTTTTTTATTACTTAGAAGATATGCAGGGTGGTTTTTTAACATTTCTTGTTCTGCTCTGTCAGATATTTCTGTTTAAAAAACAAAAGTGGCAATTGTTTCTTTCACAAATCCTTTCCCCTTTTTCTTCCATTTTAGCTCCTGCCCTTAGTTAGATTTAGTATTGTGGCCATAGTTGATTTTAGCTGCTTGATGCTTTAACTACAACATTTTGTTCGTGAACACCGAGACTGAGCCAACAGCAAATAAAGCTGGTTTTATGTTTTGGACTTATTTTTCGAATAAATCATGATCTATTTTTATTTTTTCAGTTTCTTCAGAGTTGAATATTCCGTAACGTTTTATACGTCAAGAACCTAGAATTATAGTTAATTTCCTGTAGACAGAAGTCTGGTTATTTTCTAACATTCAGGTTGGAATGTTTTGGTATCAGTTATGGTTTTGTGGGCCTACAAATGTGATTGTTAAAATCGATATGGTTTTAGAGGTGTCTCCAGTAATTCTAACCTTCATCTAATTGCAGCCTTCCAGAAATTATAGCTTTTAATTTCTAGAATATATATTTTTATTCAAATCTTCAAGGTCCCTTCCAAAATAAACCATTCTATGATTCTGTTGGAATTCTGTATTTAAGCAAGTAAACAAGTTCTGAAGTTGGCATTCAACTTCCATTATCTTCAGTAATGTTTTATCAAATCTGTTCTTCAAACTACTAAATGCAGAAATGGAAGTTAAAGGCTTGGCTGTGCATTTATGAAAAACTTCATGACTGACATCTAAAATTACTTTTCGGATGTGTCGTTCTATTTATTTGTACTACAAGTGTGATTGTGGACAGCAGAGTAATTTTGGTCAATTTTTGGAAGGTATTCATGATGACATCAACATTACCTTGAGAAGTAGCCCAATAACTCACTAAGGCAGGATAGAAGTGAAATCAGCCAAGGTATCCAGAACAGAGATAAATCATGCAAAATATTAACAATCAGAAACGTAGAATGTCCAACCCTGTTAAAATCAGAATGTGCTAAAATGCCTTAGAAGAGATTCTCACTAGATCTGAACATGAGCAGTTACGAAAAGATGCAGGTCCTGAACGTGTTTCTGAGCGGAAGAATCACATTGCTGTGTTCTGTATATACTAATAAATAATCAGATCTGAAAACTAACCCGAAGGAAAATAATGTCAACTAGAAGGCAGGCATTTTAATAAACTTGGATGGTTGTCTAGAAATAAAGTAAAACTGAGCCTACTCTCCATAGAGAAATTATTTCATCAGTTTCTGCTGCTTCCTTGTGATTTTGTTAAACAGCACTAGAAGCAATAATAGTAGAAAAACAGGAAATGGTAGTAAAAAATTATATAGTTAGCACAACATGCAGAGTTTACCACCTGGACATTTAAGCTCATCGTGTTTTGCCTCTCCTATATTTCCTCCTATAGCTTATTGTTAGGTTCCAGGCTTTTTAATCAAGCTACTCTTTCTGTGTTTGAAAAGCAATGAGAGTGGTGTGGGTAATCTTGGAAACTAAGGGTAGTAGAAGTGAAGTTGTGGTGGATTTTGGGCAATGTGGTCTAGTGGGAGGTGTCCCTGCCTATGGCAGGGGGGTTGGAACTCGATGATCTTCAAGGTCCCTTCCAACCTAAACTGTTCTATGATTCTATGTTTGTTTGGTTGTTTTTTTTTTTTTATTTCCTCTGTTCAGTAGTATAAATATATTAGTTGCAGTGAGAATGTTCTGTTCTTGTTTTTCTCTTGCAAATCTGATCAGAAAGAATCTCTGTTTCTCAGCTTGCTAAATGTCCATCTTTCACATTAGCATTGGTCTGAAAAAGTCCAGAACTAAAATAAAGAGTGAAATATCCCCGCTGCTTAATTAGGTGTTTTTCTAGGGACTTCACTTCATTGACATTGGTGAGTCACTTTCTTTAAGTAGTTCTGTAAAGTAATGCTAAGACAAACCTGATGGAGGTGATTCCCTAACCAATGGCAATAAAATCATGTTGGTTTGGGACTGTTTGCTGAAATATCTTGATTTCCAGTGTTGGTAGCCTGGTAGAAATTAACTGAAAGAAGGAATTAATGAAAAGATAAAAATAATCTCTAAGGCTACGGAGAATCAGATTATTTATAATAACTCAGGATCCCACAAAATTCTAGGAGGTTGAAATAAAGGTAGCATTAGATGAAGTTTGTCACCGTCATTTATGATGTTGAAAATAAGTATTGTGTAATTAATATGCATGTAGTTGCAAAGAACCTGGTTAATATAGTTATAATTTAGAGACATGTATACTTTCCATTTGAATGGCACTGAAAAGTACAGGCTGGTTATAGACAGTTGCTTAATATATCATTCAGCTGAACTGCAAATCTAAGTAACAGCTGGAACACTGCAAATTTCGCATTGCAGTTTGGTTTTCAGTGTCTTAAACATTCATTTCTGGCATGGAGAAACAAAAATTAATTCTTGAAGAGGAAGCACTTCTGATTTTGTTACATCTCACTTGGGCAATTCTATGGAAACAGGATGTTACTGTTCTTCGTAAATGTGGTATTCTAGTATGTCCTTTGTATCCCTTGCTATGTGATTTCAGTTCAAGTTATTATTAAAATCTTTTTGAAAGATACAATAAATGAAAAGAAAATCCATGCATTAAAGATATGACAATGATGAAAATACAGTCTTTAGTCAGACCAATCAACAAAAAACATGATTATTTTTAGCAGGGTACAGTAGTGATTGGCACTGTTCTTCCACAAAACCCATCTTAAAACTAGACTAGAAATTCTTTTAATTTCTTTGGTGGCAACAGGAATGAGGAATGTGTATTCACAAGTGTTCTCTTCAGGACCAAAGTTCGTTCTTCTACTGGTTTTAACCTCCCACACACACACCTCACACCCCTGTGTTTTTTCTGGTTAACATAAACTTTTTCCTAATAACACCGCAGTGTGGGAAGGGCAGAATTTGGATACTTCACACCAAGAGTGATAGATCTGTTTATCCAGCAAGAGATAGCATTTTTGCTTTTTATTAAAGCAACCACATCAATAACAAGCAAAACAAGGAGTCTGATCTAAGTGTATTTTTTGGGTGACTAAATCAAATACATAAATGTTATGACTTAGATTATTTTATTTTTTTCCCCTGGTTGTGCAATTGGTTTCCCTGTATCACAATCTCCTATTTATTTTTCATAGATTCCTGGTTTGTACTCCTTTAAAAACAGCATTCATAACTGAATAATAAATATGGCATACTATTTTGTGTCTTCCATTTGAAAAACTGAAATGCATTAGCTAATTTTAGATTAATGTGTTCTGTAGAAGTCAGCTCTGTCAGACTGAGTTTTCTGATATTCATCTAAAATTTTATTTATTTTAATATTACTGATATTGCTTTATACTTGTGTAATGATTTTATTATGCAAAGGACTTTAAATTGTCATTAAATTCAATATTTTAAGTACAGTTTTCTATATTAGATTTGTCATTCTGCTGTAGACCTCAAAGAGATTTGGGTATCTGTAGTAAGAGTAAAGAGCCCTTAAAAACTTTTAAAAGCTTTACTAGATGGCACTGGCCATTTGTTAAGCATTTTGAAAGAGAAGTATTATCAATAAGCCATTTATTAGAGTTAAAATATGTAAAAGCAACTCATATTTTTATCTGATGAATTAACTTTATGCGCTCATCTTTAAAAAAAAAAAAAAACACAACCCTGTCTTTCTATAACAGTTAAGCGTTGTCATGGTAAGAATTGTTATCAGTCTAATTCTTACTGACAATCTAATGAGAGTTTTATATAAATCATGCAAATTATAGTATCCTGGCACAAATTCTTGTGTACCTGACTGGCTTTTCCCCTTTTTTCAGTGGTCTTATTCTAGAGAAACTGCCACATCTACCTCAAATTTAGAGTGGCTGTATGTTAAAACAAAAGTTGTCTGGAGAACTTAAAAATCAGAACTTAAAAAAGAAAGGATCGTAGTTAAAATTAAATTGCCCTGCTACTTGTGACATTCCTCCCCCAGTCTCCTTCTCTCTTTACAGGAAGCAGAGAACTTTTCACCTGTTATTCAGAGCTCCAAGTACATACTGGAACTGAATGTCGGTATCATTCAGTATTAAAACATGTGATGTACTATTGGATGTGGCTGACTTTGCTGGTTCAGGCGGAAGGGATGGTAGGGGTGCCTTGTTCAGGTTTCCTTAATGTTTTAAAATTGTACATATATTGTTGCAATTTTGGGTGTCAATTCAGACTTATGATAAAATATGTCAAGACAGGGTCTTTATATGATTGATTTTGTTTCATACCATTAAAATTCCTGTTTAAAAACTTGTTGCTGTAGGAAAAAAAAATAATCTGTTCAGGTCAGATCTTTGTAATGCAGAATGGTAATACCTTGCTTTTTTCAATGTGTTCACATTCATTCAGTACCATATTTCCCTCTTCTGTGGCCGAAAACATTGCTGATGACCATAATTATTCTTACTTTTTTTTTTTTTTTGTGGCACAGGGTGCTTTCGGGCAGTTTCTTTCCTTTGTAGACAAGATCTTAAGTATTTATACAGTACTGCAGTAGTTTGTGGGAATGCAGGAATTCAGACTTTGTGAATTAAATTTCTGTGACATTGTGATCTATATCATTCTGGACTAAATTTGATGGTTGAGGTTGTACTTTCTAGTCCTCTTTACCTGTATATTGTCTGCACATGTTAAAAAGTTATCCCATGTATGGTACTGAGTGTAACACAGATGCTAAGTTTCTTATGGAACGGTCTCCTTTTTTCCTCTGATTCAGCATATACAACAGCTGTCCCATTTCAGCACAGTTTATGCAACCTTAATTGAACAACAGGCAGCACATAACTGCAGTTGTATGATTGCGGATTAACTGGGCATTATGCTTGTGTCGATAATGTGCTTCCAGATGGGATAAGTAAAGAGGTTTTTGCCTGTATTATTGTAAGTGGGAGCACTGCTTTGGGTCATTTGTTGCTACCCAGCCACCAGTTTATATAAAACTTACAAGTTTTTTATACAAACTATAAGTTGATTATCTTGGAGTTTTTATGGTTTGAAAACATGATTATTTTTTTTTTTTCTCACGGTTGGACGAGAATGATTGAATCATGGTTGAATGATTCTGCATTGACTTTCTTCTCTGTGTGACGTATTTAGGTACGTGTATTCCCTGAAAGACTGTGGCAGTCGTCTGATGTCTTGATCCAAAGCTTATCAGATTACTAGAGGAATAAATCTGCAAAGTGCTTTTATTGGCTTCCATCGTTATTTTTGTTAGAGACGAGCAATCGGAAACAAAAAAAGGAAGCAGGGAGTAGTGGGCAGACCCTTCTGTGCTTCTTACCCCTCCCGGGCCAACCAGATGGGGCCACCCAAGCAGAATTTCAGTAGGGTCACAGTGTAAGACCCTGAATTTTCATTACATGATCCTGCTGGTGAATCTGCAGTATCTCTGTCCAGAGCTGCAGATGCTGCTGGATAAATGAAGAGGCAAGCTGTACAGAATACAAGATTTAGAAACATAGGTGACTTACAACAGTTTTGACACGCAGCAAATTTGGTTGACACCGAGTTGTTGGAATTAAACATGATTTGGTGGGTAATCAAAAGATGAACAGACTTTTAAAGAAGACTTTCGTTTTCAGTTACTTCTGATCATCCAGGAATGCTATCAAGATTTTAAAAGAAATAAAAAATTATCAGTCATTTTCAGCATTATTTTATAAACTAGAACTTTAGAAGGGCTGTAAAGCTGGCCAAAAGCTGGCAGAAGTAGGAACTCTTTCTTTTGGATGCTAAAATAAAAGCAGTGTCCTTGGATAGTGCTGTGACATAATACAGGTAACCCCGGTGAATGTAATGCTGTGAGGATTAGTGAGCAAATGTTCCTGGATGTTAACTTCTGTGACCCTTTATTTGGATCTCAAACATCCCAAGGTTGAACAACAATGATCGGTTCCTTTGTTACAATTTGAGAAAAATTGTGACAGTGCTACAGAACATAGAATGCTGAAGAGTAGTGCCGCCTTTAGCGTTGATTGTGACAATAAAATCCATCAAACTGGGACAGTTTCACATTCTCATTGAGACCAAGTATAGGGTTGCAAAATCCACATGGCCAGATTTTGGACAGATCTTTCAGAAACATACATGATTGATTTGTTTTTTTTTTTTTAAATTATTTTTTTTTCTGAGATGTGCCTGAATATGAATAACATAGGCTTTTAAGAGTATATTATGAAAAATGTCTTATGGTAAATGTGTGCAATTGCAGAAGAGGTCTTTTTGCTGTTAATACATTTCCATCTATCTTTTAATACTTTTAATTTTGAAAAAAGTTTGGTTAGAGGAAAGTTGTCCTCCTGGGATGTTTATCACTGGAAAAAGTCTTTGCTGGAAAAAAAGATTTGCTGGTCAAACCGTCTTACAAATATGCCGAAATACATAACGTGCGTAGCAGTGCAGAATTTGTTATAATTATCTGATTAATAAGTAATTTTGACACTATATCTGTATAAGTAAATTTAAACGTGGCCAGGAATGCTCCTGTGCACTGAACTACGATTATTTATGTTAGCAAGTTGTTGAAATGTTCACGTGGCTCAACTTTACCTGTGCTAGCTAATGCTCTTTCCAGACAGTTCTTGGGGGTAGTTTGGCACTGGATCAGTCCAAGGACACTCCCAAAGGCGTTCTGCAAGACACTCTTCTGGAGGCTGTTCACTGCCTGGCCCTGGGCAGGGAACTGGCAGAGGTGGGAACAAACAGCCGCTGAAGCATTGCTTAGTAGTGCATACTGCAGAGTTAGGGCACCTTCTTACTTTCCGAGGCATAGCTGTAGTGGGAAAAATCTTGTTTGTTTTTTTTTTTTTTTTTTTTATTCCAGGAAACTGAATTTGAATGTCTGATATATTAGGTTAATTCTTTGCATGATGAGAAAGATTTTTTAATTCTTTATTTTTTGAAATGTGGGATTGACCAGTGCTATTCTTTTTCCTTCCATCATTTAAAAAAAAAAAAAATACATAGCATCCACTTGCAAGTATGCTATGCAGTTTACCAGTTGGTTCAGCCTATGTGCATGCGTGCAGTCAGCATGAATGGCTCAGATTCATCAGATGTGCTGTGTATAAGCAGAGAATTACCTTCTGTATTTCAAGTTGATTTTCATGTACTCAAATCATTATTAAGAGGTCCTTTGGGAAAGAGGATAAAGGACATAAAGCAGGTGGAAAACCATGATGACCTAAGATAGATTGAACATTGATGATTATAAGAAAAGAACGATTTCTGTTGGGTTGTTAAAAGATAGGTATTCTTTTTCTGGTTTTACCCTAATTTCCCTATGATAAATAGCAGCTATATACATAGATACAGTTGTGGGGTTTTTTTTTGCCAGCCTGGATCAAAAGAACTGTTCCCACTTTATACATATATATGTTACTACTTTTCCCAGAGAAACGTCGAATACAATACAATTAATGTGTTCAAAATATTATTTATTTCCATTATCTTTCAAAAATTCTACTGGAGGAATAATGACCCCCTTCCAATAATTCCGCTGCTCAGCCAAAATTAAGTTTTCAACTACAGAACTGATTAAAAATGTGTTATGCTCTTCAGAACTGAAACTGTACCTGTTAATTTTTTTAATTCTGATACATGGAAAGAAAGAACGTATATGAAAATATTTTAGAGGAGCTGTCATTTAGACTGGGATTAAATTAATTCTATTTCTGCAGTTTTCATACAAACCCTACTCTATGGTGAACTGCAATTCCTATTTGCTTTCTAGGTTTTAGCCTGAGAATTAGTATAGTGACTGAGGAGATTTTTGTATATTGCAGAACACTTACAAAACATTTATTGTCTTATGTTCAAGTTTCTAATGTGATCATAGCGGTGAATACACTTCAGTTCTGAAACACGCTTCTGGCTTAGATTCATAAAGACTTAGAGTTTTTAGACTTTCAGCCATGCCTCAGTACCTCTTTTCCTCTGTTCTGTTCAGGCTATTAAGCAGGTAGTGTGCTGAGTTGGTATTTTTACAAGCATGGTTAGATAAACTGTGATTTTTTTACTTAAGGAATAGAAGCGTGGATTTCTGAAACTTGGACGTATCGATAAATAATAAGTTAACCCTCGTAGCGTCCTTTTAACACATTTATAGTGCTGTTATCTCATTTTTGCAGGTGCTGTAAGTGTAAAAGAATTAAGGTTTTTTTTGTCCAAAACTATAAAGTGATGCAAGTCTGTTTGCACTTCCAAAACTTCTTATGCAGCAACAACACTCCTTTTCATGTTTCTCTTCCGTACTTATATATTTTAGGTAATTGTCAAATCTGGACCAGGTACCTTTCTCAGCCTGGCTGTATATGATGATTATATCTTCTGGTCAGATGGAGTGAGGAGAGCTATTCTGCGTTCCAGTAAATATACAGGAGGAGATACAAAAGTTCTTCGTTCTGATATCCCGCATCAGCCAATGGGCATTATTGCTGTTGCCAATGATACTAACAGTTGTAAGTTACAAAGCAAGATAGACTATTTTGTTAATTCCAGTGTCATTCACTTCAAGAATTTTACTCAGTTTTAACCAAGTTAAAATATTTCATGGGGTTCCATAAAGTCTTTTTGTTGTAGGAACTGTTATTAAAAGATGGGATATAACCTCTCCCCCAAGTAAATAAATATTGTTGAATGACCATTTTCTTCTATGGACATTGTGCTTATTTGATGGCAGTTAAATCATTATCTGTCAAATGTCAGCAGTTTTGAATGTTGAGGGTTTTTAAATTTATTATATGCAAGGTAACTCCATTTGTTTATCTTTAGTATGCTAGCATCTGAGGCATGCTGACATTTTCATCTGACTGATAAAACTTGAATCAATTGCCCATGAATCTGAGATATGGTGATCTTTGCTCTCTCAAAGACATTGGCCATTGAAGCAAATTTAATAAAACAGAGTTCATCTTTTATCATTTGTTTTTCAGGTGAATTATCTCCTTGTGCACAAATGAATGGAGGTTGTCATGATTTATGCCTTCTGACTCCTGACGGACGAGTGAACTGTTCGTGTAGAGGGGACAGAATACTGATAGATGATAACAGATGTGTGAGTAAGTAATACTAGCTGACACAATGCTTTTCTGTGCTGTGCTGCAGTTGGCTATCATAAGCAAAGACAGTTGGCCCAAGCCATTAATTTTATTGCTTCTATATACTATAAAAATTGATCTGGCAATTCAGCATGTACCAGACTTTCAACTCCTTTATGTCTTATAAGGCTTTTGGGGGGTTAAAAAGCATTAATACTTTTATTCTCTTTAAATTCAAGTTTGGTTAGTTGTGTTCTACTGACCATTTCGTATTTGCAATTTGTTTCTGTTGAGTACAAATATTTTCACTTCATGTCCTTGGACATATAAAATAATTGTAATTTATTAACCAGCTGTTGTGTTTAATCATGTAGAATTGGTGTTTTAGTAATTGGGGAACGCATCACTTCAGGTTAGCAGACTCCTTAGAGACTGGTTTTGTTGGAGAATATTCTGTCTAACACTCTTATAAGTTCTCCTCTTCTCAAATCTTCCCATACTTCCTCTGAACCAATATGTCTCAGCACATGATAAAGAAAATGTGAGAACTATTTTTTCATAGTTCAGAAGTTGTTCAGAATATATGGTCATCCATTACAGCTTCTTTAGATCACACTATCCGTGTGCAGTATCGATGTTTGTGAACATGGAAGTATGTGCTGGTAGTTTGGAAGGATGCAACGTATATACATACTCTGCACTCTTCCAGCTTTTCTAATAATTTGGAGAAAATCTGTGTCACTTTGTTGATGCTGTGCCTTAGCAGGAGTCAATCAACTGGAAAGCTTTGGGCTGTTTCCCCAGAGATGGCCCACATTCATAATGTGGTACACGACTTTGTGTTTCTCCCCTCAACAAGTGTAGCTGGCTCAATTTGAAATGGAGGGAAAGCTGGGGGAACACGTGCGGTTCCTTGTGTCGTTGTTAATGTCACTGTATTACGGCTCTTCTGTCACAATTAGAGACCCCTTCCAAATGCCGGTGGTTTATTGGACCTTTACATCTGTGGATTAGAAATCCCATCTCTTAGATCAAGTTCTCCGCTTACATATCTGTCTGCCAAGCATGCCTGTCCTGCTGCTTCAGTCTCATACCTTTGACCCACCTGCTTTCTCTAAATCAAATTTTTTGATCGTAACAGTAGAGAGACACTGTAACATTCAAGAAAAAATATATTTCTTTTGTATATTATTTAGCAAGATTTACCATCCTGCTAGATGTTTAGACAGTTCACCTGGTTCAGACTCTTTTGCGGCAGTGTGTTGCTCCTGAACAGCTTACCAAGTGGCTTCTCTTCTGCTGATACAGAGCCACTTTTTAAATGCTGGTCTGTATACGCAGAGCTGTGTTGGTGTGGGATATGAAGAGATGTAGTACTTCGTTGACATACCTGTGCTGGTTATTTTGCAGACCTACTGCTTTGCTAATAGAACTTATCTTGGTCATGCCACTGGTATTTGTTATGCTAGAATGATATTGGTCTTTCCTGGTACTTCTGAGTCAATAGTATTTTCATATCACTGTTTTCAGAATTGGAAAGAATACTGTTGTTTAGTGATCCCTTGAAGAAGAGCAAGAATTTTACTTCTGCTAAGGACAGTCTTATTCTCCCTCCTGCCATATGCCTTTCATCAGCAAAACCTTTGTGGAACTGAATGATAACTTAACTAGTTGCTTGACTGGGAATCGGGACTTTTTGGTTTTAGACCTAGTTTTAGTTGGGTAACTGCAAGATCACTAGAGCCGGTTCTTTAACTACTAGTTAAGTACTAAGTTAAGTTTAAGTACTAGTGAGAGCAGAAGACTGTGATGAGGGAAAGAGTAGAATTATACCTTTAAGTATTGGTGTGCTTTGGCTTAAGACATCCTTAGGGCTGGAGCACAGACCTTTACAATCAGATTCTTAGGCTTGACAGCTCAGCTACATAGCTTTGTGAGGAGCCTGTAATTAGTTTTGTACCATACCAAGCTAATTGCTTGGTTATTGTATCTAAGAATTTAATCCTAAGATTTCTTTTACTATGTTTATTTTGGATCCATAGCTTTGCTTCTTGCTTAATTTCCTAAAATATTGCTATTAAATGAAACCAGATGCATACATTAATTATACAGATAATCAGTATAATAATACAGTACCTACCAACATGTTCTAAACACGTGCATTGCTACAGTTTGATTCTGCATTTTCACACTTCAAATTTCACCTTCCACCTTTACCTTTGGCTCACACATACCTGTGGTTGTTATTTGTTAACTAAGTCTTCACACAGTGCATTATAAGGTCAGTGAGATTTCACAGAAGGACATGGTTCTGTAATTAAATATATGGAGGTATGAGAGTTAAAACTCTTATCCTTCACAAAAGGAGATATACAGCTGATCTAGAGTCAAGATGCAGTGGTAAAGTAGTGTAAAACTAACCTGTATTACATTTCCAGCTCTTACTCAAACTGCTTTGTCTAGCTGTGTAATTGAGATACAATGAATTTTACAGATGATTTGCAGTGATAAAGATTTCAATTTAAACCATAACACCATAACACTGTTTCAAGAGGAGCAGGCTTTTAGTCTAGTAACAGAATCCAGTGATCAATTGAGATTGTATCAACAGGAATCTGATTATTAATGGTTCAAAGATATTAATTAAGACTTTACTACTTTACAAAAAGATATTTTCCACTAGAGCCAAATGTTTCTGCTTCTTGCAGATGGAATATTACTGCCAAGCTTATATAATCACGTTATTTCACCCTCCCACACTGTCAAGTTTTACTGATTTTGATCATTCGAGAGACTTCTTGGAGCTGGAAAATTTCCTTAAGTTCCATTGCCTACCAGTCTGCACTTGGTCTCGTGGGTCAGGTCTGTCGCTTGCTCAGCCCGCCCATCGCTTTACCCATGAGTTAGAGTACAGTAAAGTACAGGAATTGCTCAAGTCTTGGAATTAACTGCTGCCACCTGCTCTAAATCTGGCAAGGATTTTTTCCTTCATTGCTAGCCTGGCAAGAGCCTGATGGGGTTTTTTGACTTCCTCACAGCAAGACAGAAACTGGCTTATAAAGAAAGCAAGATCATATTGTAGCAGGTTAAAAGTTTTTCAGTGCTTGGTTAAGGTATTTAGGTCATTGTTGTGGTTTAACTCCAGCGGGCAACTAAGCACCACACAGCAGCTTGCTCATTCCCCAGCGGTGGGATGGGGAAGAGAATTGGAAGAGTAAAAATGAGAAAAGTCGTGGATTAAGATAAAGACAGTTTAATAAGTAAGGCAAAAGCCACATGCACAAGCAAAGCAAAACAAGGAATTCATTCAGTACTTCCCATGGGCAGGCAGGTGTTCAGCCGTCTCCAGGAAAGCCGGGCTCCATCACGTGTGACGGTTATTTGGAAAGACAAAATGCCACCACTCCAAATGTCTCCCTCTTCCTCCTTCTTCCCCCAGCTTTATATACTGAGAATGATGTCACATGATATGGGATATCGCTTTGGTCAGTTGGGGTTAGCTGTCCCAGCTGCGTCCCCTCCTAACTTCTTGTGCACCCCCAGCCTGCGCGTTGGTGGGGTGGTGTGAGGAGCAGAGAAGGCCTTGACTCTGTGTAAGAACTGCTGAACAATAATGAAAACATCCCTGTATTATCAACACTATTTTCAGCACAAATCCAAAACATAGCCTCATAGTAGCTACTCTGAAGAAAATTATCTCTATCCCAGCCAAAACCAGCACAATCATAAACATTTCTGTTTCCTAGATTGATTACAATCAGAGCAAATACAAAGAAGATTTGGAATTCTTAATGCCTGGAGCAGTAAGGAGACAAATCTTTCACTCATCCTCATTTTACTGTCACTAAATGTGATAGTGGACGTTATTTATTTCATGTAATGATTTAAACTCATTGCAAGAATGCAATGAAAGTCCTGGTTTGTTTGGAGGTGGGAGAGAAAGATGGCTTCTGGCACTTCAAAGAGGTTGAAAAAACACAACCAAGATGAAAAGTGTAACTGCTATTGTGTCAGTAAGATACTTAAAAAGAAATAAGTAAAGTAGAAACAGCAGTTTTTCTTCATTGGGTGCTAGTTTGTATCTTCAACGTTGGATATGGTACACTGGTGCTGGTACCTGTGTACGCACTGAGCAACTGCGTGGTACCACAAAACAGAGTTTGAATTAACTGCTTGGTAATGGTAACTGTTTACTTCTTGCTTTTGGATGTGCTGTGTTGAAGAGATTTTTCTTAAACATCTGTTAAGAAACGGTTGCATGCAAGCTGGGGTTGTGGAGAGGCTTCTGTGGGTACAGGATAGCTGAGCACAATAGTTACAAAGTCATCATCTTACCAGAATGACTGCCTTTAAGTTGCTTCACTACATTTTCCTTCATGGATATTTGATTATGTATTTTTCTTTCACAGGCTCTCTCTTTCTTGGTTTGGAATTCACCCCAACATAAAATTTCTGAAAATTGTTGCTATTTATGTATCTGTCCTCAATCCTGCATAATATCAACAAATATAGAGAAGCATAGCAGTCTTGCCAGCCACCACTCTGTAGAAGCTTTTAAGTTTTGATGCCGTGGTGGGGTTTTTTTGTACTTAGGTTTTCAAAAACTGTGTAGGAAATATTTTAAATCATAGAATTGTCTAGGTTGGAAGGGACCTTTAAGATCACCGAGTCTAACCATCAACCTAACACTGCCAAAACCACCACTAAACCTTGTCCCTAAGCACCATGTCTATCTGTCTTTTAAATACCTCTAAGCATGGTAATTCCACCACTTCCCTAGGCAGCCTGTTCCAATGCTCAATAACCCTTTCAGTGAAGAAATTTTTCCTAATATCTAATATTAGTCTTTTTCTCATTTTCACTAAGTGTAAAAGCTTTTAAAAATTACATGTTAATATGTTTTATTTTTAGCTAAAAATTCCACTTGCAACATTTATTCTGAGTTTGAATGTGGAAATGGTGAATGCATTGATTATCAGCTGACTTGTGATGGCATTGCTCATTGTAAGGACAAGTCTGATGAGAAACTTTTCTACTGTGGTAAGTATTTCCAGAGATTTCACCTTCACATTCATATTGTGGTTATATATTGGTTCCTCCCTGACTTTTCTACTTGTTCATACCAACTGCTTACCAGAATACACAGGAAGAAAATAGAACATGCATATTAAAAAAAAAAAAAAAAATTATATGACATTACACAGATTGAATTACTTGTATCTGAACATATTTTCATAGAATCACAGAATGGTTTGGGTTGGAAGGGACCTTGAAGATCATCGAGTTCCAACCCCCTGCCATGGGCAGGGACACCTCCCACCAGCCCAGGGTGCTCAAAGCCCCGTCCAGCCTGGCCTTGAACACCTCCAGGGATGGGGCCTCAACAACTTCTCTGGCAACCTGGGCCAGTGCCTCACCACCCTCAAAGTGAAAAACTTCTTCCAAATGTTTAATCTAAACCTGCCCTCTTCCAGTTTGAAGCCATTCCCCCTCGTCCTATCACTACGTGCCCTTGTAAAGAGTCCCTCCCCAACTCTCCTGTAGGCCCCCTTTAGGTACTGGAAGGCCACTATAAGGTCTCCCTGGAGCCTTCTCTTCTTCAGGATGAACCACCCCAGCTCTCTCAGCCTTTCCTCATAGGAGAGGTGCTCCAGCACCTGTGCACCAGTTTGTTTCCTCGCAAACTTCATATATTAGCTGACTCGTAGTTTAAAAAAGCGTCTCAGATATTCTCATATTTCTGTCTCTAAAACAGAAGGAAAACCACAGCTAGCTCCTTTTTTCAAAGATTAAGAATTGGGTATTTTCAGCTTTAATTTAGCAATTTTGATTCAGTTTTCCATATTTAATAAGATTCTCTCTGATCATGAATAGAAAACACCGAAATAGTGGTATTATAAAATACAAAATGGCTGTGTAATAGAAATCTTTCCACCCAATTTTCTTTTTGTTTATAATATCATTATTCTTTACACCGACCAGTCTCCATCTTGCAACAAGTTAGATGCAAGGATGCCTACTCTGTACTTCCATTTTTTTCCCCAAGGAATTCTATCTATCGCTTTCTTTTTTTTTTTTTAAACCTAATAATCACTAACTGAATCAGTTCCAGATTTTTGTTGTCCAACTGAGTTTGCCTGCTGCAGTGTCTAAAACAGTACTGTTCAAATAATTTTCCTAAATCGCTGAGTCACCTTAGTGAATTCACGTACCCTACATTTTAAGTGAAATCTCCTTGTTACCGGTGTGCCCGTATCTCTTGGTCTTTACCTTATTCTCTATATGCATATCACAGCCTTGGTATCTCTTCTGTTTCCCATATGAACAATTTCAGGTCACTTCAAACCCACCTATTATATTTATACCTGCTACTTCTGTAGTTTTATGAAAATGTCTGCTTTAATTCCCGGAGTTCACCTCTGCCATTTTAATAGAATCATAGAACCATGGAATATCTCAAATTGAAAGGGACCCATAAGGATCATCGAGTCCAACTCCAAGGCTGATACCGGAAAAAAAAGAAATGGAATAGCTTAGCTTTCTCCTTTTATTTTTTTTTTTTAACCTTAAAGAAATGAACACCAACCGAGTATAGCAACTGATACTATGTATTTTTTTTTCCTCTTTCATCTTCAATTTGTGCCCCATTAGCTTTCAAACTTCTATGTCATAATTGCTTTTATGCTTTGATTGTGTCATGTAAAACTAATAACAACATTCTGCAGATCATCTACATATAGATAACTAAGGAGGTTGGTTTGTTTGGATCTGAAAAAAATCCACGTCAGACAAGGAAATAAGAATCTGGAATATACAAAACTCTTCTAGTTAGCAGCAGGGGAAGGCCCTTGAATTACAAATGACAGCTTTAAATCACTGAAAACTACATGATTTATGCCTGTGAAGTCCTTAGGTTTCCTTACTAAGTATGTGTACATTTTTGTATTTACGTAAGCATCTTGCTTAGATGTAAGAAGTTATTAAAAAAACAAAAACGACACCACAACCAAAAAAACGGGTCAGTTATATTTTATGTGGATTAAACCTCTTTGCCTCTACTATTAATTTTAGTGATTTATTTCATTCACACTTCATGGAAGAAAGAGTAAGATTTCATGTAGTTTCTTTAACTTTGTTAGGAGAGGAGAGTAGGTTGAAGGAAGAGAAAGAAAGTAATCTGGGAATAAATAAGGAAGTGGTAGCTGGTGAGGAATCTCAAAATACTCTTTGTTGTCATTCCAAAGAAGTTGTCTTATATGTCACTATAGGTTTGAGGTTTACTGAGATGCTAAAACTATTTTATACTTTATTTTACAAAACTGAAAAAATATAAATGTAAGATCCAACGATTTGTCTTTCCCTGGATTTTCCACACAATTTTATGAAGGACGTTATATTAATTTGTAGTGTGACAGTTTACATTTTGCCTGATTTAAAGCAAGCATGCTGACCTTTTTGCTACATGTTGGAAAAAGCAGGAAGAGATGTGTTTCTGCCATGCACTAGGTCATATACAATATGTTGTTTTCTGAATCTGATAAAGTACAGGATGCTGGACTCATTATTATTGATTCATTAATCCAATGAACATTATTTATTATTGTGGCACGACTTCTCTAAAGGTTAGGGCTTTAGTAAATAATTCCTTAATTTTCAACATATCAACCTATGTAAAATTCATACATTCTTCAATAGTGTACCTTCTTGAGCAGAACACTTGCAGTATTGGTATTCAGAAATCCAGAAATTTTTCTGATAATATTTTTTGTTATTTTACACTCCATTTATTCCTAATTTGGTTTAGGGCAAATTTAGTATGTTTCATTCTATATGATAGAATTAGTGATGCTATATGCAAAAATTGTCACATAGAATCATAGAACGGTTTGGTTTGGAAGGAACCTTAAAAGACCATCTAGTTCCACCCCCACTGCCATGGGCAGGGACACCTCCCACCAGCCCAGGTTGCTCAAAGCCCCATCCAACCTGGCCTTGGACACCTCCAGGGATGGGGCAGCCACTACTTTTCTGGGCAACCTGTTCCAGTGCCTCACAACCCTCAGAGCGAAACATTTCTTCCTAATATCTCATCTAAATCTCCCCTCTTCCAGTTTGCAGCCATTACTCCTCATCCTATCACTACATGCCCTTGTAAAAAGTCCCTCTCCAGCTTTCTTGTAGGCCTCTATAAGGTCTCCCCGGAGCCTTATCTTCTTCAGGCTGAACAACCCCAACTCTCTCAGCCTCTCCTCATAGGAGAGGTGCTCCAGCCCTCTGTTCATCTTCATGGCCCTCCTCTGGACTCACTCCAACAGGTCCATGGCTCTCCTATGTTGGGGGCTCCAGAGCTGGACGCAGTGCTCCAGGTGGGGTCTCATGAGAGGGTAGAGGGGTAAAATCACCTCCCTCGCCCTGCTCGCCACGCTTCTTTTGATGCAGCCCAGGATGTGACATGCCTGACAAAAGTGTGTCGAAACAAATGCATTTAAAGCACAGGTATTTTTATACCCTGAGATAATGAAAATTGGGAATTAGGCTTTTCTTTTTCATTTTTTTTGTCATTCTTTCTCATCGTGCTTTCATTTATTATTCCTTATGTGTTTATCAGTCCAAATTTTTCTGCTGGACAATACATGAACAATTTCTGAAGACTTTCCTGTAGCTTCAAGTGCATTTTCATTTAAAATGTTTTTCTGGAATGTTTGTCTTGTTTTAATAAAAGTGTCTAAATAAAATCATGTGCTTGTACTTAACTTCCCAGAAAACAGAGGCTGTCGGAAGGGTTTCAAGCCATGTTCTAATCGTCGCTGTGTTTCAAGTGACAAAGTATGTGATGGTGCAAATGACTGTGGTGACAACTCTGATGAATTTGACTGTAAAGGTAAATGACAGTTACTTCTGAGCTGTTTTCAGAATATTTCTTTGTAAATACTTCGTGTGTAAATAGAAGTAGCTAGAAAATGCATATAACTATTGGAATTACAGGTGCTGGCATTTGTTTTCTTAGAATTCTAAAACAAGCAGGTGCATCCATATGTTGGGATTGATATGGAGACTGATTTTGTTTTACACCTACAGTCCTCTAGAAGGAGAGTGGTTTTGGCTATGGAAAACTCAGAAAATACAGTTTCTGCTGCTTCTGTGAAGTAATAAATGAGAGAATATCTTTACTACAGATGGAAGGGTGATTTCTTCTCTGTATCTGCTGCACTGTTTCTTCTTTGAAGCAGCTAGTGTTCTATTTCTTTGCTTGTCAGATGCCTGACAATGTTTGTGTCCTTTGCAAAACTTACCAGAATTGTTCTCCTTTTTATGTCAGAATTGTTTTTCTTTTTATGTCGTAAAATATGAATATTTATATCTGTGCAGCAGCCAATGAATAAAGACTAGCTAGCAGACAACACAAATCCGTAGTTACAATTCAGAAAGATTGGAAGGGAAAGTATTCCATAATATACATCTAAAACCTATGTAGCTGTAATAACTAGCATTTTTTTGAAAGCACTGCATGTTTTTTAATCATTTAGCTGAATATGAGTAGAGAGAAAAGCACACAGGCAAAAACCTGTTACATGAAAGAAATTTGAGAGATTCAAAGATGGTCCTGAAAGTGCTTCTTCCTTCCTCACATGGTGATTATCTCAAATTGAGTTGGCTTATCTAGAAAAAGACTTTAGGCTCAAAAAATAAATTTAAAAATTAGAAACTTAGGCTTTCAAGTTTATTAGACATATTTCTACTGAATTTTTAGCTATAGAAGGTACAGTGTGTTCAGAATGCCTCATCCTAAAAGGTAGGTTTAAACATAATACATATAATATGCATCTGAAGAGTCTGTTTAGTACACAAATTTACGTCTTTTATAACCATGTGTTATAGATTCAACGTGTGCTTCAACAGAATTCCATTGTGCAGATGGGATTTGCATTGGAAAATCAGCACAGTGCAACCAGATCATTGATTGTGCAGATGCTTCAGATGAAAAGAACTGTAGTAAGTTTGTGTTTGTGCTTCCTTGTAGCATCTGTTCCGTGATTATTCCTTGTTACACAGCAGTGAATTCATAGTCAGTTCTAGTTGGATACCAGCAGCTGCATGATCTGTGCAAACTCAAACTAAACCTGAAAACCAAACTATAAGGCTCTCAGTCTGTATTAGGTGGGCTATAGTAATTTCCTGTCTCTTTCCAGATAATACAAACTGCGCTTACTTCTATAAACTTGGAATAAAATCGTCAGGATTTATTAGCTGTAATTCCACTTCACTTTGTATACTGCCAGAATGGATATGTGATGGATCTAATGACTGTGGAGATTATACAGATGAACTAAAATGCCCAGGTAACTGTGAAAAGGAAAAAAAAGAAAAAAAAAAAATTATTACTCTCAAAAAATATATTCTGGTACTCTTTGGTCTTTTCTCTAAGTGTGTTGTAAAATATTTATTCAGTCAATACTGCTTTATTATATTATTATTTTATTTACGGAGATAAATATAACACTGAATGCAGTTTTTTTCACCAATCTTTATTTTGTGTTTCATTAGATTACACAAATTATTACAAATTACTAATGCATTTCTCTGAAGAAAACTGTAATGTCTGGCTTTCTATTTACTCAGTTATGTCTGTCATTAATCATTTTTATTTAAGTAGAACATCAGTCATTAAAATGTCAAGCTCATCAAGTTTCAGCACAATCACTCGGGAACTTTTATTAGCCGCTACTTTAGTGGATAGTATTTCCTTTCTTGCTTACTTTTTTAACTTTCTCTTTTATTTTGTTGAGGTACTTGGGGTAGGCTGCCAGTGTAGGATTTTGTGATTGTTCTGCTCTTCAGCCAGTACAAAGAGATCATGGTACACTTAAGTCCCAGTCCCAGGGCTGAGGTTGTAGGCTTCCAGAAAAGGAAGAGGTATTTACAGGTGGAAATTGTATTCCTTTTCTTAGTTTTCCTTATGTATTTCTGCTTTCCTATAGGAAAGACATTACACCACTATGACATGTAGGGAAAAAGAAATCATAAACTTAGTTTCTTGGAAAATGACTCACATGAAAAATTTATTAAAGTAAAGATAGGCAAAGAACAGATTACAAGAACAACTGGTGTAAATATCCTCCATGGAAGAAACAAGAAGCAAACTTACTGGACGCTTTAAAGTTTTTTTTGACTTCTCATCTGATGGGTTTTCATGAGAAAGCAGAATACTGACACATTAGAAATACACATTTTCAAGATACGCATATATAAATTTGAAGGAAAGCCTCTACTTTCCTGAGACTTTATGATGCAATTTTTATCAGAATGATGGGAGGAAGTGCTAATGAATTTCAGAAGATAACATAAAGTTTAAATAATTTTGCCTTCTAAACCTTACTATTAGCAGTGGAGGGAAGGTTCCCGCATACACGGGTATAGTGCTTTTGTGCAAGTATCTTCTGCAGTCTTTAGAAATGCTCATTATCTCATAATCACAGTTTTAGCATCTGCTTTCTGTTATTTCATAGGTTATTTGGGTTACCCTAAATTCTGAAGTGTTTTACAAAATCAAATTCTTAATGATGTATGAGTATAAATATCTAGCCGTATTATGTATACATATTTACTTTCTAATTTGGGGGGGGGGGGGGGTAGAATTTTTTACGGATTATACTTAACCCCAATTGTTGAGACATTTAGTACCATATCTAATGTTAACCAATGAATTAGTCACAATATTAAATTCTTACCTATGAAGGATGGCGTTTATGTGTTTGCTCCTTTATTATTCAGAACCCCTTGTGTCAGTTTGAGAATATAAAGTATAATATGTAAACATACCTAGAATGATAAGACTTTAATGAACACAGGTTTATTGATATGTATTTGTAGGATTCGGCCTATCCTGTGAAATTCTGATCAAACTGAGGACAGTGCACTAGTAAAGAAACTCGGGGGATGCCAAGCCTATATCTCCTCTCGTGCACCTTGAGCATTTATGCAAAAATCTGTAGAATTAAAAATTAGTAGTATTTTTTGCTCGTAGTATTCCTATTACTGTCACCTTCCAGAATCTCATTCACTCTTAATTTTTAGTCTACATTTATTCCAGTTTATAGCTGTTCTTATACTTGTAGTCCTTCAGTAATCATATCCTTACACTTTACTTGCAATGGCAAATAACCCAAGGCATTTTAGAATTCCGCTTTCGAGATAGGGTTATCTGTCTCTGTCATCTTGGTCATCTCAACCTGCATCTCTTGAATATACCAGACCAGTATCCAATATATCAGATGAAGTCTTACTTTTGCCTTGTATCAGTGAAAATACGTTTTAAAATTCTATGTTTGTTTTCATAATTGACTCGCTCTAGATTGTAATTGTCTTCCTGTGACCAATACTTCACTCTTTATTCTAAGAATCATTATTTATTAAAAATAAATATTAATAATTAATAAATGTTATTAATAAGTAAAAATAAGACTTTTAATTTTATGTTGTTAAATACCATCCAATTTTTGCTAGTCTAGTAATTAAAGTCATCTGATTATTCCCATTTAATATTCTGTTTGTCTGTGTGATAAACCTGTTGTGTCCCCAAAAGCTTCTGTTAGGTGTCTCATACATTTTGTGCCAGCTTTAGTGATGAAAATATTACCAGGCTCCACAAGGAACCTAGAACATCAGCACTAACAACAATCAACCTGACATTAAAAGCTTTCATCCTCCCTATAAGCCAGATGCATGTTAAATTATAGTTTTCATTCAAATCTCCATATTCTCCAGTTTATCTAATAATTCTTCAGAATTTGCTGTATATAACGCTTCACTGAGCTCAAAATAGCTTAGATTTACTGTATTTCCTTTGTTTATACGGGGATTTTTCATACCAAAGAAGATTTTGAGGGCGGTATACTATAGCTTCAGTAAAGTAATGTTGCATAAGTAAACTAATGTTGCGTTTTATTCCATAGTCCATTTATTTGTATTACTTTGTTCTGTCTTTCACATGTGTGCCAAAAAGTTTCATCATTTTAATGTGTGACTAATTGCCTGAATCATTCCTCCCTTTACTTGGAAGGAGTACTATTCCAATGCAGCCTACATGTGATTTCCTGTGCCATTTCATTCAAAACTGACCAACTTTGGCACATTAAGTTTTTGAGTGTTGTTTGCATTATGAATATGATAATTCCCCCTAACAATCTTTGTTCAGTGTCATTGTTCTTACAGAAAATTAAGGCAAAATATTCATTTAGGGGTGGCTATACTTAGACACTCTAATATCTACCCAGACATCATAGACATCCCACTTCTTTTTTTATTCTTTTTTTTTCTATTCACACAGCTGTAGAAGCCATAAATATGATAACTTCAACTTTCTTTTTAAGGCGGGGCAGGGAGAGGGGTGGGTAGCAAAACCAGTGTGAATAGCCCCAGTACATTTAAGGAGTAATAGAAACCTTGGTAGAGAAGCTTCAGTGATCTCCAGTGCTCGGAACGGGTGTATATTACCTGGGCTTTCCCAGTCAAAGACCTTGCTTAAGATTTTGAAAATAACCTGTGCCACTCAGTAGAGTAATATTTGCACTTACGTCATGAACTAAATATATCGTATGTTTTCTTTCCTCACATGTGTTTTCTCAGCATTCATAAAAATAAAATCTTAAATGACTTTCATGCTCTACAAAGAAAAAAAGACAAGGAAGAACAACTTTTTCATTTGTGACAAAGTCTAAATTTCTAGGTCCAGCATCAGTGGTATAGCTCCAGTTAGTCAGTGCGTGCAGTAGGACTGTAGCTTGTCCCATTGAATAAGACAAAAATACTGCCACAATTAGGTTATCTTGTAGATGGTGGCAGATTGATCAGAAGGGCAAATACTTCAGCTGGTGTAAAAGAACAAGCAAAGTTGATCTACCTGAGCTCAAAACCCGTAAACTGAACTACTTTACTCTATAGGTCCTTTTAATGTAGTTTGAAGCTCTGCTCTGATTCTTCTCTAAATAAACGAAGTATTTGAGCTCCCTAAACTGCTTAGCTATCACTATTTTCTAATTTGTATGAACACAATTAAATAATACAAATAGTATTTTTTTGCATTTTTAGACATAAACACTTTGTCCATTAGTATTCAGAAATTTAGCAGAAATGTTTTAGGCTCCTAATCATACTAGTAGAGACCATTTTACATTACATTCTTTATTTTATCACAGTTCAAAACAAACCCACATGTGAAGAAAATTATTTTGGTTGTCCTAGTGGAAGATGTATTCTGACCACCTGGCTTTGTGATGGGCAGAAAGACTGTGAGGATGGAGTAGATGAATTGCACTGTGGTGAGCGTTTTATCTTATTTGTATTCCTGTAATCACTAATGCACTTTGAAAACAGAAAGAAGTGTGCATTTATATCTCAGAGACTGAATCTAGAGATATATAAAAAGGCCTTTAATACTACATTTCCAGATTCAACTCTAGTACTTCACACTACTAATGTTTTAAACCTTATCTCATGCCAGAATGAAAGCCCTATCAACATAGTTTTGGTTTTGGGTTTTTTTTTGTATCCAGACTTTTCTATCGCTTTAATATTTAACAATTTCACTGACTCTTCATAATTTCTTGTTAGGAAAGTTATAGATAGATATAGATATAATCAGTCTGTGTCAATATCTTGTGACCCCAACAGGAAGGAACCAAAATAGACCTTTATGATGTAAAAATAGACATTTCTTTGCATCAGAGGCCATGCAGGTATAATTGTTTAAAGTGACAACAAAAGTGATGTGAATAAAATACTGCATAAACTGTGAACCAGGTTAAGGGTCCCTTGTGTCTCAGATCTTTTTGATTCTTCAGCTCTACCGAATTGAGGAGCAATACAGATTGGTTTTGTTCATAGTGAGAGCTGGTCTTTTACCTTAATTTTGTACGGATTAATTGAATGGATTATTTCAATAATTAAATTGTAGCATCACAACAAAAAGTAGCATCAAGTTTTCCTATTCCCTATTTAAATAAAACCTGAAAATTGCATTTATTTTTTTTTTTACTTTACCACTTAACATGACTGAAAGTTATACTTTCTTCTCCTCATGACCCAGTTTCCATTAACATGCCTCCATGTTTGGTTTGCAGTTTACATTGTGTATATACATCTTATAACTTCAAAATTAGGAACTGCTGTGCACTATGAAAATCAAAAGGTTCTGTGTTGGCCACATTTATCAAGTGTAACTCAGTGTTTATGTTTCCAGGATTTATTATACGTACATACTTATACCAATATTTTAATAGCTATTAGCTGATTTTTGTGGAAGAGAGGAAAGGGGGTTTAGTCAAATTTTTTTTCCCTACTTATTGTTCTTTACCATTTTGAGGTAGTTGTTACAACACTCTACTTTTAAATTCAGATTGCATTACCTAAAATTCTTTTTATTTTTAATATTGAAATTTGTTGTCATCAGTTAAAACAAGATAAATTTTATTCTTAAAGAAGTCTGGGAAAAACAGATGATTTGAAGTTTTCAGGAAAGATCGATATTTGAGTGTTTCAATACACTAAAATTGGGAGAACAGAAGGGAGCGATGTGGAGTTTCTTAAACTGTGCTGGAAAACACAGAGAACGCAGTGCTGTTGTGAATCTAACCAATGCAGTGACTGGTATCATTCCTAGATTCATCCTGTTCGTGGAATCAATTTGCTTGCTCTGCAAACAAATGCATCTCTAAGCAATGGACTTGTGATGGTGAGGATGACTGTGGAGATGGTTTAGATGAGAGTGATGCTATTTGTGGTAAGTAGAATAATTTTAGTTCCATATTGTGTCAGACCATACATATGGAAGGAGACCAAGTGATGCAAGAAGATGGTGGAAAGGGAAAAAGTACAGCATCTCCAAAGAGCGTATGCTTTAAGGATAGGGTGTTAGAGGATATCTTCCCCCAGCCCCTTCCAACCTGGAGCTAGATATCTTTTTATGGGGACTATATGATTTGCGTGTAGTCTGTCAGTGAAGGTAGGAGTGGCACACCAGCATTGGCAAATGGAGAACCAAACTCTTCTCCAATTCCCATCTTTGATGCAAAACCCCTGTATCTCTATTTGAGTTCTAGATTTCGGTGATAGGTGCCTGAAGACTCTAAAGTTGGGTTTTCTTCCCCAGCTTTTTCTCCTATTCCCTTTACATTTTTCTATATGTGGTCATAAGCATTATTGCATAATATTCCTCTCAAATTCCCAAACCCTTCAAATTGCATAAGGAATTGAAAATTTTACTTTCATTCTGGGGCTCAGTTGACTGGAAATGTGTTAGTGAATTCTTTTCAAAAGCAAATCACGCTGTGGCAAGTCATGCTGTCACAATTTCATGATATTTTATACATTGGTTCCATCCTTATCGATGCTGTATTTTAAGATGTTCTTTTTAAAATTCCAACTTTTAAATATGTGTTCCTTTTCAAAAATCCTCTTACTTAAAGTCCATTCAACAAAGAGTATTTTATTCCATATGTCATGTATGATACCACAGTAAAAATATTGCTGGTAACTTTACTGGAAGTGTTAAGTAGACAGAGAAGAAATCTTTTCAGCTTATGTTCAGAGCTGTGGTTTGTTAAAGTGGTTTCTTAATCAAACACAGATGTAGAAATGCTAACAAATGAAAAGGATGATGGTGGAAATTATATTGTTCTAATAGGACAAAATATGAATGAATTACTACATTAACTTCAAGTTGACATCCATCTATGTTTTTGATGGTATTCAAGTCATACTGAAGACTGGGGTTTTGGAGGCAATGTCTGTTTGAAAGGGGAGATTTCTCTCTGTCTCTCTCCCCAAGGAGAGAAAGTGTGAAATGAGAAGACAAGCACTTCATTTGGGACTACTATAGACCAATGTGAAACACTAAGAAACATCGAGGCCCGAAGCTTAATAGGAATCTTAGAGCAGAAAATAGAAAAAGGGAGATAAAAACAAAGGCCAACAAATTGCAAAGTGTCACACCATACCTTTTTTTTTCTTTTTTTAAGTTTGTTCAGGATTGCTTCTTTTGATATCTTGACTTGCAATACATTGTAGATCTCTTATTAGAAGAAAGCCCACCAATAAAATTGTAGGCCATCTCTTGAAGAGGGAAAAATCCAAACCGGTTATGAAGAGGAGAGGGTTAAGGCTGTATTTCTCCTTAGGAACAGCAGAATAATCTGAATTGCAAGAAGAAAAGAGAACAAGATTACTTCAGATTTTTTGGTCTTTAAAAATCAATATTTATTTAACATGAAGTTTAACTTTAGAGGTATCAAAAACTCGCAAATAAGTGTAAGTAAACAAAAGTTTCTCTTGCATAAATAGTACCAAAAAATCAAAATTTTGAATTTGTTTTACTATTTTGTTAATTTCCAATTAAAATTAGTAGAAAATACAGTCTCCGTTTTAATGAAGTATATTTAACTTATCTAAGAGAATACAATAAATGAAGGCTTGTGCAAAAGTTTACTTCCAAACAGTGTGAAATTAATCCTAGGATATAATATTCTTATCTGGAGAAAAACCTGTTAAAGAAAAAATAATTAGTGAAATAAACAATATGTTGAGTTACTTGCATTAGAACTGTCAGATATTTTCTCACTCCCACTACTATTGTACTTGGTATGCATTGTTCTCTTCTACATGGGGCTGACTCATGCAAGTTTTGAATACTTTTAGCCTCCTGGCATCAAGTCTGGCGATGTGAGGATTATGCGGTTTACAAGATGAGTTCCTTTGTTCGGTCAGTCCAAACATGCAGTCAAACATAAAGACCAAAATTGGTTTGAAAAGTTATTCTGTTGGATAGTTTTCATGAAGTAAGGTAAATTAAATTTCCTTGGAGAAAATTGAGACTGAATAAATGGAAAGAATGGAAGGAATAGTAGAATGTCAAAATTTTATTGTAAAATACAGTCTTAGCCAGTATTTTTATTGTACTGTGCAGAATGAAATCTTCTTTCAATTTTAAAATCAAAACCCCTTACTCGGTCATTACCCATTACCTTAAAAAAAGAATCAGAACACGTTCAGGACTTACATGTAATGTTTTTTTTAGGTTCGGTGACCTGTGCAGCAGATGCGTTCAGTTGCTTGGGCTCTCATGCCTGTGTTCCCCAACACTGGCTTTGTGACGGTGAGAGAGACTGTCCTAACGGAAGCGATGAACTGTCCACAGCAGGCTGTGGTATGTTTGCATGTTAAAAATGTATAGTATTTCTTTTCTTGGCACTTTTTTGCCTTTACAATATCCAGATGCTTTTTGTGTCTGTCGTATCATACTCTTATACTGTCAAGACTGTTAGTAAAGATTGATGGACCACATGTGAACATACATACCAGGATCCTTCATGTTTTAATCAGCCTAACATCTTCAGGTTTTGTTAATATATACTGGGGCACGCTAGCTGAAGGTCAATATTTGTGTCACTTCATTATACGTTATACAGCGTATTTACTTATGAAATTTAGCACATTATTGACTATGCAGTTTTATTCCTCTTCCTGAAGGAAATGCTGCTGCATGTCAGGGAGGTTATGCATCAAAAAGGGAGATACAGTTCTGTCTCCAATTTATGCTGACTAATTGTTCAGATCTTGACATCTGTTGCCCTATAAAGTGGTACTTCCAGTCTTCTGAGATACATTTCTATTAAAAGTGTCAGGAGTTCAGTAGTAGTTTCATTAGGGGTTTTGTTGTATTAATGTATATAAAAATGGTATAGGTTAAAAATACCGAAATTTGTTCTCTCCACTAAATGCGTATTTTATCACTTACCGTTTCTAGGCTGAGTTATATTTTGAGCATTCATGGATTTTAAAGAGCTTTTCTTCAGGAGCAGAGTAACATAGGAAGGATCTCTGCTTCCCATGTGCTCTTTTCCTCAGAGGCAGACCCTTAGGTTAGTTGTAGACATAGTCAACTTCTGAAGCCTCTCTGACTTGGAGTACATGAGATTTTAGCTACCTTTACTTATTTAGCTATCTTTGTACTGATTCTTAGCTTTTTCTGCTATTGAATTGTGTGGTGCATTTTGTATCACTTGAAAATTATGATTATTTCCATTGAATCAACTCAGACTAACTATTTCTCATTTCATCTTTCTGTAAGAAAATGGCTGTATGTCTGTCTTTTCTCAATTTCATTTATTTTTTTTATGTACTGTATTTTCCTTAGCTCCTAATAACACTTGTGACGAGAATGCTTTCATGTGCCATAACAAAGTCTGCATTCCCAAACAGTTTGTGTGTGACCATGATGATGACTGTGGAGATGGATCAGATGAATCTCTGGAATGTGGCAAGTATAACAAAAGTAGAGTAAACAGAAAAATTTCAGAATGTTAACTGTAAGGCTTTCTGCAAGGACTGTTAATTTAAGTCACTGTTGTGACTTGTGATTCCCTTTTTAAAATTGTTTTAATGTTAACTTTTAAATTATGCGTTAATGAATACAACTTGGCATTAACTTGGAGCTGGAGCTACAGTGACAAATTATTTGCTATAGCTGTGACTTACAGTTGATTGCTAATAACGTTTAACAGAATTTAAAAATATACAATCTATAATTTCTTGTTCATTATGTATTTCTTTTTATAGATCTTTGTCTCAATACACATTTTTTTTCTATCAAATAATGAAATGTTTCTCATGATTATCGCTGCAGTTAAATGATATCAACTAAAGTCACGTGAATGTTTAGTTTTCACCATTCGTATGCACTTAGGGTTTCTTACATTATGTAATGTCTGTACAGTATATCTAGGCCATACTCAGAAACATCCATCTATCTAAATGATATTTATGGAAAATATAGAGCAAAGACTCTGTCCAGAAAGGCAAGTTATTCATTATCCTCCCTGATTTTGTGCAGTTAAAATTGATATTGCTTATTTACTCTATTAAATGTGCCCAAGAGATGAGAACCACAGCAGAAGACAGCTAGCTATGTACTTTAGGCATTTCTATAGTACACACCGCCTGAAGAGTGTATGTGCATAAATGATACAAATAGACATCCAAAGATTGTCAGAAAAAGCATGTTTGGTATTTGCATTTAGGAAAATTTTTCATGTGAAGTTTGAGTTAAACGTGTAATGGAAAGTTGGAGGAAAAGAATATAATGTAGCAAATAAGAACTTATTTGTTTGCCGGTCATATAAAGAACAGATTTCATCGACATCACTTAGAACTGTATATGACATGGAAAAAAATCTGTTCCTGTGGCGAACTGGGCAGTCACCAAATTGTCCTTTTTCTCTCTGTGCTCACCAGAAGTAGGCTGGTACTTAAGAGGCAACAGCCATTCCTGCCACGTCAACGCTAGACAGGTCAGATCAGGAGAGCGCCTTTGAAGTGACTCTCCCACTGCTCACATGGAGTAGTGTCGAAGCAAGTGAACTGATCGGGGGGGGGAAAAACCACCACAAAACTGGCTGTAAAGCTGAGCCAGTCGATGTACTTCAGCTAGTAGTGGGCATGAAGTCTGCAAGAGCAGAGGAGAGCTAGTGTGAAGTGAAATCTTGAAATGCATCTTGTGTGGATATTGGGTTCTCCTTACCAGCTGCTTCATTCTGCTGCTGCTCCGTCACTGCGTCACACTGGTTGCCAGCCTAGACTTCTAGATCCTGGGAGAAAGAAGGGAACAAACACACCTTTCTCAGCAAAGTCTGTTTGCTTTTCACTCATGTAAACTGCACAGTGTTTTGAGAGGAGCAGTTTGCAACAATAAGCTGTTGTACGGAAAAAATGCTTAGTTCATGTAAACTAAACCAAATCAGGTTCGATGCAGGTTATTGATTTATTAATGGCAGGTAACTCATTGGAAATCAGTGAACTATGCATTAAATATCAATAGCAGCAATGAAATGGGTAAATCACACCTGCAAAGTGGTGATACATCTTATGCATTTTGAAACACGATTTTATAACTAGTCCCAAAAAGTTCTGAACACGCAGACCCCCGCAGAGCAAAGTTCTGTGCGCCTTCCACCCCAGCCCGGGCCACGGGGTTACAGGCACACATGCCCACTAATGCACAGAGGGCTGCTCAGGCTGAATGGTGGGGGCAGTAGGAGAACCTTTCTGATCAGATTTTATTTGGAAGCAGTCTGCAATTCCTAACTAAGGATTTAGAACTAAACAGTCACAAAGTTTGGAAATAGGTGAAATAGGTGCATTTTTTTTTTTCCTACATGCTTATAATTTTTTACTGGTATATTTCCTTTGTTTTCTATAGCATCATGTACATGCACGGTCCCTTCCAAGTACTTGTCAGTACTATTTATTTGTCAATAAATAGTGATGGTTTGACAGACCTTTGGGAAGAGACAGAAGGAGGAAACAGCAGCAGAAGCAGAGGATGTACGAACTCCTGATCTAATTGTAGTAGGGACCTGCCTTCAGGCACCGGCTCTGGTTTATTTCTGCTGAGTAAACTGAAATCTAGAGCAACATTTGTTAGGTGTTGCACTGCTCCAATGCAATTTTTTATTAGCTGGTAACTAAATACACACCTTAGTATTTGACTAGTATGGTAAAATCATTATAGTGTAATTTTAGGAAAGGGTTACATGCTTTTACAAGAAAGGGAACTACTTGCAGAAAGTAGGAATCAAATTCCAAACCAGATTTTTCAAGGTGTTGTCAGGATGCAATCAGCTAATTCGCCAAGATTTTGAACATGTGATTTCTGACTTGAAACTAGGGAGCCTAGTCCTAGCTCAGTTACATTCTAGAGCTAGACCTCTGCATCTCGAGATCATTAAAAAAAAAAAAAAAATCCTAAAAACTGAATTAAGGAAATCCATTTAAAAATCTAATATTTTTTTTTCCCATCTGTATCATTGAAAAGTATATCTTCTTGTTTTTCTGGAGTATTACTCAGATATAATATAAAAATGGGACTGGTGATTGGAGTAACCAGTTTTTACTTGTTTACTTCTGTGTCAGAATTTGCATCTAAACAGATTTTAAAAGTTCACAATCATTCTAATCCCTGAAAATTTCTTCGATAAGATAAAAGTTTTGATTCTGTTGTATAATCCTGTCTTTTAAATGACATTTTAATAATTAATTACTTGTACACAAAAAAATAGCAATAATTCAAGCTGGGGAGAGCATGAGAACAAAATACGTTTTCCCTAAATTGCATCTCCTGTTCCTGGTGTCAGAGACAGAATACGGAGCTCGATGAGACAGTGGCTCATCGTATAATGTGTTTGTTATGTTCTTGAAAATTAAAACAAAAATAATTTCGGACCTCTATTCAAGAATATGAAATTTGATCAAGAAGGTGAGATACTTTGTTTATGTGGCTAATCAAAAGACAAATATAGGAATAGGAAGGATTTTCTGGTTTCAGTTCCCAGTTTCTTTATGTGCTGCCATCCAGAGCAGAAGCAATATTAAGCAGAAGCCCGTGGTTGGCACATTTGTAATGATCTTTCTGATGATGACGTACTTGTGAAATGCTGCAGACATGAAGTAGAGCTGTTGGTCTGTAAAATCTTGCACTCAAATGTGTCTCATGCAACCTAAAAGCTTCACCTTTTTCTATATCAAGCCAGCATATCTTCTTTCAGCATGATCTATGTAAAAAGAGGAAAAAAACCACACCTTCAGGAGACCATGGAATTATTTGAATTCCAAGTAAAGTTCATAACTGATATAATAACATATTGCATTTTGAAAATAGTACATTAGCACATTTCTAATTGACAACTGAAGATATACGAGAGGTTTAAAGCTCTTGGTGTAGACCGGTATCTCATCGCAGACGGTCAAATGTTATATGTCCGTCTGCTATCAGAAAAAAAAGCTGTACTAGATAGCAGGAAATACAGTAAACAGAAAATAAAAAAGAAAAAATACTAACTTTCTACTTCTAGAGAGTAGAAAGTTATCAGTGCTCATTTCAGATCTTCTCAGCTTCAGTAGTTGAATCAAAAGTTCAGTAGTTACTATAATTCGGATATATTTATTGGAAGAATCACATTTTTTGAGCTTAAGAAGTGCAATTTTTTTCAACAGGAAAGAGCATCAAACATAATTCAATATAATTTGGATTTTTTTCGAGAAAGTTGCAAAATCATTCCTCATAATAAGAATGAATGTTGCTATGTAATTCTTACTTTATAACCATTTTTATTTCTTGAGTTTTAAACGAAATCAAGGCTTGCTTTCAAGGCTCCTTTAAAGGACTACAGATTGAGGCAGAATTTATACACATAGAATATAGAAGTTACACTTTTCTTTCCCGAACATGAACATAAGTTTTTTTAGCAGTTGGTTTAGTGTTGTGAAGCTTACAAGTAAACATCTTACACATAGAAGGTGATTTTCCCTCTGGGGATCTTTCAACTTTCATGTTTCAAAATTTAATAGAAAAACCTAAATTTGTGCTGACTTTTCTAAATTTTTCTAGTACTTTGTTGGTTTTGAACTCTAGGTTACACAGCTGCATTCTAAGATGCAAATGCCTGTCTGTGGTTTCTTTACTTCATTACATGTTAGAATTTTCTGTTAGAAATCCACTTAAGCTTTGAAAATATATGCATTTTATATGTGTTGATTTCATGGTCGTCTTCGAAAATGCATATTTAGTGTGGTTAAAATTATTAGTATTCTGCATGTTTTAAAGGGAAAGCATATCGTAGTAAGCATATCACAAAAATATTTGCTGGGTATAGTAGTTTCTGAAATGTCTGTTAGAAAGCTATTTCCTAATAATAGCAAAAAGTTAAATTACGCCTAAAAGAAAATGTATTTATGATTGAGAGCTGCATAAATATGTTTTACATACGTGGGGATTGTTTCATGACTACACTGTGCTGCATAAGAGACGTTTGATTTCTCTCTTTGTTGGTATACACTCGTGCATAAACATATAATGCTTTGTCTCTCTTACATAAGAAGAGATACTTTTATTTACATTGCCTTGTATATGCAAAATTTTATGTTGGAAGTATGAAGCAAAGTGTGGCGTCAGCGATTGCTGTATTTCTAGGGTATCGTCACTGTCGTCCTGGAGAGTTCACCTGTGCTGATGGAAGATGCCTGTTAAATTCCCAGTGGCAATGTGACGGTGATTTTGACTGCCCAGACCATTCTGATGAGGCACCTATAAACATCAAATGCAAAAGTTCAGGTTCGTCTTTATTTAATTTTTTTGAATAACACATGTGACCTTTCTTTTTGGAAAGTAATGGTTCAGGATTGTAGACAGGCAGATGTAAAACCTCATAGCTTAAATCTCCCGTGCTTTCATGGTGACATTCCTTACGTCTTGCAAGAAGAATGTGTTGTCAGTCCTCAGCATCCAAAACCTCAGTTCATGAAGTTCAAGCCATCAGTTCCTATGGTATAAGATAGCTGCTAGTTCATTAAGGCATAAATTCTGTTAGTACTAAAATAAGATGATATTGACGTAATTATTGTTGAAGTCTATAGCTTGCCCTGAAAATATTTAATATATTTAATATACTCATCACACAGAAATAGATCATACAAAAGGGGTTGTGAGGTTGTTCTTGCTATATTAAAAACACGTCTATTTTTATTAGCAAATTACTGACTGAACGTGATTTGTTTTATTGATATTTTCTACTGGCATGTTTGCTGAGATCTGACCAGTTTTTGAGCGGAAAATGAATCCTGGTGTGTATATTGTATCCTATTCTGTGGCTTTTTGAAAGACCAGTTCTTCTGTCTAGGTCTTACGACTTCATTGTACAGTAGCCCAGTCCTTTATACCAGTTTTGATAGAAATCACTCATTTGCTTTGAGGTAAGGCAACATACCTGCTTTAACCGTAAGTATTCTGCTTTGAAGAAGCTGAATGTAGCTGAAGTGACCTATTCAAGTTTTGCCAAACAGGAAAAAACCCACGTGTGCATGTCCTCAGACAAGGAATCCATCAGAATTCAGTCAGTCATTTTACTAAACACCCCAACGTCCACAGGGGAGAGAAGCCATGCTTTTTAAGTTTTGCAAAGTATAGAACTGTATTTTGTGCAGAGATAACGTAGAGGATTCTCAATTAAATGAAAACAAATGTGTAGGAGGGAATAATAAGTTGAAGTGTTCACACATTTTTCAGGAGAGGGTTAAAATTTTAAAGACATCGAAATGTAAAAAGGTATTATAATACTATCAATAAGAAATGAATATTCAATTTTTACACAATTGTTTCATCTCACATGCACACATTGCAGCTGGTCCATGAGAAAATTCATTCCAAATACTAATAGACTACACAAAGTTGTGCTCTCTTTTTTTGTTTTCCAGAGCAGTCATGTAACAGCTCTTTTTTTATGTGCAAAAATGGTAAGTGCATTCCTCAAAGTGATATTTGTGATAACAAAGAAGATTGTAGTGATGGATCTGATGAGAAAAGCTGCCACATTAATGAATGCCTCAGTAAGAAAGTTAGCGGCTGTTCTCAAGATTGTCAAGATCTTCCTGTTGGATACAAGGTGAATGATTACAAAATGTAGTGCAATTTAATGCAAATTCTTAATTCTTAACTGTTTCTTAACTACTGGCTGATTATAATAAAACTCCAGTGTGTTGTACTTCCTTGGAATGAAGTAGCTACCGTAGTAAGAACATTCAAATCTTTATTTCAAGTAAGCAAACAATTGCCAATCGTATAAAAAAAAATGGTAAAATACATACTTTAGACCCATGGAAAAGAACATACAATGCTTTAGATATAACAAATCATACTGATGTACAAAGAGCACTGAAAATCAGCTGTGAAAAATGAAAACACATAGGAGGGAATAGCAGGAATAACAGTTTTCTCCATTTTTTTTCCTAAGTCAAAGACACAGAAATACTTAAACAAAATAAAATTGCCTTAGTTGCAGAACAAAACTGTTAGTTGGTGTTTTCTGAGTCACCTGAATCTGCTCATTGGCCTTGAGACATCGAGAGGAATACTTGTCAGGAATTATGTATACCCTAGCCACCGACTGCACTCACCTGTAAATAGAAGCTGAGAACAGAAGAGAGATTTTATTTTTATTTTTTTTCAGGGTTTTAACCCTGAAGGTAACCGTAATTGCACCGCTAAATCTTTCGTCTTTGTAATAGAGTATTGGCCGACTGAGAATTAAATAAAATCTGTCCAACGTGGCTTAGGTCTAAAGGTATTCAAACCTCTGAAAGCATATCCCAGTCGGGAGGCCGTAGGCTGGACAGCTGGCGACTAGTTGGAGACTAGGTTGGGAACAGCATAAACCTTGTTGAAGTAGCGTCATTGTGGAGAAAGCAAGTCCTGGGTCTCTGCAGAGAATAATAGAGAGGATGCAGGAGGGAACACAACACAGACTTTTCCATTGATTAAACTATGCCCCTCTTTCAAAACCCCTCTACCCAGTTGTATTTTGCGTTACTCGCATTGCATGTGACAAGCTTGCCACGGTGATCATTTACCCCAATAAAAATCAGCTTCAAGAGTTCTCATTCACATTACTGTATCTGTTACACAGAATGCCAGATGTTATAAAGCTTCAAGAAAAGTTATTAAAAACTGTATATTTTACCAAAACCCACATGAGTTCTTGAAAATAAAGAACTCCAAAGGGTCCATCCATCATTAAATTCATGGGAGAATCCTCTCCATACTTGTGAAGAGATGTGTTTTACTTGTTCTTCAGTTAAAGAAGAAAGAGTAATTACTCAGTCTACAGGGTTATTTGGGAGGGAATGGTACTTAGGATCACACCAGCAATAGTTGAAAAGAAATGCAGGTATGTCTGCCTGTAAACAGTATAAACAGCAACGTAATTAAGATGTTACTTGAAAAACTGAAACTACATGAAAAAGATTATAATGCTAACATATTCAGAAGAAAGTACGTAAGATAACAAACAGAATCAAAGAGTAATTCAAAATGAATGTATTTGTTTTTCTTTCCCAGTGCCAATGCTGGCCTGGATTCCGGCTGAAGGATGATGGCAAAACATGCATAGATATTGATGAATGTTCATCTGGATTTCCCTGTAGCCAGCAATGCATCAATACATATGGAACTTACAAATGCTTGTGTGCAGAGGGGTATGAAGTACAGCCTGATAACCTAAATGGCTGCAAATCCCTTTCAGGTATGACTTTTTTTATTTCTTTAAATTCAAAGCTGTATCCAAATTAATTTGTGAAATACCTTAGCTCCAAGGTCTGTGTTACCCTTTTACGCTTGCATAAACAGTTACTTTGAAGCACGCTACTTCTTCAATAGACAGTAAGAACGTGATTCAATGTCTGAATGTAATAATAAGTTCTATTTTTAGTACGTATTATTTTCAAATCATTTTTGGTGAATAGTTACGGTGGATTATGAAAGTTTGATTTAGTAACCATATTAGAAAAAAGTATTAGGAAACTTAAAAAAATCACTTAATTCTACTTCTGAGTCACATGATAATAGTATGTTTATAAGTGTTTAAAAGTCTTCTGCTGGTTTATGTCATCAACTCTAGAATATTAGAATGTATTTCAAGCTTCCTGGTATGAAAAAGAGAAACCGGAAAAAAAATAATAGAAGTTGCAAAATCCATTATTCCTGTAGCATATGAAATTCTCCAGTCTTACGTGTAATACACAGTAAAATTTACGATATATAAGAACATTGGTTATTCCCTCACTCCTCTATGGCACTGATGTTATTTTTATGTGCTTCAGTGAGTAGGATGTGCTAGATCAGTGAAAGGAAGAGCAAAATGTCAACAGGAAAAAAACAGAAAAGCCATTACTGCGTTCTGCTGGATTTCCTTCACAGTGCAGGCAATCTTCAGCCTGAGCAGACTCCTCCTTATTCCAGTCTTGCACAAAGTTGTTTGTTTGTGTGTTGGTTTTAAATATCAAAAAACTTCTATTTTCTTTCTAAGTGGCAGGAAGACTGGCGCCTCTGTCTGCCTCATATTCCTGTCGCGGGTGCTTCCCTGAGTAATCAGAGGAACCACAGGAGAGGGCAGAAATACAGGATCTCTTGTGTGCTTTACCCCGTCTCATGCCTTGCGAGGCACTCGTACATGTAGAGAAAGGGCACTGGAACACATCATAGTGCACTTTATTGGAGTTGCCATATATCAAACTTCAAAAGTGACCACAACAAAGCTGTTTGTGCTGTGGCAAGGATGGTTGTGCTGTGAGGAGGTGCCAACGTGTGAATGTTTGGCCTAATCCTAATTTCTTGCATAAATTGCCTTGAACTCTTTACAACAGAGCAAAGCACTACAGCCATTCTTCACAAACCACTAACAGTCGGTGCTGAGGATGGTGCCTTGGATCATTTAAGAACTGGAGAACGTCTTAAGAGTTGAACAGAAAACATGAGCAAAGTGGTTCAGTGTATTCAGTGGGAGAGCAGAGTAGGTTGAACAACACATTACATTCCAGAATGTATGAACAGTAGATACAAGCCTTAAATACATTTGTAATTATTAGTAGTAATTGTGGGGTTTATTGTAGCTGAGGTGTCTGTTAATAGAGCTAAAATAAAGCAAGCTTTTTTTTATTTTTCTATCTTTTTTTTTTCTATTATGTATGTCAGTGTCAGATGTTTCAAAGTAAGTGATGGCCTGAATGAGTAGCTGAAGGAATTTTTTTTTTTAAACTAGAAAACCAGGGGTAAAAAAGCCAAAGCTGGCTTCAGTTCAGAATTACAGAATCAAGGTTTGTCCAAATAGCTGTTTCTCAATGTCTATACTGTTCAGAGTATTGAAATCTCAAAAAGCAACGGTCAAAACATTCTTGGATTGCAACCACAACAAATAACAGTCTTAGTGATAATTTGAAAATGAATGTTGAAATTAAAACAAGTGGCATGAAATATATTTCAAATTTAATCTCTGACATTTAATTAGCATAAAATACAGTATGGTTCCCATATTACAAAGGCAAAAAAAAATTACATTGAAAGATATACTAATTGATTGCTTTGTTCATTTTTATACTGCATCATTGATCTTTCTTGGAACATTTGAATGTTTTAAATATTTCTTTCATCCATAACATTGATCAGAGCATGTAACATTTATTTTTCAAACCATCTGTATTTCAGCATTGTATTCCTGATTTTCCATAAATTAACGTTAAAGCTAGTCTAATATATTCTTTCTCCCGGGGTTTAGATGAGGAACCTTTCTTAATTCTGGCTGATCATCATGAAATAAGAAAAATTAGCACTGATGGATCCAACTACACTTTGTTGAAACAGGTATAATCATAGTACCGTGCTCTAAGTTTAACTCAATACTTTTATTCTTTTCTAAAATGTGCAACTGACAGAAACATCATCCTACAATTGGCATTGTATGCACCATAGAACAACTGCAGTGTCTTCAGAGTTTTCATAATATTTTAAATTAACTATTTTATCTGAATTTGACATGATTAAAGCTCAGGCAGTTGTTTCGTCAGTCATTCTGATGTACTAAAAAATTATGCTATTTGTGATCTTCTTTTATCACAATGTTTTGCGCAATTTGTATATTTCAGTTTTTAAAAAAAAAAACCAACCAACCCAAAAACTATTTGGTCGTGTGTTATTTGGGCTACTTACTGTCATAGTACAAATCTGTTTTTTTGACTTAGACAGACAATTCCAAGACTTTCAACATTACAATACATGAACATATATCTTTGGCTAAATCTAATTATTTAAAAAGTTACTCTAATTACAGAAAAAACCCTTATTTGAAAAAAACCTACAAAAATAGAAAGTCACCTAGTAAGTACAGAGCTGTCACTTTTATCAGTTTCTGCTCTACTTCTATGCTTCACCTAAGTGTAGTTACTTACCAAAGATTAGAGTTCCAAAATATGTTTTGATAAGAACATCTATTTCTTTGACTACTAATTAACAAATTGTAGAAAGAGTAGAAAAATCAGTTATTGCCAATCAGCATTAGGCTTTTTGTGACTTTTTGCGTCAGTAAGGTGTGCATCTTAATGTCACAAGAGAGGTGCTCAGGTCTTCACAGCAGTAATTACAAAATTAACCATCTTGCATTAAACATTGACTTTATTTAAGCATAGCAAGCATTATGTTAAAGTCTGTCTGTTCTTCTGAAATCCTTCTGACTGCCTCTCATTTACATCTCACTGCCTCTTGTCTCTTTTGCTGGCATATCTGTTGATAGAAGCCTGTGAAAAGAGGGGAGCAACAAGTAAATTTTCTTTATGGCTGGTGCTGACAGATTGTCTCAGAGCTTCATCAATCTTGAATTTAATGGACTCCTCTTCAGTATGTCAGAGACTGTGTAGCTCCAGCCATTGAAGAGAATCTGTGTTTTCCATATCACATTAATTCACTAGTCTAATAAATACCTCTGCTATTGAACCTGCTGGCCTTTGATCCTACAAATACAGCATTTTAGAAAGCATCCAGATTTGGAAGCAAAAGAGGGAGCTATACCAGCAGAACAGGTGGACTGTCTTCCTCATAAGGACATCTTTTTGGCCTTGTAATGTTATGATGGATCGGCTCTTTCTTAGACATCTACCAGATGAAGGCAAATACCAGAGCTGCTCTGGCAAAGGAGCAAACTCACCCTTCTCTGTGTATTTGAGCTGCGCTTTGCCATTCTAACAGTGCTTCATACAAACTCGGAGTAAAGGAGCTGAAAGTAGGAATTCATTCAGTCTTCTCCGAGTTGTTACGTACCAGCTTTTTCCTCTTTGTGTGCAACTGTTTGAATCGTGTCTCATGTATGTTCTTTGCCTTCCATTTCCTTCACTCCCAGTCATCAAAATTCTTCGGGTGTCCGTAGACAGAGTAGACAGACAGAGAGAATCTTCCTCCTCATTATTTGTGATTTTTGCCTGCATTTTTTTTAGTTGGTAGTGCAGATCACGGCCTAGGGTACCGTGCGCTGTGTGCAACAGGAACAAACAAAACCACAGGTTTAAGATGAGCGACTAATGCAGCTGCTGCCGTTTGAAAGCAGATTCCATGAGAAATGACAAAGAATTATGCTAGGAGGACTTAAAAGTGACACGTAGATCAGGAAGAGGAGATGTTGTCTGGACAGAGAACTCTATTGCAGATGTGCAGAAATAATTTTACCTGCAGTTGATGTTCTGATAAATACTGCAACTAAGCTGACACAAAATGAAACACTTGAAAGCCAAGACTTGCAGGCAGTCATTTTTCTTAGTCTGGGTACTTAAACTTTTACAGTGTTGTAGAATATGTAGCTATAAGGCTAATTTTTCACAAATTACTGACTTTGATTTCATGTATGTTACAAATTTTTGATAGTCTTTTGTATTCATTCACCTGTTGTCTCCTTTGTTAAGAATTTGGGGTGAGGGTTTATCCGTAGGTGCATTTATACTGATAGTAGAAAAAGAGCCAGGAAAAGTGTTTTGCAGCACAGTTATGACTGACAGAGCTGCATTTGGTTTTGTTAAAACACTGTGCATGGATATGTGATTTTTGAAAATGAGAGTGGTCCTCCAACACTGTATTGTCTCAGGTGTTCTTTAATGATGGTTTGTGCAGCCTAATTACTCTTTTCCCCTACATTTTGATCAAAAGATAGATTTACAGTATTACACTGTAGTAGTTGGCAGATGAGCCCCGTATCTCTTTCTATACGATTAAATATTGTTGTTGTTAGTTGTTTATTTTAGAGTTGGCTACTCCAGCACATCCCCTCTGCAACTATAAATTACATTAACGAGGGAGATTGCTGATCTACCTGAGCGTAGAATGGCATTGGGCTGATAAAGGAATTGATTAAAATAATCTTGTGGTTTTCAAAGGAGTGCAAACTGCATCCATTCTTTTTACCACCGCTGCTCCATCTTTGATTAATAACAACATCTTTGTACATTGAGACGTAGTGAAATCACAATTATTCTTAGAATGTTAAGGAGATTATGGGGCAAGGCTTTCCTATTCTCAGATAAGGAAATAAGAGCTAGCATCTGAGTGCAACACCTCTCTTTCTTATCTGCCATTTGGCATAAAAAGCCACTATTATGTGACTGCTCTTTCCAACCTGTAGGAGTACCTCAAATATGATCACCACTCTTTCTTACAATGTATTGGCTTAGTAACTGGAGCCATAGGAGACTTCCAGATGCCTGCTGGATCTCCAGCTCTCACACTTTATGTATATAATACCTCTATGTGTGTGTGTATGTGTGTATACACATATAAATATGTATGTACACAGTACCTACAATAGAGCATCTAAGAATTTAAAACCTCCTTATTCAGAATTAAAATTAATGCTTCTTTGAACATCACAATTTTGAATTTCTGATTAATTTATGTTGATAATGAAATGTTTTCATTAGCAAAAATAATAAAATTTGTGCTATTCCTGAGTTTATTGTTATAAAATGAATGTCATCTAATTTGCCAAAGTAATGCTAAAGGTAGTCATTAACAGAGAAATTGAGCAAAAGTTAAAGTATTTACTGCTGAAGTTCATTTTAATAATAGGAAAGAAAAACACAAGCTTCATTTAGTTACATACGTCATCTGCATTTTTGTAGTGAGACAGTTCTTTCACCATATTTAACTCTGTTACAATTTTTCTCTTTTTCTGATTGTTTACAAGTAATGTGTGGAAAAATGAGAGAAGAACTTCAAAAATATGCAGTCAGTAAAATAAAACATTTTGAATATTACATGCAATGTATTTTGCATTCTGAATGCTCTCCAACAGTTGGTATTCAAACATTTGAATAAATGGACTTTTTTTTTTTTTTTCCCCTGTTTTTAGGGACTTAACAATGTGATTGCAATAGACTTCGACTATAGAGAGGAGTTCATCTATTGGATTGATTCCAGCAGACCAAATGGCAGTCGCATAAACAGAATGTGTTTAAATGGAAGTGACATCAAGGTAATTGGGGATTAATAATGTCACTACTAGAATTAAATTTTTTCAGTATTTTGGGAAATGCTCCTTCATGCTTTTAACCCACATTGTGAGGTTTTGATATATGCGTATAAACACAGTAAAAGCTAGAAAGTCCTAGTAAAATTTGATTGCGTTTGTATCTTATTTGAAGTATAGAGGTAGGGACTAAGAGGACGGTATTTATGAGCTAAATTCCTTATGACTTAATTGACAGCTGACTGAATTGGCTATTCAGTGTGGTTTACAGGACGCCAAAGAAAAGGGAGTATAGTTAGGTGTAAGCTATGTAAATACAGTGATGTGCTATTTCTTCATATACAATTTTCCATGGTCTTCAGTTTGGTTTTGTCTCGCCTCCGTCACACTGATAATGAAAGTAACTCAATGTCTTTGCTGTGAATAATCCATGCTAAAACTGCTCTCCCATTTCTGCACAGCCTGTCTGTTTTGTGTCTGTAGTGGAATAAACTTGCAAATCCACTATTAAACATGTTTGTTGACTTATGTCAACATTTTTCCAGAATTTGTGATAAACACTAAGGAATTTTTTGCTTATTCTCTTATGTCTGAGCTTCTTAAACATGGAACAAATGAGCAGTAATATCCTGTGAATTTTTTGCCCTCATTGTACACCAGTAAATTCTACAGGGAGAAAAGATTTCTATTTTTCATTTGCAGCTTAGTACATGGACTGACACGTCCTCAGAGCGCACCAACTTTTTGAGGGTTAAGGTGTGAAACTGGCTGACATCAGTGAACCTTGTTTACCTCCTTCACATGGAAATGATTGTTCGTAGAACGTAAAAAAAATGTGGATGAGCCTAAGTTGTTGCATTCTGATTCCATTAGGGTAAAGCTAAAATTCAGCATGCGCTCAAAAGTTCTGTCAAGTCCCTGGAAAGATTTTTTTCTCCTGCAAAAAATAGTTGACAGGCAAGTGTGGGGTTCAAAATCCATTGAATGCTTGAATCTTATTTATTGCCGTGAAACATTTTACAAAGCATCCTATTCAGCTTCTTGTCTCTTCTGGATGAATTTGTATTTTGTTATTTTAGGGAATGTTTTCAGGACTGGGGATGACCACAGACTTTTTCTTTCTAATGTTAATTATTTCAAGAAGAACAAATAATTTTTCCCAGTCAAAAAAGTTTTAATTACCAGGTGGGAGAGACAAAAAAACTGCTATTTGTTTCTAATGATGTAACAATAATTTCATTTTTTAAGGAAAGGTTTCAGAAATTTGAACAAACATTAGAAGAAAATTAAGTTGGGGTCATGGAGGGGTATTTGCTTTGTCCTTTGTTAATATTTTGCAATTTACAAAATAAGTGTCATGCTGATGGAGATTTTACTCAAATAGGATGCCAAGTTCAAGGCAAAAATTGTAAAAATAGTTGCATTTAATTTTCATAAGAGTACTTGTTTTTTTCACTTTAAAAAATTGGCCCAGATTTGGCCTCTGAAAGCTAAAAATATGTGCAAAAAATTTTCAAGAATTATATATTGTAGCTGTCTGATATTCTGTCAGTAATCTTTTATCCAGTGTCAAATGGTAACTTTATGTCTCTTTGACTTAGATTTTAATAGGTTAGCACAGCACATATTTAATAACTGATGTTACAAATAATCCGTTTCCCAGCAAATCTGTTCTAACTTTTTTTTTTGTCATGGGAAAGAGGTTTTATGATTGACAGACTTTTCCCTTGAAGTATGTATTTCTTATTTTATTTCTTTCATAGTTCTTGTTTTACTATTTACTATAAATAAATATACTGTTAGTGTAAATTGTACTATTTGATATATTACCTCGGATTTCCCTTTTAGAAGATAGCATCTTTTCAGCATACCAACTCTAGCTTTCTTGCTCTGGGTAACCTGAAAGCATCTCATTTTTCTTTTTGCATCTGATCATGCAGGATATCTTTATACAATTGAAGCAAGAACTTTTTCACATAAATGTGTTCAAACATTAACACAGTGTTTTATGTATAGTATTGTAGATTCAAATGAAATCTGGGATTGGAAAATGCTGTAGTAAGCTGAATTGTGTACATTAAATGTCACACTGATGATCTCAGTGACTGGAATAAGCTTAAAGTGACTCTCCAAAGGAAAAGTCATCAGAAAAGAGAGACTAATTGCTTTGGTTGATGCTTCTAGATAGTGTAGCTAAACCACGATCTAAGTTTGCAGAGCTGTACATTTCTACATAGAATCATAGAATCATAGAATAAGTGAGGTTGGAAGGGACCATTAAGATCATCAAGTCCAACCGTTAACCTACCCTGATTTAAAAACACCCACTTCTAAACCATGTCCCTAAGCACCTCATCTACCCTTTTCTTAAACACCTCCAGGGATGGTGAATCCACTACCTCTCTGGGCAGCCCATTCCAATGTTTAATAACCCTTTGAGTGAAAAAATGCTTCCTAATATCCAGTCTAAACCTGCCCTGACATAACTTGAACCCGTTTCCTCTTGTCCTATCACTTGCCACGTGGGAGAAGAGGTCAGCCCCCATCTCTCTAAAACCTCCCTTCAGGTAGTTGTAGAGGGTGATAAGGTCACCCCTCAGTCTCCTCTTCTCCAGGCTAAACAACCCCAGCTCCCTCAGTCGTTCCTCATAAGGCTTGTCCTCCAGACCCCTCACCAGCCTGGTAGCCCTTCTCTGGACACGCTCCAGCACCTCAATGTCCTTCATACATACATGAAATGTCCCACGTTACAGTGCAGCCGTTGCTGCAATTACAGATTTATAAAACAGTGAAGCTGGAAGTGCTAAGGTATTAGAATACAAAGTATTTTATTCATATTAAAAAATTGGTGCATGCCTGGATTTAATCTTAAAAAAGATTTTATAAAATGATAAATAACGTAATAACCTGAAAGGGTGCTTTTACATATTCATAGCTATAAAATTGGTTTAAAGTATCTCACAGTATCCCTTCTTATCTTGAAGGCTTTTCAGTTTCTTCAAATGGTAAATAAAATTAAAAATAACACACTCAGTTATACATAATCAGGTTTACATGTAATGTTTATACTCTGTTGCAGATGCTTTCAGTGGTGAAGATGACGATAAATTAGAATATACACTACAGTGATAAACGCATTATTAGTACTTAAGAAATCTCAAATATTTTCAAGTATTGCACTCCGATTATTTTTTTTTTTTGTCTTAAGCTCTAGTTGCACAGACCTAATCAGGACCTAATCAAGAATAGAATAGGTCAGAATAGACCTTATCAGAAATAGAATTTGTAAGCCTAGAAGAAGTTGGACTCTAATGATTTGGAATATTCAGATGTCACTCAGCACTTAACATGAAGTACTCCCAGTCAAGCAAGATTGAATCATACAATCACAATGAGATTTGTAATCATGTCTATCTAGAGGCGTTTGTTCAAGTCTCAGAATTATTCAAGTCATCAAAAAACTTGAGAATGACACATCCCTCTCAGTAGAGCCTAGGCTTTCCAGTGGGTCACTAAATTGCTTCTGTCTCTTAGTTTTTTCATTAATAATGGTGTCCTTTTGAAATTTAACAAATTCTTAGAAAGTTCCTCTTTCTTCTGCCACGTGAACGTTGGAAATAAGAGCACAGCATTTACCTTCCAACTAGGTGACCTTTTCCTGTTTGCCTGAGTTGAGTGCCATTGCAGTCTGTCTGTCATGATGGCACTATTGTGATATTAGAATGAAATATGTGCCGATGCAGATTGGTGAGAGAAATGGTGAGCAGATGTGTTTGAAGGCACACTATGGGGAGAGAAGCCCCATCTCCATTCGGTTCTGTGAAAAATAAACAGAATAGTAAAGGGGTAAAAGCCTTTTTAAAATAAGACAAAATAAAATTAGAAACTTAAGATGAAAAATGAAAGGTTCTTCAAAGTTAGTGCATAATGTTGGAAATTTGGTCTTTACTACATCATGGTATTCTCTATTCTCCCTTACTGTAAGGAAAGTGTCACATTTCTTAGTTACTTAAGAAGTGTGATTACTTTAGAAGTATCTGTGTTTAACAGGGAATAACACCTGTCTTTTGCATGTTGTATGTCACTGTATCATATATCCAACTTCTCAAAATTCTGGTATTAGTAACTCTCGAGGAGCTGTTTCTTTTCCCGGTATTTGGATGAATAATTTATGTAATTTTTGCTTTTCTAGGTAGTCCACAATACAGCTGTTCCCAATGCACTGGCTGTCGATTGGATTGGGAAGAATCTCTATTGGTCTGATACTGAAAAGAGAATTATTGAGGTGTCTAAACTCAATGGCTTGTACCCCACCGTCCTTGTGAGCAAAAGAGTGAAGTTTCCTAGAGACCTGTCCTTAGATCCTCAAGCTGGGTATGAAGCAGCCGTTTTGCAGTAATTAATATGTAATCTTAATTTTATATTTAAATATTTTTTTACAAAAACGGAAGATAGAAAATACTAATTAGTTTTTTATTATCTAACTTTCAGCTACACTGGATATCAGTAGTCTAAAATGCATTACCAATGCTTACTATATCATCATTACATATAAAATTGGTATAGTAGAAAGATGAATGTAGGTACTAAACCCGTGTTTTGTTATATCTACTACTCTGTCAATGTTTTCTTTTGGTAGGAGGAAAGCAGATATTAAAAAATTTATATCTTTTTTTAAGTGTGTTACTAAATAACAAAAAGTTCATATTACCTGAAAGACAATTCTTATGTTTTGCTTCATTTATTCACTGAAGTGAACTGTCTTGTTAGCGCTCTTTTCTGTGTTGACTAGTTTCCAAAATAATTTAGGCCATTCAGCTACCACATATCTGAAGACTTTTTTCTAAATGAGGAAAGGCTGAGGGATTTGGGTCTTTATAGTCTGGAGAAAAGAAGACTGAGGGGCGATCTTATTAATGCTTATAAATACTTAAAGGGAGGGTGCCAGGGTGATGGGAACAGTCTTTTTTCAGTTGTGCCCAGTGATAGGACAAGAGGTAATGAACACAAACTTGAGCGGAGGAAGTTCCATCTTAACCTGAGGAGGAACTTCTTTCCTTTGAGGGTGGCAGAGCAGTGGCACAGCTGCCCAGAGAGGTTGTGGAGTCTCCCACACTGGAGCCATCCCAACCCCGCCTGGACGCCGTCCTGTGCCACTGCTGGAGGTGTCCCTGCTGTGGCAGGGGGTGGGACTGGGGGAGCTCCAGAGGGCCCTTCCAACCCTGACCATTCTAGGATTCTGTAATAGTTTTTGCATGTTAGTCAAAGAGTGAAAATGTTTAATCCCACATAATTTGAAAATAGCTTTTGCCTTTTTTACTCTGTAAAATTAAATTTTCACACTCGTCTAATGACTGGACTGATTCATTATTAGGATACAAGGGGTTTGTTTTAGGTGACAGTTTCTAATTTCAGTTTTCAGAAATTTCAAATCATCAATATGCTTTAAAAATTTATTGCGACAACAATGATAAGAAGTGAGAACTGCCTAGTTAGTTTAAGTAGTTTGTTAACTGGGTACCTGTAATTGCTAATTGTATGAATTATTGCATGACTTATAATTTATTTATTAATATAAATCTGTGCTGGTATTCTGAGGGCAGTTTTGAGCAGCACCACCATTTTTTATTTCTTGACTGGTGTGAGTGCTATAGGAACCACGGAACTTTTTTTACAGTTATGTTATAATTTTAAAGTATTATAGTTTTTCTCATAAAATTGATGTTCTTGAGGAATTTGACCAAATGCTATGAATTTTTAAAAGAAAAAAAAGAAAAGAAATAATCTTTCCATTTAAAAAAATTATTTAATATTTGATTTTCACAGAATCACAGAACAGTTGAGCTTTGAATGGACCGTTTAAGGTCATCTTGTCCAACCCCAAGAGATACAAGCTCTTTTTTTTTTTTTTGGTTGTGTTTTTGTTTTGTTTTTGTTTTTTTTCTAAACAGAAACTTTTCTAGCCATTCCTATTTGATCAAAACCAAATCAGCATTAGAGAGACTCGTATAAACCATCTAACCATTTCATGCCAGCCTCTAATTCTGATGACAGAAGATAAAATATTTTATAATCTTGAAACAGAAAACTCATAAAAACATTGAGGTATTTCCTGTTTATGTGACTATATGTGTAATGCCACAGCCATTTGTCACTGAGTCTATGTGGCTCAATATGCAGTTAATGCTTCATAGACAGAAGTCTCTCAATTCACCAGGAAACCATCACCTGTATTAACACTATCCACTAAAACATCACTATATGTTTAATTGAAAGTTGTTAAAACCTGGTGAATTTCTAACCAAATGTATTCTCTTAAATATTTATGCTGCATATAATCTTTAAGAAAAATAATATTTCTGAATAGTAATACTTAAATTAGGAATAAATAAAATAGAGACTATAGAAAGTTTGCCCTATGTCTTTTCAGATCTGAATTCCATATGTAATGCTTTCTGTTTTGCAGAACATTAGGATACGTCTGTGTAAATTGGACGAATAAAGCCATTCTAGAGTCTTATATCATGTATAGTATCATGGCAAATTAAGGATTCCTCTCCACCTCTAAATTCTAAGGCTCCAAGTAATCATCTCAAGTGTCAGTGACAGGAGAAAATTGTTCAGTTCATCTGGACTCTGCCTAAACAAAGAAAATCAGTGTATTTCCTAGCTAAGAAATGTAACCTCTCTATTTTATTATTTTTAAGAGAAAACACATTTCCTACCAGTTCTTAGAACGAGCACTGGATGTTCTTGTAACTGTACCTTTTCTTCCCTGTAAAATTTGGCAGGGAGGATGTAGACGTTTGTTAAATGTATTCAAGATACCAATACATGGTATCTCTTTCTGGTTGCCTGGATATACAGGTATGTTCCCTGTGTATGCAAAAATCAACTCTACAAAGTTTGTACAGACAGTCCCAGTCTTCCAGGAAGGTTTAAATATACACAGGCATTAAAAACCTTATAGTGCTCCCGCTTAGTGCACAGTATGTGTACAGACTTAACTTTCCACAACCAAGCTCCTTTTTTTTTTTTTTTTTTTTTTTTTAATATTTATTTGTTTGTGGGTTTATTTTTAATATGGAAAGCTGCTGGAAATGAAACCTGTGTTTGCATTTCAAATTCAGAGTTACTGTTTGAAATAGTATTAATTGTGTCTTAGTTTTTTTTCTTGCGAATTAGAAATGCTAAATCAGCTGTATTGCTGACGCCCTACAATAGTAATGATGTGTTTCCAAAGAAAAAGTTTTCTGTTGGAGTCAGTGGAGAAAGTTCCCTTTCTCTGCTGCTTACGTGGAGCATCCTCAGTGCCAACATATTGCTCCTGTGTTTTGTAGGATACCTGTAGCTGTTCTCAGGGCCATCATTTTCTCCTGCACACAAACAGTGTTCCAGGTGGCTATTAAGAATATGAGCTGCATCTGGGTTTTTGAGAGACTGTCCAAAACCCGTAGGGTAGAGGCATATCAGCTTCCCAGCTGGAAAAATATGTCCTGAGGTTCTAAGTAATGGCATACAGCAGTAGCAACGTACATCCATGTACCAAATAATAGGACTTTTTCTTTTTATTTGAAAAACATACTCTGTATTGTGGCTCAATAGTATATTAAAGAGAAAATTGCTACTCAGCTTTCCAACAGTCTTTCTCGGTGCTTTACCCATTTTTAAGCCCTTGATTTGAGAAACTGTTCTAATGTTTTGGAACTAGTACTTCTTGAAGTAATATTACATCATACTACTATGAACAAAAAAACCAAGGTTGTATAACATGTGTTAATAAAAGAAAAAGTAACTGTAATACAATATTTGTCATAAGTTTAGCAGTGATGCCATTTTTGCAGAATATGAGATTCATGAAGTCCAATCTGGGCGGTACTTCAAATTCTAAGAATCAAGAATAAGCAATTTAAATGCACTTTTTACTAGTCCATAATGAATTTGATGAAATCCAATATAGCATGAGGACTCTGCTATTCAAACCCTTTACATTTAGCACACTCATTTACAGACAGGTCTAGAAAAATCCAAAAATCTATCTGGAAAATGGAAACATTATAGAATAATTACAGATTTACTCTTGAGATCAACTAAATAAATTAATTTATTGTTATTATTTTGGCATCTCTAAGCAAAGCAACTATTCTATTTTGTTTTATAGATACTTGTACTGGATTGATTGCTGTGAGTATCCGCACATTGGCCGTGTTGGTATGGATGGCTCCAGTCAAACAGTTGTCATAGAAACACAGATATCTAGACCTATGGCTCTTACGATAGATTATGTCAACCATAGACTGTATTGGGCTGATGAAAATCATATTGAGTTTTCTGACATGGATGGATCTCATAGACATAAAGGTTGGTCAACAGTTTGTTTTGTTTTTTTAATTTGCTTTTTTCTTTTTTAATAGTTTTTAAATTGAAGATGCTTTGTATGTTATTTGTAATTATGTAAAAACTGTACTTTAAAACATTTTTGCAACCTTTACTGATACATTGTTTCCTTTTTATCAATATTTTAAAAGTCGATTTTCATATTCCTTCTCTGTTATGAATATGAGTAATTTTTAAACGCGCAGTAATGCACACCCATGGAAAAAGTGTCAAATGTAACCAGAAACTCTGGGAACAGGCTCAGCAATTAAGAGGCTGCCCTGTCAATTCTGTACTGTAGTGCATATTCACAATACATGTTCTTGACCAAGTTACAAAGCCAGAACGTGGCTAAAATCAGCCTTTTCTCCAGCCTGAGAAAACCTGGAAATGCCCGTTAGTCTGCTCAGCATGAGTCAATATGGAGATCACTATTGCAAATGTAATTTGGGGCTTTCCTGGTAGACGGATACAATAATAAATTTTGAAATACTTATATAATGAAGTAATCTTTATCCCTGTGTTCTGCTTTTCACCTGACAGATAATTAAAAAGCTAGTATCTTTTATCTATAAAGTGTTAAAAAAAAAAAAGTTTCTCAATATGATTAATAGTTCTCATATTCCAAATGGTATAATTAGATTTAATTCAAATATATGAAATAATTGGTATTGGTGTGTTGGAGTTTGGGTTTTTGTGGGCTTTTTTTTTTTTTTTTTTTTGAGATGAAAGTGTTACTTTAGGTCCCTTCTGCAAACCTTACCCAAATCTCAGAAGTGCTGCTATCCTGGTAAAACTTCATGCATTTGGGCTTTTATCTCGTACTAGCTGCCTCCAGGTTTTCTCCAAACCAGAGTTCATGAAATAACTACTTCATTTTCAGACTGAAGCTTTGCTGTGAAACAAAAACAAAACAAAAAGTTTTCTAGCCCTTGTATTCGTGAATAGTAAGTTATAAATAGATAATGAAAAGTCAATGACAGTTATTTGAGATGGTAGATTAGAGAAACTTTAGCAATAGCTTGGAGAGCTGTAAACATTCCCATTAATCTCAGCATTAAATTCCATGGGTTTTGTAACGAGCACAGGACAGTCATAACCTGCTCACCTAAGCAGTACTTGCCCAGACATACCTCCGAGTGCCGGCTGGGTTCCTGCTGACAGTCTGTTTTTCTGACAGATGAAGCAAAGCTCTGTACGCCTCTTCATGTTATTCCCTGTGCTCCTGTCCTGCTATTTTGTTCTCATACAATTATCCCCTTACTCTTCTTTCTGAATCTTTCAAAGAAAAGAAGTGATTAATAGCCAATGTGTCTCTCCTAGCCCTAACCTGACGGCAGTGGTCAAACCTTTTTCAATTTCCTCTTTCAACCTGAAAGTTTCAGAATTTTTCTTTCTCAGAAAATCTGCTCCTATCACTAAATTTCAGAAGATACCTGCAAAATTCCAGCCTTGCTCTCTTTGGTGTCCATTGCCTTGGTCTCCAGCACGTGGATTTCTCTTGCCCAAGTGGGTAAAATCAGCTTCAAATGCTTGTATATTCATGGAGTTAATGTCTTCCCCTGAGGATATGTGAACCTAGAGAAGAAGGAAATTTGTCAGAGAGCCATAGCTGGTACCAGTCAAGAGTAGAGTTTCATACAACAAATCCTCTTTCTCATTAAACAGAGCACCACCACTGCTAGTTTTAGACAGCTGAATGCATTCATGACTGTTTAAGGAGAGTGTTAACTCTCTAGGTTTTACAGAGTTAGAAGTCACGTGTTACTGGACGTGCTGTAGGCTTTTGTGCCTGATAGCTTTACCATTTCCGTTTGTGAATTAAAATTTATCGAAATTTGGTACCAGTTAAATATCTGAGGCAAGCTCCAAAAGTAACAGTGACTTTGTGTAAACCTGGTATCATACTACTTTTGGTTTAAGTGCAGATGATATATAAACATGCAAGCCATGAGACTTTTGCTTTGGGAGAAAGATCCTGAGGTATTTAAACTATGCACGAGGAAGATTTTCTCCTTAGCTAATGCTGTTTGTCACTTTCTATGGGCAGGAGCCTCACTAAAAATGTGATTATCAAACCAAAATCAATTTGTAGAAAGTTTCTGTGGGTTTAACAAAGAAGTGATAGAATGCTTGGTGTCAAACTGATCAAACGTGCCTGTAAGTGCTCTGAAGGGTGCTTTGAGAATTTTGCAAACTTCCTACATAATGATCAATTTGTCTTTAATCAGAATTCCCTGTTTCCCCCTTTTTCCTGAAACAAACTGCCAAATAAATTTTGCATGTCTTCATGTTTCAGCACAAGACTAGAAATATTTCTGCAAATTAGTTGTCTTCAATAAGGGAAACTCATGGAAGTTCAGTGGTTGGGGTTGAGAGGAGGTCAAACTGTCATCCCTTCGAGCTTCCTGATATAAGCAGTTCTAATCCATGTTGATAAGCACTTAAATGAGAAAGATCAGTTTCGTATCTTGTGATAACTGTGTTTCTTGATGTATTGTTCACATGGATTTCATGGCCCATTTTCCTTTGTCATTTTGAGACACTTTGTATTGTCAAAGTTAACTAAGGGATGGTTGAGTTTATTCTAGCCTTTGTGTTTTCAAATGGAGAAGTATAAAGGCACAGATATGATGACCACCAGATAAATACTCATGAACCAGAGAAAAAAGTCTAAATGGGAATCATGTGAGTGATGCAATCTGAAGTGCTAGTTATCATCAGCTAATTATTTTTTCCCCTGTTTCTGGGACCTGTGAGGATAAGGCTAGATTGCTGTGAGGTTTTTTCCTGAGAATGTGCTTTTTGGATCTTAAATTACCTGTTACAAAATGTATCCGAATATGCCACATAGATTTCACAAGACACAGGAAATAAGTATGTTATCGGAATGGGTGGATTTTATGTCATAAAGTATTATTGTATGAGAGAGACTGCAGTGTTCTGTGCTCTGCACGAGATACTTCTTGAGGACAGACAGAACAACCTTGGGCTAATTCTTACACACTGTATGTTAAACCAAGGAGTGTTTATGCCATGCAGTAGGAGTTTCCATGTATTTAGATCTTAGTGTTAACACTTTTTGCAACAAGCCTTTCTTTCTTTCTTTCTTCCTTACAAATCTTAAAGACTTTTCAGGAAAAGAGAACATCTGCTGCTTTTCTCTTGTAAAGTTCCTCTGCATTTCAATACAGAAATAGGCTTTTATAATTATCAAGAGAGTCCTAGTAAGAACTTTGAAAACATGCTAACTAGGCCAGAAATCTTACAGTACTTGGGAGCTCTTCTTGGCGCTAGGGGCAGCAATGACCTTGCTTATCTATTTGAAGTTTAATGCTTGATTATGTAAACTGTCTTTAGAGCTTAGCCAATTTAGCACTGCAGCCTTCACAAATGTTATGCACAGTAAATGATTAAGCAAGCATTGAAGCACTAATCTGGCTAAGCGCTAAGCTGGTTTACTTCTATGAGCTTTAAAAAAATAATAATTTAAGAATTTGTCAGACTTAACAGCTGCTTTTGGTTCCCACTGCCCAGAGGAGATGCAAGCTTCGTGGTTCCCTAGGTATCCGATTGCCTCATGCAGGTTTTCCTATCCTTTGGAGCTCTTAAAACCCAGAGGTGCCTCCCATTTTCCCATTTCACTCTTTGAAGATGAGAATTTCAGTATAATGAAACTATAAAAGTAGAATCTCATAGTCCAGTTTAGGAAGTACAGAAACTTCTCTGAGCTGAGATTAGTTCTTAACTGTGTCGAGTTCTTTGATGTTTTATACTGTAAAAACAAAAGTTGAGCACTTCTGTGCTGGCACAGCGGCATGAAAATTAAGCAATGAAAAAGTGTTGAACCTTAAATGAATTAAGTATTCATAAATGAATTCTTTAGCTGTAATATAGTTAACAGAGAGAAACTTTCTTATAGAATCTCAATTTGAAAAAACCTTTTCTTCAGAATTGGCTTCTGCCTGAGTGTTTACAAACCTCAGCATTGATTTACATATATGCAAGTTTTAAAGTATCACGTGTAAGGTTTTTGGAGATTATAACCTTTTTTTAATTTTTAGCATCTATGATTTCAAAAATTGTTAATTGTAAGGGCTGTTTAGGTAGAAAGTGAGTATTTGTGTCTAACTTTGAACTCTGCCACCAGACTTTTTTATAAAAGAGTAAACCCAGTTATTTATGAAATTGTCCTAATGTAGAAGCAATCTAAGAGATTACAGAAACCATTTCCTTCCAGATTTATATTGCAGTTTTTGTAGCTCAAAAATTAGAGAAGTCTGAAAAGAGGTTTTCTCATAGCAGATGACAAATAAACAGTAGTTCTGATATTGCAACAGTTTTTCCCAACTTTTGAGGAGTCTATAGAATTATTCATTATAGCCACATCTGATAGCACAAACTGGTAATTGCTTCTCAATTGCATTTGTCAATTTGCTACATATGCATTTGACAATTGCATTCTAGATTCAGTTTTCATAATTGTTCAGATAAAATTCTTCAATTCATATGTTTCCCTGAATCTGATTATTTTATTTTATTGCATTATATCCCTTTTAAAGGATAATATTCCGGAAAAATACACAGATTCACCTATATTAAACGCAATTCACACAGTTACATTACTCTAAGGTTCCACAGTCTCCAGTTTATGGAGCCCAGTTTATGAAGATTGACAACAAGTTGGTTTCTGTATCTTCCATTGTTCTTGTGATAATAAAATTTTATTAATTATAAACTTCTGAAAATAATTTTTCTACACACTCATTAAAAACTTGGCAGACATTCACTGTATATTTCCGTATAATCTAGACACGCGTCATTACAAATTTTAAAGGGTGGGCATTATTTTCCATGCAGTTGCTCCTGCCAGAAAGCAACCAGAGCAGAGAACATAAAATACAGTTTTTCTTGTGTCACAGGGTCTCCCCCCTTGTTCATATCAACACGATCAAAACCGGGAGGTTTTTGATGAAGAAAGTTGCAGAGTGTTGAACCACTCCTCTAGTTGCAGTAGAAGATAAATGAGATAAACCGAAGGGACTTAGCAGTTTCTGTACTCATAGCTGGGTGATGGCAGGAGACAATCTGGGCAGGAGTATGGAGAAGCGATGAAGGAAGGAACAGCCTGGGGGCAGAGTGGGCATCAATAGTGAAACCAGCAGCAAGACACGAGTCTGAGGTGTAGGGCCTGGTAGGCACATAAGTGGTCTCTGTAAATCTGAAAAATAATATACAAATCTTGTCCTTAGCACACTATGAGTCGTTCTACTTGAATAGCGACTTGTATATATTTGAGAATAATTTAATCACTGCTGTGACAGCATGCTACTCTTTACTGCTACAGGGTAACTGGCATATAAACAACTGCTCACACCGAAATTAAAAAGGCAATAAAACATTTTAAAGTGGGGCAATAAAGTATTTCAGTCCTGGATTTGATTAGCTGATTTCATAGGCAGAGTTTTTGAAAATTTAGTAATCTCTACTCATGGTATCATTATAAGTTATATGTAATAATCAGCTTTAGTACTGCAGATACATTTGTGCCTTAAGATGTTTGAATTTAAGTCTAAATTTCCTGCTTCTTTTTGTGATAGTAGTTTTTGGATGTGTACATTTTTGTGTGAGTTTATTATACTGAGATATTCTCAGTTTTCACTATTTCAATTACATTTTTTGTCTGGCAAAATATCTTACTGCTTAATGCTAGGACTTGTATCATCCATACTTACCCGGTATGGATGTGTGATGTGTATATTATGTTTGCAGAAAGAAATATGTGTGCATGCACGTGTTGTTATTAAAAATATTGGTACTATCATCCTAAAGGTGTATTCACATATATATATTTTTCTATGAAACATGGCTTCGGTTACTGGAATTAATTTATGTATTATATAAAATATTTTTTCTGTTCATTGAGTTTGACAGGTTTGGGTTTTTAAACAAAGTGTCAGTTTAGTAAAAGTAATATTGATTATAAAAAGTCTCATCTTTTAAAAAAACCTAGTGGTTTAATGTAATCAAAATTACATACTTCTTAACAAGCTTAATAAGCATAATCTTATTGTCATTATTCATTAATAATTTCATTGTCTAAGCACTTAAAATCCTTTATCAAAAGGAGCAAGAACCAGGAGTAAGTACTGTAAAGAAATAAAAAAAATCTTGACTGTGTCTTGAAGAGGTTACAAGTTGAATGTAAAATGAGACAGAAATGGATATAAGGGAGTTCAGTTGGAAAATAGGACAGTATGGGCCAGTGGTTTCCGCACGAGAGAGGATCAGCAATTTCCAAGTTTTTTTTACTTTGTACATATAATGGCTATTTTCTTACTAAGTGTTATTCTTCCTTGATGCAGTTTTTGTTTGGAAGATTCTTAATTCGTCCTAGGTTTTTTATCACTGGTTCCATTTGGGTCAAGATGCAGGAAGGCTTTTTATTTTATTGCACTTCAGGAAATGAAGAGTTTCAGAGAGTGGAATGCAAAACAAAACAATGCAGCCTTGGTTTTAATGTTTGATCACCAATTTAAATTTTTTGTCTCGGGGTGCCGAAATTCTTAAACAGAAATTGCTCTATTGCCATGGTGAGAGGAGGTGGTCATTTAAAATGTTGCTTAACAACGATTAATTACCTTTAGCAGTTACTTACCAGCACTGCAACTGTAGCTGGGTGAATGCATTTTTGGGAGGAGCATGGCAGGAATCTCTCACCCCTTCTCGTACACTTTACAAGGTTACAGTCCCTTCTTTTTGGAAAGGGACAGATCTCCTCCTAGCTTAGAAAAGTGATCAACCAGCGTCAGCTTGAACAGGAGGTGAATGCTAAAGGAAGTGTAACCTTGGTGGGTATGATAGAGTCCAGGTATTCTTGTAGTGTTTATTGAATAGAAGTAGTCAGCATTTGTTCTTTCTAAGGACACTTCTTCTTGGCATGTGGATTTGAAAAGCTGACATTGGGACCTGTTTTGTTGTTCATTTTAGTTAGAGTACTTGCTTTTACTTTTGGAAATATTTGTGTTTCAGTAAGAGGTGAGTGTAACTGGGCTTATTCTGTATGGCTTCTTCAATAACCATATTTTGTAGTTAAAAAATCCGAGTTGGCATGATCTTTACCCCTGAAATTAAATGAACATTTTTTATACTTAAGTAGAGGTACTCAGAAAATATAAGGGAAACAAGAGAGAATTAGACATTTTTATCACAGAGATGAATTGCGGCATATGAATTTATATTCTTAGATCAAAATTAGTACAAAAAGCAGGAGAGAGAGATGTAGATTTTAAGTCTGTGCACACTTCTCATATGTTCCCTCTTATGGAGCTATGTGGCTCTTCTTCCCTGAAGTTCATGCAGCACTTTATCTCCCTTTAGTATGTTATATATTGTCATTTTTATTTGTGTTCAAGTATCTAATAATTTTTATTTTCCACTGTTTCTGATGTGTTGCAAGCTTCCCCTTTTTTCCCTTTTAATACCCGCCTGTATTTCTTCCTCCTGTTTTCTGCAGCTTTCTGGTAGGCCTGTGCATTCCCTTCTCTTTTCTGCCCTCTCTTTCTTATCACATTTCTCATCTTCATGTTGTTTGGTCAAGCACTGTTTGGGATTAGCATTCAGTGTAAGAGAATCCATGATTTATGTATAAAATTGAAACCCCAGTAGAGAAGTAGAGGTGACAGTAGCAGGCCTGTTAGAAAAGGAGGGATTGCGAGGGACTTGCTCATCTCTGGTGGGAAAACAAGTCACAAAACTAAATTTCAGAAATTACTTGGGGTGGTGATTTTGCATTCCATGTTTTTTGTCCCTCATAATTGTTGAATAAGTTGTTGAATATGCCCCCATAATGCATTTTATTGCACAAATAAGAAGACCAGGGCCTTGAAAATTAAAGTAAGCATCAGTTTGAATTCATAAGATTCTTTTGCTGGCACAAAGTCAATCATTTTGTACTCATATATGATACATGGTGTATGTTGCAATATATGAAAACTGGCATATATGTTCTGAGATGTACTGGATTCTAAGGTGCAAGAAGCTTGAGTCACTGAAACAACTATGTGGGACTCAGTGGAAGCAGTCAGCTGAGTAATACTGTTCAAGCAAGGATTTATGAAAGGGGCTAAAGGCACTTCTCACCTCTTCCCTTCTGCTGTAGCAGCTGGCCAGGGTGCCTGGCCATGATGATGGACGCCGAGGCCTGTGGTGGTTGGGCAATTACCCCTTTTCTGATTGAACCGCACTTCGGTTATAGGTGTTGAGATTTCTTCATCTGAGAGAAAAGTAATATGCATGGGTTAAATGGATTATTTAAGGATTTGATGCTCTAACGAGGAGGGTAGAAAAGCACGTGTAGTAAGTACTGGTCTAGTAAAATACTTACGGACTGCTAGAACTGTATCCGGTGGATCATTGGTCTGCAGGGTGGGGTCTTTTATTAGTTATTCTTGCAGAGTATTTTGAGATATGGATTGGGCTTCAATTTACTTCAACCCACTTTTTGAAGGTTTCATAGAGGCTACAGGGAGACATTGTTATGGGAAACCTTAAAAGAAAAAAAAAATTCTATTGAATATGTAGGTAATGACAGAAAGTAATTAATAGCAAGTGCGTGTAGTTCTCATGGCTGTGTGTTAAAGTAAGACTATTTAAATTGTCCATGAATTTGCTGGTGGAGATCTGACCTGTATGACGGTGTAATGTGATTTTTTTTGTTTAACAGAATGTATTATTTTCTTACTAATGGATTGTCAAGTAGACATCTTGATTAAATGTTTTAAAAGAGGTGATGCAGGGGAAGCAGAGCTACTTACGAGTTATGACTAACGGTGGCTTTACTTTGATTTTGGAGGAAGTAGTCCATTTTCACAGAACTTGCCAAAGAAAGGAGAGCGATTAGCCTTGCTTTCCTTGTTTAAAACTGTGATTCACACCATAATGTATGCTGTGAGGTTAGTAATTAGTATTGCAACATATAACTAATGTATGCCATTTATGAAGAGGTAGATCAGTAATGCAGCTAAGGTTCTCTTGAAGTTAAAGGAAAGACTGAAGAAAGAAAGTGGGTGTTTCTTCTACTACATACATTTATGACAAATTAATAGCTGTCACTGCCTGAAATTTTGGAAAGCTGATGTCCTCAAAGGCAAAGAATCAAGAGCATGAGAGACCGTTCCATCAGAAAATAAGATGTAAAAATTCCCTCACAGTTTTGTGTTCTTTTTTTATGGTCATTCACATTTGATGTGACCTGTACATTTTATAACCTGTTACATCAACAGTTCTGACATTCTATTCTTTGTAATATACGAGAAGTTAAAGAAAAATACTATTCAGCTGTGGTAGAACTGTTCTTCAATCAGTAAAGTTAATCAGAATTAGCTGCCATTAAATGCCTGTTTTCAGAGACTTCTCTCAGTGTTTACAGATGTGTCAACTGGAAGAAAATACGTTGAGTTTTATGGTCAGCTTAGAAGAATTTTAAGAAGATTTTTATATTTATGTAGTTGTTATTAATTCTTATTTTCTAAGAATTTTTAAATTGTTATGGTCAGCTTAGAATTTTTGTAAGAAATATTTGCATCCATTGATGCTATACTTATTTTCTGTGATTTACTTTGCATATATTTTTATTTACATTTATATATTTGTACTATTTTATTTAACACAGGCCATTTTTTGCTTCCTTAATTGAGTTTGGTTTGTTTAGAACCTTCTCTAGGTTTTACAGCTATAAACAGTGCAAGCTTCTGAAAGAACTTTGATCAAGTTTGTGTTGAACATTACTTAATGAAAAGTTGACTTTATCATTTTAATGGGGTTCTGTGTTTAAGTTACTCAGAAACCAGAAATAGTGGCAGGACAAACTACAGTCCTAGTCTGTGAGTGTTTAAACCACAGAGAGTTTCAACTTTTGACCCATATGTGGTAATAAAGGAAAATTCAGTTTTTAGAAACAGATACACTCTGTCATACTTCTTTTAAAGAACATAAAAAAAGGGAGTATAGTATTTGGTACATTGTGTTTTATATTGTGGTTTTGTTTTAAAGTACACAGGAAACAAAAGTAAGCATTTACTCATACATCTATACTCAGGATATGGTGTTTATTTGTAATTCCTGCGTGGCCAGAAAGAGGAACACTGCTAGCAGATTTTTGTTTGTGGGGAATGGTAAAGATGACCAAATCACAATAATTTTCCTATGTAAATCCTCTTCATGTGCATTAAGGCTTTTGCAGGCTCATTTATTCTTATTTTAATCTCAGCTGTGATCAGAATAAGAGAAAACACACAAAGAAAAAGAACACATTTATTTAGAAAGACTGGAATGGTATCTTTGATATCTTTAATTTGATGTCAAAAGTAGCAGCAAGGGTCATAATTTATATGAACAGATATTTTTTCCAGAAGTCAAGCAAAAGTAAAATAAATAGCTTTATGGATAGCTTCAGGGTTTCACTCAGAGTAGCACTCCTCTTTCTGCTGTTCCTTCCTGCTTCTTCTGTCAGCCTGGTTTGTATTTCTCATTAGAAACTGCCCTTTAAGATCAGTGGGGAATTTCTTGCAGTTTTGCAGAGGAACCTAAAATTCCTGCTTCTCTCTTAATTTTTGTACAGTGGCACAATCATATATGACTTGAAAGTTTTCTTGTAACCTCTAATAGCAAATTCTTATAATCTACCTAAAATAAAAAGTGCTGAGTTTAATGTAAATAAGTCTTCAGATATAAAGATGGCACAGTGGATTGTGCCCAGATGTACTCAAAATCCCATGGTAAATATAATAGTACAGTTATAATAAAGCAGTTAAATGATTTAAATTCAAGGAAGTAACTGACTGGAGAAAGTGGCGATGGAGGAAGTCAGAATCAGTTCAGTTTTTCAGGGATCTGCTGGAATATTGGATAGTGATTCAAACCAAAAGGCATTTCTTTTACAGAGCATGCATGGACACAGATTTTTGTAGAACTAGTTATTCTGAAATAATTCAGAATTATAATTTCCTTTTTCTGAATGACGTGAATGTGTATATTCTATGTGTCCTTAAATAATTGCAGTAATCTGGTAGTAAACATATGATATGATAATTAGTAGTCCCAATTAATAATTACGCTAAAGCATTTTAATAATCAGTCTCTTTTTAAAATTAGAAGTAGAGATATATGCCTTTTCTGGAAAAGTATTAAGTTGAATTCATCATTATCAAAGATGTATGCAGAGCTTAAGGAATCTCTCAAGAAGATCCAAGGAAAATCACCCATGTTAAGCAAAGAACATAAAAACCCCAGGTAATGACTGGCATTTGACTGCTTAGGCTCAGTTGTGACTTGGTGCAGGGTTCGTTTCACTGTTTGCAGTACTAGAGAGAGATGCCCCCGCGCTCCATACGAAGTGAATAATAATAATAATACCCGGGTGAAGCTGGGTATTATTGTCTAGTCTACAGCTTATTTTCCCCACCAAGGGAATTTAGTTCACTCCAGAGCAGAGCAGGGATAAAATTAACATGCAAGTAGTTATCTAATTAGGTAATAATACATGTAGGTCTTTCAGTGGACAGACAAACCCTGCTCTAGCCTTTGGGTGTTTTCCTGAATCTATTTTTTTTTTGGCAATTTATTCTGGTAAATCCAGTGGTGAGAAAATAAGGAAAAAGAGGAGAGAGGAAACAGAATCAATATAATGGGAAAAGCTGTACTGTTTCTGTATTCTTGTTTTGTTTTACTTGATTTGTTACTTTGGCGGCAAAACTGAAAGTAATAGTACTTCAAAAATTCTTCCCTTCCTCGCTCAGAGGAACAGAATAGCGACAATCGTTGTGGGGAGTGATTCACTTCTAGTTTGTAGACCCCCTTTTCACAGCGTGATTCTACAAGTAAGAGAAATTAGGAAGAATTTCTTCACTGAAAGGGTCATCGGGCGTTGGAACACGTTCCCCAGGGCAGTGGTGGAGTCTCCATCCCTGAGGTTTTTTCACAGCGTGATTCTACAAGTAAGAGAAATTAGGAAGAATTTCTTCACTGAAAGGGTCATCGGGCGTTGGAACACGTTCCCCAGGGCAGTGGTGGAGTCTCCATCCCTGGAGGTATTTAAGGGTCGTGTAGATATAGTGCTCAGGGACATGGTTTAGTGGTGGGTTTCTCAGTGTTAGGTTAATGATTGGACTAGAGGATCTTAGAGGTCTTTTCCAATCTAGGAGATTCTGTGTGATTGTGTGTGAAATGATAAGAGCTTTTCTTGGGGGTACTGTACTATGTAAAGAACCATGTTAAAGTTGCCTATGTAATTGCCAAAATTAAGATTTCTTTGCACTTTGACTAATTTCTTAGAAATGTTTCAAAGCTCTTTATAGGAATATCATACTTTTATTTCAGTAAGATGGCTATGGTACATGTAAACATACAATAAGAGAAAATAATTTCAGGTCTAAGAAGCAAGATTTCCTTGACCAGAAGGCAACGTACCCTACGCTGGAGTTCACTATCAGCAAGGCTATTGTATATGAAATTGAATTTGCTAAGTTCTCATTCCATAAACTCAGTATCAGTCATCAGTTGTCAATGAACTATGAAATGTTCCAACTGGAATCTGAGACTTGCCAACAGTATTACTTAAATAGTAAAAAGATGAAGCTATCTTCATCTAAGAAAACAAGGTAAAGGTGTTAATGATATGCTGGTTAAAAATGGCAGACTCAGCTGCTCTGGTCTGCCTTTTCAGCTCTATCAATAATTAGAGTGATTCAGAGACAAAAGATTATAATTTACAAATTGACCATTGTGGTCAGATATTCTCCTGTGACATTTATGATTGCAGCTATATAGGTTAAAAGGAAAAAAAAAAAAAAGTGGAGTTCAGTTTATGTTTACCAAGAATAAATAGTTGAAGATTAAAGAGGGTACAGTAGGATAAAGAACACTCCAAAGCTTTTTTCTCCCTTTTGTCCTTCCATCCTTTTTAAAATGATGTCAGCTCATAACTTTTTGGTATTGTAGCAATGAGGTATTATCATCACTTTGTTTATTTTTTTTAATTGTATGGTTGGTTGTGCTAGGAATAAGCAATAAGCCCTCTCACTGCTATGTTTATTTTAACACAAAACTTTTTTTATCTCTTGTCTTTCTTGTCAGTACATTTTGTTGACATGAAATACTATTAATTGTCTTAAAAGGTGTTAAACAGTGCATCGAGAGATGTATACCTTATGTTTTGGATGTTTTCTATTAACTTTTATTCCCCTAAACCAGCAAATGAATATTGGCCTTCTGTAAAGAAGAGGTTAAGTTATATTTATGTTATGTACTGCTTCAAAGCTTAACATGTCATTGTTTTAGAATCTGAAGGTGATTTTTGTTAACTGAAATTCTTTCATTTCCTTAACACTGATTGGGCCAACTAATTCTAAGCAAGCAGAGCTCGTACCCCATCCATCTTTATCGTAATGGTAATAAAGAACCCTCTAGGCTTGACATATTGTCATGACAATTATTCTCAAGACATTATATAGCAGTTGTATCTGTCAACCCATGCAGTATGGAATATTTTAACTGGCAGTCTTCCAAGAGTGAGCATTAATCTTAGCATCTCTTCTTACAGTCCCTAATCAAGATATTCCAGGGGTGATTGCACTAACGTTGTTTGAAGACTACATCTACTGGACAGACGGGAAAACCAAATCACTCAGCCGTGCCCACAAAACCTCTGGATCAGACAGACTATCGCTGATTAACTCATGGCATACCATAACAGACATCCAGGTGTATCATTCCTATAGGCAACCTGACGGTAATTATTCTGTCTATGCTTTCCGTACAGCACATGGATGTATTTCACTCAGTAGGCAGTTGCTAAGTTAATGGAAGCTCATTTATCTGCAGTGATTTATTTTTATTTCTGTTTTGTTTCAAATTGCGGAAGTTTTCAAATTAGCATTTTTAGACATAAATCTCTGATTAATGTTGTAGGTATATCTGGTATTAAATAAATGTGATACATCTTGTTCAGTGACGAGATACCAATTTGGGTACTTAAAAATTAACCTAGATACTGACTGAAGCACAGAACTGTTAAGTTACATTACAGTACGAGTTACCAGTGATCAAGATGGGAACAGTGTGTTATGAAAACATTTAACCTTATTATTTGAAAAGTAAGAGAGTGTTAATAATACAGAAGAATACTTTTATTTAGAAAGTTGTTGGACTGAGGGGATGTCAGAGAGTGTAGGCGTTATGATTGTGTCTGATCACCTGATGTCCCTGTATTTGAATTGTAACTGGATACAATTTGGCACTTGACCTAGATAAGCTAATTTTTTGTCTCATAGAAAACCCTAGTGCTTTTTTCTCCCTCTCATTCTTTCAGTACTGAATCTACATCCATAGTAATAATTAATTTTTGCATACAACAGAGAATAGCTTAAAGGCAAAAGGAGAAGGTTGCCTCTTACAGGTTTTTTTTTTTTCATTTGAGACGCTCCATTGTAAAGATAGTATGTGTAATACGTTTTTCTTCCTCTATAAAGAAGATACACTGAAGTATGCTGAAATGATAGGCTCTGATGTTCTTTTCCTATTCCGTCCACAGTGTCTAAACATCTGTGTACTCTGAACAATGGCGGTTGCAGTCATTTATGCCTTCTTGCCCCTGGCAAGATGTATACTTGTGCCTGTCCCACTAACTTTTACCTTGCTGCGGATAACAAGACATGCTTATCGAACTGCACTGCCAGTCAGGTAAGTGCATGCCTATGGAGGGGAGGATGCGTGGGGGGGTATATTTTACTGTGTTTCCACCTGCTTTTAAGTAATGAATGCTGGTGCCTCTGAAATGTGGAAGCATCAGTCGAAGGAGCTGAAGACTGGGTAACTCTTGGCGCATTTAAAGTGTTTCATCTTCAAGGCTATTAGTTGAAAATAGACTTGCAAATGCCTTTTTTTCCAGAGAATGCAGAACTTGTTCCCTTTCAAATGTGGATGTTTCTGCCAGTCACTAGAACAAATACAGCTACTAAACCCATAAAAATTGCTTTGAAAAACATTTGTATAAAATATGAAACATGAAAATATGAAGTGTATATAACAGTGATTTGGGAGTATTCATGCATGAGCGAACTTTACATTAATATAAGAAAACAAGCTCAGACTAGTTAGGTAGGTAAACAATAGGGTTACATTAAAAACAATCCAGTAGCTGAAACGAAAATGGTAGAATATGCAATTAATTAACATCATTTAAGTTAATTTAATTAAATTAATTAAGCATCAATTAAAACATTGAATTCTTTATGGGAGGTGGATTTCCTTGTACTTGAAATAAATATTTGGTGGATTTCTTTGTAAAATATAAGGTAGATTAAGTAGAACATACTGATTTCTTATAAGAGAACCACTTTGATAAGTCTTTGGACTGTTCTGCCCAGATAATTAGTTTTTGTAATAGTACATGTGGCCTTTAAAATCTTTCTAGTAGTCCAGCCTTTCTAGTATCCGCTTTTATTATATGTATGCTAATGACCTCTTACAAAGTTCTACATCATGTGCATTTTGCCTGCACTCATTAAGGAAAGGGTTTTACTCTTAATTTTTAGGGAACAGTGGTTATCTTAATAAATAATGTAAAGTTTCATTCAAGTAATATTGTTATTTAAGAAACCTTTCCACTCTGTCCTTTTAAGGTAGTGTTCGGTGTGATTTTATTATGTTCATCATATCTTTTCTTTTTAGATTGTCTGCTTGGTGTTTCCCATTAAGTGGTGAACCAAAAGAAAGTGTAAACCACTTGTAAAATGAGGAATTTCTTACTTATTTTCCCCCCATGTCTAGCTTCTCAAATTTGGTTAAAAAAAACCAGCATTTTTTTTTCTTTTTTTAAATTTCCTTTAAATGGCACTGGAGGGTTATTCTACCATGAATTTATATGCTAACAGTTGATTGAATGGCTCTATTACTTTCTAAATAATTAATCAGTAATCTGAATTGAAGGATAGCGTCACATCTTGGATCCTCCAGGAGCAATATTTTATCACTTGTGGATTCCATAGTTGGGAGTGAGGGTTAAATAGAAGAAGCTGCTTCAGACAGGCAGTTACAAGTTGACATTGGTTATTAGTCATTTTCTTCCGGTTTTGAAATCTGTTTACTGCTTGATAGTTTGTCAATCTGATGGCGTCAGATACAGAGAACAGTGGCAAAAATATACTTTGCTGCTTAAGATTTTCAGATGATGCTGTAAAATCATAGCTGTTCCTATGATGTTGCTCTTGACAACACACCCACTGTTAGCTATTTCTGATGAAAAGGAGTTGGCCGATACACTGGCCTTGCGCATCTACCGACTTGCAGCTGTCTTTTGCACTTTCAGCTGTCTTTCGATGGCTAATCTGACGTGAGAAATTGTCTAGTAGCAAATGCATCAGACTCGAGAACACCAAAACTCGGACGTTCCAGGCAGACCCGTATGACCCTACTCCCTGATTTTGCAAAGTGGGTGGCTCCCCAGTTTAGAAAGGGATGCAAGCATTTTCATGCAGAGCATACCAGCATCTAAGTATTAGGACCCATGTCCTGGAATTAAATTCATCATGTCATTTTAACAACCTGAAGCCCCTTGTGGTGAGCAGAGCGAGGCTGGCACCTTAAAACAATTAAGCAGCAGGGAGGCTAGGCTAGCAAGTGGAAAATACTAAGAATGAGAATTGTCTGAGTTTCTGCTTGTCTTCTGTATTTGGAGGCCTTCTGCTGAGCTACTCTGAGATGCATACTTTTGTGGAACAGATTAACAGTTTAGAAGAGCTGCCTTTCAGACCCAACCTGTTATAGAGCGTGTCCCTCAACATGCTACAAGAATGATGTAGCTCCCACTGTAGGTCCTACTACATCAATGACCATGAAATCCTACGTTTTCTTGGCAGAGAAGATAAAACTGAGCTAAGGCACCAAATTTAATATACTTTTTAACTACAGCTTTATTGAACAATCAATGATTTTAAAAATGTGAAGAAATGAAAAAAAAATATGCCAAGAAAATGTCTTGCAATTCTAAACCTGTTGGTTTCCTTCCTTTCTGTGTCTGTATAGACACCAGGTAGGAAACACAACATTTCTTAAAAGCTGCTTATAATCTATCCAGATTTTTCTCCCTAGCATTAGCCACCTAATAAACTCTGATTTTAGGTTTAGCCCTAGCAGATTGCATCAATTTCTACTCTTTGTTTTGTTTCACATTCCTTTTTTAGTCAGAACAAAGGTACAGTGTTGCCTGAGCTTAGAGTAAAGGCACTGCCAAAGCCTTACAAAGGACTTTTTCTTTTTTTTTGTACAAATATTTTATCTTTTTGAAAGGTTGGAAGGTCTAGCTTCTGGTTTTCTCATTTAATTCAAACAATATAAGCAATACTGTACACAAGTGGAACACTGCACGTTAAGGTCCTTTTCTGTAACTGTGGGTGTTTTTGTTTATCTGGGAAAATGATATTAAGTCTGCTTCAACAGCCCACAAAGACTGTTTAAGAATTGGAGTGGTTGTTTTGAATAAGATCTTAAAGGATCAAATCATGGAATGCAGCAAAATGTAATGAGTGGTTTATATCAGGGGCACTGTATGTCAGGGAAACTACAGTGATTTGTATCAGCGGAAGTCTCAGTGCAAAACATTGCCAAAAAAAGGATATTTAAAAAATAAGTTTTACAAAATTAACAGCCAGAGTTTGTTAATAGAACAATGACTTAAGCAGTGAGTCGAATTTTTCATAAACTGTACTATTTCTGTTTAAAAATAAATAAATACTCATATCAAAGCTTTTCTCCCTTCTTTCCTTCCTTTTACAGTTCCGTTGCAAAACTGACAAATGTATTCCATTTTGGTGGAAATGTGACACTGTCGATGACTGCGGAGATGGCTCTGACGAGCCTGAGGAATGCCGTAAGTGCATTCTGAATTTGGAACCCAGTTTTGTCAGTAGGCTCCAAATCAAATATAATGCTTTATAGATGTTTGGCAGAGGATTTTTTTGAACACTTTTGTTTCCCGCACTGTTTTCTTTTCCTTGGTCTCTATCAGATTTACAAAGAGTACAGGTTCTTTTTTGTCAGCCTGTAAAAGATTTTCATTAACTCATGTCTACTAAGGGTCTTTTAAAGTCTTCAGAAAATTATAAGAAGGTGTTTTTCATGTGTTAAAACTTTACTTGATCCTGGTTACGTTTTTGCTGAAGATTTTTATTTTAAAGCTGTGTTCTGAGATTGCTGATTTTTATAGATAAATACAAAATTCTGCCAGATTTACTTGGTTTATTTTTGTATCTTATTCGCTTATGTTTATTATTTAGTGCAATTTCCTCATTAACAACAATATTCTCCATGCGATTCTTAACAAAGATTCTGCGTATTTTTCACAATATGTTTTGTATAAATATTTTCATTATACGGTTTTATAAATATTGTCAAAGGAAAGTTTGGAGAGCTAAATCTCACCCCTCCAGTATGAACAATGTTATCAATGAACATTTTTCATGCATCCTGTATAACTTGGACACACTATCCTGAAGGTGGTGCAGATACAGCATATTTCTCGATAGTGTCCCTTAGTCCAAACAGTAGGTTACTGTAGTATTCCCCCGTTGAATTGTAGGCAACGGGAAGTCAATGATGATGATGTTTTCAGCATCCCAAAGGATGTTGCTGTGATGGTAGCTGACTGCAAGTTTACTTACTTGGAAGAAAAGTACCTTTCTAGTGCACTGGATGCATAAACAGTAATATCTGTTGATGACGCTATTTTTCAGTCCCAGTCAGTGACTACCTTAATGTTATTATATTAATCTACATAAATCAAAAGATTCTTGCCTTCTTCCTTCAAGCTTATACACACAAAATGCTCTACTGTGTGTTCTTCCAGTTAAATAACAGTTCATTTGATATTTTTGTATTGAAATCTCTCACCCATATTTTTACAATTTTATAATTGTTCTCTTTTTCTGCTGCAGAGGCCTTTGAAGCCAGCTTTAACTTATGTAATCATTCTACATAAAATTACGTTTTAAGCTACACTATGTTTATATAAAACAGTGCTATAGAAGTACGTAGTCGCTTATTTGCTCAGATGGCGGTGACTCTGAAAAGGAACAATGTTAGACCTTTCATGGGAAATAGAGTTAGAGTGGGATAGATTAGTTTCTTATATGCAGACTTGAACTCAAGTGTTTATATCCTAAATTGCAAGTTTCTGTTGAGCTAATAGTAAGCATCGAGCTGTAGAGGGTTGCACTCTGTATCATTAGTAGATTAGAACTATAGTTATGCAAATTCAAAATCTCAGACTTTGAAATTAATTTTGCAATAGCACATGTACATTTTAGTTGCCAAAATCTACTCAGATTGAGACTATAAAGGCAAATACAAAGGTTTGTAAGTTTTTTTGATTAATCCATAGAGGAAGAACAACACTATTGATACTTTAACTACTCCTCTGATAGTATTGACAAGCAGTTTCCATTTTTCTCAGCTGAATTCAGATGTCAGCCAGGACGTTTTCAGTGCGGAACTGGACTTTGTGCACTTCCAGCCTTTATCTGTGATGGAGAGAATGATTGTGGGGACAATTCTGATGAACTGAACTGTGGTAGGTGATTATGTATATGGTAGACTTCAGAAGCATGCTAAACTGATTTAAATGCCAGGCTTTAAATTTTATCAAGAAACTAATTTATATTTTTAAATCTTTTAATGTTTAACTTTTCATCTTTTTAACTTGATGTTTTTGTTCTTTTAACTTACAGACACACATGTGTGTCTGTCAGGGCAGTTCAAGTGCACAAAGAATCAGAAGTGTATTCCAATAAATCTGAGGTGCAATGGACAGGATGACTGTGGTGATGAAGAAGATGAAAGAGACTGTCGTAAGTTATGTTTAGAGAATTTTGCTCTGAGAACTGTAGCTGGTTGTAAACAAGGAACCGAAGTCAAATATGTAAAATACTATAAATGTCCTCTATGTAAAATAACACGCAAAACAGTAAATTCATGGGACGGTTTGCTGTACAATGCTTCATATACAAGAGAACAAACTAAAATGTCATTTATTAACTTCATTTTTTTTAAGTCATTACAAAGAAGAGGGGTGTGTAAACAATTATTTTCAAGTATTTAACTGGGTTTCTGACTTAGGCTGAAACATTCATTTTACTCTTAAGCACCTCACAAATGACTCATCTTCCTAAGGCTTTCATTTGCCATGCCTTGCAGCAAGACATTCAATGGAAAAAGAATTTTTCTACATCTTTTATTGGAAAAGATGTAGATCCATAGCTCCTTCTACATCCTTTTTCTTTGGAGTTCTCTACCTTTTCTATTCCCTTTCCTCTGGGTACTTCCTCATTAATTTGCCTATGTAGCTTGATTTCCATTTACTCAGGTTTTAATACATCTTTTTGTAAATTCATTTTCATTCCGTATTTCTTAGGTATAAGTAGAGAAAATATTTTCAGATTTAGAATGGAAATGTATTGAATAGCTCGTGTCTTTGATCATTCTGTAATTAAATGATGGTACGCTCTTGAAATACATCTCGGTCCTTCACTTAGTTAATTATTAAGATCTACTGCTGATCTAAGGTGCTTGTTCCTATTTTCTGAATTAGCTTTTTCAAGGTTTGCATATTCTGCATTTCTGGAAAGAACGTGGCCTTTTCCAAGGAAAGGGTTGCTAAGGATACAAAGGCTTTGTTGATGGTCATGTTTAATGGCCATCTTCCAAATGGCTCTGCAGAGCTGTAGCCTCTGACAGACAGTGTTATATGTTGGTTTGCATGTTATGTTTCTTTAAAAATTGATTAAGTGGTGTCAGGTAAATTCCTGTGGAAGATAGGGGAGATTGACTTTTTTCGTTGTAGAGAACTGCACGTGGTATATGGAAGGCTCCCAAAACCTTGAGGTGTAGCTGACAGAAATGAAATGCAATCAGAGCAGCAGAGTCTGTAACGCAGCGGTGCTCAGGGACCGTGGGAGGGATAGGGTCAGGATCAGCGGTGATGGAGTTGAAAACTTCCTAGGGATTAATGGGGATAGGACAGTCTGCTGTGACATAAAGCAAGCTTTTGAATTGTCTGAAGCTCAGCCATCAACCTACATGCAAAGACACAGTGGGGAGTGGGGGAGGTTAATTATATACATTTTTTTATTTCTGTTCTGTTTTACCTAGACTTTATTAGCTTCTCTCTTAAGAAAGTTAAGTGTGCTAGTTTATATTTTAATAAAACCTTGCTTGTGGCTTCTGAAAACTGTTCATTTGCCTTTGGGGAGATTACAAAAAGGGGAGGTTTTAACTAGGGCTACCACAAAGTTCATATCAACTTGGACTCCTGTCACAGGAAAGATAACAGATGAGATTATCTATTTCATTCTAATTTCACTGGACAGGGATTTGTAAGATACAGGCCTTTTTTCAGCTCTACCACGGTTTCATTTTATATTTCAAGTGACCTTGAAAAAGCCACATTTCATACTTAAGGCTTTCCATACGTAAAATGGAATTTTACATATGTAAAATGGAATTTTAATTATGCTGGTCTTCCTTGTAAAGCACTTTGAAATCCCCGGGTGAGGTGTCCTAGCTGAGAATCAGTATTATTTTTTGTAAGTATAGTTAGCAGCATAGCCAAGTCTAAATGCTCTTTCATTCCAGCACTGTAAATTTATGCATGGAAGCATGACAATGAAAGAAATAATACAACTACTTTTAACAAACCTAAAATTTTTCATCTTGCCAAACCCAAGAAATGAGAATGATCGTATCAAGGAGCAGATTGCTTTGCAACAGAACAAAACCTTACAGAGTTCACTAAGTAAAAGTGGGACAAACACTCATGTGGGAAAACATAATCAAAAAATAGGTCATAATGTTTTCCATCTATGTTCAATTTAGTTTAGAACAATTTGGAGGTTCTTGTACCTATGCTTATCTCTAGAGAAATCCTTATGTATCTGATCACTAATAGCTTGCTCACAGTCCAGTCCAGGTATATGTCCTTTATTTATCTTACCTATATACTCTCAGTTATAAGAGTTTAAGAAATAGTACGATCTGGCATATGTGCTTGTGAGGTAGTCAACGTAGAATCACGTTAGTGCACTGAGGATGTTATTTGTTGTTAAGTGGCTGTTTTAACGGCCTAAACCACGACAAGCAGTCAAGCTTTAACTTAAAGCATCCTGACAGAATAGGATGAAGGTTAGCTACATCTTTATCTTGCTGCAGGATTCCTTCAAAAATTCTTCTGCTAAATTGATAAAATGAAATTATTTTCAAACCTTTCTCACCATTTACCCATGGCCTCTTTTCACAGAGAGCACAGAATTTCACCCAAATTGTACATAAGTTTGATTACCTTTTCGATCAAAGCATTGAGAGCTGCCTTAGTCCTCCAAAGTAGCTGACTTTCAGAATTGATAAAACTGGTGTTTTGGGAAGTTAGGAAAAAAATATTTGACTGTTTTTTACTAAAGTGGTTTGATTGTATCAACGTTAACTCTATTTGTTGTTAAAAGAATATCACAAGACGCTTTGTTTGAGTTTCGTTTGACCTTACTGTTATATATGAAGTAATATATAAAAAGAAGAAAAAATTATAAACAATATAAACTTGAATGCTGTTTTCTTACAGATGTTACATAAGTGATGCTAGAGATATCCAGTTTCTGAATTATTTTTTTTTGAAACAAATATTTTAAATATTAGCACAAATTTCTTTTTTTTTAATTTGGAATCCTTTTATTTAAAGCTGAAAACAGTTGTTCTCCAGACCATTTCCAGTGTAAAACAACAAAACACTGCATTTCTAAACTGTGGGTATGTGATGAAGACCCAGATTGTGCTGATGGATCAGACGAAGCTAACTGTGGTGAGTATAACAGTGGGTTTGAATATATTACTGTAGCTTGACATTTTGAAAAAAGTAGCAAAAGGAAATAATCATACCACTTAATATGTCCTCTTTCAATGTACAACAATTCCTATCTGATATGATAGCTGCAGCTGGCTCATACAGTGCTTGTTGAATGGTAATCTTTATACGGGTAGTCTATAAACTTCATATTATAATACTACTTTATTGGCAGAAGCTGTAAATGAGCATTTTATTTAGAATATAGTGACATTCTTGATTTTTCTCATACTATTATCCAGTTTCTGTCAATTTATTCTGCATACTTTGCTGCTGCTGTAGTTAATAAATAGTGAAAAATGTAATAATTTGCAAATTGTGTTAGTTAAGACTGGCTGTGCAGAAGGGTCCAGAGCAGGTTCCAATTTGACATGTCCAACTTTCCTTCTCCCTCTGAGCTCCAGGAGGTTATGTGCACTGACACACCGCTCCACAAACTTTGCATCCCCATCATAGGACTTCTCCAAGAACCCCTGGTACTTATGAAACTTCTGTACTTAAATCTGATAGTTTGAGGAGGCAGATCCTCTAGGGGGAAGACCAGGGACAGAATCACACCATTACCAAACCAAGCCCTAATTTCTGTTAGATTTTACACAGTATCCAGAACCACAGGGTTCTTCCCCACTGAGGCAGATTTTTCAGAATGTAAGTAGTAGGTTTGAATCCAAGAATTTCTTTCATTGCTTTTTTGAAGATTTGTTATCAGATCACAGCTATAACTGTACAGTTTTTAGCGTGTTTCTCATTGACAGAACAGATGAATTGATTATATTTCTGCAGAAACAGTTAAAATTATTTTATTAAGACAATACTCGTAGAAAGTTGAAAATATCTAGGCAGTTTTCACATTGTTCTGTATGTGATACTGTTGTATCACTGCTGTTCATCATCACTTGGAAAAGAAAAGATCACGCTGTTTAGCAGTAGAAGCTGTTATCAGTCATTGCTTACATTGTTGGAAAGTACTGAGTCAACTCTTTTGCTGTAAATGAAAGAAAATAAAAAATGCAATATTCCATCTGGGAAATGGATTACAGGTAATCAAAGTCAAAATAAGTGGACCGATACTGTTGGAAAATCATTGGACATGGATGTCAATTCAAAAGCTGCACACACCAAGCACAGAAAAACTTGTGGAAATTTCAAGACAGGTCTATAAAGGAAAAGATGGGAAAGTGTTCCGAGATGGTAGAGAACAGGAAAAATAGTTGTACGAAACATTCAAGCTCTGACTTTTATTCATCTGTGCATCAATACATGTTTTGATGAAACACTTGAGTCTGGACAAGTTTATACTACCACTGGGACAACAGAATAACAAAATTACAGGCTGTAGTCAAGATCAAAGTATTAAGACAGGCAAGTTTCCATGGATATGTTTCAAGCAATTTACACAAGCACATATATGAAAATGTTGGAGCCGATAAATATGTTTAGGAAATTGAACTCTTCCTCAACACTGAAAATGCAAGACTATCATTTCAATTGTCAAGAAGGGGAAACTAATTAAATCATATCAAGTGGAGAGAACTTACAGTCCAAACACATTTGCCTTGAAGAAACAGTGAATGCAAAGCTCGTAAAAGGAGGTGAACCTATGTCATGGATGCTCTTGATATCCTGTTCTGAGCTATTCTGGAGCTACACCTGCACTGCTCACCTTCTCATGCACTTCATAGATGTTTTCTCCTGCATTGTCCCCCATCACCTTGATCTCCAACATGCTGTTTCCTTCCAATTCGACCAGCATTCCAAGCTTCCAAACTGTGGATTCATCTTTTGAGTAACCCATGCAAGCCCAACCGATATGGCACAAAGGGTCTTAACATAATTAATCTAGTAATGCCCTCAAGATACAACGTTCAAAAGGAAAGAGGGGAAAAACAAACCAAAAACAAACCAACACTGAACAGGGAAAAACTGTATTTAGAATAGGTCCTTCACTGTGATGCATCATTTTAGCCAATAGAAAGAATAAAGTCCAAATTACTCAATCAATTAAATAGTATAGAGGTGCAATGCGTGCAGTCACAAATCAAATAGGTTTTTTCAGGCACAATATATACAACTGATTATGCTGGTTCATGTCTAAGACAACATGTGCCTTTTGTTCTGTCTCTGGCAGTCACTGGAAGCTAGTATCTAGGGAAAAATATGTGAGCAAAGCAGGCCTGTAATGAAACTTCCCTGGGAAACTCTTCCAGCCTCTCACAATTTGAGAATCAGAGATCTTGTGAGTCAAATATGTCTCTGTATGCAATAACCCTCAATGGATTTCAGCCTCCTTTAACCTTTGTAAAGCTTTCACAACAGGCTGTAACAAGGACTTCCACAGCTTAATGACTCACCTCCCTGAAAAACCACCTCCACTTTTATTTTAAATCTGTTAGCTGCATATAATCATCTTAGTTTTTGTATTGGAGGGGACAGAACAATTCATCTGTATTCCCATTCTCTGTGCCACTCGCAGTTGTGTACACTCATAGAATAACTAAGCCTTGACAAGGGCAGGATGGGTTTAATCACATTTTAAAGTTTTCCATGATTTTAGCATTTGAATTCTGTTTAAATGACCTTATTATAGCAGTAGTTTGAACATGGTTTGGTCTTCTGCATTGGTTGGTTGTTTTGTTCTTTTTTTTTAACTTTAAAGATCTTTACTTTTATGAACAAAATTTGAAAGAATTAAATTATAAAGTGCAAGCCAAGTACTAATAAAGACTCTGCCTGTGTTGGTGCTAATACTAACTTGGTATCGTTTATAGTTCATTTCAAAATGCTTACAATGCAAAACTTGTATAAAGGATAATCTGTTTTTTGCTTAAGTGCTCCATACTTGTATATTTTGCATAGTCAACATTTGCTACTATGTCTTATTGGAGATATTATATTGAGTAAATTTGTTAGAAGTAATCTGAATGTGTTTAGTCTTCTGTGGTTACTTTCAAACTCAGACAATTGAAGTAGAATTAGGAAATATATGCTTATTAATGAGTGTATGCGTGTTTGTCAAAGAAACAGTAGGTAGAGTTAATTCATGCTTTCTGTCCAGGCAATTAAAAGAAGCCATTAGATTATGGTAATCCTTGCTCACAACTTCAATACTTTATATCACAAAAGGCCTTCTTTGAGTTAGAAGCTGAAGAAAGCTGGGTGCGGTCTTGGAAAGTGATTAGAATCTGCTTTAAAGGTTATATGTATTTCAGGTCTTTATTAGCATAATGTGTCAAAGGTAGTATGACTGCTTGCTGCTTCCTCACTTTTTTAATATAAATTTTATTTTTAGCCCTAGTCAAAGTAGGGAGGGGGTTTCTGATGATGAAGAATATGTTCCTTAAGATATTTGAAGGATGCATTATAAACTTAAACTTCCTTCAACAGGCTAATAATTTCCTGTATCCAGCATCAGTGACAGCCTGCCAAGCTCCAGAACAGCTAGCTGATCCTCGATCAAAAGCAAGTTTCGTGTCATTTGGGATTTTATTCCTCTCAGGCATGCACACACAAACACACAAATGCACACACATGCACAGATATGGAATTAAAATCCCCCAAACACAGCAATATAGTGCAATTAGTGGCAAAATACTGTTTTACTTCATAGCAATTTATATTTGAACCAAAATGCTTTTAGGGTTCATATGTGATATTTTGGGGGTTGTTTTGTTTTCCATTTAAGCCCTTCATCCTATCTTTCTTTGTGCTCATCTAGAATTAGTTCTAAAATGAAATCACTAGGTTGGTGTGCACAAAAGACGAGCCCCAACACCTCAGCAGCTTCATCAGGCGTCACACAAATACCTGAAAAGGGCACCCTTTGCCTGTTACAGTAGACCAATGAATCTCCTTAATAATAATTTGAAGAGAGAAATATGAAAATTGAGTTATCAGTACTCACTACTTTGTCTGTGTACTATTCCCATCTGAACTTTCACACTTTAAGATGGTCTTATTTTAAGAAAAAAGGAAAGCAATTTAGCTCTGAAGACAGTAATGACCAAAATGAGTGTGGGGTCTGTGTGTGGTTTTCACAGAATCACAGAATGGTCAGGGTTGGAAGGGCCCTCTGGAGATCATCTAAGTCCAACCCCTGCCACAGCAGGGACACCTACAGCAGTTGCACAGGACGGCGTCCAGGCGGGTTTTGAATGTCTCCAGTGTGGGAGACTCCACGACCTCTCTGGGCAGCCTGTGCCAGTGCTCTGCCACCCTCAGAGTAAAGAAGTTCCTCCTCATGTTAAGATGGAACTTCCTGTGCTCCAGTTTGTGCCTGTTACCTCTTGTCCTAAAGGGTTTTTTTTCTCAGGGTTCCATAATTCAAAAATTAAGGTCTTGCACTATTTCCTTTGAGTTGAGTAAATCAGTCTTTCTCAAAGGTCAGATATTTGTTACACAACTTCCCCAAATAGTCCTCTATCTTAGTTCTAGTATCCTAGTGTTTTCTTCAGCTCTCGTTAACGTGAAGAAGGAAGTACAAGACAAGCAAATCTGGTTTGTAAGACATTGTCGAGTTTAAGCTGCTGTGAGAGATCAGAGTCAACCTAAAGGAAAAATAAAGATTTCAGATTTGTGAAGTTAAGAAGAGAGCACCTTAAAAAACGTACAAAATATTTTGTATAAAGGAAGAATTATAATATTATAATATATTATAATATAATATTTCTTTGTGTTTCATAAAAATAGGGTAAGAAGAGAAAGATTAATATCCAAGTGTTAATCATAAGGTTAGACTAGACATTGATAAATTAAATAAAAAATCCAGCCTTTCTTCATGAGTGTAAAGAGGCAATGCTAGAAAATGGATTTAGCATACTTGAGAACCAGATAATTCTTTATGAAGACAAAGGTGAAATATATGGAATGCTGTCTTCATCTTAGCAGGTAGCTGAAATGGAGGGATGTCACCTCTGGCTTCTGTGTATCACTGCTAAATCTGGTATTTCTATTGAATGTGGGAAGATAAGTAGAATATAATCTGTCATTAGTCTTTAAGACTCATTTTGTGGGCAGGTATGTTAATGGGAGATTGTAGACTTTTAGAAGTATTTTAATAAATATAGGATAGATTTCTGGTTTGAAACCTGATCTCTTGCCAAGCTACAGAAACAAAATACAAGTGTCTTATTTTCAGGGGGAGTGGGGATATTTTATGCTTTGTAATGTTAACTGCTTTTAAGTGCTTGCCAGTGCAAGTACTTGAAATGTCATAGAATAATTAAAATGGTTTAGGTTGGAAGGGACCTTGAAGATCATCCAAGTCCCACCCCCCCTGCCCCTGGGCAGGACACCTCCCACCAGCCCAGGTTGCTCCAAGCCCCATCCAGCCTGGCCTTGGACACCTCCAGGGATGGGGCAGCCACAGCTTCTCGGGGCAACCTATGCCAGTACCTCATCACCCTCAGAGTGAAAAATTTTCTCCTAATATCTATTCTAAATCTATGCTTTTCCAGTTTGAAGCCATTACCCCTTGTCCTATCCACTACATTCCCTTGTGAAAAGTCCCTCTCCATCTTTCCTGTAGGCCCCCTTTAGGTACTGGAAAGGGCTATGAGGTCTCCCCCGAGCCTTCTCTTCTCCAGGCTGAACAACCCCAACTCTCTCAGCCTGTCTTCATAGGAGCGGTGCTCCAGCCCTCTGATCATCTTTGTGGCCTTCCTCTGGACCTGCTCCAACAGGTCGTGACTGAAATGTCATAGACTGTCACCTTGAGAAACATCATAGGAGAAAGTATTTTGGGTGAAAACTACTTACCGTCACGATATTAGCAGTATATAAGCAACAAATGCAAAAGAAAGTATTGTAATTATAACATTTTTGAGTGTATGCAACTGAGCTGCAACACCATTTACTTCCACCTTTGTGATACTCAAATATAGTTTTGATTTATCAGTCTAGTTCCAGAAAAGCACCTAAAATAAAGCACAAAAAGCAGCAGTTTGGGCCGTAGCATCAAATCTAATACCTATAATTTGTGGTCCTTTCCATTTCACAGGCAGAGAAAAGCAGGTTGATTTAAGTTAGTGTTTCAGTCCTTCATTTTGTCAGTTATTAGAACTCATTGAGTTGTTGTGATAGTAATATGAAGTCTGAACTGACATGCTATGAAGTAGCCCAGTGGAAATTTTAAAAATTTCTGGTGAAATATCATCACAGTCACATATAATTTTAAATATGTCATTGAGGCTTTTACAAATCAAACCTCCCAGCCACCCCCAAAGAAAATATCACTGATAACTTTTTAATTTACTTCATTTCATCTCAGTCCTTAACCTGAAAGAGTTACTCAAGAAATAAAAAATGCAAATAAGACACAGGCAACTCACACCTGTTGGAGGAGTTCAACATGTTCCTGCATCTCCAAAAGGCTTTGCCTACAATGCCACTCTGTAAACAGGAAAGCTCATTGAAAATGTACTGCATCAAGAAAATTAATCTCAGTTTAGCATTATATATTTCAAAAATTTTATGTCCAACCCAAGACATCAGAAGGTGAAAAGTAAATCAAAATACAGTTACCTGTCAGATATGATTAGTCTTATGACATGTATACATAGCTTTTGAGAAATGTATATTTTGTGCATTTTCAAATAAATATTCTTGTGGTTTACTGTGGTCTGATCTCTTGTAAAGCCATCCTACAGATAAACTCAAGGAAAAGTCAATGCAGTTTTTGAGATTCAGTGCATTGATACCCTCTCTTCAGACTAATTTGTGAACGCTTCTGTATTTCATATTTTTTACTTTAAATGATAGTGTATACAGTCCATATTTTAATTTTATCATCAACTTTACGAGTGTATCTCTTTTGGTATGGATGAATTAATAGAACCTGAAAGAATATGGTATGAGAAATAAATTATTTCTGAAAGTAACATTCCAAGTACTATGGTTGCTCCTTCTTAAATTGTATCTAGCAATATTGTCACGTCACTGTTTAATAGCAGTCTTTCCCATTTTGACTCTTTGTCTGCAGTGATGTAAATTATATTAATCTTAATTACAGATAAAAAAACTTGTGGGCCTCATGAGTTCCAGTGCAAAAACAACAACTGTATTCCAGATCATTGGAGATGTGACAGCCAAAATGACTGTGGTGATAACTCTGATGAAGAAAACTGTAGTAAGTAACTTTTGCCTAAGTACACATTATAAGGAGTGAAGTCAGTTTAGCAACATGTAGGAGGAAACTTTTCCATTTTGATAAACTGCACGTGTATTATACGACGCCATCTGATCCATCGAAAATCAATTGATCAGAATTGAAAATGTCCCTTGCTGAAATTCTTCAATTTTATTAATTCTTATAAAGAGCCATAATTCTGTATCAGCTACGCAAAAATGCTTGATCTGTGACTTCTCAATAATTCAATTAATTCAAAATAAGTATTATAATTAGTTTACCTTTGTCAATAAGTTACATGTCACATTTCTTATTTCTAGATAAGAATCATAAAAACTGCTAGGTGATAAAGTGAGAAACATTTGTTAACAACAAAGTGAGCTGAGAGTACCCAGACACAGTCAGTGCATCAAACTAAAGGCCCGACTGGTGAACTGTAGTTTGTGTTAGCTTTTTTTTCAATTTCTTTTGCTTGTCAAATGCATACATCATTTCTAATTGTTGAGTTCCTTATTCTGCTGTTTAAATTAAGTACAGTAAGCTGACACAGCTGTAAAATTCAAAATCCTGGAAACATTGGGAAAATATATAATATTGTTCAGCTGTTTGGAATAGATGTATAAAATTCTTTATATGCTGTCAAGCCACTTATAGAATAAAGTATAATGAAGGAAATATATATGACATTAGAGCTTCAAAAGCATTTGACAATATATATTACATTGCACATTACAATAAGTTGTTCATAGCATACATGAATTTACAAAATGGTTTGTCAAGCAACTATATCAGAAAATGAGTTATTTCTCAAGAATGCAGAATGAATTCATTGAATTGTAGAAATTCAGCTCAAGTGTTTACGTTTCTCTATATAGTTTCTTTGCATGCTCATACAGCATCCTGCTGAAGTTACCAGGAGTGAAACAGAGCACATCTTACAAAGTTTCACATATAGGTGTGAAAAGTTATTAGTGGTATAATGCAAATAGTTGTGCCTGTTACAAATTTGTTCTTTACCTGTATTTGTCTTGCAGTCTATTGTTGTTTAACTACAAATGTTTAACACTTGTCTTACAATATGTAGTGGGAACTATCCTTCCTAACTTACTTCTTGACTTTCCTTGGCTTCTTAACTAACATTTATTAGCTGAATGTAAATCTGTTGTGCTCCTTCAAAAAACTGACAGTTATTGGAGGAAATTACATCTTCTACCATGACTTTGTCAGAAGCAGTCTGATAAGAGCAGCTCGCAGAAGAGATGAAGCAGTCATGTTGCTGGGAACCTAGGCAAGGACTCTAGGGAAGCAGAGTTTACATTGGAGATACCAGTACTAATGGGACCTCAATGCTTGCCATAAATATTGTTAAATGGCAGCTCAATTTTCCAGTTAATATGTTCAAATTTGGAAGAACTTTTTAAGACATTAAATCTAATGAAGGTTGCCAGCTGTCCTTTGGACCCTCCCATATGAGGAAGAGGTATTAGGAAGGTTATAGGTCCATACAGAGTTAGCGCTAAGCAAAGTAGAATGCATTTTTAACTCTTCTGAAGAGTTCTTAATATCTTTTTGGAGGGGGAATTAGCTTTTGGAGTTTATTTGGCTTTTTTAAAAGAAATTAGGGCAAAAATAGTATTTTCTCTTTCAGGGAACTTCAAACATGGACAATTCCATAGTAATGATGATCTTATTCCTGCTCAAAAGAAGGCACCGGCAGTGTTTTATTGAATGTAATTAAAGAAAATATAGTACACTGCAAACATTGAAGCAAAGCAAATGTAATAGTGTTGTAGAAAGACATTAATTTAATCAGTGTAGAAATATTACAGTTGCTAGAGAATCTTCTCAGTGCTGTTTTGTTGCTCTTACAAGTTGTCAAGAGAACAAATTAGTTCATTTTGTCCTGGGATAAGTTTGTATCCCAATGCAATAAGAACTAGCAATTAATTTAATGTTTAAGTGAAAACGTTTCAAACTAGCGTATTGAAAGAAATTAAGCTGGAATGTCTCATAATGTCATCTTGAGTAAATTTTTAGTGAACAGTGATGTAAATTCTTATTCTTCATGTGCTTAAGGCTCAGTTTACTTGTTGCAAGTCAGACAATGGCTAGTGTCAGTTTTCTAAAGGCAGCTAGGTGCCAAAGCTAGCCAGAAGCAAGTATGCTACTTTAGTATGATAAAATGCTGCCTACCAAAAGTTTCTTCTTTTCTGTACTCCTACGAGTCTTATGCCTAGATTAACAAAGAGCAAGTGCCATCTTTGTTTTGATGAAATACCAAATAAGTAAAGTTACTGAAAATAAGTAGGTAAAGGAAACGTGCATTTAATGGCACATTAAATATAAAAAAACCAAAACAACCCACCTATGGGCACTTTACTTGTCTTGGTTTTGCAGGCAATCATTTTGTGGGATGGGCCATGTTACTGGTTTTAGCAGTATTGTAATAGTGAATGATAAGGAAGGGTGGATTTGGTTTTATCTCATCTTCCATTGTGGCATGTGTACTGGTTTTGGCTGGGATAGATTTAATTTTCTTCATAGTAGCTTCCATGGTGCTATGTTTTGGATTTGTCACGGACACACTGTTGGTGGCACACTGATGTTTGAGTTGTTGCTGAACAGTGCTTGCACAGAGTCAGGGCTTTTTCTATTCCTCATGCTGACCCACCAGCGCGCAGGCTGGGGGTGCACAAGAAGTTGGGAGGGGACACAGCTGGGACCGCTGACCCCAACTGACCAAAGGGATATCCCATACTATATGACATCATGCTCGGCAATAAAAGGCTGGGGAAATGAAGGAGGAAGGGGGGATGTTCAGAGTCATGTCGTTTTTGTCTTCCCAAGGCGGTTACACTTGATGAAGCCCTTCTTCCCTGGAAGCAGCTAAGCACCAGCCTGCCGATGGGAAGCAGTGAATAAATTATTATTTTGCTTTGCTCACGCACGCCGCCTTTGCATTACCTATCAAACTGTCTATCTCAACCCGCAAGTTGTTGAACTTTTACCCGAGCGGCTGTGTGTGGCTCAGCTGCCCTCTGGGGTTAACCCACAACATCGTGATAATACTGTTTCGCTGATGTTATGTGGATGCGTCATACCGGATACTCTGGCTTGGCTTGTTTAAAGGTTTCAACTCCAACACAACCATCTAGTAGTAGATGAGATGAATACTCATTCATCACAAGAAAGTGTGGCTTAAGTAATTCCTCTAAATCTTTGTGATCTACTGCCAAATGCCAGGATGAATCAAGAGGTCAATGGACGCTTCTCATTCATTTTGGTTGAATGTTTGAATGCATGTTTGTATTGCTGTTGTTTGTTTTTCTACGTATAAGTTCCACCTTTTCTAATGTACGAATTAGTTTCTTTAAAAGCTGGCTTAGTAACAGCTATTACAAGACATAGAATTTTCACAAGGAGCAAACATATTTAATCTGTACAAACACAGGTAAAAAGACTTGTAAGTTTGAATTTCATATCCTGTTTTAAGAAAAAAGTTGTGTTTTTTCCTTCTGACTTGTATATAAGTAATCAGTCTCTTAAAAAAAATATTTTCAATTCATGACTTAATGCAGTATCTGTGATAATTAAATGCAAAATTGAACCCCAAATATGACAATCTTAAATGTTTTTCATGACATCCTTTTCTTGCTACCATTTAAAGTTGATGACAAATGCCTGTTGGCTCTACAGATTATTTTCAGTCTTAAGATGATCTAGTTTTTCACAGTTTTATGTGGTGCGTTTCAAATAAATTTCTTTCTAATAATTCAAAAATGCTTTTCCTGTGAAGGAGTTTCAGTGGTTTTATAAAGCAGAAGCTGAAAGATGCTGTCCTTCATTGGTTGTACGGAAGTGTATTAATACTTATTCCTTTCACTGACAGTCTGAGCACTGATGGGAAAGTACTCTTCTGTGTTCATATGTAAATCACAGAGATGTATTCCAGCAGCAGAAGAAATGTTTCTTGCAAACAGAGAATTGAGAAGTTAGCTCATTGTGTACGTTTTTCCAGAATCAAATCTCTGTTTATAAATAATTCATGAGCAGTATAGAAAATGTATTTGCTTATATTTTGCAAATCAATATAGAAACATGACAAATGTTTATTTGCATGTGAATTACTTTTTCCACAAATTATTTCCTTTACATATATTATCATATCTTGAACTTCCTCTTCCTGGCCTGTTGACAACAAAAGGAATCAAATGTCACTGATTTACTAACGTCTATACAATGAGCTTTTGCTATGAAAAAAATTAGAAGTAGTATGTGTATAATCTAAGAATCCATATAAATGCTAACCTTTGATTTGCTTAAATATAGCATTGCTGGAGAACTGATGCAATTGCTGTAGATCTGCTTTTATTATGACTTTCCTGCAACTTCAAAATGAAAAGTTTTGCCCACCTGAAAAATGAAATTTTTCTTAAAAACTTTCAAATAGGGTCACTTTGACTTTTTTTATGAAGTGATAAAAAAGAAAGGTAGCTGAAAGGGTTAGTAAAACTATTCCTTTCTTGATTTTTTTTTTTTTTTTTATTTTTATAATCCAGAAAAAAAAATAAGTTCAACTTTACCTTAGATCTGTGCCACTCACATCTTTTATATTCTCATGCTGGTATTTTTGCAAAATTCTTCTCAACTGGAAGCCTCAAATTTTGTGTTTGCTTTCCTTGATCCACTATGGTATGTTTTTCAAAAGCATTCATGCTTCCACCTTCCATAACTAGCTAAAGGACCCTTTAGCATTGCTCAGCCCATTACTGTCCATTGCTACTGTCGGCTCTCATTCTCTCCTCTTTCTTGCTTACCCTTCCTCCATTGATTTAGACACTGTCATTTACCGTTTGCCTGAACTCTTTTCCCATCTCTCTGTTGAAAAGGTCTTACTAATTAATCCAGAATAACTTGATTTTACATTATTTACATAATTCAATGTTTACTGTGATGGAAATAATCCCACAAATAATCCGTGTTTGCTTTTTCAATCCTGCTTTCCCAAAGCTCTCTGACTGGCAAAGTCTAGATTGCATGCAGAGACTTGCTTAAATTCTCCTCAACCCCCACTACTTCTCTACCTTTGTCCAAAGTCCAGACATTACGTTTATTTTTTTTCAATGTCTTTCGTAATGGTCCTCGTTTTCAGGAGGAAGCACACAGTATTCTGCTGGGGGAATCTTTCACACTGGTCCCCTTGCCAGTGGTTTTGTGGCGGCAGCAGCAGCAAAAACGCAGATCTGTGCAGACAGTGAAGTAAAGAGGCTGAAACAGCCAATCTCACCTTCTCAGGATTACTGCATCACTCCCTGCAGCCTGCTTCTCCTGTTTGCTTTGCCTGTACCTTGAATTAATTTTATGTCTACTTTTCCCCTTCAATAATGACTTCAGACCTCCCTGTCTTTTGTTTCTTCCCAGGGAGTAGAACAACATACCCATTTATCACAAAATATCCCACTTACCTTCCAATCTTTACTTTTTCGCATCCATCTGTAAGCTCCTTAGATTCTTTTTATCTAACATCTCCCTTCTGTCTCCCTGAAATGACTTGAAAATTCCATCCTTATCCTTACCATTCTTTTTCCTTTTCTGTGTTTTCTAACGAATTGACAGTAGTGTTTTTTTATGAAAGTATACTGCCCATTTGGCTTTTGCAACTGGCTGTATTCTCACTCTGTTTATATCTCTCCAACAATTTTGTCAGTATTTAAGTCAGTGCATTATTGTTATGCTTCCTCCCATACTTAGTTTCTGGAAAACGGATTTTACTTGCAACTCTAAACTTCACCTCTTAGGCATTGCATTTACCATCTCAATACTGTTCCCCTGAACACTTAGCACAGGGGAAGCTGACTCAACACACACACGTATGCCAAAAGATATGTGATAAATGGTATGCAATTGCGTGACAGAAAGTCAAAGATCTAGTTGGTTCCGATTACATTGGATATTAACAGGTGCAAATTTGTAGTCTGTGGTACATGTATTGCAAAACCTGTAATAACATACATGCATTGAAATAAATAATATTTATATAGTCGGCATCACATAATTTTGCAAAGAAATTTGATAGAGCTCAAATGAAAGTATTTTCATTACTATCTTAGTATATGTAAATGAAATTTAGTTATAAAATGTTATGAGAAGGAGTCCTACAGAAAAAATTCCTCAGAGTTTGCAAGTGAGTGGTTTTGACTTTGTTATAGTCATTCATTGATTGATTGGGTTTTCTTTTGTATAAAATATCTTATGGAAATGCTAATAAACCTAGGGTTGTTACTTTTCTTTATTCAGAGCCTCAAACGTGCACTTTGAAAGACTTTCTTTGTGCAAATGGAGACTGTGTTTCTGCAAGATTCTGGTGTGATGGAGACTATGACTGTGCAGACGGCTCAGATGAGGTAGGCTTCTGCCAGGAAAAATATTTCTTTAGAAAATTGGTAGTTTTGTATTGTTGGAAAATGGATTCCCACATGCGAATATTTTTAAAAGCAACAATGGGAGTTCTACACATGAATCCATATATGCAAATATCTTTACTGAATTAAACTAAACTTAGTGAAATAGTTATCCTAAAAAGAGAACATGCAAATAAAATCATGTTTAACAATAGTCTACATCTTTTTGTCCCAGCAATAATCTGGACCTCTTTCCATCCTGGAAATATTTTGTCCTGGTTGGGGAACCACTCCTTCTACACACAGCAGTGGTTTGATTTGTGGGGGTTTTTTTTGAGAAAACAGTGTAGACTGTTTGCTGTGTAACAGAATCTCCCTGGCTGATGCTTTGCTGTTCTATTCTTTCCTGTCCCTTTTGTCCCTTCTCCTTTCCTGCCAGTGCTGGACCTCAGGTGCTTCCCACCTACGTAGAGGGTGCAAGCCACCTTTCATGAATCGTATCTACAAATAAATTTTGCTTCACAAGGCATTACTGTATTTCATAGTGTGGAGGAGTATAGGCTATGACTTCTGTAATCAGCTCTATATTTACCAAGGTTTATATTAGACCCTTGATATGTGTTGTTTCTATTGTACCAGAGGTATTGTGAAACAGGCTGTTCGAGAGATCAGTTCCAGTGTTCCAATGGTCAGTGCATATCGGCGAAATGGAAATGTGATGGTCATGAAGACTGCAAACTTGGGGATGACGAGAAGAATTGTGAACCAGGTATTGTTTTAAATAATGCTGAGAAATGAAATGAAGCAAGAATCAGAATGAAACAAAGACAAAATAAATCAACAAAAAGAGATTCCCTGGGCACTAGAAGTAGGGAGGAATGCAAAGAAATCTGAAATACTTGAAATACTTTTGAATATATATCATTCTGTCTTCCTACTCGTGTTTTGAAAACCCCACTTATGTAAAGCTGTGCAGTATGAAGCTTGTTGTGGGACTGGCATTTAATTTAATTACATTTAAATGTAATTTGATAATGTATACTCAGTATATAAAATTCTGCTCTGAAATCAGCAGTAATTTTTGGCATGTTACTAAAGTGTCTCTGGGGATTATTTGCTTTGTAGTGTTCATTTCAAGTTTACTAGTCCTTATGCAAAGGTTTTCTCTAGCAAATTATTATTTTTGTTGTTACTGTTTTATTTCCTTTTTACTGTCTTGCAAAATACCATTGTTTATTTTTGCAGGAATTTTCCTAAATTTTTTGTAAGCTTTGTCTAGATGGGTGCAACTGATAGAAGCCTGTGACAAAACTCCCCTGATTTACAATGTGACAAAAATATCTACCTACATTTTAAATAAAACTTATACATTATTACAATTAAAATAAATACATATACTTCCTAAACCCACGGCTTCTTATAAATTTAACTTATTTAATTATAAGCACTTACATAACTTTAGCTAAACCATAAACCCATTCTAAAGAATGCAGGTTTTTAATATACTCATTCTATGACTATGTGTATGTGTGTAGGAACCGTTGTTACCAAGCGTAAGAAAAACACAAAAAAGTTTCTCAGTGACAAAACACAAATATCCTTTCACTGTCATTATACAATTTACTTAGGATGGAATAATTCAGTTTTGTCAAATATTTCATTGTAGTTTACCCGTGTTTGGAAAAGCTCTGGTCAGCTACAAATATGTGTTTGCTCCCTATGTTAACCAGATGAAAACGTTAAATTATAAAGCAACTTATTTATAAATTGTCTTTTTCTTAATGCTAAAATATGTGTTTGTAACCAGCATCTCCAACCTGCTCTTCAAGTGAGTACGTGTGTGCAAGTGGAGGCTGTATTTCGGCATCTTTGAAATGTAACGGAGAGTATGACTGTGCTGATGGATCTGATGAGGTAGCGGACAAACTTCCATTGATTCCCCCACCGGCCCTTCTATTGTCTGACATGAAACTTGTTAACAGTTTTAGATCTGAAAATAATTAAAAGGTCAAATAGAGAGGGTTTTTGTGTCCATTGAACACTGTCAGATAACTTAGCCCCATTATTTTGGTTCCCTGGTAGTTACACTGCATTATGTTTGTTTGCTCTGTGGCCGCCTTTTGGAGTGGACAAACTTGTTTCCCCTAAGTCCAAACCTGAGTGTAGTTCTGGGGGACTTTGCTTCAGGGTCTGCTCTGTACTGGCAGTGTGGATGAGTTTGTCTCACATTTGGCTCCCTCTGTCCTCTAGATTCACCTAACACAATCCTAGCAGGTACCTCACCCTCCGTGGGCCTTCACGCCATGCTTTTCCTACGTGTTGCACTATTGATATCTTTTTTTAAAGATTTCCACCTTCATGAACAACTTCAAGAAAAAAAGACCAAAAATAGTTGTTATTTCTCAGAGCCATAAAGGTGCCAGTTAGAGTGTGAAGGATGCCTTAGCTGAATGCTAAGGTGAAGACAATCCACTCTGGAGGTTTCTAGTCCTGAAAAATATGAACCAGTTTGCGCTAACTGGCCTCATGTCCAGGGCCATTTCTCGTAGGACAGTTGACTTCAGAAACATAAATGTAGCCATTTTTCCATTGCTAATAGTAAGCAACATAAATTAGTAATATCCGAGCATTTCTAATGTGTGGTTACAATTTCACTTCGACTTTAGCAACTATTTAAATTGCACATTCCATTGTCAGGCACAACTTTATCATATGAAATACTTAGGGCAATAAAAACCAGTGGTGGTGAATTCTGTTAGGTTTGTATTTAAATATGTTGTTGTTTTGTTCGTCCATTCATACTTAGTTCATATCCGTATTCACGCAGATGGATTGTGTAACAGAATGTAAAGAAGATCAGTTTCGATGCAAAAATAAGGCCTATTGTATCCCCGTCAGATGGCTTTGTGATGGGATCCATGATTGTGTGGATAGCAGTGATGAAGAAAACTGTGACCAAGGCAAGAGACACTTTTCTTTTTAAAAGGCTTACTTTATTGGGTTTTGTATGAACACGCGTTGTAAGTTAGTGGTACCCTGCCCATTCCTAGTGATGATATGAAAGCTCTGTGACCTCTTTCGACAAAGGCAGTATAGCAGCTTCATAAGCGATTTTCAGGACAAAGCAAAACTTACGTTGTTTATAACGCAGCTCATTGTTCCTTCTTTGTGCTTCTTTCCCCAAGGACCAAAAGGTTGTGTTATTACTGAGCGTATTCTGTCTTATCAGAGAAATCGGTAATAAGTCCGGTTAATTTACAGTTTTATAAGCAACAATAAATTACAAAGCCAAGCAATATAATGAAAAATTGCTAAATAAGTAATCTTAAGACCCCAGTTTTCTATTTATTTCCATGGAGATGCAATGTTGCAACTAACCAGAACCCATAAAACCACATTTTGAATTCTTGCTCTCTTTAGAGAGCAGAACTATGCACATAAATTGATTCTCACGAAGCTAAAGACTAGGCTCAGGCTTTCATACTTATGATTAAGCTTCCAAATATGTTTTTTGAGAAATACATCTGTTGATCTAATTCTCATAGTTGCTGCTGATTTTTTTTTGTAACCAGGCCTTGCTTCAGCTACCAGGCAGTAGCAGTGTAACTCTGCACAAAATTCTTAGTAAGTGTAGTAATTAAAAAATTGTGAAAAACACAGAACTACTCACTCAAATTGAAGATTTTTTTTTTTAAGAGCAAAATTTTACTGAGTGTTTTGTCAGCTTCTTGTTTCTTCCAGATGTTTCTGCTTTTCTTTAAAGTGAGTAGTTCTGTGTGTGTCATTTACAGTCACACAATGTGTGTGACTTCAAAAGCATAATGCAGTACAATAATAAGTAATAAGAATCAGAGATGAAGCAAGCAGTTACGGAGTAAAATATCCTTTCCTTATTTTGTTGTAAGTCTATTAAGCAACGCTTACCACTAGGAAAAAAAAAAGAAGCTATATGGGGTGATTGACCAGAAAATAAAGAAAATGGGAGGACTGTTCCAGAGATGTTTAGATGCAAAGAGAAGAAACATCATATTTGGAAGCATTGAAGGATGGATTGTTTTAAAAAGACTGAGATAAAAAAGTTTTGAAAAACTACTAGTCCATTTTAAAACTGGTTTTAAAATATCTGTACTGTATCTCTTTAAAAACCAGTGAAGCTTAAGTAGTAAAGCGCTTATTTTATCTGAAGCCCGCATTATTCTTTGGATAGCATAATGGGACTTCTGTGAACTGCAAATTGCTTATAATGCAATAAGAAATCTTTTGCCTAGTTGGTTACTGCTATAATACTTTGTATTTATGTCACAATTATGATTTCTGTTATAGAAATCTATTCTATAAATGAATTATGACAGGCAGAGCAATCACATGAAACAAATGCCAGTTTATCTCACTGATAACTAATTTTTTCCTCTTTGGAAATACAGCAAACACAAATGGAGTTTTATTCGGCAGCATTCTGAAACAATCTCCATAATATTTATCTGTAGACCACTGTGCATATTTATAAACATAGCTCTTTTTAGTCTTATTATACAACTAGAATTATGGTTTTATTGTGATTACACACACAATTATTTATATTCATGTCTTTCATCATGAAGAATACTTGGATTTTATATATTTTTCCTTGGATGATAATAAAGAATATTTTTGTTAATGTTCATAAGTTATATTTGCACTGGGAATGAATTGTATCTGGTAACATAGTGTGAAAGTTCCCAACATTCTCTTACACGGTGGGTGCTTCATGCAAATTAATTTTCTGGAAAAAAAAATTAAACCATTCTGAACCCTTTATAGAGAAAGAAAGCCTTCTGTTGATTTTAATGGGGTGTGAACAGGGCACTGAATGAATAAGTAAAAAGCCACTGGGGCTTGATCTAACTATTAGCGTAACTATTACTATTGGTGTAATGCACTGAGGTAAGCAACAGTGAGAGTTTTGGTGTTATCATATAAAACTTCCTTGTTTCCTCCTCTGCAAGTACACAGCTTTATTTCTTTTACACTTTACTCTTCTCAGGAAACTGATAATCCAGTTACCATAAAAATGTGTTATATAGAAAATTCATTTCAAGAAGTTTCCGTAACTTTGTTGATCGGTAATGGTAAAACTTAGTCATAATTTTGAAACAAAATGCCTTCTTACTCTTACACATATTAAAACTGGATCCAACTTGAACCAATTTTTAAAGCTTGAGCACTCCAGCTTAAAATGTTTTCTCTCACCCTCTGTTCCATTCTGTTAGATGATTCAGAGTTCAGTCAATACTGAAGTTACATGGAAGAATTTATTCTTGCTGCATTCTGTGTTCCGTAAATTTCCTAATGACATGTTTCAGGAGTTACAAAAGGGAAGAGACTGTTCGAGGTCACCTAGTCTTATCTATTTTGTGCCTACATGGCTAGATCTTCCTTAATTACAGAGTTTATAGTTGATGGGGACATTACAGGCCTGGCCAAGCTTATTACTCATCAGGAGAAGAAAAAGGTACTCTCTCATGGCTAAGGGACTGTAATCACTGTGTCTTCTGAAGAAGATGGGTGACTCAGAGTGGGAGTAGGAATAGGTGGAGGATCAGACATTGATGTGAAACAAACCTGGACTGAGGTGGCCTTTCACAAGTTTGACCGTATTTCTGTCTTCTGGTTTGTACCATTCTCTGATAGCACAAGTTACTGATGGTACCCAGCCAGGCCTTTTCTGAAAGGCAGCATCACCAAAGGAAGTTACAGACAGATAGCTTAAGCATCTCCTGGCTAAATGCAGGGGAACGTGCCGAGCTGGTGAGTCATCAGTGTCCTTCTTTGCTGACTGCCCTTTCTAGTGAGGCCAAATAGGTAATTCCCAGCTAAAAGTCATGAAAAGAAAGTGAAAGAAGTGTATGGTCAAGGAAGAGATTTTCAAAAGAGTATTTCTCTCTGCCTCTCCAACCCTTTCATATGAGATTTGTTCATTTAGTTATGCTACGTGTCATTCTCTGCAGATATTTTGTGATAAGTGGTTGTACTGGTTTTTATCAAGAATTGACGTTCGTTCTTTTGTCTTTCTCTTTTCCTGGGCTTTTTCTGTCTTCTTTTCATCCTCCCAGGGGGAAATATATGTAGAGCTGATGAATTTTTGTGCAACAATTCCCTCTGCAAACTACATTTTTGGGTTTGTGATGGCGAGGATGACTGTGGCGACAACTCTGATGAAGTTGCTGAAATGTGTGGTATGACATTACATTTTTCAGTACTTTTCATGTAGTGAAGCAAGAATGTAATGTAGCATACATAAATATATAAGGATACATACATCTAAGTTTATTTTACTTTTAGAAGATTAGCTTGAAATGTGGGATATAGTTTTTTTGTTATTGCTATTCATGTAATTTCAGGTAGGATTTTTGTGAGAAATTAATCTTTTTGTAGGAAATGCACAAATGGGAAAAAGTTACTTCTACATTGAAATATTGGTCATCATTAAACTTCCTACTTCCTTTGATTTATTTCTCTCATATTTACTGATTCTCAAAAAGAAGTGAAATTACCCTTATCAAATCAAATAATTTCATTCCCTAAATTAAGAACTTACACTGTAAACATCGTTGAAGTGTTATTCCATTAGGTACCAGAAGTTAAAATCGAGTACCATTCATATGTCAAGTACAACTGTGTTCCCATGCCTGTTCATTGCTTTGATAAAGAGACATTAAAGAAGGTTCAACAATACCAGCTGGCTAATAGCTAATTCTTTTTTTTTTTTTAATATACAGTAAAGTTTCCATGTCCTCCAACAAGGCCATACAGATGTAGAAACAACAGGGTTTGTCTGCGACCCGAGCAAATTTGCAATGAGGTTGATGACTGTGGTGATAACTCGGATGAAGATCACTGCGGTAGGTGATATTACCTTTCAAGGCATTCAGATCAAAGAAAGCAACTTGAAGGCAAACTTTGTTACAGAGATCTGCTTGTCCTTCAGTAAAGCTTAACTGGAGGTTAGTAGATCAGAATTTGAAATTGAAAGAAATTAAGCTTGAAATAATTTCCAGTTGCTTAATGCTTCGTGGTCATTCCCATTTGTATGTGTCTAAAATAATCGAAGAATCTTAAATACTGATTTATTTTTCTCTTATTAATTTGTAATTACATAGATAAAATCACATATAAAGCAAGACCGTGTAAAAAAGATGAGTTTGCTTGTAATGATAAGAAATGTATTCCAATGGAGCTACAGTGCGATTGGTTCGATGACTGTGGAGATGGTTCAGATGAGCAAGACTGCAAAATAAGTGAGTTTGGCTGACAAGATATGTTTTCGTGATTGTGGCAGAAAAGAAATAATTAACTGAGACTTTCATCCATGCAAAACCTACTCAACAACCCAGAAGCTAATTAAATTTAAAGTTGGGGGGTTTTTTTAGTTAAAAAAAGTTAATTCTATTTGACATACCACAAAAGGAAGGCAAATTTTATATCAGTTCAGGTTGTAGTAGTTTTTAGAGTAGTTCTTGAGGTTTTGAAGTAGTTTAGCTATAAGTTGATTGTATTGTATTTCATATTTTCAACAAAATAAATTTTATTATTAAATTTTTGATGTGAAATGAAGTATCTCAATTAAATACTGTCAAATTATATGCATGTGTAGGTAAATACTGTAATGTCATATATTTGTTTAAAATATACCTGATACTCTTTTAACAGAAAGATAAATTTGTTTTTTGTTGTTGTTATTTTAGATCTCATTTTTAACAGTTTAAAAAACTTTTATCAGTGTTTTTTTAGACATTTTGTTTATGTTTAGGTGTCGCTGAATATACATGTGATGATAATGTGAATCCTTGTGGAGATGATGCATACTGTAATCAAACAAAAACATCCTTACTGTGTCAGTGTAAACCTGGATTTCAGAGAAACAAGAGGAATAGACAATGTGAAGGTACAGATCTTTCCATCATCCTTTGCTGTAAAGTATTAAAAGTCAACTGCATTGTCAATTTTCTGTGCTGCAGAAGGAGATGCATATCACATACTTTTATCTGCAGAATAAAAACTGGTTCATGGCAATGGGATTAAGAAGTCAAGAATAGAAACTGAAAGGATTTACAGGATCTAGATTTATGCATTTTACCTGGAGAGGTTATCAAAGATTAACATTGGTTGTGAATGTCAAAAGGTTCAGGTCGGACCACTGAATGATTTTATAATTTAAGGCACAAATGGGTGATTTAAAGTCAAATAGGTTATTTAACTGAGCAATTGGAATTGGTGCTTAAATTGGTATATTAGAATATTTTGAGATCCTTAAAATAATGAAGATGCATAAAACAAAATTGAAATGAAAATAAACAGATTGAAAGTAAAACTCCTCAGAAAATGCAGTCTTAATTTATATGATGCCTCACTGGTCAGAAGAAAAGACACAGTTGTTATAGTGAGAGAGTTGATCAGAATAGTAAGATAAATCTCCCTTCCCAGAGAATGGGTTGTGAATTTATTTTCTTACTGGTGAGCGGTTACTTACAGAGGAAGTAGAGATCACTCCAATGTGACTATCAAAGTGAATATAGACTTCCATACGAGAACGTCATTGTTTGGCTCTCAAGAAAAAGGAGCTTTTCCAGTAAGGGACAATCATGTAGTTTTGACTGTACCAGAGGTAGGTATGTTGGAGATAATTGTAACAGACATTTTCGTTCTCAAAGTTGATTTCAAGCTCTGATTATAATAGGTTGGTATAGGAAGGATGGAGAAATAAGATAAAAAAAAAATCTTTCTGAGATATGTTGATTGCAGCAGAAAGAACATTAGTGATAATTGCCGAAGGCTTCTTTTTACTGTTGCAATATATACCAAAGCTTACGAGTTCCTTTTGTTCATCTGCTTTGTTCCATGATTTTTAGAACATGTTAAGTAATAGTGCATTAAACAATAGGTATATAAACTACAATTCTTTTCCTCATAGATATCAATGAGTGTATGGTATTTGGTGCCTGCTCCCAACACTGCAATAATATTAAGGGGTCATACCAATGTGCATGCGAGAAAAATTATAAGGAGAGGAATAACAGTTGCATAGCAAAAGGTAAGGCTATAAAAACCAAAATAGAGAGACTCTACTAAATCATTTGTTATGTGTGTGGTTGGTAACACTAATGTGTTGCATATACAATTTATTTTTAGATAAATATTTCTTGAATAGCGCACAGAAATAATTCTCAAAACCACTCAGATTTACCTTTCATTTCGGTAAGCAGTAAATTCTTATCACTTCCATGTAAATGAACGTGCTTAATATGAAAGTTGATTTCCAGCTCCAGCTTCCTCTATTTACAGAAAGACATACACAAATAAGAAAAACAGAGATTATATATTAGCAAGCTTGTAAGCATTCTGATGAAGCTTTACAAGCTTGAGGGAAGAATCAACTCTTTCACGGAAATATGTTTTAGAACCTTAGGAATAAATTAATTCGTAATTGGAGTTAACGTGTCTTGCTTTGTTTTATTGAGAAATCTTACAGATGTCATTTAGGTGGAGTTTTTATAAGTATAGTCACCTAAGAATATATTCCTCGTATAAATCGGCTGTCTAGATCATGGTCCAGTGAAGACAAAGAAATATGCACACATAGACACTATTTCTCTTTCCTAAGGCAGAGGTATTGCACAAAATGGTGGTAATAGTTAAGTCTGGGTATTATGTAACTTTTAAATCATTTTATAAATGACACAAGCAATAATCTGGCCACCTGAGTAAAGTTAACATAATCTTTATGGATCTGTATCTGAATAACTGAGTGTGATCACAGCACCTCACCTGCCATTTAGTGAGATTTTGGTGTGAATTTGACTTATACTGACACTTGGAGTCTTCAGTGCAGAATGCGCGTTGAAGGTAGAAGATGGGGCTCCTTATAGATCTCTGTCCGTATCTGATGTACGATGGTGAGCAGTACCTGCACTGAACCTTATGGCCAGTGAGCACACGTTGTGGGCGTACGTCTTAGAACCATAATAGATTGTATCACGTTAATTCCAATTCTTCCTTCTTTGTAGCACACCAGTCAGTAATGTAGGTACACCCATGCTGGGTGGTTAGATGGCGATAGTCAGGTTTCTTACATGCTTGCTTCACATTTTCTTGAAGCAAGCTTACCATGGGAAGATCAGATTAATGAGTCATTAGTACTTTCCTCAATACGTAATGTGGACTCTATCAGGATTTAGCATCATTGCCTATTACTGAAGAAGCACTCAGATTATGACATGGGAACAAACAAGGTTACTAATTGAGGATAGTGGCGTGTTGTTATAGAAACACAGACATAATTCTGGGGGCTTATAATTTAAAAATCAGGGGATCATTATCCTACATCTGAATTTTGTGCAAGCTTCATTTCCATTGTAATACAGTTAATGGTTCCGTCTTTCCCTCGTTGATATTTGCTCTAATGGAACTCCTCTTTCTTCTTGTATTTAGCAGGAGTGAGGGAACAAATGTTTTTTGATATTTCATACTCATAAGGAGGAAATGTGTTGTACAGACATTATTATAAGTTGATTCTCTATGGATAAAAGTGATATAAAATGGAAAACTAAAAAATTGCAAATGCATTCTAATGTATCCAGCAAATTTGAGATTTTTCTCAAAACATAATGAATAGATAGCAGACAGCATTTTCTTATGAATAACATACTTTACAACATCTGAATCAAGATGGTAACTAGGTATCTATAAATACCACCCTTTCACAGGTATCCATAAATATTCACTTTGAATATTTATGAGGAAATAATGAAATGGGAAGACACAACTGCATATGTTCTGTAGCAGCTTTGGTCCATTTTTCTCATGTTGCAGTCAATTTCAAAGCTTCACTGCCTTCACGAAAGATAGGATCATTTCATTTCTAATTTCCAATTAAGCAATTTAACATAATGCTTATTGGCAATTTTGTGTTCCTTTAATATATACATTTAGGACCCTGTAAACACAACATGCATATAAAAATGTGTAGTTTAAAATATAAATATATACATTATTTTTAGTAAATATAATTATGTAAATATCAATTATTAATTTATATTTATTTGTATTTATCTTTACATAAATATTATCTAAAAATATGGGCTTAATGCATTATATCCGCTGTTTTTGTATACTGCTTAAAGTGTTCCAATTCTTATATTACATACTCCTTAAAATATAGTGTCACGTGTCACAGTGTCAGCTTGGAGAGCATTGAAGTAATATACATTGGTATCAGCGTATGAAGAGTTGCATTTATTGCCCAGAGTGTGAGTGTTTTTGCAGTCTTCAACAATCAGAAAATAATTTTAACATAAGAAATCATATTAGATAAACACCAAAGAGCCACTTGAGTAAAAAACACTGATTTTTGCATTCATTGACATTTACCTTATTTTTATTTCATTATAATAATCCCTAGGCTCTGAAGATCAAGTTCTCTATGTTGCTAATGACACTGACATCCTGGGTTTTGCATATCCATTCAACTACAGTGATGTTCATCAGCAAATATCACATATTGAACGTAATTCAAGGATAACTGGAATGGATGCATATTTTCAAGGGGACATGATTGTTTGGAGTACTCAATTTAATCCAGGAGGGATTTTCTACAGAAAACTTCACGACAGAGAGAGAAGGCAAAGTAACAGTGGCTTGATAGTAAGTGATCAAAATCAAAGATTACATGATACAAATTTCTTTTGATTTACTCTTCTGCTCTGATTGTCTGTAATAACATGTGCTGATTTAGTAAATTGAAATGTCTATCTGAGAATTATTTTATTCAAATGGTATATATGTCTCCTAATGCCTTTTCGTTCAAGACTCTGACAGACCTGGTCGAGTCTCTAGGAGAACACAACTATAGTATTTTAAAAAGTTTTCTACGGAGAAATAACCAGTGTTTTAGAGGCTTGGAAAGTGTATAGTGTCAAGATCTTTTATTTTAAGAGAGAAAAGAGAGGTTATAGTAGACATATACAAGCAACAGATGGTTTGAAGAAAGGCATGTATTTCAAATCCTTGGAAAACCGAAACTGTTGAAAGGCCAAAGAGAAGCTTGATTTCTATAGTCACCGTATAAACAATATCGGCAAAGCTATGAGAAACATTTAAGAATTAGAACAACAAGTATATGTTCCTTTCTGTGTTGAACTCCATAGTATCTTCTTTTGACTAAGCATAAATGTAGTTTTGCACTTTACAACAGAAATATGGATTTTTATAACCTAGGGTAATTTGAAGTGCTCTTTATTTGAAAATAAAATAAATGTAGATTGATACTTATTTTGCCTAATATATTTCTACAAAATTCTCAAGGAAGTGTTAGTGCTGAACTGAAGATAACAACGTGATCTTTACATTGGTGTTTCTATAATGCTCTAAATTTAGATTTTTTTTTTTTTTATTTTTTTTTTTATTTTCTATTAAATGTGATGACAGAGGAGTTTTAGTTTTTTCATGGCCAGTAATAAATCAGGTTAGAAATAACATCTGTTTGGCTGTTTCCTTAAACTTGGGAGGGGTAGCAGGGGTGACCTTACATCACATGAATGCTTTTAAATGCTCAGTAGAATAAACAGCAGCAGCAACAGTAGACTAATCACAGAATGGTCGGGGTTGGAAGGGACCTTCAGAGAGCATCTAGTCCAACCCCCCTGCCAAAGCAGGTTCACCTAAAGCAGGTTGCCCAGGAAAACATCCAGGCAGGTTTTGGATACATCCAGAGAAGGAGACTCCACAACTTCTCTGGGCAGCCTGTGCCAGTGCTCTGCCACCCTCAAAGCAGTTTTTCCTCATGTTGAGATGGAAATTCCAATTTGTGCCCATTGCCCATTGTCCTGTCGCTGGGCACCACTGCAAAGAAAAAAAAAACCCATCCTCTTGACACCCACCCTTTAGATATTGATAAGCATTGATGAGATCCCCTCTCAGTCTTCTCTTCTCCAGGCTAAACAGACCCAGGTCTCTCAGCTTTTCCTCAGAAGAGAGGTGCTCCGGTCCCTTGATCACCTTTGTAGCTGGACTCTCTCCAGTAGTTCCCTTTCTAGGTACCTTTCATCCATGGATATGTCCTTTGCAAATGAATTACATTCCTGACCTTTGATGCCAGCAGGGCAAAAAGCCTGGGGATGTAGACACGGTGGACACTGAAGATACCTTGTGTCTGTGATGGCATACATATGGGAAGAGTGGTTTAAAAACAACCTTTCCACCTGCCCAGCTGAAGAGGGTCTAGATTTTGTTGAGAGAAAGTGTATGTAAAGTAGATCTAAAGTAGAAAATTGTTCCTAGCATTTCTAGTAGGTCAGGTATGTCATTTGAGTTTTGGGGAAGGATACTTAGAGAAACTAAGAAGATGTGGACTAATGCTACTGTGACATTTTTCTCATTTAAATGTGGCAGATACCTGTGCCTAAGAACTCCTGATAGGCACATCTCTGTATCAAGTTTAATATTAGAAAATAACTAACTTGTAGAGTCTTATGAAATTCAAGTGTTGGGGATTTTTATTGTTTTTATTTTATTTTATTTATTTTTGGTTAATATGCAGATGCCTTCTGCAAGGACAAATATAGTCTGCTGACCCACAATCTCTCTAATGGATCTATACTTTCTTATAGGTCCATAAAACTGAAAATAAGCTTCCTTGAGACTTCATAGTCCAGGGGTTGAAATTTTCATAGCTAATTTGACATTGTCTCCCTGTTTAAACTAATAAAGATAAAATGTTCTTAGAAGTGCTGTTATTTTTCTGAAGTACTGAAATACTTTGTGCTTTTTGTATCTCTGTTTCACCATTCTGCAAGAATAGTTTCTGGTCACTTCCTCTTAAGTCAAAATTATTGAAAAAATTACGGTTTTCTTTATACACCATTTCCCCCTGTCTCTCCAGTGCAGGTAGGTGCTCATGAAGATGCTTGGTCCAAGCCATACAAAGCTTTTTTACAAATATATATGTGGAAAATTCACAGACTGAATCTGAATATATCTTGGACACATTTCGTTTATATTTGTGAAACATTTACTTCTCATTGTGCTAAACTATTCAGAATATTTTCCTAGCATTATCTCATTAATACTCAAATATTATTGTCTTATATGTAACTGATCAGTAGGTTAATTGGTTTTATAGTGTTGCTTTAATATTGTCACTTAAATTTGGTTTTGAAAAGCCTGAGAATTCCTCAGTTTTAACCCAAGTTTTTTAATGGATAAGTTTTCAAAGGTTATAATATAACTTTTACATCTAGACTTTGATATGTAAATCAGGACAGTAAGCTTGAACAAAGTCACCTGCATTTGCAGGTAATTACATTAATGCAAAAAACCATCTCAACTGCAATTGCTCCATGGAATTAGCATATCAAGAGCCTTCCTCAGAGAACAGCTTTAAGTATCTCTCGTATTTTTCTGTGAAAGGAGGTTTAAGCTGGGTACAAATTGAAGCATTAAAGGCAATAGTAAATATCAACTCTTCAGAGTTTATTGACAGATGCGGAAGAGGATTGCATCCCAATCAGGTTAAGATGGTGTAAGTGAATTGGTGATAACTGGTACAGCTGTTTACTGGCATAATCCTTGGAGAGAGACGTATAAGTTATCTGAGGTGAATATTCAACACAGAGTGACTTGCCACTTAAACTCAAGTGCTGTTTTTCATGGACGAGGACACAAAGCTGAACATTAAAATAATGGTACCATATAATAGGAAGAAAAACATAGGGTTTATAATGTATCCAGTCAGTATATTAGCAGCTTGCTCCGGCCCCACTCTTCTGAGAGCTTAAAAAGGACCCTTAACCACCCTGGTGGTATATCCACATATATACTCCCAACATTTGCCCTGGGGCAATTCAGTGGCTCACTGTGAATGGAAACAATTTTTAGACTGTTTTCTCTAAACAGCATTAACTTATGGTTTTACCTCAAAGCTATATCTCTGTATGGATAAAGTTTATGTACTTAGGAGACCCTCTCTTTCTGGAATCAGCTGGTTGGGATTTTTAAATGATTGAACTTATGTAATGGAAATGGTGTTTAGGCGAACCATTGCACCTTCTGGGCCACTCCTCTGTCAAGGAAAATTTTCTGTTTCCACGAGTAAAAGTCTAAAAGTTTTCTAGTATTATTGTTTCTCATTTATTTTTTCTGTTCTAATAATATATCATGAGATAATGTATTTTTTTAATTAAGATATTTTAAGCTACAATAAATCATTGGTTTAGTTTATTCCACAGCAATGCCATACCAAAACCATCTGTAAAGCAAATAGAGGAAAATAGTGCTTTACATGTGCTTATGATATAAATTAGATTTGTAATTTAGTCTTCCTGTGTTAAAATGCTAAGCATTGCAAGGTGATGGGTTCCTGCTGCATGTGTAACGTATTGTCTCCAGTCAAAACTCAACTCTAGGGGGTGAATTTTTTTTTTTTGTAATTTACCATTATATCAAGCTGGTTTCCAAATCCAAGCTGTTACTGCAGCTTCTTTTTTTTTTCTTTGTTTTTCTTTTTTTTTTTTTTACAATAGGCAGTAGTTCTGATGAAAAGTCATCAAGCTGACATGGGCTGTAGTTGTGCAGAGACTACCATACTATTAAAGGCGATTAGGCTTCAAAGCCCAGTTTTTCTAATAAGTTGTAGTACGTTGTATTTAGCATCAAAGTGGGCTAAAATGACTGTAGAAAATATTAATGTGATTTTGTTCCTGAATTTTCATCCTTATTCTGCATGCAAAAATCATTCTTTAAAATTAACATAATCCGAATAAGCTATTAGGTAAAAGCTCATTTACAGTAATTTTCCTAGACAGTATGAGAAGATGCATAAGACATCAGAAATATGATGTAGCTAGGCTGAAACTTAATGAACACAACTAAGAATTACACAGCCATAGCATCAGCTAATGGCTTTTATATTCCCTTTTTTTTAATCTCTTGCACCAGGTGGCTGCTTTCCATTTCTTCTGGTTATCTCCTTGTTCATTTGATCTTAATACGCACCCCAGCATTACTGGAATTTCACTTCTGTATAGTTAAGACAAATGGGAAAGGGTCAAGTTAGTGACCAACCCAACCTCATTTCAGAATCTTTTTAGGACGTCCCGTTTATCTCATCTGCTTCTACGACCAGTTTCTTGGGAACCATCTTTCACTGTGCATGGTAACTTCCATCATGTGCTTACCAGGTTCCAAAAGAAGCAGTCTCACTGTAAACAGTCCAAAAAAAACGGCAAGGGACTGTGCTGTCCATGATAGCTGCTTTTCTTTTAGAAGAACATTTAGTTCCAGCCTTGTAGGCCAATGACATTAACCCTTGCAGTCTCCAAAGTAGTGACTGGAGATCTCCAGGTATGAGAGGCTTCTTGTCAGAGGTGCCTGAATATTACCCAGAATTAAAAGGAGTTTGGATTAAAACTACAATTAGGCTTATCTGCAAATACCCACATTTTTGGGTATCTTGTCCTTTACGTGAATGTTCCGTGGATAATGTAACAAAGAAAAAAAAGAGGTTGTTGCATGCAAATGCTACATTTCTTGGGGGGGAAAAAAAAAAGTAGTTTATTTTTAGTGGTATTTCTGGAAGCATATGCTGCCTGCATCATCATTTCATAACAAAGAATTGTGATACATTATCTTGTTTAACTTTAAAAAAAATCACCGTCACCCTGTTTTTAAAGAAATAATGTTTTGTAAATGCGGTGATTGATTTTTCTGCTTTAATACTCGTCTAAATAGAAAGTCAGGGTTCTGAGTGTCTTTTGGACATGCATTCTATGACATTTTTGCAGAATTAAAGGTTTATGAACAATGAACTATCTAAATTCGCCCTTGCAGTCCTATTATTTCACCTAGAGAATGAAATGACCTTTATTTTATGAAGAAAATAGTCTACAAATGTCTTGTGGTATTAGGGAACTCTGACACCTGAGGAAAACAAGTTATTTTAGGATTTTCTTTCCTGATTTTTAGTTATGTAGCTTAGTAGCACTCCATTACTGCATTTGTCAAGGAATAGACATTTTTGCTCGTAATTTGACTTGATGTTATTATAGGTAAACAGGCAAACAATTGCATCTGTATTTAGCTCATGTGAGTCTTGAATTTTTTATGATATGCTGCATTCATGTTAGAAATAGTCGGGTAGTCCTATTTTACGGATTTTTCTCCTCTGCAGGAATTCTAGTAAACTTTAGAGAAACTTCTTCATACAAATCTCCTATTTGCAATATGAATTTCTATCCTTAGGAACATTTTTTAGGATCTAGGCCTTAATGATAACTGTGAAATCGTGACAGAGATACTCCAATTTATAATGTTAAAGTTATAATCGGTCAAGCCTCTTTTACATGTTAAGCTGAGTGTTGTACTAACTCTAGTTTTAATCGTTGATGGAACACAGGAACAGTTAACAGCAAGGGAAGAGAAACATTTAAAAATTTCCTTACGATTGCATACTAGTATTGGTCAGAATACAGAGGTAATTTTATGCAGTTTTCTAAATGCAGTGATTTTATTTATCCTTGGCAAACTGCTGAGCAGCCATATCGCAAGATGGTCTCAAGCACCATTTTCACTGAGGGCTTTGGGATGGGAAATCATACCATAGCTCTGTATGGAGCATAATAGCTGTATAATCTTAATTCTTCCTTTTCCTTTCCTTTTGAGTTACAGCACGTAGCAATAATTTGCTTCAGTATCAATAGTTCAAGTAGTTCTTGCGTAAGTGCCTTTGCCTTAATGTAGGTAGCCTTAGACTTGATAAAACCGTTTTGAACCATTAATTTGTTCTGCTTTGAATGGAACTGTTAGCAGAACACTTAGAGCTCATCACCTACAGGTGGACTTTGTCATTCCAATGCAGTGATTTTAAATATTTCACCATATTGAAGGTAAAAGTTACTTAACTGTAAAAAGTTACATAAATCTGTGACTATGCAGCTGCTGTGAAAGATCATTTCCATAAATCTGACTTTAACATCTGTTCCTTTTAGTGTCCAGAATTCAAAAGACCTAGGGGCATTGCTGTTGACTGGGTTGCTGGAAATATTTACTGGACTGATCATTCCAGAATGCATTGGTTCAGCTACTATACAACTCATTGGACTAGTCTGAGGTACTCCATCAATGTAGGTCAATTGAACGGACCAAACTGTACAAGACTCCTTACAAGCATGGCAGGAGAACCATATGCAATTGCTGTAAATCCTAAAAAGGGGTATGTATGTTTCAACGTTACTCTGTTTTGGAAATTCAATCAAAAATACAAAGTAGAGAAAGAGAAATAAAATTACGTCTACAAATGTCTAAACTTTTCCAAATCACGTACTGAACTTTCCTGCTCAATTTACCTGTGTATAAATCAGGATCAGTTATCTCCCATCTTTCAGGTAGGTTGGAAAGTTCACAAAAAATTGATATTGGTGTTTTGAGGTTCTGTATAGGCATCCAGCTTGTTTTTTATGTTTCATATTTTAGGATGATGTACTGGACAGTTATTGGGGATCGCTCACACATAGAGGAATCATCTATGGATGGTACTCTGAGAAGGATATTGGTTCAAAAGAATTTACAAAGACCTACAGGTATACAGCTTATCCATTTTTCCTAATTACATGGCACTTGCTAACTCAGTGTAGATTTGTTGGCTGAATTCCAGTTTCTCAGTTTGCAAAAAACAATTATATACTTTTGAAAATATGTATTCTGGCTATTCATATGCAGTTACTAATCAAAATTCTTAGTTCTCTTTTCAAATGATACATCTTAATATGGCTTAAACTTCTGTAACAAAGCTTAACTTGATGGTTTTACAAAGCAGTACCAAAGGACTATGCTTAATCAGTTAAAATATGATTTCTTCAATAGCACTGAACAAGCAAAATCAATTAAGGGAACACGAGCTAGCAGCGAGACACAATTTTTTTAAGAATGCATGTGAAATGTCACAGCCTATTCTAGTTACTTTCCTGAATACACTGCAAAATAGTATAAAACAAGGTTTAAGTATTCAAAGAAGCAACAACTTAATTATGTCAGTATTTTACAGAACTATCTTGAAGCTTGACAGTAACTGTTGAGATCTTGTGAATTACCATTAAGACTCCATTGGCGGGATAAAAGTAATTTTTATGACAAAGGAAATGATAAATCCAGAGTGAAATGTGTCTCTTAAATAGCAGCATCCTGCCTTGAAACCGCAAATGATTTGTTCATGACCCATTTTCTCATGCAATATTTGATGCTGCTCCAGGCTTACAATGATAATTCGTTACTATTGCATTGCAAATTAGGGGTTGTCCAACTTTAGTACACATACCTATTGAAGCATAAGCTTCTTTCAAGAGGATGCTATCTGAATGGCCGAGTGTCTCAGAAGCTGCTGCTATCACAGCAACAAGTAATAATATTTTAACAAGCTGTTAAGTCCCAAGCTAAGGTGGGCTTATGGTCTTGTGTATGCAAATTATACTCATCCCTTAAAGGAAATACTCATTCTTTATTGACGTGATTAGATTGAAATATAGCAACTTAAGAAGTTACGTATGTGATAAGGAAAGCTTTGAGGAGAGGAAGCTTATGCTCCTTATGTAAGAAAGAAGCACAATAGCAAAAATAATTATAAAAAATACATAAGCAATAGTAAATTCAGTAAGAAGCTTCTGATTTTTCAGATCAAAACACAACAGAATTTTATGTTTATCAGAGTTGTTACATATTCTTTCCTGAACTACTAGTAAAAAACATTGTGAATATATCAGCTATACAAATCATTAGATTTAGTTCTAATTGCTGGAATTGTGCTTTTTTGTCTCTTCTTATCAATCTGGTTGATTGCCAAGGTTATGTCCTACAGAGCCAGTCACCACTTCCTTGGTCATTAAAGGGCATTTAAAGTCTTTTTGGTTTTTTGGCCGTCAATATTGGATCAGTGAAATTATTGAATTTTGTAGGTAGTAATGGTATCAAACTTATCTGAAAATGCAAGTGTTTACTTCTTCCCTGACCAGAAGCAGAACTGCAAGAGCTCTTCTTCATAAACATTTCCTTGATATATATTATATATAGAAAAGTTTCATATAAACCTTTAACCAGACCTCTGTCTCCTTGTAAGGATGAATACACTGAAAACTAAGAAAATTAGCAGAATGACCAAAAATGAGCAGACTCTACAAAGAGGGAATTTGACAAATACCTTGCCACAGTATTGCATTTTCCTGTCCCTACTGCCTGCAAACACTTGTGTGGTATCCTGCTGTGCTTTTCTTCCTTTACTTTATGGTAGAAACTAGATATTTATGGAATCTTTTAATTTTTTGTCAGATATTTCACACAAATCCAAATCTTTGTAGAGAGAAGGCAAAGAAAGAGTCCAAGCCTTTAATATTTCCTCCCAAATGAGACTTTACTACTATTGTTTAGATGAAGTCTAAGATTTTACTAAACATCAGTGTTCTACTGCTCTTAAATTTATTACTAAATATGCCTTTCCTCTTTCAAGTAAGAGCAAATGAGAGTTTTGCACATTTGGGCTTGAATTCACAGGATTTACATAAAAATGACACAGGAGTGCTATATGTAAAAACCAGAAATAAGTATTTTTTTACATTGTGTTATCTCTGATACTGTGAAAGATACATCGAGAATGTTATTTATTTATTATTTGATATTTAAATATTCTTACTAAAATGCAAAGAATAATTTAAAGCTGGAGACTGGGCACTGCTTCTAAAATATTCCCCTTACAGGTACTGTATATCACACAGAGTTGACACATTGTGATTATCTTTTACCAGAAGTGATTCTCTTTAGCTGTGTGCCTGAATACCAGTGTTTCTTTTAAAGAGTTGTTTGGGTTTTTTTTTTAATGGAGTTTCAAATGTAAACATATTTCACTGGTCTGTGCGTCAGACTTCTTCCACTTCCTCTCATCTATCTGTAGCTGATTAATTTATGACCTTAAGAGGAGAATTTTTGCTGTTATGTATAATTTCTTTTGATGTATTTTTTCTGACTTACCTACTTGCATAAATAGAAAGAAAAATACTTTTCCCCATTCTTATTAAAAATACAGCACAACTTCAAAAGCTTAGAATTAAATTATTTTATGGTTCAAATATTTTTTTCAGGCTGAAGCTTTTGACATGACCTAAAATGGCACATTAATCATTTAATCATCCTCTATGAAACACGGACTACTTGATTTAACTATTTAGTTATTGCCTAGAGGCTGGGTAGTCCCAATGTTACCTGTCTTCTCAGTTGTACTCTCACTCTTGTGCTTTCTTGTCATGTACAAGCGAGTATAGACATCTGTCAATATTGCTGTCTGAGTCTTGTAACACTATTTTAATTAAAATCTGATTTTTAATTCTGTAATAATTACATGTGAAGCATAGCTGATAACAAAAAAAAAAAAAAACACAAACCCACAATTGTATACTTGTGGAAAGAGGAGAGGTGAGGAAGACTGAAATTTGAATGCCTTGTTTGTAACGCGTGGTCACACTGCTGCTACTGCTTAGAAATCTATTGACATAATAGATTTTTTTGTTGGTAGAACAAATTATAGGATTAAATTCTATATTTAATTCCCACCTGGTATGTATTCCTACCTGTTCAGGATAATGGGTTTGAAAAGGTGCTGACCTTGGAAGAGTAAGCTAAAGTAAGTAAAAAAAAAAAAAAAAAAAAAAAAAAAACAAACCCACAGCTGCCTCGAGGGGAAGGTTTAAGTGGAAGGTGTTATGTTTTATTCTCCTTGGTTTCCAGTCGTGTTTTTTCATTGTCACCATATTTTGTATTCACAAGAATATGAACGATATAAAAATGTACAGTTACATAAAAATATTACTTTTTTTTCAGGTTTTATGTACCTATTTGAACTTTGTTTTCTTTGTAGGTCTCGTAGTTGATCAGTTCAGTCAGCGATTGTTTTGGGCTGATTTTGAATTATCTGTTATTGGCAGTGTTCTTTTTGATGGTTCTGATTCAGTTGTGTCTGTGAGCACTAAACAAGGTATGGAGAGCTTTTCTATAATGTGATTTCTATTTGAATTTATTTGGCTGAAGTCTCACTATTCAGAGAAACTATGTAAGCAAAAAACCAGTGATTATTAAGTAATATTCATTGCTTTTGTTAGATAACACTTCAGGTATTATCTAAATAAATAGATATTTGAGATAATTTTAGTTTTTAGATAATCTGATAAAATTACTTTAGGGGAACAAAGATTCAGCAATATGTACAAATCTCTTAAGACTGTTACCTAATTATTAGCTTAGGTATTATCAAATACAGTGATTAATATTTATGCTTGGCCTCACTTGGACTTACATACCAACAAGAGGACCTTGACTAGTTAGATATTAGACCTGTCTGCATAGCGCAGGAATTTTATAGTTTATAGAACAGTTGACCTGAATCAGTTCTGGAAAAAGTGATGGATTTGGCTTTCAGGTCAGTAAGTAATGACAGAATTCCGCTAACAGAGTGTGAATGAGGAAAGTTCCATTTATAAGGAAAGAGATTCTGGTTAAACAAACTTTGTTTTTATAGAATTGCATGTTGACTTTTTAACAATTTGACAACATATGTAACAATTTTTGAAATTTGAGTAGAAAAGAGAGGAAACATTTGAAAAAATAAAAAATGTGAAAGCGGGCTTTTTGGGGGGATTACTTAGTGGGCAACTGGTAGTGGAGTTTTATCAGGATGATATTACATCTAGTGCTACTGAGTGGTTTAGCCAATGATCTGGAATTCACCAGAGGGGTCTGGAAGATACTAGGAAAAATCTACCATCATCCAAATTGAGCAGGACCAGATTTAAATAATCTTATTCTGGTTTAATAGCATTGTATTTCACAATTTGGATGAATATATGCGGAAGTAGTCATCTCAAGAAGGATCACTTTGAGTACAGGGATCTGACTACAACCTCCTGGAACACTGAACCATACCATGCAGATGCCTGCAAAAGATTTTACAAGACACTAACTCCTCCTCATAACGTTGCCCGCACCTCCTTTGGTTATAGTATTTCCTGGTGGCTAGGCTGTAATCTATCACAAAATACATACTCCGTGCTTATGCTAGTCCTTGTGGCTGGTACGAAGACTGACAGAGTGTCCTCGATTTGTTTTAACGTGTCTCAACAGTCATTTGTATTTTAAGAATAAACGTGAGGTTATTCTTCAAGAGAAAAAAAGGCACAACATTGCTACAGAACAAAAGGCATTTAAGGTGATGTCTTTCAAAATATTTTATAGCACAGAAGGGCTATACTACACTGTGCCAAACCCAGCAAATTTGGGGCTTATAAAGGGGGAAGTGGAATATAGAGACCTTTTAAATTCCATATGTAACATTTAATACTGAAATACAGGATCAGGAATGCAATGTCACCTTTTGTCTCCTGTTGACAGTTTTAGTAACTATGGAAAAGTTAGAGAAATAGGACCAAAAGAAAACTGGGAGAGTTTAGAAATTGCTTTGCAATGAGACTAAAAACTTTGACTCATTTAATTAAACAAGCATAAAATAATGAATTTGAATTTATAAATCTTTGTATTGAAATAAAATACTGAGTAGCAATTATTGATAGAGTGGAAAAACAGTAGAAAGAAACTGAATAAATGCAAATGTAATATAAAACCATTTTTAGAGTAAATGGGGATAGCGGTAGGAACCAAGGTATCGCAAGGAACGATTGGTTCTGTTTCTTTATGGCTTCAAATCAGGAAGAGATGCATCTCTGGCAAAGAGGTTTTAGTCAGAAGCTACAGGGCAAAATGGGTGAAATTCTACAGACAGTTGTGCACAGGAAATCCAACTATGTGATCTAATCGGCACTCGTAGCTCTTAAAAATGAGGAATTGGTACAGGCTTAGCATGTCATTTCATAATAATTTACTATAATTATGAATTAAAATAAGTGTCGTATGAAAGCTCGCATTTCAAACATGTTAAGAAGGAGCCGAAGAACCATTTTGTCAGAATAGTTTCTTTTATGCACAGCAAAATAATCTGTTTCTTTCTTGTCACATACTTCTAGCTAAAGTGTTGCTGCTAAGTATGTTCTAATTAGTTAGCTGTTACTGTGGGATTTCCCTGCTTTTCAATACCCAACCAGTTTCTGAGGCTGAATCGTGTGGAAAGCTAATACAAAGCTAGAGATTCCAGTTGCTTGTAGTATGGGAAGAGTTCCTTTTAAGGAGATGCTTTTTTAAAGGCAAACTGTCTGGGTACAAAACAAGCTGTCTGAAAAATAATAGTTTTAGGTGGTGGTTGCAATAATGCAATTGAAGTTATTATTAAAACAACATTGTTTATTATTTGAATTTGAATATATATTTGTATTAATTATTAATTTTTATTTAAGGTTTACTGCATCCACATAGAATTGACATTTTTGAGGATTACATATATGGAGCAGGTCCTAAAAATGGTGCATTTAGAGTACACAAATTTGGCAGGAGCCTTGTAGAATATCTAAGTGTGGATGTTGATAAAGCAAAAAGTGCCTTGATTTTTCACCGCTACAAACAAATGGACTGTGAGTAAGCATAATTACTTTAAACTCAATATTGAGCAAGTTCACCTCAGGGGGGAAAAAAATGTAACCAAGTTGTACAAATATAAACCAGAGCCTGATTGTACAAACTGAAAATAGATTTAGTCATATTTCTTTATATAAGTTTAATTTAGATTTTTTTGATGCATTTTGTCTCCTTCGAAAGGACATTGGACAAACGCTTGCCTTGTGTACCCGCACTGTAAATGAGGTATAAAAAATTAGAAGAGAGCTGAATACAAATGTCTCTAGCCACAACCAGATGAGGGGTTTCACTGCGTATTACCAATGCAATTTTTGTTACGGGAATAAATTCTGTCCTGATGTGAGTCTGGAACTGCCAATGAGTGTGTTCACTGACTTCAGGCTGTTGATATCCAGGAAACTGGAAGCGTATAGGAATTTTTATATGATTATTTATTTTTTCCTAGTACTGGAGCACAGTGTAATCAAAACAATTTTAAAAATCAATATTTTTAATATTTTGTCTTTTTAAACAGTGCCTAATCCGTGCTTGGACCTGACATGTGAATTCATTTGTTTACTCAACCCTTCTGGTGCAACATGTGCTTGTCCAGAAGGAAAATCATTGGTGAATGGAACGTGCATTGATCAGAGCCTCTTAGGTAGGTATTGAAAACTGCGTGAGAACCAGAAAATAAATAACTGGTCAGTTGTTGTCATTGCAAAAGGCTAGGCTGTCTGCAAGTCAAGAGTTTTGTGATGTTTTTCAATATACATATTACTTATCCGAAATGGAAATGAAATATGAAGAAGCAGAATCCCCGATTAAAAAAAAAATTATTGTATTCATCAAAATGATAAATGGGCTTTCAGCTGAACTGATACAAGATGATATTTAAAAGCAAAAGTGTGTATATATCGACCAAAAGAAGTTTGAAAAGCTCTGAAGCATTTTGGATTCCAAATTAAACATTAACCATTCAGGAGGAAAAAAAAAAACACCTTAAAGACCATCAAGAAACACCTCTGCTTACACTGCAGCAATAGTGAAAAGGCAGTAAGAGCAACGTAGCAAATAATAATGACTTTGAAGTGTCAGGCAAAAAAGGAAAAAAGAACTGAAATATTTTTATCTGAAATTATATCTTTTGGTAACATCTATAATGACTAATATCAAGACATGGGAAACCTGACTTCATGGTAAAAGAACTACTAAGTTCTTGCTATATTTGTGGGGGGGATCTTCTTTTCTATAGAAGAAGATTATTAAGTACTCTAAATCTATTTCCACGTTAACTGAGGACAAACCTAAGGTGGTCAGACATCTGGAATGAATTCCTAGCCGTCTTGAATTTTAAAATGTTCTAGAAATCATAGAATAGGATTTCTTACATGTATGAGAAGTCAGAATGTATTAGGATGGTTTTCTAATGTTTGAGTCCAGGCTCAGAAGTGAAAGCAATACATATTTTGGTGAGATCCTCAGTACTTCAAATGCTCAATTTAGCAATTAAATTAATTTGCCTGAAATGTCATCATTTTGTGGAGAAAATCTCACCTATTTACACTGCCTAGTCTTTAAATATTGGATAAATACAACTGTATTTTAGTGGTTTATGATGTGGTATTAATAAAGCTATCCTGTCTAGCAGCATTTCTCTTTCTGTATCAAGAAATTCAAGAATAATTTAGAAAGCAAAACAATATTAGAAAACTTGTTGTAGATAACAAACCCATTGATTGGTTTTGCTTATGTAGGAGTACATTGTATGCAATGCATTTACAGTACCAACTTTTATATGTAGTACACCATACCGCAGCAAAAATAGAGTAAATGAACGCTTTATTACTGTACCCCCTTGGCTGAATACCTATCAGTGTGTATTTATGTAATAGTTATACAACTGTAAAGTAGTTTACAGCTGTTTTACAACAATTTCCACTGTTAGGAGATATGATGTCACTGAAATAGATGAAATAGAAAACTTTAGCATACTGTACAAGGTTGCTAACTCTTGAGACAAATCAGTCTGAACACCCTTTGTCTTCACAGAGCATCCACCCTCCCTGCCCCTCCAAGTGTCAGCTCTTTGTTCATCTGAGATGGACGCTTGTCGAGACTTTCTGCTGATACAGTACCACCTAAAAATTATTTAAAATGACCCATAGTTACTACTTAGGTGTTGAAGAAAGGGCACGTAAAAGAATATTGGTTTTCACTGGTGATTGGTAGTAATTTGAACCCGTAAATTCAGTAACGTTACTAGTGGGGAAAAGGATTATGGCCCGGTGGAGTTTTCAGGAAGGTATGTTTTTATTAGAGAAAGATGTGAAGAGGATTTTAAATTATTTCACTGCTGGTTGTAAATTTTTATAGATAGGCAGAAAAAGCCTAGAGAAGCATTTTTAATATATTGATAATTTTCAGTAGCTTCCCACAACTGCAGTATCTGTTATGCCTTTTAAAAGGGCTGCTAAGTGTTCCTTAGTTTTCTGATTACAATTATATTTCAAGTAATGTCTAGCATAGGCTTTTTTGTACTTGTGAATGTTAAATGTTTGTCTCATGATGACACTCCACTTAGGCTTCCAAGGATCAGCAGAGGTTCCTGGAAAGATCAGAGTTGACCTCAAGACCAGCACCTTGAATTAATGCAGGTTTATAATTAATGGCTGGCTGACAACCCACTTGCTGTTAATAGGTCACTAATAGCCTGCAAACAAAAGCCATTGTGTAGATTATCAGTAAATGTCTTTTCTTACTGGAAGTCAAGTTCTAAACAAGGTTCTTCTCTTTTAGGAAGTTATACACGATGAAATAAAAAACCCATGAGCTGTGGTCTTCCTTTCCTTTTCTGATGAAGAGCTAGAAAATGTATATGAAATATTCCAAACTTCATATATTCAGCTTCCTTAAATCTAATGTTATGTTGTCTTCATTGTCTCAGAGCATTTTTGGCATAGTTATGAATGTCAGTAACCCAAAACAGCAGTTCCTGCCTTACGTAACTGTCAAAATCTGTATGCTGTGGAAGATCGACGTGGTATAAATAGAAAGGGGGGTTATATAGTAATATTTTGTGTGTTGATCTGCAATACAATCCCGATTCAAAGTCAGTTGAAATATTCCTGTTGATTTTGGTGGTCTTCTAGTTTGTCCGTAAAAGAATGAAATCTAGAAGATTTTAATTTGACACATGAGTATCGGTGAAACATTTTTTAACTGATGTATTCATTTGGTTTTGTTAATGCTTTAATCACAATGTCATAGTTGTATAGTAAGCAGGTTTCAGTGATTTACGTATATTATTTGTTCAAAAAAACAGTAACACTAATTTGCAGATCTGAAAGCTCAACTCTTTAAGTCTCTTTTAGTGGATGTCATTCTTGTAGCAACAGAAGTGAGGTGTACTGGTTGTTTTGTACTTGTGTAGCTCTTTCAAGTCCTGTAAGTCTTTTAGTTTCACAAATAAGTGTTAATTGTGGATATCAACAACTAGTGTTACTAAACTTTACTTTTTGAATAGCGTATAATTCAAGTTACAAACAGTAGTATATTGAACATTCATAATACTTTTTGGTGTCTTCAAGTGCTCTGGTTCTTTTAAAATGTAGTAAGGAAGCCAGTAGTAGATTTCCATAACTTGACAGAGTCACAATGGGACAGCCATCTCCAGTTCCCATCCATCTTCAATAGTGCTTCCAGGAGAGTGTGTGTTTGAAGATTCTGGTTTGACAATGCGTACATCTCTATCCTTGTGAAAAACGCCTTCCAACAAATAATGGTTATTTTCAGCATTAGTATGCCATTGTTCATTTTGAGTAGTTTTTTTGCATGACTGTTGCAAAGATGCCTCACGCCCTTTGCACAACATCTTATCAGTCAGTCTACCTTTAAGGTTGGTGACTGGGACTGGGAGGTAATCTCAGTCTTGCTCTGTTTCTTGTGACTAAAAAACTGACTCAGATTCTGGTTCGTTGGATTGTTGTTTTGTTTTTTTTTTCACAAAAGAAATTGAGGTAGTTCTTGAAATTCTGCATAATATTACTACTGGCTTGATCCGTTGAGTTAATTTTTCTTCATAAGTCCAATGTGAGGAATTCTAGGTATTGAATCCTCAGTGGCTTTCTGTAAGACTGAATCCAGATTGCTTCAGACAGCTGTTTCACCAGCATCTCGCACAACTGATGAGAAACAGCTTTTGGGTTTGATTTGGCTTTTTCAAGCTGGAGTTATTACAACATATGTGTGTTATATCATTCAGAATGTTTTCATAACAAAATGAAAGCGAGTTCCTGTGTGTTCTTTGATAACCTTCAATCTCATTTCTCCCTAGATGATTATGATTGACAGAGCACAGTTCTTTTGTGATTTATTTATTGACTATAGCAGGCCTGACTTTTTCAGTTTAGCAGCTACCCTTCAGTTTTCAAATGGGTAGAGTACCACTTCGTTTTGCTAAAAGAGACCACTGGATTTGCATCCATTGGGTTTATTGTATCTAATTGTCTGTAGCACAATGAAGCTAAAAATGTACCAAGGGGATGAAAACACAGAGACTTGCACTGGAGGAAGATGGTGTGTGCCACAGCTGAATGAGCAAGAGTAATGAATGCTTCCAAGAGTTCACTATTCTGGAGCTGAACGTTTATCACTTTCATTTTAAGAAGGGAATATTTGTGCTCTCTTGGCTGGATGAAAAGGCTGAGAAAAATTACAAAGACTCGGATCTGACGTTGCTTCTGAACAGAGATGAAACACTTAATTTATCATGGGGTTTCCTTCAGCACATTTCTGTGGGGACTTGCCCACTGCACACAGAGATTGCAGGCGGACCGAGTGCTCTGGTTGGGGATGTAGAGGTTAATCCCTATATGCCTTCTCTTCCACCCACAAAGTCTGCCTCAGGGAGCTGTACTAGCAAAAGCTATGGCAGTTCAATCCATGCTATCTTCTTGATTTCTATCCTGCTTTCTGGTTTTTAAGCTATCGAGTAGAACCAGGTCAAATACAGAAAGCTACTTCTGATTTGAGAAGAATCTTTTGTTTACAGCAGTATCTTCTGTATTTACAAAGGGTTTGCCATTGGGACTGATATTTCCCAGAATAGAAGAAAGTGGACTACATTAGATCAGGTGTCGGTTAGTTTTTTCTCACTGTGCATTTTCTTCATAGCCCTTCTCTTCCATTTAAAATTGTATAGCAAACAGATTTTTAAACAGAAACAAAGGGGGAAGGGAAAAAAAAAAAAAGGAGGGTCAGTCTTACAGCATTCAGAAAAAATTTGGGGATAACAACTTGTTCTGATAAATTTCAGTGACTGGAAAACTGGCAGATAGCAAGCCCTCATCTGAAGGGGCAGGAAGGTTTCTAAAACCTTACCATAAGATTAGAACTCTGTACTCTGTCTTTAGTAGGTACATTCAGCTCGGTAAAGGCTGAGCTACAGCCTTGACTGAAGGACAGGCAAGAACAAATACCTTTCTGCCCCATGAGATGAGGATTTCTCACTGTGGGGAGGGAAACTGGTTCTGTCCCAAAAAATGCAGTTCATGAACCTTGTGCTCTACAACGTCATCTCTCCATTTAACTGCATAGTCTGGAAACCAGTGGATATTTGAAAGGGGAAAAACCAGCAAAAAGTCAGATGCATTTTTCTCAAGAAAGAAAGGGTTGTTCTAGAAATGCAGATAAAAGATATGTGTGTGTGTGATTGGGGGACAGGGAGGGAATATCAAAAATGAATGAATGAAGAAAAAAATACCAGTAGAGTTCACAGAGCTTTGTTTTGTTGCTTTATCAGTGTTTCTTCCATGTAAGATTTTCCTTTTACTTTCAGTCAAAGGAAGGAGTCAAAGATGGAGCAAATAAGCCCTAAGTCCATTAATGTTTGTGTCAAACAGTCATAACAGGAGGAATAGCATAAGAAAAAGTGCAAATCAAATTTATTTGGTTCTTTATGAAGGATATATTAAGATTGAAATGGGCAAATCAAGGCAGCAGAAGACGAAATAACCAGGCTAGGTGGTTATTGCGAATTATATATAGCAAATATATAAAATTACAGGACCTGTAACACTTTCCTTTCTTTCATGTTAGAGAGCTCCAGTAGCTGGACTAGGAGTGGAATAACAAGTGAAATTATTTACTTCTGTCATGTCAGAAGTGAAAAAAGCAGCTGAGACATCTTTTAGTCCAAGTTCCAGCAAGCTCAGACTAGCATTGAATTGACTCCAGATAGAATTTTTTCCATTTTTTTTAATATTTTTTCTAACTTTGTTCCAATAGTGGGTTCTTACTGGAGCTGTTCCCATCTTTTCTTCAGAGGTCTTTATTCAGTAATTCAAATAAAGAGTATTCAGCTTTTGATAACAATTCTTCTGTGTTTCTCTCCTGTATTCTTTGTCTTCCTGTCTTCTCCTGTGGGACCGTTCTGCTCCTGTCTCCCACACAAAGGCATCTGATCCCCTTTTGTACTCAGTTGATGTGAATCAGCAAGAGTAATTTGATTCTTGTATTTACCTTCAGACAGCAAAGCATCAGCATTTAAACCGCTATATTGTTGCAGTCTAACACAGTATTTTAAAACTGGCTTATGCATTACATCTTTCAATCCTGTTTCTTAGCTTATTTAATGTCCAGAATTGTTTTAGTAACTTTTCTGTTTCATTTTAGATTTGTGTTGAAACTCTTGAATTTAAAACGTTTTATAGCGAACAAAATGAGTAATTAATTTTAATAATCCTATGATGACGCCAAATATTACAAACTTATGTTTTTTCAGGAACCTTCTTGGTAGACCATTGTATGAAGTTATAACATATGTTGCATTTTAAAAGTATAAGACATGACTGTCCCAATCTTTGAAAGGCAATTGGATTAGAAAATCATTACTGTGGGCAATTTCTGGCTTGGTATATTTTCCTGAAAATATAAGGGCATGTATTTCTTGGTGTGGTTGGGGTAATTTTCAGGTTTGTAGTTCATGTTTTACAGATATAGTATAATCCGCCTTTTGATACTCTGTTTTTCTCTTGAATTTGTAGTCTGTCTTAGTTTCCTTATTGTTTTCAAATTTTATATCTTAATTCTGGGGAATTGCTCTAGAAGAGAAATATAACATGTTTTTAATGTGCTATAAGAAAGGTTCATAAAAATGAGCACTTGTCTGTACTTTAGTGTTATTTATTCCTTTTTTTTTACCAAGTTCTGCTCTATAAACTCATGACTAATGATAAGTAAAACAGATAAGATAAGCAAAACAAAAATAGACCTTCTCTCCAATAAGATATGCTACATTATCCATTTAAACAACTTCTATAATGAGTAACTGAAGAATGGTTCATGGAACATCAAAGGATTTAATGAACCACCCAAATAAATAAAACACTGAGGCATCCTCAAACTCCCAAGTACAAAGTAGCTTTGTTGCAGCAGATGTATGTGTCCAGGGTGAATACAAAAAATTTAAGCATGTACAGTATTTCATATTTTGATGTAAAACATCTGAAATAATGATGTGCCAGTCAGTCCCCTATAATAACTTTTAGATTTGTTGTCTGGTTTAAGCTTCATTTGAGAGGTGCAATTGCCTGAAAGATGATCAGTTCCCAGAAGTTTATTTTAAATAGGTTTGATCCAATGTTACGCGTCTGCATCATCTCAGCTCTGGCCGCGAATGGAGGCAGCCCGACCCTGCTGAGGAGGGGTGTACCGTGGGCGGGAAAGGGCGCATCCAAAGAAAAGGCTGCTGCGTAAGCACACTTATATCACTGGACTCTGCAGAATCCATGCTGGAGAGAACTATTCAGCTAGAGGATATCCGTCATTCCTAAATTCAACAATTATAACGCAATGTATTTATTTAAACATCAAAAAAAGGAGTTGGTGTGCCTGTGTCTATCAATGTTAGACCTCTTTATCAGGGAGTGTAATGATAGGATGAAGGGTAATGGTTTTAAACTGGAAGAGGGGAGATTTAGGTTAGATATTAGGAAGAAATTCTTTACTGTGAGGGTGGTGAGGCACTGGCCCAGGTTGCCCAGAGAAGCGGTGGCTGCCCCATCCCTGGAGGTGTTCAAGGCCAGGCTGGATGGGGCTTTGAGCAACCTGGGCTGGTGGGAGGTGTCCCTGCCCATGGCAGGGGGTTGGAACTCGATGATCTTGAAGGTGCTTCCAACCTAAACCATTCCATGATTCTATGAAATGGGAACGTAGACTCTTTTTCATTAGTTGTTTAACTACAATAGATTAATTCAGCAAAACATCTGAAGAGTTCTCAGTGGTAGTGGTATCCCTCTTGTTAAAAGCCATGTAGGTTCAGATGCTGGATTAGTTAGACAGCAGTCTGGCTTCACAGGATTTGTTTTGCTGTGTGAAAAATGAAAGGTCTTATTGCTGAAAGCACGTTTTGGGCTGGAAAGGTGCTTGTTGGTTTCTTTAGGATTACAATTATTTGGATGTTTGAGCATGGTATGCATGCTACTCTATAATTAATTTCTTGTTGGTATCATTGAATGCTTTTATATCTCGTTCACTGAAATGAATAGAGATTTATTTTTCAAAGTGTTTCCATGACAGGCACATCTCTAATTGCAAAACAGCTTTATAGAAAGATTGAATCTGGCCTAATCAGAATTTGCGTCACCTCGTAACTCACCACTAAGATGGTGCCACTGCTGCCATAAGCACTCACTGAATGCAGAGCGGCAGGCAGTATCTCTTAGTGATTTTACAGACTGAACAGACGAGAATAAGAATAAATCAAAAAACATGGTTTAGGAGCAACAAGTTAGTATGCAAATATCGATTTCTGAGGAGGATTTAAAGGCTGAATGATTTCCTTTTCAATATTTTGGATAGGGTTTAGTTAAGAAGGGTGTTCGTTAATAGAGAGAGTGGAAGACAGATCCAAAAAAATCAAATGGGAAAAGGCTGAAGTCACCAGAAAACTCCTGGGAAGTTTTCTGAGATCCCCCAGTTGAAACCACCATTCATTTTTTTCATTTTTTAAACTAACTAAGAATGATAGTTTCAAGCAAGAACCCATACTGCCATTACTCCCTTACATCCTAAGGAAGTTGGCTTTCCCGTGGCATCATTTGGATGAAGCATAGCTGCCACGCAGCGGCGCCCAGCTGGGTATGGTACAAGCTGACAACGCTGTTGTACAGGCGAGTGCAGCCCCCACCACCTCTCCAGCTCGCAGTGAGGGCTTACGGTCTCCGAAGTGTGTCTTTTTTTCTAGCACTGGGGAAACAGAAGTGATAGTTTACTTTCTCCATTTTGAAAAGTGATATTTTTTTCCCGCCCATTCATAGAGATCTGTAGCCCTGTTTAAGATGCAAACAGGTTCTGTTTTGCCAGTCACATGAAACTGTTGAAACCAATTCTGGGTGTGTTCTTGCTGCAGATGATACCTGTAAATTAACCTGTGAAAATGGAGGAAAGTGCATTATAAACGAGAAGGGGGATCCTCGATGTCACTGCTGGCCCAGTTACTCCGGTGAAAGGTGCGAAACTAACCATTGCTACAACTACTGCCAGAACGGAGGAACCTGTGGAGCCTCTCTCCTCGGTAAATATTTCCGAGCAGCTGTATCTTACTATTATACCTGCCTTAATTTAAATATTGGAATTTGTTCCTTGTTTGTTATAATTTCTCTCTTTGTAACTTATTTGCTCTGTCTGTACTTAAGTGATGCACAATATAGCAGTATATACCATACATATACTTTGTAATTAATAGTGTTTTTCATTCGTGTACCTCAGCATTTTAGCAGAATTAAGCTGCATCCCAGAAAAGGGAGCATGTAAGTAAGTATTCAGTATAGACATGCATGTCGAGGTGTAGAAATGCAATTGTAAAGCGTAAGGTCCAGTCAAACTACATCTGGAACAGCCTTAAGCATCTTGTTCTCTCTTTATCTCAGTTCTCCCTCTAAATTTTTAGGTGTGTACACAGAGATATTTCCTTAAATTACAGAGATGTGCGAATTCAGTCTTTTACCTTTGTCTTACTGCAATTCACAAAATAGGCATTTGCCTTGCCTAATTCTCAGGAAGATTTGGTTGATTGGAATACAGATCCTTTGTTTTCCTGAAGGAATTTGAAATCACATGTTATATCTTCAGGGAGATTATGCTAACGGTCAAAAAGCGGGTCTTTGGCAGCTGATCTGACATGTAGGCTGTTGTAGCTTGTATAATGCAATTAGCGTTTGGGCTAGAGAGGGAAAGTGTGATAAGAAGCACTCTAAAATTTAGTAATTATGTGAGAAAGGAGAAGTTGAATTCTATTTTCTGCTCCGAGGAATATTTAAATATTTGATTCAAAGTAGAACAGCTGGAGAAGAGTTTGCAGTCTCATCTCTTCTCAGAAGCCTATCAGCTGCTGAAGATGGTGTGAATCACTTTCTCCTGCGTGATGAAATGACCAACACCCCAATCTCTGTAAGAAAAGTACAGGCAATTGACTTCAGAACAGGAGTTTGTGACTCTTCAGCACCACCAGAGAGAGCTCCCTGTAATGCAGAATTATGTATCTTAGCCTCTGTGACAGAGGGGGCTTACATCTCAATGTTTTCCTCAGCACTCCTTACTAATTAACTTTAGCTTATATAGTTTTGTAATTTAGCTTCACTTGCTGGCTTCGCTGGAGCCTCCTCTTATTTATTGAGACGTGGTGGCAAAAATCCAAGTGAATGCAAACGCAGTAATTTGTTGTATGCCAAACAGCAGATTGTTCAGTTCTGAATATTTGAGGGTTAATAATGGCGTTCATAGTTAACATCACTAATATGACTAAATATTAGAAAATGAGCATTACTTGCACTTGAAGTTGATTAATTATACTTGAAACTTCTTCTAACAGCTGACGGAACTACTGACACAAATGATAAGCAGAGATTTTTATCAATGTAGTGAGATCGATATGTGTTTAGTGAGAACATGCAAGTGAATGAAAATAAGTCATGGGTGATTTAAATGACGTGCAGAACTTCCTTGTCATCTGAGGAGAGGATGTTTACTCCCACATCTTTACATGTCTGGCATTTAATTGATACTTCTGTGGGGTTAAAAGGCTTCATAAAATTAATAACTCAGCTCAGTTCTGAATCTTGCAGAAGCCCCTGGGTTTTATTTAATCCTTTTCTTTTGGTAGTAGCCATAGGGCTCGCTCACCCTCAGCAGCTCCTGTTTTCTTTACCGGGCAGCTAACGCTTGCTGTGCTCACGCAGCTATGCTCTCACCTGAATTTTTGCCTTTTTCTTTTTTTTTCCTGCTAAATCCAGCCTCTGAAATCTCTCAGCCTTCCTGAAATAATTAGTGTAGTAGCTTTGGTCACCAGTGAGTAAAGGAGAGAGATGAGCAGATTCTACAGTATACTGCTGGTAAATTGTTAATCATGGCCTGAGCTGCTGCAGAAGGTCTGGAGATGCAGGTGTGGCCTTATCTCTGCTTGGTCTCAAACAGGATAGTGTGCCTGCACCAAAAATACATCAGGAGAACCAGCATGGATGTCACCCAAGTCTGCATCACACTGTTCAACTGCTTGATTTTGGGGAATCTGAACCTTTAACTGCAACTAAAGTTTACTGTACCACTCGTGGCCAAAGTGTGCCAAGCCTCTGTGAGCCGAGACCAACGCAGAGCTGGTTCTGATCACTCTTACCGGCCATACCTGTTAATAGGAATACTCTTCTGCTATGCTGTCTCCACTTTCCCAGTTTAATCAAATTTTCATAACCATATTTCAAGTTAAGCAGATTGCCTATCTGCCGTTTCCGATGCGTGAGGGTAGCCGTGCCTTGAAGCCCGTGCCACAGCTTTCATGTGCTGGAGACGTGGAAGAAAAGACCTTATATCTTTTGAAACTGAAGTGACTCCATCCAGCATTCCAGATAAAATTTTCAAATTGATCCACATCTCATCTTCTTCGCCTGCCTAGCCTCTGGACCCTGTAAATATTCTATTAAGAAGAAATCTCTATTTCTTATCAGACTGTATTTCTTATCTATATCTGGCCATAAATCGTGCGTTTCTGAAACAAACTAGCATGTCAGTGAGATGTCCCCTTATCCTAGCTAAATCTAATCCATGATATACTAAAGCCATTATGTATCTTTCAGAGGGAAACTAAACTGGATTCCCCAAAAGTATTGAAAAGTGTAATTAAGTCAAAAATCTTAATTCCTCAAGTGTTTTTGCAACAACCGTTTCCTCTTTCCAGTCAAATATACCGGGGTGCGGAGCATGGCAGGCAGTCAGTGCATCAGGGCACATTTGGCTGCAGGGGCTGCACACACTGTTCCCAGTTTGGACTGAGGGTGGGAAATCCAGAGCCGTGTTCATTCACTTGCTTCTCGTTGTCTCAGCCTTCAGGGCAGGGTTGCTCTGCTTTCCCAGGTTCGCAGGAGGGTCGTTAGTGTACAGATTACTTTATTCTTGCACGTTTCTACGTGTAGGAATAAAAAGGTTCCTTATTACCAGGAATTTCTCAGTTTTTCCTTAATGGTTGTAGAACTTAATGCATTATCTTGCGTGTAGATTTATAATATTACATCCTACTTGTCTGCTAGCAATAGGTACATTGCACAATTTTGGGGTGGTTTTCTTTGGTTTGGGGTTTTTTGGTTTTTTTTTTTTTTTGGTAGAAAATTCTCTCACATTTCTGGAAAGTATAACATTACTATTTTAAAATGAATTCAGCTCAATATCATCTTAATTTCTTCTCCTGCGCTATTGCTATTTGTGCGTACCACCTCCCAAACTTCAATGCTGACAACCAGTTCCTCATATAGCAACATTTATGCTTTTGATCCATTATACAATTGGCTCATCAAACAGTCCTGCTAAACTGATGCAATCAAGTTGCACTTTTTTTTTTTCCCCAATTTTCTCTTTTTTAAGATTTATTTTTGTTCAAAGTGATGAAGCTTTTTCCTCTGGAAGTTGCAGAAGCCATATGCGTGCGAGTGCCAAATCCAAATCCTATCTGCAAAATATGAATGACCTGGGATAATTTTGGCTTGCTTGACTCTCTCTCTTCAAAGCTCTGATTGCCCTTACCGAGTCTCGTGTATTATGCAACTCAAGCAGCTGTGATGCGGTCAATCTAACGAGTGTCATTCTACACGCACGCCCTTTGGAAAGCTTCAGGACTTCCAGTAAATTTAGCCTCACAGGGAAATGAGCTTCTGCAGGGTCCCCGCTGCTGGGAGGCTTCCCCGGGAGTCGGGGAATTGACTTATTCTTGGCTTCTGGCTCAAAACCCAAGGAAGACATATCCTGAAAAGAACCTTTTCATCATGTTCTGATTTAAATGAAATGACACAGCATATAAAGTACTCTTCCAGTGAATGTGTGTGTTCTAGTGAATGTGTAAATCCCGTTCTCTTTCACCGCCTAATATAGAATAGTAATGTGATAACCAATTAAGTAAATTCCAGAGTATTACTCATTTTTTAAAACATGATTGTGCTAAATCTTTACTGGATGTGGTAAGTTGTAGAACCTCATTATCTGCACACAAATGTTAATTTGTTAAACAAATCCCACTGGCAATTCAGGGATTATTCACTGTTGGTTTACTCACTGCTAAGCCTTTTGGCAAATTCCTATGTGAACATTATATAGCTGGAGATTGGGGCAGCTTTAATTAAAATTTATAAGTTTATGACAGTTGTATTGAACTACAATAATTGAACAAAGAAAATGTCATCAGTTAATTAAAAGTACACATCTGAGACGTGTAATTAAAAGTTTGGGTATAATAATGAACACTTTCCAGTAGGCCAAATTAATGGGAATTTGGAAAAAAATTAAATGTTGCCATAAAAATGCACTTCCTTTCCCCTTATAGTTTAAAGCAAAAATGTTGGAGCAATAATTTACTACGTGTCTTGAACGCATTAACCAGATCTAAATAGTTCACAAAATTAGATAAATACATATTTGTACTATACTTACAGTACAAAGAGTGTGTCAAAACATATAGAATTGTGATGTTTGTATCAAAATGAGTAAAAAATTATTATGTTTTTCCACTAAATGAAAATTGATGAAATATTCCCCAAAGACTAATTCTATGTAAAGGAGGTACTATTTTATATTCTAGTTTATAAGCAAAACAAGTGGCTTTTGGGACACAATGGTGCATACTGAAAACACTGTCAGTGAAGAACCTGTTTAGTTTGCTAATGTCATATTGGTCCCAGTAGTCTCAAAGGGGAGATGCTACGTCACCTTGTCACTGGGACAGGGACTGTGGGAAGGGGGAGAGGGTCATATATGCTGTGTCATTTATATTTAGCTCGATGTCGAGGCTGGCTGGTCTGTTTGGTCTGGTCACAGCTGATCTAATGGTCCCAACAGAACTACCACAACCAGCCTTGGTAAGAGCAGCCTTTGAGACCACTCTGATATACTTAGGGATTGTTCTTTTCTCCCTTTCCTTCACAACATGGAGAGAATGTGTATCTGTTGGGATTGATCCCAATCAGCTCACCTGCTAATCATGTTCAGTCATACAGCTTCTCTCCACTACTGTTGGTTCAGTAAAGCTAATTATGGTTCTTCAGCCACAAAGAAATGAATTAGTGTGATTCCCGCAGACTGCTGATAACTACTCCAGAAGGCATTATATTGCTTACAGTAGGCTGGTGTAGTGCCACATTGTGTTCTTTAATAGTGACAAAAAGTGAAATATGCAAAGTAAATGTGCATATTCACACATATCAACTAAAAACCACACATTGCTAGTAGTGAACTTACCATTGACTGGAAGAAATAAATAATCTATGTCTTGGTGCAGGCATTCATCTGCATGGTCTTGTTTTTCGAAACTTTCAGACAGCTTACAAAAATAGTGCTCTTTCCCTAAAATATATTTTTTTTAAATTGCAAAATACCTTATGTGGTCATACAAAATACATAATATTTCTCTGTTGCCTAGGCAATAGCATGAATCAAAGTTAATCTCCTTAGAGCTCTGTTCATTATAAAATAAATGTAAATGGGAGTTTAAGATACATAAGTAGATTCCCAAAAGAAATCACCTAGTGCACTAAAATATTTATTAGCTATTTTTGAAGATTATTTGAAAAGTTATTTGCTATTACATAGCAAATTAAATTGGCAAACTAGGAGTGACTACAGTCTTTGTCATCAAAACCTAATTGAACATTGTAGGATTTCGATCCCTATCATCATCTTATGGAAGATTTTTCTTCATAAGAAAGAGGGAAACTGCATTTCACCTTCATGCCAAAAACTTCACATATTTTGTTCATGTCCTACTGCCCAAAATAACTTCATATGTCCTAGGGTCACCATAAAGTATTCTACTTTAATTTACCACTTTCTGTGTAAAGCATTTGAAAAAATATGTGAGAATTTTATGTTTGTTTCAAGTTCTATCAGTATTAGAATTAAGATAAAAAAATCTGTAAATTATTATTCTTATTTTTTTAAGAGTGAAGGTACATAAAGAATTTTCAGAGAATAGTGACTTTCAAGTACATTGTTTCCCCAGAGAATTTACATTAGTATTTTTGTTTCTTGTTTTATATGTCTTACCAGGCACACTTTAATGTATTCTCAGCAATTTCTTTCTTTAAAATTTTTATTTAGAATTATTTTAAGTACTCTCGTCAATATAGGGACTACATGCGTTATGTTCCACTTGCATGTACATATAGTGAGAAACTCAATGTACCCAAGAATTGGATTAGAGATAGTAAATAGTAAAGAGGATGCACATTCTTTGTAAATCACTGACAATACAGAAATCCTGAACAAAACAAAACAACAACAAAAAGATGTGCTTCTTGCTCTCTAGATATTATTACGATGATTTTCAAACTGGAACATTTACACATGGAATGCTGAGAATGTGCTGCCTCCTTGACAAACATTTTTCAACATAGGTAATTGAAACGGGAAATTTTTCTTGGGATTATTATGTTAGGGAAGAGACTAAAGCAGGGGAAAAGGAAAGCTAGGATGCTAATCTGTAATAGGCTGAGGAAGAGAAGACAGTATTCTCATACGGTAAATCCAGTTGAGGATTGCACTGAAGAAGGAAGAGCTCAAAACAGCAAAACTTTTTTTATCTTTTCTTTCAGAAAATTATTTTTGCTCATTTTTGCATAAAATGCACCAAAAGATGATTATCTGAATTTGAAGTAGTTAGCATTCCATAAAACACTTTCCTTATTAATATTTTTCTATACTGTGATGTGTTGTGAACATTTCTGTGGTGGTGAAGGTTGGGAATTAAGAGACAATTTGACTGCTGTCTCTGTACAGCTCTAATCCTGAAACTTCATGATCAGCGTAATTGCTGAAGTTCTCTGTGCGTGAGATTACAAACTTGTTAGTAACATCTTGGTTAACATGATTATTTCCTTTGCAAACATAGATCAATATTCTGATTCTATGATAGAAAACCTTATGGCATTGTTTTTCATTGTTTAATACTGCAGTTTTATTAAACTGTTCTTGGAACCATTTTGTATCGGAAATAATTTATGAGAATAGGCAGATTAAAATGCGGTTATTAGTATTATTTTAGATGCCAACAGTCTGTGTATAAATAGGCAATGAACTATTAATGTTACTAAAAGTCATGTTAAATTGAGTGACAAAAATGGGGTTTAGGCTATACTGTATTAAATTTTCATATAGCTGTCAGCAGTTTGGCATATTTATCAGCCTACATTAGCAAAGAATAGAATAATCTTTTCTAAAAACTAGGAAAATATCATTGCCCCATCAGTTTAAAAAATAGAGGAGTATTAATAATACAAACTGGTTTCAGACCTCTAGATCTATGTTCTATCACTATTTTATTTTAACTTTTTTATTGAAACACTTGATTCGGATGAAGGATTGTGTGAAACCACCTGGCTTGGGGGCAGAAATTTAAATACAAGTGTATACATGGGGAAAAACAAAACGAGTCTGTGCTAACATCTGAGTTCAACATCTTTGATTTAATGTTTAGATCACAGGGGACAGATATGAATAACCAGGCTGATGCATATTAAACTAGTTGGAGCTATTTTTAAGACAATGGTTTTGTTCCTGCTGTACTCATTAGAGGAAGAGACTAACTGATCTCATGGCCTTTAGGATGATTTGCAAAACACTTTAAATTAGCATAGCTTAAAATAGAAATTATAGAAAAGAATTATGTGAAGGGTTTCATGTAAGAAGAGTAAGTGAAGGAAGAAGAATAAATAAATCATTCTTCATGAATGAGAGAGAGTAGAAAAAACCGAGGGCACTTCACTTGCATTGAAAAATTCTCCAACGAATATGATATTAAATGATTACATAGTATTAAAAGGCAGACCAGAAGAAAATTAAAATTGTGGGGTTTATGGAATATTTAGTTTCATCTATGTTACTTTAATGACACAGCCAAGTAAACAGAGAAGAAACAACAAAAAAAATTAAGAAAGGTTGCACATTTCAGAGTTTTAGATGCAGCTGTGGTAAAAGACATCAGGAGGCAAATGTGAAAGTAGTTGTGGATACCTACACCAGACATGATATTAAAATGAGGAAACAATGAATGAGACACAAGACAGCAAGGAAGAGACCTGGTAGTAACCCATCAGCAAGTCAGGCAGCGGTAAGTATTTCCTGGTAGACCAGTATGACGATGAGAGATAATTATTATGGAAAAGTAACCCTTAAATGTTATTACATTTGACTACTTAGGATTTTGGCTCTTGTGTACGTTTTAAACTAAGTCAGGCCCAAGTCAAGCATAGCTTCTCTTGTGTGCTTGCTAACCCATCCCTTCATGAAGTAAAAGTTCGTTTCTGCCCTATGGCGTTGGTATGAAGTTTTTCAAATGTGAATGCAGGGATAAATAGAGTTTTTCATCATTAACGTATTCCCTGACTTTCTCTATCTCTTTTGAATTCCACAGTCACATCATTAACTTAATTGGGCTTTCAATAATAAAATCTAATAGGCTATTTTTCCTGTTTATGCCTGTAATTCCAGTCCAAAGGGCTTCTGCATCGCACATACAGTACATTATGTAGTTAACTTGCTAATCTGTTTGACTTTAACAGTTCTTAACATGTAGCCCTATTCTGTCACTGGCAAAGACTAGATATCAAGGAAATGTTTTTTTAGTTTTTTTTAGTTTTTTTTAGTTTTACAGCAGCCCATTAGTTGCCTTCCTTTTCCAAATTTGCTATAGCCAATGTTATTGATGTTCCCATTCAGGACCAGGCATTTTGGTTCTCCCACCTTAATTCTTAGACTTTTACCATCTATGTAAAGCATGTGTGTTACTGTTTTGGTTTTCTGTAGTCTACTTATGAGGCATTCATTTTGTTCTGCTTGATACCTATTTACTCTTTGACTATTGCTAGCTCATGCATGGTCCCTTACTCAGCGATATGGTATTTCTGTCACTTTACTCAAAGCGATGAGTCATAGACTCATAGAATCATAGAATCGTTTTGGTTGGAAGAGACCTTTATGATCATCAAGTCCAACTGCTAACCTAATACTGCCACCCTCAGCACTACATCTACACGTCTTTTAAATACCTTCAGGGATGGCAACTTAGCCACTTCCCTGGGCAGCCTGTTCCAATGCTTGACAACCCTTTCAGTGAGGAAATTTTTCCTAATATCCAATCTAGTCTTTGGCTGTCAGCTATTCCGTGCTCTGCAGTGACCCAGTGAAGCTCTTGATTGTACTTGCCAGCAGGTTGGGTTCCTTATGATTCAAACGAAGACTATCTTGTCTACCCCTTTATTTCAGAAGTGTCCTCAGGTCCTGATTGATCTTCATCTCTTTCCCTACCCATCTTGGAAGTCAGGAAGAAGAAAAGTGTTAAACTCTGTCTGTTTTCCCTAAGTTTAAGAAAACCCTAAAGGTGGAATGAAAACAAAGGGAAGGATGGTTGAGGAAAAATAATGTTTTGTAAGAGATAAACAAGAAAGAGAATAGATAGACTATTAGGAAGTCAGAAGGGAGATGGCTAGTTGGACACATCGGGTCATTTATTTAAAGAGAAGATTACAAATGAGATATAAAAGTAGTTGGGAGATGGAAAAACATTTGTGGGATCTAGAAGTTTGTTTTAAATAAGGTAAGTCTTAAGAAAAAAGGGAGAAGTGGAAGCGTTTAATAAAACTGGAATTGTAACAAAGCTATAAATCCTTTAGACATGAGATTTAGATAAGAAAAAAAATTGGAAAAATTAAAATAGGGAAGAATCACAGCAGGAAAATGCATCAGTGTTTAAACACTATTTAAAAGCCCTTTAAAAAGAAGCTATAGACTAGGACTTCATTTTGTGCAAATGTTCATCCCTAGGTGTTCACTACTTTTCAAACATTGAATATTTACCTTACAGGCATCTTTGGTCTGATGCAAGACAACAATTTTTATGTTATTTATTATATGAGAGAGGTAGGATAACAAAGCAGGCCCACATATTTGTGTTTTAGTAAAAATTGTTATGTAAAGTTTGGCTATTAAGGCATTCGTAAATATTTGTATATTCATGTGATTATATGTAAAGGTTTGTAGATTTGAGAATAATGGAGTGCGTTCTGAAGAGGAATTGATGTTGATTATACAAATATTTGTCCTCTGTAACTGGAGTAACCCAGCCTGGCAGGATGATTTGAAGAGCTTAGTCATATCTTAAATTCCTACTTAAGTCCATCTTTTAAAATAATTTCCAAATAAAAAGTCAATGACCATACATGTACAAGTGCTGAATGCATAGGCGTAGTTTTTGAGGTGTCCATATGTTACAGTGCTAACTTTGATTGAATTCAGAACTTCTTAAAAATAAGGTTTGCAAAGGTATTTTTTATTGGTGTCTGGAGAAATAGGCTCATACATTAAGACTTCCTACTGTTATGATAAGTGCATCCATCTTGAAATTGCTGATTATTATGCTAATGTTTGTTTATTTTTATCATAAAATAGTTTTCTTCGTTTTGAATAGGGAGGCCTACTTGCAACTGTGCGCTGGGTTTTACGGGACCAAACTGCAATCAGACGGTCTGCGATCGTTTTTGCCAGAACGGAGGAACCTGCAGTGTCACTGCTGGGAACCAGCCCTTTTGCAACTGCTTGCCTGAGTATACGGGAGACAGATGTCAGTATTGTAAGTAATCTTCACAAACTCTTAAATCTTGATATGTAATACTCTTAAATCTGGATTTATAATAGAAGTTCTATAAAATGGAAGTTTAACATGATTTGAGTGATTTTTCTACGACATGCTTTGGTAAACTTAGCTCCAAAATTATTCATACTGCTAAGGGAATGGAATCTGATGTATTCGAGTGGTCTTTGAACATACTTCTGCAATATCCATCTCCATGTGTAGGTGAAGAGCTTTTTTAGGAATTATTTATTTTAGTATTTTCATCAATGAATACATACAATGGAGGTGTACAAGACAGCTGACTGTCAGTGGAAATGAGATAATTGTGTTAAAATTTTGTACTCCAACTTCTATTTGTTATCTCATGCTGGTGGAATGCCTAAATGTAGTTAATTGATATAGCTGGTTAAAGAATTTGTCTGGTATCCCTTATCTTTGCACACCGACACATGTGTCTTGGACTCCTACCTTTCCTTTCTTTTTTATTTCTAACCCCAGTAAGCAGTATATTGACAACTGCTTTGAGTGTCACGCCTCGATATTCCTTCATCTTGCGCAGTCTAAGATCACCTTGATATGGTTTCTGCCCCCTCCTGGTATTGAAAATCAGGATTTCTAAGTATTATGCTTGTTTAATTCTCAGAACTTACGTTCTATCCTCTGCATCTCAAGTTCTCCATAGTTTTTGATTCCACTGACCCATCAGTCTCTTCTCATTGAGATACTGTTTTCTAAAAGTTTCCATGTCTTTAGAAAGGCTCTTCTCGCTTTTTGGAACTTTCTCTAATTTTTTACTTCTTTTACAGAGGAGAAGTGCAAGATTATCAACTATTAGGCCTTCTGTTCTTACTCTGTTTGTATGTCTTTTCTCTCCATGTTTTCTCTTAGCATGGGTCACCATTATCTGTTTTCCAGTGACTCAAGACATTTGAATACAATTTTGAATTTCTTCTTTTGGTCACTCATTTTAAATTACAGTTTTTCTTCCTCATGTCTCCTCAACTGATGACTCACTAGCAACCCTAACCTAAACCTGATTATTTTTCTGAGATCAAAATTATTTTTTTTAATCTTTTTTTCTGCTCCTGCTTTGCTTTGACTATAACACTCCTAAAATAGAGGACTGTTGTAGTGTTTGTTGTAGAATAGAACATTAAATGTGGAAGCCATCATCTCTTTTGTACTTAATTTAGTGAATTTGCTGAAGAAGGCTAGATTTAAACAAAATGGAAGGCAAATTAGCTGTTATAAAGGTCTGGTTTAGAATTATCTACAAGATACAAAAAGTATTTAGTTTTAGTGAAAGGTCTGTCAAACAAGGAAAGGGTTAGTGTGTATCTTGAATAGGATTTGTACTGAAGTAAACTGAATGTATTTCCAGTTGGGAGACTATGAAATAAATTGAAACCTTTGAATGGAAAACCAGCAGTAATTGTGATTCTCTCCCACTTGGTATTAAACAAACTGCATGGATCCACAAATAACTATCTGCAAACACAATTGGGTATTTGAAAACAGTATAGTACATAAATCATGCACAGACAGACATACAGATTAAGAAAAAATATTTACTTGAGGCTTACCCAAAAACCAAACAAATTGTTTCTAGTTGAATGCTTCTGCAAACATCCTTTTCCTTTTTTTTTTTTTTTAAGAATTAATTTAAATGTAAATTTAGGGGTACTTTTTAAACAGTGCTTATTATCAGATTTGGATTGTCTGCTGACACTTTGGAAAAATGCCACAATACAGACACTCGAACGCATTATAAAATACAAAATAAAATTAAGCTTTTGTTTATTTAAAGCTTAATACTTTTAGGGGAAAAAAAAAGTCTTACAATCTTTTAGAGTATTTTTTTTTTTGTGGCCAATAACAGTTCTATGAAACTGTACAGGTTTGCAGTTACTAACGTGTATATCAATTCACATCTACGATACACACATATGTATGATTTTTGCTTTATTAATCACATTCACTTTGTATGCATGTTGGAATATTTTAATATAGTGTTATTGCAAAGATTGGTTGCCTCTAAGATATCTTTTTCAGTCTTTCTATGATGTGATTGAAACTAGTTCATATGCAAAGGATGATACATGAATGTGCATAGGTATTTCACTCATGCTCCCAAGCTGAAAATATTATTAGTGTTTTTTATGGCAGGGAGAAGACATTTACTTGCGGTATTGCCAGATTGCAAAGACCTTATTTTCCTCATACTTATCGTCTCCAATTACCCAATGCAGAGTTTCTCCTGTGATTAGTTCACATAAGGGCTAATAACCAAAATGTGTGCTCCGTGTCAAGGCACTGGCACTGCTGAAATAAATTTAAGTGAATGAATTTACATAGAATTCTACTAACGTTGTGCATGTTGTTATACACATGTATTTGATGTATTTGAATATAACTCCCTGTTTTAAATTCCGGAAATAAAACATACAGACTAGTTAAAGTTCATTTCTTGTATCATTTAAGACCCAAACAACCTAAAAAATAGAAAACGTTTTCACGCAGTTACAATCATTCAAAGTAGATTATAGTGAGCTCACAAGCTATTTCTTTCCCTGAAACTGAAATCCCTTTCTTTAGGGGATAAAATATATAAAAAGAATTATTTTTGTGTCATTTCAGTCCAAATACACATTTTAGATATGGCAGAAGATTAAAGGTGTTTGTGACTTCAGTCGATACTAAAAACCAATAAAAGTTTAGAGTATGAGCTTCCTATGCCTAGGGTTTGGGTTGGAGTTTTTTTGTCCTAATGTACATGGAAACGTTTCCCCCTTGCAATGCTTTTTTCATAAAATGTCTAGCAATATTAGCTTTCAAACTAAGGTAGTTTTTGCTCAAAAACCAGACCCCCTGCTGCAAATTACCATTCTGTACCTTGAATTCGGGAACAGCAAACAATGAACCACTTCATTTAGTGTCTTTTAAGCCTCTCTGGTTGCTCAGTAGTGATTCCGTAAGTAGATGAATCTACAGCCTGCATAGAGAGGTGGAGACATACAATGAATAATCAAACAGAAATAACTCCTCCAACAGTCAAACTTTGTCCTTTAGCAGAAGTCTTCCAGCACGGTGAGTACCAATGACATGGCAGTCAGGACACGCTTCTCTGAGAGGGGGCAAAACTGAGCACAGAGAAGCATAAGCAAAATGTTTGCCACTTTGGGATACCCTCACAAATCATCCATCTTGAATACATTCAGTAAAATATACCCATTTCAGTAATTTCCAATTTGCTGCTCACAACGTGTCCCCAGTCAACCAGCAGCTTGAGAGTTTACACTGCCAGACTCCAGGCTCAAGTTTGGCCAAGATTTCATTCTCAAGAGAACAGCCTGATAATGCCCTACTTCAAGCTGCTACTGACTCACCCTCAGGCGCATCTTGTGCTTTAAAGGACATGAATTTTTTAGTTTTGACAGAAAGGTAATATTTTATTAATGTGGACCAGTTTAACTCTAAGCTAATAAAAATGCATAGTTCAGAATTGATACGTCTTCTATATCAATTACTTCATCTGTCCCTCAAGAACACCACCAAAAGCTCAACGCAACATGTTAACTACACAAAACTGGAGGAAGTATTAGAAACAGGGAGAAATAAAGACTTTGGATGATTGGGCCCCATTGAGGAGCTTAAAGGACTACTTTTAAAAAAAAAAAATCAAAACAAAGAAAGTTGTCGCTACCACATAAATAAAAATTAACCTAAATGTTAAGATACCAGTCTTTTGTAGCTCTGGAAGCTCCTTCAGTCAGGCAACTTGGTTTTTTTAAAGGGATATGAAAAAAAGGAGACTGCTACTGGTCCTTCTGAAGAGTTAAAGAATTCACTAGTTGAAATCTCAGTCATGCTAACATTTAAGCAGTTAAATAAGATAATGGGGTCTTGCACAGTCTATAAAGATAAGCATGTATGTACTTTTTTGTAGAACTTATGGATTATGTCTTTATGTACTATTATAACTTAATGAAATTTTAATATGTGGAAAAATGAAAATAAAACTTAATTATTTCAAAATACTGTTTCCATTTCAGTTTAGCATAATGCTGTTAATGCTAATGTGAATGTATCAAAAGATTTTTATTCAGCCAATGTCCCATTAAATACATTAACTTTACTCTACTTTTCTCATCAGTAGTCTTTATATTATGTGGAATGTTGCCATAAATGGTTAGACACCTAGAAGGAAAAAAGTCTTTTATTAATTTATCCTTCTATTTCACTTCTCAAGACTACATCATTAATATATTATGTATCTGTTTATGGGGTATTCTTGATTCTTGTAGCTGCCAGTGAGCCACTAGCTGCATTTATCATTTTGTTTTTATTATAGTGCCTTTTAAAACATAGAAAAGTAAGGTATTATTTTTAAATGATACTCCTTAATCTCTTTTAGTGATTAGCTTTCATGTTGCTTGCAGATGTTTGCCACCATTATTGTGTGAATTCTGAATCGTGTACTATTTCTGATGATGGAAGCGTAGAATGTGTCTGTCCAGTACGATTTGAAGGTCCAAAATGTGAAGTGGACAAGTGTATCAGATGTCATGGGGGACACTGCATAATAAACAAGGACAGTAATGACATAGTATGCAAGTAAGTGTGTGAAGCGGGGGGTGATTTTGTTCAAAATCATATCTTTAACAGCGATTATATTGCATTATCCTTTAAATCTCTTACACAGTGCTTAGCCTTGAACTGGCTACATCAGAACAGTTCCTTTGTGTGGCTCCTGTCTTTTTAAACCAACTTTTGGAGCACTCCTCACTCTGGGAAGCATAATGTAGCAGGAGATTGAATGGATCTTCACTTGGAAAAATTGGAATATTTAATAAAATAAGCAGTCAAGTTTTACCACGCTGTTGAAATTTGTTCATTCTGCAATATCTGTGACGGTGATGGAGACATATTATATCCTAATGAAAGCATATGTAGTGAGATGTGCTGGTATATTGCTGAGTGATTAGTTTGTATAATAACAGTTAATTTTCATAGAAGGAAAGATTAAAAATATTTTGTGTAATAAGGTTGCTGCCTGTACTAGCTTTTCAAAGTGGAAATCTAGAATTCTTGCAATCAGTAGATCTTATACATACAAAATCAATATTTTAATATACAGGTAATTATAAGGGAATTCACCGGATTTAATAAAATACGGATTGCTATTTGTATTTCTTTTTTACCATGACAGTTGCACTAATGGAAAGATTGCCTCTACCTGTCAGTTATGCGATGGCTACTGTTACAATGGTGGTACATGTCAGCTGGACCCAGAGACAAATATCCCTGTCTGTCTGTGAGTATCCTGCATTGTGTAGATCATTAGAATATCTGTGTGCCAACGAATAATAAAATTATTATGCATGTGTCTGTATTTTTGATCTCTCTAGGATGTATAATGTACTGGTTGCAGTCACAACTTACAGTACTTTTTATGGCTATTTCTGGTACTTTTTCTGCCTTTTTGGAATATGTCTGTTGGAATATATGACTCAGAGATATATTGTGAATGCATATAGTTACAAAGATATATCTTTTAAGACTTCTAATAATTTCAGGCCAGTTGTAAAGCCTGTTTAGGCATTTGTTCCGGAATGGAATCCGGAGGTACAGGACGGTTGCCTGCCCTGCTTCTCAAAGGTGGATTAAGTCTTTTCTCTTATAAAGTTGGTCAGAGGTAGGGTGGTACACTCCTGTAAGGAACCTGATGGCTAGAGAATAGGAGGAGTAACGTCAGCGTTTATATCCTTTATGGGTCTGAGGATATGCTCATGTATCTCTTGTTTCTGCCCTAACCTTCACGCTGCCCACAGTAGCCTGGCCGTTCTGTGGTGCAATTGCTCACCACTCTCCCTCCTGCACCATTGTTGAGACAATCAGTTAGGATGCTTTTCTTAAGACCAAATATCAAATACCAAAGGAAATGTGATTCTGTAGTCTAGACAATGAAGTACTCTCTTAAGAGGTAGAAAAGCCTACATTTCTAGTCCTTTCTTGAGAGCTATGGTGTATCTTCTTTTTCAGCTGCTAAATATAAAATACAGAAGTAGTCATTGTAGCAAGAAATGAATTTCTTTCCTGCTCTCAGTTACGCTGAGCTACCTAGTCAGACTCTGGGTTGGGGTTTTTTTTGGTGGTTTTTTTTTTTTTTTTTACTTTTGCCTAATAAACAATCCGATCTTTTCTGCACTGCAGAAAAGCTTCATTGTGGACAGTCTTCCACTTCTCAGGACAGTCTGGAGGTCAGAGCATCCTCCAGGAACATATGAGTTGTTGGAAGAGAGAATTGGACTTGAGTGTCTCATTTCCAGGGTGACATAAGTAAGTTATTGTCCAAAGGGATCTGGCCTTACAACGGTGTAAATACAGATACAGACATCCCTTCATTTTGTTGATGTGTATGAGGTAGGTGATCTTAAAAGAGAGTGCCTGTTGTATTCAGACTCTCAAGGAAGTTACACAGAGAAATGCCGAGATTTTGTAGCCTGACCAGTGTAGGAGATGGACCCACGGTTCCTCCCTGTGAGAGCTCAAGCACTTCTGAACGTGCAGAAGGGCAAGACTGTAGTTGCTGTACTGTTGAAGAGAGATGTTCTCAATAGACGTTTGCAGCTTTAGGGTTAGAGGCAGCAGAATGCAGTTCTGCATGGTAGTCCTTATTCAGCTGAAAATGCTTAAATGCTTATTTCTCTTTTCCTTTTTATTTTGATCCAGTCCTTTTTACCTGTTATTTTTATCTCCTTAAATGTCTTTAGTTGAGGACTAGAGAGACTCATAAATCCCAGCAAAAAGAGAATATCACAGCTATAATGTGTAAGGCTCAAATACGATGACTAAGTCTGGTGATTCGTTTGCTTAAACCCCTAGGATGCCTGTTTTGGAAGCTTGTGACTTTTCCTTTCTTTTTCCTTATAAAACTGGCTTCTTTTTCAAATTCATACAGAACACCATAGCATCTCAAGGAAAAAAAAAGTTTCCTACCTTAATTTGTGTATGGATTTACAATACATAAATGCTGCAGCATATGCCAACACTGTTAACAATGCTAAAGAAATGGTCGTGAACATTTTTAAGGCCATTGCAATCTGGATCAATCAATACAAACGTATAGTACATTTGACTATAATACTTCGTTAAGAATGTTACGTTCCTGAACCCATCAGTTAGTATAGGCCCATTGTTTTAAAATTGTTTGATCAATGCTGATGAGCAAAGTTTTCAGTATACTCAGATTGGACCTTCCATGAAAAAAAGAGTATTAATTTTGTTACCTATGGGTGTGTGTGCCTGTGTACGTGTGTGTGTCTTGCCATCATTATATATAATGCGTTTAAAATCTGTTCAGCAAAAGGCAGAATATTTATATAGGTTTATTTTACTGAAATTCTGCAGATGCTCTGTGGGGTTTAAAAGTCAGCGCTGTGACCAGAAAGTGAACCCTTGTGATTACTACTGTCAGAATGAGGGAATTTGCACTTTAACCGCGTTTAATGAACCGAGATGCAAGTAGGTTTAACCTTCCACTTAATGCTGCACATTCTGTGACATCATTTCAGGCCACAGTTCATTGGTTCAAGTCATGCACATTCACATACATTTCACAATATATACTTAATCTGGGGGCTCGTTTCTATAATACACACTTACCCTTTGATAGTTGCACTGATGAGTATATTTAAACATACTTTTGGAGTATCTGTATCATTGGAGGAAGAAATAAAAAACTTTATTTTTAATAAGTGGATTGAAAATACTGAAAATGCCACTTGGCTTTTATTGTTTGCGTTTTGAGATATTTTACCAAGTTAATCCCACACAGCATAAAGTTTAGCAAACAGTGATGTTGCACATGTTCTGTAGTTCAGACCTGAGTTCCTCTTTCTTATCTGCAGAGGGAAAGGAACAGAAGAGCTATTTAGGTACCACTTCAGGAGTTAAGCTTGTATTCATGTCTCATTGTTAACTTCATAGAAATAATGCTGCAAAATAGAAACTCGTAAACAAAAATATGTGAGCTACATCATAACTTTGACTTATCTGATAAAAAAAAAAAAAGTATGTATAAAATAGATACATTTTTATGCTGTATTTCTCTAAAGGATTTTAGGTCTATTTCTTAAAGAGATAATTTTAATCCTCATCAGGGAAAGCAACAACCTTAGTCTTTGAAAATGCTGTAAGGCAGACATACAGAGAGAGATGAAATACCAGTCAGATGAACATAGCTGTACTCAACAGTTGTGGTGCAAAAGCCAGAAGTGAAATCATGAGCCAAAGACCTAGACTTGGGATAAAATATGAAACTTGAACAGCTTTAATCTTATCTCATCTAAATGTGTGGTTTGTGAGAACATAATATGCTGTAGGGATGTGATGTGGTTGTCTGGTGGATAGCAATGACAGTGACTAGGTATGGTGAATAATCTAATTTTTTTAAAAAATATGATCACAGTTCCTTTGTTCTCAAGCATTGAAACTCTATGATTTGAGCTCTCATAAATTTAAGGTAAATAAAGATTAGTGTTCTGACTACCACTTCTTAAACTTTGAAGAGTATGGAGTGGGTCTGTTGATCAGCATATGTATGGGACATGGTTCCTTGGAACAGTTTGTATCTCCTCATATCATACTTGGGTTTTCAGAATAATGCATATAGTTTGGGAATTTTTTTTATTAAATGTATTGTGTCCTGGCTTTGGCTGGGATAGAGTTAATTTTCTTCCTAGTAGCTGTTATAGTGCTGTGTTTTGGATTTAGTATGAGAATCATGATGAAGTACACCAATGGAAAGGTGGAAAAGGGGAAACGTAGAAGAAAAGAAGGTGATAGGGAAAGATTAAATTCAAGTTTCTCTTCAGTATGAGCAAGCGTTTCAGGTGAATTGGTAATCAGATGTTCAAGTTTAAATGAAACTTTAGTAGATAATTCACTTCGCATTCAGAATATAAGCATTAGTGTTCCTGTTGTCTCTTTAGACTGATTGTTGGGTTAGTACAGCCACCACTGTCTGTGTCTAGGAAGTGTTAAGAGAATCTTCGAAATTGCTTCTTTCTTTACAAAGCCAAGGTGGCAAAGAGGAAGAGAAGCAGAGAGTTGTTTGATGGAGTGGAAGACAGTTACAGTGATGGAGAGGAAGTGTAACTCAGTATGTTTCAGTTCTCCTTGCCAACCTCAGTTCAAGCTCCAGTTGTTCCCAATATTTTGTGGTTTTCTGGCATAAAATTAGTTCTTAACTGGAACTTGTTTATAATTTTATCAACCTGGTACTGGCAAGTAGAGAACATCAGGAAGGAATTAAATAATCCCGTGCTTCACGAGAGTCATTGTGTCAGGGAACAGGAGCCTCAAAGATTTTCTGTGGAAGCTCTACTGCATTGTTAGGGAAAATGGTTTCTCGCTCCAACCTGTGTGTGTGGCCACGCTATGTATGACATCTGTCTCTGGTCTCTGAGAGACAATTATCTAAGGGCTAACATTTTTCTTAACCAGTCTTTAATTCACGGCTGGGTGATTTTTAGAAGAAATAGGAAATGTCTGGGTTTATTGTCATTCAGCAGGAACTCCTCTCTCTCTCACAGCCAGATCAGTTGAGAATGCAAACTTTATACATAATCAAGCCCTTATTATCATTCAGTAAAGACAGTAGAGAATAAGATTTATCTGCTCTAAAGGGCAATCCTAAAGCTATAATTATACAGAGGAACTATAAGTCTGTAAGAACATACTCTCCTTTTACCAACCTGTACTGTTAGGGTACATTTTTATTTTAACTTCCTATCTCAAGGTTTTTTTTTAAACTTGAATGCACTAAATATTAGGTGCGTATTGAAAATAGAAGTTGTGCTTTTCATGTAACCAGTTTAGGAATGAATTAAGGCCTTCCTGTGGCTACGTGTAAGTGACCAAAAAAGGAAGGTTTTGTGAAGTTGGTCTCGAGTTTCAATGAATGGTCTGTCACATTTTAAAAGATATGGAATGTACTGTGATTTCTCTTTGGATATAAGGTCCTATGCAATCTAGATTACTAATTCTTAGCATTATTTTTAGGAATATAAAGAACATTTTTCCCTTCTCCCTCCATTATTGTCCTTCTTGCTCAATAACAAAGTTTGTGAGAGAATTTGATATCAAAATGTTAAAATTTGAGGTACTGACCTTTTCTGAAAAATATACCACTGAGGGTGTCTTCTAAAGAAGTATTATCTTACATATAGTTACTGTCTTTTTTAGGATTCACATAATAAGTTTTAAGGATATCTTTAGTACTACTCACTAGTGGATTGGGTGGGCTGTGATGTGTATAACACTAGAAGCATATGAGATGTGTCTGAATTGCTCCAGTAACTTCACAAATCCATTGAAAACAGAATGAACAGGAGATCAGACTCAGATGGGAAATAATCAAGAAATGCTTTTTCTATTTATTTCACAAACTGTCAGTTCCATCTGTTCTGTCAGTCTCTTTTTTTTTTCTTTTTTTTTTTTTTTTTTTACTAGTTACCTTTATTTGCCTCTCTCTTTCCTTCTCGCTAATTATCTAACTGCATACACATCCATGCAAGAGAAGCAAGGTTTAGGGAGAGATTATGCCTTGTATGATACCAATGAAGATAGCTGGAAAGAATTAAAACTTTCAAGTACACAAGTTCATCACTGGTTGTTACATAGGCAGTGCTGTATCAATATCCTTGGTACAGAATATTGCCCTTTCTTACCTTTGTTTCTTTTATACCTTCACTGTTACAATAGGTTGCTATAACTCCATCTTTTTATTTGTATTACTATTATTATTTTCATCTGCGCATAGATGTGGTCTGTTTGTATTATTATTATTATTAGCATCTGCAAATGAATGTGATCAAATCATAACCCGCTTACACTAGGCATTCTAGAGAGATAATGAAGGATAGTTTCTGTTATAAGTTTACAATCAAAAGAAGTTATAAATCATATTGACTCTTATCTAAAGCTAGCTAAATTTAAAGATAACTTTTAAGTCCTTTATTCAGTTTTTGAGCAATGCTGCATGACTGTGGCTGAGGACTTTAAGGTGAAACAAGTAACATTATATTATGGTGGCTACTTAAGAGGACAGCACATTATTCCTTCTTAGGTTACTTTCTGCGTAGAGGTGTGTGCAATTCTGCGTGTCTACAGTTCGGAGCCTCCGTTTCCTGGGTATCATCAGAAACAGAGAGAGAAATTCAGAGGACAACGTACAGCATTAAATTAGTTGCCTGTGGCTAGATGTGTCGACTGGTCAGAGGGCTTCAGGTTGTGCGTGTTGTACTTCTACATTAGAACAAACATCAGTTCTTCTGTAATGAAGAATAAGTCATCCTGGATAGTTTAATTGCTTGCAGTAAGCAGATGCAGGATTTTGAGAGCAAATTAGACACAGAAATCAGTGATCTTTTAGATTAATTAAAAGGCACATACCATACAGGAGCTTGAAAGACAGCACGAGCTTGGTAACAGAGCAAACTGTAAAGTGAGGGGTGGAGAAAGAATACATTGCTTCGTTTCTAAACTAAGAATTTTGGTGGAGTAATAGGTTAAAGACCATAGTGAACAAATAGGGAGAGAACAAGTTGTGGAATTGCTTAAAAGTGATAACAAGAAGTTTGAACTTGGAAGTGGAGACATGGATAAATTCAAAAGAGAATTCCTGCAGGAGTGAAATAAACAGGAGAGATGTTCTTGCCAGCTTTCTGTCCAGTAGGTTGCAGAGAGACAACGTGTGTACCCACACACACGTGTGCACACATGTGCATGTGTTTATGTCACAGAAATCAGAAAGAAAAGAGTGCGTTCCTCTCGATGGAGGAACTTCCCTCCAGCTTGCATTCCTGTGATGCTACACCTTCCTCCTGACATTTCTTTCGCGTTGACAAATCTTCAAATATGAACAGGTTTTCTGTAAGTACACGTATGACTTGTATAAATGCTGTAAGTACACACACAAGCTCATAAATAAATGTAAAACTCATAACTCTGGCAAACCTCGGTTCAAAAAATAAAAAAAGATTGAGGTACATCCGTAGTCCGGTTGTGGACAAGAAAGAGACCGTGCGATCCCCTGATGGGCACTTTCTGAAGGTTGTGTAGAAAAAGGCACTGCAGCGTAGAACAATTGCAGCGTTGAGAAGACTGCCTAAGAGTAGAAGGCAGTTGTAACCATGACAGGCAGCATAAGGCAGAGAACAGAAAATTTTATCAAGTATTTCCTGGGGTATATTTAATGAGCTCCCCAATTACAATTACAACAGGGATTTCACAGTATTATGCTAGTTCTTTGAGAGCTTTCTTTTTCAACTAAAAATGCCTTTGTTATAAATGTCTTGAATTTGAGCATAATCAGCAGCAGGTTATAACTTTATGTTATAGAAGATCTTTCATTCAGTTTGTATCACAAACTAGTATTAGTTCAAGAATTGAATGCAAACAGATGTTTGAAGAGTGGTTGTCAAAGGAAGAAATGAGAAGACCTTGGAAAAGAGTATATACATTTTTGATTGAAAATTTACTAGCGAGGCTGTAATGCAGATATCCTTTGTCGATGAGTTTAAAGTTGTTCGCATAAAACTTGCATAGTAGTTGCTGCTGTACATCACTGCTTACTTTGCTTCTGTGAGGAGAGAAAAAAGTGGTTTGTCACATACCTATTGATCCAGTCATTTCTCATTCTTTTTTTTTTTAACATTTCAGTCTCTTCTTTTTCCTTTTGCTTTGTTGCTCAGTGTAATTTCAGCTACAGTAATAGTCATCTAGACATGCTTAATTTTTATATATTTACTCTATGTTACTATTAATACTTGTATAGCGTATGTACTGTACACATATTGCTAATAGCATGATGTTTAATGACCCTCAATTACTTCTTTTTCTTACCTTGGGGTGATAGAGGCTGATTGCATCTGAAGGCTTGTTCCTATGCAGTGAACAGCATAGAGCCGCTGTGAATGATGATTTGTACAGTAATGTCATGCACAAATTAAAATTCAGGGTTAAAGTCACATTTTATTTTTTTCATGTACGTTGTTACTAACTTAAGATTCTTTGAGTTCCTCAAAAGTAACTTTCTGTTGTTTTGCCTGCTTTTGGATTATGTAATTTTCCTATTCTTATTTTATTGGATTGCAAGGTAATCTGTATTTAATTTTCAAGTAACTGTACAGCTTCTATCCCATAACTTCTGTGTCAAATTCCTTCACTTTATTTTCCTTATAAAGATAGAAAGTGATGCTCATTAGACAAAAGTACTAAAATGTCATCTGTTCATGTATAAAATAATTATGGAAAAGCTATTATTTGAAAATAATTAAACCCTACAATATAGGAGAAGGTACAGGATGTGCTATCGATCAAAGTTGGGGAGGATTTCTGGTCTTTCATTTTTATGAAAGTTCTTTGTATATTTGAGGGTCTATCTGTGGATATAACTTTATAATATCAACTCCCTGTATGAAGTATTGCTAAATTTATTATAAGGAATAGTTTAGTAATTTAGTTTAGTGTGAGGATTTTGTCCTCCTATGTCATCCTACAGAGTTTGGGCGACAAACGGGATTATTTTGATTTCCGTCTTTCGATGCAATTTAATACCAAAAATAAATAACAATAATCCAGATGTTCTCTTCTCTCATCTTAAAAATAGTTTTAATATTAATGATAAGACACGTTCCAGTGAAATTTTAATGTAAGTGTGCTTAAAATAGTGACGCTGGATACTTTCATTAGGATGTTTTACTATATATTGCTATCTATGCCGTGACTAAAAGTAAAAGCAAAGGTAGAAAATTACTTTGTATAATGAAGAAATATCATTTATAGGTAAGAAACATTTTCAATTCCCCTTCCACCTCTATTTTGTAATGAGTGTTTCACAGATTCTGTTATACTTCTATACTAATCTTTCAATGCTACTTTCTGTCATTTTTTTGATACACAGTGGTATATTGAATTGGAAAGCAGTTGTCTACAAAAGCACTTTTAACTGCATATTATGCTTGCTATATTATATTTTTATGACAATGCCTGTGGCACAAAAAAAGGGGAAAAAAAAAGAGAAACAAAAATGAAAAAACTTGCACACTGCCACCAAATTAGCCTTTTTACTAGTTTTTTTCTATTTGTTCAGACATTTTGTAGTCAAATGGTTCCTTTTGGTCAAGTGCCCATATAATTGCGTTTAGAGCGTTTCAGTACACTGACCTGTAAGGGTTATACAAAATAGAGGAGAGACACATTCTCTCTCATGAATAGATCCTGTTAACAACAGAGTGGTCAATCTCTGAAATGTAAATATCCTAATTCTATGTATTCCGTGTTACAGGCAGGATGCCTTTATAATTTCAGTTTAAATTTTTTTAAAACATCTCTCTTCTGTAATAGTTTCCTCAAAATAAATAATTCCTATCACATACGCATTCTGTATCTCAGAACGTGTGTCCCAAGCAGTCATCTCTTTCTAAATGTAGAATTAAATTGTAACAGAGGGAGCTGTATCATAGTTTTATTAACGACCTTGGCAGCAGACCATGCACAACCTTTATTTATTACATTCCCTTCCAGTTTTTGTGTTGTCATTCTCTACGATATTGTTGCTTTTTGATCTGTTCACCCATTCTGTTGGGAACCGGAAATTTGCACCTTAAGATGCTCACTGTAGTGCCTTGCACCACTCAGCTGGCTCCAAACTGTCCTTCATTGTCAAGCTCCCCATCTGTTTCCATCTGTATTTGTTTATGTGTAGCTCAGATTAGGCATTATCACTGTTCTTTCTTCACAGTTCTTGACAACATGAATTTCTTCAATGAAACCAGCGGCTTTGTGTAGTTCTGCTTCATTAATGTCTTTTTGTTTGCCCGTAGTGCAAATGTCCTATCTCTGACAATACAACTGTTGGCAATGCTACAAAACAAAAAGCTCCTGGTACCAAATGATTTGGAAAGGTACAAAATACTGTGCATCAAACTGAACCAGAAGTCAGTTCCCATGCTAGGTACTGAGCAGTCTGAGTTTAAATGTCCTAATATCAGCACAATTTCTGTCTACAGTATCTGAAGACAATTGAAACTGGTTAAGACCTGCTCATTTCCCATGTTCCTACATGAACAGTTGACCATGTCCCAACCCCATCATTATTCATGTGCCTGCTCATGGCTAATTTTCTGTGTCAAATTCCCTTGCAGACAACATACCTTTCCCCTGAGGTTTATTTCTTTTTTCTATTCTGTCTGCCCAAGACAAGTCTTTAGGAGCTTGCTGAACCATAAAAGGGCAATCATTTTACCTCTGAGTATAGAAGGGAATGACTGCCATACTGTCAGCTTCAGTCCCTTTGGAGTTTATTGGAGACAGCGAGCATTTGGAAAAAATGAAAATGAAGTGGCAACTAGCTATCAGGTTTTTATGAGATTTTTATCAAATACCTCACAAGTGTTTCAGTATTGCTGACTTTTGCAATTAAAATGCCAAGATAGGTAAAGAACTGCTAATATACTTACCTCTTTTTGTTTCTCTGTTTACTACATCTATAGCTGTAAGATTTCTTTCTTCACCAGCTGTTCTGGTGTCATATCCGCTGTAAGATTCTGACGAGCATAATTGTACAGTATACACAATTTTCTCATAAGCTTATACTTGCACACTTCATGGTGATTCTTTTGCTAGTCTTACTATCTTATATACTTTAAACTGTTTTAAGACAGGTTTATAGCAATTATTCTCTTATACAGCAGAAGCATTTGAAACCTTCAATATAAGGATTTAGGTACAAAGTTAAGATATGTCTAGCTCTCAAAGAAATCTTTCCCTTTCGATAGTGTAATATTAAATGAAAATTGCCTCTCATAACAAGCTTTAATCACATGAGCTGAATCCCCAACAGCAATGATGCAAAACTTCCAGTAAGAAATATAAAGACTTTATTTCATGGTTGTCACATGCCAACAGTTTGGATCCCAGTAGAGTATTCTAAGTATAAAGATTCATAGTGTTTCTGTACAAGCATGGAGGTATTTATTTTGCAGCCATATGTTGAATATTGATTTTTTGAAAAAAAAAGTTCCTTCAATAGTATCTTTGTAAGGTAGGCTGTCAGTGTAATCATTTCCATTTGATATAATTACCAAAAAGAGATCTGTAACAAAAAAAAAAAATGAAAAAAAATGGGGGAACAGTTCCATCAAATCCATCCTTTAAAAGATTAAAATCATGTGTTCCATGTGACTTAGAACGTGCTGAAGTGGTGGTAAGTAGGAGTGGAAATGTCACTCGGGTTCAGTTCTAAAAGATATCATTGTGAACCATAATGTGCGTAATCAATTAGTAATTGGGGAGTTCCTTTGCAGTGAGGACATTTATGTGTGTATTTATCATGTTTATTTAAGTAAACAAACTTATTTCAATAAACATTAACAACTTCCAAAATATAATGCAATTTATCTATTGTGTCAAAAATTTTGAACGAACTATCAATTAATAAACATGTTTTTAAAGACCACCTATGCCTTACCTCTGTAGAGTTTGCGTTAAGCACCTTCGTAACATATCTTACCAAAAATGAAATTAGTTCCTCCCCAAAACGCTCAAACTTCATATGAAACCCAGTAAAGAGTCCATCTGAATGTTGGATTGTGCTGGAATAGGCTTAGGAGCAAAGAGAGAAACTGGCCATTCTTCTGCAGAGATCAGCAAAGGCAAAAGAGAGTCAAAAGCATCACCAGCAAAGCTGGCTAGGGCTTTCCTGTAAGAATTCCACAATTTTTGTCTGGAATATTTTGTACCTTTCCAAACCTTTTTTGTATTATAGAACAATGTCAGTCATTAAGCATGTCTGCTTCTAAACTCTGCAATTTGTGAAATCCTTAGAAAGGCATCAGGTAACAGTAGTTCTTAGAACTGTGTGGAAGGTAATGCTCTCTTGCATTTTCCTAAAGATAAGCCACATTGAAATTCATAAATAATTCAAAAATACTTAGAAAAAATATGATTCATTGCACAATGTGCAACAGAGGCAGATGAAAAGTGACTATTTCCCGCCGTTTCCGCAAGGAGAGTTTGAAGTTCTGTGGTAAACTTAATTATATTTACAGCAGGATGAATATGCAGTTGAATTTCATTCAGGTATTTGTTTCCATTTTTGATGGATTTGCTGAGTTGGCACACATGGGCTCCTTGTGTTTGCTTGTACGCGTGGAGAGTCCCAATTGAAGAAATATTTGCATATTGATATTCACACAAGGAAATTATAGCAGAATAACTTTGTGCTTATCTGGGCACCTGGCTCATGAACCATATATTCTGAACACGAAAAGTATTCAGGGCCCTCTGAAGCTGTAGATACTCCTGGCCCTTCCGGACAGCGCTTCATGCTTTAACTCTCACACCAGCTTACACGCGTGCACACACACACATATATATATTTCTACAAATACATATCTAGTTATACAATTCAGAGTTAAAAAAGTTAAAGCCATTAAATTGTAGAATTTTCAGGAAAACGTTTAAATCTGAAAGTAAAGAAAAGGGGAACTTCAGTTAATTTGTGAATATTAGTCAAAGATAGGTCTTTGTTCAAGCAAATTATTACACCCAGGTCTGTAAGAACTATCCTGCGGTAAACTGCATTATTCAGAGCAACAGGGGACAGCAGAACTGGGGAAGGAGCCAATTGGTATGGATACCAGATGCTTTGTGTGATACAGACGTGGCTGTTAGAGCTTCTTGATCAAAGCTGTACCTAAACCAATATGGTGCAAATAAAGTGCCTTAGCAAATCCACTGTGCTGGACTCAGTTGGCTATGTGTGCACCCAGCTCAAGTGTTCCTTCGTTATTGTGTTGTAGGTGGTAGTTGGTTTAGTAGGACGCTAATATACCGTTGATTGTCTGTTGTTTTATCATTCAAGAATTTTAGAAAAGGACTCTGGAATGAAGATTGCAGTGATAATAACAGGAATTGAAGATACAAAGCTGTAGTTCCAAACTAAAAACCTACTCAGTGTTGTAAGTGCCATGCCAGAGTACTGCTGACTCCTTCCCTGAAGCTTATCGTTTATTTCAGAGAATCACTGTTGCCATTCGCATAGCTCTTGAGAAGATGCTGGTGGTCTTTTTAGTAGGTTAGTGTGTTAACAGCTGCCATCTATTAATTTTACCATCTTAATTGGATCCTTTTAGATGTTCAGCCAACTGGTCAGGCACACAGTGTGAGAGGCCAGCTCCCAAAAGCAGCAAGTCTGACAATATCAGTACAAGTAAGTACTTCAAATAACTGCTATCACTTGTCAAACCTGGCTCAGTTTAGACATTTTAACCTGGTGATGTTGTAGAATGTGAGTTTGTGTCATGAAATGTGCTGGTTACCTGTATTTAAAAAAAAAAAAAAAAAGGATTTTTTTTGATTGATATTCAGCGTTTCATGAGCTGGTTGGGATACAAGCCCTATGCTATACACTCACTTCTTCAAGGGCTAACCTGCACTTTTCTTAAAGAAAATGTATCAAGTGGCAAGTGCTCGGTGATATCACCGCTGTGCAGAGAACTAGTACGAGACCTCTGACCATTTAAGTCCTACTGAAAGCATCAAAAATAGAGTTGTAAGTAGTGCATAACTTTTGCATTGGCTGTCTGCAGAGGTTTGAGTTTTACCTACTGTGAAAATCATCCTGGAAGTAAGAATAGCTCCTGTCGTATTTTTTTTAAACATGTCTCTAAGCATAAAAAGGATGGTATTGCTACACTTTTGGCAGTTTAAACTGGACAAGGTTCCCTGCGGTGCATTGAGTATGCTGATGGTACCCTGCTGTACGTCTCCCCGTCACATTTAACCCAACTGGAGCAGTAAAATGAAGCCCACTATTCAGGTCAGCTTGATGCTTAGATGAAATCTTTCTAGCAATCCAGATAAGTGAAATAACACTTAGAAGCTGGAAACAGGCAAAAAAAAAAAAAAGCAGCCAGAACCTAGATCAGTAGTTCATGTTGAGGAAATACCTGCTACGATTTGGGAAATGGCTGTTCATCTTGTGCCTGCTGCTAGACCCCAGGTGGCACCGTGGTCACCAGGTGGCAATTCATGCCTGGCGGGCTGTTTTTCAGGGTGTTTTCTTTAATGTTTACCTGCCAAGACAAAATTAACTTTTTTTTTTTTTTACCCTCCTAAGTAGAACTTAATCCAGTTATTTGTCAAATATTATCTTAAAATATTATTGTTGTAATATCCTTTACATGCTGAATCTTCATCAGCTGAAGTGAACTCAGGATGCTTCAAGTTTTTATTCAGTAGTACTTTGTTTCAGGACAGACAACACGACTTGGCTTTCAGTAAGCCTTCAAGGGGAATTCAAGGCATCTTTTTCAATTGTTTGTTTAGACTGCGTTTAATGTAGAGCAGAGACTGCCAACAGCTTATTTTTTTTAATAAATCGATAAATGTAACCAATGAAACAACCAGCTATACTTTTGTTTTCCACCAGTTAAGGATTGTGATGTTAAAGGAAATGCATGCCATTCCACATTGGCTTTATACTGGAGTCCTGTAGTTTATAGGGACCATTTTTTTTATGACATGAAATCATTTTTTGCATGTATTTCCTTATTGCCAGATACTTACATGAAAGGTGAGAAATTTTTAGAAGGGTACCATCGCTGACCTTATTTTTGCAGGCAGTATCATTTCGGTGAAGTTATCTGCCAAAATAAAGTTAAGCCCATTTTCTTCTTCCCTGTTCCCTCCTCTCCTTTAACATTGCTGTCTGATCTGCGCACTGTTTTTCTGCTACATTAAGCATTATTGTAGTTGCCTTGATTGCCTATATCAACATAGCAAAATTATTGGCTCTTGAGTACAATGCAGTAAAATGCAGGAATGCACCAACCATCTAGAAATGAATATTGCTTACTACTTTTCATTTTCCCACAAATAAAAGTAATAAATGCGTATAAATGCTAATAATGGAGTTCTTCAATCGGAGCCGTGCCTACTGAATATTTTAAATTAATAGTTGTGTGACTTAAATAAACTACCGAAGATGATCGTGGCAGTTAAAGTCAGTGGCCATGCCACTCCAATCCAAATTGATCAGCAATTCCACACACCTTCATACAGTATCGCTGCAAATGAGGGCAGGGAATTAGTCCAAAATATATTGGTATCCAGAAAAAGGAAGCTCCTGATTTGTTCATAAAAGTATTTGTGTGTACACCGTTATCTGTAATGATATTTTTTTCTTACTGATCAACATTACAATATCAAATCAGTGGAGCTCATCATGTGAAATTACATCTATTGGTGAGGGAAATTTTTTTTTTAAAATTAATTTAACTGTTTTACAGTTGTGAAGAAATTATTAGATGCAGCTGTGAGTGTTCAATGATATTTCTTTTCCTTGTTTTAGGAAGCATTGCAATCATTGTTCCTCTTGTTTTACTGGTGACTTTGATCACTACTCTGGTAATTGGACTATTTCTTTGCAAAAGGAAACGAAGGTAAGTAATTTTATATTAATGTATGAAGTAAAAAAGTAAATCTTTAAAGTATGTGCATCTTTTTGATATTAAAAAATTCACTTTATATATGTTGAGCCGATATTAAAAAAAACACAATAAACAACCCAAAACTTGTTTCTGGATGCAGTGAGTTAGTTACATTTTGGTTCTTGCTGGAGCAACGATGTCTATTATTTATACTTACGTTCCATATACACTAGATAAGAAAATGTAGTTCTTTTCTCATCCAGTTTGCTCCATCCTGCCAACGCTGTACAAGTGTTAATAATTTTATCCGGAGACTTAGTGAACTTAGTAAGCAGAATTAATGTATTTCACTGGAACCACGTAATTAATGGTGTTCATGTCTACAAATACATTCAGATAGAGCCTGTGCAGAATTTCCAGTTTCTAGTTACAGTTCACTTCAATTTATATACTTCGATTAGTTCTTTTGAATTTTATGTTATAGTGAAGATGTAAACAATGTTCAAAGTATCTGCTGTAGAGTCCCAAGCCTTGTCATCATTACTGTATTTAGTATCTTGCATAGGAAGCCAAATTCCAGCAATGAGCAGTGAATCTTTTGTTCTCTTGAATTTAGCTGTCTTAGAGCTGATAATGAACTTTGGGAGTATAGTAGACATTTTGACTTTGGCCATTTCTTCAAAAGCCATGTTGGGTGGCAGGGGAAGTAAGGGTGTTTCTACTGTAAGCAGGCACCTGAGAGAGCTGCTAACTTTCTCATGTTCAGAGAAATGAGAAAGTGATGGTAGTGGCAATGCAGATTTTAACAAGGAAATATTCCAGATAGTAAGGATGTGGCCAACTAGGGAAAACCTGGGCTATTTCAGTCTTCTAGATTAAAAGAATCTTTTAAGTCACTATCATCTGGCATTATGCATAGCAAACTGTGTGGTGCTAACTAATAAGCATTAATTTTTAAATCCTTTTTGAAAAGCCAACCATATAAATGTATTCCCTGATCATACTGTTAGTAACACTGACCCTGCCGGGCTCCATGGGTGTCATCACACGCTGCTGTACCTAAAGACCAAATTTAGTGACAGCCAAATCCCAACAACCAGTTGCTAGTCTGTAAATTGTTTAAGTGGAACAAGATCTTGAGAATAACTTGTTAAATAATAGATCTTCACTAGCGAAATAGAACTAACCTCAATAAACAACTTTTTTTCCTTAAAATTATATTTGAAAATGTATTTTAGGGGTTTTCTTTAATCTTTTCAAAGAAGACTGTCAAGTATTAAATTAGGTATAGATGTTCAACACTTGTGCGCTACAGATAAGGGCTTATTTTAGGAAACTTTTTTTCTATGCCATTTCTGAAAAATACAGATCATTTAGTGTACTGGATTTCAGACATTGACTGCATCTTTCTCGACCAAAAAAAAGGACTTGACTATTATCATCCTGACTGTGACCTCCCTGTTATTCCCTTGTAATTATAGAGAACATATTGCATTGGGAAAAATTACCCTCTTGAGGTTATTTCAATTTCTCAGACTAAAATCACCTCCTCACCTAAACAAAAAATTAATTTGGCAACTAAAACAATTCAGCTCAATGACTTATCTGTACTGATATCTAACTCAAGGTTAAAAATAAGAGTCTATCTTTTATTAAAGTTTGGAAAAATTCAAGTTGAACTTCAGCTTTCCAATAACCACTGGCAGGGAATACAAACTGGAACTATGACAAGTTCATACATTTTTAATGCATTGTAATGAAACCATTTGCTTGTCCTCAGATTACAACTGACTTTGGGCAACTGATTTCAAATGGAAGTGAAATGAATGAGCAAGGGAACATGACTCATATGCGCTCCATCTTCATTACTGCAGGGAATTTGCAATGAATTTTCAAGGCTTTCCTTGGGAAGTAAGGGAAATCTCGAAACAGTAGGGGGAAGTCAGGGTTATAGACAATGAATGAGCACTTTGTATGAATTCATATCACTACGGCCAAACTGAGAAAAACAATAAAAAGCTACTTCCATGTTATGTGAGATCTACATATAGACTCAGATTGCACTTGGTCTGAAAAATGCAAGGATTTTCTGATTGTCTTGGCAGGAAACACTTTTTCATCCTGTTGGTCTTAATGATTAAAGAGAAGTAAAGTAAAATTTGTAGTGTTTTAGGATGAAGCATCCAAGAAATTACTTGTAAAGTCACTAGCTTTTTTTTTTGTGTGTGTGTTTATGCATTACAGAACAAAAACTATCAGAAGACAGCCCATTATAAATGGAGGAATCAATGTAGAAATCGGCAATCCGTCATATAACATGTATGAGGTGGGCCATGATCACACTGAAGGTGGTCTTTTAACCTCAGATTTTACTGTAAATGCAGAAAAGGTAATTTTTTCTTTTTCTAATGGCAAGATCACTACCTATTTTGTCTTACAAAGGTTTTGACTTTACATGTGATTAATAGAAACATAAAACAATGATGTTTAGATTTAGCTCCACAATGAATAGAAAGGTGAGTTGGCTTTCATTAGAATAAACTTCATGTATACATTAACAGCTGTTTCGCAGTTTGATGCTTGCTGATGAACAGTATTCCTAGTGCTTGCATTTTTCCAAAACAGAGTTAGGACTAAACTATGGAATGAGTTTTTTGTCATAGACACATCTGCTTAAGTTGCCAACTCGTAACCTATCTTTTTAGTCTAGTTGCAAATGCTGAATGGAAATATATTATTATACAGTCTGTCTTTTGAAGTGTGAAAGAGTGTATTCATACATCTGAGACTAACTTATTTCATATATGAAAACTTCCAAAAGCATAAAGAATTCAGAGTCCTGGCTGGGGTAGATAGATCAAATGTTTACACAAAGCTAGTAAGTATTATCATTTTCTTGTAAAAGATGCTGTCACTTCTGCAGCACCACTCTTCAGTGATTGAACTCCCTGAGCGATGTGACATGGGATGAACGGGGTAATGCTGCGATATCTTTCCTAGAGCTCTGTAATCAGACATACACCAAAGGGCAGCCATCATTCTGTGGCATTTCTGACAAAGCAATAACCGGATTACTGTTAGCTCTAGGAACGACATCGCTGAATCGCATAGTCAGTGTGCTGAATACAAGAGGTAAGCTGAAAATGGAGTTACTCGTTGGAGGAAGAGTAACTGAGCCGATGCTTATTGTGAAGTCTGCCTCTAATCCTTAATGGAAAATGACTTTAAAATGCTGAATTTTATTTTCTTACTGAATACAAGAATTTTTGACGCTGAAGAATACCTGTAAGTAGACTTTTTTTTTTTAATGGTAGATCACTCTAGAATAATGGTTTTAATCAGTGCACTGTTTATTTAACAGTGTTGATAAGTACACATGGAAGATGCTCTATTAGGACAGAAACTAAAATTTTCTGTTTATACAGGCCAGATACATAGGGGGAGGGCCCACTGCATTCAAGCTTCCCCACACAGCTCCATCAATCTACCTAAACTCTGACTTGAAAGGACCACTATCAACAGGGGTGAGAAATGATGATTCAAATCCATTTCATTCCACCACAGCCCCCTTCTAAAGAAAGTTTGTCTGTCATTTTAGAATAGAGGCATTTTTTTCTGTTTGTTTTTAATGTTGTTTTTCTTCTTTTAATGCCAAGAAGAATGACAGTAAATAATACATTTTCTATTTGAAATAAAGGGTTCCTCTCCGCATACAAAATTTCATCTGTGTACCCTTCATTATAACATGATCTAAGACTGCAAATGTGTTGTTGCGAAGGAATGCAAAACCAGTACGCAATGTGATGCTTTTCCATAGCATTGTGTAAGTTTAGCGTAGCATTCACAGCCATGAATCTTGATAGACTTGCAATTTATATGTAATTACAGGTATTTAGCGAAGTTTTTCAAACTGAAAGAAGTTCCCAAATAAATGAAAACAAGTCCTTTTATTTTAAAGGAATTTGATACACACTAAAATGAGCAATTTCCTTTAATAGTTCCAATGCAATTATCAATTGTTCAGCTTTCAGTCAATTTTTATCATAAAATAGTTACTTTTAACACATCAGAATTTGACTACAATTTAGCATGATGTTTACAAACATTGAGATTTAAAATATTAAAAAGGGACATCAATCTGACATTCATTTTCATGTGCCTCAGTATATATATTCATCTTTTGTGCCATTGGCATTCTTGCATGATTGTAATATGTTGTATTTGGAAGTTTAGCAATTCTTATAGGGTATGGTATTTCTGATGGAGCACAAAACCCTGGATGATGAAAGCTAGGCTATATGCCCATGTCTAACATTAACTCTTTCTGTTATTCAAGTCACTCCAGTTACTTTCTGTACCTCACTGTACTGCATTATGCTATCGGTACCCACTCAAAGACTCAATAGAGCCTACTATTATATATAATTTTAATAGCTCCATAAGGCACTATATAGATTCCAAGTGTCTCTGTCTGTTGTGGTTATCATCCTTAACAATGACTGTCAATGAAATAAAAATTCCTGTCAATTGAAATAAAACTAAACTTCTGTTTCACTAAATTTCTGATGATAATCATTACAACAAACGTAAAAATCTCTAATTAAATGGGGACGGACAGGTATAACTGAGAGTTTGCTCTCATAAACTACTACAGCAGTTTATTGCATATTTATATTCCATTAATATAGAAGAGTAGCTTCTTCCTTCTTTCTTTTTTTTAAAATAAATGTCACTCACCTTTTTCTGCCTCCATTCCATGAAAGTGTGAAAACCCAGGCAATCACTGTCATCTGTAATAAATGGAATAGGCAGCTTTTAACTAACTGAGTAGCTGCCTTAGCTAGCCAGCCTAAGGAATATCTGAATCCTTGGTTCAGAATTGACCAACAGGGAAGGCAAGAACGAAGATTCTAGACATCTTTCATTCCTTGTTAGCCAGGGTGTATTTGCAAGTCAAGAAAACCTACCCGCTTCTGGTTTGGGTAATGTAAAGTTTAGCCACTTCTTACGTACACCAAACAAATTACTTTACCTATTTTATAGCTTGCTGGTGTTCCACTCAGTATTTGTGTAAGCAAAGTTCTGCTGTTTCATTAGTTACAAGAAAGAGGAAGACTTTGACCATAAGGTACCCGTTCCAGTTATTATAGGTAAAAAGCTGAACATCGAGTTGGATAGCAACGGTCTTCTAGGAGACCATAAACGCACAGAGTATAAAGGCATTATTGGAGACGTTTACATGATAAACCTTAGATAGTGATTTCTCCTTAGCGTGAGTGACAGGAGAGTAAGTTTTCATCCATGTTATACGTCGCTCTCTGCTGTCAGACTCAGGGGATTTCTCACATGCTGAAGTGCTTTGCAGAATTAAAAATGGAGTTGGCCTATACTGAAGTACCACTCATTTCAGTAGATATTTTTATTACGGTCCAAACTACCAACACTGTTGAGAAAATACTTCTCAATCTGTAACTACTATGATATATTAACAGTTATGCTGGTTTATTATTAAAGTTTAATTTTCATTACAAAAGTATTGAATTTTTGGTCAAATCATGTTGTATATTTGGGCCACAGAATTCGAAAACATGGTCAGCTATTGATGGGATGCTGATGTCTTAGAACAGGTAATATATGGAAACTGTTGGTTGCAGTTTTCTACTGTTAAACTTGTCACATGGTCTCACAGTGCACCTTCTCTATAAATTTCTTCATATCTATTCTGAAATCTTCCAGTGTAATAAGGTGGACAAGTCAACTTCAGAGACATTTTTCAAGGTTTTTTGTTTTATTTTTTTCATTGTTTTCATGGTTTTAATATCATAATATGCTGCATGTCATGTCACTGATTATTTTAATAGCATGTCTCTCATCATGAATTTAATTTTTAACTAAATAATTAACTCATCAGGTTTGCAGCAGTCCAGGTATCTATTAAATATGTCCAATTATATTTTGTGTGTACTTGTTCTTGCTTTAACAAAACCATTTCCATTTCCATAAATGTTTATTTTGGTTTAATCCGACTGATCTAATGTATGTTTAATTTCTCTGCAGACAACAAATTACGCCAATCCAGTATATGCAAAGTTATACATGGATGGACAAAACTGTCGAAACTCCTTAGCAAGTGTTGATGAAAGAAGAGAACTCCTTCCAAAGAAAATAGATATTGGGATAAGGGAATCTGTGGCATAACCTGCTGTAACCTTTTATACTCTGTATAAATGTATAAAATATAAGGATTACTTTTCTATGTACCAACAGTATTATAATTGTTTTGGCATCAGCATTACCTCTGTTTTTTGTTTGGTTGATTGTTTTCTGGGTTTTTCTTTTGCTGATGACTTTTGACTGACCATTTGTAAGGTATTTTTATGAAAAAGAAACTGCACTACGGTACAATTTACAACAATGCTGCTGAAATAACACACCTTTAAATTTGTTAAAATTGCAAACAACATATTCGTTTGTAGCGTGAAAATGAGCAATCTATTTTCTATGAACTTTTTTGGTTCTACTTAATCAATGAAGATGGTATCTGCACTTTTTCATTATGTAGTCTGGAAGCTGTAGTACAGTGTGTAATTTTGTTTATTTTAAATGGTGAAAGAATGATTGAATGGTCTACTCTCTTCTTTGTGCCCATTAGAATTTCTCTTCAGATCCTGATAAAGCTAGATAACTTTTCACAAACAAACATAACTTGCTTTTAAATTAGCTTTAGGTTGCCAACAAGTAAACAAGACTATAGAAATGAAACATCTAATGATCTGCATGAACACAATGATTATGTTTCAGAAATTCAGTGACTGTACATGATATACTAAACATATATACCATGTAAACAAGCTTTGTATTTATTAAAACCTTATAGAACATAGTAAAGATATATCTTGGAAGCTGAAACCTTACTTGCTGTGGGACAAAGCATATGAACTCCAACAGTCCTGTAGGACAGTAGCCACCCGAGAGCACAAGAGGGCATTGCCTACACATGCATTATATGTTTATTCACTTAATCACATGCATTACTTATGGATTAATAATTCCCCAACACATACCAAGCAGTAGGGAAAAAACCAAACCCCAAACCTTAAGCACACACAGATGATCACAGCATTCAATTTTGACAATCACAAATAAGTCATACCTGTTTAGAGATGTAAACAAATACAAAACAAAGCAGTTTCTTTAAATGAAGGTAAACTGTGATATTGCTGAGGTAAAACATAACCAAACTGCATATTAGTGAAACCTTTCCTGAGCCTGAGTTTCAATAGTCTGGGTTAAATATCAAAATCCGATTATCGAAAGTGAAAAGCATCAGTATCAGTTTCCAGCACTTGCTCTGACCTGGTCTGCTTTCTGTTGTTGCTAAGCGGAAAAATCTGACTCACCTTTTTTAATTTTATGGAAATAAAGAATACGATTTCTTTCAGGTTTGAACTGAATCGAAATATTTTATACATAACTTTAAAGGCACAAAAGACTTATTCACACATATATACTGCGGAGGACTCTTCCTTCCTCTGCTAGACATGACTGACTTTTAGCTATCATAATATATTAACCTAACAGATTAAATATGTTTGTGGTTGCTCTTTATTCCCTTTGTACAAGCATTACAAAAATAACTGCTGTTTTATAAAAGATTTTTGTTGTACTATTGTGCATGCATACTACCTATTTCTAAACTTTGCCATATTGGGGCCTTTATAAAACTCTTGATTTATGTAATACTAGTGCAATTTTGCTTGAACAATGTTATGCATATCATAAACTTTTTCAGGTTCTTGTTTAAGTACATTTTTTTAAATTGAACAGTATTTTTCATTTTGGTTATAATAGTCATTTTGCCTATGTTTCTACAATGAAGTGTTAAATACTTTATAAAAAAATTGTTGACTGATTTATTTAAATGAAAATCTACATACTTAATTCAGTGTGTTGACTAATTTTTAAATTTAACTTATCAAATGAAAGCTAAAGAAGAGCAAATTGAAGGGAAAGAATATTACTTTGTACAGATGGCTAAATTCCTTTTCTTAATGACAATTTTTGCTTTTTATACAACTTCTATTTCAATGTTTTTGCAGCTCTGCACGTGTTTGGGTAACCTAGGTGTATAGCTGTATATTATGTCAATAGAATTTTGAAATTATTTTATTTTCTATAAAAATGCTGTATTAAATAGTTTCGTACCATACAGCTATGATTCAACAGGTTCTGCCTTTATTCGGCTGACATGATCAGAGATGGATTTGCCCCTCAATTTTTGCATAATTGCAAAGTTGTTATGAGGCATAAGTAGTTGGTCTTTTCAGAAACATTACTGTTTATTTTCTGGCAGAGAATTTTATATATTTAATACTCAGGTAGAACTAAATTTTAACTAGTGAGTGTACAAGTAACATGAGTTTGAAATCACAAACTCTTATATGGACCTGATGAAATGTATTTATTGTGATGTCTCATGTTTCCTTTCAGTGAGACATTTTTATTTACTTTACACTTGCTTAAGTGTAAACTACTTTTAAAAAAAATGAAATTTATTTCTTTTCTTGGAAATACGTGGTTGATGTCAGTAGAGCTATTAGATATTATATTAGAACAGAATCTGGTCTTAAGTTTATAGGCAGAGCTTTGATGGAGATATTGAGCTCTACCACTGCCATGCCTTAAAGATCTTTAAATTACACATCGATGTAATAATCCCTGATGGATTTTTTTGTTTGGTTGGTTTTTTTGGTTTTTGGGGTTTTACTTTACCAAGGTTCTCATAGGAACTGTTTCTCACAATCCTTTAACAGCCCCAGAATCCCGAGGCTCTGTAGCTGTGCAAAACTCACAAGGAGCTGGAGAGTGAAAGATTGAGAACCTGATCAATAACCTATATGTACATCCTCATAAATTCAGTAAAATACTTTTGGGCAGGAAATTCTATAAACTTTTACAAGGAACAAGAAAAATTTTTAGCTTCCTACATTTCCATAGCCTTCTCACCGTTATTAATGCCACAGATTCATGTGTGTTTTAAGTTCACGTAAGCTTAGAAGAAAAAAATTGGGATAAATGTGCCTGTATCACTGATTAAAACATCTGTCTCTTCAGGGTGTAGTTGTAAGGCTTTTTGTGGTTCCTTTCCTGAAGATACTAATGACATTTCATGGGAAACGCTAGTACTATACTATTTTACTGAATTCATCAGGGTAAAATTTTTCTCCCACAGTGCAAATAATTTTTCTTAGCAATGTGAAGCAGTTTGTGGGTTCCATAAATATCAGGTATTAAAATTATTCAGGGAAATGGAACTTCTGATAAATCTAATGCTGAAATACACTGTTCATTTACTTTTTACTCTTAGGCTAAGGAATGGTTCCAGGTTCCTGGGTGACCATGATACAGCTCTGTGTCTCTTTTTACTTTCATTACCCACATTTTCATCCAACAGAAAAAAAAAAAAAAATACATGTAAGGTTGAAAGGCGACATGATGTGCTCCATCACCAGCTAGGCTCTTAAATTCTTTGCTGAATGGGGAAGCTCTGTGCAGAACATCAAAAAAAGCATTTCTGCCAAACCTTACGTAGTTGTGTCTAACGGATCTTTTTTTCTCCACAGAGGTTACACTAGTGTATTTACATGTAACACCAGTGCAGTGAAGTCTCTGCCTTGTGACAGACCTCTTGTTCTGTGCAAGAGTTTGCATAAACACTAAATTATGACAACAAAAATTCAAATGACAAATTGAGATGGATGATGCTCATGCTACTTTGATTAGTCGTTTCACGCAACTAAGATTGCCAACATGCATACCGCCCTGTTGATAAACGCACTAGGAAGTGCATTTGAGAATATTTTGATGTGCATTTTTTAATTGGTCTTTCATTTCCAAGACAGTTATGGTGTTTGATGTTTGCAGAAGGAAGGCTCTGTAGTGGAATGCCTTTAAAACTTCTACCTAAGTTTATTATCTATCAGTGAGATTGAGGAGAAGGTTCTAATATAACAGTCATTATTTTAGTTTATCAAGCCCTTAGTGACCAGAATCAGTGTGGTCACATAGGTAACAAAATTTTCTGTAAACACATTTCAGAAAATTTTTTTCATGTACAAGTGCATAATGTGTCAGAATAAACCCAAGTATCTTCTCATGCATCCCCCTTTTTGGAGGATGAGAAGATGATAAAGGAAAGAAGTGTCAGTGATAATAAAAGGTCCTCAAGGTAATCAGCCTGAAAAATACAGACATTTTTCATGTGGAACAAGCAGACCAACAGTGAATCTTGTTTGTCTAGCCCTGGGCATCTCTGAAAAGACATTGAGGAATTTGGAATTTTTCAAGTCTTAGATGGGCAGAAGCATGGCTGGCAGAGGCAATAATAATTTATCATCCTCGTTCTCTAATTTATCGCGCTTACCATCTCCGCTGGTATGAAATACAGATCTGATGAAAATAAGGGTTTCTAATTTAGTGCCCATATTGTAAGATGACAAAAAGGAGCAAAGAAGCATAAAGCATCTTTTTGCTTCCCTATGCCAGCTGCACATCACTCAGCAGATGTTGTGACTCTCATGACCTCTGACAGTGGTCTTCAAAGTAGTACTTGAATAGAGGGAACTGTCTGCTGGCCTCAAGAGGATGTTGAATGAGTTTTTCCTGGAAAGAAGATAATGGTGCTACTACCTCCACTACTCCTAAAACTAATAATGACCCATCTTTGTCCCCCCCCCAAAAAAAAGTAATTTTTAAATATCAAGATTTGTACATACACACAATATGTATAGTATCAGAACTGATGTGTTTTTTTACTCTGAGTAAAAACTCATTTTCACAGGTGAGTAAAGGAAGGTCTGAAACTACCATGGAAACTCAAGGCATATGTTAATTTAGGATTACTGTTAAGCTCTTTTAAAGGGAGTGTCAACCTGGAGGAAAAAAAAAAGGATTATACAAGCTGGTCACTGAATTTTTCTGAATCTTAAATAAACAATTCTGAATGTTACAAGAGTTGGTACCTCAAAAGATTTCAGGAAAAAAAAAGCTGTGTAGTCAAACAGTTTCTCACTTGTGTTGCATGTCGGTAGTGCACAATCTTGTGCCCCGCAAGTAGGTGTTTGATGATTCGTTAGAGATAAACAGAATAAGATAAGCACATGTAGATTCGCGGCAGTGCTGACTGAAGAGATGATCTGCTCAACAGTTCAGTGTTCGGCCACCTGAATAGCTGAAGAGGTTGGGAAGGGGTCGCACCTGAGCCTCGGGGAAGGGGTTTCCAGCTGCATGGACAGCCTGGAAGTGCTGATGTCTAAATCTGGTGGCCTGTGTGCATGGGCCACATGCTGAGCTCCTTAACAGGCCAACGCCTAAATCAGGCCAGGAGCCTGAATGGTCTTGCTCTGTCCAAAGAGCAGCACACAATGTTAAGATACGACGTTTTAATTCTGTTGATGACTGTAAGGTTTGGGCATCACCCACGTGGCTGATAGGGTATCCTAGTCCGAAGCGTGGTGGAGTCCTGGTCTGTTAGAAAGGCAGGAATGAACATCTGAAGCACATCATTGCTGGGTGTGAGAGCAGCCGCATCTGATAGGAAAGTTGTAGCAGAGACCAGGTCAGATGGAGCTTTCTGACTTCTGCCCCAGATGTCATGTCCTACTGGTGGACATTATCATGCGCTGCCTTTCTTTCACGGTGTTCAGAAAGAGCAGTATCTGCACCTCTGACTGAGAAGTTGCGGTGGGCACTGTCAGCTCGGAGACTGTTCCCCTGCATAATCGTGTCTGGGCTTGTGTGTCAGACTCGAGCAAAACGCCTTGGCTCCTGTGACAGTTAGAGCAGCTGTTTGGAGCTCCGTTCACACTTGTAACGGTTACTCCACCCAGGAGGATGCTCTTTCCCTTTGTTTCGGTGAGCAGCCTGCACCTTCCCCTGAGAAACTGATACAGATATGGATAACTCTGGTTTTCCTCTGGGGCATATTGTCCTTATGTATTTCACAGCCCCAGCCTTCTGTTTTTCACTGCCAAGAAACAGGGTACAGAATACATTGTGACTTCATTTGAAAGTAAGAGAGAAGAATGTTTGCTCTTCTTTCCTTTCATGAAATCTTAAAAAATCCAGTGAAAGCGTAAACATCTACTTATGGATACTGTCCCTACAGTGTTTGCATATTGACATGCTTCCAGCGTGAGCGTACGTGTAGGCAAAACATCTTAAAGAAGAGCAGTGCCAGGTAAGTGACCTTTCTTTCCAGAGAGGAATTATGGTGGTGGTCAGATGCAATGAGTGTGTCCTTCCCTGCGTTTTGCTGGAGCAAGTCTCTAAAGCGGTTTTCTGCCTCTGTCTGAGGGGATCTTGATAATGTAATGAAGAGAGGTTTCCCTGAGATGGTGATCGCTGTTGTATGGTGTCTGAGAGCAGCATGCTGATAATTCGGTTTAGGTGTTCTCTAAGGTTGGCAAACAGCATTACATAGGTTGTAGGCGGCCCTTTTTACTGGGATACGTGCTTGCTGGTGACTCTTATGAGTTCTGAATTTCAAACGCTTGTTCCCAATGTTGGCAAGTGAGAAGCACAGCAAATAGACCTTTTCTGGAATTGCTCACTGCCACTCTAAGCTTAAAATAGAAGGGGGAAAAAAAAAAAAAACAAACAACCCAAGATTTTTATCCTTTGATTCTGAAGCCCGGATCTTGTTAAGAGCTTTGGTGTTAGTTGTGCAGCTGACATCCTTGTCCAGAACTTGCTGCTGTATAGCTAGCAAACCCCATCTCCTGTGGGAGCTAGCTCCCGTAGCCTACGGGACTTGGATAAATATTCTGGAAGCCTTCAAAAACGTTGGAGGGAGGAGCTCAATATCAGTTTGGGAATTGCCCAACAGAAATTCTGCACATGTGGTGAGGTATGATATGAAGATAAATATTTGGTAAATCAGGAACCTCAGACGTACGGAAGTATAGCAGCTAAAGTCATGTTATTTTGAGCTGATAGAGGTCCATAACTGATTTGCTTTTTAAAAGGAAAAGGAAACAATGCCCAAGTAATGTTCCCACATACCGGGAGGGAGTCTGCCACATCTTTTAACAATATGTCAGAAAAGATGTCCTTAAGGAGGAATAGGCTAGTGAGAGTAAGGTGGGATGGGAATTCTCTCTTGTGTATCAGGTTAAGGTTGCCCTTCTCCAGGCATGTCTGTAGATCCTAGCATCTCTCTTCTCCTCCTACCCCACCCAAAAATGTAATGTGTGGATATCCTGCACTTACAAGCACGTAGGCTCATAAGTGCTCTGCTTTAAAAGTCTGATTGTATTTGCTGCTTTTCATAGTAGGAGAGGTGTAGCATCCAGGTAGTTTTAAGATGCCCAGTGCATCCTCCACTGATCAGAGCCCATTTGTTGAAACAGCATAAGGTACGAAAGTATGCAATGCTGCACTGCTCTCCTTACTGCACGAGCCGCAATATTCCACTTATAAACCCTTGATAGTGAGTTGAACCTCTTTTACATATTAAGACTGTACCAGGATGCTTTGTACAGCATAATGAGAGCCGCTGCGCAGTAAAAGCCATGCTGTGAGTGGGCTCCCTGAGGCTGGTGTGCAGCCCCTGCGTCCCCTGGCTGGAGATCCCATGGTCTTGTGGTGGCCTTTCAACTGGCTGTGGTGAGCTACATTGGTTCAAAAAAAAACATATCTACCCTGTAGGGTTTTGTAGTTCAATAGGGAGTCTGAAAATAGTTCTGTCATAAAAAGACAGTGACCTTCCTCAGGTTTTGTCTGTGTGTGCGTGATTGGGTTCATGCATTGTTACTGCCATGATGTCTTACCTGACACTTCAGAAGATGTTAAGCCTTTGTGAAAGACGTGTGATGATTTTCTGCATACATTTAGCTATTCTAATCTTCTTGAAATTCCTGAAGTCTTAACAGTTCATTGCCCTGAACAGTATTTTAATGTAAATTATTCTGCAATTGTAGCTTTAATTAATTTTTTTAGTTTGTTTCCTATATTGCAGAATCAGATGTCTTTTTTCCCTTATTCTTAATGAACATGAATAAAATAAAGCATAATAAAAAGGCTAATTTGAGACTGCTATTATATATACTACCAAAGTTGTATCTGACAGTATCAGGTTGTCCTTTTTTCTGCTTAAAATTAAAACATTAATGTAGCTTTCAGTGATAGGTACTAAAACATCTTTATAAATATTTGAAAAGACGCTGTTCAATGAACTGTGCAAGACAGGAGGCTGACCTCGCACAACTAATTAATTATCACAATCAGAGGAACTCCAGACAAAGTACCCTCTCCAGCAATTTGAAAGCTAATTAACATTCAAGTCTCGTAAAAGTCACTTGACTTCCAATTATGATTAAATATGCAAGGTCACTGGGACACAGCAAGTGGAAGAGCTGAAAGTAATCCCCTAGTACTGTGGTGACAGTTAAAAAGTAACATCATGCACTGAAGGACTGTGCAGGAGATACGGATTACACATGGTCACGTCCCACCATGCCATGTGAAGGACTGATGGGGACACCACCACCATCAATGTTTATGGCCCCGCTTCTGTGGACCAGCAAAATGCTTAACTTTTTATTTTTTTTTTTTCAAATTTGATTCACACTGGAAAGTTGCCGTTGTCCATAAGCCTGATCAAAATACTGACTACCCAATTTTAAGAATATTTTTCAAACTATATGAATGCTCTCATCATGCGTTTTACTATGAAATTAATAACTGTTAAAGCATTGAACAGCATCTTTTGTCACTGAATAGTCCTAATTAATGACATCTGACTGGACCATAGCGCCCTTTGTTAAGAAATATCAAAACTGAAACAAACAATGTTACATTGCTCCTAAGGGACTATAATCAGTAGGGCAACCCCCTGTTTTTCATGCTAAAAGTAGTTCATACATCCATTAGCATTTGACTCTATTGCTACAAGTATTTTAAAATGTGAATAGCATATTTCAATATTTGAAAATAAAAGACTTTCTTCTCATATCTTATAAAATAGGGGTTTTCTAAAAATGTATTTTTTGAAAAATGAATATTTTAATGAAGGAATAAAATAATTTAGGTTAACAAGCACATTAACGCTAAATGAAATAGCAAAACATTGACCATAATGACAATGTAATCAAAAAGCAGCAATTATATTGCCTGTTTAACTATCCATATCCAATAAATACAGTATGACAGCCTGAATCTCGTCACATATTACTGTATCACATCCTATTTTCATGGACATCATTATTATCAGAACAATTGTTACGGTCCACCAAAGAGAAAAATGTTGAGGTCAGTCACCCCACACACGTTGTCACTCCAGTGACAGTGCTATCACAGCAGTCAGAAATGAGAAATAACCTATTGAAACTCTATTTAGGTGCTGCATCAAGTGTGTTTATTTGTACAGCATGATGTAAAATATGAAAGTTGGCTGAAGAGGACACTTCACACTGAGATGTGCTCGGTGATTCTCCAAAGGGGAGGGAGTAGGAAGCATTACCCTTCACTGGGACAAGGAGCAGTTAATTAGTCCATCAGGAAAGGAGATGGCTCTTGACCTAATAAAGCAACAGTTGTGTCTCAGAGGAAGTGAAACGAGGCACTTCTTAATTAAGAACACCACCTACACAATTTTATAACAACAAGTTCCAGAGAGCAAGATTAAATCTGGGACGAGCCTTTGGGGGCTGTGCAAAACATGCTTGGCTACATGAGCAAGTGCTGCCCACAGAGAAGGGGCTGTCTCCAAAGGTGCCGCTTCAGAGATGGGCAAAAGGATGGAGACTCCAGGAGGTGCACGGAAAGCTGCATGCATGTTAGCTAAAACTGAAAAAAAAAAACCCAAAAACAAAAACCAAAGAGGAGAAAGAATGAAACTGTGATTTTGGGGATTTGTCCGTTTACACAACTACGTGGTCTATTTTGAATTTTGATGAAGAAATACATCTGTTTAGATTTTCCCTCTGCTAGCTGGGGCTTTGAGGGAAATCAACATACAAGAGAACAATCAAGCACTTCACACAGGGAGGTGTGGTAAAACTGTAAATCAGGCAATTAACACCTCTTAACAGTCACCTTGGCTTCCCAGAGTACCCTTGAAAGGATCCAGAGAGCACCCAAATAAACCTCCGCTGGTGACACGTGAGCCCTGTGAAGGGACTCAACGCACACATCAAGAGAGGACGAAGTCTCGTCCCCTCCGTTAACAATCTGGAAGGTTTCCCCAAAGGGCTGAACAATACTGGGGAACACACTCGAACCCTAAAGACCTCCAGGGACTCTTGTTACGGTGATTTTGTGATGTGTCACTGTCTGTGCAAGGATTGCCATCAGAAATAATAGTGGTGTGCTACACAATGGGGGGCGGGGTCCAGAATTAGGTGTCCCAGATTCTGCTGCTTGCAGATGGAAAATACTAACAGCATTCCAGTGCAGCAAATGCAAACAGAGTTATATCCCAGTACTCGCCTGTTTACTAACCAGTTTTGGCTGTGTAATCTGTTTGAAGTCCCTTGGATGATTTAAACAAGGAGTCTAGCCTGTAAATCACATTATATATTACATATATTAAAAGAATCAGATGAGATTTAATTCTTGTTTTCAGCTATTTTAGAAAGTATCTATGTTTATCCAAAGTCTGTAGGACTCAGTGACCAGCAGCATCTTATTTGTTAAATTATTTTCAACCTTTTCTGATTCATATTCCGAAGTACTCAAATGCCTTTCTATTTCTTTATGTTTTCTTAAAGTTTTTTACTTCCTGCTCTCTATGAAACAGCTCACTGGCAGGTGGAAAAAAAGGCAGGGAAATTAACTGGGTTTGCATGCGTACAGATAATATGAAATAGAGTTCTTTGTACTGAACTGTTTTTTTTTATTTGTACTTATTATATTTTTAGAGTTTGAATTGCAATTTAAAAACTTGTGATGTTTTTGCAAGATTTGAATGATAGAGAAACAGAGTCATACTCATGACAGATGCAGCAGCCCTGTAGACAGCACTGAGGGAGGCAACTATTTAATTAAGAATAACAGATACGGAATCACAGTGCTTGGCAGAACCTCAGGGGGCCGTCTTGCCCTCTCCGTGTTTCCCAAACAGCATCAGCTATAGCTAAGCCAGCCTCTACAGGCATTTCTCCAGCATTTTTGAAGAGTGAGACCGATGTCCTTCAACAACCAATTCCGACACTTGCTGTCCTTTTTTTTTTTTGGTCATGCATATGTCTCAATTTCCATTGCTGAAGTTTAAAGCTGCTTTTCCATCCAATCCATCATGGACAAACCATACATCTTTCTACAGCCTTTAAGAAAGTTAAGAGTTAAAATGAAGCAGAGAAGATGACCCCATTGGGATGTTCACATCTCGGTCCTGCTCCACATCTCGTGAGCATGGAGGAACCTGCTGGAATATCATCTCCAACCAGACTATGGGTGACGGCACGAAGACCAACAGCGTCATGTTGTCCTCTTTCACTGCATCTCTGGACCACACTTGCTATCTGAAAATTTCTGTGAGTAACGTGGGACTTGGGGAGACACTTTCCTTCCTGTCTTCTTCTTACTGCAGTCCAAATGAACACAGAAATCTAAACTGTCACTTCTTTGCTTACAAATCTTACTCTGTAAATGAAGACATGCATTGATCCCTTGCTGATGCTAGGCACAATCTGTAAGAAAATAATCCTCGAACTGAAGTGGCACTGTAAGCAAATATCTTCATATTTCAGGAGAAAAAAGCAAGGCTATATCCATACCTAAAAAAGGTAAGAGGTAATTTCTCTGCAAAGCTCTGGACATCAGAGAATCACGTAGGCAGTATCTAATGTATCTAATATAGCCAATGTATCTAATTTTATTATACCTATACCTATAAAAATAAGACTTGTTCCTACAAAGAACTCCTAATTATTTCTGCCAGAGAAACCTTTGAGCTTCGTTAGCTTGAAGGAAGGTCTCTGCTGACTCCCCTGCCCTGCCTTATTTCACAGAGCAGGCTGAATCTATTGAAGCATCAGGTCAGTAACGCCGATAATGAATCAGTAATGCCAATAGTGCAACAAAACTCCTAAGTGCAATAAACTGAAATACTAGTGCTATGAAATTTAAGAGTATTTCGAAGAGGGATGATGAAGGAAGGGCATAGCTAAGCTGTGGGACTGGAATGGGTCATTGATAAAAAAAATACCTGTCTTTGCAAACTACTTACTACAAAGAACAGCTTAAGGGATCATCTGATTAGAGGCTACGGAGCCCTCCATGAGACAAGACAGAGGAGCTTAGATGAGTCTGGGATCCATGGGATTAATTTAGAATCAGATGAGTGAAATTTGATGATGTTCAGCACAGAAATCTATTTTTGTTTAGTTCTGAGGTTTTGGTTGTGGTCAGTGAGGATATTTACCATGCAATCAAATTACCAAGGGTCATTGTTGCAATCTCCATCACTAGAAATCTTTAAATCAAAACTAAATGTTTTTTCTAAACAGATAATTCTGCAATTCAGCCAAGATTTAACTCAAGTAGGTCTTATGTTATACAAGGGGTCATTCTAGAAGTTCATTATATTCAGGCCACGAGGACTATGATTCTGTGGGCTTGTTACAAAAGCAATTCATAAGTAATTGAAAACATTCTGAGGTGCAACTTTCACCACAACCCCCCCACCCCCCAAACACCAGTAATGTTCATTTTCTTGTTTTATTTCAAACCAGTACCATTTCATTTTCTAGGATAAAAATTATGGTGATAAGCTGCAAGTCACATATTTTACACGTGTAACAGGCTGCACTTAATGGGCACAACATTATTCAACCGTATTTTAAATGCAGAGCCACAGGTACGTGCGTGACTAAGTTGTCTGGTGATACTCACAGCATCAGCAAGAAAGCAATGATGTGCTCCATTTGTAGTTCCCGAGATGAGTGAGTCCATTAACAGTTTAGCGCTAACGACTGACTGTAAGAAGCACATCTGCAGCTCGGCTGGCTGCAGAAAACATTTGGGCAGTGAACTGCGGGGCACAGCTACTACAGGAGGTAGGTATCCAAGTCCCACCTAGCTTCCACTACATGCACTTTGGTTTGAAATCCATAGGCTTCCCCTTCAGCTGCCACCTCCCCTCTGCTACAACTAAGCCAAAAGATGAAAAAAAGGGAAAGAATATTTAAAACCCAGACCAATGCAGATGTACTTTGGTATAGATTCACAGTCAGGGAAGGCTGAGGAAGAGCACTCCATGGTATTTACTGAGCACACCGGGGCTGCTGGTGGTAGAAAGTCAACAAAATACCCCAGGAGTTTGGTGCACCACTGAACTGTGCTTGGGGGTGTTATATTCAGGCATTGACTGAATACAGTTAAGCTTCAGGGAAAAAAAAAAAAATGTGCATTGTATTTGTACAATTAAAAAAACCCCAACCCATACCATTTGTATTACTCGTCCTATACACCCAATAGTGACTAATTCTCCAGTGGGTTCAGAGACTCAGGGCATAAGGCAGCTGGAAGAAAGACCTGTTTAACGGGTAAAGGCTTTCTCTGGGATGACCGTTCAAAAGCTGGTGTCCTATCATGTTCCCAGGTCTCTTCTAGTGAGGTGTTTGGGGTTTTCTGTCGTTGGTTATTTGGGTTTGTTCCCCAACTCCCCCTCAGTATTTAAGCACATTCGCTCCTTGCTAAAAAGTGGATCTCAGAGATCAGAAAAGAAGGCAAGAGAAGTGAATGTGGGCATGCAGAGCAACCCCAGGAATGTCCTGACTACACATTTCCTTCATGAACGGGGGAAAAAATGCTTCTGTACAAATGCTATTGTTGTATAAAGCATTAGGTCCGTTCTGTGTAATCGCAACCATCACACCCTTCTTTCTCTCCAGCTGGTTTTGGGGGCTCTTAACTTGCACTCCAGTCCCCTCCTCTCCCTCTTCACCCTCTCCACCACTCTCGCTATTTCCTGGCCCCGAGGAACTGAAATTCTGTCATTTCTCATCCTGACGGCTCTCGCGTTCGCTCTTGCTTCCGCTCCGTGCTGACCTCCTTTGGGGCTCAGGCACACGAGCTACAAAGGATGGCTGGCTCGGCTGGCTCCCTTCCCTCATGAGGAACGGGCTGCCTATATGTTTTGTGCAAAGATACATGTTTGCTTTGAGGCAATCAAGGGATAGTGATAACCTTATAAAGTACTGGAGTTCCTGAAAAGTTGTATTTCTAAAGAACACATAGGGAAACAGACGTTAATGATAATAAAGGCAGCTTGCATTTTAGTTTTCATTGCTATGACTTCATAGAAATTGTTTGTTTCCATTGAAAACATTGTCTGACCTAACCTACAGCAGCCTTGCAAAGCAAAGTGCTCCGTTATCTTACCTTTTCTCCTGTATTTTCAGTTTTGAATGCTTTTAAGCATTCTCCGTACCCATTCTGCCTGCCAAGATGGGGGAAACTTGGCAGCGATCACCACGGAGATGAACCTGCTTTACTTGATACTGCTCGTGCTGCTTAGTTTCGTATTTGAGTATTGAAATGCACTTCTGTAAGTATTGATTGTGTCAGTACAAGATGTGGTCACACTCATCTTTTTAGGAATTTTGGAATATTTGGGGCTATTGTGCCACAGAAACACGTGGATGACTTTCAAAGTCCAGGCACATGGGCAAGAAACAAAATTTCTGTTTTTCATAGCCTGGTCTCAGGTAATTAAATTTCTAATAGGAAATGGATATGTACATAACTTGCTCTTTATGAGTACTCCGAATTCCAGCTTTGCCAGGAACTGAGCAGTTATTATGATATAAGTAACATGTATTCAGTGTACATAACACAGCTGTTCGTGGTGCTTTCCTTAGACTATGGCAAAGAAAAATGCCACCCATGGGACTAAACAGCTTTGCTCATAAAATATTGTAAGTGTGGAATTCTAATCTAATCTACTTAACTATTTTATCAGCATGCTTTGAGCTGATTAAATTGGTTTCTTTATGCTCTAGGATTTAAAATCCTGTCTCTGGATGTTTCGTGTGCGAGCTTGGAGTTCACCATCCAGTGTGTGTGAGAATGTACAGTGGAAATTAAAGACTGCTCAAAATTCTGTGTAGCAAACCTGCTTCTTAATGATAGATTTTTTTTTTAGGTTCACTGTGCAGTCAGGACACAGGAGATTTTTTTTTTTTTCCCCTGAACCAAGTTTACTGTTTAAGGTAGCAGTGTAGTTCACACTAAAGCATAAATCTGCAGTCTGAAACCCTAGTAAGAACACACAATATTGCTATTGAGAGTACTCAAGTGAAAAAAATGAAAAATTATGTGTTTTAAAGTGCTTGTAAAACCCTGTTTGCTGATACGTACATGCATCTTGTTTATTTTCATTTTTCAACAACAATAATAATAATGCCACTGTAATGAACATTGTTAGGACACTGCTGATGGGCATCTGGATGTGAAATGATACTCACAGGCCAAAGACCAAAAAGAGAGCAGGTCTTCTATCACCCTGTCAGCGGCATCATCTTCTCCACAAAGCCTGGAGAAAAGCTTATTTTTCCCACATCCACCTTGGGACTCTCCATGATTTAATGCTGCAAGTAACAGTTTGGCCATTTTCTGGTCCCATGAGCTCTTTGTATTACCCAAAGGGGAGATACTGGCCGTGCCCCACCTCCCAGAGCACAGGCTGGTCTTGGCAATGAAAATTCCTATACATACACCAGAATTTCACAGAATTTCAAACTGGTCACACCATCTCTACTTTCCCACCTCTTCATTCTAAATAGCTTTTGCTCATGAGGATATTTTATACATTCAAAGTGTAGTCAGAATAGTTTCACTAGGAAAACTGTTGATCTAAAATGGATATTTAGATTTAACCAAGACTACAATGTATAGCATATATCTGCTGGAAGAAGGAAAAATTTAGTTCTTGGGAGACAGCGAGAATTTAATTAACTTGAGTTACATCACTTACTGCCATATTCATGGATCCAAATTCAATTCTCTTTGACATACCTTTTAAAAAATCCATTGTTATGAAAAGTAAAGTGCAGCTTCATTACTAAAACTCATTTTGAGTTGCTGCTTTTCTCTGCTACTTTTGAGTTCAGTACAGATTTGACAGCGAGCCCTGCTTGGTTCCTGATCCTGGAGAACTTGGGCTGTTGGCTGAAACGAGCACAAGGTCATTAAAAATGTGTCCCTTCCTTTACACCCATCCTGCCTCCTCACTCCTGCCGGCACAACCAAAGGGATTTTATCCTCCTTTGGCAACCCAGATCCTATCCAAATAATAATGTTTTACATATATTATCCATTCATGAGGGATAATTAGCTCTGATGAGCCCGTGTATCCAGCAACTTCTCTTGTTTTTGCTGTCAAGCCTCTGACACCAGTCTGCAGCTTGCATAGCATTGCATTGCATTATACTATTTGCAGTTCTCAGCTGATATTTTGAATAGAATTCCTCTGATTTCTTTTCCTACACTGTTTACCATGTAGATACCGCTGGGAAGCACGATGTTGTCGCTTAGCGGAGAAAGAAAATGCATAACAGAAATTTTGCCTTACGACCTTACCCTTTTTCGTCTGGGCTGCGTGTGTCCTACTCGTGCAAATATTCTGTAAGTGTGGGACTCTCGAGGAGTAATATGAACTACGCTCACAAATCCTGGGCTAACAGAGTCACCGCTGGTTGTGGCATAGCAGACGATAGCGCAGTGAAAGGCACAATTGGTGGCACTCTCACATAGAGAGTTAATCATGCTTAATGAACCCAGTGAGGTGGAAAACAAAAATTCACCCACACCTAGCTTTAGTTTTCGTGGCACCGGTAAACTGTTCAGTGAAACTATTTGCTGAGGAATAAAGGCTGCAGGATGCTGTTGTTAATGGCAAGGCATTGTGAAATGCATATAATGCTCCTCTTGCTTTCCTATTGTTCTTTCTTTGTCTGTAGCAGTGAGTTGGGGTAAGGCACTGTGCTTTTGTGTGTGTGTATCCTGGCTGTCACACGGCACGTCTGGCTGTTGCTGAGGGCAAAGGCTGAAAGCTATGAACTACGAAAGCCAGGCACTCTAAGAATGAGCTTCTGCAGTCCCGAAGTCATTTTTCAGCTCTGACACGTTTTTTTCTCTGTCTAGAAACCAGCAGGAGCATTTGTGAAATGGAAGAGGAAAAACTGAACAACTGCAACGAAACAAGTGTCCATTTCCAGGTGCTTGTACCCGCTTTCAGAGGTCTGGCTCATGGCTGCTCAACACACCAGCCACTTCCCAAACTCTCTCAAGACCACATCCACCCTCACTGAGGCCTCGCCATTGCAGGGCTGTGATGATAATTTGTTTGCCTGTGTCTGTGCACTCGCTGCTCCTGGGTTGGGGAAGGTAAGCTGAACAAACCTTCCTGTTTGGAGCAATGATACCTATAACTCCGAGGTATACTCACAGCAAATATCTCCTGTGCCAAATTAAAAGCCCCAGCCTTTCCTGTTTAATCAACTGCAAAAGCTGTTTATTGCTTTCTATATATGAGTGTCTCAACGCTGCACTTTAATTAACTGTGTTGGGCTTGGCTGTCATTCGACATGGGTTTTATTGGAATAGATGTTAAATCCTGTCTTTCATAACTGTCTTAAACGCATCTGTACTGAACTCTTTTAAGTAATAATTACTTTCCATCAGCTGTCTTTTATTTGTTTCACATTTGCTCGTGGGCAGCCTCATTAAAGTCCAGCACAGCTCTTTTACATGGCAACTTCTCCCACCTTCTCAGCCGGGATGGGGAAGCTCTGGCCCAAACTTGTTCGCTCTTCCCCTGGGGAGCACGCTCGGGGCTGATCTGCACAAAAACGACCTTCTTCAGGAGTTACTACAGCTCCCTAAAAGTCATCTCATGCCGAGGAGCCCTCCCCAGTGATTCCCATGGTGTTAGAGCAATGTCAACTCTGGGTGTGCCTGAGAGCTTGCGAGGTTTTGCAAGTTTGTCTTGGTCTTGCAAAGCCACGTCTTCCACCTCACCTCGCTTGAAGGTCCATAGTTGTGTCCTCTGCTCCTTTCTCTCTTCCCTCCATGCATGACCAAGGCACAGGTGCATTGCCCAAGCGTGCAGGCTGCCGCAGCATCCTGCGCAAGCGGCGGCTTTTTCCGCCTGGACACTTTGGGTCTCTGCATGAGACCCAGCACTCCTCCCTCCTGCTGGTATCTCCTCCCAGCAGCATTTCATCACACAAGCTGTAATTTTGCTGGCTTTCCAGCCTGATTTAACCAACTGCAAACCCACCACCACAATATTTTTTATTCTTCTTTATAAATGTCAGGTTAGAGCTTTCTAATTTTACTGTTGTGGATCCTCAGAGAGTTTTTGGAAGGGAAAAGGATATATTTCTTTCTTGCTTTAGCCAGGGTTCTCAGAAGCAGCTAGCGAACTGGAGGTGACATATCTGAGCTGCTCCCCTCTCCCCCAGCCTTGTCCTGAGGACAGGCGGTGATCTCTGAGGAGCCCGCAAAATACCATTGCTCTTCACAGCCCATGGTGCAATCCCCTGGAGAGCTCCAGTCCCACCTCCCACACAGAGCACGACTGCTGATTTATCCGCTAACAAAGGTGCTTTTATGCCTCCATTACCTCAGCATTTGTTTTTCTTTATGTTTCCCTTTCTGTTAGCATTTTAGACCCTCGCTGTATTTGTCAGCTAACACAGCCCGGCTGTTTGCAAGTAAAGCAAGGTGGCCAGTTTCCTCTTCGTGACTCTTCATTAGATATTTAAGAGCATTTAGATACTAACCCGATGCTTTGTCGTACATGCACTAGATCACTCCAATGCACATTGTCTTCCCTTGTACATAGACCCCAAACCCTCCCCTCTGAACACCTGAGCCGTTCACCCCACCACTGCCCGCTCTCGGGTAGGAAGGCGCTCAACTAACGGGTTAGGAGGAAAACAAAGACCAAAAAAAAAAAGAAACATTATGTCTGACCCAAAACTGCTGCAGATTCTGGGTTTTTGTGTTCAGTGGTGAGGCTGAGTCGATGCGTACATCTACAAATGTCCTCCAGGGCTTTCATCTCAGTGTGAATTCATGGTTCACGGGTTCAAGCTACCTTGGCATTATAGATCTCTAAAAAGAGGGTTGGAAATTATTGGAATGAATTTGCCCTCCCAGGAGAGACCCAGATGGTAGGTTGTAAGGGGAATATTTAGTGTGCAGGAACATACATTCCTATGCTCCGTGATACTTTTGCTTTTGTAATTGTAGCTGAAGTTTTCCCATCATTTGTAAGTTCTTTCGGGAGATGCTATGAGACTCATCTTTCTGTGTAAGGATATTTATTGATGAAGCTGATTTGAACCACCTTGGAAGTGTCATGCATTTATATTTAACATTTAATTATTGCTACTTTCCTAGGCCTTTGTGGAATGATCTCTTTTAGTATTCTTACGATGTCTACTATGAACTTAGCTACTATTGCTTGTAATAGAAAAAACAACAACAACAAAAATCAGTCTTTCCTTTTTTTCTTTATTATTATAGAAGTGACCATAACCATACAGCTGGTGGCTCCTTATGCTGAGGAGCCATTACGTCTGACTGTCCTTAGGAGCTTACCTAGAAAGATGGTCGAGAAGCTGTCAAAATGGCTCACTTAGTGAGGAGATGAACTACTTGTGGAAAAACCCCGACACTAAATGGTTTCCTGTAAAATTCTAATGGCAGGTATGTGGATGTTTGGCCTTACTCCAAGGGGTACACATCCTAGAGTCAGGATTGGGCATGTTTTTAGACAACACATTAATGCCAATGGGAGGGTAGGGATGATACATTTTATATCGTTTCTGAAAAACAAATCTCTAGCCTAGGTGCAGGCTACTGTTAAGAAAGGAGAAATGATTTTTCTTCTTCTTTATATTTATGTAGGATGTGTGTCCCCCGTTCCAGTGAAAGCAGAGCAAAATTTGCGAGTACCAGCTGTAACATCCTCATGGAGGTGCAGCCGGCACTGCTGCCTGCCGTTGCATGACAGTCTTTGCTCCGCAGGTGGGTACAGAGGAAAAGTAATAGCTCTGAACACTGTCCTCTCTCTCGCAGTTGAAATACATCAGTTTTGTGAGCTCTTCCTCCCTTGCCAGCATACATCATGTTGTCTTCCCCCACACTTACACTTCACTAATACTATCAATAACACCCTCCTTCCTTCCATATATTTCTTCTTTTCATTTCTTCTGCTGCATTCCTGGTATTTTATCATCACTTGCTCCATATTCACCTCCCTCCACCTCCATCTTCCTTCTCTGGCCCAAGCACACCACAAAACCTGCCTAACCAATAGCTCCCCACCATATTCCCAGATGCATCTGGGACTTAAGGGTGCTAGGTAGTGCTGTCATGGAGGGTGGCTCTTCCCTGCATGCTGCCTTCATCCCACGGCTGCCCCAGCCCTGTCTCAGGAGCAGCTCCCTGCAGCCCTCCCTTACACCCTCTGCAGGGACTGCAAAGGGGAAAAAGCTCAGCAAGGGATGGGGCAACTTCACCTCCTCCAGCCATGGCGTCCCTTCTCTTATCCATGCTGGTCTCCATCCAACAGCAGGAAGGACAAAAGAGAAATGTCTCCATTAAAAAAAGGGCAGAGTTTGGTTGTTAATGGAAGAGGTTCATCTCTCCATCGATTTGAAACTACATGGAGAGACATAGTGACTCCTCTTGAAAATAAAGGACCTTGACAGGCTTGAGAAGTGGGCCTGTGCAAACCTGATGAAGTTCAACAAGGCCAAGAGCAAGGTGCTGCACATGCGTAGGGCAATCCCAACCACAACTATAGGCTGGGTGGAGAATGGATTGAAAGCAGCCCTGAGGAAGACTTGGGGGTGTTGGTGAATGAGAAGCTCAACATGAGCCGGCAATGTGTGCTCGCAGCCCAGAAAGCCAAGCATATCCTGGGCTGCATCAAAAGAAGTGTCGTCAGCAGGACAAGGAGATGATTATTCCCTTCTGCTCTGCTCTGTTGAGACCCCACCTGGAGTACTGCATCCAGCTCTGGGACCCCAACATAGGAAAGACATGGACCTGTTCAAGTGAGTTTAGGGGAGGGCCATGAAGAAGACCAGAGGGCTGGAGCACCTCTCCTATGAGGACAGGGTGAGAGAGTTGGGGTTGTTCAGCCTGGAGAAGAGAAGGCTCCGGGGAGACCTTATAGCAGCCTTACAGTACCTAAAGGGGGCCTACAGGAAAGATGGAGAGGGACTCTTTATCAGGGAGTGTAGTGATAGGACGAAGGGTAACGGTTTTCAACTGAAAGAAGAGAGATTTAGATTACATGTTAAGAAGAAATTCTTTACTCTGAGGGCAGTGAGGCACTGGCCCAGGTTGCCCAGAGAAGCTGTGGCTGCCCCATCCCTGGAGGTGTTCCAGGGTGTTGGATGGGGCTTTGAGCAACCTGGGCTGGTGGGAGGTGTCCCTGCCCAGGGCAGTGGGGTTGGAACTAGATGAGCTTGAAGGTTCCTTCCAGCTCTAACCATTCTATGATTCTATGATAAAGATGGGGGAAAGCTTTGCTTCTTTTCCATAAAACGATGCCCATATCCCAGCTGTATGAGAAGGGGGTTGTCCCACCAGTGGCCAGTGGGGTACAGGCTGCGCTGCTGTCAGAGCTGCACACGCGCTGACTGCGTGATTCTTCAAAGCCACCTTTGCCTTCCTGCCTGGAATTTTACCCTCATTCCTATCCTCCTTGGAACTCCTAGCCCAGGTGGAAAGCGCCAGCTGTGAGGCCAATGCTGAATGTTTTGATCTATTTTCAGCAACTTCTGTGGAAGATGTAAATGTCCTTCTGTTGCACAAAGCAGTGTATTAAGCAGCACCGAGCACTGCCAAAGCTCAAAATTCACTTTGATTTAATCCCTTGACAAAAAGACAAAAATAGGCCCCTACCTGTGTGCAGAACATTCGCTTTGATCCTGCACAGGGCCAGAGCCCGGCTCCTTCCTACCTCTTGTGGTGGGGCCGAAGGCGAGGTGGCCCATGCCAAGCCTCCTCATCCAGCTTGGGCAAACCAAGCCATGGAGCGGGTTACTAATTTATCAAAGCAGGAGCTGGTGGATGGAGCCCAGAGCTCTCAGGAAACCCTTTGCTGCTGTTCAGGGTAGGGCCCGTTTTTCCTCTTCCAGCAGCTGCTGTGGCACTGGCCCGCTCCTCGGCTCAGCATCTCCCTGCTGCTGCTATGCCGCTATTTTGGGGGTGTGTGCGGTTATTTCATTTCTTTTCCTGCAGCAGCCCAGCTGGAGACGTAAGATAATATCCAAAATAATTAAGGACTGCTCACAATACCACTCCTGCTCCAAGACATCTTCAAGGGGAGGTGTGCAAATGGGAGACCTGAGTGTCAGAAAGCTGACAGCTGAGGCGGACACGAGAAGAATTACAGGCATTCAACAAACATTAAAAGGACAATAACACACTGGCTTATGGCTATTTATTTTTTATGAGCGACTTTGGCAGTATTTTGTTTGAAGTTTTGATGGCCATATGTTTTCCAGGGAGGCACAGCACTGTTTGTAAACTGTGCTATAATTGAAATTGAATTTTTATGAAATCTATGTGAAATATGATAACACATTAAAATACTCTCCTTTGGAGAGTTTCCTCATTGATTTTTGTTGCATTAAATCTGTTTACACATCAAAGGAAAATATTGCATTCTGCCTGTCTTCATTTCAGTCACACCCTTCCTTTTGTTTCCCGGAGACTACACATGGCAAAGCAAAATCCCCTCTGTTCAGAGCTCTTCCAGCACTCACACTTCTTTTAGTGAAATGATGCTTTACGCTATAATTGGCCTTCTTTCTCCCATCTGCTTAGCAAAACAGGAACTTTACGATGTCTTTTTCTTCCTTCATCTTTTCGGCAATTCAACTGTATTCCTACACCGGGACCAATCCTGCCCTACTGAAAATATATGGGATTCGATGGCTGACTTTGCTAGGACCAGGATCAGTCTGCAGAGGAATCTGATATGGACAAAATCTGTAGCAGGAGTGCACACAGTCATGGCTCAGTTCACTTCAGAGGAGCTGTGCTGATTTATCTGAGCATCTGTCCCTGGAAAAGTTTTTTGTTATGGCAGAAAACATTTAAAATTCAACCAGCATATTTTACCTCAGGCTTCGCAGATCTTGCTGTAAAGAGCTGAGCTTTCTTTAATTTTTATGTGTGAAAAATCCCATTTTGTATATATGTATGTATGTGTCTATCAAACTATTTTGTATGCTACTGAAAAGTGAATGCAAAGCACAGAAATGGTGTGGGTGAAGGGGAAACATTAGCTTATTTTTAGCCTGGTACCAAGGGAAGACTTGCAGAATGAATCCATCTTAATGACCAAACTAAAATGGAAGATATTCTTAGGACTGATAACTAGATCTGTGATGATAAAGCTTCCCTTGCTTTGCTCACAAAGCTCCTTGTCAGAGCATCAGTGCCACGATAAAGCTGGTTGTATCATCCAGCCCAGGTTGTGTGTGTGCAGAGCTAGGACAAAGGCGCATTTCAGACACAAAGGAAATGATGTATTTTGATGTTTTCCTCTGTCACTGTAGGGATAATAGCTAAACGCTATCACTGGCGCCTGTTGGATTTGCCTTGGAGTTAAAGCCGATGTCTAGCCAAATCTTATTTTTGTTTCTCCTCTGCTAGTTGCAAAATTGTCCTGTTTTTAATTCTCATCCTTGCACTTGACTTTCATTTTCCCTGTTTTCACAACATAAAATGTGCTGTACTTGGTTGGACCCTGGGCCCACCGAAGCTGACCCTATACCCTACCCACAGAGTCTCCCACCACTTTCAAGCATCCTCCCTCGCAGAGGTCCAGGGGTGGTGGGAGGCACCTGTAGCTGTCTGCAGTGCCCAGAGCATGGGATTGCATTGCCTTTATCATCTTTGCTTCCATGGTGTTGCTACAAATGCTTTTACTGATAACAAAAATTATCTAACTGCTGTTAAAATCCGGCAGATGTGTCTTCTGGTCTTCTGGGTGGATACGCTCCAAGCTGTCAGCAGGCTACTTGATATGTTTTCTCTTTGCTTTACTTTGCTGTGTCTTTGCTTTGGTTAATCTTTTATATGTGAAAAAAAAATAATGATTAAGACAAAGAGCATCCAGAGACGAGGTGGCTGAGGTGCAGCTATGGGACTAATTTCTCTAACTGAGATGGAGGAACATCAGCTTGTGATGCAGTGATGATGGCTCAAAAGGATAGAATGTGAAATAAATAAATCCACAACCATGTGTATTAGCATTTAAAGGCAGCAGTCAGATGTTGCGGTCACCTCTAAAACGTCTGTCCAGGTACTGAGAGAGAATAGTTTCCATTTTAAGGATAAAATAAACATGCAATGAGAGTAATCTCCCAAAATGTTAGAGACATTTACTGCTGTGAAAGTTTCTTTAAGGAAAAGCAAAGTTAACACAGGCACATGTTTAATTAATTTATTTATATTATGAATTGGTGTTCTAGAACAAGCTTGTGAGGTGACAAGGTAGATTGATATTTATTTTCAAATCACTATGTCTTCAAAGCCTAAATTTGAACTGAGTGCCCTCCATGGTGCACTGGCCCCAGCAGTTTCTTCTCCTTCTCTCCTCCTGCCCATGTACATGGCAGTGCGTCTGAGGTAAAAAAAGTCAAAATTTGGGGGTGCCAAATATAGTGAAATTTGTTGCAAAGTCTGATGGAGACTGTGGTAACAGCAGCCGACTGCTTTTTCTATCCACAGGCTGCTGGTCCAAAGGGAGGAGCACTTTGCTGCACGCCAGTGGGAGGAGATGCATGGGTGGTTGTCCCACATGTTATAAAGAAAAGGTGAGATCTACTGTGCACTGTCTACTGCTTGGAAGAGTGGAAATATATGTGGGGAGTGTATTTTAAAGCTAAGCTATAGCTTTCACTAAATACAAGGTATGACACACTGTCTCAGCAGGTGCCTGAATACGTGGAAGTTTGAGGAATTTATATTTCTAACCCTTAAAGGCATTTAAAAAAAAAAAGAGAAATTTTAAATTCTTTTCTGATCTGACAAAATTGGATGTCTTCCACTGCCCCATGTACTAACCAGGGAACCAGCTCTGCCCATACCTGTCTCTGTGTCCCAGGGCAGATGTGATGGGACCTCAAACCAGCTCAGTCTGAGGTGGGTCTGCACTTGCCTCTTCCTGGTTGTAAGCTTCCAAGAAAGAACAGTGTTCTTTAAATTTAAAAAATAAAAAAAAACCCACAAATCTGTTTTTGTTTTTCCTGAAGTTCAAATTTGCCTATTTACCTTCTAAACAAAAAAAAAAAAAACAAAACAAAAAAACCCAAAACAAACAACAACAAAAAACCAACCAAAAAAACCCAAACCCAAACAAAATTCAAAGAAATGAGCTGAGACAGAACAACATCAAAAAAGGGTTTCTGAGCATCTCCCTCTCTTCCCTGCCATGCACTTGCAGGTCTGTGCTGGCTTGTGGGATTTGCTTTGGTTAATTCGGAGTCTCTGAGCTGCAGCAAATTGCAGTTCTCTCTCTCATCCCAAGGCCGGTTTATTTGCCCATCTCCTTTGAGGCCAGGCTGTTGGCTCGCCATGCTTTACTGCAGCTTCTCTCCTTGAGCTACGGGCTCGCTGTCTGTAATTTTTCTCTTTCGTGCCCCTCCACCACAAGGCGTGTGGAGCAGGAGGCTCCAACGTGCCAGCCCTTGTGCCACCTCCCTGCCGCTCTGCACGTGGGTCCACCTGTTCCGCTCCCGCCTTTATTGGTCTCCAAATATAACAGAAAAGAAACAAATCAAAACTGCAGCCTGGCAGAGCAGATAAAAGGAAATGCAGTGAATTAAAGCTAACAAAGTGTTGTAGACAAAAGGCAGAAGAGATAAAAATGAGAGAATTTAAAAAAAAAAAGGGGGGGGGGCAGGAGAAAGTGGTGGAAAAGGGCAGAGAAAATTCGTAAAACAGAATAGGAAGGCAAGTTTAGAAGATTTTGTGATGCCCCAGCTATAGTGAGACCAGGTAGACAGGCGGGTTGCGATGAGCGGGCAATCACGATTTGTGTGTGCTGCAGGCAGAACTTTCAAACAGCTTACCGTAGCGAAACGGCGTGCACATTTTGTATTAAAAATTAATAATAGCGCCTCCTCCTGTGAAAAATTATTAAATAAAACATTAAGAATTGCTGGGACTGAACAAACAGAGTACCGCTTCCCCCTTCCATATGTCAATCCCCATCGGTGCAGCGGAGCAGGCTGCAAACCCCATGCCGTGAAATCACACGGCGCCCTCGACGCGGAGGTGCCTGCAGAAAGCAGAGATCGTCTTAAGCATGTACACCCTCCCTGCCCAAACCCCTCTCCTCTTTTTTCCCAAAAATTGTGGTCATGCCCTGAGGAAATAAGATTAATCTGTGTTTCTGACGTGGGAGGGGTGGGGAGCACAGGTTGGAGGCTTTGCTTCTGTACAGATTGTATGTGCGCGCGCACATATAGATAGGTGTGTGTGCATAGGCAAATGTGTTATGCATACAGATATTAAAAAGTTTGTGTAGATATGAGCCAGTACATCCTCAGATTTCCCATTTATGAAAATTGATGCTTATTTTTTCAGTGTCACCTCCATAGTACTCATTCCCATTCAGGAGGAGATGGCAGCCTTGGGAAGGACTTGTCCTGCATATTTTTATGGGGTCCAGCACACTGCCCTGGATACTCTGCTTGCTCCACGCTCACCTGGAAGCTAGGTAAACCCCTGGGGCTTCTGTCTGGGTGTTGAACATTGGCCACATTAGATGCATAAAGTATTTTGCTCGTGTTTAGGGTGAAAAAATCAATTGATGGTGTTCTGGCACCTACTTCTTATGAACCTCAGTGAAATCGGTGCGTCTGAGCCACAGACGTGTTCTGCAGTGATTCAGATACCACAGGGGAGAATTCCATGACATTAGAAATGTCCATTTTAAAGAATAAGAACTTGTTCATCCAATTACAGCTGTTTAAGGGTATTCCACTCTTTTTGGTAATATGCTTTAGTTACAGTTTAAGTCCTGGCACATGTGGGCAGGAGAGCGGGCAGCTGGGGCCAGTGTTTGGGTGGGAATGGGAGCCCAAGCTGTGGGTCAACATGGACATAGCCTACCTTGAAGCAGGATCAGTGCTGAGGACTAGGATGAAGAGAAACCAGTGCATTTCCTGTAGGAAACTTGGCATCCGTTAATTATGAAGTGGTGTTAGACCAGAGAGCCATATAACAAAAATAGCAACAACATACAATTTAGGAAACAGTATTTCACAAGTGGATTAATTAGCTAGTCACATTGTGGATGATAATAAATATATGGCTGGTTAGTTTTGGCATAATACAAAGTAAATGTAGACACTAATAAATAGTTACACATTTCTGCCAAAACTTTGATGTTAATTGTAGATTGTGATGTACTTGTTAAAATGACATCTATAATACATGAGCTATTTTTCTATTAAATATATTGCACAATGCCTTTATTATGTTATGTCTCTATTTATAAAGAGAATAAAATGCAATAGCTGACCAAAATATTTCAATTTTTTAAGTAAAGACGGAAATACTGGTCTATACTATGAATACATTGTGGAAATTTTTTTTTTATACTCCTTCCTGTTTTGTTTCTAGGTATCTCTTAAGCTTTCAAATCTTTCTAGAACTATGCTCAAAATAATATTTAGCATAGAGAAAAACACTAAATATTTCATGGTATAATTAAATCTTATTAATGTAATTGTCTGTATAGTTCGTATTAAAAATTTACAAGGGCTCTCTTCCTTTTCATTAGAAGTTATAATTTCTTATGAATTTCCATAAATGTTTTGAGCTTAATCCTCAGCTGTGGGAAGCATCAGAAGTTTTCTCATGAGTTGATGTTGAATCTGAGTTGCTTTACTTGTATTTATCTTTTAGCACAGCCAAAGGCACTTTGTCATAGAATTAGTACTTATGTAATTAAGGTACAAAAGATTAAGTATTTACTTTAGCATTTGTGGATCTAGACTCTAGCATTTAATGTTTTCTCACTTTTAGCATTCAATTTATTGTTTTTCTTGATCAGATTTTTTTAAGGACTGGATGCTTAATTTCTTATATTTCTGCACTGTGCAGAGTACGTGTTCTGTACTGGCATGTACAGAACTATATACAATTTTAACTTTAAAACAAATGTCTCTATGCAACCAACAATGTCCTAGAACCTAAGAAATTCCATGCAAATCCATGTTACTGCTCACTTGTAACACCAAAGAAATTGTATGGTAATCTATGGATACAGAGGAATCGCGTGTAGTTACCATTCGTCACGATGCATTGCTTTCCCTACTCGTATTTTGGAAAACTTCCTTCTCTACCTGAAGCCCCCTGCCCCAAACATCCCTTCTGCTGCAGTCAGAATCAATATTTCAGTCCTTCCCTGAAGGCTAACATTTCTATAGATATAGAGACTGCATACTCACTACTCCTTGTCTTAAAAAATGCCATACTGTTGGATCGAAAAAACCTACCTCAATTCCCTTTAAGCAACATGAAGAGAACATGTATCTATCTCTCTCTAATTTCCAAGACTTTTTAAATGAAATTGAAATCCTTATGAAGTTGTCCTGAATCCATCAAATATTCATCCAAATCATTCTGTTTATTGGCATCTCCACATTAGCATATTGGTCTGTTAAAATTCATGTAACCATCCATCTGCCTAGTGGCTCCACATCTAAGCAGACTTCTACTCAGCCGCTAGTACCATTAAAATCAGCTTTTTCACTTGAACTTGCTTTCATTTAAGCCACTGCTAACATAGAAAGGAGCTCATTTAGTGATGCTTTTTCACCTTTTAGGTTAACTCTGAATGCATCATTAACAGAAAGATGTTGACTAATTTGGAGGGAGTTTAGAGAAAAGCTATAAAAATGGTTAGCGGGTCGGCAAAGCATGCACTGTGCGGAAAGATAAAATGAGCTATCCATGTCTAGACTGGCTGAAAAATCATGATTAGAAATTTTTAAAGTATATAATCATGGGCAGCAGAAGAATTCAGTGTGTTAAAACGATAATGAAGAGCTAACATGCATTGTGTGGGGATGAAGTAGAAAACCCCTCTTTAGATGTTTACGGTGGCCAGTTGGGGGTGCTCAGGACGCCACAGTGCCAGGGTACAGATCAAAGGATATCAGGAGCATATGTGTGTGTTTTAGTAGTCAAATAAGGAAAAATGCCACCAAAAAGAAAGAGAAAAAGCATGAGCACAAGAAGTAGAGAATCATCATTTATTAGTGGCAATATTTTTTCTGGCAGCACATATATTAAGTGGTGGAAGTCTCTCTTCTGAACTCCTGAGGGGGTTTAGCACACAGGGCTTTTGAAATCACAAAACAGTAATAAGAAATAGGGAACAATCCCACATTTCTAAAAATTTTTGACCCAATTCCCCACAGTGAGGCAGCTGTAATAATGACTGCTGCCACTTGACAGCATTACTCGATCAGAGGGACTCTGGGTGGTCTGAGATAGGATCCACTTGCAATTTGTTGCCTATTTTATTTTGATTTGACTCACAGCTGTGCAAGTCATGGACTTGAAATTTGCAATTTCAGTATCGCTGCAGAGCGATGCATGACTTAACCTTGCACGTCATGCAGACTTTGGGTTGCATCCACTTTGTTTCATCTGGCCTTCATCCTCACAGACAGCAGATTCCAAAGCAGAGCCAAAATTACATGGCAGAATCCAGTACAGGAACTACTTTGTACAGTCACAAAATACTATTTAATTTGTGGACAGACTGCATGAACACTGGATGATGGAGTTTAAAAAATATATTAAGTTGGGAAGAATTCAAATGAAATATCTCCTTCAGAGAGTAAATTCATTTGTATTCCAAAATGCAATTATAAAATGGCCTCGGGAAACTCAGTACTTCTGGTCAGCAGCACTGGCAATATCTTTGCACAAGGTCACGGATAGGTTTAATTTCCAAAGAAGACACTCACAGAGAGAAACACAAAAACCACTGTAAAGGTAAACATTTTATAAGCCAACTGACAACCACGCTAGAAATATTAAACAAGCTTAGAAAATGTTACTGAGTTCGCCTACAAATTGTAATGTGCTTGGAGAGAAAAATGTTAGTTGACTGCATCACAGGATCCAGTGATTAGGAACTGAATGAGACCTAAAGACCATATATTTCAGTAATCTGTCTCTGTCAGCGGTGAGATGCCTGAAAAAACTAATGAAGCTCTTTCCCTAAACTCAGGATACAAAGATACAAAATGCAATCCAGCCCACTAATACCTGAAACATAAATGTTTAAATTACCTTCCAGCTTCTTTGGAGCTACTAATTATGTCTCTGGATACCCTGGATGTCCATAGGATTATCTAGTCCCTTTGAAAATCCTTGTCCTGTGGCAAATTTAATCTGCAAGTAAGGCTATAATGTAGGGACTACTCGTGCAAAGGGATTAAGCTCTTGTTTGACTTCAAGTAGGGATGTTTTTTAAACACTGCTGCTCATTTTCTTAAGTTTCCGTGTAAGCTTATACAACCTAGACCAATGGGCAAAGCTTCTAATAACCTTTAGAAAAAAAACAAAACCAATACCCCACAGAGGAGAGAGGAAAATTTGTTGTGCTGTACTTACAGCCTTGGAAGTTGGACATCCCTCTCTCCCCACTCCATGGGGAGGAGGAGTGGAGGAGAGGGGTGGCTTGCTGCCCTGACTACATGATGGATCAGGAGAGCAAATAACAGCAGTTAGTTACAGCAGATGTTCCTGCAACATGTGCTGCCAGAATTAGTGTTTGACTGTAGCTTTCCGTCACCATTAAATGACATGACAGAAGCTGTTGAGACTGGCTTGACCTCAGTGTCCAGCCACCCCAAGCCAAAACCAGGCACCTTCGTTCAGGTGATATTCAAAAAGGTACAAAGTGAAGCGGCTATGTCCACTCCAGTGGCTGTCTATGTGTATGTCTGTGGTTTATTGCTTTTTTTTCTGGAACCACTGACCACTGTATTCCCAAGGAAAATTTCCATAATGTAGTGGATTTTGTAGCAAATCCACACACTACTGTTCCAATGCACATTGCAAAGTGACATTTGCTCTAAAGGCCACAGCTTCCCTTATCACACAGCAGAAAGGAGCATATACTTTCAAAGGAGTGATGTGTGCAGGGTAGAAAGCATAATGCAATATCCTCTCCTGCAAGCTGGATTGACTCTGCTATGAGATGGGAACCCCAAGATTGCTTGTTGTGCTTAAAAAACTGGTGAAGCATGACTTTAGCTTGAGGGAAATGCTGATGCAAAGGATAGTCCAGGAGAAAAATGATGGGTAGAAAATGTAATTTATCTTGATCTTCCATCCTAATAGTTGCAATGCAAAAAAAAACCCCAACCAAAAAGAACAACAACCCCCCCACCACCACCTGAAAAATCTCACAAAAGTCAGCCACCAAAACAAAACAGAAGTAAAAACATAAGAGAAAAAGGAAAGACATACTAAATTGCAATAAGTAGCTCCTTGTGTTTTAAATACTAAGAAAAGCAAAAATAGCAAAATTTCAGGAGCAATTTTTTTTTATTGTGTTAAAAAGTTTTTTATATTTTATTATTTTATATATATATTTTATATATATATAAATATATATATTTTTATATTTTATATATAAATTTTCTCATGAAAAATTCTCATGCTGTATATGGTTTTGATGAAAACCAAGCTTTTTTTCTAATAATTTTTTTTTTTTTTTCAAATTTTAATTTGGAAATAATGCACTTTGGAGTTAAAACAGTCCGTAACATGGTCCGTCTATGAAAGACTTCAACGTTTTCTGGAAGATGGGTGGTAAAGTGAGACTAAAAACTAACAACTACTGAAAATTAGGCTGTCTCCCTTCATTATACCGTAGTTCAGTGAAGTCCAATGAATGAACAAGCTATGCCAAAAGTAAAAATTGTTATTTCACTGTTAAAAACCTGAAGTACTATCACTCACAAAGGTGAGAAGATAAGACATGTTTATTCTTTCCCATGCCTTTAGCTCTCTGCATTCAGCAACACGTATCACCATAACTAGTTTTTATATAAAGTGCAATGCAAGCATGCTCTTGCAAGCAAATTTAAGCACATATGTTAAAATCGGCTTGATATTTCTTGGTTGGGAATCAACAGGAATACATTGCAAACATTTGATCTACACATGTATAAGATCAATCTGGAATGAAGTGAATCGCAAAACAGCATCCTCCCTTTCAGCGCCTGATCCGCTCCTGTCCTTATCCCTGCCTCTTCTTTGCCTTTCAGATAACGCCAGCAATGAGCAGTTTCACAGCCCCAATTAGCAGATTTACTGACAGCTCGCGGTAAGAGGGGGAATACAAGCAGTCTTCTCTTTCTCTTAGCACGCTTTTTAAACTTGACAGTGCCAGTATCTAAACACGTCCTGTAGCTTCCCTGAGCACTTCAGAAATAAGACTCTCAGTGCGTAGCTTTGTTTCATCTTTACATCCAAAGCGCTTTATACGAGATCACGTCATCTCCTATTGATATGTATCCAGGTATCCAAGAGTAATAATGCAGTTCACTGGAAAGAAAAGAGAAAAAACAACCTTATTTTTCTGAAAGTGGTGAAGGATTTAGATTATGTCTACTTGCTGGGAACTGCCCGTGCTAGCTTTAGTTCAGAGCTCTGCTTGGATTAGCTGGTGTGCCTGAGAAATGGGGAAAGTTGGGAGGAGCTGAGTGCTGCCGTGCCATGACCACGGCACTCCCACTATCTGGCATATCTCATATTATAATGCTTTTATAGTATTAAAGATGATGATATTATGAGCAGGCCTTTTTTTTTTTTCCTTCCAGGAAAGATGTTTTTTTTTTTAGGCGCTCCAGTATTGCAGTACTGCTAATATAAACATCTAAATTAGATGGGATTAGCATCTGTTTTTCAAAGTTTACCAGCATGTGCTGGGAACAGAATGATTAAGATTTGAGAAGAAAAATTCAGTTAAAAGACAGACATGCAAAATCCCTTCTTCGAGTATCATGCCTTACACTGAAGTGGTAGTGACTTGGAGGAAGAGCATCTGAGCTCCAGGACCACGTGTCACAGAACTCTTCCATCCTGAGCACTACTGCTCCCGAAGTCACTTCTCTAAAGAGTTAAGAACTCAATGCAGTATCATGAAGGCAACGCTTAGAGCTGCTAATATTATTAATAAGGATATTGTGACTTGTGGCAAACCGAAAACAAAATATCAATGAACCCAACTGATGTTTGAAACTATATATAGTCCACGTTAAATTTTAAAGCTTTGAATTACATGAAGAGCTTCACAAGTTCTAGTTCAATCAACAGTAATTGCAATTTGCCTTCAGCTACTGTGTCTCTGTGTTATTTTTCCTTGTTGGTGTGGGAGATATAACAAATGTGTGAATGACATTTCAGCCTGGTAATTGGGCCATTTATAGTTCCTTGTTAGTTCTTGCTGGATAAGGGCTGTGGTGCTGATTTTACATAAGGATCAAGCACCTCATTAAAACCCGAGAGCTGAAAGCATGCCTGTGATACCCGACTGCAAGACAAGTGTTGCCATGTAATACATGAAAAACAAGTGACTTTGTGCTTGCCATTTTCATTAAAAGATGGCATTTTTGACAACTAAGACAATCCCTTAGTCTTTTTTTATATTGACCTCTCCTTTAGGGAAGGCTTTGTTGATTCAAGTGCTTGTTACCCCTTCCTTGTCCTGGCTTTGTTTTTGCAGGAGCTGAGCCAGGGTGACCAGCTCCCGGGCTCACGGCACCATGCCAGCCCTGCTCCTTGTTGCTTGCTGGGGACAAGGCTGGGGCAAGGGGCCAGGACATGTCGATGGTGCCTCTGTGCAAAGCCCTGACTGCATCTATCTCAGCCTGCTTCTGCACATTAACACAGAGATTCCACGGTGAATTGTCTTTCTTGAGTTTTTTTCAGCATCTCCTGTGGAATGGTTTATTCCTCTCTATGTGTCATCTACTGCTGTAGGTAAGGTAAGCCAGGACAGAGAATGGCAGTCCTGTTTTCCTTCCCATATTTTTTGGACAATTTTCACCCCGAAGGCTGTGGAGAAGCTCTGGATGTCACTTTAGAGTGAGATTTTGATTGTCTGTCTGTGGCGGTGCCAGAGATAGTGAGGGTTAGAGGATTGCCTGGCATAGCTGGTGTGAATTAATTATAAGTGGTTGTAGGAAGAGACCAATTGCCCTCAGCAGAGGGAAAAAAACCCCAACAGATATTTTCAGACACGAAACTTTTACTAGGGGCACAGAGCTGTCATTATTCCAGCTATGTCAACTAGTTTAATAACAGGTCTTACCTCTCCCCTCGAAAACCTTATTTCTCTTCTATTTTAGGACCATCACAGCTATTACAATGCTACTATCATAATATTAGCAGGAAAAAGTTAGCAGTATCTATTCAGCTGCAAGCCATTCCCTGATACCATCAGGGAATATGAAATTTTCACTTGGATATATAAAAGCAAGATGCTCAAGTTATCAATACGTTTTGTGCAGAAAAAGATATTTCCCCACAAGTATCCACTGAAGGTTTGTAGTATAGTTTTATGTTTGGTTTTGGCTGCATTGTTTCACTGCGGCAGCTGCTGGAAATTTTCAGTAGCAAAATGAGAAGAATTTAGTGAACACGTGGGAGAAAAAGTCTGTCTAGACTTGTCGAGATTGTCGCTTAGGAAAAAACCTATGAGAAATAGAGGTTGCATTTAGCACTACTATAGCAGTGACTTGAAAACCTCTTTATTATTAAATTTGTGGTGTTCACAGTGCTCAAAAGGGAGTGCAAAATGTGCCTGACTTCTCTAATGGGTTTTAGAATCAGAAAAATATGTAAATGCCTGAAGATCTTTCCAGTGATGTTGTCATCATCCATCTACATTACATTTTTGCCTTAAACTAAAAGATTCCTTCACAGTGAATAGGATGCTTAAAGGGGAGGCTTCTATTGCCTCTTTTATTGATTATTAATGAAATCAGAGTGCTCTCAGTCTGTTAAAGCTGCAGCCCTAAAATAAGGCTTGGCAGTGATAATTGCTTCGCTTAAATCATGAGTATATTAAGAAAAGCAGCTTTTCTGGACTATTTTATGATTTGTGAAAATTATGTAATAATCATTGCCTGATTTGCTGAGAATTTGGAGTATTTGAAGCTTCTTAGGAGAATCAAATATATTTGATGTTCCTTGAATTTCCAGGCATTGGCTCAGGAGGAGTGGCTGAAAACCCCCAACAGATAATGGTGAAAAATATGAGTACACTGAAGACTCTTAATAAAAGAACACTATAGAAAGCCATTGTCTGGCTTAGTAGCTAAGAAAGCAGAGAACAAGTGATTATAAAGAAAACATTTTGTATCCTGGACTGGGAGAAACCCCTGGCTTGCACCAGGCTCAGCATGCAGCTGTATCTGTGCGCTCATCCCATGGACATGCAGAGCAGATGTGCTCTGTACAGCCCCTTCTGCGCCTGCAAGTCACGTTCCCAGCTAAGCCAAATACCCCCATGTGGGCCAGCACTGCAAAGCCTGAGATGTTTACAGTGATTTCCATGTGATTATGAAATTATACCCATGGTCTTTTCATCACTTTGGTCGGCTCATGAGAGCGGTCCTGCCACTGCACTGGAGCAACAAACAAGTAGTGTGGTAGATCTCATCCAAATGCTTGCTGCATCGTGAGTTGAGGAATGTGCCTTAGTCTCACACGTTTCTTTACTCTGTCTTAGCATGAGCCATCCATTCATGTCAATATTTTCTTTCAATGGGAAAGAAAAAAGAAACAAAGTGAACATTACATTAGCTACCACCCCTTTTGTAAGAATCTTATTGCATGGCTTTTGTCAAAGATTGCAAATTTCCTGGTGTATCTGTGCTTGACCAGGCATGTATCCTTAGAGAGACAATGTTAAGATGTCTTAAGCCCCAAAGTGTCTTGTCCTGATGTTACAGAGAAAACTAAAGTTGGTTATAAAGGGATAGAATATTTTCCTGTAAAGATACAGGAACTGTGCTTGATATAGTAAATCATTTTAAGTAAACAATTTTAGAATTGGTCAAAGATGATGAATTAAGTCCTGAACTAAGTCCTGTGGGATCACAGAAAATAATGAAAACAATTATTCAAGAGTTATCAGAGGAAGTGTTTTGGAACAGCCAAATAGGCTAGAATTAAATTTTTTAAATTGCAAATGGCATAGCATTGTTTCTTAAGGTTTATAAAGATTAACTGTCACCTGCTTTCTCTTTGCATAATCCCACCTCAAGTGGACAGAAGTGTATGGTAGAGAAGCTGATGATATTTTGTCTTACATTGTCCTTGAATTATTGCATAATAGCATTACAAGACACATTTAAACGTAACTCTCTAGCAGAGCTTTGGTCCACTCAACCTCTTCCAAACCAGTGAAAAAAAGCAGCTAAAACAGCAGGGTGGTTTGGGTGAGGCTGTGTCCCAGCATCTCTGCTGCTGTGGAGCCGGGGCTGGGAGGGGACTGACTGCACTCTTCCCTTATCCACAGGGGCTTGTGCTCGCCTGGCATCACCACATGACACGCAGCATGAGACACCACCTCTGCCAGGGACTGGTTGCTAAAAATCCTCATTCCCTTCCTTTTTGTCATTTCCCCAGTGTTTCCATGGAATTACCATGCCAGCAGGATCAGGTCATGACTAGTTAATATGCTGCAACACGTGCAGTTGGGTTATAATTTTTATTGAGCTCGATGGCTGCGTGTCCTTTGTCTGGGCAGAAATTACTGCATATTTTAAAAGTTTCCATTTTATTTTTTTCATTCAGGACATTTCTTGTACTACACCTTTAATTTTTTGAGGGTTTGAAAAGGAGCTGAAATGCTGTTTCAGGTCAGTTCATTCTTATTTGAACAAAGAAAGACTTCCAGCTTTAAGCATGTCTTCTTAAATTCAGTTCTCACAAAGGCTTTGCATGGAGTGATCACCAAAGCAGGTATTGTCTCTTTTTAAGTATCTTCGTAGAGATATTTCTTTCTAGTTTTGGCAAGGAAATTGCTTAAGAATTGCCAGATAATGACTGCCTAAAGAATATTAATGGTTTTAGCTTTTTGACTCTGTAGTCAGTTAAAGGAAGATCAAAATGACACAAAAATATAATTTTCAGAGCTATAATTTTAAAAAGTTTTGTAATTTTGATTGCAGCAAAACACAAAACATCTGAAAACAGATACATCAGAACAACGTTTCATTTTGGGGCTGTTAAGAAATGTATGTAAGTTTTCACCTTTAAGTAGGCAGAATGATTTAGCAGTAAGAAACTTTTTCTACGGAACATTTCTCAGCAGTAAATGTTCTTAACATTTGAGGAATTAAGAGTTTAGAATGCTTATAAAAAGGATTAATTTTACTAAGAATTTTTCAAGCCCACACAAAAGCTTCTAGAAATGAGATCTTTTCCTGTAAACAGGGATGAGAAAAGAGCCATGGGTGTACAGTTTGAGGGTTTGCTGTTCTCCTGCATTTGGAGCAGGAAGGACATCTTGAGCTCCCTGCCACAGGCTGCTGGTGGCCATGCCGTGGCAGGTTAGAAGACACTGAGATAAGACCAGGGTAGCTGAGGAGCTGCAAAAGGCCATCTGCTTCGTACAACATAGATAAGACTCCCAGAGTCTCATTTTTCAGATGCACAGTGGAAGAATAAAATATACGAATCAGAGACTCACATCACCATGCAACTTCAGCTTTACATCTGCTCTGCTCTAACAACATCATCGTTAGTGTACTCAGCCAGGGGTAGCAGCTCAACATATCTCACACAGGGCTATTTAGATTTTACACTTAAGAAGATCTTAAGCAGATTTTGTTTGGGATTTTTTTTGTTTGTGTTTGTTTGTTTTTTCATTTTTATTTTTTTTTCCACACCCTCTCTCTCACAGCTTTCACCATTCCCACCCAGGAGACCAGGTCTGTCAAGCAAAGAATGATTTTACAGATCCATTTAACACCCATACCCAATGGAAAGGCCACGTGCCCTCTTCATCTAGCAGGTAGAAATAAAAGCCAAACAAAACCAGTCCCCAAAGCCATACCTAGTTCTTTCTTTCTTTGATTGTCAGATGAAAAGCTCCACCTGTGTGTCTCCCGCCAGCTCTCACAGACATCACCTTCATCTTCTCCCATCTCCTCTCCCTCAAAACAACCTCCCAGAATTTCTGACTATGCCCATGCTATATTAGAAGTCCCAGAGTGACATAGGGTAATGGCTCAGGTCAAGCTTTGGTCTTTTCCCACTTTTCTTGCCCTCTCTTGTCCCTCTTCTCATCACTAGTGCTGGATGGGTCTAGTCACCCTCTGATCTCTTCCAATCTCTTTCTGTCCCAGCTGTCCCAGGCCAGGGCACTTCTGGTGGCCCTCCAGGGTCAAGAGGAGAGAAAGATTAAAGCCCATCTTACACTACAAGGACAGAGGTGAAGAGCCTAACCCCTCACTTTAATTTTAAAGTTCTCATCTTTAAAAGTCACCTTGAGCTTTGTCCGAATAACTGCAAGCCTTTCCAGAAAGCAGGGTAGAATTTTGCTTCTAAACCGTTAAAGATTTATGGCTTTGCTGTGTTTGCACAGTCTTTTATAACTTGGAGATTATTAAGTTACTATCAAATGCAGTATTCCAAGAGTATCACGTTGTACTATTAGTTTTGCATATGTAATGCATGTAATGCTTCTTTTAATGGAATTGTTACAAAGATATGTAGAGTTAAATATGCTTATAGATAATCACAATCTCCCTGTGTGTTTGTTAAAGATTGCTATCATTTAATTTAAGTACATAAGGCTCTTTTTCTAAAGCAAAACAAGATTTTCTAATTGATAAAAGATATTTACATCCATACATTCCCTATATTTTACAATATCTTTCAGCAATAGTCTTCAAACTCAAGTAGATATTACAATCAAATATAAAAAAAGTACTATAGATGTTGTCTGAGTCAAACAGACTGCAATTTAATAGGTACTAAGTTATTCAGGTTTCCAACTCTACTAAACTATAGTTCTCTGAGAGCCAAATCCTTCAGGTTCCCTTGAAAATTTGTGGCCTTAAAACTTAGAATGAGTTTTTGTCAGAGCGAAGTTAATGCTTCATCTTTTCTAGGTTATTAAGTTTTAGTCTTACACTACCAGTAAGAACTGCAATAGGTACATAGAGAGGGCAATTGACTGTCTCAAAAGGTTAACCGTCTTCTGGCTGAAAATGAATACAATTACTCACCAAAAAGCAAATGACTAAAATCCTCATCTGAGGAGTTTTCAAATGCAACTGGAATGGACACTGTGCAGCCGAGGAAGGGTGGAATTTATCAAAAGAAATAAAAAATATCTCAAGAAAGGAAAGATTAAAGTGATTCATGGTAGTGTTCCAAAACAAATGTAGATTATTTTGGCTTTGGGAAGAGAATACACCATTTACTCATTTACTGTCCTTTATGAACTTGGTTGCCTTGAAGTTGTATTAATTTGTTTAGCTGCATGGTGGAAGGTAGGGGAACGAGACAAAAACACAGGTCACTGCATGGATCAATTCATTCCTGTTTGCAGTAGCACGAGAAAAGATTATTTACCAAATTGAAAAGAGCATTAGATGTTGTTCTTTTTGGGCAAAACCTGACTCTGTTAAAACCACTGAATGGTTTGCAACATACTTCCATGAAAGCAGGATCAGGACTGCTGACTAACTCCGGTGAGCTGTGAGCTTTGGTGCGCTGGGACCAGCACTGCGGAGAGCTGCAGTCATGCTCCTGCATCGCCAGAAGCGCTGGAGCACTAGGCAGTTTAAAACCAGTGAAAAAAAATGTAAATGACGGAGAAAAATTAGTTGAGGACTGTTAAGAGCATTTGCTTTTTCTTTTTCCTTTTTCTCTTTGTTTCTTTATTCCTGTTAAAGAGAAGTTCAGCATTTCATCCTGCTCTGACAGGCCAGCCCAACCCCACCTGAACAAAAGTGATGAGAATTTCAGAAGCGGATGAGTTTTCTGGCTTTCTGGGATGATCCAGCAATGGGGGGATGAGAAGGAAATGCTGAATAGCATAAAATAGTAAAAATGAAAAATGATGGAAACACAACATAATTTGGACAATCAAAAGTGTTTAAGTCAACCTAATGTTTTAAGTCTTGTAGCATTTTCAAGTTACGATTTTTTTTTACCCTTTGGTCTTTTTTTGATTGGAAGGAAAAATGGGGTCTTGTCCAAAGCAAAACTTTTCTTTCTAAAGTATTGAAATGAAATATTTAAAAAATACTCCACTGGATTAAAAAAAAAAAAAAAAAAAGCCCAAACCCAACTTATTAAAATTGAGTAAAAATTACAGAGGACTTCTCTGCCCCACCCTCTGTGACACTGTGCCCCAAAATCTCCAAAACCACCATGTACAAAAGCCTACTTTTCTTCCCTTTCTTTTCATGATAACATCATAATATTTTCGTTAGAGACATCTCATGTTCGTAATTGTGGGGACAGTGCATAACACTGATGTTTGTCCTACAGCATTTTTTTTTTATAGCTTGAAAGCAAAGTGAGTGGATAAAATAATTCAGGTACCTCTTCTGTCTTTTTGCCAGGCAAAGGCAGAAGATGACCTAAAAACACTTGTAAGTCATGGTAGTTGCTGGCCCTACTCGGTAGCAACATTTTCTGGGTACGCAACTCACCACCCTTATGTGTGATCTGTCGAAAAGCTGAGCACTTGTAGATGCAGCTGACGGGAATAGAAGGGGTGCACTGCACATACTCAATGTCACTTAATGCTGAGCACTCTAAAAAATTCAGATCCCAGAGGTCCCAGACTGGACATCCAAAATTAGCAAACCGTTTTGACCTTCATCTCTTTGTACGTCAGTTTCCTACAATAAAATTAGCAGGTTACCATCCTGTCATTGCGGTGCTGATGTGAAGATCAAATGGACGCTCCACACAAATCTGGGGAAATAATGAATGTGGTTTGAAAGTCAGCGAGGAGTTTAGCAGGTCCGTCCTCAGCACGATGTTTAAACAGAGCTGGTAAATATGATACAGCCACACAATTAACAGTGGGGCTGAAATAAAATATTGACTAGCTGTACTCATTAAAGGAGCCCTGGTTGATCCGTGCACCAAACGAGTCAAGGGTTCTACAGAAATAATAGCATGTCATGGTGTAATTACAGATCACATCAATATAGTGCACGAGAGAGCAAAAAAGAGTGTTGCTCAGACAACCTGCCATGAACGCTTGACTTTGCAATACTAATGACAAATGTTAATAAATTATTAACATTTATATTTTGTGTGTGGTGGGTATGAAATATAACAGAAAGCTTATCTAACCTTTCTGTTGGGTGTGCTTTGGCAAGACACAGACCTAGTTCAACAGTTGAGACACATGCAAGTAGCAGTCACCCAGGCTTTCTTGGGACCCTAAACTACCTCACCTCAGCTCCTACTAGGAACAGTTTTTCTCCAACCACAGAAAAGCAGCTGAGGGGTTTAAACCAAAGGAAACTTTCCTAGGAGGGAAAGGAAATCCAGAGAAATTGTGAATTTAGAAAAAAAAAAAATGAGTAAGAAGTTGATAGCAGATAAACTTACCCTGCTGTCAGGGACTTGGATACCAATCCTGAACTTGAGTTCCTCCTCATCAGGGGCTATGAAAGCAGCCCTTTGTAAGTTACTGCCCCTTGTTCCCTCAGTCTTGTAGTTAATAAAATTGCCAGTAATGGCTTATAGAGAGTCAAGAAAATGAAATGCTAACATCATTAAAAAATAGAAGATTATGTCAGGATATTGAAGGACAATAGGATATGTGGCTTCATCTCATGAAAGCGTGCGACTGCTCCGTGGGTTGTTGTCTAGAAATGCATTTTGCAGGGCTAGACCCTTTCCTCAGCCTGAAAAATAAGCAGATACGTTTTGTTCAAATTCCTCATAAATGCAGGTGCAACAGGCAACCAGAATTTTGTAGCGACACAGATCTCAGGATCGGGAGGCCAGATAACTGCATCGCTCGCAAATCTCCATGCACCGTCAGAGAGGACGCGTCGTGACAGCAGTGGGTAACATCAATAATTTGGACAATCTGCTGTGTAGCAAGCTACTGTGCTCCAAGAGGTAGGGAATTGCTCATCCAGCTGGCTAGAATGAAATTAAAAGGGCTAAAAGTTTTCATACCGAAAACTGTGTTTTCCAGTGAGGAGTAAATAACTGAAGTTAAACATATTCCAGTACTCCACTGGCAGCACATAAAGTTTACTGGTTTTTCACCATGGAAAATAGACTTCAAAGGTTTCACTGAGAAAAGGCATAGGGTAATTTCTCTCAGATTTCAGACAATATTCTGAATTTTTACTGCTGTTTGCTTAAGCAACAATTGACTGCTGGTACAATCCATAGGTTTTTGCTGGATTTAATTGATTTCCCTTATTCAGGCATAAGCCATGGCAGTTTGCTCTGGTATAGACATTCCAGCTTCAGTTTCCCCCTCTGAGACTTATGCAGCCTATTCTGTCCACCAGAGCCAGTAGGGGGTACCATCTGGATGAACACAAGTTGCAGCTGATTTGGAGCTACGCCTTTGTATTTTCTGGCTTTTAATAATAAAAAAGTTATGACTTTTTCCTGTCTTTTTCCTTTCTGCTTTTGATTGATCTTAACTGACCCACAGCATTTCATATGAAATGCAAGCTTTTTCCTAAAGCTCTTCTGGGCATATGTCGTGTTGTTTCCTAAACTCGTTAACAGCTCCATCTGTTTCGCAATCTTCATTTTCAAACATCATAAGATATTCAGGAATAGTAAAAGGTCATTTAGGCCTTGCAGCTTTGTTCTCTCTGTCTCTCAGAGTTTTGTACCCAGCCATTTTACATTCTGTCTGGTCTCTTGGGCGATATATTTTAATAAGCTTCTAATGCAGAACTTAATTATCTGAATCTGAAACTCCAAGCTCCTAAGCATCCTTTTCCTCCTCCTCTTCAGAAAGCCTCAAAAATACATAGAAGTACATAATTTTCTTAATTACAATTTTTTTTCTTTCAGCTGTTAGCTGAACTTTAGTAATGCGTTTAGAAGCAAGTCATTTTATAGTTTACGTGAACAGTAATAATTATTGCTAGGTGGTTACTGCCTGCCCAGCGCTGCACCCGAGGATTTTGCTGGTGGGATGTGACTGCCTTCTCCTGCCAGGGGCTCTGGAGCAGCCAGGGTCGGGGCTACATGCTGAGAGGCCTCTGTGTACAAGGAAATCTCAGAATATAAAACATAAACCTGACTGTGCTGGACTAGGCTATAAAGGCACCCGGTTCAGTATTTCATCTCTGGCAGTGGCTATTAGCAAATGCCTGAGGAATAGGAGTAGACCTGCAGGTTGGCACTTCTGCCCTCACCCTCGCAGCTTAGAGCAGTCTGATCCGAACGTTGTATCTGCATCTTATGTAGATTAGCCCCAGAAGTGTGTTTTTTCCCTGTATTAGTTTAATTGCCTTTGAACCTTTTTATACTTTTAGCATCTGTAACACCCTATAATAATCAGTTCCACAGTTTAATCGTGAATGTGTGAAAAAAACTCTGCCCTTTGCCTGTTCTTAAATTACATAAATTAATTTAGTGCACCCTCCCAAACCCTTCTGTGGTAAGAAATAGCAAATAATTGCTCCCTATTAACTTTTTCTGCGTTGTTCATAACTTTCCCTGTGACATCCCACCTCAGCCATCTCTTTCCCAAACAGATTACATACCAACCTATTTAATCTCTCCCTACATTGAGGCTGCTCCCTATATCTAATAGTCTTTACCTTTGTTCTGTTTGCCTTTCCTAGCACTACTATGTATCTCACATTAAAAAACTACCTACTTGGTTTTTAGCCTCAGTCATATCAGTTGAATCGTATAAAGTCAACTCTATGTAATACATGTAAGAAAAACTGTTCTAAAATCACGCTTTGATGTTACTTCAGATATAACTTTAGACTAGAGATCAAACTACAGCGCTAAACAGGGTCCCAGTGTGAATACATACATTTCCATGGAGCAGTACTCAAGTTTCTTTTACAGAAGACAGTTCCACAATTCCTGTGTCAAATAAATGAGAGACATGCAAGGTGCCAGCGAAACGAGAGCAGGACCCTTGAAATCTGTATTTGTTCCCTTTATATGAGCAAATACAGTCCTTTCCCTCATTCAGTGTTCATTATTATGGGTTAGGCAACAGGCCTTGCTGTTGCAAGAGCAGGAAGCCCCAGATCTTCGTAACCAGGAGCAAGTTACAGGATTGTCCATGGAGCAGGAAGGGGAAGTGACTCCTAAATTGTTTTTACAGAAACTAATTTCTGAGGAAGGCTTCTGAGGATTTGTACTAATTATATTTGAAACATTTACTTATGCTTAAAGATAGTTCAGAATCTGATCTTATAAACCAATCATCCCTTGGCACCCAGATTTTAATTTAAAATGGGTTATATCTCTTATGCATCCCACCGAGAAGATGCTCTCGGGCTGTTCCTCTGGGAACACTTGCAGCTGGTGGAGCAACACCACAAGGAATGCTGCTCACAGGCACAAGTCATGTGCTTGCAGACCAAACCTAGAAAATCAGTGGGTTTTGTTATATTGTGTGGCTAAAGGCTCAGCTGCACACACACTTGAAGGGGCCTGGGGCACAACAACACAAGACGTATTGTGGGATGTTGAGGGCTGAAACCAAAGGTGGGGAAAATCATAAGTCAGCGCTGGCTCTGGAGACCAGTGGGTCTGTAGGATGGCTGCTGAAGGGACAGGGTCCACGTTGGCTACAGGGAAGATCAGAAGATCTGGATGTTGGCTGGAAGACCTGCTTGTATGTGTGTATGTGTGTCTGTGCGTGAGGCAGCATGAGATAGGAGCATCCAGGACTAGCTACTGGGTGGACTAGGTGTCTAAGTCCACCAGCTGGAGTGATCCATGCCACGTATGTGCATATACTTCCCACAAACGGACCTTCAGCCAGATCAGCCAGAGCAGGAGACAGGATGAGGCCATTGGTACTATCTATGTTTACATGAGTGCTACTGTCCGTGTTGACTTGTATATGTGTGTTTGTTTGTGGTATGCCTGTTGGGAATATGTGCTCAGCCCCTCTGCTGGTTGGTCTCAGGGCATGGAGCTGCAGCATCCTCACCTCCATTGGGCTACTGGGTTGGGAAACTTGTAAGGTTTTTACAGGGGATTCAGGAAAGATAGCCTGTAAACAGAAAATTGCTAATTGGCTCACTGAGTGCTCCTTTCTTCTGTGTGTGTATTCTGCTTTTAGCTGTTGGAATTTGCTTGGTTAAATCAAAGCATCTGGCTAATGCAGGTTCTTCAAGAGAGTGCTGGTGGCTCAGGCTTCGGGTTTCTGGTATATTTAGTCCAGATTAAAGAAAATTCAGTGGCTTACTGAAGACGCATTAGAAGTTAAGTCATAGAATCATAGAATCATAGAATGGTTTAGGTTGGAAAGGACCTTGAAGATCATCGAGTTCCAACCCCCCTGCCACAGGCAGGGACACCTCTCACTAGACCAGGTTGCCCAAGGCCACATCCAGCCTGGCCTTGAACACCTCCAGGGACGGAGCTACTGGCTCCAGGGTCAGGTCTACTGAATTCGTACCGCTTTGGTGGAATTGTCTGTGATGGCCCAGATATCAAAAATATTTTCAAAATGCAAGCACGGGGTTTTTCTTTGGCTTTGTTTCTTTTAGTTTACAGCTGTATGTTTAAATGTACAAATCAGTATCCCCTCTAACCTTCAACTGCATGTTCCCAGCTAACCTGCTTTAGCAGAATGCTCAGCCTTGCTGTGATTATGTCAGAGAGGTGACAAGTAAATTACCGGCTGCATTTTACCTTTTATTTTTACCAAATAAGAAACCTACAACTGAGTGGTAATTACCACACTGATTATCTCTACATTTTTGCTGCCTTAAAGATGGTTAAATAATATGTTGTATTTTCTTGTGAATAATAATAACATACTTGTGCCCCTCTACTCCACTCTGGTGAGACCCCACCTGGAGTACTGCATCCAGATCTGGGGCTCCCACCATAACAAGGACATGGAGCTATTGAAGCGGGTCCACAGGAATGCCACGAAGATGATCAGAGGGCTGGAGCACCTCTCCTATGAGGACAGGCTGAGAGAGTTGGGGTTGTTCGGCCTAGAGAAGAGAAGGCTACAAGGATACCTTATTGCAGTCTTTCAGTACCTAAAGGGGGCCTACAGGAAAGATGGGGACAAACTTTTTAGCAGGGCCTGTTGCAATCAGACAAGGGGGTAATGGCTTTAAACTAAAAGAGGGAAGATTTAGACTAGATATAAGGAAGAAATTTTTTACAATGAGGGTGGTAAAACCCCGGCCCAGGTTGCCCAGAGAGGTGGTAGATGCCCTATCCCTGGAAACATTAGTCACATTGGATGGGACTCTGAGCAACCTGATCTAGTTGAAGATGTCCCTGCAGGGGGTTGGACTAGATCGCATTTAAATGTCCCCTCCAACCCAAACTATTCTATGATTCTATGATTCTATATTATACGATATTGGTCCTTCACCTTAAGATCTGTCTCATGGGAATCACTAGCCAAAGTCATACTTTATGGTGAAGGTCTGGCTGGGTAGGACATCAGCCACCAGTGTTAATAATTCTCGGCTCAGAAAATTGCTCTGAAAATACAAATACGAAAGAAGATGCATTTCAGATAATCTTGGAAAATGAAGGAGGAATGAACAAGCCAGCTGGGACTCAGTGGCATTTTCTGATTTGTGTAGGTCCTGTTCTCCTCTTGTTACCAGCATGTGTGCAAACAGTGGCCATGCATTTTGTACTGATTAGCCTGACGGTTTGAAAGATTAGCTTGGTTTGACGTGTAACAGTGAATGCAATTAGGAAAATAGGACCATATGTTATAAGGACCTTAGCTGGATAATGAGAATGGAGAGAGATGAAAAGTGTGTTCCAAAGTCTCAGTGAAGTGATACGTTTAGCAAACAGAGGCTGTCAAATCTCAACTGACTAGACAGAAGGGCTGTTGCATCTAGTTATTACTGCAGAGGATTTACAGAACATGATGAGTTAATGGCAGATAATTTCACAAAGCAAAGACAAATAAGTTAACAAAGACAAAGTCATCAAGAGTCTGCTTGAACTGAAAACAACATTGTCACAGGCACTAATTTTATTTAGCTGCAACATTTAAAGTTACAAATAACACACTTAAAGAGAGAGGCAACCCGCAAGATGATGGTAATTTATAAGTTGTTTTGTAAATTAGGATCAAACCGGTCTGAACTTTGCACACAAATTTTTCTATGGTGGGTTAAGATTTCTTATTCAAGATATTTCATTCCTGCTTATCAGACACAGTGAGAAGGCTTCTTCCCTTTTCCTTTTCTCAACAGCTTTTTTTGAGGAGTGCAAAAGCTGCAAAGAAACCCAACTGCAATCTGGTCAGGTACAGTTAGAAAAACCTGTCCTCAGATTCAGTCTGATCTCAAATATTTTTGCCGTTGTCTTTATTTGTGAAATCACTATCTGTACCACTTTGCCATTTAGTACAATGCCTCTTCTTTCCCCAAAATCACATGGTAGCCATGTGTACATGCCTATGAGAGTTGCACATTGTCCTGGTTTGAGGTAAAACAGAACCAATTTTCGGTTCAGTAATTTTACTTTTGTAAACCTCTGGTCATAGTTTCTACTCTTCTCAGACACTGCTGGTTGAGCTCCTTGTGTTTTTCTGATTAACAGAACCCCTAATTAGGTGCTCTTCATCATCCTGTATTTCCTGCTGTATTCAGAGTTGGCGTGGCCTCACTTTGAATACTGTGAGCAGTTCTGGGCCCCACAATTTAAGAAGGATGTGAGGGTCCTTGGATGCGTCCAGAGGAGGTCAACAAAACTGGTGAAAGGGCTGGAAGCAATCTCTTATGAAGAGCAGCTAAGGACATTGGGCTTGTCTAGTTTGCAGAAAACGAGACTGGGTGGCGAACTCATCGCTCTCTCCAGTTTCCTGAGGGGGAGAAGTGGAGAGGGAGGTGCTGATCTCTTCCTCCTGGGATCCAGTGACAGGACAATCATGTGAATGGTTCAAAGCTGCACCAGGGGAGGTTTAGACTGGACATGGGGAAACATTTCTTTACTGAGAGAGTGGTCAAACACTGGAACAGGCTTCCTAGAGAGGTGGTCGACACCGCAAATCTTTGTATGTTTAAGAGGCATGTGGACAATGCCCCTAATAGCATGCTTTAACTTTTGGTTGGCCCTGAATTGGTTAGGCAGTTGGACTAGATGTTTGTTGCAGGTCCCTTCCAACTGAAATAGTCTATTACAGTCTATATGTGAAGGTGATTGTTCCTGTTTAAACTTGACATTTGTTCCTGTTGAATAGCACCTTTTTTTTTTTTGTTCCTCCCCCCTCAGATCAACTCCACAATTCAGCAAGACTATCTTGAATTAATTTTTTTAATGTTTGCGTCCCAGTGAGCTTTCAGTTCCCTTCCACTTCATGTTAAGTGTAACTTTTATAAGTCTGTGCTCTGACTTTCACCGGTCACTGATGAAACGGGATTTGCAGGAAGCTGAGGATGCAGCAGCTCTCTCAGGAGCTGCTTGCCAGGTCCTCCTCTCTGACACTGCCTTCCTTCTCAGTGTGGGCTTTCTGACAGTTTTTCGCTATCCACCCTAGCAAGCTCATCTAAGCCATGTTACCATAAGAAAATTTCATGGACATAGCACAAGCGTCTTGCTTTGTGATAGAAGAAAATAGTTGACAATTATCAGTGAAGAATCTTGTCATAATAGTGACAAAAATCTTGATTAAACTTGTGTTGGCTATTACCCTTTTCCCTATTATCTTCTGGATATTTGCAATTAGTTAATGTAACCATTTGTTCCAATATTTTCTGGTAAGATGGGTTAAATTGACTTGGTTTGTAAATCTCTGGCTCTTCTGTTGTTGGTGGTTTGGTTGTTCCCCCCCCCCCCAAAGGTGGGGGTTTTTGTGTTTTAAAGATCTTTGACATTCTCCAGTCTTCCTTTTCCTCGCCCATTTTCAATGCATCCTAGTTGACACTCAAACAGAGCCACCTGTCATAAAAGATTGTGCATTTTCTAAAAGAGCACAGTATATTTACAAATGCTCCTCAAAATCTACATGCTGCATTTTTCAAAACATCAACAAAAAACCCCTCTGGGAATAGAGAAATGCAAACACTGAGAGAACAGCTGAAACCCTCAGAAAACACTGGTGTGTTACAGTATTAACCTGGTGATCTTACCAAAGGTTATCACACATTTGAAAGAGACCTTTTCTCTACTTTGAATGATTGTATTTTTTTCTCCTGTGATGCTCTTAAGCACAGAAAAGACAGGATTTTTTTCTAATCTTTGCCTAATTAAAAACAAAAAAAAAGATCTCTAATAAAATAATGACTACTACTTGGGGCCATCAGCTCTCCCAGCTAGTCATTAATCCCAAGGAAATGAGCCAGGCTTGATTGTTATTACTAAAATATATTGCTAATGTAATTTAGAGCTTCCTAGAAACAGATTTCTTGAATGTATTCTAGTCCTCCTGGTGAAACCTAAGAAAGTACGCATGAATTTATCCGTATAGAAATTAAAATATGATTGCAATAAAGAAATTTAGGGTGTTACTCAGAAAAGTAAGGTAGGTAGAATTTAAAATGGCAATGGAGATGACAAATTTAATTTTAACATCTTTATATCAAGGTTGAGTGCCTTTCTGGAAGACAAGTGTTCAGTACATGTTACAGAAGGTCGGATACATCGATCCAGAGTCCATTCTGGTCTCAAAGGAAAAAAAAAGAAAACAGTCATTAGGGAATAGCGGTGTGTGCAAAAAGAGGCTGCAACATGATCGGTGTGAAGGGTGCAATTATTTTGGCAACATTTGGAAGGAGAAGAAGGAAACCAGAGAAGAGAAGTGTGAGGTGATTTACAGATGACTAAGAGATGACTAACATGAAAATATTATCCCTGGGATTGAAAAGGCACATTTTTATAAATGCCTGCATGTACGAGGCATTTTGTTTCATTTTGGGGGACAAGCTGTGCAATCAGGGTGTTTTCATGGGTGACGACCATGCTGAGATGAGCATCCATTGGGATGACATGACCCCTCAAACCTCGGATATGATCCACGCGCAAACCTCCTCACAAACGTAAGTGGAGCTGCTGCTTGCTCCTGCTCATCTGGTCTCACAGGTTGATCAGCACCACTGGCTCCACTTGAGGGGCAGTCAGGGCCATAATGAAGGGGTCATTCCAATCAGAACAGATCTCTGGAGGAAGGGGACAAGTCCTATTTGACACCTGAAAGCACCACACTGAAGTTGCCTGTCTGTGCTACCCCCAGGTTCCAGACATGCTTTCTTCATGTGTCTTAAAGTTTGTGAGCAGTTCCTCTCTTTTTTTTTGTTTTGTGGTGTTGGTTTTTTTTCCTTATGTGGATTGCTTAATCATGTTAATGTAGATAGCTGAAAAAAATCTAGTTATATAATGATATTGAGGGTAGCTAATTACATAATCAATTTGTCCATTTATCCATTATTACTAAGAGATGCAGAAAGAAGTCCATCACAATCAATGAGACTTCTTATATGTGAATGGCTGTTGAACTAGGAGAGTTTCGTCTAAGATGTAATAAGAAATAATTTTAAAAATTCATGTATTCCAACAAATTTGCTCAGAACTAACTGGTTTTGTCAGTGCTTTAGAGGTAGTGCAGGCTTCTAAATATTTCCCCATTTGCAAAGGGTAATATGAGTAATGTTCTGGAAAGACAAGAACACCAAAACTGTCTCTTTGTAATCATTTGGACACAAATGAATAATTGAAGTATTTGAGATCTGCTAAGTTCTTAAGTTTGAAACTGTAAAGGCAGCAGCAGTCATGAACAGCTCCAGTCTCAGTTTAAATAGTGTAAGTGCAGAACTCAACAAGTAATGGAGACTGTAATATGCTGTACAAAAGGCAAAAAAGATACAGCAAACCATGATGTGAAAATGTTTTATTTCAGTCTTCTGAGTGATTAGAAAATCATAGAATCATAGAATGGTTTAGGTTGGAAGGGACCTTGAAGATCATCGAGTTCCAACCCCCCTGCCATAGGCAGGGACACCTCTCACCAGCCCAGGTTGCCCAAGGCCACGTCCAGCCTGGCCTTGAACACCTCCAGGGACGGGGCTTCAACAGCCTCTCTGGGCAGCCTGGGCCAGTGCGTTACCACCCTCAAAGTGAAAAACTTCTTCCTAATGTTTAATCTAAACCTGCCCTCTTCCAGTTTAAAGCCATTCCCCCTCGTCCTATCACTAATGTCTAAATCCGTCTAAAGACAGATGCCTCTGTCTTCTTAGAATTTTGTTTTGTCAAGCTGGAAATAGGTCTATAGAGATCAAGATTTAACAGATGGGTTGCGCAATCGATAATGTATGTACTGTATCTCTGGGGGACTCTGATGCCCTTTCTTTCATGATTGTCACCTCCTAAATATATGTGACAGCAGTAACCCTGAATTTGGCCTGTGTTTTGCAGCTGGAAATGCTGTGTTAAGAACAAGCTTCGCAGCTTGGTGGAAACGTTGACCTCGCTGTCATCCATGGTTATGTGCTCAGTGAATTCACCAGCTCTCACCTTAGACAGATAGAAAAAAAAAGGCAAATGACTGAAAACCCCTCAAAACTCTTTTTGGTCTCCGGACAGTAATTTCAAACACATGTATATGTACAAAAGATGTAGCTATAGTGCCTCGGTGCCCTTCTTGTACTGGCATCCCAGTACTGGGAGGCTCTGACCACCTCAGCCCCAGCCCCCCAGGTATGATGCTGAGGTTTCAGTGGGACCCACAGGTGATCGTGTTGAGCCACCAACATGGCACGACTGTCCCACAGGGCTCCCCAGACCCTTGTGCTGTCCAGGTTAACCAGGGTAAAGGTATGTTCTTGTTCTGGTTAGCTTCTAAAGTTGCACTTTTATATCAGCAATATGTTTATACCAGCGTAACTGCCTCCATAAACAACAGTGCTGTGTCGACAAGGTCCAAGGATTCCCATAAAAATTGGTTTTGCGCTATCCTTGATGCATTTCATATGCTGTAGTTCTTTTATTATTTCTCCTCTCTCCAAAATGATAGCTTTTGGGTTGTTATGATACATATTTGATGATGTTGGCTGATTAGTTTGAACTTCTGTCGCTGATGTTGCCATGGATGTGCGATGGAGCTGATACCTCCCCTGCGCTCTCCCTCCAGCAAACAGCAAGGATATTTGACTATCAAGTCACCAAATGACGAATGTAACGTGTCAGCAAGGAAAAGCTTGATATTACAACAGGAAGACTGTGAATATAAGATCACATCACAGTTACCTTAGGTTGAATGGAACAGACTGACTGGTGATTAGCAATCAAGAAATAAGGAAAATACCCGTTTCTGTGCTAAAACCCAACTGCCTCCGAGTCGTCATCTATGAGCAATGCACAAATTATCCTTGCTATGCTCTCTGAAATCAGTATTTCCTGTATATTTTACAGAATTAACTTTAAAAAAAAGTGTTGCTGTCGCTATATTCCCAATGCACATGTGCACGCAGAGGAAGGCACTCGCAGGGTGGAGGGCAGGACGATTAGCTGTGCTCCCCCTTGATGTGAGCCCTCCTGCAGCAGGATTCCCCCTTCACTCCTGCTTTTTGTGAGCCCCACTGTAAAGTTCTGACCCAAAACATACTCAAGTTAAAGGGAACTCTTCTGTGAGATTCACTTAACTTTGTCCCTGACCCTAGCAGGAAAATGAAAAAGTTTGCCACGGGGGAGGCATGCGTTTTTGTTGGTGCGTTAAAGCATGCTTCATTACATTTGGTTTATTTGTTTTGTTGCTTTGAATATTAGGTTAGAAATTGGTAAGTCACATTGTCTGCATGGCCTCAATGAAAACAAAACACCTTAGAGAAATTTTGATTTGATGGATGGAGTAATTACTGGACACTTCAGGCTACTGATGTAGCCAGCACCTAGATCACATGTGAGATGGGGGATCTTTATACAGCACAGTCCCATCTGCAATTATTTAGTGATGGGGTATTGTTTTCTGCCTTTCTGGTACGTACAGAGTGATTTCTGCCTCGTTGATGACTGTAAACATTTTTCTAAGTACTATTTTATGATCCCTGTAGGAATAGCAATGTAAACAGCGTAATTATGTTCACCTTTGAGGCATATCTCGAAACTTTGTTCTTCCAGAAGAGTGATAACAGAAATGAATACTGCTGACAAGGTAAACAGAGAGACACAACAACCTGCTTGTTAGCGACAGCTAATGCTTGAGGGAACTAGGCATTCAACACCATAAAAAAGTGTTTTATATTTATCGTATGCACATGTTGAGATTTATTCATAAATGTATTACTACATGGGAAAAATATTAAAAGCAATACATTCTGAGATCTTTCTTCTGAAGAAAGCATGAAGACTTATTATTAGTAAACTCTATTTGTGTATATATTTATTATAGGTACCATAGATTCCATGCAAATTTGTGTCTATTTTTACCTACACTTTTACAGCACCGGCAGGGTTCCTCCAGGGTAGATCTGTGTTTGGAAGAGACACACTGGCTTCAAACTTCAGCTTTTCTTTGTCTAAACAGAGTATAGCAAAGCATTCTGCTGTAGCTTCTTGAGTTGTTAGCTCTTCACAGTGAGGACTCCTCAGGAATATTCCCTCTGCCTTGGACTCCTCGGTGTAACACAAATAGATCCTTTTGCACAACTGCAGTTATTTTCAAGGGGTTTTGATACTTATAATAAAGACATAGATATGGTTAGGAATTACAGAGCATAATTTAATGAATTGCTTTAGCTACCATAAAACAGTAAGACTGGGGGGAAGGGGCAGAAAAATGTCTATAATTAATTCTGACAAAATTCACTACAGCTTTCTCAGTTTCTATACCAAGACTGACATTTTTTTGTGTTCTGGCTGGAGACACTGAAAGACTCCTGGGTCCTTGCACATAATTTTTATTCCATTGCTCACAGTTTCCCTCCTCCACAGCTCAGAGCTCGGCTGAACAGCAGAGACTGTACTGCAAAAGTGAGTCCCTTCCTCCAGCTTAAGCCTCCCATGAGTGGTTTTTTTTGAAGCTGTCCTTTTCTTCTCTGACTTTTGGGAGATAGGCTAACATCTGTCTCCTTTTTTACATGTGAGTCTTTTCCATTCTGCAAACGTGAGTGTTTTGAAAAATAAATTGGGATGAACTGGTTTCTCAATTTTGTACTAAGGTATCATCCTAATTTGAATAGGAATCCTAATATCTTCATGACCCTCCATTATTATATTAATTTGGGTTAATTGCATTTAGGTCACATGTTCCTATTGACAGACCTGAGAACAAACGCTGGATGCTAAACACATGGAGACATTCATGATACAGTAGTTTCATAGCACTGAAGACAGTTTCATAACACAAGACAAATTCTACAAACAGATGCACCTGCTTATCTGCAGATGGAGAATATAAAGTGTGTTATTACTGTGGAACTTCTGAATGCAATTTATGTATTTGGCTTATTCATAAATTATAGTCACAGTTTTAGAATAAACATCTTCAGCTTCCCACTGCAGAGAGAATTATTCTCAGCTTTTAAATACCGCTTTTCAGCAGATTAATCCTGGTTGTAAGATATCATAAGGTAATAAAGGTACATTTTCCACCTAACTGCGTTTGGGGATGGAAAATACCTAACGATAACAATAACAACAATTCTTGGCATTACTATAGCAACTTTCATCCAAAGATCTCCAAATGCTTTCCAATAAGTAATTAATTAGGCCTCACAGCACCCTGGAGAGTTAATTACAAATTATCAAGCATAATCTCAAACCGTTTCCATTGAAACTATTCTTGTACTCTTTCCAGAGGAAAACAAAATATGCTGGCTATAATACTATGACCTTTCTCTCCCCTGCTTCATTTGGAAAACGTAATTAGATGAGAATTTGAATATATCCAGTTTTAGGGAAAGCTAATATAATTACTGCCTGACCTCAAAACTCATTACAATTTTCAGTTTCTTCAGTGAGATGATATTTTTTAATCTAGCTCTGTTTAATAAAACAACAACAACAACAACAAAAGAAAAACTGCTAAGTATTCCAGTGGAATTCCAGAGAGATTTTAATTTGTGGATGTCCATCTGTTCTTCTGTCACAAGGGTGTTTGGTGTTGAGGATATTTGATCCAGGCTTTAGTTCTGACACAGCAAGAAGAGGAGGACATATCTGTGCTGCCTCCAGACTGAGTGTTCCTCCTGGGATGCAGCAAGCTCTGCTAATTCAAATAGCGTAATTTGGACTTGCGAAGGTACTTGTCAGAGAGCGTTGCGTCCCGGGGAATGTCAGAAGAGAACAATAGTATTTCATCTCACGTTTTCAAAATGGCCAGAGAAAAGGAAGGAATAGATTGAAATCTAAAACAATACCCCAACATAACATAATTGGAAACATCCTGGATTTCCACAAACAAGAAGTAGAGGGTGAGATATAACTCTTGCCCATCAGAGACCTGAAGCTGTAATTTTACCTTCATCTCATGGAATCATAGGAGTAATTAAAACACCTTTTATTTATGTTAGGTTATGTCTTTTGTTGCAACATAGTTATTGCTTGCTTTTGATATAAGATGAAACTAATTTGCTCGGGTAATTATCTGAGGGCAGAGATTTCTCTCTTTTCATATACTGATTTTTAAAAAGAAAAAAAAACAAAATAACGATGCTCTTGTTTGCAAGGATAAAGCTTGTGGGCAATTTGCCATCTGAAAAAGTTCCAGTATTTTAACAGTGAAAATATAATACACATTCATGTTCATAGCAAAAATGTACAAAAATCATACAGTAATTTCAAAGGCTATTCTGCTTAATATGTGACATTAGCAGTGAAGTCCGGTGGTTCTTCATCTAGCATAGGAGTCTAAAAGCAGTGATGAGAGAAAAGCTGGTACTGTGAAACCCAATTGAAAGGTTTGCTTCCCCATCAGCTGTAAGTGGAGAGATACATATGCGTAAGTAGTAAGTATTTAAACATGCATGACATACCAAAGTATTACAAAGTTCATGAGGTACCTTCCCTTTTTGAAAATTTTAAAGGGAAGTCATTAATAAGAAAATCAAAGGTTTATGAAATTTCACAAGAGCTACCAGAGGGATTTACCCTCCTAGTAAATTTACAGACAAATAAAGATAACCTTTGGGAAAATAATTGAGGGCTCTGAAGTGTAAATATGTGTTTACAGTTGATTTTGTGCCACTGTTTTATCCCAGCAGAAAGGAGAGCTAATTTTCTGAAAGCATTATTTTATTACGCATCCAATGATCGCGTCGTGTTCTATTTTCATATCTGCACATGCAATCCCAGTGAAGTCAACAGCTTCATCCAGGTGTGAAAGATAATTTGATCCCAGAAGCGATTCCAAAGTATAATAGAAATGAATGTTGTTTGTCTCTACAGTTTTTTTAAGTGTAACCAAACTAATGAGAAAGGATGTGGAGTCTGAATTCAGTTTGATTAAAGCTCTAAACATTGATTGGGCCAAGAAGATAATTTAGAGGCACACACAGAGAAGTTTAGCGCTGGTGAAGGCATAATGAGGAGGAGAAGAAAGCCCTAGGAAAAAGCTGAACTGATATAATTACATAAGGGAATAGGGTTGTTGGTGTGTGCTGTAAAACGCCTATATGCAAATAAGCATATTAACAGCTCATGCCTTCTGTTTTTCAAACAAAAGAAGATGTATGGTAAGAAACGAGAATTTGTAATTGCACTGTGGGACAGAATTGAACTGAAGAATCTTCTTATAAACACTTACAAGAAACCACAGCTCTTAAGCAACCCTTACTAGTAGAGATTCATCCATCTCCTGGAAATGAATGCTTGATTGGCAGTCCTTCCTATCGAAATATTGAGCGAATAAAATCTATCTGCTCAGCTGTATGTACACGTCAGCAAAAGCTGCACAGGGAGAGCAAGGGTGATTTTATCCGCTGCTCTGGGAGACAGCAGTTCTATGGTTTTTTTCAATGGATCAGGCCAATTAGAACATCTTGAACAAAGTTTTCTCTGGTTTATGTTTACTGTTACTTTTAATAAGAGTAGCAATATTTTTCTATGTCAGAGACGGGCTAATGCTCGATATTTAGGGGAGGCTTAGATGATGAATTCTCCTTTAATGTTAGTCTTGAAAAGAACACTAAAGTGGGTCAATATAGTGTTAATCTATTGCCAGCAAAGCTCTTAATTTCTTTATAGAATTTAAGCCACTCTTCTTCCCTTTCCTGGAAGTTATCAGATAAAAGGGGCAATTATTAATAATACAATGCAGACTCAATACAAAGCAAATATCTACTATGGGAGCTCAAAAAGGAAGCTAAAATCTTATACGTGCACTTTCATGCAATCTAATAAAACTGAAAAATTACACATCCTGTCAGGATGAAATTAAAATAATGGTCACCAAGTAACACTTTTAGTTTATTTTAAAAATATACATCAGCAACATAAATTTACGTGAAGGTATTTGGGCTCTACCCATCATTAAAAGGCTGAACTGTGGTGGCTGTCTCTCCCTTTCAAACTAACAAGTGCTTAAGTCCAAATATGGCCCACCTCTCTTTTAGATGCTCCAAAAATTAATGTGCACATCTTACTCAGAGCACAGAGGCAGCTGGCCACAGGGAAAGCAGGGGCTTCCAGGCAGATCCTCAAGGTGGGAACACCAGAAGGACAGAGGGAGCTGTGGGCTGGCTGGAAAAAGAGCACCCATCCCCAGAGGGTCCCCAATCAGCTTTCTTAGGGCTACAAACAGAGAGTAAAGCAATATCTGGATAAGGTAAATAAATCTGAGCCCAAATTACCCAGGGTGATAAGGAGTAAAAGTCAGTAGACTTGTTGCAACCTGTGTCATGGTAATTTTGGATGTTTTAATAATTTAACAATGAAAATAAAGACCTACGGAAAACACATTTCTGCAACCAAATCAATCTAGGTTTCTTCTGCACTCTTCTTTTTTTTTCTTTTTTGGGGGGAAAGGAGAAATCAAGAGGCGGCCAAGGAAGTCTTTGCAAGCACACTGTAAATATTGGGGTGTTAAGGTACCTTGTCAATGTTAAGGCTTTATTTGCTTCAGGAGTGACGCTGTCAAGGAAGGACGTTGGACTTAGTGATAATTTGCAGACATGACTCTTCCTGGGAAAGGTGGTAGTGACATTCAGCCAAGTTTTACTCTGTGTAAAACTGTGACATCAGCGAAAATAGGACAAGTCTTATGAGGAATGACTGAGGGAACTGGGGTTGTTTAGCCTGGAGAAGAAGAGGCTGAGGGGAGACCTTATAACTCTCTACAACTACCTGAAAGGAGGCTGTAGAGAGGTGGGGGCTGACCTCTTCTCCCTAGTGCCAAGTGACAGAACAAGAGGAAATGGGTTTGTTATGCCAGGCGAGGTTTAGATTAGATATTAGGGAAAATTTTTTCACTGAAAGGGTTATAAAACACTGGAATAGGCTGCCCAGGGAGATGGTGGATTTGCCATCCCTGGAGGTGTTTAAAAAAAAGGGTAGACGTGGTACTTGGGGACATGGTTTAGAAGTGGTTTTGTCAGGTTAGGTTAATGGTTGGACTTGATGATCTTAAAGGTCCCTTCCAACATCAACAATTCTATGCTTCTATGAAAAGGCTAAATAGATCAGTCTAGGTGGGTTTCTGGGCTCATCTTAGTAGTTTATTTCCCCCCTGGATCCTCATTACATGGAGAAAAGTTGAATGATAGTAGCTTTTACAGAAAAATATTCTTCATGTAACAGCCATGGCAGAGTGTTTCCTTGAGCATGACCATGACCAGGCAGAGGCAGAAGTGTGCAACTAGGAGCAGAATTTAGCTCTGCTGGACTTGAGTGACAGCAGAAGGGATCTCATCCTTTCACTTCTGCTTTCTACAGGCATGGGAATACTGGATATTTCTGAACTTACAGTGTTTGACAACAGTAAATGAAACCTAAATAATGGGAAATATTGCTCCTTTTTCCTGATAAGTCTTTCCTGAAATGTTTCACATGGTCAAAGATACATGGAGAAAGGAAGCTGGCTTCTCTGTTAATGTAATTATATGAGAAGAAAGGTAATCAGCTGTTTTCATGCAATCTGATAATGAACTACAAGCCGTGCAAAATCTGCTCGCATAGTAATAAGAAAGATGCACAATAAGCACTGAGTGTGATTAATTATCTGAGTACACTTGTATCCAATTTAGCAGCAGAGTGACACGATCAGAATATTTGGTCTGTCTGGAGACCAGAACAGAAGCATGAATGAAAGAAACTCAAGTGCATTCTGGCAAATGCTGCACTTGATGTATTTGGTTTAGAATACAAAGCCTTGGAGGTAATTAGTAAACATAGTCCTGATAGCAGTACGTGCATGACTTGCGTTATTGTTAACTGTGAACATGTGCTTAACACCCTGAGCGCTCTACCAAAACTTCATTGAAATAGTTTCAAAAGATGTCCAAAATGCTGCAGAGCCTTAAGTGAAACAGAATGCTAATGCCAAGTAGTGTGTGCAATAAAATCCATGGCAAGAGAGCACACTGATTAGGTGATGTTTTTCAGAATATTATCTTTGGAGCGTATTTACTAATCTTGAAAACTCAGTCAGCAGACACTACACTATATAGAGTTTATCCTGCTCTTTGATATAATTAAATAAATCTAAACTACCTTCTTACAAATCAACTTCTACAACCATGAGAGAATAGAGTTCACTCATTTCTCAGAACAGAAGCATACTGATGCATTCTTATGTCTCTAATTTGCATGCAATCAAAGTTTGAAATTCAGCACCCTGTGATTTCTGCTTAGTACTAAGGGCAAATCTTTTTGAAATCTAATGTATACTGTTGAAGAAGGTCAAAATTAAGAAACGGCAGAGCTCAGAGTGAAAATTTTGAAATCTGGGGAAAAGCAGGTCAAAGGTTTTGCAATAATGACTACCACCAACTGCAGGATGAGACATGTTACATCCCAATCTGTGTTAATGTGCCTGGAATTTCAACAGTGGGGTGGTTTTAGGGCTTCTGATGTCATATCTTTTTGAAGCATAAATTATGATTGCCACTGCCTACACAGTGGCAATTACCCTCTAATTTATTCTGCTACCTTAGGAGACCCCAAGCTGCTCCCCTGTCCTGGTAAAGGCTCACTCCTTCAGCCCACATCTTTGCGGTCCGAAGCTCAGTCAATGAGCAGCTCTCAGAAACGTGACATGGTAACCATGGTGAACAGGCACCCGGGGGAAGTTACAACCATTACTCTGTATCTTTGAAAGCAAAACCCCACAGAAACTATTTATTAGGTTTTACTGAAAATAGCAAGCAGCAGAAAGAAGTTAGGATAAGAGAGAAATTATAACCAGAGCAGCTTTCATAATGGAGCATTCGATACTTGGAAGTATGGGTAGAAAAAAAACTCTCTGCTGTTCCTATTTATTTGCCCAGAACCCTACTATTTCAGAGACAGTCCTTGTGATCAATACCTGCTTAAAGACCGGCAGAGTAAATCCAGATGACTGGTGTTCAAAGTCTTGTTAAATGGTGGGTAATTTTTTCTTCTGAAACTGGCTCTGCCTCAGCTTGCAATCCGGGCTTTGCAGAAGCTGCAATAGGAAGAGGAGTGATATACGCAGGGAATGACTGGGGCTCTGCACGCTATTGAACAGGAGAAGGACAAGCAGAAAGCACAAAGAGAGGAAATTGGTTGTGCACGGGGGTAATGAATATGTGGCACAAAGAGGTAATTAAATGAAGAATGGTTTAGAGAAGGAATAAAGGTATAGTATATATCTTCACGGAATGAACAGGCAGGGGATTTGTATAAAGTTCACATCCCTGTGGACATCTACTTGTTACTTCTATGTAAAAATATGCACTAGAGTAAAATAACAAATACTCCAAGTGTGGTTTGTGAATGCTCTCGGCTGTGGCCTCTATGTTTTTGAAAATAGATACTGTCGTGGAATGGCCTGCATGTTCACCTCATGAGACTACCTAAAAGCTGCCTAAAGTAGATAATGTAACCGAATAAAAATACTTCCAGGTTATAATGCTGAAGTTTGTTCTAAATGCTGAAGCACAGTTAGTTACAGAAACAGCGCTTTCTTTACGTGCAAGAGGAAAGAAATAGTTTGGAGCAAAGACAAAACTCTGCAAGATGCTTAAAAATTGCTTATTATCATTACAGGTGACGTGCATATAGATATGCAAATACTGCCAGAAAACATTCATCTGAAGTATTCACACACACACAATACACACAGCCTAAGCTCACAAAGCAAAATATTTACCAAAAGTGCAAAGAGACTTTATAACTCTGTGAGTTTCAGCATATTAACATTCAAAGAAAAGGTGTTTGTTTTAGTTGGAGGGCTGAGTATTTTAATAATGATGATTTATCCAACACTCATGCAACACTTCTGTGCATGTATCTTATTATGAATGGTTTATTAAACCGGTTAAAGTGGTCAACAGGCACTGCAAATGCATTTACTTTAAATTTAATGTTGCACGTTACATTAGAAATGGCTGGATAAACATATCGAAGACATTTAGCAGTGCGAAGTGCAACCCTAAAATTCAAGTAAATTTGTTTTTAATAGTGGTTCATGTGTTATGACTATGCTGTGCCATAAATGTTATGCATACTATTTTTGAGGTATTTATGCATTGCTAGATTCCATGTACAGTACTCCTGTGTTTATTAAATTATATAAACAAACACTAAGTGTAACAGTCAAGTGTAAAGTTCCCTCTCAGATCGGCACAGCAGATACCAGTTTGGATGCTCCAGTGTCATTAATTGTTCGGGACTCTCACTGAAAGCAGTAAGACCAAAACTACAGTTCAAACAACCAGTTGAGGTGTTGGCATGTTTATCTGAGTTCTGTTGGTATGGAAATCAGAAATGGCAAATTTGTTTGTTTCCGTACGTTCCCAGTGAAATCAGATAAGATAGAACTTAATATGTTAAGGCCAGTTCACAAGTATTGCAAACCAGCGTATGCTGGAGTATTTCATTAGGTCTAGATTTCTTTATAAGCGGTATGGGAACCATATCTGTAGTGAGAAATACATGAAGTTGAAGTTAAGGTTGCCTTAGTTTAAGGTTAAGTTGATTATCAACCTCTAATTTTCAGTTGCTTATAGCTCTATCCACACTTATGTCTGCTTTTGGCTACATAATTTAAGCCACATTATTTTGGATTTCATCTCTGGCTATACCTAAGAGAACATGTTATTTGACAGCAGTGTCCTCTTGCATGACCGGTTCTATTTGCTGACTTTGTAATAAAAACCCCCAAAGGGGAAACCCCTGCAAACCTCGGCCTCCCCCCAGCTAGGCAGAGAGTTGTTGCAGAGCTTTGTAATCGTCACGCACGGTCCATACTCCCACTGCTCCTACTGGGGGGGTGACGCAGCCTGCTCATGTTGGGTCTCTAGCTGCTGGAGCAGTCATATCTTTTTTGCATTTTGGGGGTTCTGTCACAACAGGGTCAAATAGACAACAAAAAGGCTGTCTTGCCTTTACTTTTAGCCATGCTGGTGCCAGAGGCATGTAGGGGGTAAGAAAACTTGTCTGACTGAAATGATGAAGGGTAAGGACTGAGATGAGTGAAAAGGAGGGAAATGAAGGAGGGCGCCAAATGAGGTCGTAGGAAATGGATGGGATGTGATGTGAAAGTAAAAATAAAAAAGCCAAAGAGAACATTAGGAGCCATAAAGAAGAAGGGACAGGAGTGATGACAATGGTAAAGGGGGGACTTGAATCAGTGAAAGGGCACTAGTCAGAGCAGAAGCAGGGCAGGAGGTAGGAAAAACAGCAGCAGGCAGAAGGAGCTAGGGGAAAGGGAATTGAAAATGAGAAGCGAGTTCGACCCACATAAGAACATAAGCCAGCCAACCACTGACACACCCTGCTCAGTCGTGTTCGTCGAATGGATCATTTACCACCCAGTGCACTTCTAGCAAGGGCCCTTCTGGTAAAATGTGATCCTGTACCTATATATTGTGTACAGCTATGCAGCGAGTCGTAAAGCGGGTGCACAAAGAGGACACCGCAGATCATAACTCCTTTAGTGTTTGACAGTCAATCTAAACATGCTCTTGAGACACAGAAACAAACACTTACGAAGAAGGTCGGTCACAAGATGTCCCTCTTAGATGTGTCCCAGTGGCCATATGCCCATGCTTTTATGTGTCTGCAATGAAAAAGATGAATCTAGGTAATTCAGTTCCAGAATGGATAAGTGTCAGAAAAATGTCTCTGCCTGTGCAAGGCTGAGAAACCTGCAGTGAGCCCTGAAAGGGTGCCACTGAGGGGGAAGTAGGCTGGGACAAAGGAAAGGACACACCAGGTATCACCTGTGGGGTAAAAAGACCTATTGCCCCATCTGGTTTTATTTTTTGGCAGGGAGAGGGGTGTTGGTGAAGGGGTAGTGTTTGAAGCTCCCCTTTTTCCCATTCCCATCTTGGCAGGGACAGGGAAATGCTGAAATCACCAAAATCACCAGACTACAAGCACACACGCAAAGTAGTGTGCAGCACATCAGATCTCTCAGACAGGGAGGTATTATGCCTGTAATTGGGAGCATCCACATTTCTCCGTTGCATAAATGAGATAACAGACCTTTTTGTCTGGCCAGAGCAGAATCATTTTCATGACTTCACACACTGTAAAAGCTCTTACTGCATTGCCTACAGTTTGACTTTCCTTAAATGAAACTTTTATCTCAACAGCTTGTAATATTTGCAACCTGGGAGGACACCCACTGAAAAATTAATATTAGAGCATTTCAAGGCTGTCCACAGCTCTGTTTAACTCTAAATGGTACCATTCTTGAATTAGCTACTGTCTGTTTTCAGTAGTTTTCCATTACAAGGGGTCAGGCACCAGAGGAAATAGTTTTCTAAATCAGAAAGGAATATTAAATGACACAGCTGATAAGTATGAACACTGGTGCAGAAGATTTATTGAGTAATGTGTTAGGTTGATAAATGATAACATTTATTTGCAATTTGAGGATGTGACCCAAATGACACTCATTAGCTCAGCTTGTGTAGAACCGATTAGTTTTGTAAATTTATTATTTGTCTGGTGCTATTGGAAGAAGAGTCTCTTTTAATTGATTGGAAATCTGTTTTATTTCAGTGAATATTACATATTCTGTTCTTAATTGTATTCTGTTGTTTCCTCCTGAATGTCAGGGATATTATAGTCTATTACTTGAGCAGGGGAGTGCTTGGCATCTTGCTAAAAGGCTGTAGTGAATGCATTAATCCATACATAGAAGGATGGCAATAAAGCAAGATTTCTATTACCCACTGGGCTTCTTAGGAGTACACTGGGAGTGAAATAAGGAAGCAGTTGGCTCACGGACAAGTTGCTCTCCTTCTGTTGGTGGAGCTTGAATGACATGTGTTCAGTTTCCCAAAAAGGTTCATGCATTTAAGGGCACGATTCCAAAATACATGGGGTGTTTTTGGCTGTGCCCATCACCCGTGCTGGATGATGGCACTGAGGAAATGTCTCTGGTTCTCTTCTGGACATCCAACAGTAAAGCATGGAGGTTTGGAGAACCTGAGAAGAAACTGGTGTGTTTGGGGTTTTGATGTAAAAGTCCAGTGAATGTTAAACAATTATAATTTTCCATAGGTCTGTCTAATCTAGAAAATGGAACAGCAAACAGTACCTTTGTTTTAGGAGGGTTCAAAAAGTGAGAGGGTTTCCAGGAGTCGGGGTCCATGCAACAGTCTGAATTAGGAAAGAACCTTGAAAGGTACTTTAATGAGAAACACTGGCCTGTTGAAATCAGGACAACGTTTGTTTCCCCAAAGATACTGATGTAAAACTCTTCAGAGAGGAAGGCTTGCATGTTATCGAAGTGTTCCATTGCAATCTTTTCTAAACCTATTTAGGTGTTTCCTGAAGGCTGAAAATTAATTTGGTTTTGATATTTGTTATCCCTTGCTGAAGTGTAAACATTAGAAGATCAAAACTGAAATGAAACCTGAGAAAAATAAAAACTTTGACTGGACCCACGAGAACTCTCTCAGCATCACAGCCCTCTTGTAACAGAGGGTGAAACCTCGCCTCCTCACCCACACCTGGCAGCCACAAACATCCAAAACCACAAAAATTCTGGTGAGACCAGAAAACTATTTCTTGCCTAGCTGACACATCATGGATAGTTGTTTCATTTAGTTTCAGATAACTCCTACTTCCTGCAAATAAGCTGTAATGTATTTGAGAGAAGTGACAAAATAAGAAAAGTGTCCTTTTGTTTCAATAGGTATTTTGTTTATTATATCATCAGGAAAGATGGCAGTATTTCCTGAATCTGAAAAAGAACACCCCAAAAAAACAACTGGAGTTTTTTTTTCGTGGTGCCCAGCACAAAGGAAAAAGCCTTTCCTCCCTAAAAAGAAGCACTTGGCTCATGAGAAGAATTTGCCCTTCCTAGGGAATACTGAGGTTTAAATAATTTTCCCTGGGAAAGCTGAAGTCAGGCGTTTGGAGGTGTAGGACACACAGACTCATGTCCTTGCACTGCCATTCCTCCACCTCCCAAGAGCAAGCCTTCGCCATGGGGTTATTGACCGCTGTGCAGAAAGGGGATTTGTGGTCTCTTTTGCTTGAGCCATATAGGTGTGCTCATCGGAAAAGGGACCTTTCCTCGCACATCCCTGTTGACTGTCCTGGGTATCAATTTGCTTCAGGGGAGGCATTTTTCATCCTGAACAGATCTTGCAGCTAAAAAGTATTTCCTGACAAAAAGGGTTTGCTCAGCCAGTGTTTTCTCCCAAAAAAGGCTCAGCTATGATAAATTATTCTCCACTGATGGCAATTCATTTTGTCAAAAAAATTCCCAAATGTGGCCCATACTGACATGGCCTCCTTGTTTGTTTGTGCAGTCAGTGCTCAAGGCTTGGTGACAGCAACCCGCTCTGTCTCAAGGCAGGACAGCACGGCTCCTGCTGAATTACTGAGGGAGCTTGTGCATGCACAGGGCACGTACATTTTTCTAATGTGTAACAAACACACAAGCAGCCTGCTTTTTCACACAAACAGCTATATAAAACTGCACTGTAACTTTCTTTGGTTACCTTTGCTTCCATCAAAATGGGATTCAGACCCACCTTAGGGTGAGATACTGGCATTTTCCTGCCTCTTCATATTCTCACATTATTCTCAGAGACATTTTAGATCTTTTCCTGAGTGTGACTTTTATTTTCTTCAAAAATCACAGCTTTCTTTATGTAGTTGTGAGCTACTAAGGCCGTGGAGCTCACTGACAGACCGTGATTGCACGTGCTGCAAGAGGCAGCTGCATGGAGCCCTGAGGGTTTTCTGTACTTACTGGTATAAATCCTGGTATCAGGGTTTGTGCCAAAGTTTTGCTCAAGTAGAGCATGCACAGTCAAAACACACATCTGAGCAAATCTGGGCAGTGCTGCCATCTCCAGGGTGGGCTGCTTAAATTACATCTCTTGCCATTTTGAGTCCTGGAGCAGACACAGATTAGGCTTAAAGTCCATCTCTGCCCTAGCTATTTTCTTGGTTGTGAGTGATCTGTACTGAAAGCACAGTACAAGATGACACTTAAATGATGTTTTATTAATTAGCATAGAAACATGTTTAATCCAGATTTAAATATCCTGAAACAATTTTTTTGTCTGCTATTTTAAGGAAACACATCCGTTACTGCAGACAAATCTTTGGAGCAGAAAACGCTGTACGGCTTTGAATGAAAACATAAACCATCTCGTAACTACAGAGCTGCTACTTACACCTCCATAATGACATTATCCCTTTTGCTGTTCACACATTATCATTTGCAGTGCAAAATAAATATGCATGGTAAAACTGTTAATGGATAGCACTTGGATGCTATTTCAGGAATAGACTTTAGGCATGCTTTGGAGCGTGTGGGAAAGTGTAGCTCTATGTTCATACAATCAGCCAGACTTGAGCAAATCAAGCCAATGACAGCATTTTTTTCCTGATAACTGTCATCTTTGGTGGGTTCCAGTCTGCCAATATTAAAAAAATTGCTTGTGGTACTTCATCTATTATATGGTCCTTTTCTGCTGAAAAAAATTTTCTCCTTTTTTATAAAAACACCAAAGAAGGACATACACCAGCCAAGCAAAGCAGCTGCAGCTCATACATGAAATTAGAGCTAGGAACAAATATTTTAAAGTGCTACATGGTGCATGTCTATTGTGCTAGCCTTGCAGCAAATGATAGCAATACAGTCATTAGCCCACTATCTTTCTTGAACTTGCGTGACCTTGTCCTTGGTGCGGCTGCTGCCTGTCGTAGCTACTGAACATCAACGCCAATACTCTTGCATGTGTCTGACAATTCTTATCACATCTGCCTCCAAAATCAACATCAAAATGTTCTTATTTATACAACTACAGTAAATACCCTCCACCCCCGATTATTTTTTTCCTTCCTTGCAAGTAGAACACATTATTATCTTTCCTTGGTACAGACCATGCCAGCCTCATGAGACTGTAGGCAGTACTGAAAAATAAATGCAGCATTTCCTCTGGGTTCTCTACTTATGCTTTCCACATAACTCAGGGACATAGGAATTAATATTGCTAAACACTGAGAGGAAGGACATAGTCATTTCATTACTAGCCCACAGATAACACTAAAAGAACTGGTTATTATTATTTAATGTTGCAGCACAATCCATAGTTTCAGTGATTCACAGTTTCTTCTCACTAATAAGTCTACAGCAAAAACATACCTTTATAAGGGAGCATTAGGCATGTTCCAGACCAGATCTCAGGTTGTTTTGCTGAAGATTTACTCCATTTCCTACCAGAACTCTGTGGTCTGCATGGTTTATAATAAAGTAGCAAGAGTGCCTTGAGCATTTGTCCGTCCCTCTATCTGGTGGGCTTGATAACCATCAGGTGCCAGTATAATCAGTTGGAATAGCCAACACCTTTTGCTTAACTAGTGCTCCCAAATGGCAGCTTCTGTAACACTCAACGGTGTGGTGGAGGCAGATCTTTCTGTTTAAGAAAGGCGTAAAAATGGTACCTAAGCAGGACCCACTATATTTTTAAAATCACCTATTAACTCAAGAGTACAAAGATTGAAATACCACCTACAGCTTTGATAATTTATTCTGTTTTTAAAGTAGCACAGTAAAGGTAAGGAGTTAAATTTATGCCATAGATGAGAAAAAGACTCAAAAAGTGTGGCATATTTAGCCTGAAAGAAAAAGCAGACTGGATGATGATCTCATTACAGTGTCTAAATATATAAAAAGATTATAGAAGAATCTGGTCATGACCTACCTGGCTGGACTCTGTGAAAATTAAGGGAAGATATATTGACCATGACGGACAATGAAATCTGCACAGAAATGAAACAGGGAAAGTCTTAATAATGCCCTTTGAGCTGGGCAGGAGCACAAAGTCTCAAAATAGAAAATGCATATAAAAGAGTTTTGCAAATAACCCAAGCTGAGGTGTTGATATGGTTTGAGAAACCCACAACAGTTTACTGTCATTTAGGCAATCGTTCTGTCACCCAGTGACCCCTCCCCACCCGGGAAGGGGAATCAGAAAGAATCAAGGAAGCCCGGGGGTTGAAATATAAACAGATTTAATAGATTAAGATTAGATAATTAACATTAATCGCACTAAAGAACCAATATTGATGCTGATACCAATACAGAATATGTACAGATTATACTCAGCCAACTCTATCAGTAGAAGATGTGCACTCCCAGCAGCAGACTGTAAATGTCGGACACTGCAAGCGCTGTGGCTTTGGGAGAAAGGGAAGGGCTCATGGGTCCGGCACCGAGGCAAGAAGTTCTCAGGATGGCAGCCATCATGGGAGAGAAACAGAGCTTTGCGGCAAACTTTCTAATTTATATTGAATGTGACATTCATGGTATGAAATAATCCTGTTGGGCAGCTTGGGTCAAGTGCCTGGGTCTCGCTCCTCCTCATCCCCGCACCTGGTGAGCTCGAAAATACTGAGACGTTGAAACCCACACACCATAGCTAGCTATAAAGTAAATATTTTCACAAATTCAGACACTAGAGTCTTCTAAAAGTGCAGTTTTCCCAAGTGTTGGAAGAAAAATTAGTCCTGTGTCACTCAAACCAGGACAGGTGTGAAGAGTAGAGGTATACATATGAACATAGTATTCTTATTACTGTTTACTAATATACTAACTATTGCAAAAATTATCAAGACAGCCTGGAGGAACATTTTTGTAGAAGCTGTGTTCTCATCTGTTGATGGTTGACATAGTAGAGGAGGACGGTTTAAAGTATACAATCCATAGAAAATGGGAAAAGACTAGTATATTGGGAAGAAACTTGGCAAAGCTAGTGGCCCGACTCTGGGCTGTATTTATCTGGCCCATGCCCAGCCCTTTCAATGAGTCCCTGCTATATATATGGTATATGTATGTATGAGGTAAAAGTAAGGTTCCTTAAAACTTTTTCCAGACTTGCAGCTGGCATAAAAATGTGAAAAAGGCTACCCACAGATATTTTAGTAAATGAACTGTCATTTAAAAAACAAAACAAAACAAAACAAAACAAAACAATACAAAACAATAATCTTTTTAGCTAGTGAGAAAAAATAAACATCCATAAAAATAATGCCCATATTGGTGAGGAATTGAATAACCAGAGCAGACAGCCACACAACCTCAAAATTAGGAAATTAGGAGTAACGAGGGAATTCACTCAGGCAGGGCTTTTTACTCAGGGTGGAAAACACAAAGAGTAAGTTATCAAGTAAGGTCATAAAAAGCAATGGCATAAATGAATTTAAGAGACAGCTAGACATTTTTATGAAGAGAAGGGATTGAAGAATTCAGAGCCAGGGACAAATCAGGGAGATGGGGTTGAGATAAAATTAACGAGGACAGGCTTGCTGGTGGCCAGAGGCATTTTACTGTCCAGCAATACCTTATGTCCTCTGTCATCACATCCTAATCTGACGCTGACATCTGAAGGTAGCATGAAATCTTTTAAACCTCTTAGTATATTAAAGAGGAAAAAGAGCTTTCAGAGTTTTCCCCCAAAGGGAAAAACATAATGTTGGTTATTCACTTTTCAACACATGCACGTAGTTGCAGGGGATGCTGAAATGACTCAGTCTCAGGCAGTACACAGTGGCCTGCTTATAAATTCAGACTATAGTCCCTTGGTTGCTTTAAAATTCTCCATAGAGGGGTTTCAATCATATCTCCTTCCATTTTTAAGCAAAGTTTTGTTTATTTTTCTGTAGTTACTTCTTTAGATCATGGAGAGCACCCAGAGATTCCCACAGCAGTGTCCTGCTTCTCTGGTGCTGGGTTAACTCATCATGCTGATCCATGCATCAGCTCTGCTTCTTCATGCATCACCATATGCTGCTGAGGTTGTGGCTGACTTTGACAAGGTCCCTGGACCACCAGCAGCCAGGCACTGCATCCAGAGGTGTCTGATGACTTTCTTAGTCCTCAGACTAACAAGGGCTTGGTGCAAAAATCTGACCTTGAATAAAGGAAAGAGCAGCTCACACTGTTAATTTTATCCATAATTGGAAGAGAGCACTGTGTGCCAGTCAGGAAACCGTACATATCCCACACGGTTTAAGAGTTGATGCTCATGAAAGGAAGATTGAAGGAAATGGACCTTGACGTTTTGAAGAATGTAGATTTGCATTAGTTCAGGCTTAAAAGTATAGAGGGCAAGTAGAAGGCATGGACAAGGACATCCGGGATAACAGGACATCTTCACAGACTGACATGAACAGCAATGCTATTGCCAACAGGACATGGGCTAGAAGGACTTTTCAAGGCCGTAGACAAACCTCAGGTAACTCAGAAACCTCTCTGAGAGCCTGCTGACCACCTTTGGGACACCAGATCTACTTGGCAGCCCAAACCTTCCCGTTGGTCCCAGAAACCTTTCTCTCTGGTCCAAGGCCAGAGAGATCAAGCACCAAATAATGTGTATGCCAGCCTCAAAAATTCATGCTGGTCTCTTGTAGCTGTGCTTTGAGGGAAATATGTGTCTGTGTTTCCAGTGTCTTTTCTCAGCTGCTTCTTTGCAGGAAGGGCAGGAAAATGAGCCCAGGGTGACCATGCTGAGAGGAGCACATAGCAGTAAGGGACATGTGCCTCCAAAAATGAGAGGCACTGAGCCCAGACTCTAGGGCCACGTCAGGGGTGGTGAGCTTTGCAATATGCATATTCTGAAGAAAATACACACCTACAAAACATTTCCATCATGCTGACAAAATGCAGTGATGCCCCCTTATTGGCAGAATGTTTTCCCTTCCCGCTAATAGCTTGATCTTATTCGTATAAATTAAATTCACACAAAAGCATGTGTGTTTTTTCCTTTCTAATCCTTTTCATGGATCTCTGTAAATATACAGCCTTTAGGCTCCTTTGTAGAGAAGCTTAAGAGATTTTTATGCTATGGCATTTAAAACAAAGCCTGGTTTGTGTAGGGTTTACTGTAACCAACTGCTTAATCTAAACTGCGCTAATGAAAGCTAAATGCAAATAATGCTAATTTGAAAAAAAAAGTCTGATGTGATTAGACTTCCATTGAACACAACAGCAAGACTAGAACATATTTTCCTTCCTCTTTAGCTACTTCCACCGTAATCTGAATATCAAGATCTTAAATCCATCAGGAGCCCAGCAGGCAGCCCACCTTTATGAAGAACTCTACCCTTAAAAATAGAATGAAAACGGCTATTACGAGCCATTAGGGGATGGGCAGCCCTGCAGGCTCGGTGTGTTTAGCTAATATGGAACAGGAGGAGGTGGAAGTTCTTGGATTTGTTTTTGCTGTAAACGGCCCCTCTGCTTCCCAAGGAGCTGGTATTGATGGACTCTGAAAGAAAGCTGAGGTCAACTCTTTGTCTTGATGAGTTAGTGGAGAAATATTTAACTGGGGCCTTATGAAAACTACTTAGCTGTAATAATAACATCAAATCGCTGTTAAATGTGTTTCAGAAACTGTCATTAGCAACATAGCTATACAACCTAATTCTATTTGTTTAAATAAAGATCTCCTGAGGTCACATTATTCTAGTATAAATTTGAAAAGCTCGGCTGCTGAAAACAGAAAACTGGAGACAGAAAGCAGGGTTTGGATGTTATCCAAGCTTCATCATAGCCATTCTTTAGTGTGGGCATGTGGGGACAGAGATCTCGATAGGGCTTTATGAGCTCTGTAACCGGTAACACTGTACGATTCCTTTTTGCCATTCTGTGATGCAGCTGCAAAATGAAATCACCAGCTCCATCTTATCACAGGGGTCCTGGCAGGAAATATTTACAATGGCTCAGGGGAAACTGTCCTTTTCTCTCTTCTTTCCTGGTGATCAGAGAATCGCTCTGCAGTAAAGACAGGAAACTTAAAAATGCTGTTGCCCAAGGACAGGATGGGGAGCTACTAGTGCAAATGATGCCTAAGACTGAACCCATGAAAAAGAATCAAATAGAAAATAGAGTATTTTCAGTTGGAAGGGACATACAATGAACATCTAGCCCAACTGAAAGAATAAAAATAGTAGTTTTCCATTATCTGCATAGTTATCTGCATATCCTAGTCTTTCTCTAAAGCATCTGGGATCCAAAACTGTACAATGAGGAGACACCCTCAACTGTTAAGGATCCTCAACCATACAATTAAGTAGACATCCACTTAAAAGAAGTAGGTGAAATACATAAAAAGAAGAAACTCTCTTAGATGCTGTCCCCACTGCAGCACAGGTCTCTCACTTGGGACTTTGGAGACAAGCCATCATCCACTTGCACCTCACTTAAAAGTATTGAATGAAGAGAGGTATCTACGTGCTTTCTTTTGAAGAATTGATGAAGGCTCACTTAAAAACAGCATCCTTGCTAAATGTGCAACAGAAATTTTAGAAGAGAGGTAGTTTTGCACTTTTTATTAGTAGATGGAGGTTATCAGAGTAGCCTTGGGTTGAGGCTGAAAGATCTCCTCAACCAGAGGTAGGATCAGAATCGCATCTCTTTCTCACCAGGTTTTGGTGAGGGTGCAATCACCATCCCTCCCTCTAACTGTATGCCAAATGTCAGTAGTGATGTAAGGTTCATTAGTCTGGGAAAATTGAACACACAACCCGAAAAAGCAAGGCCAGCTGCAAAGGAATCATTGTAAAGAGGATGCAGGAGAGACACTTTGTAAAGCAATGCAATTAAGACTAGTATTGATAGACTAATTTTAAAGTGAGTATACAAAAGTGTAGTTGATAACAGGGGAATAAAACAGGTCAAAAGTGTCTTAAGCACCCACTTTCAGCCAACACTGGCTGGAGTGTTCCTCAGAGCTCTCAAAAGCCCTGCAAGAAACGCTTGAGACCAATATATGCAAAAAGCACTTTTATCGAACCACTGAGAGGAGAAGATAAAAATGGTAAATACTGTAGCTATTATCTGGAATAATATACTTGAAGTGGAGAGATGAAAACCCAAAGGATCCTGAATGAACTGTCAGGATCCAAATGAAATGCTTAACTAGGAAAATATTTCTTTTCAGTCTGGAAATTATATTAGCCAGCTACGCCTCTCCTTCTGTGGGTGAAACTGAAAAAGGGCATTCTTAGGACCCGTTAAAAAAAAATGTAATTTGTGGATTATTGCTGTGGGTAAAATTCTTTAGCTAACCAATATTACATTTCTTTATCTAGTTTCCAAATTCCTTCACTTTGCACTCAGAATGAGAACATATTGCAGATGACTGATGGTCCCTGAGCCTCCATTTGGAGCAGGATTGACCCATGCGAACAGTTCTCTAAGCAGAGAAGGAGACATTGCCCAAAAAATTGCCAGAGCAGGATGTGGTCAAGATCTGCTTTCAGTCAAACTGGTCCTGAAGTCAAAGATATTACTGTGGCTTTATCTGAAAGCAGAATTTGGTCTAAAATCTTCATTACATGTGAATTCCACCAGGATATTGCTTAGTTAAGGTCTCTGAACACATTTAGAATAATCCTCTTTTGCTTTATGCAATGAATAGAATAGATGGAATTGCTTTCCCAGACTTTCTGAGGAAATTGAAGCGATGTGTTAAAGATTTAACAGCTTTTATTTCTCTTTTCAGATTTTAACCCAATATCAAATATTAAAGTACTAATATATTTAAGGAAACCAGAAGTTGCTGTTATAATTAATTTCCTTTCTGAGAAAAAGTATTGCCAACTTCTTTTGGAAAGAATGTGAGTAATCCTTTAAAAGAAAAGCAGAGCAAATGTGTGTGCATGTATGAAAGGCTTTTCCTTCTTTTCCTTAAATCTCAACTGTAAAGGTACATTGTTTATGTTGAACATCAAGGCAAAGACACATAATCTGAAATGAGCACATAATGTCACATCAGTAACATAAAAGTGAAAAATGCATTTAAAATATAAAAAATCCAGATCCTGCAAAACACATGGCCTCTAAGTCTGGTGAGAAACAGGCAGAGGAGTAAAAACTGAGCAACCCTGAGCCCACTGAAATTTCTACCAAATCCCCACCTTCCTAAATGGGAGAGTAATTTCAGCACAGGTAACTAGGCAATATAAAATGAGCTTAAACTGAGGAATTGTTGGGAAGTGTAGAGAAAGGGAGAGAAGACTGGCACCAAAATACCCAAACAATTATTTCAATTTTCTTTCAAATGCACTGTTAAAGTTACAGGCTTGTATTAATCACCTGGAAGAGCATGCAATGGCTTCATGAAGCAGTGGTAGTGATAGTCCGTGTGTACGTCTTTGGTACCCTCACAGGAATGCCAAATAGTTTCTGTTTTCTTTCTAACTGAACACAAAGCAAAATGAGTCTTGCCAAGTATCTAAAATAGCTTTTTTTTTTGTTCCAACTTCAATATTGTAAACAGCCATTTGTTTATCTTTTAAGTTTATTTATGGACTACTCAATAAAAGACTACTCATGCATTTAAAAAAAATTCTTTTAGCTGCGGATGACAGAAAGAGCTGCATAACTACATTCGTTACCTCAGAAACTCTCCTGTAAAACCTGTTGTGGTGATTTAACCCCAGCCGGCAGCTAAGCATCATGCAGCCACTCACTCACTCCTCTCGTCGTGGGATGGGGGAGAGAATCAGAAGAGTGAAAATAGAAAACTTGTGGTTTGAGATAAAGACAGCTTGATAAGTAAAGCAAAAGCCCCATGCACAAGCAAAGCAAAACAAGGAATTCATTCCCTGCTCCCCATGGGCAGGCAGGTGTTCAGCCATTTCCAGGAAAACAGGGCTCCATCACATGTAACGGTTATGTGAGAAGACAAATGCCATCACTCCAGATGTCCTCCCCTTCCTTCTTCTTCCCCCATCTCTATATACTGAGTGTGATGTCATATGGTATGGGATATCCCCTCAGCCAGCTGGGGTCAGCTGACCTGGCTATGCCCCCTCCCAACTCCTTGTACACTCCCAGCCTACTCACTGGTGGGGTGGTGTGAGGAGCAGAAAGGGCCTTGAGCACTTAGTAACAACCAAAAGCACCAGTGCGCTATCAACATCATTCTCATCCCAAATACAAAACTTAACACTATACCAGCTGCCAGCAAGACAGCCATCTCTATCCCAGCTGAAGCCATGACACCTGTGAATGAGGAAGGAGGAGGAAAAGTAAAATTTCAAAGGTGAGCAATGGAAACATTTTTACACAACTATTTTTCCATACTGTTCTTCTTATCACCAAAAGGGTTGCCATTTGAAAACAGGGTTCACGTCCCTATAGATACCCCTGGAAAAATGGACACCACATTTGACACATGACTCACCATCCCACTGAAGAAAGGGGTGAAGCGGGATGAGCTCTGCGCGTCTGTTCAGGCTCCTTGGTGCAATGAGTCCCTCTCTGAAATATGGGCCGGTGAAATACATTGAGTGGTGTCAACAGCACAAGTTCAGTGTGTGAGGTCCTGGGTGAAGATCATGGCTTGGGGTGGGTTGATGGCCCTACTTCTGCACTCACATGGGCTTGCTTTCCTTGGTGCACACAGACACCCAGCAGGATGGAGAGGAAATGTGTTGGCTTCACTCCTTTTGAATAAGTAATCTTCAGTTCAGTGGATCCACACTTGTCAGTGGATACCACACAAGAAGGTATTGCTTTGGGGGTGGTGTTTTGTTTTGGTGGGTTGGGATGTTGTTTGTTTTTTTATTTTTCACAGTATAACATTTTGGAGTGAAAAATAAATCCCAAAGAACAGGACCATCCTTTATGTGTGCAATATATGAAGGGGTTTAAAATTATTATTTTCTAGTTTGCTTGTTCATTCAAAAAGTCAATGGAGACATCTGGTGCTTTTGCAACTAGATGAGCATGCCAAAAATACAGTAATAATAAAAAAAAAACCCTGAACAAAAACATCCTCAGGGCCACAGCTGGAAGGAAAATAATGTCTGACATAAAAGTGACTAACCGTGTCACCTGTTTTCATTTACCCTTTGGTATGCTGCAAAATAACTGTGTGACAAGGTAAACCCATCTAGTAAAAAACAATGTATCTGGAATATATTGGTTAACTTGTTTTTTCCTCTCTCTTGTTCAACTTCATCAAAGATTCATTTAAAATACTAATGTTCTTCAGTCTATTATTTGAAGTTAAAAGAAGCATATGGTGCTTTGCAACAAAAGATAATTAGATTTCTTGTCTGCCTTCAGTATTATAGTTCGTTAATGCACTTTAATGGAGTTTACAAACAGAATAGGCAGAATAAATGATAGAATAGATTGAGGTTTAAAATGATGAGTTTTGATTTTCTGGGTTTGTTTCTTGGAATATCACAACTGTCTTATGGTACATCTACTGCAGCATCCTTTCCTCATTTAGGCCTTGCTTGATATTTCAGAAGAAAGTACAATAATGCTGTTGGTGATGGAAAGACTCAGTCGTAACAGCATTTTCCTCCTAAGCACTGCAGTTAACCGTTATGGCCTGAAGCACAAGGGCTCACAGCCCCTTCATTATGTCCTTATTTGATGTTCAGTCAACATTTACTCCATCCATACCAATGGCTAATCATTCATTTGAATCCTTCTAAACTCCTTCCCTGTATAAGATATGACGGCAATGACTTCAACAAATTGCATATGCATGGTCTAAAAACCAGTCCTTTCATTACCCTAATTTTAGTTTGCATTTTTCATGCTCAAAGTGATGCCAACCATGTAACTAAATAATAAGTTAAAGTCTTGAGAATCTTAAATAATGCCATCTATTGACATGCAGCTTCACACAAGCATTGTCTAGACATTTCGATGTAGCCTTTCATATCCTAGAAGAAACGTTTGAGAAAGAAAGGTTTGAGGCAAGGTGTGAAATCACTGCCACACATCTGCTAGGCTCACTTCCATATGCATTTGGTATGAAGAAAAATGCATATGAAGAAATAGAGTAAAATGCTCCATGAACTTATTATACCTAAATCATGATTTTTTTAGACATTACATATTTTTGAAAAAAGGAAAAGGAAAAGTAAATGGATATCTTAGGTTTTGGCTTTCAGCAAAACATCTGATTTGGTACAATATGGAAAATTATTAGTTCGGGTAGGGAAGATGGTGATGAAGTCATCAGTTTGACACATGTGAAAATATAACATATGGTATTCAGCTGCATGCTGCATATGAGCTGCTCTGTAGGGCTGCATCTGCAATCGCTTTCCAGTGAAGGTAGTGAGATATTTAGGTTACTGAATAAGACTCTGAAGTGAGTTGCAGCGTACATTGCCTGTTGTCCATCTTCAGATAAGGTGAATCCAGACTGGAATTGGTGCAGAGAAGGGGTAAAGGATCAGCAGATGAGGAGTGCTTGTTTACAAAATCAGACTTGTTTCTGCTAAAACATTGAATGGAGGAGATATGATTGCCCTTGATAATTTCATTTGTTGAGGTATAACCTTTTCAAATAATCCAAACTCAAGAATACATGGGTCACAGTGGCAAGGTTTGCATTCAAGAGGAACAGCTTTCATTTCCTACTAAAATGACAGTGAAAGATAACATTGGTCTGTGTCATATGTATTGCTAAGGTGTGGGAGTCAAATAAACTTCAGTCTTCTCTAAAGGAAGGGAAAATATAGTCCTGCCTATATAATGCCTTCCCTTAATGCAGCCTGACCCCAGCCTAAATTGATTTAATCATTCAAATAGTATTGTATCATTTCCCTTATTTCTTGTCTAATTTCATTTTATGCTAAGGGTTTTGCATGTAATCATTATTTTGCATCCGCATACACTTCAAAGACAGTTTTCTTTATTTCTTAAAATAAATTTGTAAGATAAAACATTAGCGCTCTGGCCTCTTTGGCTAACAGGACATAGGCGAAGTACTTTTTTATACTTATGTAGTAATTTAGAATATTAAAAAGACATTGGCTATAAAGTTTTATGTCTCTTCCTATTTTTATGCACACCCACAGCTGATACATTTACATTGCAGCATACTCTGGGTTATTTGATATTATTATTCTCCTATACCATAATATGAATGATACATATGACTCTTTTTTTACTCACTAAGGTTTACATAAATGCTTGCTACAGACTCTTTGATTTTTAGTCATTAATGAATCCCAAGGTCTAGTTATGAGACAGTATAAGTAAACAGCCACTCGTAAATGATAAAACTGCAGGATTTCATCCCTTGCTTGGAGAACACAGCATAATTTCAAGGTTGCCTGTGACCTATCTTGTCCATCTGTTTTTCTTCATTTAGGATGGAAAATAACAAGATTGGTCTAAAAAACTTCAGAAATGGGGAAAGTGAGAAGCAAACTGAGAAGCAACTAACAATATCACTGCAGTTAAACCTTAAACTAGTACAAGCATTGATAGAAGAAGCTACTGCATTCAGTGAGTCCTGAACTATGTATTTAAGATGAGCTTTCCAGAACAGATGTGGGGATACATCTGTTCAATATTATTATTGTCCTATACAATTGCATTAACAATACACAGGATTTTAATTTCCTAATATTTACACAAATACTTGCATTGAGTACTTTGACTGCTGGTCACTACCGATTCCCCAAGTTTTAAGTCCTTCCCAGACGTTGACCCTCCAGCAGAAGGGGAGACATAAGCACAAGGGAAGTGACTGTCTGATCTCCTGCAGCACAGAGCCCTCAAATCCCCCCCTCAGAAAACAAAGAAGAATCCAGAAATTGGCAGGCAACTCCCCACCAGGGCTTAAAATGGCTGTTGTTGAAACCTGGCAACAAGGATCTTTTAAAACTTGATTAAAAAAAAATGGAAAAAAGAAACGTAACCATCTCTTGCCAGCTCAGCAGCATGGAGGCCAGATTTGTTTAAGCTGAGGAATGGGCATGTTTGCCTTCAACTCTTTTGAAACAGGTGACAGATATTGTGCCAGAAATAATTTACTGACACAATTATTGTTTCTCCGAGTCAATGTCTGACCTAGACCTAGGGCTATGTGTGTTTACTCTCCTAACATAATCTCAAGCCATTTTTTTCCCTAAAGGTGAGGAAGTTTACAGTGAGAAAAAGAATTAATGTGCACAGGCACACAGAAAGTTTACAAGTTGGTGGCAATCCAAAGCTAAAAATATTTGAAACACTGTGCAAGCACATGCACATACCTACTTGAGAGTCAGAGCCTGTTTGCACAGCCAAAAACTCGTGTCCTAGCAGTCTAGTCTAGAAAAATCCTTCCTTCTTCTTCAGCCCCTCCCCAGCTGAGAGGCTGCGTATAGATGTACCATGACTGTCAAAACAGATCAGGGTCTTTGACAACAATTCAGATTAACAAAATAGATGCTGAAGGCATATTTTTTAAAAATATCTTTTGAAATTGCGGAAGGAAGACGTGTAGATCTATAGGAAAGCTCAGGTTGATTTCAGAATTTCACCAAACTGCAAATACACTTTTCCTCTGATAAAGCCTTTTATGTAAGGTCTTCAACTTCTTTACAAATGATTTCTGTGTTTGCAGGAGAAGCTACTAAATATCCCAGTCTCTCTCTTTTTACTAGTTTAACATCTTTCTGACTGTCTTCTCCTTTTGTTTGCTAACTGTCCCTTCTTTTCCTATGTACCGCTTTGCAAGGGAAAAATGAACTGTTTCAACCTGGTTGTCAGATACAAATCCAGGCTAACATGAATAATATTTGGCTTAATGCAATGATTTGAAGCCTATATAGAACAGATGGACAACTCCATGCAACTGTTGAGGTCATTGGTAATAAGTGGAGGAGAATAAGAGAAGAAAAATGAAGGTGTTTAGAAGTCTATATAATCCTTTATAAGGGCTTCCAGCAAGAAATATATGTCACCAAAGATTCATAATCACTTACAAAACTCTTCTTGTACTACCTGAAGTGGTCAGTCATAGAGATGGGCTGGTTTGTTGTGGGACCTGTTTTTCAAAAACAACACTTACTGGGCACCATGACATTGCTCTGTGTGTGGTACTGGACTCTGTTGTGTCACAGATGGATCAAAAGCCTGGGTAAGATTTAACCACTATATGAAGCAAATCTATGAAACTTTTTTAAAATCTGGCTGTCAAGGACAGCCAGTTGATTTTGCAGTGGGAAGATTTCAATAGCAAACCCCAGCTTGTCTCAGAGGAGCAATTATGATTCATTGATACAGGAGTTTAAGAGAAGCTCAGTCATAAATCCTAGCTGTATTCAATGATAATGAGCCCAGATTTAAAGCTTGACTCCTTAGTTGTCAGGGTGAATAACCTGAGGGCCTGAGTTCACGGCAGCAACCTCAACTGGATCATCTTGATGTGATTGGGAACTGATACAGATTTAAGACATGCATATATTTGGTGTTTTTCACAAGGTAAGGATGGAGAGTATTTTATGGGTTCAAACTGCAGACTTGTGAATACCAGAGCTGTGGGACAGGGAAATTTTCAGAAACCTCAGAAAAATTGTAGATGCAGTCTTACACTTGTGAGATCTGCCAGTTTTAGTGGTAAAGCAAAAAGATGCAGAGAAGATGTTTTTGAGACCTGGATGGAATATACTGGTTTTCTTCTGTTAAAATGTCTGATGTTAAACAGGAAACAAAAGAGAGGATTAGGATTACAATGAGGCATATTATGTTTGCGCCAAAGTAGGATCAAAGGAAGCAGTGTATTATCTTGGAAAGCTTTAGGTCTGGCAGTTGAATAAAGTGAATATTCTTCAAATCATTTCTTGGAAAAAAAACAATGCAGAATCTGAGATTTATCTTATATGTGACCCAAGAATGTAGGTCTTTCACTTCTTATTCTAGACTAAATCCTGTTATATGGCTGCCTTTTGAAGGATTTAATTGCTCCAAGGATTCATGCTTATACAGCATTCTTCACCTCTTAAAATCAGCCCAAGTCTTAGTTTAGTAGTGTTACCTTTTGATGGGAATATTTCATGGCCTGTGTAAAGTGGGTTAGGACTTTTCTCATTCCCTTGTCAACACGTATGAATCCTGGCCAAAATAAATGCCCTGTCTTATTGGCAGGGACCATTAAAAAAGTCTTAGTCTCATTAAGGGGTTTACAAATGAAGGGCTTTTCAAGCTCCAGAAATGTTTTTATTCCAAAGACTGGAATATTTTGGAGCAAAATGTGAAGATCATGACAACAGTTATTGGCTGCTGCTGCCTATATTATGTGTGTTTTGTGGGTAAATAAGAGCTCCAAAGCTCTGCTTTGCAAGTAAGAAGATAACTATTGTCTTCTGCATTGGTAGATGGTTAAGAGAATAGAGCCAGAAATGTGTTCATAATTTCCATGAAAAATAAGCTGAAGGTTTCTGAGGGCCCACAGAGGTAATAATAAGAAAACAGGACAAAAGAAAAAGTGTTTTCAGTTTTCAAGGTCTTAATTTTCAGAGTGCCACATTTTTCATAAAGTGTTTGATTTTACTGTAGAGAGGATTTTTTGGTTTTTACTATGGGATTCAATGGCCCTAACATCACACTGCAAAAGTTGACAATGTAGTGCAAAACAGAAAAGCAGGAATTGATATGTATTTCTCCCACTTTTACTAAATATTTTAAGTGAAAAATATATTTTTTTTCACCTAGGTTTACTCTAAGTATTTCTGCAAATGTATTACATCTCTGTTCTGCTTTGGTTAACAAGTGATTCCACTTGCAGATCAGCCTGAAATGCATGAAATAAATGTGAACATCCAATTTTCTAAATTAACATTTTGAAAACATTCCATACTTCTTCTCAATAATTTTGAATCCATTATTTATTTTATTTTATAAGACAAAGCTAATTTATTTACTGTGAATTCATTTTCTGTTGAGCAGATTTAGATAGTTCCATCTCAAACTGTCATTGAAATAAAGATTCAGTCATTACAATATCCATATTCTGAATATAATCATCTATGAAGAAAATTAAGAACAAGCAAAATTGGAGACATACAGTGAATTCTTTCTCTGGAAATCAAACTCTACTGAAAATGTCCATTTGTTTTCCATGCAAAAAAGATGTATTTGCGGTTCCATAGAAGTAACTGCATGATTAATCAAAATACATTTTGATACTGTTATTTTAATATTGTCAGGGTGCAATGAGAGAGCTTTTATAATATCTATGAGTCAGTGACTGTACAGACCAGAGCTTCCTGTTGGTTAATTCTATTAGACAGTGATATGAGCAAAAGTGAAAAAGCTGCTGCAAGATGACAATAAGAAATACAAAAATAATAAATACCTAAGGATGCACTGATGCACCTAAACTCACGTAGATGCCAATATGCTTAATATCACTGATGCCAATTTCAATGAGAAAGCATCAAAGAAGGTAGCATGACTTTATGTATAACAATTTGGGTAGGTTAGAAAATCAAGATACTGTATTGGTTTACAGACACTGGAATCAAAATCCCTCCTGGTAAAAAGAATAAAAAGATCATAAAGGAAGTGTAAAATTTGGCTAGATTTAAACTTTCAAAGGATATACACTTCAAATTTAAAATAAAATATACAGTAATAGATTTCTTTCAGTAGACTTTTTTCTTATCTTGCGAGTTACTCCAGTTAGGTCCAAAACATTCTCAAAGTCAAGTGAATTGCAGAGCAGGGCCTGAACCTTTCCGTATGGCTGGTGGTCTGCTGCAAATAGGGAAATGAAATATTTTACTGCTGTTCATTGTCAGTATGCTTAAAGGTTTTTGAACATCTTAGGCCAAATTCTGTCTTCAGACAAATGTGTACTAAATCAAATTTTTACTTCGAAGATTTATTCTAGTGTTACTAAAGATATAATGTCATATGCTACTTTATTTGTTTATTTTACTTACATAAGCACTGACACTTACCCACATATATTCACAGCTGACTTAGCAGTGATAGTTCAGGGAATCTGTTTATGCAGAATTTATGAATTCCGTGTAGAGGTCTAAAATTGTTCCTTAATTGGATGCTTTGATATATACTGAGTCCCATGCAGTCTGCCATTGGCATAACTTTGTCTAAAAATAATAGAAAGTAGTTAAAGCTTGATGACCATTCAAGCACGTGAACCACTATCAGACCTGAAACATAACCACTGTTTTGGGCAAAATCACAGTGGAACACTTAACTCCCCTGCTGAGAGTTATCTGGGAGTTGTTTTTAAATAGGCCTTGAAATTATAAAAGAGAAGATCCCTGTGAGAGGCATTTTTAAAAGGTTTAGATGGGAGAAAAAAAAAAGAGAAGGAATATTTTAATAATGGATAGCTCCTGTTCAACTATGAGACCAGTAAAAGAAGAAGGAAACTCATAGGTCAGGTGAGATAGCGGTTCCTTGCATAGCAGAAGGGGAATGGGGTACCAGAAGGACTGTTAAGGTCAAAGTTTGCATGTAAAAGTAATGGGAAAAATTAAGAAAATAAATACCTACAGGGTTTTATTATGAAATCGAGATTGATATCTTCGTTACCCCAGCCAAAGCAAAGAGTTACTAATGAGCATCTGAAAACAGATGTCTGCTTCTTTTGAGGTGCTGTGTGTCCGTCTGCAGCTGTTCATTTTAGAGGAGTTTCTTCCCTTCAAAAAAATGTGATTTAAACATTCATCTTAAAGAAAGATATCAATGCAAAGAGGATTCCCAGATTTGGGTCCTAGGTGCTTTTATGGGGAGCCCTGCAGCAGCCACACTACATCCCGCTTTCCATGGACAGCAAGTGTCCAGCAAGGAAACCTGGTTCAGAGCAGAGGAGCTGCTCACACACTTCATTTTGGTATAGAGAAGCTTGAAAACATTCTTATTTGATGGGGTGAGACCCAAATGCTGCAACTCAGTGACTGTCTATCTGGCTGAGTCCCAGCAGTGCAATTTGAGATCCAAAATTGCCAGGAAGATTTCTTCTGGGCAGGACAAGAGGGGAAATGGTCTCACAAGCTTTCTGTTAATGCTGTGTCCATTATTGTTATTATCACTATTGTTGGTATTATTAAACAGAGCTTTAAACTACACAGAATCTCATAACAATAAATGACACTTTTGGTATATTACCTGTTTAATACTACAGTAATTGCTTGTGATTAGATATAACTAATAAAAAGACTTCTTGCCAACATGTTCTTTTTAATTAAGTATTTCATAGCTTCCAGTAAAAGCATAATATGTTCTGAGATGGTGCTGCATTAGCTTGGGACACCAGCCCTGCTGGTGTATTTTTTCCTACTTTTCTCAAAAGTTATCTTTTCATTCTGTTCCTCACGAGGACTAAAGACTACTGATGTCACTTTCTTCGAATAATTTTACTGACTCCCTTTTACTTTAGATGTAATCATTCACATTTTGATGTTTTGCATGTTCCCCTTCCTGTTCCTTCTAAGGGTGTTCCCAAAGGAGCTTACGATTCGACCAAGTGACTCCTACTGATTTCATGAGCAATAACATCAGACTTGCTTTTCTTCCAAATTCTTCAGGAAATAGGCTTGGAAACCTGAAAAATTTTGAAACATCCTGTCTTTCTCCACTTCTGAATTACGTTCTACAATTGCTATCATACATACTTGATATTAAACGGATTAATAGACACCCAGGCTCTGACCTCATTTTTGTCTTGTTTGGAGGTTAAGGGCATAGGCAGAAAGTCCAACATTTCTGCCCAGCCTCCACAGTTCTCTGATGCATGTGAGCTCCTACAGGAATTGTCCTAGTTTGCTTATCAAAACCTGAAGTTTCTTATTTCCATTCCTTTCACCCCAAACCAGATCTTAAGGTTCAGATGTCTATCAAATATTAATACCTACTTGAATAAGGTTTTATTTAATGACCGTCCTAACATTTATGAGGAGAATTTTCAAGAGCAGTGGTTCCCATTTCTGCTTCATTTCAGCACTGTCAGTTTGTATTCCCTCACTCTGTATCTACACTCACTGCCAATGGTTTTTAGGGCCTAAACAACCCAAAACATTCTGCTACTGCCTATTTGGAGCCTCCTATCTGCTAGCATAGCCCACCCTAATCCAGAGATGTGATCCTGCCTACAGCAAACCCAGCTGTAAGCAACATAACCCACCCTGTGTCTCTAAGGCTCTAAGTATTAATTCCTTGTATGTATCAATGTGTCCCAGAGCTGGGATGGGGTATTATGATTTTCTTTTTTTTTGAAGGAAAGTGGTTGAGGATGGCAGCCTACCAAGACACAACCGTAGACTTAAAACTCTCAAGAAGATGTCAGCAGCAGGAGATGCTGCCCAGCTATCTCGTTAGAGTACCTGGACTTGTCAATCACTGGAATTCATCCATAGCTTGGGTGTTTGATCAAAATTTACATATGTTCAATGGTTGCAAACAAATTGCAGGTTGAGTTTCAGCCTGTTTCTTATACTCGTTTTGATTGTGCTGATTTTTCCAAGCTAAGACAAAAGAAACAAGTGAATCTTTCCCCATCTGTAGCAGTAGGAAGAAAACACTTCAAGTACACACGTATCTTCTGAAAACTGCTTTTTTTCACAGTTCTTAGGCCACAGCTTTCAGTTTCTCAAATGACTCATTTCAAAGTTATGTTGACATGGAAAGCTGAGCAGATATTGTTTGCAGAAGGGAAAAAATGATCTTAATAGAAATGCTCAATTTTTCCAGGGTCACTTTATACACTTTTACAGTAGGGTTTCAGCTTCATGCTGGCCAGTAGAGACTCCTTCAGGGAGATATTTAGGATATTTATAGATTATATGAGAGAAAAGAGACAAAATATTTAATAGAAATACTCTTGCAATTAGACTATTTATTATTTTTAGCTGTAGACTGGTAATAAATATGGCTTTTCTGGGATTGCTCTTGGCAAACAAACTAACTATAGAAATGCAAAGTTGTGGAATTTCCATTTCATTTCTTGCCTCATTAATTTCATTAACTTACAAATAGATGAATACATAAAATTAAAAAGTAATTTCCTTTTAATATTTTTAAATTACTCTCTCCAAGTATTCAAACCTTTTAATCTGTTCTTTTAAGGTCTCCATCTAATTGCTTTTACAGAGGCATAAATGAGATTTTCTGAATCAGATATCAGTGTGATTGATTATAAGAGAGCTAATCAGAGGGTGCCATTCACAAGATAAATGCAATTGTTTCTAAAATATTTGCTTGCGGTCTGTGGCATTTCACTAACTTGGCAGCATGTATGAAATGATGTGTGGGTGGGGTGTGTGAAGGTGTGGATTTATGTGGGGAAATCAAATCTAGCCATGGAGGAAAGGCTATTTCTGCTTTTTTTCTTATACAAGGACAGATTGCATGGGAATTATAGTGTTTCCCATTTAATAGAAGTAGCCTTCATTTTGATGTTTTTCACAACAGTGACAAATGGCAGCTAAAAAGAAAGGGGGAGAATGTAATCAATCTTTATACCTTTAAAAACAGTTGAAAACTAAGATGAAAACTAAACCATTTCAGAAAAAAAAATAGTTTGAAGCAAACAATTATCTGGAAGATAAGGAAAGTGCAGAAGATGATTTGGGGGTAAGTGCTGGGTCTCGGAGAAGGCAAAAACTGCTGTTCTGTTTTTCTTGCCTGTTTGGGACTCCAGTTTCCATGGACACAGCACTGTAACATGTATGTCCAGAAAGGATAATATTCCCCCAAAAGGCCACAGAGTGAGTGTGAGAGCAGAAAATGTGTAAGGGAGAAATTAAGGAGAAAAATTGAACTCTTTTCCAAGAATTCCCAGGTATCGATGGCTGTTACGTAGCAACAGTGCAGGTGTAGTTCAGACTAGAAATCATTTAACTATTTAACATGTATTTAATGTTACTATTTTAATTATGCATTAACATAATGTTAATGTTTATTAATATTACTGCAAAAAGCATAAAAATAAAATTTCATCTGGCAATATTTGAGTGAGATTTCATCGATATTAGAATAAGCTACAAAAGCATGTAATGCAAAACTTTTGCAGTATCCTCAGGAATCCATTCTAAAAGCTCATATTATAAACAAATGATGAAAATAGGGAGTCTTGAACATTTTGCTGAACTCAGTGGAAATTAACTCCCAGGAGGATTAGATGAGACTCTGCTAGGTACACTGTTGATGATGGAAAATTTGGAAGGAAAATCTCGGCACTTCTCAAATTATGTGAGCTGAGAAATGAACAGGTCAGCGTCAGAAAATGGTCACTTATTTAGTCTGCTGTTCAAATGACCTTCATGCAGTTGTGGGCCTCAGCTGGATTTACAGACTTTATGTTAAGTCATTCTTTATCAGGCTTGGTTTTGTGCCTGTAGAAAATGCCAACCAAATGTTTTCTCAGTGACACAGCTGAAGGTAGAAATTCTGTTATTGCAATGCATAGGTATTGGAAAAAAGAGCTGTACAGCTGCTGTCACCTCTCGAGTTTTACAAAACTCACCACTCTTCTTTTTTAAATCAAGTATCGATTTGGCCCGGGTTCTTTAAACTAATACACCATATCGAAAAGTCATGGCAAAATTACTTAGGGATAAGTTTTTTAGATTTAGCTAAACTGCACTCTTTTCATAATTTTAATGAAGACACTTAAGAGTATATTTTTCATGCAATGCTTGGTAGTAGTCCAATGTGATTCCCATTAAAATCACCTGGTCAGAAATTTAAGGCCCTGGTGCTTGAAAACTGTAATTTTCAAGTAATAAATTATTTTTTTTAAATGAAATCTAAAAAACCCAAATGTATTATTTATATATTTTGGATTTATTATGTCAGAATTGAATGTCATTTTTTAAACAGATGGTAGAAGAGGATAATACAAGTTTATTTTTAATTTTTACTGTAGGTACAAAGGACAGGTTGGAAATGAAATTTTTGGATAACTGCACAAAAAAGATATGACAGCTAAAATATACATTGATTTTAAGGAACCAATTTTCATAATACTGTAAATAGTTGTGTCCTATGGATTTTTCATGGCTAAGGTTTTCTGCACATCCAGACAATTATTGATTATGTATGCCTCACTTTTCATAATAATCGCATAATAAAAGTTTTAGTCATTTCCTAAGATCCTTTTATGATGGTATCTTGATATACTTGTCTAACCCAGGTTGCAACTTCCCCACATGGAGTTTGCAAGGCCTTTTTTTACACTTTTTTCTTGGATTGGAGATGAAGGTCTAATTGTTACACCATGCCTGAGCCGTCTCCTTTGTTTCTGACATCGCTTCTGGACTTGCCTACCCAAGACTTCAAAAAATCAGCAGTTGCATTTTCAGGAGAGCTGTGCTGCTAACAGATAGTTGTATTAGTGTCTTCATCATCGTGCCTTTGCAGATGGTTGGAACATGACACGGTTTGGCAGCAGATTTGTCTTTCTGCTGCACCCAAATGCACTATGGAAGGTAAGTTCTTCTTATTTTCCCCTTGGGAACTATGCATGAGCTGCTCTTGTTTCAGCTCCCGATACCCAGTTTTCTCTCTTTGAGACATTGAAAACTTATTAATGTCTTACCACGCTCACTAATTTATAGTCCCAGCTCTGCTCACTCTTTTTGTGTGTGTCCTTCTCTAGCAACTTTCCTACATTTCATGCATTACACTTGTCTAACATAGACTTCATAAGCTCATCACGCTCCATTGCTTCTGACATCTTAATTTACTGCTCGACCTCTTTGGTTCACTTTTCACTCTACAATTTTTCTGTGCTCTTGTACAGACTATTCAAATGGACATAAAATCTAGAGTTGCTGATGTTGGTGTTTCTCCTACTGGTCCTTTCCCCAGCGGATCCTTCACAGGTTGATTTCCTCAAAGCACTATTTTGTACCTGCCAGTCCCTGAACAGAGAGTAAGGTGGTCAGTAATGGTGGTCCAAATTTAAAGGTATCATCCCCTTGAAATAGAGTGGAAATACCTTCAAAAGTCAGGCTTGGTCTTGGAGAAGTCAAGACCTCAGGTGATTCATGAGAAAATACAAGCAGAGAATCAACACCCAAAGCAAAATTGGATGGATGTTTCCCTCTCTGCTCCCTGATCCACCACTCTGAGATAAGAAAGGCAGTGAGCAACGCACACTTGGAGTACACAATGTGACACTGCAGCCAGAAAGCATCTGCAAGCAAGATGAAAATTTAGTTTGCTGGGAACATCTTTGTCAACATCGAGACTCCCAAAATAAAGCTAGGGTTCAGTGAGGGTCAGGGAGAAAAAGTAGTAAAATTCCAGCAAAACTGGGAAATACTGTCAAGGCATCTGACAAGCTCAGCAAATACCAGAATTGCCTCCCTAGTGAAGTTTAATTAAAAAGTCTATCGTTTCCATTATTGCTTAATGATTCCTTGAAAAGTAGAGCAAAAGTTTATTTTAGAGGTTAATTATTCCTGGATATTTTAAAGGTATATGAGAGTCTCTTCCTCTATCTCATTTGGTAACTGAACCATTAAGGAGAGTGAAGCAAATGGTGGTGTAAGAATTGGTGAAAAAAATTTAAGTCACAGAAGAAAGCATACCATGTCAGATGTCATGGTGCTCTTGCATGAAAACCAGTCTACTAGCAAATTAAATTAACTTTCTGTGCTGGAAGAAACTTGTCAATGACTTCTCCACATTTGCTCCTGAATTCTTACTGAGACTCAGCATGAGGAAATGGCGCAGTTGTTCTTGCAAGCAAATGAGAAAATGCATCCATCAGGGCATAGCACTCACTGCGCTGCCCAGAAAGCTTGATTCTGCTCCCTCGTACTTATGTATGCTAATTACCATGCTGGCTTTTGTCATCCATCCAATAATCCATGCACCAAAACTCAAGATTCAACATTAAAACCTCATGCCAGTGGAAAAAAGAGGTATAAGTGAATAATTTCTCAACATGGTGAATAGTGGAATACATCATTGCATGTGGGGAACACATATTATTCAACATTAGGAAAAGAACTTAAATATTGTTACGCAAAGGTCCCTATATCAGCTTAATATTCTACCAACTGCATGTCTTCCAGAAGTACATTAATCATTTTACAGACATCTGATATGTGAAGTTTATTCTTTCTCACTCCTCTCCCAAGCAATTAAGTGGTAACATTTATAAATGCCATAAAAAGCAGAATTTCCAAAAGCACTGAAACAGAAGTCGATAGGATTCCTGCTTCCCAGTCATGTAGACTCAGGCAGTTAACTATGATTAGGCAGTTTATTTCCTTCTTAAGACGTGTACCATGACCTGCGCCACTCACACTGATGCAGTTTGTAGACGTTACCCAGGTTATGCAAGTCCAGGACATGCTGAAAATTTCTCTGAGATGCTTCAGTAATAATTTTACTAGAAGACAGTTGTAGCAGTACAGAAAATGTAGCAATCCCAGTCTCCTGAAAAGACAATATTATAACCTACTTCACAACTATATTTTGAATATTGCAGATATGTTGATATCATATTTTGAATGTTGTAGATAGTGTAAACATTGAATGTGTAGAAGAGAAAGGGTCTGAAAAAGCACTCTACTTTAACTTCCTGGGATTTCCTGTAAAGAAAGCATTTTAAGTGGGTATCTGTGCAGGCTTTTTCATGTGTATACTCAATGGTGTATCTGAAGGGAGTTAATACTTGTTAGGCTAATATTTTTGATAGAAAATCTCTAGTAGTCATCTCTACTCCAGTCTAAGTGCCAATGGGGTTCGAATGTTTCAGCAAGTGTGTGCTCAAGGGTGAGGTGCAATTGATGTGCCGGCTGGGTGACCTTGCAGTATATACTATCTTTATATCATGAATGTTTATTTGATTTACATCTACCACTCCCATATCTATTCACTTCTCAGATCATCTTCTGAAGCCTGTATCAATATCACATCTTATTTTTATTTATTATTATCACCACTTTCTAAATACTATTGTTACTATGAGCAGTGTTCTTTTTCTCGCTCATCTTTTACCTCCCTTATTTCGTGTGATAATGTGGTCATATTTATCATTAGAAGGAGGTTACTTGAGTATACAAGAAATGTATTAACTCCATTTTTCTGTAGTTTTAAAGGAACATTCTTCATGTTTCATTGGAATTTTTGCCAGGTACTCTTAGCTATTGCTGCTTATTTATCTTTTAAGTACACAGAGAGGACAGGGAAACTCTTTTAAAGCCTTGGGCTCTCGGTAACTTCAATCCTTTAACCTTTCTTATTCTTGCAGTTTGTGAATGGGTTTGAACCAATGACCCAGTGGTGAAAGATCGTTTTCCATCAGGAACATTTGTCTTTCTGATATTGCCTTTATGGCTTTGCTCTGCGTGGCATTTTCTTTTGCTCATGCCTATCTGTGTATGTGTGAAGGTTAACTGTAGGAATCGCTCACTGGCTTCTTTCCTCTTGTTAGTGTGAACTACCAGTATCCAGCAACGATTTTTGACACAGCAGTGTCTTCATTCGTTCATTTACTGGCATCGAGGAAATTGATCTCCTCAGGAGCAGACGACGGCATCTGACCTGCTAGAAAAGTGGAGATTTAATGTTCTGGGATGGGAATCAGAGCAGAGAGCCTGGGAGCGGCACACAATTTGGCGCACCCTTCGCAATGACCTGTCAAAACCTATCATGTCTTTCCTAAACAAGTAAAATTGTCAATATTGATAACTGAGAGAAAATGATTCCTGGGTGAAAAATAGAAGTAACTCTTACTTAAAGCATAGTCCACAGAAGCTGAAAGAAAATGGCTTCTAATTTTTTTCTGGTTTTCTGTCATAAGTGACTCTCTTTTGGGGCTTTAGATATCATAAAAGAACTGGAAAAGAGGAGGCCTCCTGAGGAAACACTAAAGCAATATAATTTTTTTTTTTTTTTAGCCCTTTCCCCAGTGGAAAAAGATACAGACTCATGCTTTTGTAGTAGAAATGTATTATACCAAGTGTCTTGCTGAAAAACAAACATCTGAGCTCTATTTTAAATTCATTCTACAGGAAGTTTTTTTCAAGGAACGGATTTATTTTCTTTCCGGTTAAATCTTGAATTACTAGAAGTGGTAGAACCGGTAATAAAAGAAACATTCTTGTAGGTGAGTCTGAAAATCCCAATAATTTAGTTTATTCAGGCACTTACATTTGGTTTATTATTTGCAATCTAACAATCTTCACGCTCAATCTAAAATCTTTAATTTTCTCTCTAATGTATATCTCCATGAAAATGAACAGCTCGAGAGACTTAGAAGCTACAGACATTATAGAGGACAATTAATCTTTCGTGCCTTTTAAAAAGCTCAGTGTAGCAGCTTTTTTAAAATATTTTTAAGGTTTCACTTGAAAAGGGAATTATGTCAATGGGCATTAATCATTTTGGAAGCTTCATACTGCCTCACAGATATTTACAGAGTTAATGAGATCAATGATGTTGTTAGGAACTAGTGTGTGTATCAAAACCTCATCTGCCCTGAAAATAGCAGAAAACACAAACTGTTTTCATGTAAGGACATTGCAGCATTCTAGGTTGTCTTCTATAGAAAATCTTGTGAGTATCATGACAATCAGAAATGTCTAACCAGATGTGCTCTTTCACAAAGCATGGTATCGGTTGGAAAAGAGAGAAAGGTGAGATGTGCATGTGTTTCTTTACATTTTAAATTGTACAACAGCAGTTTTTTCTAATTCCATCCACAGTTTTCTTGTGTTTGCGCTTTGCTTAACCAAACTGGGCAGTGATAGAGATTTTAAAGTTCCTTGTGTTTTTATGATTTTGGTGTTTTGGTAAGTTCCAGGGGTAAAATAAACCACTGATTTCTGCCTTATTTGCTTAATTATTTTTTTCAAATGTAGGCAATTTCATTCCCAACTGTTTACAATGATAAATCGTGTAAACCTTAAAAAAAAAAGAGATATAATGAGAGAGAGAGAGTGACAAACTGAAACACTTTAAAGAATAATGATTTAAAGCTACCCAGACTTTTTGCTGTAGAGTCATATGCTCTGCGTTGTGATGTTGAAATGATTGGTTGTGATCATTGTTGATAAGTGGTTGAATATGAGCTTATTTATATTATTAGACATCTCCTGTATAATGCCATTGCTGTCGAGGATGATACAAGTCATTTCAGAGTCTGCAGTCCCAGCAAATGGAGCCCAGCTACGAACAACTGATTTTCACCTACATACTTTCCTATTTTATCTTTTTTCCAGAACTCTGCAGCCGAAACACTTTGGTACTTAAGCCCTCTCTGAGACACCCTTGTCTACAAAATATTGTTTAGCAGGTAACAAAACACATTGTTTCATTGGGGTCATGTTACCTAATTGGGCCCCAGATATAATTATTCACAGTCAAACCTCAAACGTACTTTCAGAAAGTAATTGTATTACAGACTTTAAGAAATCAACAAGAGGAGCGCTTTTTGTGTATGTTTTCAGTATGTCATCATTCACTTCAAATATTTGTTAAAGTTTTCTAGAAATAACATAAAATAAAAAAGAACAAACACTGGAAAAGTTATGAAAAAAGCATAGCATGCACATGCAAGAGAAGAAAGCAAGGAAGAGAGAAAAAGAGATGGAGAAATAGGGAAAAAAATAAAAGAGAGAAAAAAAACAAAAGAAAGAAAAAAAAAAGAAACAAAAAAAAAACCCTAAAGAAAGAAACTTACAGTATCTGATAGCTGTAATTGCTGTGCTTTCTATAAAGGCTTCGCTTTTTGATTAGAGACTTTAAGATAGTTACTAGTGAAAACGGTATTTAAAATTCATTCTTTTCCTCCTTTTTCTTTGAATTCTTCATTATGTAAAACATGTACTCCAGTACTCTTGAAATGTTTTGTTCTCTTCATTAAATTGCTCCATTTTTATTTTAATGCCCTTGTAGTCTGGATAGTCTCTAAAAATGCCTGCCTATCTACTAAGAACAAATGTTCTTTCAGACCCTGTTTCCCGTTTCCTTTTTGAAATTCCTTTTCTAAGTTAAAATGTAGTTTTGTTTGTCTGCTTGTTTCTTTTAAATACCTGCCTGCTTTGGTTTCTTAAGCAGATTTCTTACACCAGCACAGTGTCCACAGTGCTCACACTTGCTTTACTTGCCCAAATCTGGCCAAAGGCGAGGGCGGTATGTGATTACTAGATATTATAGATGTAAAATTGAATAACCATGATTTTTATTTCATAAATATGAATTTTTATGCCCTTGCCTAAAGATAAAATAATGAGCATTTACAAGAATGTTAATAAAGAAAACTTCCCTCCTGTTGATATTTTCAAAATGCCAGATTGCTTAATCAGGGTAATACATAGGTACAATTTCCCATGTCAATTTATCAAACATCACCCACCTTCGGGCTTATGTTTCGTAAGACAGCAGAGGAAAGAAAGCCAGAGGAGCAGCTCAGGCCACTGAAACTTGTGCCTTTCTGCTCCTTTCTGCTCCCCAAAGTGTGTTCAGCAAATAGCTATTTAGTTAGACAAGTTCTTTTGATATAAGCTTCACTTAAGGAAACATTTTTATTGAGGGAGAAAAGCCTCATGATGGTACTTGTTTTTACTGTGGGTTTCAGCATTGCAAGAGTTATGGACACCATCTAACCAGTGCTAATGTGCAGAGGCAGTATCAGGCTGATATACTGAGCATCATTACTTACTGTGGACTTTTTAAGAAGTTAGAAATTGAAGGCTGAAATCTCAAGACAATGCTCTCAGCAGTCCAAGGACTTGGGTTTAGTGCTATCCATAAATTTTGTTTATGTTTATCCAATAAGAACTTAGTCTGTGAATGCTGCGAAGAATCATTTACTTAAATATAAATAGGAATTAATTAGTCTATCAAATGAAAGTAAAGGAAATTCTGAGCCAGGGATGTGCTCATAGTCACAGTAACACATCGTCTCTTTGCCTGATGGACCTAAAATTTCTTTCAAGGGTGGCTGCCAAATAATATTGTTTCTTGTGTTTATTAGCCAATTTATAAAAACATCTCACTTGAAAGGGAAAACTTCCAGCCTTTTCTATGTTACTTATGACAGCCATTTTAGCGGTTGATTTCTTATTGGAAAATATTCCTCTGAGAAATACATTTTGCTGTTTATTGATTAATGATCATTTTTACTGGAGCTGTTTTGTAAAGATTCAGTATCAGGTGCGTTTCTAACCTCCCAGCCCCCTATTCAGCACATCAATTGGTGCACTCGTCAGTTTGCCAGTCCCGCACTAAAAGAAATTAATGGACTATCCTACTTCATTTCATGGCATCCAGTTGATGGAGTACAGAAACTGCTATAAACACCGGGGTTCAGTAGGACTGCTGGCATGAGCAAGGTGTACAACATTTGGCCCGCATTTTGCATCATCATTGATCAGGCAGGCTTAAAATTATCACAGCAGCCTGTCTTGAGTGAAGCAGAAAGACTGGTACAGACTGTGCAATCTCCTGACTATTAAATTGACCCATTCTCTCTTTTATTTTTTCCTTAACTTAATTTTGTGCTATACCAAAATAAATGACACTATTTGTATTGTAAGCGAAAGCAGTGGTTAATCTGGCCAATATAGCATATTAAAATCATATGTATGCCAGAGTTTATAATCAAATATGATGCTCTTCCTGAAATAAGGGCTATCTGGCTGTAGTGATAATCACTAATGGGTCAACTGGGTACCAGAGTACTGTAAATTCAGATGATGACTATGTGGGGATGCTGTAGACTTTTTTTTGCTTTTGTTATTTTAATAGAGAGAAGAGTCAGGCAAATAAGGGGAAAAATCCTCTAAGGTGTACCAATAAAATCTCATTTAGTTGTATCTTATAAATCTCATACTAGTTAAAGTTTTCTTAAAACCTCAACACTTAGAACCTCGTTCCTTCAAAATGGATTTCCCTGAATAGAAAAAATGGCATTCTTCATAGACAGGAAGAAAATCTTGAAAAATGACACTTGAAGTTGAAAAAGCAGATGGCATAGATAAATAAAAGTAAAATCTTTAGCTACTGAAGCTTGGCTCATGAATTCAGAACAGGAAGGTCAGCGCTGCTGTTACATAGTCCCTATACCTCAACGAGCCTTCTCAGGATCCTCAGAGCCATGAGCAACGGGAGAACAGGGTAGAAACAAGTATTCTCTGAATGACCTCTATATTTTTAGAGATATTGTGTGCTCACGGGCTACTTAGTTGCAAGCCTAAGGATAGACATAAATACATTTCTTTGCCCTTTCAGATGAAGCAAATGCAGCAGATCAGAGAATTTTGCCCCGCAGAAAGAGAGTGATTCAGCATAATGACTTATTTATAGTCCACACCTTGTAAAAAAGAAAAACGGAGGGACAGGGGTGAAATCACAGCCTGATTGAGGTCAATGGAATAATATCCTTAGAGCAGGACTTCATGCCAAAATTCAGCAGCAGACAGATTTCCAAGATTTCCTGAGTTCTTGATCATCAATATCTTTTGTTAAGTCAGTAGAAATTACAGGTGGGCACTCGATATTTTGAAACTCCCTTGGTACAATCAGTACTTTGAAACTCCCTTGGCATGTCTTCCTTCCTGTTCTATTTCTGTCTGGTTTTTATTCCTCTATTGATTTTAATGGACTTCAATTAAGGTCTCTTGTCTCCGAATCTTTAGAGCTTTATTTATACAGAGCACAGACTACTAGAGCACTAGTCTCATTTTTCCCCCTCAGACTCCTCAAAGCACTACTTTTTACACTGGTCTATTATTTTAATTGGGCTAAATTTAGAAACATTTAGATACCTTTCAAACCATCTGCAGTTTCACTGCTGTTTAATGACTTTGTCTTTATGGATATATTGTGATAATTGACAATTACATCTTATTGCATGCCATCCAACTCTGATGTTCTAAAAGCTTAAAATTGGTTAAATCTGTATTTTAGTCACAAAGTAAATTCACAAACCATTCCATCATTAGCTACGGCAAATAGTAAGAGAATTTTAGAGCGGGAGAACATTATTCCCTATTCATAAATTTAAATCACTTCCTCATCCTCATATTTCATGTTTACCAGAATGTAGCTTGAATTTTAAGTTTAGCAGCTCTGACTACTGAAGTGTGAACCGCCGGCTCCTCCCCTCATCTTTCCAGCCACCATAAATCTTCTGTACCCACTGCCAATGACACATATTATCAGTTATTTACAAATAAAACCATGCAAACCAACTGCATGATTTCCTTCTTGGGGTATGCTAAAGCAAGAGCGATCACAATCAGTGTCAGTAACCAAAAATCTTCAGAAGTGGACGTTTTAATTCAAATTTATGCTCTCACTAATTGGCGAGACTCTCAATGTCATTCTAATAAGTTATGTACATTTGAGGGCTGGAATTGCCCTTAGAGGCTCCAAGAGTAGCTCTCAGGGAGGAGAAATCAGTGAAGCAGAGTCTGGCTATAGTCTGAGTTTAAGTTACTTTGTACATATCCACATCAATCTCGTAATAGGAAAAAGTCATATGCAGGCAATCCATAATCCATTCTTCTGAAAATTTTAACCCACGTACCATGGTTCAGTTCCCAGAAAGCTACTCTGTCCTGGGAACTGCCTTGAAAGATGGAGAATAAAATGAAAGAACAAGTTCTCAACGATCTGACAATTTCTCTCAAAGGACCACTCTTTAGGAGGACAAAGAACAATACTGTGTTTTTTCCAGACAAAAACTGCTTTGCCTTCTCTCAGAAAAAATAACTTTAAGACTGTCATTAACAAAATTGCCTGGTGACTCCTGCCACAACATGATTAATCAGTGGTGCTTTTCACACAGATGAAAGTGAAAACCCTGATTTCTGTAACCAAATTCCTGCTTAGTAGTTAAAATCTACTCTCTGATGCTGCAGTTAAAACTGGATAACCTATTCTTCATGATACCTCAAATGACTGAAGTGGTTTGACATACACAGAATATTTCTCTCCTATCACAGAAGATAATTTCTTTTTGGTAAACTTACTGTGTAGGGAACGCCCCAAATGAATTTTAACAGCGTGCTCCTCAGTTTGGAAACCCAACTAGCAAAAACCATGTTGAAGTGCAATGTCAATCTGTGATTAAACTTCAGCTTCGTTAATCTGTCCCTGTCTAGTGGCTGGGAAAAACTTTAACCTCAGACTCAGGTATGCTATAAAAGACCTTAAAGAAAAAAATTTCTAGTCTAAGGCAATACTCTGTATTGCTTATCCTGTGACAATCAGTGCTGATACTTCTGGAAAGAGGGTAAGGAGTGAGACTACCTTTGGCCCTGATGTTATATTCATAATTATGTTCATTCATCCTCTACTCCATGTAGAGTGAAGCACGCCTTGCCAAAGCGAGCCCCACACCAGCAAAGCAAGGGACAGCCTTGGACCAGATACATCAACGTGGGTCCGACACCAGCAACAGCTCGTGCGCCTTTCAGAGGTGTTGTTTGCTTTTTGGAAGTTCACTGTAGCAGCTCACTTTGGCAACAGGGGAAGCTTTTTAAGACAGCCTGCCTCAACACCACCTCTTACCTCCCAGCAAGGAAAAGGCAGATTTAAACAACACAGCCTTTCAGCAGCATAATGTATTTCCAGGAGCAATACCCCACATCTTTATTCATGATGTGAATGATGATCTGAGTAGTAATAATGAAACAGGGTCATAAAGGTTCTCCATTGTGAACTAGTATTAATCTAATTTCCTATAGGATGTTTATCTAAGTCAGAAAAAAGCAAGCGGTTCAAAATACTTTGGCAAGTCTCTGATGAAAAGAAGCCTGGGAAGTGCTAAGGATTGCTGGAGAATGCTAAATTGCATTCACTCAACTCTGCTGAGAAGGCTAAGCTGATTCTGGCAGGGTTTTGCTAAGATCTATCCAGTGCAAATTGGCTTCATATTTTTATGGATGTTAGGAATCATCAACACTTTAAAAAAAAAATAATCCAACAATGAGCATTCAGGACTTTCATCCATGAATAATGACAATTTTACCATACTTCAAATTTTGCATAAAGATTGCAAATTCTATGGGGCTTTTTAAAATTAAATAATAAAACGTAGCACTAATGTAGGTACTTTGCAGCTTTGTATTCCAACAAAGATTTGTGCTTAGTTTTAACCACAAACCATTCCCAACCTACAAAAAGACATGGGTTACCCACGTCCCCATTAACTTACTTTTAGGCTGGCAGCAAAACAGTTTTTTCTGCAGCTCCATTTCTGTTCGAATGCAATTTCCCTGCCTTGCCAGTATAAAGCACAAGCGCTGTGGGGCACAGGCTGTCTTTAAGGATTTGGACACTGTCAAAGATGGGGGAGCCCAGAGTTTGATTGGTGCCGCTTCCATATAGGTAGACTTGAGTCTTTCCAAGAGAAACACAAGTCTGTGCACCTCTCATCTCTATTTCTAGCAATTTTTTGGCTACTTTCCCCGCTGAGATTGCCTACCTTCTCGGGATGTGATCCAATGCTAATTAAGTTAATTTAAGGTTTTTAATGGCAATGTTAGAGCAGACACCTGCCTGGACTTACCTCCCTGATCCTACACACACGCTGATGGGGTCTGGGCTCAGCCAGCTCCCCCAGCTCCTGGTTGTAGCCCAGGCAAATGTGGTTTTGGTGCCTCAGTTGCACCTCTCTTCCCGTGAGCTGTTCCCCAAGGACAGGCTAACGGGGAGGATGCTTTGCTCTCCAGAGAGCAGGACTTTTGCTTTGTGTTCGATGGAGCCCGAGCGGGCGCCGGCAGGTCTGTGGGGCTGTGCTGGGAAGGCAGGATGGTACAGCCACGTCTACACCGCGCTTGGGCACAGGACTTCTGAGCAAAGTCCTTTTTTCCATCCTTAGAAGTTAAAAGCAGGGGTGACCCGCTCCCAGTGAGCGGTGCCAGTCTTTGCTGTACCAGCATAGGTGCGGCTGGAGAGTGTCTGGGAATGGGAGCTTCCATCTGAGAAGTAATTCCCTAAATCACAGCGTGGGAATGTCTTACATGATGTGTAAAGTGGCTCGGGTGAATTAGCGTATCTGACAGGCAAGGAATTTAACTAGCATTCAACCTCTTACTTAATGAATAGTCCATATGTCCAGAGAAGCAGGTAATTTATAGTCTAACATTTTCTTTTGATCTGTCGTTTGCTCTTTCTCTTTAGAATTAAATCACTTCAAAATGCACAAGGGAGGAAGGCAAAGGGAAGAAGTCTTTTTATTTTTAATTAGAATGTACTAAATGGTAATAAAGTAATGTGAATACAGTGGAGACCTCTTAAATCCATAACAGTAAATCTATTGCTGCAACAGGTCCATCCTTTATCTGGTGTTCATTTAAGAAGGTTTCACTTGAAGTGTAACAGTGACACGAACTGATACTAACAGAGTAATATATTTAAAGAATTCAATAAAGCATCTGTTGTAGATTGAGATATGCCTTGTAATTTTATTGACAGAGGTTTGTTTTGTCCTGAGACGTATAAAATGCTTGGTTAAATGGTTTGATTATATAGTACTTTTAAAAAATATGCACTCAACAGATTTCTTGTACTGTGCAGCTCGTCAGTGATTAGCCAAGATGATTTTTAAAATACAAATAATTGGATAGGCTCTTAAAAATTAAGATTTCACTCACTTGGGAAAGAATTCTTATATGTGTGGCAGAAGCAGTAATTTGAAAATTATATTCCTTTGTAGGCAAGTGTTAAGGTATTAGGTAAAACAACATGAAAGAATGACTTAAAACCACGTATGTAGAACAGGAAAGATAATTTCTGAAACATAAACGCAACCAAAAAGTTATGATTTTTTTCTTTACGTGAAGCTTTTTTTTCTCCCCCCTATATATAGATGGCTTGTTTTTACTTGAGTAAAAATGGATTTTGGATATGACTGTAAGCTTCTTTCACCTGAAAGCAATTATCCCCCAACTTTGTATATGCAATAGCCTATTCACTCAGTCCTCTCTGGTCCTGAGAAGCTGAAAAAGACCCTGATGACATGAGGCACTATCTGTACCACTTACTCTTTTGGCTGAGGGAACACGCGCGGTGTTTGGACACGGTACAGATTAATATGGGAAGATTACTTTATTTCCAGGTTAGCAGGAGGCTGGTTTCTAGAAGCACTACTAATTTGTGTTAGATAGGATGGCTGCGTGGTTTGCAACGGGGCTATTTTCCTAAAACAACTATCTTCTCTGCTTCTTTTCTAAGCACTTGATTCCAAGCCAGAGACTCCAACAGCTCTCCTCTGCCCAGACTCGACACTGCTTAGTGTGATGGGTTTTGTTAACCATTCCTGTTCCCTGTTTCTCTCACTTTTAGAGCAGGTATGTTTTCCTCTTGTTAGGAGGAGAATTTATGACTTCATGTTTCAGCATGCTTTGTGGAAAGGAAAGGAAATGGTTACTTGGAGGGATTATTGGTCCTTGAGGACAGAGTTTTGAGGCGCTTATACGATGCATGTGTGGACATATTGTGGAGCTCTTCCACTCAGTGTCTTGATTTATTTATTGTTGGTGCACTTCGCTCTTTTATTTTTAACTGATGTATTTTAAGAGATGTTGCTGCTTTTGCTTTGGTAGAAACAAGCATTATTGCACACATCGTAAGGTTCTGTACCGCCAGCTTTTTGCTTTAATCTTAAATGACAGCTACATCTGTTGGAAGTTTGTTCCTATCTTCTGGTTTTTTTTAAACTTGACAAGCTGAAGGAGCCCTTTTAATGACAGTCTTGGTAGTTGCAGATAGTTTTTGAGATGCTTTTCCCAGGCTGTGAGCTGCTCTACACTGTTTTTGCTGTCTGGTAGAAGTTACAGGTGACTGCAGAGCTTTTGTGCCAGCAGCCTCTGGTGGGAAAGGCAGAAGCAGACATTTACTTAACTTACACTATTTGTTCTTTTGGATTCTGCAGGGGGGGCTTTGTATCTTGTGACAGCAGGGTTAAACTTAGTGGACACATATATGGGTTTAGGTGGTGGATCATTGCCAAAACCTGTCACAGGTTATAGTAGCAGTTTCAGTCGGCATTGTTCCATTTTCCTTCTTCTGGAGCCAGGTTTTGTTCCATTGTTGTAATTTGATGTCAGATTTTCATTGATTCTTCACTGGTGATCTCAGGATCATGGGCCATGGTACCACAGATGTTACAGACATTGTACTTAAGGGTCATTGATATGATTAATCCTGTACATCATATTTTTTGTAAGGACGTGGCATTGTTATTAAGGTTAGAAAGCATAAAAATGTGCTTGAGGCTTTTGTGCTTTGAAGCCTTTGAGGTTTACAGTGATGAGTAAACCAGAAAAAACTGTTGGAAAGTGTGTTCTCCTTGCAAAGACAGGCCAAAGGCACTGGATGCTACCTGAGCCTTCACTGACAAGGCAGTACCAAAGGTACATGGGACACAAATCCACTTTGGGTATGCAGCTCCCCAAGAGCCCTGCTGAAAGCCGAAACAACAGATGTTGCCAGTCAGCCATGAAAGCCCACAAGCCTGTGTGAGAAGCAATGCTTTTTGCATTTCTTTCCATTCCCATAATTAAAAAAACTAGTCACCATTTAGCTTTTTATGTGTTTTCTGCACCGTACGTCTCAATATTTCCATCATGGCATTCCCATTTGCTATTAGTTTAGTCAACTGGAGGCTGCAATGGATGCTACTTGTCCAATTATTTTGAAATTTTCTAGGTTTATTCATGTTGACACATTCATTTTTAGTATGACACTCTTGATAAAATAACCGAGACGTCGCCCAGTGTTTACATTAAACAGCTGAGAAATCCAAAATTACAAAATGCGTGAGTATAAACAGTCTAAATAAACCAAATCTAGAGAGTGCTTTAGCTAGAAAAAGACTTATTTTCCATAAAACTAGGTTTTTAGCTCAAAAATTTATATTTTGAACTCACTTAAGATGTTCAAAAAAATCACTTATACCTTCTTTTCTCTGGACCCTGGAGTGGCCATTCGTATTGCTGCAAAGACTGCCCAGAATGATTACAGACTTGCCTCCAGATATCTCAAGCCAAAACATTTCCCTCCCAAATGGTGGTATTGATTTGGCCAGTTTTAGGGAAGATACTTCTACTATCTTTGAGATGCTCTCGATGGCCCAAGCATTCTCCCTGCCATAGGTTTTCTTGGGAACTCCAGGTTCTCACCCTGCCTGCCAGGAGGTGGCCACAAGACCGAACCTCAGGCTTTGCCCCAAGTGCATACTCATAGCTCAGGTCAGAAACATCTCCTGTAATTGTGCAAGCTAAAGAATAAAATTTCTGCTTCTTTTACCTCTTATATAGATTTTTTTCCTGATTACTAAATATTTTCAGATGTTACGGTAAAAATCAAAATCTTATTGCAATAACTACATTATAATACATATAGGCTGGGCTTTCAGCTAGACTTCTAATCTTTTTAAGCTGTTGCAAAATCTCAGGTCATCAGCTCTAGATGGCGAACATTTAATTTCTCTTAAGCTTCTGCTCTTAAAATTCAGCTAAGTGTCATTAAACCCAGGACATCAAAGAACCCAGAACAGCTCCATAGATGCAATTCACATCCTTATTTAACCATTAGCTATGATTACTCTAATTGTATAACTTCATTAGTCTTTCTTTTCCCCATTTAAAAGTAATATGGAATCTTTAGGCAATTACAGTGACTAACTAGCATTGTCTAGCAGTAACGCTAAGCTACTGAAATATTTTAAATGCAATCTCATAGTAGTTCGATATGAAATTAGCTACAAATATTGCCACTAAAATACTACTTTTAGTGAAAACTGTTACCAAAGATGCTGCAATATCAACCTACATTCAGCTAAAATGTAGTTAGGTGTGGGTAAATGTTGGTATTATTGCACTGAGTATAATTTCTTTGTGCACTACTCGCAATGTGTGTCTTCACTAAAACACTATTATACATATAAGAAACTCTTTGTGCTACTTCTGTATCAACAGTTACCTGAGCAACCTGGTTAATATCTGTAGACTTTTTCAAAGATATTCCTAGTTATATTCTACTTAGAGTACTCATTTCTAAACATGAAATGTTTTTACAAATATCCATATTGGTATGTATATCGATATCAATGTTGATGTCTGTTAATGTCTACCAATATAGATACATTATTATATAGAGATGTATGTATACATGTGTAGTATATAAAAGTAGTATAATATATTTTGCAATAAAAAGGAATATGTACCAAACATTGTTTTGTTTGTAGTCTTTCTTTACAAAAATATTTTATGAAATAAAGCAAGAAAAATCCGTCACAATACTAGAAATAAGCCACAGTTGTAGACTGCTGCTGTATAAGATTAGATCAGTGTGCTAATCTCCAAGTTAAAATAGTTTTTCTCTTCAAGTGGAAAAGCAATTTAAACGTATCTGCATCCTCCTACCCCTTTCCCAGAGCACATGGCTACATACACGATGGAATGAATTATAACATTTCCTAATCTGGATTGTTGGAAAGAGGTTGGATTTGTGGCTGAAAACACATGAAAGGCAACTGATTTTGCTTGTGTTCCTTGACCTGTCCCATGGCTCCAGTTTTCATGTTACTGCAGCTCCTGACACATAATCTCTACAGTGCGAAATGCATCGTTTCTAATCCAGCTGAGGGCAGCTAAAACAGCATTGGCAGTGATACTTCTCCCAGTTCCTCCTCCAGCTTTTCTCCCTCCTGTATTTATTTGGTTTCCTGTTCAGGCCATTTCAAGCTTCTCTGCTCTTTCAAGGAGTTCAACATGCAAATATATTAGAAATGCAATCCGCTTTCACAGTCGTATTACGTTGGTTTCCTAACTACTTTACAAAGCAGAAAAAGGCTCTTCTGCTTGTGTGTGGCCATTAAATTATGCAAGATCCAAGCCACAAAGACTTAACCAAGATTTCCTGCTGAGTTTTATTTTGGCAAGGTTTCTGAGCTGCAGTGCAAAAGCGATGTCTCTGTGTGCGGCACACTCAAGTGCAGGTGGAATCAGGAAGCGTAACACCAAGAGATGTACCATAAACAAGGTACAAGGCTGTAAGTAACAGATTTGATCACAGCAGTTTGGTTTGGGTTTTTTTTTCAGTTTATCTCTATTTATAGAGCTTAAGTCAGGCTTGTCTTTAAGCATAGGCAGGTGCTGTACACAGGAGACATTCAGGGTCAGCAAAGTATTCTCTGTTGGGATCCTGTACATGCAGATGCACACAAGTGTTGCCTCCACCTTGGTATCTGTGCTCCTTTACTTTGGGGAGGAGGCGAGAGCAAAGCAAAGCTGGCCGTGCACCACCGCCACACAGTGCTGGAGCCTGCCCTTGAACGCTGAGCTGGGGAAGCAGAGAAGAAATGACAGCTTCTGATTTTCCAAGCCATTGCATGGGTCTTGACTGACCAGACCATCCAGAGAAGATGAAACCCAAACCAGGAGAGATGGAAGGATTTTACTTATTCCTGGTGAAGACAGCGCTCTGATGGATATGGTCAGAGAGAAGATGTGGGAAAAATGCCATGATTACTTTTTTAAACAAATGAAAAAATTGAATTGCAATTAATTTGTCAAAGACAATTTACACAGACGTACATATGCTTAGTTAGGCACATTTGAAAAAAAAAACAACAAACTGTTTTATTTGGCTGTCTACTTAACAGTGCTCTGCCATTTAATCAAATCACTATGCCAGTGAACTTGGTGATACCATTTAATGAAAGTGCCAACGTGGGATCCTTGAACATAAGAGAAGCAACAATAGCCTGACTATTTTCACAAGATGGTTTGGACAATCAGATGACCAGATGGAGGAGAGAGAGGCAAACACTTCACTGCTGGCAGGCACCCAAAGCTTCTTGAACCTCATGTACTCTTCCCTAATAAATATGTCATTTCAATACCAGCCATGGTAATGTAGTGATAACAGCAGGAGAATAACTCTCCTTATAATTGTGTGAGACATACAGATATATTCCCCTGTCTCCCTGACTAATGTTTCCAACATGACTTGTTAGCTTCTGCAATGATCAAGCAGCTATTAAAGATAAAACTGTGTTAACCTTTTCAAAAATTAGAAGAGCATGACTGTAACTGGAACTACAATGGCTTCCCGGAGACTAGAGCAAAAGGGTGAAAGATCATCCTGCTGAGACATTAGTAATGGATGTATTATTTATTTAGTATGTCTGAAATGCATATGAAGGATGTAGCCCCATGCAAATGCCGCCTCCTCCTCCTGTATAGCTGCTCTATCCAACGTAAGTAGGTAAGTAGAAAGATCCTGGATCAGTTTTCATAAGAGAGGTAAATTATGTCTGTTTAGTTTCCCCTCCCTGACACATAGTCTGGCGGGCTGGTCATAGAAAAAGAACTCTTGAAACTGAAATAAACCACATTTTTCTTAATTTTGGGTTTAAACTGGACCCCAAACCATATTAATCCTGAGGAACTTGTGAGAACAAAGCCACCAATCACAGTTTGCTCACATTTGCACCTTCAGTCACAGATCCATGAATTAGACACTAACATAACAATACAGCTAGACCCTCAACAATGACAACAAGGGTGTCATATCATTCCATGAACTGACAAACTAGAGGTGCAGAATATTCAGAAATTGGCTTGTCTGATGTCAAATGTAAGTAAAAAATCATCCTTGACATGCGTAAGCTATAATAAAAGACAGGCCTTTGTTTATTGTTAAGTATCATCTGTAGAATACAACTGACAAACAGGCAATAAATCCCAACCAGAAATAAGAATGACTGACAGTCCAAAACTACACTAACTTAGTCTACAATGAAAACCGTTTTAGATTTGTTTTCTTAAATAAACTTTTTACTGAAGTTATCAGAGCTGCTGATAGAATAAAGCTCATAATAAAAATAGATAATAACAGTATGAAAATTGCAGAAATGCAATATACAGTCCCAGGCACATGGAATATTTATAAGTTCTGACTTCTATTAAACTAACACCTCAGTCGCATTTTTGAGATTTTAATATCTGCAAGTAATTCATTGTCTTCCCACAAGGAACGGTAAAAAGATCTTCTAAATGAGTGTGTCCAAATTAACTTTTTCCCTCTCTCAAGTCAGGTGAGCAAACACTGCAACCCATCCCTTTTGGAAACTGGGTCTGCTGCCTGCTTTTTTGGGGGTAATTTGCAATATCAGAAATTCATCCCAAATGGGCAGTTCAACAATTGTTGACCTCCTCACCCCGATGCCTCCCAGCAAAAAAAAATCAGCCCCAGAAGTCATAGAAAATATAGGCAGTCTCCAAGAAAGAGAGAATCTCATGGGGGCTTCCCCACGAGACCAGCAAACAATGGACAGTGCAAATAATTTCTCACCATTTCTCAGTTTATTCTTTTTATTTTATTAATAAACTTAAAAACAGCACAAGCTGTTAAATAATTTCTCACCATTTCTCAGTTTATTCTTTTTATTTTATTAATAAACTTAAAAACAGCACAAGCTGTTAAACAAAAGCATTTTGAGATCCAGGCAAGAGTACATTCTTCTTGTAGCATCTTCTTACTTCAGCTGCTCTTCCCGTGTGTAGTCACGTGACTGCCATGCATCTGCCATGTCACACACCTTTCCCATCTTGCACCTCATGCAAGACTTCAAATCTGTGGGATAAAATAAGCTTCTCTGATATCAGCATGAACAAGGCAGTTGGGGATATTATATTTTACATATCTTGTCTGATACTGGATTGTCAGAGTCCCATCCACTCAATAAAATGAAGGAAAAATAATCTCCCATTTTTCCTCATGGAGGATAAGTATTAACATGGCATTAACAAGTTAATGTTTATTCTGAACTACACTAATACAGAACGATGCTCTTTGTCCAAAGGAGGACATGTACTAGGTCATCTTCTTCCTTCACTCAGTTTGTGTAGTTGAGAGGGATGATCACACAAGGATGCATGAAAGCTCAGCAACACCCAACTCATGCTCTAGAAGATTTAATACCAGAAAGAGATGGAAAGGTAAAGTTTGCTGGAAAAGGAACCTGAATCTGATAATAAAAAACTCTTGACAGTTGAAAGAAGTATCAGAGCATCTTTTCTCAGTAGGGCATTTGTTTCTACCTCTAATCTGAGCAGAGCTGTGAGAAGTTGCTGCAGAACCTGGGAAACTCTGACCTTGCTCCCAGCACTGTGTTTCAGCTGAGGGTTGAAATATTGCTGGCATAAAATTTCTATTGAACGGGGACAAAAATTGAGTACTGTAATACTTGTATGTAAATTATTAGAGAATAAGAGGGCAATACTAAAGCTATCAACTAGAAAATTACTTTAGTTCTGTAGCATATAATTTTTTTCAAACATAAACTTTGTGAAGTCAGAGATATTAAGAAAAAAATTCTATAAATCCCTCTAGTAATAAGCAATGGAATTAAAATCCAGGAAAATTAAATTCGAGAAGATTAATGTTCCTTTTTATATTTTGATGACAACTATAAACATAATGTAATTTTGTGAATTTACAGCTTTAAAATGAAAGCTGATACCCCACAATGGTGCAATTTAAGTCACAAAGCAAATAAAGTACTTTTTATTCTAATGTCCCCACAGATAAATTTTGCTGTAGTAATGAAACGGCTTTGAACTTCTTAACTACCATTTAAAATAATACAGAAACAAGTAAGTAATTTATAATTGAGGTGCTGTTGTATTTAAAACGTATGTAGAAGCACATTGGTAATAGTTGCATATCATCAAGGTATATGTCCCAGATGCCTAAATACAAAGTCTGGAGGATTATTCTCCAAAAAGGTTTTGTAAAGTTCTGTGGCTTAAACTGCGTATTTCTTTTTCTCGGTCCTCTGAGATATAGGCACTTTAGTGGCAATAACCTTGTTAAGTCTTTTGAAAAATCATTAAATAACCTACCAGGACTCTGAGTTCACTGAAGGGTGGAAGAAAATGGAAATCCTGGTGGACCAGTTGAAATAGGATGTCCTGGAGCAAACAGGGGGAAACTGGAAGGCTCCTTCACAGAAATAAGGAATATCTTGCATTATCTGTTTTGTATATTGGACACACCCCAACAACAACACAAACACATGCATAAACACAATTAAAAAAAAGAGGGAAAATTCCAAAAGGAGTGAGGGGAAAGACCAGGTAACATAACCAGAAGAAAATTTTAATAGAAGGTACAATGTGAAGGAGGGGCTCAGATATCAGGGTTTTTTACAGTAAGACTAAGTTGTACCCTTGTTGAGTGAAAACCAGAGTTCCGTACAAATAATAAAAAGGACGCCCCTATCTGTTTTCACACTTAGGAATTGCGCTAAATTTGCCCTAGGTGAAATTTTCTGTTCGGATTTCTTCTATGGAAGATTTTGGGAAAATGGACATCTTATCTCCACTGTGTCCCTAATTCTTTTAAAAATTCTAATTATGCTTTAAAAAGAACCTTAATGATCAGATATCCCCATTTCTGAAGTCAGAAATCTTCTGTTATTGATAGATAAAATGCAAACAAAAAAGATCACCTAACTTTGTTCCATATGTATTCGGCCTATGTGAAGAATATAATGCTAAAAGGACATCTTAAATCTATTTTCCTCACAGGTGTTTTTTCAGAAATCAGTTCTCACAAAGCACAAATGTGCATAATAATCCACTCGGATGAATAAGCAGTCAAAACAATTAGGAGTGAAAAATGTCATGTCGTTGCCATAGAAGTGACATAGTCATGCTGCAGACTAACAGGTTTCAGAAAACTCTTTTGGGGATTTCACAATTTAAGGTCCTGTTTGCACCAAAATTACAGCAAAACCTCCATTAACTTCACAGAAACAGGTCCAGCCCTATGCCAGCTGCAGAGTGAGTATGACAAGGAGAAGGGAGGAGACCAGGACAGCGTGAGCTACCCAGGGCAGGGAGGAGAAAGAGCCTTGGCACCCACCACTTTCTTTCAGTTAAATCCATAAAGTCTTGCTAGCAAAAGAGGGATTTTGCCACATCTTGCAAAGAGAGATGACAGAGCAGTGGCTCCTCAGCTCCCTGGGGTTTGCCTCAAGGACAAGGATCAGCCATGGGACAATGTAGAAGACTTTGGCCTGACCCAAGAGCGCTGGGTCTCAGCACTGCTGGGGCTTACTCATGCCTGAGCTGGTTTCCCCTTGCTTTGGTAATTCACTCATAGACAGCCTTGGCTAGTTTTTCTCCAGGGCTCACTCACCGTTACTCTGGTTTCCAAACTAATGAACGCATTGCTAGTCCTATCAAGAAGAAACATATGCAATACCCATCACTGACATCCCTACAAAAATATTTTTAAATACAGAATTATAACAACCATTAAATATTTAATATTAAGTAACCTGTGGGAATTTTAATGTATTATACTTGAAGAGAATATGTAAGGTAATAACAAAAAGGTGAAAAGAAATGCAGTAGCTGGTTCATCTGAAAGCATGTAGCAATTTTAACTTGTATTTTATATATGAATCCATAAAATTTATATGGAAGAAATTAAATGTATAAAATGATTTATAGATGGATTAAAAAAGCTTGCAATTTTTTTAGTTTCATACATCTTCATGAAAACAGTTATAAATCTCTGTAACGAATTGCTTATCCAAGTTCTACAGAAACAGCATAAACAGAGCAAGCAATTATCTGTAATAAACTTTTTCTTTAATATTGTGGCATTCACCCTTTTATAAAACTACACATCATAATTTATCTTGTGCTGTATTAGAAAATCAGATTTTATTTGCTAGGTTCATGTATTTTTTGCAGTTGTGCAGAAACTGTCATCTTCCTGGTAGGGTGATCCAATCATTAAGTGTTAATAAAATAATAATGCAATATAATCTATACTTCTGCAAATTAATTTTTACATATCTATAATGATGTTTTCTCCCTCATGCACCACAGAGGTCTCAAAACTCTAGAAAAATCCCTTTGTAAGTGTGCTTCTCAGAGTAGTCGAAAATTCAGTTTTCATTATAGCCAGTGCTGACATTTTAAATGATAATTTGAGCAGTGTTTCCTGGGATTCAGGCATTGACTTTTACACTCAACAGAAGAGTTTGATGTTTTTTGTGGCAGCCATATAAAAATGTTCAATTTGAAATAGTGTCAGCTGTGTTGAAGAAAAGCTCCACAATCGTGGAAGATGTGGGATTTTTCAGAAAAGCAATCTTAGCCCTCAATCTACATCCTAAAATACAGTAAAGTGTTATCATTTCCTTGGAGTAATGCCTAGGAAGGGGAATCAGGGCTCTGTGAGGCACAGAACAAAACTCAGAGTAGAGGTGATCTGGGAGCAGAATGAGATTGAAGCTTACTTGGTTTGGAGAGCAAAACCACTCAGATTAATTGCAAAAGATGCAGAGTATATTGCTTGTATATTGTGGCATAAAAAAGACTCAAAGTCTGCTTTGAATAAAAAGAAAGGCAAGCTACAGAGATTTATCTCATTATAGAAAGAGTTGTGTTTAGGCTACATGAGGGTTTCAGAAGAGAGGACACTTATAAGTGGAATGGAAATGTGCCAACACAGTGGGTCAAGCCGTGAGGTGTGCAACCCTGATTTTCACTGAAGGAGATTACAGCCAGAAATACAATTTCAATTCAGTGTAACTCTCTCCTGGCGTATTAATATACACAGTGGCGTTTCTACACAGTGCCTGCTCATTGTCGCATTCCATGGCCTGAACTGTGTGTGTTAAACTTCATGCAAATCACTCAGATTTTGAGGTCGAGGTAGACGGTTTTGCCTTGTGTAACCAAAGCTTTGAGTCAGCTGCTTCATGGACACACACCAAGTTGCTGCTGGCATGGATGGTATTAGAGACAGACCCTAGAGTGTGCAGACTCCAAAAAGCGGCTGGTAAATGAGGATGTCTGATACTGTTATCTGTAGCTGTAGACAGCTTTTAATCTCTGCGGGCCTTCAGTAGCTCAGACGTGTACATCCTGACTGCAGCCCACACAATGCTTCACCTTAGTGTGAAATCAATGTTGGCTCTTGACATGAAGATGTTGGCATAACTGATGGCATAAATCTGTATGTCTAATACCTTGCCTACTGGATAAATCAGAACAAACCACGTATCTATTCAGTGTAGCGTTCTGCTTCGCAAACAGGGAAATCAAGATTATAGTAACAGCTATAAAAACACGCTGGTTGGAATTTGCATATTTAGGCAATCTGTGCAACCTAAACTGCACAGGCTGATTGTGTGTCCAAGTTCGTTTGCAGCTAAACCTCAGACGGCAGTTGGTTGGACTTAGTGCAGTCATTCTGGTGCTTCACTACAAGACCGAGGCTTTGTAACCTTCTTTGCAAGAAGCTGATTTTCCCAGGAAAATCCAGTTCCTGTCCATCACTGAGTCCATTCTGGGCTTGTTTCTGCCTTCCACCCATGTCAAGACACCTCAGAGCACTGGTAAGTTTACCATGTTTCCTGAAAGCAGAAGGATCAACTGGACACTCAGCCCAATTCGCTCTTATCCTTCTAATTTAAAAAAGTACATAATTTTTATTGCAAACATCTTCCAGGCCTAATTGCCTCTAGATTTAATCTTTTGAATCCTACTGTTAGCAGCAAGGGCCAGATTCAAATAGCAAGCTGATCTCTTTAAAAGAAAACCACTGCTGGCTTGAGCAGCCTCTGTGAATTACTGGGATTAGTAGTATTTTGCTCAACCCTACTTATAAACAGTGAAATAATTGCACTAAACTTGGGATGGCTACACAGGCAAGGCAGCTGGTTAAAGCTTCTTACCTTAGTGCCTTCTGTTTCACCACCTGTAAAGGCTGATCCGAGACATCTTCAAATATATCTGAAACACCAGGAGTAGCTTAGGCTGGATAACCTCAGTGGTTTCCATCCCCACCTGGGGCTTCCCTGAGTCATGGCCCCTTTGTAGGATGCTGTTGACGATGTGAAAGCTATTGAATTACCAATGTTTTCTGCTAAATGCATTAAGTTAATCCAATATTGTCCTCCTCTGAAGGTAAGTGACGTGAATTTTTCTATGGAGGAGTGTTTTTGCCTTAATGGATTGGGTGATGGCTATCTCATACAAGGCAGCTAAATTTCAGTGATATAAAGCCCACCCTGAGTCTGTGTGCAAAACAAGGAAGCTTTTAGGGGTAATAAAGAGTGAACAGTCCTATTAGGAAGAAAACTATGCCATATGAATCACAATTCTTATTTTTCCAGCGGAGAAACTCAAAATAGGTGCTCCATCTTTGATCTCTCAGAGTTGATCCTCACAGAAGACCCAGGAAAATACCTTCAAAAGACAAGCCAGGAATTAAAACTTAGAAGCCAACTGCTAATACAAATCTGTAGAAGCTCTGGTCTTACAGTACATTACAATCTTCCTCTCACCCACTTTACAACACTGAGCACCTTCATATTTCACCCAAACTAAGGTGATGGTCCCTGTCCCCTGTTAACAGCCCTCGCTGCGCTGAGGTGCTGGCTCCCTTCTCTGCCACAAAGTGATTAACACAATTAGATTGAATTATGAGCTGTTGGGTCTGACCTACATTAGGTTGAAATTTCCTTTTCTTGTCAGCCTGACAAAGGGACTCCGGCTTGAAAGTCTGTCTGTTTTCTAATTATATTAGTTGGTTTAATAAGGAATATTAGCTTTCCTTATAAAAGTTATTTCTCTTAATGTTAAGTAATGCATTCACTCACAGGAACATTGTCAGTATTTCATCAACTCAATTCCCCCATACCAATTGAAAAGCACATGGAAAATTGTCACTTTGGATATCACTTCCCCCACTTTTTCTTCCTCAGCTAAACTACGTTGTTGCTTTGGTGCCAGGGAATATTATAAAATTAGAGTTTGGGTGAAACCAGCTTGACCTGTCTTCCAGTCCGTTTGCCGAGCCTAGCTCTCTCTCGAGGAACCTTAATCCGGTTCTAATGATGTGAGTCACATTCAGCAGTTGAGTTGGTGAGATCTCACTCGCGTTGGTTCATCTCTGCTACACCCTCCTGCAGAAGGGCTTTACAATGTATCTCAGTAAGATGCAGGCTTTCACCGCTTCCCATCAAAGCATCCTCCCACCAACACAGAGGGGCCGGGAGCGGAGAAAAAGATCGTTGATATAAAATAGCAGAAGCTCTTTTTGCTCCACTCCTCAGTCTATTCTGCACTTCTTTTAGGCAGGGCGAGTCCTGCCGTTTCACTGCAAATGCTCTGTATAGAAAGTATATGTACATTAAACCGTCTCTGTGACCATGTTTGACTTCCACTCTACAAATAAATGGGAGTAGATAGCTCCTTTCCCTCAGGAACTTCTGCCTGCCAAAAATTGAGAATCGCTGGGATATGCAGATGAAACGGCTCTTTCTCTTCACCAAGATATGAAAGCAGAGAGCTCCTTACCCTTTCGAGTTTCAGGCCAAGGGGCTTCGACACACACAGAGTAAATGGGAAGATGTATGATTAGGTAACTTCCAAACTTCAGAAACATTTTCATTTCAAATTCTGACTTCCTGCCATGCACGTATTCTTCTGTAACCAGGCTCCGAGGCAATTTATTAACAGCTCCAGAGGAGTGATATCTGCAGAATCTGTTTTTCAGCTTTTGACAGCTGAACAGTGTTAATGTTACTGTTTCAGAGTGCCATCACTCCAGTAATGTATATTCTGTATATTCAGTGAAGAAGTGTCCTTTGAAGGTGCAAATGAAAGAGCTTATCTGAGGCAAAAAGCTAAAAAAACGTTTTAATATTTTAGATCGTTTATCAGCACATAGGAAAAAAATGAGAGAAAATAAAAACTAGACCATGTTTTCCAAAGATTTTTAACCACAAACTATCGGAAGTCTTAAGCTGCATCTCTTTTTCACTCCACTTAAGAAAATATTTTAATAGAATGTACTGCATTTCAACAAAAACAACAATCTAAGTTAAACACTTCTAGTATTTTAATTTTTTTAAATAAAAAATACCCAGTGAAGACACTTCTGCAACAGTGAAATCTGAAAAAATCATCCAGACCTGAGCTCTGAAATGAGAGGTTTTAAAAAATGCCTGAAATAATTTAAATATTATATAAATAAAAGTTACAGAGGTGATCAGGGAAGGGATAAAGGGAATTTTGACCACATTAGGGATTTAAAATGAATACGAAACCATAGAAGTCTTAACATTGTTCTTGAACTTTCCCAGAACAGAGGTCTTCCTTGGATGAATGTTACAAGGAGGGCAGAAGAAGGAGTTTGACTAAAGGATTGACATGCGTGATGAATTACAGTTCATTAATCCAATTAATGAGTAATTACAGAAGCTGTAATCCCAGATAAAGCTCTTTATTACAGCTATGTTGGCTAGTACTGCACTAACTAAGAGCCCATCCGCAAATCCATTGTAAACCTCTATAATATAAAGCCTGCCACTACTGCCGTAGCTTTTTTAGTAATATTTTGTTAAAAAAATAATGGGAAAAACAGAGAAGGTTTGGTCCCTACACTTATTTGAACAGATTCATATTACAAAAGAATTCAAGGTACATTTAAAAAGACAGAGGGTAGCTGAATGTAATTTCAAATATTTAGAAGCACTCTTAGTTTAGAAAGCAAATGTATGTTCCTGTTTCTGAAGTCATCTGCATGCATGATTTCTTCATACACATCCTGTTGACTGATAGGAGCCAATAAAGTATACCAAGCTGGTTTTGAGAATAATCTCTACTCCGTTTTCACTCTATTTAATTTTTGGTAGCACTACCTACAAGTGTGATGCTTTCTGAACACTTCAGAAATGCAATCTCTCCTCTGCAAATCTCACAGGCAAAGAGGGGTAAAGAAATGGTATAAAGACAGGGAATAATATGAGTTTACACACTGCTTGCCTTCATTCACTGCAGACAGTACAGCAGAATAGAGTGTATAAGAGGGAGTTAAGTGTGAGACAAGCATCTGAACCTCTAGTGTGCTCCTAAGAAGGTCAAACCATGAATTAAAAACTATATACCAGAAAGGACAATGCTTCAGGACTTCTCAGAAAACCAGGAAGACTTCCCTTTCAAGAAACCAGCTGAAATTCCCATCTGACCAGTCCCTACCCAATATCCCTGTCGTGGCTGCCCTCTTCCTCCCAGCAGCTGGTCAGCTCAAATATTTTTTCACCCACTGGGATGGGACAAACAACAGCTGGCCCTTCACTGAGACCCTTCTGAAAACTGGCAGATTGGCAGCTCAGCATACTGCCGTGCAGTGAGTTTGATTTGCTGAGTCCTTGGCTACTCAACACTACAACCATAAATTCATCTATTTTAATAATGGAGAAGACTTGCAGTATCATGAGAGCCTGTGCAATACTCTCAAGGGCCGCTCCTAACTTCTTTGAGCAGCTATGTCAAATTATTTTCTGCATTTTTAGTTAGTAAAAGCTGTATTACCAGAAAGACAAGATCCTGCTATGATGACTATTTAAGCAAAAGTGCATCCTTTCTGATATTGCCAAAGTACCTGTTGTGGGAGGATGACAGTTCATACCCAATTACACACTGTGATGGATTCATATTTCTTGATCAATGACTTTGAAGCCTTCTGGAACAGTATTGCACAATGACCCTTCCTTTTAAAGACCAAATAAGATGATTAGTGACACGCAGAAAAAAGAATCAGAATTTCATGCATGTCAGAACTAGTTTTAACCAGTCTCTGTCTATAGCATATAGCAGCGCTCCTGAACTGGAAGAAACTTCAATCACACCAGCAGAGAGAAAGTTGTGTGACAGAAAAAAAACGCTGCAGAGATTATTGGAGCAGGAACACAATTGTCTCAAAAGGACTTCCATTTAGCAAAAGCAACATCACAATTTGAAATCAAAGGCTAAATACTTGTGCACCTACTGATAGAACTTCAGATTTCTGGAGCTTGAAAATGCAATGGAAAACATGAACTTTGATGAAGACTCAGTGTACTTCAGTGTGGCAAGGCATATTATTACAGCTGACAGGTTTTTACCTACCTGTTTGAATCAAGGTCACAAAAGTATGGTATTTAAAATGGTCTTTTATACTACTAGAGCTATAAAGGCCTCTTGATTAAACCCCTAAAAGTTTTTCCTAGATCATCCATAGGGAATGTTGTATCCTTCAGAAAACACAACAGCCAATAGAATAGAAATGGACTTGATCCACAAGTCTTGGTCCTGCTGTGTAAACGTAATCATGACTGTAGAATGTCTATCCAGTAGGAACAGCATGTGAATCAATATTTGACTAAAGAGAACAATAATTCCTCTATTTGTTTTAATAACAACCATGGCTACGAGCACTCAGAAGCACCAGCCAGGTCATGTTGAAGATTGTTCAGCAGATTAGAAAACAAATTAAACTGAAAGTCATTGTGAACTTCAAGGCCGCTCACTCGAGCGCTGGCTGCACGCTGCTGCTAATGGGGTTCACGCCAGATCCTCGGTGCATTTACACATGGTCAGTTCAACTCTCCTGGCCAGATCTGCCAGGTCATTTGGTTTTGCAAAAGCCGTAGTTTGAGCTGTGAATTGGGGCACTGGTGATGGCTCATTCCTCTGGGAAAAGAAGGAGGGAGACCAGGCTCCTACCTCTGCAAAGCCACAAGGAAGAGCAGATGCTCCCTGGGAGCATTTCCATGGAGTAGGACCTGCCATTAGTGCCAGTGGATTTGCTGGGTCCCAACATTCATCCTCTTTCTGGGGGTGTCTGGGGCACCTCTGCTGCCATCAGAATCTTTCACACCCATGGCTCATGCCCTCCTGGTGCAGCAGCAACATTAACATTTTCAGGAACAGAAGAGGAGTTGCAAAACACATGGCAAGTCACAGGAACAGCAAGACTTTGACCTTGAGCGATAGAAGAGCCTTTGCACTGGACAGCCACAGTGCATATCATACCTCCAGAGACAGTGGGGAAGTGAGAGACAGTGAGTGTGTGCACTTAGAGGGGAAGAAATTGAAGAGATGGTGAACGGAAACTGATAAAAACACAAGGTTAAGACTTACTTAAGAAAGTAAGTCACCAAACATGACCAGGCTCTTTAATGTGGGTAGAAGACAATCATGTTATAGTCTTCCAAATGCTTTTAAAGCCAAATAGGCATTCACTTTTCTTTTCTCAGACTTTTGAAACGTCAATGGGAAGCTGCAAACAGTTAATCTGAAAGAAGCAAAACAAATCCACCCTGTTCAGACCTTCTGATATACTGCTGCTGGTGAACTTCCTTAAAAACTGTCTTTTGTAACTAAGAAACTCGCCACATGTGCACTGGTTAGTAAATGGGAAATTAAAGATAAGAAAGCCTGAATAAAGTAAGACTGCTTGATATTTGCATTCAAAGCACTTTGCAAGTATCAGTCAATTACCTCAATGTGCTTTCTTACCGTCCCCAATCTGGCTGAAAAATGCAAGCTCACAACTTCCCTGCGAGACAGGTGTTATTAACCCATTTTTCATAGCTGGAAACAGAGACACAGGAGAGGTGGGTGGCTCATCCTGGGTCACAGGGGTACTCGTGGCAGAGCTAGAAATAGACCTTTGGCTAGATTATAAGGCAAGATACAGGGCAGTTCATTTCAACAGATGTTTCCACATCTGAATTTTATAAGCCTCCATCATATGGAGGAATTAAAATTTCAGTGTCTCCAATCACAAAAAGCCTCCTGCTACTCACATTTTTCTTCTTATGCTATTTATAATGAAAAGATTTCTCCTCTATGAAATCCTACTTTTAGCTCCATGTTTTCCCCCATCGCTGACTCTCCACAGTGTCAGGAGAGAAATCCCTGTGTTCTCATAAACTAGACTACCATTTTTTTTAGGCAAGATTAAGATGAGCAGTGGGAGGACAGAAGTATGGTCTGATGGTATTTATCAGTATCAGTTGTCAGCTTACAAAGCATTATGTGATGCGCGTGTCCAGCTTTCACCGTTTGCACTGCTGGCAGATTGTATGATACCTCTTTATTGCCTTTTGGCTTTTTCGCTTAAAAACAAACAAACAAACAATCTACTGTTCCCTGGAGAAGGACAGGTAGTGTTTTTTACATCCAATAACAAGTCCAAAAGGAATCCATTCTGGGACACTCATTTTTACTCTGATGTTGATCATAACAACAGTACTTCTCTTCTACAAGCAGTCATTCACTCTGCTGTTGCTACTAAAGCATTATATATGTTATTTGCTGTGTATAGTTAAATCATATTTTATTTATGATATTTTTCCCAATGACAGCTCACTTTGTGCCCAGGCAAAAGTATTTTGGAGTCAGAGGAAGATTAACTGTTTTGCATTCACTATCAGAGGGAACTATACACTTTCTTCTCCCCACATATGCAGGGAACAGCATCTGAGGAATACTTGGATCCCCCTGTCCAAATGCCAGGCAAGTCTCCTTTAATGAGACGTTTTAAATAGTTAAATAAAATGGATTTCGATTTTTCAGTCATTAGAGTATTTTCTAATATATGTCACATCATTTTTTTGTTGAATACCATGGTGATGTGAGTCTCCTGTTAAAGACTAAGGATAAAATAATTAAAAATGGCTAACTGACCTTGAAAGTCATGTCTTTCTGAGAGTCAATAGGGGCTGTGCACATTAATTAGTGTTTTTCAAATTCTACTCTTAATATTTACCAAAGCAGAAAAGCTTTCTCTCAGTCAGTCAAGGGCAGGACTGGCTACCCTGTGACTGTTGACATATTTGCCTTTATCATGATTTTCTTTATACCTGATTTAATTTGCAAAAAATGCATTTAATATTTTCTTAAAGAAAGCTTTGTTGAAAATATTTGTTTATTACAGCTTCATTCGAAAACATGCCTATGAATAACAGACTTGATTGCTAACCTTGGTAGCTACTTCTTATCAATGGTAGAAATATGAGATAATGGACATGAAAATAAGATTTATTAGAAGGGACATTAGCTCAAAAGTTGCAAATGCAACTACTTAAATTTTATCAGTCATGATCATAACCAAATCCTAATTTTAGTATGACTTTAAAAATATCATTGTTTTCATTGCATTTAGTAAAAAAGCCGTGTCAAGAAGAGCTTGGTTAAGCTTTACATTTATTCCCTTCTTTTTAACAAGAGAAGAGTGAAATGTGTGGCAAATACAGTAAATAGCAAAGACAAAATTTTAACAGTATTATCTATTTTGTTGTTAAATGATTGCAGAAGTCTCATAGTCAGGAACACTGGAGACTAAAGTAGACAAGACACTGATGAAACAAAGGCAAAACAGTCTTGTACTAATAGAAAAGTGAACAGGATGAATGTTTTCCATTCCCTTTAGTGGTCTTATGCTAGGCCAGTAAGTTATTGTAATCAAAGTACAGAGAAAATCTCTTGTTGAGCTTTTGCTGTTGCCTTTTGCCTACCTGCTGTGGGTCTTTCAATATTATTTTATTAGATTAAATGATGGCATGATTAGACTTTTATGAATGATAAACAAAGTAAATAATTTTAAAGAGGGAACTTTAATATATTTGTTCTTTACCTAGACAAAGGTTAATCATACTGTATTTGTTGACTCTGAAGACAAATAACCTTGTCAGAGGATGCCTAATTGCCAACCAATACCATATGTGCTTGCAGAGTTTGAAATATGCACTCATGTTCATAAAAGTAACTCAAGCCCAGAGTCAACTCTCCACACACAGCCAAATTCCTATTCTTTGGTAGAATTTGCCTGCCTGGCTCTTCTGGGAGCTTGAATTACTGCTTGGATGAAATGTACTGATACAGTTCCACCAGATGAAATAGAAATTCCAGCTGTGACGGACTTCTGAAATGTAACCGTTTCCCAACACAGCTGACTCCAAGTGCTAGTTCAGACTCTTTGCCCATACGGGGCGGTAAGCTTTTATGAGCCACTGATTGTGCTCCAGTAGAGGTTAAGCAAAGAATGACATTTTTTTGCTTCCATCATATAGAAGATGTTGGGTAGAATGTGCTAAATGGCAGATGGTCCCTCACCAGAGTAGTGTGTTGCAATGCCTGGCAAGGGCTGGTAATGCATCCAGGACAGATACAACTTGTTTATAAATCTACTTTATCTTGGGACACTATTTTCTGCTGCTTCCCTTGATCAGCACTGAATTTCAAGATGTTATCACTAGCAATCCAAGTTGAAGAGTAATAGGTAACATTGTGTGAGTAGAAGTATTTTCAGTAAATATTTTTAAAGCATTAATAAAATTATTTTTAATTATACATTCCTCTACATTGCAAGAGTTCCAGCACAAAGCTGGTCCAAAAACTAGGATCCAAAGACCAGCTAGATGCAAATGACTTTCCCTCGTCTCGTTATCTAAGGTAGCTAGTAGTTTCTGAAGATTTTAAATGGGCAACAGTCAAGTCATGATCCTGCTTAACTTCATGGACATAAGGAGCAGTTACACTAGAACTGCATGAAAACAGGCATGTAAATTCAAGCACATGCATTTGATTACCCTTTCATGTGCATAAATTTAATCTTGACAGTTCTTAACAGTATTAAGTTAAGGACCTCCAGCTTGTATGGCGGCTGGTTCTCAAAATGCCATCAGGAAATAAACATACTCATCTTTGCATTAGATTGCAGTATAGATTATAGATATAGTAGATTGCAGTATAAGGGCACTGATTTCCCAATACAGTAGTAGTATTTAAGCCATGCCTTGTAATTACTTATTTCTTTGGTGTCACACGCATACATGTAATATTATTGATATCTGCATACATTATTTTAGTTACTGCCAGTCACACTGTTATATTTCTTTGCTGTACTTGACTTTTTAAAATAAATATTTATATAGTTATGAATGGCATAGTTACATATAGAATTTAAATCAAGTCATATTGATCTGATAAAGGTACATCTCAGTGCTAATATTATCCTACTTCTGTATTTGTGATAACTGAAAGAGTTTTACCAAAAAGGAAGAAAAAAATTGCTCTCAAGCTGCTACGCTCGCACTGGCAGCCACTCAGGAACAGTTATCTGAGACAGAAAAGTTCATTAAAAGTCGACTATCATCTTAGATTGAAAATGTATTTTATAGTATCCACAATTCAGTTGGAGATTTTGGATCAAAGGCTATTAGAGAGGAGCTATGAGTAAGACTCAGATCCAGACTTGCGCACCCAGAAGAGTTCGTGGGTGAATGCAAATCAAAGTGAATTCTTGAGGATTTCCAAGTTCCCAAGACAGCCTCTTAAATAGGTAAATGAGGCACCTAAGGTCCAATTGTTGCCCATGCTCAGAGATGATGCCATCATGCCTAAGCTGATTTGGTACCAGCAACCAGGCAGGACCAGGGGAGCCTAAAAATGCCAGCTGAAGGGACATCTGAAAGTCTTTTACTCCAGCCTGCTTGAAGCAGGATGATCACCAAGACCAGATCAGGTCAATGAGAGACAAATCTTGGAAAACCTCTGGGGTAGAAGCCACAGTCCCCTTCTGATGCAGAGGCAAGTGAGATGGCTGGGCATGAGGATGAACACAAATTTATTTCAGAGGCCTCCTGAGCCTCCTCAGAGGTGGTACAACCGGAGGCCATCAACCACGTTAATGGAAGAACATGCACAAAGTGCCTAAAGAACTCCAGATTTGCCAAGGAAATGTGAAGAAATGGTTTTAGCCCCCACTTCAGGCTGAAAACATTTACACCTCTCAGTCAGGATCTCCCAGCAGAGCCTTAATGACCTGACCAGTATATTAGCTGTGGCCTAACGGGAATGACTCTATCCCCTCCTGGCAAGACTGTGTAGTCAACACCAGATTAATGAGAGCAAGCATACAGATGAGAGAAAAAAACCCAGGCTTCCAAGTCTCCTTCACCGCTGCGTGCAGGACCTTAGTATTACGGTGGACAGCTTAAGCCTCTTGCAATGAGCTAACTGCAGCCTTTATATAAATCATGTCTTTTGCCCACTAGCCAGCTACATTAAAATTAATAAAAATGTAAAGAGAAGGTCTTAGATTAATTTGCAATTGAGTATGGACTGCACTTTTATTATCTGTAGATTTTAGGCAGTTGTAAGAACACCTCTTTAGTGCATAACACAGCCAAAAACTGAAGGCATGCATTTATAAATCACATAAATTTATATTGCGCTCTGTGTGTATATAGAATTGTTGTTTGCGTGTATCATGCACATTACAGCACTGCATAAAACTGGTATTACAAAATTATGTTTTTGCAATTTACGTTTCTAGAAAATCAGCAATGTCCAGTTTTCACTCTGGCTCGATGTTACCTCTAGTTTTCCAGCTGGCTTGAGTGAAGGAAAAGAAGGTCAAGTGGCTGCCCCAAAATTACACAGCCACTCCAAGGCTCAGCTGGCTACCAGGGCTTGCCTCATCCATTACACCACACAATCTCCTTACACCACACAGTATCCCACAGGGCAATGACAGAAGATGACAGTGAGATTGCCAGTTGTTTTTCTCTCTTGAAGCCTTATGATGCAGTAATTCTCATAGTCTAGTTTTAATTTAGAAACCTTCTAGGTTGAGGCTGCTACATAGACATAAGAGAAGAAATGCCATAGAAGTACTTGAAGTAATATAAAGTATCTAACCTGTTACCATGACCTGCTTGGTACAGCTATATTTGTTTTGTAGTCTTCCTGGTCTGAATTTGTTAAATTGAGTTCTTGACTTGGATGCAGCACTGCAGAAGGGACTTCGAAAGCACGCCAACAAAGAGATGGAGGGCTGGAGTCTGCTCCCACAAAATCAGCAATAAAATCCTCATTGACTTCAATAAGTGCAGGGTGAGGTAGGAAACGACTTGATGCAGCGGTGCACCACTGGTTGTAGTGACCCTTCTTCAGTGGGTTTGAAAGGCATTTTTTGAGGAAGACAGACTCTGTCCTGGTTTTGCCATCAAAGTGAGGTGAGTTAGAACCAGTGGAGGCTAGAAGATCTGACACTGAGAACATCTAAATTTTTTGTAGGCTGATAACATTTTTCAAGTGCAAATGTTGAGGCACTTTGAAAGTGAATTACATATAAGCAATTTAAATAAATTAAGATCTGTAACTTATTGGTGTCCCAGTATTTTTTAATGTAATTAGTAGCATATCAAATGGATTGCTCCTCTAAGACAGGTGAATTAGCAGAGCGATGGCTCTTATCTACTACAAATACTTTTTTTTTTTAACGTGCTAGGTTTTCTGAAGGTCAGCCATGCTGTGATGTGAGTGACTATTGTAAATATTAGAGATTTCTATCCTGTACTGTTACCGTTATTATTATGTGGATTGTATAAATACTCAACCTTTGAATCTTAGTTTTGAGAAGTATTCTGTGTCCCCTACGCTGATGCAGCAGCTGTTGTATGTGGGAAACCAAAGTGGTGATTTTTTTTCATTTATTGAAACTATAGGGTGAAAGGACTGTTTGACAGATTAAGTCCCAGTTTGAGCTGCAAGTCAAGGGAAACAAGGAAAAATTTTGCTTTGATGAGTCAGATTTAAGAATGTTGCTGTAATGAAGGATAATTATGATGACAGAAATTAAGGACAGAATTATGATAATTGAAAACTCTGTTGTGGCAGATATTAAAAGACTCTGGAGTTCTGGGGTTGTTAAACATTACCATTAAAATCCTGGTAATTAGAAATACTTGACAAAGGATGGGTGAACATTTAGTAGAACAAAACCTTAACTATTACTTTCTGATAATCCTGTTACATTGGACACTATATTACATGTTGAAGTCTTCTGTAACTGAGACTGCTTGAAGGCATAGTTGGTTTTGAGCACCTAAACCTTCCATCTTACTGCTTTAGAAATAGATTTAACTAAAAAAAAAAAAAAAAGAAAAAAGAGAAGAAAATGCTAGAAAACCCCCTGCACTTCAGCCCACATCTTTAATCAAGAACAGACCAGATATTTAAAGGTCTAATTCCCATGAAAGTTAGCTTGTAACCCTGTTCTTTGCATTGTATGAGTGCAATTTCCCAATTCTTATATACCTGTCTAAAGTTCATTTCAGGCTGAGCTTGTGGCTGTATAGTATGCACTAGCTCCACTTTCTTTAGTGACTTTTTGGGTCCTTTTTCTCTAAGCAATGGAACTACTTATGTTTTCTATTTTGAGAGATGTCCTTAGTTTCTTTTTCCTTAGGTTACATGAAAAGCTGCTTTATGTTCATCTATGTAGAAATCATGTGGAGCAGAAGGTCATCCAAAAGACCAGGGACATGTATGATCCAATGACTGTTTTCATACTGGGGTACACCACAGTAATTAGGTAAGACTTGTTTAGTTTATGAATTATTTTAGCCAATTTGAAAATGAAGTGATTTGGGTCCTGGAACACAAAGAAGAAGGACATAGCTAGAATATTCCTATTAGGGCCATTTAATGGTATTTTCCATCTAACCAGCAAGTAGATCCCATCATTTTGGGGGCGGTATGGGGTCCGACCCTATAAACACATAATCCTGGCAGCCCCGGTGAAGAAGTCATTGTGTCCATAGCAACACGCTGCAGCGTGAAGTATTTCTGCACCTCCTCAGCTCCCACCCTGGCACTGCTGGGGACACAGACCAGCTGTGCATGACGGATCCTGTTTATGTCACCACTATTTTAACTCCACATTACAAACCTTGTTTCCCCTGCAAAGAGCATCTGCTCTCTGAGTGACATGTTTTTAATGTGCTGATTTATCATTGTCAGATACAGGATTTTTATTGCTGAGATTTGAATATTGTATTTAAGGCACTTTTGTGATTACAGATGTTTTACATATAAATTGCCTTATATTACAAAAAATATATTCTGTACTTCTCAAGCAGCCTCATTCTCATGTGTTTTACATTTTTATACCTTACTCTGCATGGTTAAGTGGATGTGGATGGTTGTCTGCTTGGGATAACTGCAACCCAGGCTGCAGTGCTGCATTGCCAACTGCCCTTTCATCGTGCACGGGCTGCGGTGCGTGAGCAAACACGCTGGAAGCAGACGTTTGGGTCCTGCCCGCAGATTCTAGCTGTATCTGCACTGTGGGTGCCCCAAAACTCTGGGATTTCTGGGAGCTCCCACTAGGGCCAGAAATGCCAGAGGCTGCAAGAGCACTGCCATCTCCGTGCAACCTGGCTTTGGAGGTAATTAATGCAGCCTCAGGCAAAGCATGCTGCAAGGGAGCTGCTGACTTGGAGCCATCTCTGTGCTCCCTGGGAAGGGGCAGGGACTGGGAATAAAGGCTTGTGTGACCCCCATAGAGCAAAGCGACTGATAGAGCACTCGTCCCTGGAAGCAGTCATACCCTAAAGGATGACGAGAGGAGTTGGCTTCTGCCTTTGGCGGTGCTCAGGGGGAGCAGCATGGTGGTGGAGAGGTTTGCAGCCACATGGTAACAGCCACACTCTCTTGGAGAGATTTGCTGCTGTTTGCAGTCTGTGACACTGAGGATGTCTGCTGTGCGGCAGGTCTCTGCGGTGCCCAGAAGCAGGGTGCAACAGCAGCACAAGGTGCCTGGGGGGTGGCCAGACTGCCCCTACCTCTCACCCACACCCAGCCATGGGTTTGGCTGGGCTGGTGGCCACTATGGATGTGAAAAGTCCAGCAGCTCAATTCATGATCAAAAAGTAGAAAAAACAGTATAATCAAAAATACATTGATGTAGATATATGCCTGCGTGGAACTCTATTTTGCTGTAGGTCATCAAGGGCACTCATGTCAAAAGTTGTTGGACTCCTAGGTCTTGTTAAAGGTTTTGCCACACCCAAGAAACAGGTTTGATCCTAAAATTTTCTAGTTATTACATGATGTTTATAATCAGTTATTGTTTTCTTAGCATTATAATATGGAAACACAGACCTAAACAAGTATTACAAATTTCCACTCCTGCTGGCATCAGAAAAATTGCTTGCATCATGTTTGAGTTCATATCAACTATTCCTGAAGATACGCCTAGCTAACTAAGTACATGGAGCAATTCAAAAAGTATGCACTGAAGCATGCCATACCTCAAATATACGCTACCTAGTCTCCAGGTATTGTATCAGACCATAACTGATTATCATCAGCTGAGCAACCAAACTTCTCAAATTACCATTGATAATTTCCAGCTGGTAACTGATCAGGTCACACTGCAATGTCTGTTCAATTAAGAAAAAGATTAAGTACTACTTTATTTAGCACCTGTAGAGAGAGATTCAACCCTAAAAATGCTATTTCCCCCCTCTAGCTCCCATCCAAAGGGGGAAGAAACATCAAATCTGTGATGGAGTTTACTACTCCTTTGTGGGATCTACTCCATGACCACCAAACAGCCAAGAGCTGAGCTGCTGCGTTTCTAGATGTGACCAGTAGCTTGAGAAAAGGACACCATACAGACTGCAAAAAAGAGATGCAAGGGAGGCAGCAAATCTAATGAAGTATCTGCTCAGGAGGCGACAGGAACAGAGAAGAGTAAAAATGTTACAAGAACTGAAAAGGAAAGGAACAGGGTATTGCTGGTAAAGAGCATGAGTAATTAGGTTATCCCACATAAGCTGAGGAGAAGACTGGAAATCCCAGAAGGAGGTAATTATACTACCAGACCAGGGCTGAAGCGCAGCTTGTAGCAGACTGAAATTTCTGGAAAAGAGATCCTTCGAAGAAATATTTCTTCCTGCTTGTGAGAAGGGGCCCTTCCTCCTGTCACCAGCGCTTTCATCAAGACAGTTGCAAAAAGGTTTAATGTAATATATATATGTCAGTGACATTTATTTCTTCAAGAAGGAATATCAGGATGCTGCACGAAATAACCTGTAAGTGCGATTCTAGAAGTTGCGAAATCCTGAAACAACTTTTCCCATCGTTGTTCTGTGCAGCCTGGCTGCTTCCCAGGGAGTGCGGAGGAAAAGTAGTTGAAATAACACCACCATCTACTGGGCAGCCGGTTAATACAGAGAACAGAGAGATAATGTGGAGACGAAAGCGTGAGCAACTCCCAGTCACAGCTTCTTTGGTACATACCAGAACATGCTTGGTAAACTCTCATCACGTAATTCTTCATTATTTTTATTATTAATGTTGACTGATGCTTTTCTAGGCTGCTCGCTATGTAAGACAGAGCTAGATAGATACATAATAAAAAATTACTGCCTTGCATGGGTGTACATGAGTACGGAAACGGGGCACATTTTTCATAGCATTTCTGTGCAGGGAGCAGCACCAGTACAGCAGCTGTGCCCCGTAAAAGATATATTAATTTGGTTCCCATCAGGATTGATATGATTTGCTCTCACAGATCTGTTGCTAGGTCACACGCAGGTGCATGCATCGAGCCTGCAAAGCAGAAACCTGGAAATAGCAACGTCCACTGACAAGCGGAGATGCATGCCATGGCCAGATGTGGGAAACAGCATGTGACAAAGACTGAGAAATTATTCTTGCAGGAACTATAAATGCTGCAGGATTTCTTGCTGTTGGGTCTATTAGAGCTACTGTAGCTTCCTTCCACGTTGATTTCTGATACAAATAATTTCCAGTAGCGGCGTGGGGTACCTGTGACACATAGGTGGTATTCTGCAAAAACGAGCTGAAAAGCCACAAGCCCATCAACTCAGCTAACGTGGTTAAGACATATCATTTTCTATAGCCTAAGGCACAAACAGGGATGATGTGACCGGTATCGCACATTTTTGCCACCACCCTCCCCCCCCCACCCCCCGCCCAAATGACCAGAGACTTGCTAACGATTGGATCAGTAGAGAATCGCTTCCACAGGAGTCAGAAACAGAGACAAAACCTGTGTCCGTTAATGTGGGGAGACAATCTGTGACTGTCCCTTAAATTGAGTTGAGTAACAGCCCTCACATGAAAGACAATGAGATTTCCTCCTTCTTCAGAGGAAGAATTTCTGGAGCTATGCAAGACGACCCCCCCCATACACACACACACTCCAGCAGCCCTACCAGTTTTTGCAAAGTTCTAAAAGCTCTTAATGCCTCTAGCTATTTCAGGCCCCTGTGGGGCAAAAGTAGAAAAAAAGGATGAAGTCATTAAACCTCCTTGTGCTCCTGGTAGGTGCTACCAAGATTTAAAATGCTTTGCATTTTGGGAAGAAATGTCCAGAGGAGATGTAGTCTGCTACCTGAGCTGCAAAGACTTGCCTGGAGGCAGGACAGTGCCACACGCAATGAAATGCTGTTCGGTGGGGCTGGATGAAGAACTCGGGCATTTTGTTATGGGATACATGGAGACCAGGGAAATGGTCGTTAAGGCAAGGCTGAGGGTAGGTACAAGCGTAGGCCAGGTCCTACAGCGGTATGGGCATAGGTGCGGCTGCAGCATCCCTGCTGGGGGCCTTGCCAGGGCTTTCTCCGGTAAAGTTCAGTGCAACCACGGCTGAAAGACTCACTGGGGATATTTAAGATTTTTTTTCTAGGTGACTATTAGATTAGATTGTTTAATATTAATATATATTTTTACAGCTGAATGGTGATAAATCCCTAGCCTCAGAAACCTACTTTCCCTCTAAGAAAAAAAATCCTTCCTTCTAATATATTTATTCACTTATATTTACATATAAATGAAAATTAATAGCATCAGATAGCCAAGGTGCATTTTCTCCGTCAGTAGCAGAAGCAACAGTAGATCCTGTGCATTAATTATGATTAAATATTATCGGTGTCTGTCACACATGACTGAAGCTATACCAGGGGCTGATTGTCTGTCTTATACAGAAAGAACTTGGGAGACAATTTTCTTCGTGTTTTTTCAAACCTGTTACCTATCCCCAAGTTATCCACTGATTGACGCCAAGGTATCTGTACTGTCCCTGAGATGTATCTGCCACAGCACAGTGTTTAATACTATGCAGAGACGGTACCCAGCAAACTTGCATGAAATGTATAAGTTCAACAGAACTATGTAGGAATCATTTGCAATAGGACAACTGAAAGCAATGACATTACTTAATATCATAATGTCAAAATATTTATAATTGTAATATTGCCAAAATATGTATCAAATAATGTAGGGAGAGTATATTTGCAGTTCAGTTGTGAAATGACTGTGTCTGAACACCTGGATCCTGTAATTATTTTTGACCCAAATTACCTTCAAGCTGTGATGACTCTGGATAATCCACATGTCTAAACAAAGGAAGGGTATTGCTTCTCCTGATGATACTGCTTCAAAGAACATCACATGAAGGAAAGACACGTGTTTTAATGCAGTATTACAATTGGATCATCTTAAATAGTTCTGTGCACTTTGCAATTGCTTTCTTGCAAATACCAAGTGCCAGACTTTTTTTGCATATTTTCCTTCAACAGTTTGTTTTTTTTTATTTTAAGTATGCTGCTTATTTTGAAGTGTCAATTTAGCTCTGCCATCCTATGTAAATCATCAAGGCAAGTTGCTTTAGTGAACCCAGGAAAATATTCTTTACTGACAATACAAATACTAATAAAGTTATTGGTGCAATAAATTATTTTCTTTTTATGGAGATCAAGTAACTCAGCGCTTACTTCAGAAAAGACAGTACAACCTATATAGCGAGTCCATTAGCAGCAACAACAAATCTTTTCTGGCTCTAGAGGAAGAATTAATTATTTACATGTTTCTCATTAACTTTTTACCTACTGTTAACAGTAGGTTTTTAAAAGAATTCCTTTCTGTCTGTGATCAAAGTTTTCAACAAGCCCATTTACAAGCAGTATATTTAGCCATTTTTAATTATTTGCAGTCCATCACAAAATGACATTTGCAATTTGTAAGCATCGCTGAAACGCTGCAGGTATTCCAGAAATTCCTGACAAGTCTTTTTGAGCGTCCAACACTTTTACTCACTGCCCTTGACGTGTTGTTGGATCTTGTGCTGATGTATCAGATACCATGTATATCTTGTCTTCACCTTGCAAACTAATAGCAAATCTCATGAAAGACTTGAAGCTGTCTGTACACTCATCCACAGAGCTGATGGTCATGTATTTCTCTGGAGTTGTATCTTTGCTTTAGCACATCCTGATAACACTGTTAGTGGGATTTAGGACAACAGAACGTGGATGCATATTGCTATTTTAGGACAAAATCCTAATTTTTTCCAGCTAAACCTTGACTCGGTTTTGGCAAGACAGTCTCAGAGAAACTTGAGATAAATTGTCTTCATATTTCGTCTGAAAATCTTATAGAATCAGGAAAATTTTCAATTATTTCAACAAAAAATAAGCAAAATCTGGCTTTTTTTTTAGTACCATTTTGGCTTGCTTAGATCTTAAAACCTAGGGAAAGTCATAACATATCCAAAGATATTTCTATTTACTGTTCAATTTATACTTGGACTCTCATTTCTCTGTGAACTTGTGAAGCTGAATCCTTTGCTAATAAATTCACCTTCCAAACAATTTAAATAAATTTTTAAAAAATTAGAGCGGGATGGTATAATAGGAATTAGATTCTTAGGTATATTGAATCATGCTACAAAATGGACCGCGCCTTCCCAAAATGGCTGTTGAGTTTGCTTTGCGCTGCTGATGTGCCTTATCCCCATTTGTTCATCCCCAGCACCCACTGCATGGCTCTCTAGGGTCAGGATCCTTACTCAGGGGGAGTAACGTGTTTTTTATTCAAAGGCTGAAAATATAGCTAATGCAACGGTTCCTGCACCATGAAACAAACGATTTCTGTTCTGTGACCCACTCTGAACTTGAGAGACTTATTTGTGATGCGACAAGCCAGACTGTTGTTCCTCTTGTCAAGCACTGCCCAGCACCAGCTGCTTCTAAGGAAAGTTCAGCAAACTTGATAATGAGCACTCGGGGAATAACAGAAGTTTCTTCTTCAGCTGAACGGTAGCTGGCTTATCTCTTAAATATTTTATATCCATTACACACTCAAAAATGCTGTAAAAGGGCTTTGTAAGATCTTGGTTTTCATATAGGTATTTAGCCTGTATTTAAACACATATAGTAAATTCAGTGTTGTGTAATGTTATCGAGTATCACAGATTTAAGATTTATTACCCAAGGAAATTGAACTGAAACTATTTATTGGAAACAAAACAAAACCTGTGACTTGATGATAGATGACTTTGTTCTCTAGTCTTAGACCAATTATTTAACAAAGCATTTGTTACATTTGACTTTAGGCCAAGCAATGGTGGAAGTCAACATATTCTAGAATAATTAAAAAAATGGACAATTTGTAGTACATTAGAGAGCCTATAAAAGAGCAAAGCACATTTAGACAGAGTTATAAAATCAGCTACCTTGATAACTTAGCCAGTGCTATTTAGTCATAATTTAGCCACTGATATTTAGTCAGTTCTACTGAGTGTATAACAAAATGCTGTAACAAAATGAATCATAAGCTCCATGTCCCTTAATGCTACTTATTGAGTTAACTCTTCAGCGAGATGCCATTACCTGCAGTGATTACAGGTTCACAGCATGGAAGTCGAAAGCAAATTTGGCAGGTGCAAACGCCTGCTTCTTTTTTTATAGCTGAAGAGGAAAAGTGTCCTGTAACCTAGTCTGCTTCAACTTGGACCAGATTTTTATAAAGCTCTGTGCATGCTGGGGAAAAGAAGCTTTCCTTCCTCCTGTGCAATTTTCTGAGAACTTATTTAGCTTCATCCAGTCTGCCCAGCTGGGTAGGCAAAGGGTTTGGCTCAAATTTTCTGAAATTATTTCGAAAGCTGAAAAGATATCTGCAGATCCTTATTTTAGGCTAATAAATAATATTAGACTAATGACGTGTGCTAACAGGAAACAGCTAGAGGAGTGTTTTGTTGTGGATAATGTACACAGAGCAAGTATGTCTTATTTTCATACTTCTGAAAAAGTGCTTTGTGCGGCTCTAGCACTGAACTCGAACCGAAAGGGCCTGGGCAGCCCCATCAGACCATTCAGCCAGAGGATGAGGAGAAGAATCAATCAGGATGAAACAACAATAAACATCACCTTTTCTACACAGCTATTAGAGAAATAGCTGCTTTAATGGGTTTTCAACCATTAAAAGGTAGAATTAGAGGCTGAATTAGAGTATTCAACTAATAGGCAGTCAACTGCGTAAAACCTATCACGTGACATTGATGCTCCACAATCCAAACAGGTAAATGTGATTAAAGTTGCTAATAAAGCAAAAATGTTTTTCTTGGGTTTATATAATTAGATAGCATAATGCTTGTATGAGATTTGCTGTGATAGACTACTATTTCAAGCACCTGCATTGCATAAGTTTGAGCCAAGGTAAAAAATCAAACTGGAAAATGTAATATTGTCTCTGCTGCATTTGTATTGTTTTCATGAACTTTCAGAAGCAGTGATTGCAGAATTGTTGGGTGGTTAATAGCAAATCTCATGTTGCCAGTAAAACTGAAAGGATAACAAGCAACTGAAGAAGGTAACAATGGCAATAAGAGACTGTAGGCAAGGTCTGAATTTTAGGAATATTAGAAGCCAAGGGCTGTTGTAGTCAAGGTGAAATGTCCCTTTAAAAAGTGGTTAAGGACAGCTAATCCGAACAGAGGTCATAAAAATGCTCATGATTGTTGAAATGGATGACAACAGGAAAGTTGTGCCAAAAGAAAAGCAGCATTCAAAAAATAGCCTGAGAGAGGTCTACGTATAGTGTGAGACAGCAACAGAATTATTTAAGAACCGCCCATTAGCTAGTGCCCAGAAAGCCAAACAGGTTTGTGGAGTTACGATTCCAATTTATGTGATATCTGGTAATAAATGCTCACTTTAGTGAAAAAAACCTGCACAAAATAAAACCTATTCTAGAACTTTCATTCCTTCTAAAATGTTACTGGTCTATAACAATAAATAATATTCTATTAATTTCATGTTACTAGGTTTTCAAAGGTAGGTGAATTAGATGAGATCTCTTCACAAGAGATGATTTTATGAGAAAACTGTTATTTATAAGAGCTGAAAGAATGTGTTTGGAGTGCTTCTGTTTTTGTTTAACACACGCTTTTCCCTCCACACAAATTTCTTCAGAAAAAATCAGTAATGAATTGATTTTTTACCATCTCAAAAGATGAAAACCTAGAATTTGCAAAATGCCTGGTTGAGAATACTGAGCAGAGGAAGCCTTGTGGAAAATAAATTATTGGGCTGATTATAAATTGGCCCTTAGCTCCCATGAGGTCCTTCTGAGCCCTGCTGGAAGTTTCCTTTTCCCATGGGGTGATGTGTACGAATCAGATTAAGTCCACTGAGAGTAATGGAGTAAATATATTAAAGAATCCAGCCCTGTATTTCCAACATGTCTCTAGTTTCAGTTATTTTCAACGTGGGCTAAAGCCGGTGGCCACTTAGATGTTTATGACAATATTAGCAGTAAACAAGCTGAGGTTTTGAAAAAACGGTTTCTGTAAGAGGTGAAGGAGAGTCTCCTACCCATGGCTGGAAGTACGCTGTTTATGACCTGTATTTCAGCAGTTCCTGTTTCACCTTCCAAGTCACTACTAACCACCAACACATGTTATTCTCCACAAACCTTTTCTAACATAAAAAGTTGGCAATTATTGTTTAAAAGAGAAGAGAGAAGGTCCTGAGATGTACCACTGCGCTTTTGTTCTTGAAACTGATGTAGTCTGTAAAATCCCCAGGGGAAGACGTTTTAGGAAAAAAGCAAAAGAGAAAAGCTGGGAGCAGCAGGTCCCTGTGGATGATAGTCGAGGTGCCATGGCTGATTTATTCTGGAAAATATTTGCAATGCCCATATTATACTTGTTCTGGGGATAAAGAGAGGATTTAATTCACTAGTACTATCAATCTGTTACCTTTCAAGGCAGTAAATTCACTAAATTCACTAAAAAAAGCAATTCAGCTTCATGGAGTTGTTGTTGTAATATATCATTTATCATTTACTGTATGTAAGTACCAATAGCACAAACATTTAAAATCATCAACAGAACTATAAAGAGATGAAAGAAAAATCTTTCAGAATAAATCTTTGTCTTTTCCAAAGCAACCTACTCTGTGATAAGGTTATAGAGTGAAACATATGTCACTGGGAGCATGAAATAAAATTCTTATTTGTTCCATCGCAAATGTTTTAACAAAATTGTTAAAACTCATTTCCTATTTGTGTGTGATACTGATGGCAGGAAGAAGAGGGGGAATTTCAAAAGTAGTCTAATATGCATTGGTTTCCTCTATAGTGACACAGTGAGGTTTCTCCAGGGGATTTTTCAGAGACCCTAAAGCTATATACTGTGGGGAACAACCTATAGAGGAGTCTAACTGTCCTTATTAAATCTGCTGGGATGCCTGTCTCTTAAAGCTAATCTTTAGAGTTAATCTGATAGCGATGAATATCCCATTAATACTTAGACTAACTTATCATCCCTAAAAAGAAATAAAGTTTGCAATATTTTTCTTTCTTGAATGAATGCAGAAAGGCAATTGGGTCAAATTAGCGGAGTGATCTATGCTGCAATACTCCAATTTCTCTGCCACTTATTTTCATTCATCCTTTATTTAGCCAAAGTTTACATTTTTATACCATTTATATTGTATTTTCGGTACAGCTATGATTTTTCTTTATTTACTCCTAGCATCCTTTGCTCGTTCTGCAGTCTAAAAGCTTTGAAGAGGCAACATCTGTGTTGAACAAGTAGAAGCAACCACCAGGTCAAGAGGAGCTTTCTTTGAACACAACATCTGCTTACATAGACTCAAATTGTAATGGCCAAGATGGAAAAGGAGGATGAAAGGAGGGATGACAGATATACGGAGAGTCAGTTTTAATGCTGGTTTTATGCTGGTTTTAACCCAAGCCAAATTCCCACCTTTTGTTATTACTCCTGGTGGTTCTGCTCTGATTCTCATTATTACTCCTGGCTGGAGGATCTGGGGGGAGATTGGCACTGCACAGGTTGCCCTTTATGATTTTGATTTCTTCAAAAAGAAGAGCTCCAGAAAAAGGCTGAATGAAACGGTTCGAGGTAGGAGCAACACCTTTCCACTTCATGCCTTTCCACTGCTAACACTGATGAAAAACTCCTGTGAAATGCATTTCTGCTGTCATTTCAAAGGAAACTGTTTCCTAAATGGAAAGTTCATTCAATGAGAAAATTCAGTCTGCAATTTTTCCGAGTAATAGTGATTTTTGTATTGGTGTTATCCGTCTATAATCAAGGCTATGAGTAACTATTTTTCTTACTCTTTCTTTTTACTATCCAGTCAAGATAAGTCAAGACTTAGGCAGAACAGGCAAAGAAGTTTTTCAGAAAAAGTCCGATTCCTTTTCCCTACTATATCCTGTTTTATTGGACTAACCCACCAATGTAAAAGTGTTTTGAGAATTTCTACTCCATAAGAGTATTGTGATAATTCCATACTTATTAATATTAATTTTGCAGAAGAACTATCAAAACCTAGGGTTTTTTTAATCAAGTAATCCATTTCGCCTAAGTTGCACAATAAATGATGTTTGCAGAAGCTGAAGCAGTTCCTTGTGGAAGAAAGGACCATGACAGATCAGGCACTAGAGCAGCTCACAAAAAATGAATGAAATACTGAGCTGACTGCAGAACCAAAAAGATTTCTAAAACAATTATCTCCTTCCTACTGATTTTTTGGAAATCACATAATTTTTCTGAAAATGGATTCTGATGAGAAATCCCCAGCCAATTCCAATATATACAGCTTGGACATGGGTGTCCTCTTTTTATCAGTATTTGCTAATTGACAATCTCTTCACATAGAAAGCTCATTTTTGGTTTTGAGCTGCTGAACATCGACAACTGTTCTCTCAGATATGTCTTAGGGCACTCTGGAGCAGAGGTGAATTGCAGATGTGATTTATATTGACATCTCTGCGATAGTTTGGTATTTTTCAGTAAAGTAAGGAACTCATATGAAGAATGCACACCTTAGTCATGACCGTGCCCCAGCACTCACCAGTTCACAGGATGCTGGGCTCACATATGGCTCAGCTGCCCTGGCAGTGGTGTCCATCCGAGAAGGGCACTGATGGTGCATGCTGAAAATTTAATAAGGGCACACTGCACTCAGCTAAAGTTCAGATGGCCAGTGCAACTCACGTGGCAAAACAGCGGAGAGAGCAAAACAGAGGTTCTTCCCCCTGCACACCCAGACCTGTGGGTGCACCACATCAGGTCAGGGATCACATCCTACCTTGATCCAAGCCAAGGGGCAGCGTAGTTACAAGGAACTGATTTAATTTCATCTAATAGGTGCGCTTACGCTGTCTCAGAGCCCAAGGGCTCATGTTCTGTACATCCTCAAAAAACCTGGAGATAACGAATAAGTTTCTTCAGTTTATCTCTGCTTTAGAGTTTGAACTCCTATAGTTTGGCCCGCCGGCTAATGAGGAGCGATGCACCGAAAGCCATCAGGGTTCTCCCGCAAGGGAATTAGAAGCTGAAAGATAAACACACCAAATGATCGAATGTACAAATCACTCTCTATACTCCCAGAGCTGTGCAAAGGGGGATATGCTTTTGAATAATGAATTATTACCCTAAAAATCACAACTAGTCCTCACTTAAATGAAGAGCTTTGTCCTGTAAATTGCACGTACTAGTTCTCGTGTTGTTTTCTGAAGAACCAGGAATGCTGTGTTCTATACACTAGAACACAAAACAGATGAAAACACAAGCTGTAATCGCTGTGTGTCCACTGTTTATTTCCCCAAACTAGGCACAAGCTGAGATGAAGTTCTTCCCATTTAACATCACTCACCTGTGCAGTCTTGAAATAAGAGTGGTGAGATAAAGAGTCGTTGTTTGGGCTAATGAGGTATCTGAATACTGTACCTTGGTTATAATAAGTGTGTTTGGCATTTCCCTGAAATACATGGATAGGGATGACTAAACGAAATAGGAGCCAGGAGCAAAGAGAGATAATCCCAGGTCTGAATCCCTTCTCAACCGTTTTAAGAAAATCCTTTGCGGGGGTCACTTGCTGGAGACTGCTGGGACTCAGTTAAAATCCGTTATTCCAACCTTTCCACCTGTTCTGAAGCTGCAGATAGGATTGCAAGAGTCAATGGACACAGTCAGCCCATATCAACAGAGAAGGGATTGCCCTGGGAGCACAGCCAGTTTATTCCTTGTCACTGGACTTGGCAAGTATTTTCGATCAGATAAAACAAGCAAACAAAAATGCACAAAGGAGGGGTTTGGCACACGTAAATGTGTAAATTCAGACTCACAAAAAAATGTATAGTAGTTAATGAAGATGTCTTCTCCCTCTGAAGGACTGTACCACTAGGAAAGTGTGTGTACAGACAGGGTCATGCTCTCTTCGTCACCCGTGAATAACAAATTTCTTCTATGTCTAGAAAGCCACCCCAGGGGACAGCCTCATAGTGAGGGTATTCCTCATAGGAAGCAGCAGGAAATAAACCTGGACTGTCATTTTTAGATCAGTTTCTGAGTGTGCCAGTGCTTAAAATGACTGTACAACTGTCTGCTGGCTCAGGTGCAAAAGGAAAGTGCTAGCCACACTCAATTTTTTGAGAAGAGGAACATGGTATTACCCTCTCTTCTCCTTCCTGGGGGATCCAGATAGATGAACTCTTCCACATGACCTTCAGAAGATAACTGAGTGGTGGGATTCATCCCTTAAAACCTCACTATCGCTCAGGACTTCTGCATGCAACTGTTAAATCTCCCACACTGACACAGGAGCCTGAGCATTTCATACTTGGAACAAAGTGTCAAAAAGTCACGTCTTTGGAGGCCTTCAAGGTATTTTCATTTTTATCATCATGTTATCATTCAGTCCCATCTTGAGGTTTGGTTCTGCATCTGAAGAAAAAAGCAAAACTGTTGTTCTTAATACTCTTCCCACAGCCTTCCTCCTACCTGTGCTACATCCCCCTGGGCTGCCCAGTCCTCTATGCCCAAAGTCAGCACAGGTCCTCCAGCCCATCTCCAAGCACTGCAGCAACTCGCCAAGTGGGATGTTTCAGGCAAACACTGTCTCTTTCTTACAAAGTGAAGAGATCTGAATACCTAACATGCATATCCATCAAACAATTTCTGGCCAAGTCTGAAATGCTGCTGCCAGCTTCCAGCTGTGACTTTTGGCTTGTTTTAACTCCCCATATCCACCCCTACCATTGAAAATTAATTTAACACAAGACAGACTAGTGTCAGGCCTTCAGTGTTCTGCTGTCTTTTTGTGCAGGCAGTGAAGCTAATTGTTTCAAGTCTTCATCACCCACACTTGACTACACCAACTTTCTGGGGAGTTTCAGTTTCTCCGCTTACTGAGATTAATGGTATGGAGACTGTGAAGGTATTTTGCAATATTTTTATGCAGGTTCTCCATGGCTTTAGTTTCCTGTGATTTTTTAGATTAAGGTTTTGGGGGAGCAAGAAAGTGGTGTTTACTATTTTTCTGAATTATGTCAGGTCTTTGCTTGGGCTGGGAGAATGGGAAATGGGGAATATTTGCACCCCATTGTCTGACCTAGAGCTGTTTGTCCCCCCAAATTGAAGGGAGCCAATCCAACCCAGGGAAACTCCTTGGCTGAGACAATGGGAAGCTTCATTTCATCTTTACTGGGAGTAACCACTTTCAAAGGCTCCCCCTGATTAGAACCTTCTTGGGGGGCAACAGGTAAGGGGATAAGCAAGCCTACAAAACTGATCTTTTTCTCCTGTTGCCCTGAATACCTTCCACTTACACTTTTTTGTCTGGTTACTTTTGTTTTGTGTATCTAAAAGACCAACAAACATTGGATTGTTTGTGAAAAGCTCTCTTACTTTGTTGTAAATTGGTTATGGTTGCCAATATTTTGGTAAGGATAAATCTCAACCCACAAGAGTTTTCAGTCTTTTTAGGTTAAAAGTTAAGCATTAGAGCTACGCCTGTTAGGCCAAAACTTAGATACAAAGAAGATTGGGCCTTTATCAGTGTGTAGAAACTACCACAAATAAATTCAAGCATTAACTGAAAAGGCCTTGTAGAAGCTGTGTCCTGTTTAAAATAAACTGGAATTTTGTCATTTGACATACTTTTGTACTCGAGAAATGAATGGGGATTTCTTAGGGAAAAAAACAAATCAGAAATACTGGGCTTGGAGTCTTAATGAGCTTGAAGGAATATAATCCAAATGTCAGTAAAATCAATGGAAAGACTCCCAAAGACTCCCAAAGAGATGCGAATCGGGCCTATGAGATAGCCAATCCAACGGGACTGTTAAAAACAGTGATTTTGCAACATTGAAATCCAAAATCAAAATTAAGAAAATATTTTTAGAAGTTTCTTCTTAAATAACTTATATTTCTCTCAAAGAGTCCAGTGGTAAAACTCCTCAAGGGATGTAGTTAAGCCCAATCAACAATATTTGAAACTCCTTGGCAGTACTAGTGGCTTTGTTTATGCTTTTAAATGAAATGTTCCTCACAGTGGTTTGTGTGCAATGTTTACAGACTTGTGTATTACTCTGTTATCAGATAATTCACAATATCCTCACTTAAAAAAGCAGACACAAAATAATCAAACTTGACAAGTCAAGGAAAAGAAGTGCTGGCAGGTACGGAAAACACTGAACAGTGGGTGGGGATACAATATTTTCTAAATAAAATGCCATGAGTGTCAGAGTATAGCATGCAATTTAATAGCAAATTCTTCATATTTCACATTAAGCTGGCAATATGCATTGTCACAAAATAAACATTGTTCACACTGACTAGAAGTGGCACAAAGGACCCATGCGATAGCAACAGGGCACTTTCCATGAGAGAAAACTTTAGAAAAATGTGATTGAGCAACATGAGTGATTGAATTCTCTCGCTGCCATTTGCTTGTGTTTTCTATTTCTGTTATTATTGCTGGTGAGTCGACCTTCTGAAATGTACATCTCATTTTTCAGGACGGGTTGGCAGAGCAAATGCTGCCGCACTTTATTTCAGCAGCAAAGGACTATTCTCTGAAATACCAAACAGTGATACATGGACCCTAGACACGAACCTTCAGGATTGCTGTTTGCGTTGCACAGACAACTTCTCTAACAGTTTTGCACAAATGTAACTTCCAGCAATTGGAAGCAAAAAATAAACTATTTGCAAGCTTGTATTTTAACATTTTTTAAACCCCTCTCATATGAACATGTTGTCAGATATGACTGCAATAATCTGAAGTTAGTATTGTCTGCTTTAAAATCCTCACGAGCCGGCATGTTTGGTTTACAACCCAAATTTCTCCAGCATCACCTCCTACCACCGAGCCTGGCGGTCCATGCTGTCCTCACCCCCCGTGTGTGCGCGGGTGTGTTACCGGGTGTGTAAATCAGAGCAGCTGCAGCCAGAGCAGCTGCAGGGACACATGCTCTCCGCTGATCAGTTTGCGTGTGGGTGGGTGGGTGAGTGTGGTTTGCATCTAGCTGGAGGGCTTCCCTCTTGGAAATTCTGGGATTAATGACACATTAAGCCCTCTCCAAGAAAGTGGACTGAAAAGAAAGAAAGAAAGAAAGAAAGAAAGAAAGAAAGAAAGAAAGAAAGAAAGAAAGAAAGAAAGAAAGAAAGAAAGAAAAGAAAGAAAAGAAAGAAAAAACGAAATCAAAACAGGCAGGCAGGCTGATGGCTTTTCCTGCAAAGTTTAGTACTTCAAAAGTTAACTTCTAAACAACTGCAGATGCATGGATAAAACCTATCTTGGACAATATGCAGCAGCCCTTTCTTTTCCATCAGCATCTCCAACTTGTTGCCTACCTCTCTTGGATTCCCTTGTTGGCCATTAGCACTGAGTCAGCTCCATTAGGTAAGGATTTTCTACTTTTTAATTATTCGACAGTCATTTGGGGAATAGAGTTCATGTATATTTAAAATTGAGATGATCTTGTTTACATTTACTTTTTAATGTGGGTTAGAGTGATAGAGGGCTATTATTAGAGTTTCCAAAATAGAATGGAAGTAAGGTTAAAATAAACAACTTCTAAGGTAATGAAGAAGGTCACAGTGCAAGCTGCTTACAGCACACAATGTTTATTGTCTATTAGAGGATGTTCACTTTTCTTTTTTTTCTATTTTTTTTACTAAAGAAATTGCAAACTTCTGGAGATTCTTCCTTTCTACTAGAAAAAAAAAATCAAGTGATTTAAAGAATATTCATAACATTTTCTCATAAATGGAATGTATGAAATGAACCATAAAAGAAGAAAAAGCTTTAAAATAAGAATGTATTCCTCTAAGGAAAGAAGTATATACACCATATATCAGAGCAATGTTATAGACTAGTTAATTACACATATAATAATACACAGCTATACAGTTTCTGGCAATAAAAAGTTCATGAGTAATTTTTCCACTACTGTACACATTAAATGCAAGGCTTGTTTCACTCTAGCATAGAGTTCGAAGAGGACATAGATTTTACATATGTAGCTTTTTATACAGTTTTATTAATCTACTGCAGGAATACATTGAAAATCATGTTAGACATTATTCAACTAGTAAAAACAGAGTTAATAAAAAACCCAAAACTGAGAATAGCAGTAGGACCAGAGCGTAGTGCTGTGAGTGATTATGGATACAGCTTTGGCAAACTCTGTGGACACACTCCCCCCTTAATGGAAATATGTTGCAATATTTTACAAAATTTAATTCCAGTGGAGTTTCAACTAGTCTTAAAAGTGATTGTCAGACAGCACTCATTAGCTCTGTGAAGATAAAACCATTTAAAGCACTCTTCATTTGAATATCAAAGGGTCACCCAGAAAGGTTTGCAGGACTAAACACAAGGCAAATGACCTTATCGCCTTTATCTTCAAACAATGCCTTTAATTTCTGAAACCTTTTGAAGGGTTGCCAGTTTTATGGAGTGTAGCAGCTACTTATCTGATAGAACAAGCTTTTCATCAAGGGGAAATGACCTTTTAACTCCCAGTAACTAAGTAACTGTATTTTCCACTGTATTTTTGTTGCTGAAGGTAATACGTATGGACATACTTATTATACTGGGAACACAAAACAAGAATTAAGAAATAGCTTGCTGTCTCTTAGGTGATGCGGAAGGATTCTTTAGACTTGTTGGTTTGATTTTTTTCATAGCGTGAACTTGAAGTAAATGAAACTGCTCAAGAAAATTTACATTCTGACAGATTGTGTTGTGACATTATAAGGATATTAACAGAGCCATATGCTGTTTACTTTTGTACTCTGAGTATAACAAACCTACTAATCCCATAAGAATTTAACTGTGAACAAGGAACGTCTGACCAAACAGCTTTTTGCAGATGCCTCGTTTAGAGAGAGAAGATGAAAAAGTCCTTTAAAGACCAAGGAAGAACTTTATCATCTTGTGCAGTCATATTTTAGGGAACGAAACTCCCGGCGATGAAGGAATATTCTCATTATTTGGGGTTTTTACATCATTTCCTATGACTAAGAAACTTGAAAGGGTTACCAATAACGTCTGTAGCTGCCCTCTGGTAGAAGATTAAGCAAAGCATCAGAGACAAAAGCAACTCAGTGAATCATAGATGTGGGAGGACTGACACAACGCAGAGCTTGTCAGACTTTTCTCAAATGAAATTCTGTAAATAAATCAATGAAAAGAAAAAGACAACAGATTTTTTTTCAGAGGTATTTTAGACAAAAGTATTTATCTTAAAATAAATAGTTGTTTGTAATATCACCATCAAGACGGAATTGCCCCCTGTCTCCTCTGGATCCTTTTCATAAAGTACATTGGAAATGTTTTTAGTTTGGATCTGAGCTTCCTGCAAAGGCACCAGCCTTCCTTGAAGCTTGTTAAATCCACTAGACCTTCACTACAAGGTGTTACACATACATTAAAATCAGATACAATTAATTGTTTGCAAGCTGACTCATGGGTTTTCCTCAACTCTGAAACACATAAGAAAAAATTTGAGCATATCCTGAGGTGAAGAACGAGGTGAAGAGAGAGGACGATGCGAGGGAAGGCTAGGTGCCTACAGCTAGCAGGAGAAGACAGTGCATTCTCAAACAATCAGAATGGTCTGATTTGATTTAAGAAAGTACATGAGAATACTCTAGCATGGCAAAAATGATTCAGTATGTCTTGCAATTTTATAAAACCTGGTCTTGCGTTCACTCGAGGAATGAAATGAAAATCAGAGCACGTAATCTGCTTTGTGTGCTACCTACAAACAACCCGTGATCTCACTTGTAAGCTTCTGCTGTAAAATCTGAGTGCCATGGACTTTCCATGCTTTAAGCAAAAATCTACCAGAGCTGATAAAACATTTTTCCATGAGTATTTCAAAAGGAATAATTCAAACTATTCAGGAGCTTTCCCACCTGCATCACGTCCCTGATGCGGATGACAAACCCTCCCATCCTTTGGTCAGACTTCAAACATGTCACCCAGGTCCCCAGCAAAGATCCTGGAGCCCCGGGACTCCCACCACCCTCTGGGTCCCCAAGCACAGGAGGGGTGCAGACACCCCCAGGGAAGCCCCAGGGTATCTGGCCTGGAAAGAGCTTGCAGGGACCAAGTTCTCGGGTCATGAGTGGGTTTGGTCAGGGACATTCCCATGACTTTAGAAATTACACTGGGATTATTCTGGCTCCATGACTTTGCTCTGTGGAAAGTGTGTCAGTCATTTACAGCACTGTGCAAACAAAAAGTACCCTGCCGAATGCTTTCCTGCAGAAGTAAAACCAAGACTCCCCGGCTGTGGCAAACAAGCAGTATCAACTGCCAAAGAGAGAGGCTCAACCTTTACAGCGTGTTTCTCTCCCATTATTATTTCTAATTATCAAAAGCTGTTAACAGGTTAATTTTTTATTTCCTTCTTATTTAAGTTTTTGTCAACATCAAGTAACCCCATCGGCCTCATTGTCTGGATTTAATCCAGCTTGTATTGTTTGAACTAAGAGTGAAATCTGACTTTATCTGATTGTGTGCGGTCAAAGCGAAGCTGGTAGCCAGGGTTGTACAATGATTTCTGTTTGCTGATAACTTTTTCGTTCCTCTCCTTTTTATCTGAAAGACAACAGGGTTATCCTTACTGCAGGAACAGGTCTTTCATGAGGAAGGCAAAATAGGCCAGTCTGGGGACGAGCAAACCTCTTTCACCATACAATGAACGTGTTTGTGACTCTCTTGAGCAGCATTAGGATGTCACTGGATTTTAGGGCTTTGAAATTTGGTAGGGAAATAATTTTAAGCTTACACATTTGTCTTCCAATCTTCTGATGAAAATTGATAGCCGTTTTCAAAGTTATACAGGCTTACAAAATATGTTTGGTGTGAGAGGGCTGCCTTTCTACTGCAGCTCTCAAGGATTTACCTATTTCCCATTGACCTGACAAATGCTTACACTGTTTAAACTCCTTAACAGCTATTTATTACTCTATGCTGTACTAAAATTGAGGATCATTTTATTAGACACTGTTCACAACAGTATGGGGCATTCATGGCCAAAATAGTTGCTTTAATGATCCAGTTCCTCAAAGTTATTTTGCCTCCAAATGCCAAATTTGAAGAAGTATTGTATACATCTAACTTCTTTCACAATCGATAGGAGCTGCAAGTAGTCAAGACAAATCAGTGTTTGTTCCTAAATTGACAAGACAAATTGGTGCGGAGAGGAAGCATCATCATTCTGCTTTACAGATGGGATGGAGACGTGAAGTGGCTTCAAGGTCATGCAGAAAATCCTTTGGTGGAGCTGAGATCTGTACCAAGGCCTCATGAGTCACAACCCAGCCCTGTTAACTGCAGCACAACTCATAACTGAAATGTAAAAAAATAATAAAATATTATGAAAAAATAAAATAAAATAAAATAATAAATAATATGTAAACAGTAAATAGGGAGGTAATAAAACTGCTGAACCTTTCTCTCTCTTGCTTGTAAACTCTGAAGTCAAGTGGCCATGCACACAAACTCAAGGGGACACAAAGTATTGTTGGTAGTTTTTGGAATACTTAACATATTTTAGAGGATTGAAACTTGAAATTTCACCCAAATCCCCTTCGGTTTCAGTCAGGAAATGATCCAATCACTTCCAAAAAGCTGTATCTACTTTATCATACAAATATAGTTGAAGAAAAGAAGGAAAAGTCTTTCCTGCAGTGACCTCATTAGAGACTGAATTTCTTTTCTGTTTTTTTCCTACTTCTTCCTAGACCACTTTTGTCGCCTAATAGTCATTTCTGGCTTTGGAAATGGCTTTTTCATTCCAATATATTTCCTCCATTTTTTTTTGTGAAGCAGACTTGCTGCTTCAAAAGGCTGAGAATATTGTGAGAAGTACCATTTTGTTTATTTTAACTGGATTTGGACTCTACCCTTTTGAACAGTTTGTTGAGTAAAGTTCTCGAGGCAGCCAGATTACTGGTCTGTCTGATTTTGTCTACAAATTTATTTCCTTGGACATTTGTAGATTTGTTCTGACTTTTTGGCTACTTTCTTCCTGAACGAAGGGTCTTTCTTGTCACCTCACAGATGAAGGCTTAGTGTTGGACATTGACACTCAATCCACCACAAAAATGGATACTGCGTTTCATGTTTGGTTGTCAGCATATATTGCTTGTTTAATGATTCTTAAGTTTTCTTCAAAGTAGTGTATTTTACTTTCGGTTATGACCTTTATTAATTTCATTGTGGCAGCTACACTATGTGTTTTGCCCTAAGTAGAGATTATTTATGGTGAAATCTGAAAAAAGTGGATTGGTTTGAAGAATATTTTTCATCTGACTTTGAAACACCAGTAAAACCATGTGTTAGTGCATGCAATTGTTTGCATAGCTTTTCTGGAAAGAGGTTTGTGTGTTAAGCTCTTCGGAGATTTACTTAATGAATGTATGTGCTCATTTGCTTCTTTCTGACACATATTATTTTGATTATTCTGACGTCTATTACTTTGATTGCTGTGTTCACAATGCATGGCATCCACGGGGAGCCGCAGGGGAATATTCTACATATTGAAAGGAAAAAAATTGATTGCCTAATATAGTTGAGGGATTGTAGTAGTCTGCTCTGCTCCTTTTGCTGGTTTTATATTAATTCATCGATTGAGAGCAAGTTTATCTTATTCCCCTATTTTGTTCACAAAGCAGCTTCCACGAGCTGGATAGCAATTTATCTGCATACCACGATAATGTAATGCATCTCCTGTGGTAGCTGGAGCATTTTACAACTCAACTGTCCCTTGACAGCTTTGTGTGTTGACAGTTTCAGTAAATGGTCCCTCATGTAGTGTCTTGCTAATGCCTCATCAGCTCAGTAGCTCTTGCACTTTCCAAGAACTGCTGGGCACCCCAAATTTTCCTCCTCCATACGCTAATAAGAGAAGGCATAACAATTTCCACCCTGGACTCACAGTCTTTCTTTCTCTTCGTTTTTTAAACAGCTGATGAAGTTATGTTTAATTGTCTCAGAAGGCAAAAGTCTATGGAAAATATCTAGAAGATGATACAGAGACAAAGGGGTTCTCAAAGTTCCTGAATTAATAACTCTGTAATGTGTTTAGTGGTAAATGTGGAGAATGACTTGGGACCTGAACTAGGCCATTCCTTTACAGAAAGGAGCCTGTATTATGTCAGCTCCTGCTTGCTTCTCATCTCAGATTATAATTGTATTTTGCTGATATTTGACTGTCATGCGAACTTTTCATATAACTTTCTCTCATTGACTTTCTACAGACCTATATAAAGACCAAAGGGAGGTAAAACTCGGTCACTAGTCTATTTGATAGCTAAGCTAATGTTTTGTTGTTCATAACTCAATAATTAAAATTTTCTTTAGAAGTAGTGTTATTAGACCTCACTGCATTAGTCAGATGTTATTTGTTGATCTGGTCCAGCTACCAGAACAGGCAGATTTGCAAACATCTTTCAGAGTTTATTTTTAATAGTCTTCTTTGTCCCTTTCCTCCAATTATTTACTTTATAATCAACTATGGGTATGCTATAAAATTAGCTGACTGTGACTCAGACTCCCTCAATAACACAGCATAGATACTTTGATTCACTCAGGCTACCTTATCATCAGCTCTGTTCTTTTCTTAATGGGCTTGAGAAAAAAAATATATAAAAATTCACAGAGCCATTTGCTCTGTTCTTTTATTAGATGTTAAGATTAGAGCTAGCAACAAAGACATAAACAGGAGGAATACTAATTAATTCCTTGTTTCTTTTTTGCAAGAAATACAAAGAAAATGAAGAGGAGGCTATTTCCTACCCCAATGTACTTGCAACTTATTCTGCAAGGTCTAAAATACATGGACATTTCATTTTCTGAATGCGTATAAAGCAGAATAAAAAAAATGGTAAAAGAAAGCTATCCTTCTCCTCTAGCTAGCCCATAACCACCCCAGAGCTTGGCTTTTGCTCCAACAGAAAGTCTTGTACGTGCCAGTGGGACTTAACCACCCACACCTCATAACATTCCTGAAGCATTTGGGCTCTTTTTCTCCTGTAATATCCTCTAAAAGTTTCACTCATAATTGTTGAACATAGGAATCCTTCAGTTTTATATAATTTTCAGTCCTTTGCCTAGTCTAGTTATTTCAATTGATCCGGTAAAAGAGATCCCTAACGAAACACTGTGAACAGTAACACTGGGAAAGCTGGAGTAGCTTGTAGCATTCCTGGTCTGGACCAAAGATGCATTTTGTTCATTCTCCACTCCCTGCATGAGGGCACCCGTGCAGGGACGCAACGTGCCCTGCCCTGCCCTGCCTGATGGGTTAGCATCTGCCGAAATGGTGGCAGGAAGGACTCGCTTGTGCCTCCCAGCGCAGCACTGGTACAATCGGGCCCACTGCAACACACCTCACAGGGGAAAAGGTTCAACATTTCCTTAAGGTATCATAGTCAAAGACTACGGCTGTGTGGAAGCACTTGGACTCGGATGTGGAGGGCTGAAGTTTGACTTAATCCCTGTCCCTAGTGCGTGCTTGTGTGAGGGCATTAGGCTTAAAGATACTGACGTACTTCAGGATAGCTGGATTCAAGTTGCAGACTATGGTCCCAGCACAAGCTATACATCTCCCAGAGGAATTTTACAACTATTTTCTCCTCTTGACGTGATTGCTGCCTTGCAATACAAATAGCTTTGACATAAATCATAAATCTACTACCCACCCCATTCCTTCACTTTTTCTTCCTTTTTCATGTTTTCCCAATAGCTGATGTTTTAGCTGGGAAAATCACCCACAGTTATTCCTGCTGCGTCATAATGTCTCTTATCCACTAAAATTTCTTGTTCTGTTTGCTATTACCTATACTCCTTGCATGGGTGTGTAGACACTTTCTGTCATTAATACACTCCTGACAATATTATTCATCTGCTGTTTCAAAACAACTTCATCTTCTGTCTTAGGTCTGAGCTTGCAGATTGCCTCCCGAGAATACCAAGCATCCTCATTAAGCACCGGCGGGACGCGAGGGGACCCAGCGAGCTGTGCCTGGTCAGCCCCCCGCAGCTCCCAAGGACCCCAGCACAGAAGCACTCACAAGGTCAAAAAACTGTGCTGGAAGGAGCTTCTTTACTGCTCAGAAAGGTTGGCAGCAGAGACACTAAATAGTACTTGTATATACAATGATTAGCTGGAAAACAAGCTGTCTTGCAAAGCCTGTTTTTTGTGGTGGCATTGGATTTTATTTTTTTTTAAGACCCTTGAAGCAGACAACTTTATTCTGGCTTCTTTTAATCAGGCTTGCTGAGAAATCCTTCCCTGGTAGTGAAGCACAGGCTTTCTGAAAGACCCTTTGTTGAGGTTCTCAGACTTAAAACCTTACGGCTGGTCAGCACACGGGGATAAGGTATGCCTTTGAGAACCTTAACACATACTCATACTTATGTTGCTTTTAATGCAGCTGAATTGAATATAAAACTAAAACATTGCAATCCTGTAAAAGGTAGCACAGGTGGCCACATGTGTACATAAGCATAGAAAATAGCATTTTGGCCACCACTGTTATCACTGCTTCATGTAATTATCGCTAAAATTAGTGCTGCAGAAATGCTGCAAGAAAGATTATGATGGTCACAAAAAATACATCGTACAAATCCACCCACTAAGCAGGATTTTTGCCTCTGAATTCCGTCTGGGGCTCACCGCTGTTATAGCCTGGATCTGCACTGTGATTATCTGCCCAACAGTTTATAGACCATACGACGTCCCAAAGATAACCTGCTTCAGCTTGAGTAACTGCTGTTGATCCACAAAGGAAGGGGTTTTTTTCTGTCTGATTGCTTTACCAATTGAAAACAATTAGAAATTTACTTTCCCACTGAGGCAAAACTGGGAAAAACCCAAACTGCTAACTGATAGCCTGATATTTTGTTAATCGCTTCTGACAGGAAAGATGTTGTGTTTTAAGATACAGGAGCTGGATCAATCTCTTCTGTCACAGACAAGTGCCCTCAGAACTGGTCTATCGATTATGCCGGGGAGAATATCTTTAGATTTCTTATTTGAACTGTCTCACTTTCTATTAGTAATTAAATACATCTTGGAATAATGGCTTCAGTGTCAGCCTCCCATGTGTTCGTCTACTGTAAAGGTGTAAAATAACTGCGATGGACAGAAGGTTCATTCATTCTATGGCGTAATGTATAATAGTTATTTATAAAAAATAAAAATAGAAATAAATAAATAAAAAAAAAAACAATTCCAGGACAGAGTTAGACAGGTAAATAGACTGATCATTCAATTAATTAATACATGGTGTTTTGGTCAAAACCATATGCCCAAGTACTTGAGCCTCCAAATGCCTCCTTTCCCAAAACGAAACCTGTGCCAAAAAAAAAATACAGGTCGTCTCAAAACTTGCATATTTCTATTAAAAGTTTCATTAACAGCATATAAAATAATCAACACTCAGAATTCCTGACCAGCTCTAACCCAAGCATACATTTTTTAGAAGAATGAACAAGCTAAATAAAAGGGGCAGTAAATTTCAATATTAGTAATGATATTTGTTTGCGAGTCCCCAACAATGCAACAATAAGTGATTTATGTTCATTTGTGCTTATGAAGCAATGTTCTAACACACTGGTTTTCAACTGTTTTTTTAATTAAAGGTCCTTTCCTGCAAAACGCAAGCCATGGAGTATCCTGTATCCCCTATTGTTTTATGCTTAAGACAAGGCATAAGGGAACTGGATATTTTGCATGAAGAAAACAAGCTAAAGTGAACTTAATTTTTGCTTTACTGAAAGCAAAAGAGTCCTTAATTTGGGAGGCTCTGACGAGGGCCCTGGAGCTGGGGGCACACAGCAGACAGCTGAATGGGAACATATTTGAGTAAATTCTGTGTATGAAGGGCTGGGGGCTGCTGCGCTATTTGTTACATGAACTAAAATCTGACATCTTAAAAGCCCTCATAGCTTAAATAATATTTCAGCCTATAAGATATACCTGGGAACACCAGTTTTCTAATATGAGGGGGTTTGAGTAGGAGCCGGTGAGGCGTCTCCCCCATCCAGTGCCTGCAGCAGGGGGAGAGACAGTCTGCGCTGGGTCTCGCTCCATACCCATATCTGATAGCTTCTTCAAGGCCACAAGATTATTCCTGCTCCTTAAAGCCACCTTCATTTCCTAAAGTGTTGTCTAGCGTTAAAGTGCACTGTTAAGCTGCTGCCATGTTTTTCCAATCTAGTAGAAATTATTGTTCTATATAGTTTGATTTTAAGAGTGCATTCTGGCATCCATTTGGGGAAAAGGCACTATATAAAAGCAAAATCAATACAAGGGACAGTTATATTTCCTGAGCTTTTGCATTAGCTGTGAAATATATACATTCAAGAAGGGAGGGGGAAACAATGCCAGTTTCACCTGGACTGAAGGAGGACAAGGCAAAGCATGGAAGAATATGCATGAATGTGCACTGGCAGGAGTACGAACTATGCAGCTTTGCTGGGCGCAGGCAGATCTCTGCTCTCACTACATCCAAACATTCCTACAAGACACCGACCTTTCCTGTGACAAGCATCAAACCAGTGGGAAAATACAGAAATATATCTATTTTGGTAAACGAGGTGTTTCTTGGTTTGTTCTCAGTTTTCATTAAAGTCAAACTGACCGTTGGTTGGGTATTCACAGGGAAACTTTGCCTTTGCTCAGCACTAAGAATGAATACAAGAGCAATAAAATATTGCTGAGCCAAATTCTTCCTCAAATCCCCACTGAACTCCACCCATGCTATCTTTGTTCTTTTCTCCCAAAGTGTACCAAAATATCCTTCTTTCTACCTGAGCAGGCTGTCTGTTCAAGCATCCTTGGATAAACCTCTCATCACCTCGTGCAGTATATTTTCTAAAATTTGCAAGCACGGAGCTGGAACAAATTCTGAAAAACTGTAATCTATATTTCTACAATTACAAACTTAAAGATATTGCAGTGAATTTTTCCCAAAACCAAACATTACTGCTTTGTTTAAGCCCAGCTGAAAAATTAAAATTCATACTGCTATATTACGCAGTATTCTAACACAGGTTACTAAACCATAAAAGCAAGCATCTTATTTTAGCTTGGAGTAAAATTTCAAATCACCGTGTCTTTTTAGTATCAGCATGCAATTATGTGAGGGAGAAATTGCACACAAGATGTTTTTTTCTCTTTTTAACACAGACCTTCTATAATGGCATTTTCATTAGTAGGAAATACCTGTCGTCTGTAGAAAAATAATTTGTCTTGGTTTTTGAAAACTAAATTATCCCCTTTAAAAGATTAGCTGAAAAACACTGTATAAATTTAGAAGCGTTCCAGATTAAATACAAAGTTTTGCTTCTTTCTGGTGACCCCTAGTGATCTATTTTGCGAGAGAGTTCAAGAGTGAACCCAACAAGTTATTTATTTCTGAAACTCAGATAAGGCATCTGGAAGATTTTATCAATGTGATTTTGCCACTAGCCCATAATTCAGGGAACTGGGAAATAAAGGCCCCGAAAACTTACCAGCATGTGATTGTTCATTTGAAACCCAAGTGAAGCCGCAAAGGAACGTGCGAGCTGACAGTAACAGACAGCAGCAAATAGCAGAAGAGCATTTGTAGGACAGCCACTGCCTAAAATTGGTCTTCTGGATTTAACATACCAATTACACTATGTGATTACCATCAAGAAGTTTTACATATAACTTCCCATGTTTTTCTTTTTGCCTTATGCTCTCAGATTTGTTACTCACAGAAACTCCCATCCTGTTGTGGTTTCTCTGAGGGCACTCAGTGAGATAAGATAGTGAAGCAAACCAGAATTGGGCTGCAAAACTAGGGAAAAATTAGCCGTTAAGTGGAATCTCACTTTTATTATCACAGATAACTGGCATACAGATCAAAACTTATTTCAAACTCATTTCATGAAGGTGCGTCAGAAAGATGTCCCTCTCCATGTTTGCAAGACCAGTATATTATATGAGTGCGAGGCCTAACTTGTTGAGCAAGTAATTTCATCACGAGAGAATGCTCCTTGCTGTGCATACGCTGCTGCATTCTAGGAGAGGTTTGGATTAAAAAGAACAAGCTTCCAGCTAGCACTGCCCTGCTTCTGCCATTGTGCAGTATTTCTTGTACAAATAAGAGACATTTGTCCACCTGATTCATTCCTCTTGACTTAATAATTGTAAGATGAGCTTTACCAAGATGTTTTGGTGCCGTTGTGCCATCCATCACTGTCCCAGCACTCTACTTTCCTCCCACCCTGCCCAGAGCCCACCTCATCCCAACATCTGCTGTTTCCAGTCTCCGGCTCCCGCTCAGTTTTTTCCTGGGCGGCACTTGGAGTTTGGACATTTTGCCTGCCCCAGCACTCTTCTTCCAGGGGAAAGGGTTAGGAAAGGATTTCTTGCTTCATCTCTAATTGTGGGAACAAGGTAGAATTTCACCTTTTTAGTGGTGTTTTTGCACATCTCACTATCCTACTCAAACAGTTGAGTTTTGGGTTGACAGTGAATAAAATGGAAGAGTGTGTCTAATTTCTTACGCAGGGATCTCATGTTAGGAACTTTGTAATACCATGCTAAATTCAAGGCCGTTGGTGCTGTCCAACTCCATTGATTTTCACTGGGAATATATGAGACATACAGAGAGCAGTTTGGCTCATTTTTGCATCGTAACAGCTGCCCTCAAACCCATTTTCATTAAAAAAACATCGAGACCAGCCTTAGATGTCACAGATTCCTGTTGCATATTTTTTCATTGCTTCTCTCCAATCAAACTATTGGAAAAAAAACATTTACCATCTGAATATTTTGGTTGTTAATGTGAGGAAAGACAAGAAAATTTCCCTTCTGTTTTTATAGCAGAATGATTTATCACAGCTTGCTAAATTCTGGAGTGATTAAGTCATATTAAAGACATAACTAAAACAAGTATTTGATTTTTGGCTTTTGAAGTTTTATACTTGGTTCAAGAACACATTTTGATTTTGAATGGCGTAATATTTCTTCACTATAATACAAATATTGCTCTCCTTCCACAACTGGTCATAATGAAGTCAATAAAATATGCACAGAAGAAATGCAAGCAGCATTTGGCTCAATATAAAGATTGATAACGTAACCACCTAAAAAAAATGCTTTTTATCATCATAACTCTCTCCTGTTTTTTTATAGTTTTCATTGAGCAAAACAATCCATCATACTTGAACTTCATGCATGCTCCTGAAGCCAACAGTTAGTACAAGTCAATTTTTAATTATGATATTTTTATAAAACCTACAATTTATTTCCTGATTTTGTAAAACACTTTAAACAGCAAGTCATCGATATAAATTATGTAAATCTCAAGTGACCCCAAAGTCATTAATCTGACTGAATTTCACAGAGAAACATAGTATAGCAATAACCCACGGGCTCTGCATCTGACACCACAGAGCAGCAAAGATGGCTACAGCAATGATGAACAATGGGAAGTCACAGTTTTGTTCTAGACTAGCGTGGTTTTTAACTTTTTAAATAAATTTCCCGTTGTGTTTAGAATACCTGTTGCAGTCTCGCCTTCAGGGCCAAAGGAAAACGGGTCTGTTAACGCTGAAAAAGAGAGTGAAAGGTTATCATCTGTAGTGCCATGCAAAGCGCAATGAACCCCTACTCCAAAATATTGAGCTTTACAGCCAGCCTGCCTGTGAACTCGTCCTCATCCTTTTCCTACAGAAAACCACAGCAAGTCCTGTTGTCGGCAGAAGAAGGAAATCTGCCCGGGAGGACTGAGACCAGTGGTCGTCCTTTGGTAGCAGCAGCCTCATGCCAGTTTCCAGCAGTGCTTTGGAGGAAACCCAAAAAAGCCTATTGAGCCAAACCCCTTCCCCACAGCTTTTTACTGCTACGGACTAACGGCTGCAGAGTCACTAGGAAGGTCTTTCCCCCAACCTGTATGAAGCGCAAACTCCCCCTTGTCCTTTCCGTCTCCAGTTACTGCTCCTTCCCCAGGGTCAGCCCCCAGCAAAGGCTCCTGCAGCCTGCGAGGCAATCTCGCCTCTCCAGACTCAACACCTGTTTCTCTCAGTTAAGCCAGTTTGTGCTTGCTTTAAAACCTCTTTTTTTTTGATTTTCCAGCTGTTCTGCCTTTTGGTGGCCACCTCGGTCCTTTCCAGCTGCTATCTTTTTAGGCACAGCTGTGCTGGCTCCATCCTCATCTGCTGGCAGCAGCCTTCTGCCTTCCCTTCATTTGCATCCATGGACATCGCCTGTATCCTTGTGGACTTAATGCTATTAAAATACCATTGAAGTATGTAAAGGATGAGAAGATGGCACAGGGATGAATGAGGGGGTTTTGCTCATGCATGGGAGAAAGAGTCACAGGGTTTAGTTTCTATTCTACACTAAGAAGAGTACTTCATGAGTCTCAATTTTCTTTTCTTTTAAAAGTAGGATGTGGTTATTATCTAGGTCCAGTCTACATCGACTAATATCAGCCAAGTTCATGCAGACCAGAAAGGAGAGGAACTATTAGAAGACAAAGTATCCTGACTGTTAGACCTTTCCAGCTTCGGTTGCTTTCTACACCCTTTCTTTCACTTTATGAAAGTGTGTGCAGGAGACCAGCAGGTGAGAGGCAGCAACTGCAGCATTTTAGGATGTTTGCTAAAATTCAGCTGCAGAGTAGAGCAAGATGGCTTAAAAAAATCTGACTTTTTTACCTTTCCTAGGGGACAATTCCCACATACTCTATTCTTTTTTCAGCACTTGAAATGGTTTCTCTTCCTATTTACAGAGTAAGATATACAGTCTGTACTACAGTTCATATTTTTGGAACTTCAGATGCTCTTCTCCATATTAAAAAGTCTTACAGGCAAATGCATACCCCTATTTATACTTCTTATATTAACCCAGTTACACAGTTGCAATAAAATTCCATAACAAGAAATAAGAGCTCTCATTGCACATTCACAAAGCCCTCCAAAGAACAGAGGAAGAACAGACCGTAAGTCTCATAAATCCAGCTTAATTTATGCATAGTGAGAGTCTACAAATCAGACATTTTTATATTCCAGGATATTTACGATAAAATGGTGAATGTATAAAAAAAACCCAACAATAATTCAATAATTGATGATAAAATAACAAAATAGATAAAAGTTTTAAAAAAAAAAGTATCAAAAAGTGAAATATTATAAACAATAAGTGGCCTGCAGGCATTAAATCAAATTTGCTGTGGGTGAGGGCAAGGACAGCATTTCTAAACTTTCAGAGCTTTATGATCCCCTGAGCCAGAACCTTCCAGCTTTGCTGCTTCAGTAGCTGCAGTAATATGCAGATGTGCGATCACAGCCCAGAAGGCCAAGCGTATCCTGGGCTGCATCAGAAGTGTGGCCAGCAGGTCGAGGGAGGTGATTTGCCCCTCTAGTCCGCTCTTGTGGGACCCCACCTGGAATATTGCATCCAGCTCTGGAGCCCCCAACATAAGAAGGACATGGACCTGTTGGAGCCAGTCCAGAGGAGGGCCACAAAGATAATCAGAGCACTGCAGCATGTCTCCTATGAGGAGAGGCTGAGAGAGTTGGGGCTGTTCAGCCTGGAGAAGAGAAGGCTCAGGGGAGACCTTATGGCGGCCTTCCAGTACCTAAAGGGGCCTACAGGGGAGCTGGGGAGAGACTTTTTTGCAAAGGCATGTAGTCATAGGATGAGGAGAATGGCTTTAAACTGAAAGAGGGCAAGTTTAGATTAAATATTAGGAAGAAATTTTTCACTTTGAGGGTGGGAAGGCACTGGAACAGGTTGCCCAGAGAAGGATGCCCCATCCCTGGAGGTGCTCAAGGCCAGGCTGGATGGGGCTTTGAGCAACCTGGTCTGGTGGGAGGTGTCCCTGCCTGTGTCAGGGGGGTTGGAACTCCATGATCTTCAAGGTCCCTTCCAACCTAAATCATTCTATGATTCCCTGATTCTATATTTCCCTTCATCAAATATACCCAAGTAACCTGTGGGGGGATTCTATGCATCATACTCATTTTCAGTCTCCAGAAGGTTTTTCAGGTCTTACATCCACAAGAGAAAGGGGATGGTCAGGTAGAACTGTCAGTCCAGCCAGATGGAGGCATCTTTGGCTTTTTGCATGCCACACAGAGGACTTGTTTTGGTCAGCCCCAGGTTCTGAGAAGATATCGCTGAAAGAGGATTTGGCAAATGCCACCATGCAGACCTCCTCCAGTTACATTATAAAAACCCCTCCTGTATGAAACCTGTCATTGCTCTTGCTCAGTCCATGACCCTTGCTGTAGAGACCTGCTGCATCGAATCCGTCTTAGAAATAGATGTTGTGCTCAAGTCACCTAGATCTTTACCTTTCGGTAGCTAGAAATCCCCAATTTTACACCCTAAATATGTTCATAGATGTTGCTCCTAAAGCGGATGTTCTTACAACAATGTTCTCCCTTAGCCTTCAGGCTTCCCTTCCCCTTAAGTAGGTATCAGCAACATGACATACATCCTCAGTCTCCCTTTTGCTAGGCTAAGCAAATTAATTTTAATCTCTACTTACAAAGCAAGCTCTTCGTTCCCCTGATTATCCTAATAGCCATTCCCTCTGCTTGCACAAATCTGAACATGTACGCAGGGATCCAAATGAGGTCTATACAGTGGCATTAATTTGACTGTTGCTCTACTGTATTTTCAGCACTGAAAGTAGCTTTTCACATTATGGTGGAAACAGTCACCTTGTGATCAGATAGTATATCCTTCTTTTATTGACCCAATTCTATTGTTAATTCTCAGGCTTGCTAATGTACTGCTCTGCCCTGGAAGTATTCAAGTCTCATTTGTATGTGAACAGGGCTTAAAAGGGTTTTTGGAGATAATTCTAGATAACAGTATATAAGACATGTGCATACTCAATTCAATGGTATTTGTTAGAGAAAGGAGGAAAACGAATGTGTAGCAACAAAGGAAATTCTGTGACTCAGCTAGAAAGGTAAAAAGCAGGAATCCAGTAAATATCAGTCTTTTGAGATAATAGCTTTCACTGTTCAGCTATTCTTCACCAGTTCCTTATCTAAAGCCTCTGTGGCACACACTGATGAGAGAGAATTTGACCCGCAGGGCTTCACAGGGGGAAGCAATGTACACTCTGGGCCCACTTTTCAGCCCCTTAACAATTATGAATGCTTTTCGTTGATCATATAGATTAGAAATCAGGCAAACAGGACTTTCCTACCTGGAAGGAAGGTTCTGATTTACAGTATTTCTTGTTATGGAACCTCTTTCTCCTGTTTAAAATTATTCAAGTGTGTGTCAAGGTCAATTTTGTCTGAGGACACAGCGGCCAACAATGCAAAATTTATGCTTGCGTGATTTTTGTGTGATTATGACATTCTCTTGCTGCTCTCAGGAATTCCCACACAACCAATCGTTTCTGCCTTGCTCTTTCCCACTTAAGTCATTGTGAAACGCTCCAAAAATGTAAATGCAGATCAGCCTGCTTCCCGCCTGACAGCAGCTTACGAAAGCTGATGGTGAATCTCTTCACAGCTCTGCCTTTTTTTTTTTTTCCCCAGGCATCCTGGTGAGTCTGTCTTTCTCTAGGAAAGATAAAGCATCCAGCCTGGTTAGTTAAAACTCAGCCTGGTGAGAAACATGCAGCACCTCCAAAGCCCACGTGTCTTTCCTGCCTCCACCTCCCAAAAGAACACGCCATCTACACATCTAGGAGGCACTCAATCCGATATCATTCGTCATAGTCACAGAGACCTTTTATAAAAACAGAAGGTGCTGCACAGGGCTAGAAGAAGCAGGACAGCAATCCCATAGCCTGGATGGCCGCAGTGGTCACCTTGGTCCCCTGCCCCTTGCTGTGCATGAAAGTCAGGCAAAATACAGACATGTTGGAATCAAATGGCCTTTTTCTAGAGTGGAAAGAACACGTAGTTAGATACTGATTTTGTCCAAAACCTGTAGGAGAAGATTACTCGTTGCTGGCTGATGTCTGCAGAGAGCCACAGTCTTGCTCTCAGCCTAACGATGCACTGGGGTTCATGCTTCATTTCAGTCTTCAGCAAGCACTCACAATTAACAAAAAGAAGGTCATACTTATGTACTAGTTTCTGTATTTGACTTGAAGAGGCAGATGAATAAAACTAAATAAGTGTCAACTGTTAGATCATGGGACTTAATGTGTTTTTGGAAACAGGAGAGGGAAGTTTTGATTGCTGAAAGATTTTGAGATCACTGAGATCACTTCCATCTGATGCAAATGGCTGTGGTTTCCCAAATCAAACCCCAGAATTTGCAGCCAGGCTCAGCACCCCTTTTGCTTAGATCACTTCTTATGAGCAGCAATGACCAGTAATGAAACGGCCAAAAGCCCAGGTGGCTCTCCTGCAAATGTACATTTTAGAGCCTTGAGACCTGATCCTGCAGCTGCCAGCTTCACCCCGTGAAAACCATTAGCAGCTGGCTTCATGTCTAGAAAAAGAAAATGAAATATGCTACATTTTCATGGCCATCAATCAGCAGATGCAGTGCCAGGAAAGCTTCATAATGATGTAGAAATTGCCAATTGACTTTGCAAAAAAAAATGTTCTTTTCAGGAGAGAAACATGTAGGCAAAAAACAACAGATGATCTCAGTGTCCGCTTGTGTGCATGGGGTAGCGATCCCTTTGTTATTTGGACAAGAGGGGACTGAGACCAGAAAGCATGTTCCCTGCCGGGGGTAGGAGCGCTCACCCTCGTACCTAAGGGCAGCAGCAGGGGCAGGGGCGCTTTTCTCAGTACCCTTCAGCACTACCTCCATGGAGCCGTGGCAGCGGGGTCATCCCCAACCTTACAGGATGAGAGGAGTGACTTTGCTTTCCTTGCTGAGGTTTCTATTATTCTTGCTGAGAAGAAATTTCTGTGAGCAGAAGACCTTAAAATGAAAAATAAAGTTGGAAACCTTTGAGTTACAATATGGATGCGAGCAAACACGGTGGGGAGCAAGACAAAAGTATTAATGAAAAAAAAAAGTTACTTTTTGGGTTTGGTTGCTTTTCTTCCTAATGTTCTGCAAAATGACTGAAAGCTATCAGCAGCATCGCTGCTCTTAAATGTTGCCTTTCCAAAGATTTGTCCGCATGTGCCCCTTTTTATTATCTTTACTGACTTCCTGACAGAGATACTGAAATGTCTGGCATGACTCACGCTGTGAGCAATCCTTTTGTGAGGACTGAATGAAAAGAGGCTGATAACAAGGGTGATTTCATTAAAAAAAAAAAACAGCCAGGTGACTGGTTACATGGGACGTTATTGAAATTGCGCATGCAGAAGTCTAACACTGTCATATTGTTTTAGATCATGTTTTCCATGGCGCAGGAGAAAGTATCTTTGTCAGCTCAGTGGAGAAAGGTTGGAGATGATTGAAGTAAAACAGCAGGAGGAGGCTGATATGATTAAGTCACATAGCCAACTGCCCATGTATAACACAGTAATGGAGGTGAAAGTAGAGGGCAAACTAAAATTAAGTCGAAAGGACACGGGAGACAAAAGGCTACACATATAGGACAAGGAGAGGATGTACAATGAGCTGATTTGTACAGCAGGCAGAGTGCAAAATTTTCATGCCCCTTATTTAGATATTTCCTGTTAATATTGATGCAAACGCTGTACTAACTAGTGCTGGAATGGACAGCCTGTTTAGCGAGCATGCATGGAGAGAGGCATGTTTAATTAATTTTACAGTCGTGGGCAGAGAGGTCAGATGACAGCCTGTGAGTAAAATCCCCAGCAGCCAGATTGGACAACAGGAGGAAAAATAGAGTATTTGGGAGAAAATCAGGGTCAGCTCTGGACCCACTTTGGTGATTGTTTACACCTCTTCAGCAGAAAATAAGGTCTTAATTTGGCTACAAGCCACCAGGTAAGAATATAATTTTGTAGGAAATCTTCGTTGCTACAAAGACAACATAGTCTACTTTAAATTGTTCCCTCTGGGTAGAAGGATGCTGGATACAAGTCACAAAATAACTGGTCGTATGAGCCATAGGGCAACCAGGTTATTGGCACCGTAGTGCTCTCCAAGGAAGAAATGATCCATAAAAAGTCATTAGAAACTTCTGTAGTTTGATGTAAAGGCTGCTGAGGGTCACATCATGTCAGGTTGTCATTTGGTACCCAGTAATATCAAGCAAATATATTGGGGGAACAGAAAGCTTGCAAACATCACTTTTGCTAGTCATCTTCATGGTGCTATTTCAGTTTTCTGTGGCACTGTTTCGGCTTGAGGCCTGAGTTCACTTCAGAATAATTTCTATTGACAACTTACATCATTGCATACACTCACAGAGAGATGTACAAGTCACAGTTACCATCTCCAAATGCTTCCAGAAGGCAGCAAGACTGCCTGGTAGCATCATGCAGTCATCAGAAACTATAGGAAGGGTTGCCAGAGACTCCTATAAATTTATGTAACCACTAAGAGCATATTATTCTCTCCATCTGTGGATAAGGAACTACAAAACTGGAGAACAGTAACAGGGTGTTAGTTACAGTCCCAGGAAGGAGTGAAAGATCTATCTTATTCCAAGGCGAGGAAGCACTCAATGCCTTGAAGAAGCCAACAGGACACTATCCAGCACTTGGGGCAGAGCAATTATTTCACCTTCCATCTGTCGACACACGATGGGAAGCACTCACAAATCAGGAAACCCCAGAGCAAAGGTTGTTTGTGCTGCCTTAATTTGCTCCTTGTGCTTGCAAATTCTAATCCAGTCTCTGTGGTATGACTACGCACTGATTTGCTTGAGGACTGGCGCTTCCTTCAGTGCCCAGGATAGATGGCACTCCATTACCGAGCAGTGAGCCAGTACTTCATGTTATTCTTATTTGTGAGCACATGGCTTTAATGTGTGTATGCCACACCACACAGCAAAAACCATCTTGGAAGTGCCATTCATTTCCTGATAGGCTTTTTCCTTCTTTATTATAGTAACTAGGTGCTTAATGTGCAGTCATTAATTTACTTTCACAGCCTTTGTGGGGTGAAGGGCAAATATTATTAATGTTATCAAGGCAAAGGAAAGTAGTGCAGGTCCATTAACAGGGGAGGAGAGCAGGTAAAATGACATAGGGAATGCAGATGCATTCGAAGTCTTTGTTGCTTCAGTCTTCTCGGAGAAATTTAATTACAATCAGATATTTAGCAGTTAATTTCAAGACAGTAATAGGAACACAAGGCACAAAAAGAAGAGAGACAGCTAAAAATGGGTACATCCAGGTTGTCAGTAACTGCTGAATCGACCTTGAGTAATAGCCAAATCATTATTTGAATCATTAAAAATTGTCTTCAAAAACTTATGGAGAACCTCTGAGATCCAAAGAAGGACAAAGACAGAAGCACAAATTCAGTACTTAACATCAAAAAGTAAAGTAAGTATGATTTGAGAACCCACAAATCAGCCAGACTACCTTCAATGCAGGTTCCTAATGACTCGCAACTTGCAGAGTTATTAGGAAAAATTAACAAGAATAAAATTTGTTACTGAAGGTAGTGACATAAAGCACAGCAACTCATTAGACCTGTGCACTTGGACTTGAGAGGCCACAGCTGGAGTCCCGCATATAATTTTGATCATCATACTTAAATAAAGCTGGACAAATTAGTGGCAGTTCAAAAAGGGAGCAGCAAAGCTAACAAGGGCCATGGAAATGGGACCTGCAAGGAAAGTTAAAAGAAATAGGCTTGTCTTAGAGAAGAGAGCACTGAAAGGAGTTGTGTTTAGTCTTCTGACATGGGGAGTAGAGAAGGCAGCAGTTATTCCCCTTATCCAGGGATGGCAGAGGAAGAGGGAGACCAGCCTGATCTTGGCACAGGGGAAGGCTGGACTCTATATAACCATGAGAGAGTTAAGCAGTGGGATACCTCATAAACCTGAGGGAGTTAAGCGGTGGGACTCCTTGTCTGGGGAGATCGGTGTTCACAAAACCTCCTTCACCTGGAGCTGAGAAGGGGATAGGCAAACCCCAGAGGTGGGTGGCTTAGCAGTATTAGATCCTGCCTCAGAAAAGGGGAAAATAACCTGATGGGAAAGGACTATATAGGCTGACTTTCTTCTCCAACAGCATCGCTGGTCTAGTGAGTGAGCAAGCACGGGGTGTGATGTATCCTGACTTCACCAGCATCTTCAGGCCAATGAGTTAACTGTTTCAGAGACAGGGAAATGGGGCTAAAAGTGTCCCAACCACTGAGGTGTCTGATCTCTGAACCCAGAGCTGCCCAAATGGGAGCCGGGCACGGAGCTGCTTTCCCCTTCCATGAAAAGCACAGAGGCTTTTCTTCACTCTTTCACACTGAAATGAAACAAAACCCCTTTGAAATGTTTAGTAAAAGTACTTAGAAAAAGAGGGAAAGATCTTCTCCTCCATTCCCTTTTCCCCCCACTGATCCCCTGATAGCCATCAGCCCAGTAGATAACAGCATTAATTTGGGAAGTTTTGCTCAGGGAGTCTCAAAGCAGAGCCCGAGTCTCTCATTTTGTGGTCTCTCATGTGCTTTGATTATTCCAAAGCACAGAGCTTTCTCCCTTTTCTTTTCTCCCTTTTTTTTTCCTGAAACAATTCCATACTAAAAATTACACAACAATAAACTCAAAGGAAAAACCTACTTCTGTGAAAATCTCAGCTGTGGCAAGTCAACATTTTCCAACAGAAAAATTTTTCATGAGAAAGCTCGCAGCCAGCTCCGACATCGACATTTCAGTAGCAGCTAAGCTTTAAGTGCCTCATATTTCTGCATATCAGGGTCGTCAGTCAGGCACCCAGAAAACAAAGAGCATAAAAGTAATGATCACCTCTGACACGGCTGGAGTGACTTATCCGGGGTGACACAGGCCTCTGTGGCAGCCGTATCAATCACATCCTCGGGGCAGCGTTCTCGGAGTACTTTTTTTCTCTAAAACATCAATACTAGCAAACATTTTTTAAACACTGTCATCCATTTCAGTCAATCTTATTCTTCATAATTTCAGTCTCTTTCTGTTGGGAAATTTGGAGTTTATTTCATAGTATGAAGTGTCAAGAGAACAACTACATCAAAAAACAACATCCTTTCCCTTGCCACTTACATTTGTTTGCCTGAGAAATATGTGCAGTAGCAGAACATACACATCCACACAAGCAAGAGAGTAAGTAACAGTCGTGATGCACCACCACATACTAAGCATCTCTTAGACATACTAAAAAGTTTAACATTCAAAATCTCTGCATGACTAGAGATCAGATCTTTAGGTGGTTTGATCTCGCTACCCAACCTTCTACTTATTTTCTTCCTCCTTCATAACATTTGGATTATTTAGATAAAATCTTAATGGGTAAAGCTACTGCTTTTCTAGCTTATCCATGCAATTGCCTTAACTCATTTATATGCAATAATCTCACAAAGAGCTTATACTTTTCACTTTTATCAGCCAAAAACCATACTGGAATTAACATATGGTATCTCACTCTATTCACTTTATACTGATTCCAAATACTCAGGGGCAAGTTGTTAGCAGACAGAAAGTAAAACAAGCATGTAACATCCATGCCAAGTCCTAAATAGACAAGGGTGTGAACAAACCCCCCTCTTCCTGTTGAGCAGCAGGGGACCGCTCAGAGCCTTCTCCTCAGAGGGACGCTGCAGATCTTCCCCTGGGGCAGCACCTGAGGCCTGGAGCAAAAGAATTTGCAAAGTTTCCAGAGAATTTCTGGGAGTTGCTCAGAAAGATAAGTTCTGCTTCAAACCAATACACTCTGCTAAGAGCACAGACCAAGCAACGGTAACGTCTCTAAAGTTCACAAATGTTATCCTGCTTGTGGAAAATGGGATAGTGTATAATCCGTGGTGTGCATTGTTGAATGCGGGTGGGTTACATGACCTTCCCCAGCCCTTTCCTGCCCTGTTTGCTTTGACCTTCTATTGCATTGCCCAAGTGTCCCGTAGTTCCTTGCTCCTGGCCCAGGCTAGATGTCAGGCCAACAGGGACAGGCAATCTGTTTTCCCCAAAGTATTTCTTTCTCCTTCTAGCAGGGTTTTGACTCATGGACAGGGTTTTTTTTTTTCCCCTGTCAGTGTAAGAGGGGCTAAGTCACCTGTGGTGTTAATTTTACTTGGGCCAGAAAAAATGATTAATTGTTTTGTTTATTCTCTTTAATCTTAACGTTGTTTGTTAACAGCTCCAACTCCTACTTGGTCGGGCAGAAAAAAAAAATCAACTCTTATTTTATCTATTATATATATACATCTCATAAAAAGGCTGAAAAGCAAACTCTTACACTGTCTCCACGTATACCATATGCACAAACAAATATGATTACATCTCAGTTCTTTACATCCTATTCTCATGGGAAAGGAGGCTTAGCTTAATGACTATTTTCAGAGCCTTTTGCAAAGAGATGATCTGCCATTTCTCATGAAATCACAGCCAAAATAACCTGCTGCTGTAAGAAATCTTTGGAAGGATTTTGGCTATGCAAAATTACTGCAAATTATTATTGCAAATAAGATTCAATCTGTATAAAAATTTATGTCATTCTTGGCATATACCCATTAAGTCCATGGACGATCTTAAGAAAAGGTTTGCCTTGAAAGAGAAAAGGTCATTTTTCCTACCTTAGAAAAGGATTTTAAATGATGGGACACATTCCAAGAATAGGTCTGAGGAGAAAATATGAAAGCTGCAATCCTATGATCAGAGTGATAATGGTTTTGGTCCCTGATTAAAGAGATATACTCAGCTTTGATGTCCTCTTTGTAGTCAAGGAGTCGTAATGAATAAGTAACAAATATTAAGAAATGAGTTTGAGAGAAATACAGAAATTAACTGGTTCAGATGACCACTTCAAGTCAGACCTCCACTGTATTATCCATATCAGCGACTGAGACCCTAATGACAGAACAGTCTTGCTGGCAACATGAACAAATTTGCATTATGGCTAAGAAGAATTGCAACCTAAAAGCATGCAAAATTTAGGAAGGGCAGTTTTCTCTCAGGACAGATGAAGACTGTGTCTTGCTGTTGAAGAAATATGTAAAAATATTGCAGCTGACATGAATCCAGAGTGTTTTGGATGCATAGCTAGGGGAGTCATTCATTTGTGTGGATGATCACTACAGTGTGGGAGATAAAACAGAATTAGACAGCCTTGCTTGATGTAGAGGACAGGGAAATACCTCTGTTATAGAAGGACCGTCAAGAGACCGAAGCGGTCTCCCTGCCTCATGTTCCCATGCAGATGCTGTAGCAATAGTTTAGAGATAAGAAGGATTATCATGAAAAGCAATAGGCTGACCCTCTTTTCAGCACTGCTCATGCCAAAATGCCTCTGTGCTCTTTACACTGGGTAATCAGACTTGGGGTAAGTGCCATGCCAAGACACACTTCATTCTCCTATATATTTATGCCGTGTTTAGGCATTGTTTTCCTGATGCCAGAGCAATAGGAGCTGTATAACTTCCAGCTTGTAATGTGATGGGGGTCTTGCAGGAGACCTGTGTTTTGGATCTGGTTGTCCTGCAGTCAGAATTAAAAGAATAAAATATAAGGGCTTATCGTATGGAGCAGCTCGTGTGCATGAAGGTAGCTGGGACAGGGAAAATGAAAGCAGAGACTGTGCTCCTTGGAGCAAACCCAAACATACGAGTGCCCTCAGGAGAGTGTTCCGGGTGAACAGAGCTCGGGTTAAAATGGCATTGGTGACACTTTTCTCTACATCAGCAAGTACACCTACCATAGTTTCATTTTGAACGTGACAAACTATTTGGCCTAGAAAAAAAAGCTACGTTTTCTAAAAGTTTAAATATTTCATTTCAACATCTTTGCAAATGAAATGACTCGATGTCTCCTGTTTCCAAGATACTTAATTTCAGGTTGAAGAGAAGTTTAGTCTGGCTTTCAATTATTATCAGTCTTTCTTTGTGACTTTAGAGATTTTATTTCTCTGGAAAAACCGAAAGGTTTCATTTTAGATTGAAAGAAATTACATTTCCTCACTGGACCGGTGAATTGCAAATCATCTACTTACTAAATTTTCCATGTGCCGGTAACATCTGTTCAACAGTTGCCTTTTTCAGAATTTACTACAGCACAGTGTTATTGCTGTGCCTTTCTGTCCCTCCTACATGCAGTCTTTTCCTTTCTGCTTTGCTCTGGGTGCTGTCTGTACTTATATTATTGCAGCAGAAAAACGTAGAACATTAGCATCTGTTAATCCTTTTATACCTCGAGTCTTCACATGTTTGGCCAACTCTGCTTTTCATTGTGCCTGTCTGTCTCTGGAATAGCCTCAAAATTCCAGATACAGCAAAATAACCCAAAGTGTAGCCTGGCCCTGTGGTACTGCTGGAAGGCTATTTTAGAATTAAGATAATTCAATGGTTTAAGTGTGTTTGCTGGATCCCTAGGAGCAAACTTTTATCCCAGTTTGCAGGGATTTAGCCATTCAGTTGTTACGAATATTGAGCCATGCTGCTGAATCTACATGTTCTGTAAGGAAATAACCTAGATTTTAGTGGTTTCCTTTACACTAGACACTTATTGCAGCAAATAATAGAAAGGATGAAATGAAACTTGTCCTTAGCCTACAATTTTACAGTGGCATGACAGAGAAAGAATGAGGGGCTAAAAAATAGCTAGCCAAGATCCTTGCCGTAAATTCGGACCCAGGCTTTTCTTTCACACCACATTTGAAAGTAATATGTGGGGTAAAATAGAGAGGTGCAGTTCCTGGCAAAAGGCTAAGGTGGAGGTAGGTAGTTAAACAGTGAGGACTGACGTGAAAAAGGGAAAAATAGCTGCATCTGGGTCCTGCAATCCCAGCGTGACTCACCTTGGCAGGTTAGAACGTTAGGTCTTCTGGTGTTCGTCAAACAGAAACACAGACCTGCCTGCACTGTGCTTCGAATGAGAGACAATAAGCCTTGTGCTGCATACTTCTGTTGATGCAAAGCTCATTTTTGGACTGCTGAGACAGAAACACGCCAAACATGATCAGCTGCAGAATTATTCTAGTCAATGCAAAAGACTCCACAAAAACCAACCCAAACTCTGACCTAAAAAAAACAAAAAAGCAATTCAACATCAATTTTTCAAAAGAAATAGAATTAATTAAGAATCAGGCAGGTTTAAAAATTCTTTGAGAGGCACGGTGATGTTATTTTTGACCACCCTTTGTCTCTGAACTTTATTGACAACAAATGCAATTTTAAGGGTGAAGGTTGCTTAAGTAACATGGGGTGAGAGTGAGAGTCCAGTAAGGATGTTTACTCATACTGCAGTGCAGAATAAAGCATCTGGCCCACCTCTAAAACAAGTGAATGCTGTTGTCCAAAGTAGTTCAGCTTTGGTAGTCCACAAGGAGCAGTTTTCTTTGCTGCACAGCATGTGGACCAGCAAGGCAGGAGGGCAGGAGCCACCACAACCAGGCGGCTGAGCAGGGAGATGCCTAAATCCCCACAGTGAAACAGGAGCAAGTGACAACAGGTAAACCTTGTCCTTTAGGGACACTGCATCTATCTCAACCACTTCAGAAGTCTCATCTGTGAAACCTCTCTCACAGCTAAGTGCTTCTGTCAGAAACTCTTTTGCCCAGAAAAAAAAAAAAAAAAGAGAGATTTTTCTGTCTCATTGTAGCCAATAAAGAGAAGTTGAGGCAAAGAAACTGGTTTTAGTAACCCGGTCCCTGATTTCTGCTCTGCAGGGATATCATGAGGCAGCAGAACATCTTGGTATCAGACCTGTAGATTTTTGTGGTGAAATTATGCATTTTATAAACATAATTGAATATACAATACTGCAAAGAAGAATAAAAGGAAGGGAAACAGCTTTGGAAGCTGGCAAAGATGGCATGTTCTTATTTATATCTAACAATATACAGTTAACAAAACTATACAAAAGAGTGCAGTTTCAGTGGGAGGGGTGTCTGCTGCGGAATACCCAAGTGCTCAGGCCATTGTCCCAGCACATGGCAGACCTGGTTTCAAGTCAGGGAAACCCAGCCATCTCCAAATCGGCCAGCGGAGCCCAAACCCAGCAGAAGATGCTCCCAGGTCACTCCCCCTCCTCTCGCCTGTTTGTTTGCCTTTCATTGCTCTTCCGCCGGGTCTATTCTGCAGACTGTGCTCTGAGCACATCCAGCACCTCTCAGCATATCCACTGCTTGCAAACAATATTTATACAACTCAATTCAACATCAAGGCTAAAAAAGGTTAACGGGATCCTCATTTCCAAATGCAGAAAGATGAACATTATGGGGAACAAAGATAGAAAGCCTTCTTGAAGTCACCTATGAATAAATGTGAACAGGTGTAAGGTCTGCACAGCAGCATGTGGCACTGCCGTTTCTCAGTCTTTCACAGGCAAACCCCTTTTTGTTAGTGGGCTGACAGGTGTGTTATTCAAACCACGGGGTTAAAAACATCATTGCATTCCTGTAATATTCCACCCACATGGTGGGTACTGTAGGAGATATAATAGGCAGCCTTGCATTTGGGACCACAGCTGACACATGCACTTGTTTGGAGATGTAAGTCCACAGTGTGTCTTTTGAAGAGGCATATACCTGCTTTAGTGGGAGCTAAGCCTTCCCTGAACTGGGTTAAGAGTAGAAAACAATAGAAATAGAGCTGTCAGGGTTTCCAAGCTAAGTTTTAGCTATCTGTGCTTGTGCAGGATATTAGCAGACGGCAGACGGATCTACCTATGCAAACTCTCTGTTCTCTAAACAACTCATAAAACACAACACAGAAATGACCAAAGCTTGACATTCACCAGGTTTCATATAATCAAATTTTACAAGTTTCAAAAGCAACTCAACAATGACTGCAAATTGCTAAAGAATAAAGTAGCAAATGATAAATTGATTGCCTGCTGTTTCTTTGTGTACTAATTTGTGTTATGGCTTTCCAATCTGAAATTGCTTGAGTAGATTTTTGCTGTTTGTTTTTTTAGCTCAAATTGCAAATGAAATGACTGTGGTAAACTGAATGCATCAAGTGTAATGAAGAATTGATCAATTGTTATGTTGTAGGGCTTTTCTGAACAGTGCTTTCTAGCCTATCTTCGTAAGATGAAAATTACAGTTATTAGCCAATTACCAAGTAAGAATGCAAAACGGAGTCTGTTTTTGATAACAGAAAGATGGAAGAAAACCTGAAATAGTGCATGTCTGCATATAATCACCTTGTTTTACTTATGGATGATGACACACAGATGACATTTTCTTTTGAATTATTCCCTAGCAAAAGAAACAACTCTGGTTCTGCTTATTTCCTCCTTCAGGAATGCTGGTTTTTTTAAACCATCTTTTTCAATAAAAGATATAGCTCTATTTTATAAGCTAAAACACTACTCTCACTGTTATCAGGCAAGAAGGAGGTGGAGGAGTAAAACTGAAAGCTCAGCATGGAAATGGCTCCATGGAAATAAAAAGTCAGCAGGATTCATTTTGTCTGGTGAGAAGAAACTATACTGCATTATCAGTGTCTAAGAAAGAAAGAGAGTGGTTCCCATCAAGAATACTCCATCCAGCAACCTGATTTTCTTTTGTTTACCTTCTAAAGAACTAGGAAGTGCCAGGGCTACACCTCCTGTAGAAAGCACCGGCATCACACCGACTACAGTGGAGGAAATCCCCATCTCATCCCGTCCCAACCCATCCCTGCATGGGAAACCCCATGCACAGCCTGGCCAGCCACCAGGACACAGCTCAGGAGACCTTCTGAGGACACAAATCTCCCCAGTGCATTTGGAGTTGTTTTTTAAGTGAACATAAATTTTAAGACACACGAACCTGCACTGTGATCAAAGTTAGTTCAGTGCAAACGAGCAAAAATCAGTCGGTTTACCTTCTGCACGGCTGATCCTGATCAAAACACATCTGCCTATAATATGCACCATATGGGGCAACAATTGTCTCGTGTTTATTCCTGTGCCTCCCTAATCCCCTGTGTCCTCTGTAAGCCTGCATATCTGTACCTGCAGCTCCAGCTGGATGGCCAGAGAAAGGCATTTTGCTTTACGCACATATAATTACGGGGATGTTTTTTCCTATTATGGTAATTACATCCTAAAAGATTGCACAGGTAGCAGCTGTAAAGGTAATGAAGACTCAACTGATACCAGCTGAACTGGATTTTCTTTTACATCAAAAAGCAGCTTCTAGCTGAAGTCCTCATAGATTCCTGAAACCCTACTATTTTTATGAATGCTCCTACTACTCCTGGTAAATAAGCGAGATAGAATTATAGAATCTAGAACCTGTGGAGCAATCAAAGCAGAGATGACCCTAAACCAAAAGGAAAATTAGTACTTGTTAGAACAGTGTATGGAGACTAAATTCCTCTAAATAAAAGTAGTCATTGCATTTATTTGGAGGTTTTCATGTATAGGTACTGAAAGCCTTGCTCTTTCATGGCATGAATAGGCATCAACAGATCTTGTTGAAGTGCTAGATGCACAATGGGTGGCATTTTCCACAACCAGAGGTACGAGATTCCCCTGAAATATCCCTGTGGCTGAGGGAAACTGCTGGCTGGAAGTGTGACTGTCCTGTTTCTATAGGAGGAAGGAACTAATACACTTTAATTTTGAAGATAATTATGACTATATGGACATAAACTGTATCTTTCAAATGTTGAAGAAACAAACAGTGAGGATTGTTGATAAACTTAGCTTTAGGAAATCTATTAAACTTAATGTCGTACTTCCACGGTTGGGAGTACACAGCTTTATCTTATCACGCTGGCCAGGCAGGCCGCAGACTATTTCTAGCTCATGACCTTTTATTTTAATATTTTTAAATCCATCCAAAGTGCTATAATGCATGAGAAAGGTTTTTGCATCGACAGCAGGAGCTGCTCTGTGCTTGAGCCCATTCTGCGTCGACTCTCTCCAACTTTCAAAGAGCAGGCAGCCTACAGATGGATGAAGCACAGGGTCAAAGAAGACCTGAATTTTGGTAGGAAGGTAGTGAGATCCTTCCAGGTTTGCATATTATTTGGGAAATGGAGTGTGTGCCTGTACATTGCTGCAGAACGGTAATGAATAAAGTCTTACTCCAAAGGCAAGAGCAAACCAAACCATTCTTCCTAAATGTCAAAACCCTGACTGAAAAACCCATTATAAACATGTGAGGAGTGTGTGTGGCTGCCGAAATCACTATTGTGCCAGTGAATGGAATGAATAATAGCGATGAATAATAGCAAAACAATAGCAGGAAAAATTGCCTCGTCACCCTGCATACATTAGGAATTAAATCACACCCAGGACACACGCATGAATCTGGCATTTGGCAGTGCTAAGCTGCCTTCACTCGGAGTCCCCTTATCTTTCTGCCAGTCTCTGCTGCATCCCGGATGCACTGACAATAAGTTAGTGGTGACACTTTCCCCAACGCTATATCATCCACATACAGAATTAAATTGAAGAACTGGGGGGAAAATGTGGCCAAAATTCAGCATTTGCCATGGGAGCAGTCTGGAAAATATGTGGCTCGCAAATTGTAATTAGCCTGTGTTGCAGTTGAGGCATGGAAACAGCTCCAGCTCTCAAAGGGGTAAGCCATGGAAATCAAATTTCCATCTGAATAGAGCCCAGTGGGTTCTAAAATCAAAGCATGTGAGTTTGTTTTTGCTACTGCTATTTAGGAAAGCTACATTTGCAAGTGTATGTTCAACTGAGATTAGGAGGTAAGAAAGAACCTTTTCATTTAATTTCACTTTTTCATTCTGAGAAATGAGAGCAAAATAGACCAATCAATAACAATAATTATAATTTTCTTTTTATTGATTATTCAGGAGTCCTTAAAGGCATCATCATTAACTTAAAGATAACTTGAGGAAATTTATGAGGTTTTTAATTCTCTTCTGACACAGCAATTGTAAGTGATTTCTATATTCAGATGCTCATCCTTCCTGGCTTGGAAGCCAAGCCAGAATTAGCGAGGATGAGACTTGGTAAATTTAATAGAGTAATTGACACAATTTGGCTTTGTTGCTTTTTCTAACTGGCACGTTCAGTAGATGAGTCTATATTTCGCAAAGCAAGGGAGGTACAGACTTCGCCTGTCCTGTCCAGCTGCCCGTTGCTTTTTATCCTTGTGATTATGTGTTGTCCCTCTTGTGCACACCACATTCTTCATGAGCAATTTTCACGTGGATGAGCAATGCCAGATAGCAGGTCCTGGAAACCAAAACATTTTAAAGGACAACACTTCTGCTGGAAACTTCTTGGCTTACCCAAGTCACAGAATCACAGAATCACAGAATGGTTGGGGTTGGAAGGGACCTCTGGAGATTATCTAGTCCAAGATAGAACACATTCACCTACCGCAGGTTGCACAGGACTGCGCCCAGGCAGGTTTTGAATGTCTCCAGTGTGGGAGACTCCACAACCTCTCTGGGCAGCCTGTGCCAGTGCTCTGCCACCCTCAAAGGAAAGAAGTTCTTTCTTGTGTTAAGATGGAACTTCCTATGTTCAAGTTTGTGCCCGTTACCTCTAGTCCTATCACTGGGCACCACTGAAAAAAAGATTGTTCCCATCCACCTGGCACCCTCCCCTTAAGTATTTATAAGCATTAATAAGATCCTCCCTCTGTCTTCTCTTCTTCAGACTAAACAGACCCAAGTCCCTGAGCCTTTCCTCATAAGAAAGATGCCCCAGTCCCCTAATCATCTTTGTAGCCCTTTGCTGGACCCTCTCCAGCAGTTCCTTGTCCTTCTTGAACCGGGGAGCCCAGAACTGGACACAGTCTTCCAGATGTGGCCTCACCAGGGCAGAGTAGAGGGGGAGGATGACCTCCCTCGACCTGCTGGCCACACTATGCTGGATGCACCCCAGGATGTCATTGGCCTTCTTGGCCACCAGGGTACATTACATGGTTATCCTGTTGTCCACCAGGACTCCCAGGTCCCTTTCCACAGAGCTGCTCTCCAGGAGGTCAGCCCCCAACCTGTACTGATGCATGGGGTTATTCCTCCCCAAATGCAGTACCCTACACTTGCCTTTGTTGAATTTCACCAGGTTTTTTCTGCCCAACTCTCCAGCCTGTCCAGGTCATGCTGTATGGCAGCACAGCCTTCCAGCGTGTCAGCCACCCCTCCCAGTTTTGTGTCATCAACAAACTTGCTGATGGTACACTCCATCCCTTCATCCAGGTCATTGATGAATATATTGAACAGGACTGGACCCAGTACTGACCCTGGGGGAACACCACTTGTTACAGACCTCCACGGTCAGTTGGCCATGCATGCATTGGTCTCCCAGAAAATAAATACTCGACTCCTTCACCATCTCTATTTATGAAGCACTGAAGAAAGTGCTTTTCAGCACATCTCCTGTGACAGTGCTCCAAACTCCGCATTGAAGTGCCCAGAAGTTCCTCAGACTTTGCTCACATTCCTCACAGGGACCTCTTGTTGTCACCTACTTTGTCAACCCCTCTTGACACCTCCTATGGCCCCTTGCAAAACACACGGCTGCCTCTGTCTGCCTACTCCTGTGTGAGCTGTATGTAGTGCATTATCCTGCAAAGCATTTAGGGGAAACAGACTAGCAGAGCAGTTTCATGTAATCAATTCCTCCTTTCTAAACCACAAGTTAAAAATAGAAATGCAAGCTAAGATAAGAGATACTAGCATGAATAAATAATTGTTTTCTCTGGAACTGAATGTTGGCCCTTGCTTTGTCAATAGTATATTGCTTTACTTCATAGAAGACCAGTATGATAAGTGACCTTGTTCCCAGGCAAATGAAACTCAGATGCATCATAGAGACAACATCTTGAGATTGTGGGAAGATTTTTTTCAATGACACTTTCTCTCAGCGCACCGTAATATCGCTTTTGTGCAGAAAAAAAGAATTCCCTAAGAACTAAGCAATAAACTCACTAATTCTGCCTGATGGGAGCAACCTCTCGTAAGAGTTTCAGTTACGTATACCATAAGAACAAAACATCAAGGGTGTCGTATAGAGAATTCATGGCACTGAGGAAAGAAGGAAAAGGTTCTCTTCCCACATCGCTGCCTCTGTCGTTGGTGCTTGGACCACACTCAGGCACTGCAGGAGGTTGTATTGCAGGCTACATTTTGTTTCCAACATAGCAGATCCATAGAGTTGAACAGTCTAAAGCTTGCCTTGAAAGAAGAGTGCTTACTCTGTAAGACATACATGTGAAAGAGTCTTTAATTGTATGCTGAGTTCCCTGGGTAACAAGAAGGTGCCTTAGTTTCAGTGTAATATCTAAGGGCAGACATTAAGCAGCAGACTCCTAGAAAACCATGTTCCTCTTTGGCCTGATTTTTCTTCTTCTTAATTCTGTCTGTTATTCAGTACAAATAATATGTGTGAAAAATGTCATTCTTTTCAGTGGGTGCTCAGCCTCTTCCTGGGTCAAATTTTCTATAATTACATTCATTTTACACAATGGTTCATTTATCTCCATCAATTTTGTCTTATGAACGCATTATGACTTGTTCAAGACCTGGCCATTATGACTATGTGGTGTTTATACAATGTGCTTCCTTATCATTTCAGTTCAGTTGGAGGTTCTTCTGCTTCTGAATTAACTGAAAATAACTTTATTTATTAGCTATCAGGGTTTTTATAAAGTTATTATGTTACACCTACCAGAGGAACATGCATGGTTCAAGCATTTTTATGTAGTGATCACTTTCACATTCACAACAAAATTCTGCCTCTCAGTATTCTTAGGAATGAAATTTTTGTCATTAGCATGCAGACTAATTGCATTAAAATCTTAGCAAATATTGGTGAAATAAGGTAGTAACTTTCACCTGTAATAAACTGTCAGATGTTTCTTAGCTACAAATGCCTTATCTAGTAATAGATCACTGCAGCAACCAAAAGAAATTTTTAAATGCTGTCAGATCAGAGCCTTCTACTGTTATTTTGAACACAACCCTTAAGAGCTTTGAAAGAATTTCCTTTTCCCAGTATCTGCCTTCCTTTTCTGTTCTCTCTTTCGATGTATGGTAAATCATAATACAGGGAAGTGGATGGCACTGACACCCTGAAAGCTTCAGATGTTTTCACCTGAGCTTTGCTAAGTCAGTGAAATACAGCCACGGGGCATGGAAGTGGCTGGCGATGAAATGGTTTCCTTCTGTCTCTAAAACAGAAAGAGAAGAAAGAGAACATTTCCTCTGTCTGCGACTAATTTGGAGTGATGCTTAATAGCCTAGGCATTTCAGACTGTTTTTTCCAAATGAAAATCTTTCATAATTTTCCCTTCCCGTGAAGAGAAATTCAAACGCTTTGGAAAATGTTTTGTTCCACTATGGATTGTAAGAGATAAAACGTGGAAATCCGAAAATCTGCCAGGGAGGGTCTTCAAAAATTTACTGTATGTCATAAAAACGTCAAAGATACGAGTATTCTCATAGAAAATTTGAAATATGTATAGAGAGAGACATTCGTATACCTTGCATATACCTATGTGTGCATATTTTCAAATGTCGTATGTCAAAAGCTCCCCAGCACCTCCTCTCTCTGCCTTTGAGTGAAGCCATGTGAAAGCCGGCGGGCAGCCCCGCTTCCCCAGCCTTGCGGCTTGCTGCGGTTCTGGGGGAAAGCTCCAGCTGGGCTCCCACGATGTGGGGGATGATGGCAAGAAAGAAATCTGCATCTGAGGATATGTCTTTCCTGGTCACAGAACAATTACAGCACATCGCCAAATGGTGCTGTTGGTTGGTATTACCTGGATCAGTCACTGGGTTTTCATTCACCCTCCACACAAAAATTATTTTGCTACCCACCAGCTATTTCCCAGGGCTTTAGAATGCCCTTTAAATATATTGCGTAGCTGCCACTGCTTTGCCCAAAACAAACATGCACCTTGGGTTTGTGGACTATATTTCTTTCAGGGTTTTCTAGCTGCCATCACCTATTGATATTTGATTTGCAGCCGCTATTCAAAGCAAACAAACAAAATCTCACAGCTTCTTAAACCTTCCTCCACGTAAGCTGCTGATATTTACTGGGAGCAAAAGCAACAGGTAAAGCTCTGTCACACCCACACCCACCTGCACATTTTTAGCAAATTATTTCCTTTCAAGTTTTTAGCCTGCCTCACCAATTTTCCTGGCATCCTTTGCTGACACATCTGACGCTTCTTCCCATGGCCTTGAGCATCAGCCGGGATGGTTGGACCCTTAACAAACGCCTGGTGGTCCCTGCAGCTGCATCTTTTCCACCAATGCCACTGCTCGAGAAGTACACGGTTGGCTCAGCCACTTGCAGAACATCCAGCTACCAACCTGCTTGAAATAAGCTCCAGCCAGCAGATGTTTAAGGTGTTACATGTGTGGGCCTGTCCTGGGGGCATCCCAGAGTAATGCCCTAAAAACACCTTTCCAGACTCTTGTTTGGCTGGTCCCTGGTATAGCCATGTGGAGCCTCTGTCCTCCCCAGTACAATATTGAACAACCCACCAAGAATGGGCTTCTGGGCTGCTGTCCCCAGGATCTACTGACGTGCACGTCTTCCTCCAGCTGGGGCCACATGGATGTTTCCTTTAGATGAGAGCCAAACCCCAGGCCCACAACAGTATTTCAGCATGAAACACCAGTTCAGATGTCCACTTTCTGCTCATTTGCCATTGGATATTTCTGGATGCTTCTGCCTTCTGCAGGAGGTTGTCCTTTTCCCAGCGAGCCCACAAGCTGCCCGGCATTTCATTCGCGCATAACTTCCCACACATTAACGTTGGGTGAATCTCAACCTCCGGCATTAACGGCAGCTTTCTTTATGACTTCAACAGAGGCAGATTTTCCCCGCAGGACTTGCTTTATCATGCCACCAGGGTTATTCAAATGTCGTTTTCACTGAGCAGCTGCAACAGGTATTATTATTTGTTTGCTTTCTGTGTCAAAAAGGAGCCACTCAGTGTCTCTTTGCAGCAAGCTGCTGCCACAAAATTGCTGGGTTTAAAAAAAAATGCTTTGAGTCTAGTGAAGCAAACAAATCCTTATGTCTTAGGAACAGCTCCTTTGCCTGTATCGAGGATGATGGTGGTTCAAGCAGAAGTTCTTTGCAAGAGACTAAAGCAGTGGCTACTGCACAACTTTTAACTCCAACACTCTGGACCGAGAGCCACAAAAGCTCACTGCACAGTTTAAATTCTTCGTGAAGGAGACCTGAATGGTCCTAACAACGACAAGCATTCAGCTCCTGGAAAAGTCACCATTCTTTTCATAAATGATTTTAATGCAATTATACGAATAAAGCTGTGTGATTGAATTAAATATATAGGTTTCTTACATGTAAAAAAATAAATATTTCCTTTTAAAGGCAATCTAACCTGCACACCAGAGAGTAACAGTGACTCCGTACAAGACATGGATGTGGACTTTTATTGTTCCCCTCAACAGGGGGAACAATTGTGATATTGAGCACTTCATCACTGTACACAAGCTTGACATCTGCATCTGACTTTGTCATGAATTAAAAATGAAGAGGAAGGCTTCATCTGATTAGAGTGTAGCTGCAGTCACCATAAGGTACAGGCGGGCATCCCTCAGGTGAACGCGCAACAGGGCTCGACTGTATCTTCTTGGGGTTTTTTTTTAATAACATTTTCATAATATAATCTGATTACAGTGATGCCTTTATTTATTTATTTCTGTGAGAAAGACGGTAGTAATTAACTTGTACCATGGCCTGCAATTTCCATGTTGAAGTTTACAATCATTCTGTCATAAGGCAATAATAAGCACCATTTTACAAGGGAAACACGATAACTGAGGGATTGTTTTGCTCATAGCTTGCTGCAAAACCTGGTCGAGCTTTTTCTCGCACTCCCTCCTGCTCTGTGCCGGCACACCGCCATCGACTCCGGTGTGGTTTGGTCTGATCTGCATCAGGGTGAGAACAAAATCCGTCAGTCTGGCTCCAGGGGAGCTGACAGCAGATCAATTTGCGTTGCTTCCTCCTCGATGACAGCCTGCCAGCACAGCTAAGCCCAGTCACAGGTACATAAACATATTCTGACATTTAATACAGAATAAAATACACCTTTAGAGGTAGTGCCTGAGCCAGGGCTTCACATATATGCTCTTTATGGAGTGAACACGAGGATTTTTTGTCCCAAATACTGTTAAATTTAATGGGTGAACATGCCTCTCCTTACTGACCTTGCACGTCTCCCTGCGTGCTCCTCCGAGTCCCTCCCTGCCCTTTGCAAGTCCCATCCCCGGCATTCAGCTCTTCTACTCTTAATATGCGAAACAGCATTTTCTGAACTACTGCAAACAAAACTATGCAAAGGATGAAAAATAATTAGCCGTGCCTCAGTGTCTAACATATTTGCATTGTTTAGACAGAGTAGTTAATCATGGGTAAGACCAAAACATGTTGTGTAAATTTGGATTATAACTAATACATATTGAGCAGAAGGTTATTAATTACATTTAAAGGGAGTATTTGATATTATTATTATTGAGAAAGTGAATGCAATTAATTATATTACAATGCTCTTGCAGGGTTCCTGTTACAATACTGTGCAAAGAGCCATTTACTTTCAGACTCTTTTGTCTTTTGTTCAGAAAGAAGGTACTTAGGGCAAGCAAAAGGCACCATGAGCCAAAGTCCTGTTCCCATTCACATTCCTGAAGCACTGAGTGATATTGCAGGGGTCAGCAAGGGGCTGCATTTTTTTAACGGTTTTTAAATATAAGGTAAACTTTTCATTTGTTTAAAATAGTTGGTCTGCTGAAATGTCACTTTTCCCTTGGGTTGGGAATTGGCAAAGGACAGTGCCCATGTGGTCCCCACTGCTGGGCCCAAATCCCCAGAAAGGACATCTGAGGGAGGGAATTGGATCCCAGATTCAATTAGAGGTGCAGTATTTCCAAATGTTCCCTCTCTAAAATGGCTCTTACCTGTAGAAAAGAAAAGCTCAGGGCACTCCTTTTTTATTTAAAAAGGCAATTGTATTAATTCAGCGGAGTTTTGCATTGCAATTGCATGAGCACTTTGACAGTTTAGTTCCCTGAAAATTGCAATAAAGGCTCTGTTACGCTACATTTTGTACCCATTTTTCTTGTATACCATTGCCTTGCCTTTGGCACAATAAAAATAATCTTTAAAAATAGTACCATAAGTGGATTGACTTTCACCTTCTGAGTATCTTGTCAATAAAATAAAAATGATAAATCTGTTTCAGAGTGCCATCGGCGTAATATTAAAGCAGAGTTATAATCTGAAAAGTGACATTTGGGAAATGATATTATGGGGAGGGGTCTTATTCTCTGCCAACGGTGTCACATAAATAAGCTCTATTTACAGCGCAAAGAGGTGATTTTGTGGACTGCAAGGCTCACTCCTGAAACCAGGTTGTGCAATTCCTGCGATGTGCTCTCTGCCTCTTACATCATCATTAGCAATTAAAGATTACTGCAGCAAGGAATTAGCTGAGCCTTCTGTTGCTGATACATAAAGCAGAGCAACTCCACCTTGGTCTCCTCCTGTGACCCACTCTGCAGTGCCGACACAGCGAAAATGGACTTTGCCTCATAGAGAAATGGCTAAGATAACCAAGAAAAGGCCCCTTTTTCTACATGATCAGCTTTTTGAAAATAAACAATGTCTAAAAGCATCACTGCAAGGCTTCTTTTTATTAGGTGATAAGGAAATACTGAATATTCTGTAAAAAATCAAGAGATGGATGAAAACAAGCAGGGCAGGTGTGTAAATAAACATACGTCAAAGGGCAGCAGTTTTGATTCAATTTTGCAATGCATGCACAGAAGCTCTGATATATTTGTTTTTATGGGTACATGCCCTCAGGCAAGTCTGACCTGTAGCTTGAATATTTGCAAACCTAACTTGAGCTTATTTCTAAAAACTCTGTTGTACTGCTGTTTTTTTCACCATTTCTTTTTCTCTTTTTCACTTTTCTTGTTCTCATTGTTCTAAATACGTATTTAAAAGTATATATAAATATATCTGAGCATCAGTTTATATCACGATTAAAATGCTCATGCATATAGTAAACTAAATTGAAAACCCACGTATTTTCAAAGATCAAGAGGGTTTAGAACCTCAAAACATTACTTGATTTCCTGGGAGGAGCGATTTAGATGTTAATCCTTAAAACTAAACTGAGGTCACATTAAAGGGTTAAGACTTCTAGTTCTGATTCAGATATGATGAAAATCTAGGTAACTAAAGTCTTTATGTTACCAAATTTCTAGTTTTATTTGTTTAATTCTAAATTTGGTCTTTTCCCAGTGTTTGCCTTGAAAATTAACCCAATCCTAAACTGAATCTGAACATAAGAGGATGTATACACCCCTTTAAGTGTTTATTAACAGTATCCAGTTGGATTAACTTGAATTAACTTATTTAATCAGTGTCCTTTTCCACCCTTTCCAGCTCCCGAGTGCTTGCCTGAGGGACACCATATCCTCCGCAATCCCTACCGCAGCACCAGGTTTGACTCACTGGAGCTGCAGCGAACGGCGATTCAGGACCTGGTTTGTGACCACTCCTTGCCACCAGCATGGTACCGCTTCATGATCAACAACAGGCCCGCGGAAATGCCAACGAGATGTGTCGAAGTCAGTAAAACTTAAGCTCTAATCCTGGTGAACTTGAATAAAACCTTTGATGTGATTTTCCTTTCCAGCCACCTCTGTATTCTCATAGGCAGCAGACTGCCATGGGGATAGGTGAGTGGTAATGGGAAAACCACTTTTCCAATAATAATAATAATAATAATAATAATAATAATGATGATGATAATAATAATAATAATAATAATAATAATAATAATAGTAGTAGTAGTAGTGTCATATCCAAGGGCAGTAGTCAGAGACCAGGATCCCTATGGACTGGGCATTATCCAAACATAAAACAAGGTATTTTCCAACTCTAAAGAGACATCCTTAAAAATCCACACAAGTCGCTGTAAGTTATTCTTTTTCCAAGCAATTCTATTGCTTTAAGAATGGATTCTGGAGCCTGAATCTTTCCCCATATAATTTATTGTGAACTAGGAATATGTTCTTATTATGAAATCAGAAGGGAAAAATCAGAAAAATGAATCTGAAAAGACATTCTTTCGTGATACAGAAGGAAAAGCTAAATTTGAGTCTTTTTCTGCTATTACCATTTCTTGTATTATTTAGTTTCATAAGCATGCTAATGACTTTCTAGAGCAAAAAAGCCCCAGAACATAAGACTACTCTCTAAAAAAGACAAAATAATTATCTGTTTTTATGTGTGTTTAATATGTATGACAATAGTATTTAACTTGCAATCATTGCTGCCAGAGCAACTTGAGACCCTGAGTGAAGTCGTTGCCATCTCAAATAGCCCAGCTGCAGGAGGTTAGAATAATTTCAAAGACACTGTTAAAAAAAAATTATTCAGAAAATAATAAACTAATTACCATAAATGACTTTAAAGATGAAATATTCAACCTAGAGTGCCAGGAAGTTTAATATTAGGCGGTGCTACCGTAGCTGGAGAACCTTCTCAAAAATAGCAAATAACATTTCATATCCATTCAAAATGGACCTGTGAACTTGTCACAATGGAAGTGTATCTTAATAATCTACTGTTAAATGAAATGTTAAGAGATAATCGTTACTTCTGTGGGATTTCTAACTCTCTGTATACACAAACCATAAATCTAATTAAAGTGAACAAATTGGCATGATTATTGTTGAAATTTTCATTTCATGGCAGGTCATCCTTGAATATTCTAATGCATTATGAAGCTTATTTTTACAGGTTATTCTATAAGTGTATATATATTCTATAAAATTATTTAACTTGCCATTGTATTTCAGCAATTTTGAGTATGTAGTAATGCTTGACTGTATGAGATTTCTTTCCAACAATACACGTTTTGTTTCTTTTAATCTTTTCATTGGAGTTTTTCATTCAGGTTTGTAGAGCTATATTCATTAGTTAAGTTTCTTATCTTGTAACTTAATTCTTGCCGTTGTTTTCTTCATTATCCTCTGAATGACAGTAAATCTCTGCTTCGCCATGCTGATGAAGGATTACATCTGTTAGATGTCACAACTGGAAGAATATGCTTCTTTTAGATCTTCACCTTCTAAATCTGCTTCTACGTTTTCTCTCTTCCACTTAATTAAATCGTTGTTTAATTTGGTTTTCTATTTAATTTGAGCAAAACCTCTGGAACAAAATAATTTAAATTAATAACTGCACAGCTTCCACTACTTAATAAGCAGTTATTATTGGACATTCTACCCTGGCTGGAGTGAGCTGATTTTAATTAAATGAGTCAAAGACAAAATCCTGAACAGAGAGAAGAGAAAAAAGACCAAATAAAGACCGACAATACAGCTGGAGAGTTAAAAAGTACATTATGCCAACACCTTGTAAAATATACGACTGGTGATATCCTGTTGATACTGGCCAGATACAATTAGCTGCTTATCAATGGATAAGATTAACTTCTTAACTCAAAGTAATAGCAGGTAAGGATTCTTGTCACCCAGTTGAGCTCTAAAGGGATTTAAACCGTAGTGGAGATTCAGCGGTCCTGCCCAGTTGGGGAGAGGATTGTGGCAGGACAAATGGCCTGTGCTGGGTGGGCACGAGGGAGGTGAGTTCCCAAGATCCGGCTGCGGTGCCTGGGCAGAGGTAGCTGACTCCTTCAGACACGCTCTCAAAACCTGTATTCTGAGTCTTGCCCCAGAAGAGCTCCACAATAAAAATGTGGCCATGTCTGAATATTGTTTCGTAACCACAGAAAATACTATATTCAGCAGAGAGCAGAACAGAGTCACATGCAGAAGTTATGAGAGCCTCAGTCTACAACCATGTCACAGCTAAGAGGCACAGCAACTTTTGCAATGAAAAATGAGTAACAGCTCTTAAGAAGCTGCTTCTCTTTCACTAATTTAACAAATAAGTGAAAAACAAAGGGAAAAAAGACAGAAGAAAAACCCAAAAGCTTTTACATCAAAGAGAGTGAAAATGTGAGTTGTATTCCTGAATTCTCCATCCCTTGAATCCAACTGCTGTCCATAAACTTATTCCTCCAGTGGCGAAATACTTTTGATTGAAACAGCTTTCCAATTTAGGCTTTGCCTGCTGAATTTCTCCAGGGGGTAACAAACGATCCTGACCTTCCTCCCTCTATTTCTTCTTCGCCTCTCCCGCTGTGCTCCTGAAGGAGGCCCAGCAATTGCTGGATCCTGGGCTTGCACTCGTGGCCACGGCCACTTCCCCATCCAACAACAAATCTTACTAGAAAAGCAACACAAACTTGCAAATTTTGTATCCCCAGGTATTGAGGCTGCTGCCTACAGATCACAAACAATAGTTTGTTCTTCAAGAACTGCCAAATTCACTGTGAAAGGCAAAAACGCTAAAGGAAGAAAGCGTAAGGAAGCTTTTACTAAGATTAAGGCACTGTACTAAGAGCAAGAAACAATGCACAGACATGGCCAGACCTAGCAGTAAAATGACCTTCAGAGTAAGAACAAAAGTGACATAAAAATTAAAGCTCAACAGAAAATCTATTGAAAATACAGAAAAGCATTTAGCAGTCAATACAGGAAAAACATACAACAGTTACAGAAATAACTATTATTTTAATTCCAGCTTCTGAATTGAAATAATGTGGGGTATACACATACATCTGTACATATGTACATATGGGCACGCCCCAAGAAAGGAATGAATACTAAAAAGAAATGAGAGAGAACACAATCTGCTAATGTTACTGAAGATGTGCTCTACAGTCAAAATAAAGATCAATCTGTGAGTTACGAAGAGCAGTGCATGCTGCTAACAGTAATGCAAATCCAAACTCCATGCCATGCGAACAACAGGCAGGCCTTGTAACGCTGGCTCGCAGCTCACGGGGAAGCCAGAAATATGGCTGGAAATGTACTTCCTCTCATTTACATGGGGCAAAAAAAGCAGAGATTATACTCTGCAACCTTAAGGAAAAACAACAATTAAGAATTTGATTATGCAAATAGTAATTGGTTCTGGAGCCAGCAATAATACTTGTGATACTGCATCCATGAGTCAAATTCATTACTACTCAAAGCAACGCTAATATTTCCAGCTTTGAGTAGTCAATTGCAACCAGCAAACAATAAGCTAAAAAGAAAGGTACTAAAACCAGAATCACTACTTGAACTACTGTCCCTATCAAACACTTGTCCTCTGAAACAGAGGATTTGTGGTACTGTATTCCTTGGGCAGAGAGATAAATACAGATGTTACCGCACTGACCACAAAAATCACTGCACACCCACTACCGAGGTGAGATACTGGTCTCACTGGTCCCCAGATCTTCTGAAATCCCAGAGTAGCTCATCTGCCAGCAGTTCTCCCACAACACCCATCAATACAGGTGGCCCAGATATATGTTTCAAGATTTATTTATGTATTCATACAAAAATATGCATACTACCTGGACGGATAGGCATATACCAGGTGTGTACACAGATACATACAAACACAGAAAGATATATACGTGCACAGCACTGTGTCCCGTCAGCTCAAGTTCAACCTCTCAGAGCAGCCACTGTTTCACTCTTGGTTTCCTCCCAGTCTTAAGGCAGCCCCTCACCCAGGCTCACTTTATTTTCTGCAGTCCTGTTGGCATGCATGACAGGAGCCTCCGAGTCACCTCCTGCACCGCAACAGAGGTCCACCTGCCCCAGGCGCATAGAATGTGGGTTGTACAAGACTTTAAAGGGATTTCTTTCCTGTGAGCCAGTCCAGTCACTGTAATTTTTTTGGTGTCCAGAATCGTGCAGCAAGGGTTTCTACAGGTTAGTTACAGATCTGACACTCGGTTTTGGAAATACCCAGTAATAACACCTGCCTGTGACAGTATGTCAAGATTACTTCCAATATCCTTCTTCAGAAATATCATTCTCTAAATGAGCAAAACCATCTCCAAATTTGTATGTAATTTTTATGCGGCATACAAAGGACACGTTATGCAGTCAGGGCTGGTGTTTTCTCAGTGGTTGCTTTTTTAACAATACAAATTTACTTTTATATATATACTAGGCTCAACCATAGGCTTAAATACTAATCTTTGGTGTATAAAACAAGGTCATGTTGAAGCATGTCAAATCTAAGCTGCCTATGATGCTTAATATTGTAGCCCCTGGAGAAGATTTACTTTTTCCCATACCCAGTTTAATTTCCTCCTCTACTTAACCTGTTGTAGAATATTTTATACTCACAAAAAAAAATACTATATCTCAACTGCGTACTATTAATTTTTTATTTTGTTTCAGTTTTTATTTTGCTCTGAATCCAATCTTACTTTGATTTGCAATTGTTTTACAAACATAAAAGCAAGTGACACTTTCAAGGTATTATTTCATGTTTTCATCTGTAATTCTCTTTCTCACATATATACGTGAGTACTCCAAGATCATAATGGTAGGTATGAAGAGGTTTTGTTTTTCTTGTTTGTTTTTCAGGCATACAAAAAGCCTTCTGTAGAAATTACAATTACAGCCTCTATTGTTCAGAAGCATGTACTTAAAAGAAACACAAGACAGGCACCGGTTTAATTGCTACTACAGATATTCCTGACGTAAACTGATTTCTGTGGAGTTCGGCCCCAGACTGAAATAAAAAATCTTATTTACTTTAACTTACTACAAAGAAATTCAAAAAACTAAGACAAAGTAAAGTTTTGAGTGGATAACAGATGCAAAACCACAGTGCTTTAACTGCCGACTAGCAGTATACCAAAAAGCCTTCCATCTCCATCTAACTAAAACAATGCATTTCTCACATATGGTGCTACTTATTTTTAACAGCATAATTTCAGTGCAATACCCAAGTGACAAGAACAATCAAGCTTGATTTCTTTGTGCAATTATAAAGAACCTTAGAGTGTTCAATCAATCAAACTAGTTGATTCTCTAAACCCCAACTAAATGGAAGGAGACATCATTGGATTAAACAATAATGGTTTGTCCCATTGTTTGGGCAAACGGGGAACAAATTTAATTTTTTTCATTTAGGTTTTCTGAACTGAATTATTTAAAAGATTAGCTGGTGCCTAATTATGAATCAAAAATACTTAATGAATGCTTACCTGTCACATAGAGGTGTTGTGAAGATTAATTAGGTAAGGTTTATGAAATGCTTTGAAGATTAAAAACACCACTTAATTGTAATTGGATAAAGTATGAAAGAATACCGAGCGCTAAAGAAGCCTGGCAACAGCCTGAAAACTCCTTTTTGTGTTCTCCTTTGTGCAAACTGTGTCACTGGATACCTAATACAGATGCACCGAGTGACCTAAATTTGGGGTTTACAACAGTATAGTTTACTTCACTAACTTGTTATTACATGGACCAGTTGCAAGTCCAAATAAACACGTCAACTGAAGCAATCAAATGCTTCTGATCTCTTCTACGGAGTGTTAATCAGACATCCACTGCAGCTCGCCACCAGGGACACTGCTTAAAGACATAAAAGGGAGACCGGGTCTGTAGGAAGAGACACTATTTCTCACCAATATACTCAGAAATAAATGGACAGACCGTGGGCACACACTTGTTTCCCAGTGTCACTGGTATTGCACCTTATTTCTCTTCCTACTGGGTAGCTTACATTTCGAGTGAGAAAGACAGATATTTTGCACGCCACAGCAATAGTGCTGCTGCCGTGCAGTCAACGTTCTGTAGCTCACCTGGAGAACCTCCGCAAAGCCATGGTCTGATCCCCACCACTGGCTTCCCGGCAGACGAGCTCCTGCCCACGAGAGACTTGCGGAGTTTGCTCTTGTGTGGCAGCAGCTGTATTATTCCTCTTAATTTTGGAGATACTGCTGAATTACAGTGTGAGATTCCCAGAGCTTTATGCTATTCTTAGAGCAGCAACGACTGCAGTTATTGCAGGTAAATGCTATGTCTTAAATGCCAATCATTTACTATCTCTGTATTCAATTTTCTGGTTACTCTCCCAAATGACTGCTGCAAAATTTAATGCTAATTATGCCATAGCTGGGACTTGAAAAAATTGGCACGTTGAAGTCTCTTCTCTTAAACTTTTTTTTAAAATATATTTTCTTTGGTTTTTTTCTGTTCTTACCTGTACCGCTGATTGAATACACGGATAAACATTTGCCCTTGTCTTCCCAGGTCTGTTTTCTAATTCACAGAGGCCTCATGCAGCAAATCCTTTTGGCTAGAGTGGGGCAGCCTGCCTGACTCAGACAGACAGCACGCAGCTCAAAGCAGAAAATAAATGCATGTGTGTCATAAAGCTGCCAGGAAAACAGAAATACCTGATTTACACCAAAATTCTTCCTTGGCCAGCCTGTAATAGTGTATCATAGTTTGTTACGATAACTTGCTTTCTCACAGTGTGACTTTTCCTGGGTGCAAAGTCTGTCAAAAAGAGTTCATTATGGCTTGTAATTTGTGCACATTACATAATAAACTATTTTGCTCAGATGGTTTCAGTCCAAGATTCACCAGAACAAATCCGGGGTGCCACAGATCACAGCGGGGGGTTATCAGAAAGCCTGCACACAACGCTGGCGGCTGACGTCGGTGGTGTTAATCCCTACTGTCTCCAGCACGGAAATGGCTCACAGACTTGTGGCGAGGATAAATACAAAAAGGGAGAAAATCACTGTCCTCTTATTTCAGTGTTGTTTTTTTTCCTCTATGTGTTGACAGGGGACGTAGACCCACTTTTATGTACAATTACTTTTTCTTCTTTCTTTTTTTTTTCTTTTTTTTTTTTTTACCTTGTCTTTTCTTTTTTTATCTTTTTTTCATGGCCAGAATGCACTTGCATCTCTCTATTTATCTACGAGGCCCACAGCACAGCAGATAGATGGGTGTCTCATTAATGAATTTATCTTTTCAGCACTGCTGCAAGGCAGGGAAGTACTATTACCAACCCAGCCACTTCCACCTCTGGCTTAGAGATAAGGAAGGGAGGTACAGAAAGAGTAAGTGGTTTGCCCAAGGTGAGGGAGCAGCCAGGGAAACTGAGGCACCGTGCATGCCTGGCCAGGGGCAGTCCAGTGGCTGTACACCCAATGGAGCAGAACTGACATGTTGGGGCCAGTTACACTGGTAAAGGCATACGCGAGTGAATGCAAAAGCTCCTTTTGAGCAACAAAAGGTCTTCTATGGAAAATTGCTAGAGTATTTTTTCAGTTTGTTCAGCTGTGGGTACAAATGTTCCTTGAGACACAGGTATTTGCAGGAGACTGCGTCACCTCAGAGCAATTAAGGGTCACTTTTAAGCAACTGAATGTCAGTAAGTGGTGGCAGCAGCCCTTTGCAGCGGGTGTAAGCAGCACTGGGAATGCTTCCCATAGCATTGGCAAGGCCAGTTGTATGAAATTCAACAAAGCCAAGTGCCGGGTCCTGCACTCGGGTCACAACAACCCAACACAGCGCTACAGGCTTGGGGAAGAGCGGCTGGAAAGCTGCTCAGTGGAGAAGGACCTGGGGCTGTTGGTTGACAGTTGGCTGAATACAAGCCGGCAGCGTGCCCAGGTGGCCAAGAAGGCCAATGGCATCCTGGCCTGTATCAGGAATAGTGTGGTGAGCAGGATCAGGCCAGTGATTGTCCCCCTGTACTCGGCACTGGTGAGGCCCCACCTTGAGTGCTATGTTCAGTTTTGGGCCCCTCACTACAAGAAAGACATTGAGGTGCTGGAGCATGTCCAGAGAAGGGCAACAAAGGTGGCAAAGAGTCTGGAGCACGTGTTTTATGAGGAGTGGCTGAGGGAACTGGGATCGTTCAGCCTGGAGAAAAGGAGGCTGAGGGGAGACCTTATTGCTCTCTACAACTACCTGAAAGGAGGTTGTAGCCAGGTGGGGGTCAATCTCTTCTCCCACGTAACAAGTGATAGGACATGAAGAAATAGCCTCAAATTACACCGGGGGGGTGAGCATAGATTGCATATGAGGAAAAAATTCTTCATGCAAAAGCTTAACAAACATTGGAACAGGCTGCCCCGGGAAGTGGTTGAGTCACCATCCCTGGAGGTACTTAAAAGATGGGTAGACATGGTGCTTAGGGACATGGTTTAGTGGTGGTTTTGGCAGTGTTACGTTAATGGTTGGACTTAGTGATCTTCAAGGTCCTTTCCAACCTAGACGATTCTATGATTCTATGTTTCATGAACAGTGCCAGCATCCCTCCTCCTCTTCCTTGGGCAGCGAGCCCCGGTGCCAACTGTGGGGTCAGCTCTGCAGGGGAGAGCCCCGGGAGGGATAGGCAGGTTGAACTGTGTGTCCTTACCACAACATTTTCCTTCAAGGTTTTCTGTGAGCTTGCACACACCAAATTGAACTCCAGCGCTCATTCATCTCTTCTGCTCCACACCCCCTCTACTTTAATTCTTCCCAGCTTGTGGGGTTCAAAACACCTGCGAGGTACACTCACAAATATCTGCATTTTAATGTAATTTGAAACAGAACGATTCAGTCCAGTAATCTTTACTCACATATGCAGAGGCACTGAAGTCAGCAGTTAGCTGGAGTAAGAGGAAATTCAAGGTGCAAGTGTCTCATCAAGAAGATGAGGAGAGACCAATTAGCTCCAGTTGCAGTCCTTCTCTCTGTGTGCATCCTTCTTCCTCTGCATACAGTATTTCTGTGGGGGATGTTTGCTCCACTCTTTTCTGTCCTTACAAGTGTATGCTCATAAACATGCTTTGGAAACACGTTGTTTCACATCAGATCTCGCTCTCTAGGTCAGAAGTTCACCAGGATACAAGAAATTCCCGACATCTGCATTTTGCCCAGCAGAGAAAACACCGACATCCCTTAAAGCTGTAAATAAATAAACAGAACAAATCCCTTTAAAAAGTTACACACAACATGACTTTTCAATAAAGGAAGGGATTCATCTAAAATTCCACGTAAAAGCATTTCCATGCTGATCTCTTCTCCTTCGCTAGCACGCTGCCAGCACGCTGTTCCTCCCTGGGGACCTGCTGCGCTGGGTGATCTCCAGTGCCTTCCGCAAGGACACCGGGGACCCAGGCACCCGAACGGGAGGGCAGGGTCAGCCCCTCTGCTCAGCCGCTGCCGCGTTTCTGTAAGGAAAAAAAGGCTTTGGACAATTTTAATGGTGTCTCTCTGGAATCTTTGTTTTTAGAAGCCTGCCAATAACTAGCTCCAAATGGAAATCAGACCGTGTCATGCCATACACTTTATTTTTTTTCCTAAATATTCTTCTTTTCTTGGGTGTGCAGCCCCCACTCTCCTGTCCCTGCTTTCTGGCTTGTATAGCTCCCAGGTAAAATTCAAACTACAGGAGGGCACTGGCGCGTGACTTCATAAATTTATCCTTTGACTTTCACTGCTTCCCCTGCTGTCACAAACAACTTTTGATCTTAAAAAGTGAAGCAGCAAACCCAGCCCAATGGGAAAAAATGTTGGGGTATTTTTTATTCAGCATGATATATAGCCAAATGCATATAGCACCAGGAGGAAGCATGTCTCCGGAGTGGGACTATTAGAGATAGTTCACTATTGCTGACTGAAAAAATGCAAAGCAACGGCGGCAGTCACGCTCCGCGGAATATGACTGATATCTGAGAGTAAATTATTGTCAGAATTTGGTAATAATTTTCAAACTTTAGCTCAAATGGTTGTATGTGGTGTATATTGGCAAATGATAAGTAACAGTGCAGAACAACAAGTTACCATTGCAATTGGTTATGTATATTTTATTAGGCTTCGATTATACCTGATCTTCTCACTGAGGTACTGAAATTAAAGACAGCTTTGGATAATCATGTCCCTTTAGTCAGTGGAAAGAGCCTGGCAGGTACAGAGGGCAGCTCAGATCTGAGATGCCCAAACACCCATCTGTAAGTTGGGAAAGATAAATCTGGTGCATGCCCTCCCAGCCACGACTCAAAATGCCGTAGTTTAAATCATTTTAGGACCAATCTTTTCTGCTTTGGGATTTCCTGTGTTCAGAGGATTCAGGGATTTAGTGGAAGCTATTAATAAAGAGAAGTCTGAAGGTCAAAAACCCCAGAAAATTTGATCAAATCATAGAATTATAGAATTATAGAATCATCTGGGTTGGAAGGGACCTTTAAGATCATCGAGTCCAACCATTAATCTAACACTGCCAAAGCCACCGCTAAACCATGTCCCTAAGCACTGCATTTATCCATCTTTTAAGTACCTGCAGGGATGGTGATTCCACCACTTCCCTGGGCAGCTTGTTCCAGTGCTTGACAACCCTTTTGGTGAAGAAAATTTTCCTAATAGAATCATAGAATCTATGTATATCAGGTATATCCTGCACATTTCATATATCCTGCACATTTCATATATCCTGCATATGTTTTTCCCTTCAAGAATGAGGGAGAGGCTCAGGCCCCAAAGAAGTGTCCAGTATGTGCTGGAGGGGTAAGGTAGAAGCTGTCAGGGCAATGACAGCTGAAGCTGTAGCTGTTTTGGAGGAAGGTGCTGGTGTGTGATGCTCTGAGCATAGCAGTGTCCTGCTTCGGGATGGTTCTAACATCCTCTTGCCCCTTGTGCTCTGTCAGCCTTTGATTTCTTCTGCCATGGATGAAGCATGGATGGGAATGGCCAGCTGATGTGGCCCAAAGTGTGCTTCCCAGAGAAGGGATCTAGCCTATTTACATGCTTTCATCTTCTTCATACAAACCAACTGAAAATAGAGGAAAATACTTTGGAATCCAGTTATTGTATCCTGTGAGAATTTTATCTGTGTAAAGTCACCTCTCTAAACTGAGCAAGACATTTTCATCCCCACCTACACAGCTTTTTCACTGACCCTTCAAGTTCACCAGACTCAAATTCTTGGGTTTTAATGATTCTCCACAGAGTCCTACCATATTTGCTGTAAGTGGTTTCTTTTGTGTGCATCCTCAGATGAATAAATGCGGGACACAAGCTCCTGTGTGGCTGTCGCTGAAGTCTGAATCCCTGCCGGTTCCCGGTGAGAGCAAGTGGCTCACAGCCTGTGCTACCTGGCAGGTCTTCTTCGGGGGCACCAAGGACTGCTGTTTGTTTCGGATACCCATCGCCGTCAGGAACTGCGGTGAATTCTTTGTGTATCTCCTGCAGCCTACTCAAGGATGCATGGGCTACTGCGCAGAAGGTGAGGATCAGTAAAGTATTTATCAATGAGATTGCATATGCCTCTCTTGCTGTGTGTTCAAAGGTCCTGGTATTGCAATGCACATCTTGGTGACCTTGCAAGTCAAGCATCGCTCCCAGTGAGATGCAGACCGTGTAGAAAATAAATCAGCGGCGGTCCAAGGTGTTCCTGAGGAATAGCTATTATTACCTCTGCAAAATGTAATCTGGTGTGTATTACTGAAGTGTTCTTTGCTTGGTTACAGTTCAGATGTAACCTTTCCTACTGTCTTTGGCTCCGCTTTGGCTTGAAGTTGCACAGCTAGCAAGCGGAGGCGTCTCGGTTTTATTGAGGCACTGTATCCAGGATACTGTATCTAAGGTCTGTTCTTATCTTCAATAATCCACTATCCCCCCAAAAAAGATAATTCTGAAACTCTGGAAGGAAAAAAACCCAAACTGATAACATCTTTTTCATGACATTTATATAATTACTCTCGTCAGAAATAATTTTCAGCCTACTACAAGAGATCTAACCTCTGTTCGGTAGCTAGGAAACAAAGGAATAGCAGAAAGCAATTGCTCACTCAGTTAAACCTTCTGAACTTCGGAGCATGTTCAGGTGCATATAGATTTAGTCAGAAAAGACAGTTTTTTCTCAAAAGGAAAAAATACCTTTATACTTTCCTTTCAGCATTTTTGGACAGAGACATAACACACAGAGAAACTAGGGTTATCACCTTTCAATCAGGCAAAATTCAAGCTTAAATAAATTTTAGAGAGAGAGATATCTATTTTCTTATCTTTATCAATATTTTAGCATTTCCACATGAAGAAGAGGGAGGAAAAAAGGCTCAAAGAAAGTGAGATTGATTCACTATTTGAAATAAAAAATATCCATTAAAATATATGAAACTGCTTTTTAATTTCCATGATTCTTTCTCAGAAATGACTTTTTAACTGAATACAGTCATTTTCTAGTTTAAGCTTGTCTTTTTTAAAACTATATGTTTCCACTACCCTTGTTTGAAGAATTTTTCACCAATACCTATTGGGTGATTAGATTTGTCCTTTCTGTTAATCCATACTTCTTTAGTAAAGTGAATCTGCCCGCATTTTTCATAAGAGAAGGTTTATTCTTTCCCATCTATCCCAAACCAATGACTTTCTGCCTTTTTCTTACCACTGCTGTTGAAGCTTTCACCTTTTTGCTAGGCATTTCAGCGAGGTCCAGCTCTCTCAAGTCTTTAACTTCCTGTCTCTAGGAGGTTTTCGCAGTATCATGTATTGGATGGAAAACACCCAGAGCTGAAGGTTTTTATTGGGGGTTGTTAACTCACCATCTTAAATTCAGCTCTGAACATTGTACCACAGGAGCCTCTGCACAGCCCCAGAGCCGGGTCCAGCTGGCACCGTCACGGCTTCTTGCTGTGGTTGATTCCTCAGCCCCATCCTCTAGAGGCTTGGGAACAGGACACCGGTCAGCACTTCTTAGCTGCAAAAGAAAATGAATTTAAAGCTTCATAGCTTGGCAGAAAGGACACAGCTGGGAAAAGAGGCGTGCGTGCTTGCAATTCTGCTCACATCCTCCCATGAGCTGCTCACCTAACTTTGTCCTTCTGGAATAATTTCCTGCAGAAAGTCATGATGTGTGCCACAGTTTGAGGCAGCATCCCTTAGAAACAAAAGAGAAAAAGATATAAACAATTTATTCATATTTTACGTAACTTGTTTCTTTATTATAACTCTTGTTATTTGCCTAGGACAGCTGTTAACATATTGGTTCTTCATTCTGCTGTAACAGCCTCATACCTTATTCTCTTGGGCTTCCATAATATTTTCTACATTCTTCCAAAGAAGTTACTTCATTTATCCTTTCAAAGCATCTGAAGCAGCTTCATGTTCCGTTTGAGTTCAGCTCTCTGGAGATGAAAGAATGTCACCCTACAGTATTATACATCTTTTTGTTTCTACTTTCTAGGTGAGTTTAACAGGAAGAAAAGTTTTGGACTTCATTACCTGTTGAAGCCTATAGAAAGCAGGCTGTATTTTTAGAACAGTGGCATTATTCTGGGCAGAGGGAGACTATATTGAGCAGACTTAGCCTAGGTACATCCCAGAACAGCCTGGAAAGGATTTTCACAGCATGGCAATATGGGCTGGGTGCTCCCTGAGAGTCAGTTTACCTCTGCAAAATAATTATTTCTCATATCTCTTCCATACTTATTGCAAAACTTGGATCAAAAGGCTGTGCTTCAGGGAAATGCAAAGCTGATGGCCTTTGCCAGAGTAATTAATTTGTAGTAATCCGAGTGCTTCATTTCAATAACATTTCTCTTACTGCAAAATAATAAAAAAAATACCACAAAAAAATAGGTCAAATATTACAACAACAATGGGTAGTCAGTACACAACTAACAATTTTTACATTTAATATGAAATACAATTTCTTACTTACATAGTTAATAATCAAATCACAAGAACATAAAATGTAGCATAATGTTGAAATCTTCTTGTTGGGTGAACAATTGTACTATCAAAAGAACATTTTGTGCTACATCCTTCTTTTGTTTCCTTCTTCCAGACAAACTCACAAGCCTGGCTTTGCAACCAGCGATAACTCCTGAGCTTGTGCACGGTCGCATCCACCTGAAGTGCTCTTACAACCGCCTCTCCTCAAAGCTGCCGCTGCAATACATGGTGGTCTGGTCGCGCCTGTCCACCCCTGGCAAGAAAGAGCAGATTCAGCGTGACACCACCCTGCAGTCATTTTCCTACATCGAGATGAACGGCATAAATCTCAGATTGGGAGACACGGTAATGCCACCCTGCCTTCAGCAAAAAAGGTCAAACATGCAGGGGGATCAAATCCTTTTCTTAAATCTTTGTTGTGTTTTTATTAGTGCTGCTCCTTGTTTATTATACTTACAACTACTGCAGAAAAGAAAAAAAAACAAAAGCTGAAATTGTTTTGCAACACGATTATTAAACAGCATTTACCAGATTCAGGATCTGTAACATTTATTTGAATCCCTGTGAGTTCACGGAAGCTATCCATTTTACTATTTTCTAAAGGCAACTTGAATCTTTGCACTTACTTTACAGCTTGAATGCCATGAAGTTGGTATGAGTAGTAGGTACATGCGCCTGAGCCAATTTGCGCTTAGTACTTTTTGTATCTTGCAGCAGCGAGAATTTGCAGTAGAGGCAGGCTCAGCTATATGCACTCAGTAATTTTTATACTCATGGACCAGAGACACAATAACATCTTTTCACAGAAAAGAAGGACGGTGCATTTTAATATAGAGGGAGGTTTATTTTATGGTCTTTTTCATGGTGTTCTGCCTCTCTGATTCCAAATTCTTGGTTCAATAGCATACTGAAAGATAGAGTTCATTACAAAACAATCTTTAAGAAGTATATTTGATGGCTTACATAGCAACACAGATCTAGTTTCAACAACAACAACAAAACAGAAGCCAATACAAGATGTGAAAAAAATTGACTTGTGTATGAATTCATGGCCTTTCATGGTCTAGAAAGAAGACTTTTAAAGTTAAATTAGGTTCATAACTTTTATAGGCAGAGAGCCATTAGTGATGCTACAACGAACTGAAAGAATAAACAGGGATAATGTCCTTGTGTTAAAAGTAGGTTGGAAATAGTCTTGGCATTTTGCAGCTCTTCTTTGAGATATTTAAGATATTTAAGAAATGTGAATAAGCTTTTTTCAGTTCTTGAAAGGATGAGTCATTTATAACAGTAGCACAATCCAGACAGTTTTTCCTCATTTATCCTCGTAATTTTGCCTCCTGAGTTCAGAATCTGACTGATGCTGCCCTCACTTATACTATAACATGAGGCAATTCCGCCAGTTTAAGACAAGTTTATGTTACGAGGAGATATTTTCATCAAAACAATTTCACTTGCAATCACTTCAAATCTAGTTTAAAAAATCCTGAGGGATTCAGAGAAAATATAGTTCTGTTAACTAGTAGCATCACCAAATCTTTATAAGACCATTTTTATTATATTAAGTTTTCAGTAAGCCCTTCTTTGTCCTCTGCTGAAACTACATGTTTAATTTAGTGGGTTTAGTGAGGCTAAAATGTTCTCTTCCTTGCTAGATTTCTTTAAAGGTCTTCATGGCCTATTTGACTAATTATAATTATCCATAAATCATCACTGGTGAAAACTAAGCAATGAAGCCTCAGCTGTAACTGGGAATTGGGTTTTACATAATAAAGATTTAAAAAAGCATTTCACCGTGTTTGCTATCCCACTCTGGGTGTCTAAGAAGAGTCACAAAGGGGCAGACTTGCCTTTCACTCCAGTGGTATAAACCTGAAGCAACTTAGTAAGCGTTGGTAGGGCCACAGCAAAAGAAAGGTGATGCCACTAAAGGCAGAGTCAGATCCCGGCTACCAAACTCCACCACACAGAGGCAGTTTATCACCTTCTTCCAGCCCATGAACATGCAGGTGGAAGGTTTTTTGCTAAGGCAGCTTTAAAGGAAAGCCAGATCCTCACTGATAAAAGCCATGTTAGAGAGGAGACAATGAATCAGGGGCACTTGCGGTTCTCTTCCCCCTTCTCTGCGCTCAGCCCAGTGGTAGCATCCCCACTGCTGAGTGCTGCCAGGGTGCACGGCTGGTTTTCAGAGCAGATTTTGTCCCCCAAAGATGCAGAATTTACAGCACTTTGAAAACTGATTGCTTTTGTTTGAAAACTGATTGCTTTTGTTTAACCTACTTTTCATCTACATGCACTTAGCCTGAATTCGGCCTCAATGTTTTTACAGTCTGAAATCAGCATCTTCTCTATTCATTCCTTGATAAAAAACTACAGCCAAGCAAAAAAGATTTTTTTTTAATCACGTCTTAGGTGATTGATATCTATGTTATTTTATATCTGTCAGAAAGTCTCCAGGTAATAGGTTAGTCACATAATAGAATACCTATTGATATATTTTAATGCGCAGTCAAACCTCAGAGAAGAGTTGAGATTTACCGGCCAACATTTCTGAACTTGTATTGACTAAACAGCCAGTTATTTTTTAATAGCCATCATGTGTGCTGTTCTCCCTCATCTTTGGGCTCCGGTTTTGTTATTTCAGACAGTAATGTTGGCAGCATAATGTTTGCAAAACTATTGCAGCCTTAAATAAATCTATAACATGCCGCTATTTCTATATAAACGCTGAAAGAAGCCTACTCCATCTTATATGAAAATTCTGGCACTCCTAAGCCTTATTTATGCGATAGTGACAGAGGTCATTTCATTCCTCGAGGCACAGCCATCTATAAATTATAGCAGCACACTGTGAGTAATGAGTTATGCTAAGAAAGAAAGGTGTTTAGAAGAAAACCGTGCAGATTTTGCTCAGCACAGCAATCCAAAAGTTCATATGGCGAGGAGCAATTGTCACCGTACATAAACTATGATGCGCATTGTAAAATAAAAAAGTTTAAGTAAAACCAGCCTTTCCGAGCTCTGTGATAGAAGTGCCCGTTTCACACAGGGCAACAGCCCTGTGCAACAGCAGAAGAATATGCCCAGCCAAAAAGACTGCAAATTAGTACCTCAGTATAGAAAATAACTAATTTTCACTCACAAGGGAGGAGGAATGACCTTTCCCCCTGCTTAAATACTAATTCCGTCCCAATCACTGGACTTGACAAAATCAATAACAGAATAGGAAGACCTGCCTGTTTGTAGGTCACACCCGAGTTTACAGTTTTTTTCTCAACCTTCAGGTAGAAAATTAGAGGCATCCCTGCAGAAACAGAGCCCTGGGTGGACTTGTACAGAGATTTTAAAGCAGAAAGGGACAGAGAAATGATGAGCAAAACTCTGCAGCTGATAAGACACCTCGCCGCTACCCTGAGAAAATGTCTTTCCTTAGTAGATGAATGACCTACAGTCAGCCTCCGCACACTGTCTGGCCATTTGGCAACTGGAAGGAGCTGCCTTCTGTATATATATAGCAAGTAGCAGAGCGACTGGAGCTGGACTTCCCGCAGTGTCAGGTCACTCTGCTGCACTGGCTCCCTCCCTTCTGCAGCCAACAGCCCATCGCAGGGAGCAATTTGTGTTCAAAAGCTTTAAGGTCTAGTTTGTTAATTAACTCAAAGACAGATTCTCCGTGCTTTCCCTTCCCACTAACCCTTCTGGAAAACCTTTCCAGAGATTTTGTTCCTTCCCCTTTCTGCAAATACCTACAGCCAGATCATTTCTTCGAACTAATGAGAACTACTTCTTTTTTTTTTTTTTCCTCTGGCTTCCCTAGAAATGCCAGCCTCCAGCTCTGCTCATCCTTTGCTCTTTTCATCAAGGCTGTAAACCACAGCTCCCTCCCTCCCTCCCACACTCCCCAGCTCCCAGCAGAGCGACTCCTCGAGGCTTTTCTAACCCCAGCCCATTAGCGTTTAATAGAGCAGACAACAGAAGCTCGGAGGCTTTGATAGCCATCGCAAGACACCCTTTTCCTTGGCATGATCGATTCCCTGCCCAGCCCTTCACCTGCAAGCCATGAGGGTGGCTAAGTGACTCCTACCCTTGCAGCCCCAGCCTGCCTTTTGACATGGGTAATGTAGCTAGGAGGGTAGATCCAATCCTGGAGTAAATAGAGTTAATCATCCACAGCTTAAGCACATGCACCTTATGAGCAGCATGCCGACTTCCCTGCCCAGTGAATGGGAAGAAGTGGATATTCCTAAACGGTACCCGATGTGGAGAAGGGAGCTTCCCACAGGTGGCCAAACTAAATTACTGACTGGAGCAGCGTCCCTGAATTTCCACACCTTTCAGGAGACTGGATGTCCAGCTCAGGAAAGTGCTTCCATCTACTTTTTAATCCAGATCTTCAAGTCCTACTCAGATGTACCTGGCTGTATGGAGTCTTTGAAAGATCACTACCAGTAATAGTAAATATTTCAACTTTAAACCATCACTGTTGTCACTGCGGGGCCTCTGGCACTACAATACAGCTCAAGTGCTCGCTGGAGGGATAGGAAATGGGTAGCTGATCCTCCCAGCTGAGTTCAGTGTCCTGCCCTTCCCAAGGGAGCATCCCGGCCCCAGGGCATAGGCTGCACTAGGAGAGGAAGCAGGGACTGCAGCCAGGGACCAGCACGTGCATTTGCTTATTTTCTCCGGTGACTGTTTAGCTAAAACACAGCCTCAGTCCTGATGGGCAGACCCAAAGCCAGTACTCCTATCTGCCAGCTCTCCCGATTTTGAGGACAAGTGTCGTTGCCCCTGGGACGCTGTTGAGATGCGTGATGGCATCATTTCTGCCAGGGCTTTGAGAAGCATGCAGCTGAGGTTGGCCTTTCTGAGAGCTCCCGAAATTACCTGGCAAACCTAGGAGCCTTCACCGGTGCCTGACTGAAGAGCAGGGATGGATTTTGGTCACAAAACAAGTATCTCCTGTTTGGACTTCGGGAACCCAGCCCCTTATCTGAGCATGGCTGGGAGAGGCTGATGAAACTGGAGGCATGGCCATGCTGGATGTGCCAGCAAGCATCCCCCTCTACTACCCCACCTCTGCGCACGCCGCCTTTGAAGATGACAACAAACTTGAACGCAACTTTCTTTGAGCTTTTCTGTCTCTGCCCTCAGCCCCACGTTTCTCACTACATGCTCAAGCTGCCACAGATGATCCCTGCCCTACATTCAGAAGTAATTAGGGGCACAGAAAAGGGTGAAACAGGAGGTGGTTTTGTGTTTGAAATGAGTATAAGCACCTAATTTGGGGGAGCTTTGGATTCTGTAAAAAAACCCACATTTTGATGTGCAAGTTGCTAGAGGGAAATTTGCCGGGGATGGTGACAGGTCCCAGGATTAAAATACTCTCCCAATTGTTTCCCAGATCTACCCGACCCCCACCAAATTAATGACTGCATTCTGCTTCTTTTAGCTAAGTATTCTACTCACAGGGCTCACAGCAAAGTGAGAAAGAATCTGACTGATTCCACTTAAGGCTGGGAATCTGCTCCAACACACAGGAAAGGAGAAACTTCTTAGGTACCAGGGCCTTTTGCTATCAGGATTTTGTGCCTAAAAGTAATTTTCCGCCCTGTGGGGAGATCTGTTGGTGTACAAAGGAAAGGGAGCAGCCCACGACCAGAAGCAAACTGGTCATCCTGTCCGAGGGCACCCTTATATTTCTGTCTCTTTAAAAGGGGCAATGAAAAATTATAATTTGATTTTTAACAGATTCGATGAGTTTGTAGAAAAATACTGCCTAAACTGTCACGGCCATCAGCAGATTGCTGTCAGTGCTGCTTTTATCTCTTTGCTTTATAAAGGCTGCATCCTGAGATGGGGCGGGGTGGGGGGGAGAGAAGAGAAAGAAAAAGTTGATTACTGAACTGGAGAAAAAGAGCTAGTATTTAGCTGAAGGCAAAAAAAACTCCTCGGAGTGACTATCATAATAATTATGTGACAAACTGTCAACCTGTAGCTCAGTAGCCGATGAACATATCTGCTGATTGTGAAGTGAAGTGTGCACCTAACAAGGTAAAGGCACTACAAGGAGAGGAATGATATAAAAGACAGAAATAAAATGTAACTCATGATGGCTGTCCATACATTTTGAATTTGCAAAGTTTGTGCTCATCTCCAGAAGTGCTGAAGATAGAACTGGAACAGACTGATAGTCTAAGAATATCGCAGTGTATCATTACAGAGTAATCTTTGATTTTAGTGTTCAGTGCTTTATCAATAAAATATACTTCTAAAATATATATGTGAGAAAATACAATGCTTGCAGGGAATGAGGCTGGGTTCTGACATTTCCCAGGATGTCACTTTGGGGAAGATCACTGGGAGATGCCTCTGTCAGTGCCGGGCATCCTCATGCACAACCCTGCTGCCTCTCATTACAGTCCCCTCCTTGGCAGGAACACTCCACGTGGCATGCTCAGAGGGATGTCTCACTGTGAATATTTTTGGTAAAAAGCATCAAAGCCAGAAGTGCAAACAGCTCGGCAAGTGTAAATATAGTATCTGCAATGCAGGTGCATTGGATTTTGCTCAATGAGAAAGAGGAAATTTTCTCCTTGAGAAAGAGAATTCTTCAGTTTGGAAGAAACTCATGACTTGATGGTAATGAAGAGAGACCTTTAGGATGGTAAAAGAAATAGTCCAGAGTGCTACGCAACTCATGCCCATACCAATCTGGGAATATCTTGGTTTTGAGCCTGTTTCGTTGCCACTGGTCATGAGAGTTGTGCCTGAGCCAGCAGGTGAGAGCTACCGAGAGCAGCACGGATGGTGAGGAGTGCTGGAAATTCCATCCAAAGGAGTTTATCACAATGGAAAATAAATTAGATTGGTCCAATTCCTCCTCATGGGTTACTTGAGGCTTAAAAAAGGCAGTAGCTATAAATATGCCATCTGACTATTTGGAATTGATTTAGTATGTCACAATCTGTTACTCCATTTCCGAGAAAAGGCCAAAAAAAAAAATTCAGAAGTACAGTTTCAAAACCTATTGTCGTTTGCTTTAAGGAAAATTTCTGTAGTTTAATCTTATGATCCTAGAAATGATGTTAGCAGTTTGGGTTTTCTGAAACCAATGAAGCATTAAGATGGCAGATGGTGTGCGGGCTCAGAAGAGATAAAGGTTACGTGACTGTGCTAGGAATAAAACATAAATGGCCTGGTACATTGTGTTTGGTGGTGGGCTTTTTTTGTTTTAGGGGAATTTTTATTTTATTTTATTTTTTACAATATAAACCCTGTAGGCACATCTGTATCATCTTTTATAATGCAATAAGAAAAAAAAAGAGCTTCTTATATTGCTGACACAGTTTCTGAGACCGGATGACTGTCAAGCTAATTAAAATGAAAAAAACTGCTTAGAAACATGGTACAGAGAGAGGATATTTGATCCAGTGGACAGACTGAAGTCTGGGATCCCAAGGGCTAATGTCCTAATCCTGACAGTAACTTTTATGAACAATGTAATTCTCTCTAATTAAAAGGAGTTAATATCACTAACCAAGGTGTTTGAAAAACTGCAGAAGAAAACACACTGTAAGCATTCAATGTTATTAATTGCTGAGACAGAAGCCATATTTCTTTGCTTATTAAATGCATCAAAACTTCTTCCAAATCTCAAGATTTATGCAAAAACATTTTTAAAACCTAAACCCCCAAATCAGTTTCAACAGTAGAAAAAAGCTTAACAGCTCTGATCAAGAGGAAGATGCATAATTATATGAACTTTCTTCAAGAAAAGCTATAGCATATGCTGTTTATTTATTACAGGTCTTTTGCACTGTCACCGCTTTTACGAGGGACGCTCCTGAGCAGCAGTCGTTGCCTGGAGAGAGCAAAGGTTTCTATGCTGGGATTAAGGTAATGCCGATGGTCCTGATTTATAGACTTGGCATATCCCTAGGGAATATTTATACATTATCTGCCATGCTCTGAAAAACAAGTCACGGAAACATAAGCCTTGATCGTCATAACCAGTGCTGCTTTTATGTTCACTTTGAGAAAATGTCTTAATAAATTATATGGCTTTCAGTCTGTTTGTAAAACGTCCTAAAGTACCCATCAGCACCCTGTGCAGGTGTTGACACTAATGCACCATAAAGAATGTTCAAAACTACATCTTCTAGTAAATACACCCCGAAGTACTCTGGTGGTTATGTAAAATGGGAAGACACACCTACAAGGCTGCAGATTTTCATTGTACTTAAACCAGAAGAAAGCGAAGAGAAAAACTGGTTTTTATCCATCATTTCCTTATGGTCAAGCACTGCAAAAACCAAATTGCTGAAGATAAATTCACACTGAGTGCAAAGAACAGGTCTAATCCCACTCAAGGATTAGACTATTGGTCTGGCAGTCCAGGAGAATTTGAGATCTTCTGGGCATCTAAACTTCACGCTTCCGTGAATGGTGTTTGAAAAATCTGGCAACCCGTTCTGTGTGACATTTGAAGAACAGTTTTGGCTTTTTTTGGAAATGTCAGGATTTCCCAAGGAATGGAAATTCCTGTTTCTGACTAGCCCCGAGTGCTCTTTCTGCTCTTGCCCCAGGAGAACGGACAGAAATGGCACAACCTCAGCTCTCTCCCTGGCGCACAAGCCACCAAAGTTGTGATATATTATGTACAGAGAAATCCTTCTTCCTGCGCTAGCAGGGAAAAGGACTTGGGCAAAAGTTGCACTCACTTTGCACCTGGAGCAGAGTACAAGCGTAGAGTCTGTGACCATGTGTCCATACTTCAGGCCGTGAATATTGCTGGTATTTCTCCTAGTGCATTGGAAGAGGACCCTCTTTTAACCAGGGATATTAAAAATTAATAAATTCTATGGTATCACACTATTTTCAGTCTTAATAAAAACCTGTTTTGAGATTAGGAGATGAGAAGAAATTAGACACTATATCTGACCTCTGCAAACATTTTCTTAATTGCCAAGAATGTTAACGTATTTTAACAATTTCACCTTATAAAGTTGAAGATCATTACTACAAAGATTATTATTATTATGAGGATTATTATGAAGATTACTATTATTTTACAAGCAATTATGTCTTTTCATAATTGATTAAAAACACTCAAAATTTTATAAATATCTGTGTTGCCTAATTAATCTGTCAAAATGATCGTCTTATTTCCAGTTTTTACCAGAATCGTTACAAATTGCAGAGGACGGCAAAGAGCATGTGTTGACCATTCTGAGCACTGTACCTATTGCCTGTCCTGGGCAAGATGATTCCTGTAAAATTACTTTACAGCTAAGTACTGAAGATTTGGGTAAGAGTTTTACATATCGTTTTCAAATCGATGTGATTACTTTTTCCTGTATTTATGTTATGAGGAATTCCAATAGAAATTATAAGACCTAAGTAACAACAAAGGACAGAAGCCATAAAATCAACAAACTAGGCCATATATTTGTTTATGATATAAAATAGATGATAAAATCACTCAGGTTTTTGAGAAAAAAAAAAAAATTGACTAGGAATAACCTGAATGGTGATCCTTTGAGATTTATGGATGAAATAACTGTAAGTAGAACTTATTTTAAATTCCAGGAGTATAAAATTCCATTTTAAGTTTTTGCAGCAGCAATGGTCTTAGGTAAAATAATTTAATTAATTATCAATAAGAAGCTCACCTGCAGATTTATTATTCAGTAAACCTGTACTGAAGCCTTTTTTCTTTCTTTTGCTGGCTTACAGTTTTTTTCTGACTTAATACAGACAAAAAAATCATTCTTATGCACATATATTATTTTCTTTCTAAAGGTTTTTTTTTTTACTTGAAAACATTGACAAGGTCACTTAGAAAATTCTTGCCCTTTTAATCGGTAAATGCTTTCCTCAGGTTAATTTTGTGGAATATCATGCCCAGCCAAGGGGGGCATACATATATTTATTTTCCATTTGCACTAAAAAAAACACCTAACCCTTTTTCTAACAAGGCATTCATTTCTCTTCCATAGGTGACTCAATGAGAAAAATGATTAAACATAGGATTACAGCGACAGTTTCTCTACCCACAAAAAGACAGCTCAAAAAAAAAAATATGTCTAAACCCAGATAGTTCCTGATATTTTTCCCTTTCTAAATCCCTCTCCTTTCTCTCCCCATCATCAGCCAAGTGCTTAGACAGAAGAAAAAAATCATTCAAATGGTATCATAACACAATGATCTTAAACTGAACGGCACCTTATGGTTCCAGCAGCTGTGTTGGCTCTGGTACATGGAGTACTTTGCATTTCTCCATGGCTCAGTGCTGCTCTGTTCTACATATTGCTCTTGGCTTAGAGTCTCTGCTGGTCCATCAGGCAAACATTCACTGAGCTCATGGGAATAGATTTTCTTAGATATTGAGGCAGCTAAGAACACAGGCTGGTGTGTGGTGGGATGTCCCACAGCCTCCAAGCAGCTTAGACACTTACCGTTTATGAGGATTGAATGAGAATTAGTCACAGAAGCTATCAAGGTAGATTTTTTAACTCCCAATTTCTTAGGCATTGATAAAGCCTTTCAACACCTCAGTGAGAATGACCACATGGTCCAGGAGCTCTCAAGTGGAGGAGGCTGAGTTTGATAGATCGAACTGAGGCTGACCCCTTGCCAAGGTCTTCTCCAGTCCCAAAATGTGCATTTGACTGGAAGAAAGAGGGGAGGCAAGATTTGCAGAACAGCTTTATTTTCAAGCTGTCAATGAGCTTGACATGTTGGTGCCAAGAGGTCCCGGGATGGAGGAACAACTCAACCAACTGACTAATCTTTGAACGAACTTGTCACAGAAGTGGAAAATTTCTGTTACTTTTAATCAACTCATTTCTGCAGCTTAAACTAATAATCATCTCTAGCCCTTGATTACTCCATCCTGAGGCTATTTCCTTGCATGATACTCAGGCCAATTATGATCAGTTGAGATGTCTGTATAGACTTACGGTTGAAAACCTGCTGCTGTGTGTTTGCATAACTGCATGTCTGTTTTGTGCCTTTATTGTCTGTAGGGTCCGCTAGTTTATCTGAAGGAACACTGTGGGCTTCTGAAAAACGTAATGTCGGCCACAGTGCTCTAAACTGAAAATAAAAACAACTTTAGCTGAGATTCGTTTATACTGAATAAATTAACTGACAAGCTCCTTGTCTTACTGAATCAATATAACAACACTGTTGTGCTAATTATGTAGGGAATAAGTGATAAGAAAGCTAATTACAAGCACAGAAATATCTCTCTAAGTTCAGACAATATCCTAATGAATGCCAAGGCACAGCAGAGCCACTGGAGTTCGGCTTCTGTTAAGTTTATCATTACTATTTTGACAAGATGATTTTCTTTGATTTTAAACTTTTGTTCTGGGTTGTGAGCACTGCTCATGGGGCTGTAATGGCAATAACTATTCCTCATGGAAACCTCCGATTTAATTGAATCAAGAACCTTGAAAATGAGCCAGGACTTTTCTATAAGAAGCGAGGCAGCCTTTAAGGGTTTGGTATGGAAGTAATATGCTATTAATATTTGTAGGTTTTTAGTTCAGTTCCTATAGAACTGTACATGGTTAATTTAAATTATATTTTATGAGTCTTTTCCATAAGGAATAAAACAGTGATTATTTGATCATGTTAGAAATACCATCTTAAAATACTTGAATGTCATGTCCTATAAATTATTAGGCAATTCTAAAAATGGGGAAAATTATATGAAAATTTGATACTTTCATATTAGTTTAATTCCATTGACACCATTTCTAGAAATTCGTTCTTTTCAAATGACCATTATTGGTCTAGGACAAAAAACTAAATAGCACAAACAAGAGAAGTGAACACCACTAGTCTTGCACCCAGAAGAGACCCCTTTAGGAGACGTATGATGTGCAGAGGCAGAGTTGAGTGACTTGGGTTGCCATTGCCGTATAGTAAAATCAATACCACCCACCACTTCCCTACCCATCACAGATACTTACATAGCTGGTACCACCATAGCTTGTTACTTTTCCGCATTCTTTTAGTGAATTTATCCTCACAATGCCCCTGTGAAAGATAGGAATAAAACTACCATCATTTTACAAGTTGGAAAGTAAAGCACAATAACCTAGCTAAGCCAAAAATACAAATAGATATCTGCTGCATTTTCCTTCCTGTCACAGATCTGAAGTTCACTATAAAGTGACTCAAGAACCCTCCCTTTCCAGATCAAAAATTCTGTTTATTTTAAATTAAATAATTCCCAGCAGATACCTCCTTATAATAAAGCTAGTGAAAGATAAATGTTTTCCAGAAACACAGACTCATCTCTTTCTTTGTCATGAGAACTACTCATCTTCATTCCCTGGCCATGGACCCATAAAGATAAGACTGTCATTCCAGAAATATTAGCACCTGTGGAAAGAAAAGCACCGCTGAGTTTTAGTAAACTGTCTGCTGCAGAGGGGGGGAAAAAAAAAAGCACTGTAAAATGTGCCGAGAGATGCCAGATTGAGTCAGTCACAACTGCCTTCATGCAAACCCCATCTTGTTTCAAGGCATGTGTATCCTGGAATGTGAAACATTTTTGTCGGATGGTAAACAGGGTATGGGCAACTGTTTGGATAACTCTTGTCAGACTCGGTGTTTGTGTTCATTTTAGATAGCCAGTTACTGGGGTCCCCAAACATTGCCCTTTCGGCATGCCAGGTGGATCTGCTGCGGGCGCCCTGCTCGGAAAGCAGCTGTGCAGCAGCCGCACTGACAGTGACGGCCGTGACAGACTTTGCTCAGGATGGGAACCGTGTCAGCCGCATCCGAGCTGAGCCAGTCGGACAGAGAGATTTGCTTTGGAGGGCTTACACACCAAAGGATGTGAAGGTCAGCTCCTAAAATAACGTGGAAAATGTGTCAAATTTAAATGGGAGGTTTCATACTGCAGAAAACAACGATAAGTCTTAACCATATAAACATTTGGGGACCGCTGTCAGCAGAATAAACCAAAACAGCCTCCTTATACATCAAGAAAATTGACATGTAAAGCCTTTTGCTTTAACAGATTTAGGTTTGATTATTAATCAGCACATAAGTACGGCTGAATGCTGGATTACAGACGTAACCAGGCGAGTTTGTGTATGCTGGAAGAGGAGAGGCATAACCCAGGTGAGAGAATTAGCACCTTTTTGAGAAGGAGGGAGAGGCAAAACTGAGGGTTTGGAGAACAGTTTCTGAAAAAGCAGAGGAAAAGCAGTGCCTCAGTAATGAGAAAGGGGAGCTGGACTCAGCAGCACTGTGTTCAATTTGTGACTGTGCCAGGAATCACCAGGACACCTCCGATGATACACGCGGCTGCTCTGTCCCTTCATTTATCCCTGTACAAAATGTCCAAAATAAAAATAATAAGAATCAATCAGGGAGGCAAGCCATGCTTTCCCTGCCCAGAAAGGAGCGTGGCAAGCAGGGACCAGCCCGTTGTCTGCGAAGTTGTTTCAGGGCTTCGGCTGGGAGGTTTGAGAACCGTAATCCCACTGCCCGAGAGAATAAACCAGAACGTGGATTCGACTCAGCTAAATTTCTCAGAGCAGTGGCACATCCAAGCTGGTGTATTTTAAGTAACGGAAAACAACCTCCCAATGAAATCTATAAATTCACTGCCCTGATTTTTGCAGATTTGCTCATAAAAGAATGAGATTAAACCGGACTAAAAGAATTTTTGTCTTCAAAGGTAAAATTCCAAGCACATGACTATATCCCTTCCTCTCCAGCATAGGCTTCTTTTAAACTTTTTAAGATTTTTAAATCAGAAAGGGCAGCTAATTCCATGTATTACACTCACATACCCATATTTTTTCTTGAAGTTACAAATGCTTCCATTAAAATACGAAAATGTAGCAAGTGTGAAATGGAATTAATCAATTTTAATAATAAATGCTATCTATCTCGACTAAAACTTGATCTATGGAAACATAATAGACATTAGCTTCCCTCCCTGTAATTTCCCCATTGCTGCCTTGCAGTTAATTAGAGGCATTAATGTAACACAGTTCCTGCAACATATCAAGGAAAAATCCATATATGAAAATCCACATAATCTTTAGTCCTTCAGACTTGTTCAAATATTTTTGATTTATCTGAAAATTGAGTGGAAATGGTGGGCAGAACATCCTGACACATTCAGACACCCGATAAAGTGGATTTCTTCAGAAAACTAAGACTGCCCAACAACTAGGACTTGCATTCTTTGTTGTTGTCATGCAGGAAAAGAGCGGAGTCAAAAGGGCCACGTGGATTTGTTTGTGTAAAGGTTTTACTTAGGAAGTTTGCGGCCATGGAGAAAGTGGGAAAATTCTGAGACACTTCTTTATATCTCACTGTAGATGCAAATGATACAATTGACCTCAGATCAAAACACTGTTCTGAGAGGTGCTCAGTTTTTCTGTCCTCAAGACCACCACTCTAATAGTATGCCAGACACCAGTGGGTGTCTAAGCAATGTCTCTGTGAGATGGTTAAGGGACATTTTGAAACACAGATGATGTATTGCCGCAGGTGAAGAATTTTGTCAGGGAGTGTGGTTCTATCTTCACCCTCTTATTCATTTATTTAATTTCACCACTGTTCCTAAGAGCAAAGTTCTCCTTTGTCACTAAAAGACCTCACAAAGATATAGCGGCCATTCTTCTTCCCCACTCCGTGGATCATGACAGAACTAACTAGATTGCACCTCTGGATTTCTCATGTGCAAAGAGCGAGCAAAGAATTAACAGCCCTGGCCAAGAAATCAGCCTGGCAGGCTGGACATGGGAGAACAACGATTCCTCATCACTCCCACCAGCATGACTAGGAGCTCTTCATGTTGCAAATCTCTACACAACCCAGAGTTGCATTTCTGAGAACCGGATAGCAGAGTATGAAAAAACACCATCGTGACCTTGTCTGCAACCAGCCTGTGCCCCAGTAAACAAGAGATGATACAGCTGAAGGTCTCTGTTGCTGTAGTAGATCCTTTTCTCTTTTATTCACACGCTTAAAGCAGACAGCTCCAGCAGCCGGATTCGGGCCCTTGTCGCCAGTACCCGATCAATAACCTGAACATCAAATGTAAAAATCAGCCATTCAGATGCTGTATCAGGAAATTTAAGGTCAAATCAGGGGACAGACAGTGACTACTACTAAAATATGCTAATGCTACTTAATTACAGCGTACCTTATACCATACTTCAGGCATTAAAATCAGTACAATTTAATGAGCACTCTACTCTCTTGATAATTTCAGTGAATGATCTACTTCTTAGCCAAAAATTTTAATAAAAAAAGCTTCACTTTTTACCGGATAAAGAAAGACAGTGCATTACATCAGGTGGAATAGGAGCACTTTGAACTCCCTCATTGCATGTGATTAAACTCCATTGTTTGAAAGCAAAGCCTATTTTGTACCCGTTCGCAATCATGTTTTAGAAGTCAGATTTTAGTTTGTACTTGACACATGAATCCTGCCCCTAATGTTTTGTGAGGAACAGTAATGAAGAAAAACTGCTGTGTAGACTGTATTCATTACACATTTCATTTTAACTAGGTCACAGTTCGAGACCTCCCAACAGGGAACTGCTACTCTTTCACTGATCCACACATTATCACATTTGATGGATGGTGAGTATTCTACTTTGAAATAATTTGGCTCAATTACTGCAGTTTTCTGTTTCTGGATGTAGGATGCATTTGGTTTTACGTTAGAATATCAAAAGAGCGTTGTACTAGTTTGCTTATAGTGATTAATGTAGTACTTCAATAACATATATGGTTTCCTTCCAGCTGTTTATGCTCCTTTTAACAAAAGGACTAGAAATGGATTAATCTTGAAGCGGCAATGGGTTTGAGTCTGAATAATTTTTACACGACAAAGGTCAGATTCCAAAATGTTCTTCAACCAGAACCATCATTATTGTCTTTGAGACGTTGTCTGTACCACATGACATGTTAGCAACACCCCGGTTCCACCCAAGTGAGCAATTATGTCCCTGTAGCAGCACAGCATGTGGGGACAGCCTGCGTCCTGCCCAGCAGTTTAGTAACACCTGATGCAAAGTGATGTTACCCAAGGATGCTCTTACATTCTTCTATCTGCTTCCAGAGCTGGTTTACACACAGCTGCTTTTCTGCATGGAGCTGACAGTCATAAGCACAACCAAAAAGCCATAAAGATGGCCATCCTCTCTCAGATAAAAGAAGTCCAGAAATTATAAGCGGCAAATATCAGGGAAAGAGTGCAAAACCAAAGTTGTATATCCTCCTGTATTGTCCAGTTATCCTCCTATATTATCCAGCCATTGCTTAAAGACCTAGTGCACCAAAGGTGATACCTTTGTGTTTTAGAACCTGTAGCGTACAGAAACTTTCTTGTTAGCTTCCCTGATCATTCATGAATCTATTTACAACAGTTATCTAATATAACAGAAAGTTTTTAAAGTTTGCATCTGGAACATTTGATCCAAAGTTGATAATATTTCAGATCACATTCCAGGTTTGCCATTCTGCCATTAACCTCCTAATGGCACAGATAATGACTTTAGGTGCACAGCATCCGCATGGACTCGGCAGGCATGATATTCTAATTTTGATATCCTAATGCCTCAATTTCAGTCCATCTTGCTCTGGAGGTAACATCTGAAATGATGTCAAAGCTGGAGAAATCTGTCAATGAAATCTGAGAAAGTAAGGTAGTGGCTCCATTAAAGGTTATACATCTGCCTCAAATAAAGATTTCACCTAAACTGGGAAGCCTCAGCTAGGAGGTTAGCTCTGCACATCTAGGGCTTTCCAGTTTCCCTCCTGCTTTGCTGAATAGCACCTATAATATGGTCAGGCACTTGTTTCATGCAAGTTTGGTAGCTGTGGAAGAGCCACAAGAGGTGCAAAGACATTCCCACGGTATCTGAAATTATTTCAACTCTGGGATATTAAACTAGATTAGAATATTATTTCAAAACTCTCTATACGTTTATATTCTAAAATATTCCCTTCTGATTTAAGACTAAGAACGGACAGTGATCTGCCAGGTTCTTGTGTTTGGGAAGTCATAAGGTACTGAAAAGTGCTGAAAAGTGCCTCTTGGAATGGGGGAACACGCTCAACCATGTAGCACATTTTTACATAGCTTTCATGGGAAAAAAGGTTTAAAATAAAATAAAGCATTTTTATTTGAATAACTCATTTTGCAACCCTGTTACTGACAGCGCACAGAAATGCTTCTAAGCAATTTATGACTCTATTTGAGCACAGGGATTTTGGAAAAGCCGGTCCTGTGGCACCCTGTCTCAGGGTTGCACAGCCTTGAAATGGAAAAATCCCAGGATTAGCTTGGCCCCACAATAATGGCATGATTCTTCCTTGTGGACAGATGTTCATAACTGCTCTGTCCAGTGTAGCTTTAAATGAGCCAAGTTGATGGGGCTCCACCATCTCAATAACTAAGTTATTTCACTAAGATAAATCACTTCTTGATATTCAGCCAAATTTCTTACCCATCATTTCACAGTCTCATTACTCCTACTTATATTCCCATTTATTATTGTAAATAATTTCTCTTTCAATTATTATAATGATTATGCCACCCTATTACACATCAGTTAAGCAACTTCTCTGTCTGCCTATCCAAAAAAAATGTTAACACATTACCAAAAGATTTTAAAGCTCTGTATTTAAGGAGCGGGAATGCAATTCCTGCTTCGTTCCTGATACAAACCTATAACCTAAAGACAAAGGCTGACACAGAGGTATGGCACTGAAACATTCTTCTTTGGTCATGAACGGGTACATGGCGGGAAATTGTGTTTGAAATGAGGTGCACGTTAGGTATCGTGAATAGAAGAATTGTACAAAAAACTTGTGGGATCAAGTAAGAAACCATACGAGTGTCCCTCAATAATAAAAATGTATCAGAAAGAGACCAATCTGCAGATTGTAAACAGCAAAGCAAGAGAGGAGAAAAAGCTAAGAGAAACTTCTCCTGGGGACTATGAAGCAATATGCTGAGATGATGAGTGGGAGCATCAGATCTTGGGCATCAGGAGCTACATTAACTGTAAGCGGTCAGTAGACGCATGCTCAGGTAAGAACATTACACAGGAAAGAAAAGAAACATCCAAAATTAGTCAAGAGAACAGAATGAAACAGCAGCCTTTACCCACCTCTATATGGCTACAAAGATGGCAGCAAACAAAGCTTAAAAGTGAAACTATCAAAACTGACTCTGAGATCAACAGCAGAGCATCCACCAAACAATAGAACCCAAGGAAAACCATTTGTTTCACCACAAAGCTTGTAGGTCAGCTTAGCAGGAGACAGAAGACTCTAAGATCAAAATACTGTAGGCAGCGCTGCTGTGGATGGGTGGTCATCAGTTGTCTCTTTCGTGCCCTTTCTACCCACTTGAGTCCTGGGGGTGGCTCTCTGAAGAACCGTCACATGAAAAGCAAGGGAAAGTCTGAAGATGGGGACCATTGCCAACAGCAAAACGGTGGGAGTGTTTTCTATGCAAATGGGAATGCACGTAGACATACTCCTGCCTTTCACAGAGTTGATCACCTTTTTGGACTTTCCCATTAGCAATGGCAAAGAGCAAGAAAAATGCACGGTGGAGAAAAGCAAGGATGAAAGCAGATGCAAAAAGAGAAATTGCAACTTTTTTGTTTTCTAAAATTTAAATGAAAAGCAAAGCTTATCAAGATTTAACTTAATTTAAAAGTATTGATTCCAATTATTTCTTTAGCAGATTTGTTGGAAGATTGAAAAATGGCATGAAACTCAAAAGACTGGAAGATATTTCTTTTTTGGCAGTAAAATTTTCCTACTGAAATGATCACTTTCAATGTATAGGTTGACTTGTAAGATTTGACAATAACACTTCATTTTGTAACTTGTATAGTGATGTTTTCAATGATTTTTAATCTGACATACTGAGCTCGCATTACATCTGAGGTAGTTAGCTATTCATTAGATAACTGAAATACCTAACTCCCACTTCTAATGATAACAGTCCTCTTTGGTATGCCTCTTGCGAATACATTTCTGTAGAAATATTTATCTTGTAATGGTTTGATTCTTTTGACCAAAGGAAGTGACTGAAAAATCAAAGAAGAATGTCTCATATTTTACAGTGTAAGCACAATCAATTTGTGTATATTGAAGCATAGATGTGCAATAGCGTTAATTATACCAGCTAAAATCCAGAGAGAGCACTTCCTTTTATAGCAAAGTACCTTCTAAATTAAACAAATGTGAAAGCCTGGTAAAGCAAAAGTATAGCCCTCATTACTAGTTATGGTGCATTATAAATATAAAAGCTTTTCATGCCATAAATTGTAGAATCTTAAATATGAAGTACTAGCTTAAAACTAAATATGCAGAAAATCCTTTTAAGGCAAAATATAAAAAGGGAAATATTTCTTGATTGGTGAACTATATATATCTTTCATATTATTTTGCATTTTGACTTAAATAAAAAGAAAAAAGATTTTTGAGGTTTCTCAAGCATTTACACTAATCTATCCATCAATGTTATCCCAGGGGCAATGGCACCATTTCCTGCACAATGACAAAAATCCCTCAACTTGCACAGCTTCATGCTTGTGGATGGTTTTAATGGCACTCATCATAATAGCCCACAACTAAGTCCTGGGCATAAGTAGCCCTCCTAGAGGGGTTCTTCTTTTTGATGGTCTGTAGAAGTTTATACATCTCTAAGCATCCAGTGACTGCTGAACATAACCCAACAGCTTCACTCCCTGAGAACAACCTGGCCAGTCTGTAGTGATGAGAGCTCTGAAACCAGAGGACATCCTCCAGCATCTCCCAGCGTTTCCTAGGGTCACAACTAGCATAAAATAGTTCTTACTAGCAGAGAAAGAGGGAGCCCGGAGGGACATGTCAACAAATCAAATTATTTGGTGGTGAAACTGTGGTGGAAAAACTTTAGGTGCAGCCACAATAATAACTGAAGTACAGCTTGGTGAATAGTAAGTGTACTGGGTTAGTTAATATAAAGGTACTAGTAGTAAGTGTTTACATACATTTACATTCCTTTCTGTCCCTCTGTTATCATGATCCATCAGAAATTATTCCTATAGCATCTTACTGTCATAACCAAAGACTTAGGAGCATTTTATAATTCTTGCATTAAATGCACAATTTGAGTCATGACTTCATGCTGGGACAAGAACTTGATGCATTCCTTGAAAAACAACCCAAACACATGGATGGGGAGGGAGGGAACCACTTTCCACCCAGTACATCCATTCCTACAGACTATTTGGGCAATGGGATAGGGAAGCGCACCGTGGAGGGCAATTTAGACACAAGCAGTGGTGCCAAGTTCACAAAGAACATGCAGAGTTCCCTCACACAAGAGCTCCAAAAACTCTACTTCATGCTTTTAGCACTACAGGGCTGCAATTTGATTTCTCAAATGTTGTCCAAAGAATCATTTTCACAATTACAGTTGTATACACATCACAAAAGTTTACCTGACTACATTCAATTATCCATTCAAGTAATTCAAAGGCAGCTGAACGCTTCAGTTTAGACACATTGTGGATTTGTTGTGTGCTATGCAATCTATGCCATGACTTAATTGAAGGACTCTAAGTTACTTCCAGGAGAGTTGGATTGGGTCCACTGTCAATGCTTATTAAGCAGTAAATAGCTCCTATAACTGCAATGGTATTTGTATGGATATGCTAATACAGTCTTATTTACTGGATACAGCTAATTAGTCTGGGTACAGCCATTCTGATGCATTATTTTACATCAGGCTCTCTTTCCTTCCTTTATCACCTTTCCTTCTAAGGTCAGCCTGTTGCCCAAAACTGTGGAAGGTGATTCTCATAAGATATCCTGTCTCCTCTGTCTTGCTTGTGAAGATGTCCAAACAGAACTAGTACTTGATGTTAAAAGAGATTATCTATTTTTTATGTTGTCCTTAGTTCTAATCAATCTTAACAACAGCTTCTGCGCAGTGTACTTAGGATTTATGCACCTGATTATCTGATTAGAAAATAAGATGAGACAGAGCCGTTCAAAATCTTATCGGTTTATGGCCAACTTCACTAAGTTTTTCAAGATGAAAGATAAAGTCAGATATGTTTTCTAGCAGAGAAAAGCAGTTGGAGTTTAAATTCTTACTGTGTTTTAGTCTTCATACCTTTCTATGGCTTTTATTCTGAAGAGAAATAAAATGCAGATATATACATGCTAAGAATACTTGGTTCTTTAACCATTTGTTCCTCTGTATAGGAAACATGAGACTGAAAAAATATTGATACTTGTATGACAGAGCTTAAAAATAAACCCTTTATTTAGTTGAGGTGTTTTATACATTCTTTTTTAGATTTTCTTTTTTCATTGTAGAAAAAAATAATGTTTATTATTGTAAGCTTATAGCTTAGTTTTCATATAAAAATGGATTGATAAAAAAACACATTTAAAACTAAATGCAGTGCCTTCAAAGAAGGCAGAAGCAGCCATCACTTTTAAAGATGGCAGCTGTTGGCTTGTGTGAAGATAACTCCAGCAACATATGTAAAGTATGCAGCTAGTGTTTTCTTTATTTTATCCATCACATTAGAATAAAATAGAGAAGAATGAGACAAGCTTATGGAGTGAGAAAACAAAGGACAAGTAGAAGAGGGTGCTCTCACAGGTCCATGTTGTGGAAATCCAAGAGGCTGCAGCCGGGAGGAGTTTTACCTGGCTCGTGCCGAGAGCAAACGCCGGCAAAGTTATTCAAGTTATTCTGCTTGTGGCCTCACTTAGATGGAGGAAGGACTTTTTGTACAGAGAAGAATTAAAGTCCCAATTTGTTCAACACACTGCAATGTGCTGATTGCCAACTTGTTTAGAGTGAAAGTTGTGCTTACAGTAAAGTTCTTGAGGGGGGGGAACTAACTTCATTTTTCAGGTTTTCAGTAGAATCCCCGTTTTTCACATGAAGTATTCACCTAGCCACAGTCAGTCTTGTAAAAGTTAGTGATTAGTCACAGAAGAGGTGATTTGAGCACTGATTTTGCTTTGAAGAATATCATGCTGTAAAGCATCCGGTTAGAACCAAAACATATTTATTAAGGCCTGGAGGCAGGGATTTTTTCCCATTTGCTTTTTATCAAATGTTTATCCTTTTTATCCATGCCCGTTGCCATAGCAGCAGCTGGGCGACAGCTACCCGCTTTTCACATGAATTCTTATGCACTTCCCTCTAATAACTGCGACAGCGTTCCCTTGCTTACGGTGCCGAGGAAACGCTTCCCTGCGTGTTGGTTTTTCCCTCCTCCAAGGCCAGCCACCGCGTTGGCCTAATTAAAGAGCGCTGTTGTACGAGTACCAACAAACAGCCGTCACAGGTGGATGCTCAGGGTCTCTAAATCCTCTTTTTTGTTTGTTGCTGTTTAGGCGCTACGATAACTATAAAATCGGCACCTTCCTTTTGTGCCGGAGCATGTCGCGGGTGTTCGAAGTGCACGTGCGGCAGTGGGACTGCGGAGGCCACCGCTCCGCCACCGCCTGCAACTGCGGCGTAGCTGTGCGAGAAGGGGGTGACACCGTGGTGCTGGACACCTGCAATGGCCATTTTCGGCAGAGCAGACCCCAGTTAGCCATCAAAAGCACTGAGGCATCACCACATGTCAAAATCCTAAAGTCCTACAGAGGGAGAAAAATAACAGTACGTGGATATTTGAGGACTCTTGTTGTTGTTGTTGTTCTTAAAAAATGTGACTTTAATATTCCTGAATTATTAATGAAGTTGCTGCAAAAATATCTATCTGAAGCCATAAGAGCGCCTGCAGCAAAATGTACCGAAAAACAAGATGCGGGGAAGAAGCTGGTTAAAGTGTTAGTTTAACAAAATGTAAAACAAAACAAAACAAATATCTCTGGAAATTTCTTGGAGACATAGCGGAGTGCCAATATTGTCACTTACTCTCCACAGTACAGCAATCCTCTCCCAGTTTGTTTATGCTGGGCACTACCCAACCACATCACACACAGCAAATTCCTTTGCAGAGCTTACAATATAAATATTCAAGGAAAGATCATGGTAGCAGAATAATGTAGTTTTAGAGTGGAATAGTAAGGCAGTATGAGTCAGATCCAGATAGCCCCCAAAAGCCACAAAATGGGCTGCAAACGTGCAACATTTGGTATAATTTAAAGTATTTGCCTAGAAAATATATGGCCCCGACATACTTTGCATGAGTATCACTTATCCACACTAATCCAGTAAAATCACTGGAAGAATAAGAGCAGGCTGCACCAGGGGCTTTGGTGAGGAGAAGAGCCACAAATTACAGCCAAGAAGATAATTTTATCCTAGAGTTGTATAATCGAGATTTGTTGCCAGGAAATGTTTTGGGTGAAGATAGGTCCACAATAGAGCCAGAACGATGCAGGGAGTGCCTGTGCTTGGCTCTCTTCATGATCTCACTTGGAATAGATCTTGGTAAGTTAGTAATTGAAAGTCTGTTAATTATAGAATAGAGGAAAAGCAGGAAGCAAGCTGTCATTTCATTTTGCAACTGAATGCAATATAATTACTGTTTTATGACTAGAATAATCTTAGCAAGGAATCCCTGTTCTCATTTATGCCTCGTGTAAGCCTCAGTGAAACAAATCAGGATGCCCTTGGGACATGAACATGAATCCTGCCCTCATCTGAATGGGAACCTGCAGGAACTGTGCAGCAGTGAATACAGTCCCTGACCAGGCCGCTGTGGATGGTGCATCCCAATTTGCTCAGCAGTTGCCCATCACCACCCTCGCACAGAGCAGGAGATGACTCCCCCGCAGCTCCCGCACCGTTCAGGGCCGATGCTTTGAACGGGGTGAAGTCACTCTCTTTTCTGTGCAAGCTAGCAGCTTCCAGCAGCCAGTCACTATGTATCTCTGTAGGCTGAGGTCTCAAAAAAGCTTCATTAAAGCCTCAACCAGCAGCGTTGCCTCCAGGTGGGTTACAGAAAAGCTGGGCAGTTGTTAGGTCCTCAGTGGCAGATGGGGCGCTTTGCCCAGGGCAGCAGGAGAAGAAAGGGTTACAACCCTCCGGATTCCTGAAATAAACCCACGCCTGGAAATATTAATCCAGAGAGCACAGGAGACGGAGGCAGCTTATGCAGTCCTGACTGCAAGGATTTTATTCGCAGCCTTGTAGGAAATGCTCCTCCCTGTAGTAAAGCATGTAATTAGAAGGCACATGTTTACCTGAAGAAGGAAATCAAATCCTACCCAGCACTGTGTCATCTGCAGTTCTGCTCTATCTATTAAACAACTAAGAAAAAAATTAACTCATCAGGCCATTTGAGATCTCTGTTAGGGAATCTTTCTTTTTTTTTTAAACTTATCTTGGGAAGTAAGACATACAACTAAGGTGGACGTGCAGCAAAGACATTCTGATGTATTCAAAGAACTGGTTTGATGTGATGACTTTCATTATTCCAGGTTTAAACTGAAAGAGGGTAGATTTAGATTAGATATTAGGAAGAAACTCTTTACCCTGAGGGTGGTGAGACAGTGGAACAAATTGCCCAGGGAAGCTATGGATGCCCCATCCCTGGAGGTGTTCAAGGCCAGGCTGGATGGGGCTTTGATCAACCTGGTGGGAAGTGTCCCTGCCCATGGCAGGGGGGTGGAAACTAGATGATCTTGAAGGTCCCTTCCAACTCTAACCATTCTATGATTCTGTGATTCACCACGGCCAATAATTTTTGAAAAAAGGATGCTTTAATCGTCCTGATGAAAACACAGAGGGCCTGCATTCAAAACATAGTGTCCCCGGCTGTTATTGCAATCAGTGGCACTTTGCTGCTCCGATCAGCTGGACGACGAAATCACTCTTGGAGAGCTCCTCAAAAAGTATTCTCATGCCTGAAATGAGGACTGGGAAGCTAAAATGGGCAAGATTATTATTTAGTGCACCCAAAATTTAAACTCTGGATTCCAGCACAGAAATACAAATATAAGCTAGGTGATTCTTCACAGATATGAATAGATTTGGTGGGGAGGAACAAAAAGATCCCCACTGAAAGAATGGAAAGCAATGGACATTATTTGGCTGAATAAATTATACTCAGGTAGGGGTGACTTAAAAAAAAGAAAATAATTATTTTGAAAGTATTGTAATGAGATGTTTCCAACTGTTTAATGTACTTTTAAGATTAACTGAAAACATTTAATTTTGGATCAAAAAAAAAAATTAAGGTTACTCATCAGGATAGAGTGCTACTGCTCCCACTCTTGACACAGATCAGTTTCAAAATCGGTTTCTTTTTACCTGCAAAAATAAAGGAAACAAAAACCAATGCATTTCAGTTGAACAGATTTTTTTTTTTTTTATTATTATTATTTGGTTGGGACACCAACCTGAAAAAGACATTATCCACACAGTTACTTCTTTGTCTTAACCTCAAGATTTTTTTTCTTTTAAAGGTCAGTGTAAGCCTACCACAAGTTCTTTAATGAGAAAATTGCTTTATCCACTTTAAAACACAATCATTTTCTGGGTAATCTGGCCTTGGAAAATGAAACGATTTTTCAGAGAGAAGAAAGCTGTTTTTCAGACTTGGCAGTTTATCTAAAAGAAATGATTTCCCAGGCAAAGGCACAAGGGTGGCCTTATTGTCATGGAAGTCGCTTCAAAAATTAGCTGGTAACTTACCAGTGGGAAAACTTCAATGGATGTAATTATTAATTTAGAAAGAAAGTACTTGTGCTGTTTTATATTTATGTAATAATATCAGATATTGGTACCACAGAATCTGAAAGCAAGCTAAATAATAGCACAAATAAATATTTATAGTGTATCTAAGTGATCTTGAATTACCTCCACCATATCCAATGTCCTATTTGATAAATTTGATAATTTGGTTTCTAGAAAGGGACATTTTTTATTGCATAAAAAGCTTGGTAACAGCTTCAATTCACTGGGTTTTTTTCTGCCTCTTCAGATCCTGTTCCCTTCGGGAGCATTTGTGCGAGCCGATGTGAGCGAGTGGGGAATGAGTTTGACGGTGAGGACACCTGGCAGCGACTTCAACAGCACCAGAGGTTTGTGTGGCCTCTTTGATGGGATCAGTCACAACGACCTGAGCAACGTGCCCGAGGAAGACTTCATAGAGGAGTGGAGGTACAAAGCAAGAGAGGATCCCAGCCCGGGAGATGTTCTGTAGCACTGTTTCAAGGGGTGTTGATAGGTTTATTTATTTACATACTCCCCTCATGACCTGACAGGGAGATCTGCTTAATCTAGTCAGGGAAGCCTTCAGACCATGACCATCCGAACGACACGGGGGCTTAATTTTCAGCCAGCACAATACACATAAACAGTTACTGAGAGAGAAGTTTTATATTCGCCAGTGATGTCATGTTAACAGCTGTGTTAAGATCCCACTCAGCTGTAAAAAAAAAAGTGGTTCTCACCCACTCTAGAGAATGTAGATAACTGACAATAAGGATTAATTAAGGGTTTGGTATTTCCCTTGTTCTTTTATTCCCGAACACTAATTACAATGTGTGAGTATAGATTAAATGTTACATTTTGACAAAGTGTGGTAATATATGTACCATGCTAAAACTTAATATCTACTCTACTAATGATGACAGTGAGCTCTAAAAGCTTGCATTTTCTGAGACAGATGGTCTGGAACCAGGTGCTTTGACATATCCCTGTCCCTCTCCTTGTGCACATCCCTCTCTTCATCCCTATCCTTATCCCTATCCCTATCCCTATCCCTATCCCTATCCCTATCCCTATCCCTATCTTGTTCCCACATTCCTGTTGCTGAACTCTAAACGTGCCTAATAGATGTTCCCAAAATCAAACTGGGTTTTGCTGTGTAGTTTTGTTTGTGAAGTATGTTTTGCAAATAAGGAAAAATAAGGTGAACCACCTTAACATACCACTTAATCTGTCCATGGGAGTTTAGCGCAGTCCTATAGGAACAAGAAACTTTAGACCCATTGCATTTCAGAAAAAAACCAAACACCTCTACCATATTCTAGTTATATTCAGTGGGCCTAAAGAAAGGTTATTTAATGGAAATTTTGATCTGCATTACAAATGGCACTATTTAGAAGTCAACGGTCACTTTTAACATCTTAATAATGCGATAATCCATCAGAGCTTGCTTCTGGGAAGGCAAATGGAGAAGCATTTCAGTGCAAGAATGACCAGCTGCTGACTATCCAAAGAGGGGCCAACAAGATCCTTAGGAGGACCTGTTCAAAGCAAGTTTTCTGAAAGATCAGAAGCCAAAGCACAATAGATAGGAATTCACTTATAAAGCAGCGAGGAGTTTCCTGGCGCTCAGCACGTATGATGGAGATACTTCAGGGAAGGCAGGGGAAGCTCCTGCTAAGTGAGAAGGGCAAGAGGGGTGATGAGTTTCACCTTGCGGTACTCCCAAGGATGAATTCTCAAGAACCTTCAGAACCTGGTTAAAAAAACAAGTAAGCCACTGGAAAGGCTAAGGCCACATCCAGAGGAGACTGGATTGGTCTCTGATCCACCCACAGAGAAATGGCGCAGTAAAACACAAAACTTAGAGGGTGATTTTTCTGCTGCTGTTTTTAATTTCATTTTAAATAACACTGAAAGCATGTTAGGTTTTCTCCAGCACCTGAAGCTAGTCTGAGTGCTCACCATCTGGCAGTCCCGCTCTTTCCCTGGCTCCCACCTCTCTCAAGCAGCTGCGGGGCTCTGAATGGCACCAATCTGTTTTAAACATCAGCTTTCCAATGCAACTTTTAAACAATAAAACATCAGAGCTTCCCAGCCCTTAAACAGCATGTGGACAAGAAAGAGCTGAATTTTAGAACATGTATTTTAAGTAGGTAAAATACATTTTTCAAACGATTTTTCAAATCTTTTGAGAAACCAGCAGCAATGTTATTAATTTTGAACTCTGTCTCTAGAATAGCACACCACTCAGTTTGAAAAACTTGTCTTTTGCTCTTCCTTGATTATAATGGGCAGCTAAGAAGAATGATAGTCTAGTCATCTTATGCAGGGGACAGAAGGCACATCCTAGCTCACTGCGGTGCCGCCAGTTTGTGTATGCCTGTGACAAAGGATGGGGTTTTCAGTGCCTCCATCTGTTTCACACCATACACCCCCACCCGGTTGACCACAGCTGACCAAAGGAAGGCATTTGGTTTCATGTAGGAACAGCAAAGGAATTTGTTTCAATAAAATATCAAGGCAAAAAGGTTTCATTTTACTGAAATTTTCATTTGTGTTTTAAGTTTCTGTCCTAATTCTGGACCAGTTGATGTGATTTTCATTATTTATTAAATATATGATAGTCACCTAGAGCCTCTAGTTTATGTAGTGTTCCCTCAAAGAAAAAGCTAGTTCTGCTGCCTTAATTTAAGTTTACGGTTAGTTCATGACGCAAGTCTGGGAAGCTTCAGCTACATGTAACACCACCATGCAGAGCTGGAGGAACAACACGTGCAGGACGCCCGCTCAGACACTAAACTGCATTGTCCGAAGGACCAGAGGCCATTTCAGTACTCCCTCAATCACCAAACATGTTTTCTTGTCGTAGACTGTAGGAAAGTGCAGAATAGCTTGTATATTTCTGCAAGCACAGAAGTACTGCAATCTGCTCTGCCCGCACAGTGGGTTAAACGGTTTCATAAATGTCTGGGCTCCTGTTTCAGAAAGACAAATTGGTTCATTTTGCCTGTGTCACCGTGATGTTTTATTTAAAAGTAGCATTGTATCAATGATCAAAATAATAATGTCTTACATGCCATTTTCAATAGATATTGGGAAAAATCAGATAAAGGCAATCACGCTTCCTACAACAGAATCTAGTCTCTGGCTCCAAAATGTTGGCAAATGTTTTTGCTTTCCTGAAATCTCTACATTATGGCTGCAAGAAAAAATTAATGCCAAAATAATTTAAATTTTTTGTGATATTTCAAATATGTCTGGAAATAAAGTGCTGCCAACTATTGGGATAAGAAGCATATCTTTTTCCATGAAGCTCCAGGATTACTCTTCTACTGCACAACTAAGATCAATAAGAGATCTTGTGCTCATGAAATTTCCAAATAAACTTTAATCATGGCTGTTTATTCAAACTAAACTCTCTAGAAGTTCATCCATCATTAAAGCTGGACTAAATTAAAAAGGAGAAAAAAAAATCTTCTTACCTTATGTGATAGCCTAGCCTGATCGATAGAAAACTGCTTTGTGTCAAAACAAAAACTCAAAGAAAGCTCCATTAGAAGACAAGAAAGAAATGAAGTATGCAAAAACAAATTTTAAAGGAAAAAAACATTTAAAAGAAAAAACATAGCGATCCAAGTCTTAGAGGAAATACCTGGTAAGGAGAGCACAGAAAAAGTAATAAAGATGATTTTCACAACAAAGCATTTGAAACAAATACTTCTTTCTTGTCATTCTCCAAGCTGTATCTGAGCCACACCGGGGACAAATCCAAGGCCTTATTTCATATGCAATATGCAAAGGGTAACCTGCACCTTAGAGAAAGTTCTGCAAAGAGAAGTCAAGCAGTTAGGCAACGCTCCAGCAAAGCACTTAAGCATCTGTTACTAAAACGTCCCAAAGTAGTGCTAAAAATTGTACAGGACAACTCAAGAAGGGCAGTGCAAAAGTGACAAAAGAAAACAGAGATTAAACTTAAGAATTTTCTTAAGTACTTTAGTAGAGTGGGAATTTATACATTCCCCAGCCTCAGGGAAAGAAAGTTTACTTTGTATTGTAGACTAATTTGTTGAAAGTTTCCTCCCTCTAATCTCTTTCTATTTTTAAATCAGAATACCTCCAGGGAAGAGTTTATTTGACAAGACTCCGGCACCTTCTGAGGGGATGCAAAGGAAAAATTACTGCAGATGTCAGAAGGAGAGCACTAAGTCTGTGCCCACGGTACACAGGCTGAATGCCTTCCAGACTCCGTTCCCTCCGTCCTCTGGTTGCCATTACGATCATGTGGATTACACCTCTGCAATCCCATATCTAGACGTTACATCAGAGTTTGTCACTCACTCAGGAATAAAGACTACTTTAAGAAAAGATGAAAAACTGTTGACCAACTCTTTTGATCAAAGATATCTGCCTAAATCAGTCCAAAAGCGAGGTAGCCCCAAGGACCGATTAAAACCCCTTGCACACAAAGTTTCCATGAAAAAGACCAGTTCCATTAACTCTACCGAACAAACAGTAGACCTACAGAGAGCAAAAAGGCAAGACTATTATGAGTACTCATCCTTTCACCCCTTGCATGGCCCAAGCCAGAGAGACTCAGAGAGCTTCGCATACTTTTTCCCAGAGGATTACTTTGAAGGGATTCGGACAAAACTTCCACTGGCATGGCCCACTCCCAATGGCCTAACAGCTACCAAAGCTCAGGAGATTTGCTACCAAATTCTTGCAAACTCCACCATTGGCTTAGTGTGCATAGGTCTCCTTGGAAAATGGATGGATGAGGCAATTGATATATGCCTTTTAGATCTGCAGCTGAAAGATGACGTGGCTTGGGTGAGGGCACTGATAGCCCTTTTGGAAAATGAGTGTGAAAGAAGAGTGCTAGAAAACAGAAACAGAATGTTTCGTGTAGGAAACCAGCCATCTGCTACCCAGGAGGAAATCCTCACCGTCCTCCGGTGTCCTGCTTTCTGTAATGGCAATGGACAATGTACTGAACTGGGCTGCCAGTGCTTTGAAGAGCACAGCTCCTATGATTGTAGCATTGCCAAAAGTAAGTAAAAAATTCTGTTTGTTCCTACCCTACCCATCCTTCCATAGTATTAGAATTATTAGGTAGAACATCTGCACAGAGTTGTTTGCTCTTCAAACAGTGCTACCAGTAAGATATTTGATGAATTAGTAATCAGTTTTTGACCTTGAAAAGCCGATCAAAATATCTGGTTGGCCGGTCCTTCTCTTTTTCGCCTCAGTAACTTTTTAAAAATGGATTTTACAAGCCCCTTAGCAAATTGGTTTTGCAGAAGTGATTTTCTTTACATCTGATCTATCACCAGCATGCTGACAAGCACGCTTCTGACAAAAAAGAGGGTCCTGCTCACCTTGCGGTCAATATCCATGTTAACATTGTATAGATACTTTTTTTTTTTTTCCTGATCAACAGAGAATAACATTTGAAAATTAATTTCCAACACTGTACTGGTAACAAAAAAAAAATTAAAAGTGACAAAATGGACAGGTAACATTTTCAAAGACATAAAATAGCTATACGACATATTTGAACCTGCAGACCTGATTTTGCAAATATTTATGAATTACATTTGCACAGGAGACAATCCCACTAAGTTTGTTTCTTCTTTAGTTCAATAAATCCAAGTCCAATGTGAGTACTGACAGGGCTTGAAACTAAGCATAGGCATAAATGTTAGCATTAATTTCAAAATGTAAGCCCTGTCTCAGCAAACCACATAAGCTTATGCTTGAAGTCACAAAAAGGTACTTAAGGCTCAGCTGTACAGTTGAGTTCCTGCAGCTTAAGAAGTAACTGTATTTCAGCTAAACTGAAATGACAAGGTATGCTCTCTTAACCCATCCCAAATGTGGGGGAAAGCCTTTTTCTATGACACTTAGGCTAATGGACATTATTCTGTATTTAGGACAGGTAAAGCTTGTATCTAGGGTCAGTCACCATGGCTTAGCAGAGACATCCAAATCTCCCTCCAGCCCTGGGAGCTGAGCTGCACATCTGATACCCCAATGCATTCACTAGCCAGGTTGGGATTACCCATGCGCTTCTCAATAAACATATCTTCAGTGCGCTGATTTATAAAGTGGTAAAATATATCCTGACATTCATTTTTTGTTAATGGCAGGCTAAAACTTGCAGGATCATTTCCTAAATTTGGAGGAATTTGTTCTCCTTCACACAGAGAACAACTGACACCGGGGACTGAAACCTGAGTTGAACAATTTTGCAGTAATTGTCCAATATACATTTCGACGTTTAACTTCATTTCTTTGTGATACGGTCAGGTTAGGAGGGTTGCTTAGACCAGATTTTTAAATTTTATTTTACTTTGCTATGGTTGAAATCCCTCAGATTAGAGGAAAATAACCTCGATATGACCTTTCAAGTAAAAGCTAATGGCACCTTGTCTTCTTGCTGCGACATCAAATATAAACAAGGACTGAGCACAGAGCATGGCCTGAGATTGCACAGGGAGGTGAGAAGTGGAAAACAAACATACATCAGCTGTGACAAACACACCGTAAGCCATCACTGCTCCCCAGTCTGGCTGCTTCATCCATCTCTCATTGCCTTTGCTACACTTTTCTCCACTTGAGGAAAACGCAGTAGTTGGTCTTTGCTTCAAATCACTTCTTTTTGGGGAGTCTGGTTTATTAGAGTTCAAAGTACATCACATTATTCCCTCCCATTTTCCAAAAAGTCACTAGTATCCTGACTCCCTCCAGCCCCACTCACCTGGAAACCAGCTCCACTGCCCCAGGGCTCCCGGCTGGTCTCCACGGAGTGAGAGTTCCTCCATGGAGCCTGAGCATCCTCGTACTTAATGTGGTCCCTGGGGGACGAGAGCTCAGCTACAGACCCCTAAAAGAACCATGCTGTTCCAACTAGGAAATTATAAATTTCCCTTAATGTTTATACTGCTCCCTTTGCTAGGCATGGGTTTGTTAACGTCATGACGTTGACAGCTTCAGCATTTTTCTGAAGGGCCTTTTCCAAAATTCTCATGCATTTTTCCCAACATTTCAAGGGCAATATTTGATCTAAAAAGTGAATGGCCCTTGTGCTCTCTATCACAGTGTGTACAACCCACTTTATCTTAGCTGCAGCTATGGACATTTTTTAACTAATACCTGTAAAATATTTTCTGTGGGTGTAATCTTTAAGTACAAATATTATATTTTATTTAAGAAAGCCTACAGATCACATTAATAATAACTACTCGAGGAGAAGAATGCTTTCTAGCTAAGTAAAGCGAGCTCAGAAGAGAAAGCATTAAATAAAAATGTAGTAGAAATTGCCATTTTAAGCCACCAGTATTTATTTTTCTCTTGAGGAAAAGATAACGGCATAACTCTCAGATGAGCAGGGTATGTCTTCCCAAGGGTGCACCTGACCTAGGGAACATTTAACATTCATTTTTCTTTTTCCACCATACTAGTGAGATTATACGCTGCCCTCTTGTCGACTGCTGTCCGTCTCCAGAGGTGTAAGACAGCAGTCACTTATGATATATTCCACACCACGAATATACACTGGGAACTTACACGCTTGTACAGAGGAAAAAAAAAAATAAAATAAAAAAACCAAAATGTCACAACGGACTGTTATAAAGGCTAGTGGAATTAACTTTAATCACTAAAATCTTCTCTGCAAAATACAGATTTATTTTTTTTGTGTTTGTCGTCTGTCTACCAGCTTGTACAGGGTAAAACACTGAACATGCAGCAGGATTCATAGGGGTAGACCCCTCAGCCCATGGAAATGGCTGAGCTATTTTATGCATGACAATTAGGTTCTTAATGACAAACTGCTGTTTCCCAAATATCTTTGTAGACAACAAAACTACTTAGCAATTCATTGTGTGTTCCACATCCTAAAGAAAAAAAAAATATTCAAAATATTTTACAATCTGTTTTTCATTAAAATGTAGGGGGGGAGAGCAGCTGCTTAAGCAAATATAACTTAAAAAAATGTTGCCCACAGACTAAGGAAAAAAAAAATCTATTAACATTTTTGAGAGTTTTCTTATTAAAGAAATGATCCTCTTAAATATGAAAATCTGGGGCGGGTGTTGCCTGGATTTGGTTTGGTTTGTTGTTTTTTTTACCCAAAATGAAGACACTAAAAATAAAGAGGATCCATTTCCTGACCAAATTTACCTAAGACATAATTGTATTTACAAATGGGAACAACGGTGATCAGGAGAGTTGCAAATACTTTCTGTAATATGGGTTCCACGAATGCAAAACACTTTGGAAAATATACCTTTGAACCTGTAAATAGATATTGCTTGACTCTTCCCAAAGCACGTTGCCAGAAGAGTCCTCAGCTACTCCATGTGATGGGTAAGTGGGAAGGGAGTATGAATTTCCCCTGATGTCAGGGTTAACGGTTTGAAGATTGCCATCACATCAGTCCCTCTAAAGAGAATGACTTCCTTCAGTTTGGGGAACACGACATTGAAAATTAACTTCTCAGCATACTCACCAGGTTTTTAGTGAAGACTAGTGATTAAAGTTATCTTTTCTCTTATGCTAATTTCTGAGTATTTGACCTTATGTCTGTGCGACAATCTTTGAATGCTACTTTTGTACATAGTATGTACCTGCAACTTGGATGTCAGAAAACACCTCTTCACCTAAGTACTGACAGAGATCCATAATCTTTAAAAGCCACGGTCTCCAGATTTGTCCACAGCTTCTCATTTACTTCAGAAGGTTTGTAATTATCTTACAACAGCCCAAAGTCAGAGCTTTGGACTGTAGTACTTTTGGAGAGCAGTGGCCTGCAGGGCAATTGAAAACACAAGGGTCTGAATCCGGTCCCCTGGAGCAACCTTCTCCAGCTTTAGGATCTCTTGGAGAAGTGTTTGAAATGGTATTATGTCCTTACAGGAGGATGAGTAATTTAATCTGGATAATTTAGTTGCAATTCTTCATGCCAGACATGAAAGCATACTTGATAAAGAAGAAATTAAGAAACAGGATGTGTCTTCTGGTATTCATTCTTCCTTCTCCCCCAGATATCCTCTACGAACTAACACTAGACTGGGGAAACACCAGTATGTGCTGGGAGGGCAATAACTCGGGCAGCCACAGCACTGAGCAGGACCTGGCCACTGGGTTAGTCCGTCCCTTGTATTACTGGTATGGAGGTAACAGGGTGAAGAAGCATTTGAAGTTCAAGCTGACTTTGAGCAAAATTGGGAAAAAAAAGTATTCCAGAAAAATTAAAATAAATCCAGTGTAACAACCAGCACACTTAATTTACAGAACCTTCTCCTTTGTCTTCAGCATAACTGCAGAGAAGCTAAGAGAAGACTTCATAGAAAACGTTGCTTTCAGCATTAACTATGGAGGGGGAAAAGTACTGCCACAGTGAAGCAATGGGGTGAACTGCAATGAGCTCCACGTAGTACAGGCTATTTATTAATTAATTTATGAGTGATCTAGAATATTCTTTCTCTATAGACAAAAATACAGAAACCGTGCATTTATAAAAGCACCTGATCCTGGAAATACAATGTAAAGCCGATCTATACATCCAGCCAGAGGTCAGATCCCCTACAAGGAGAAATAAAATCTCAGCTCTGGCATGCCAATCACTCCGACATTATAATACTTAGAAAAGGTCAGCTAGTTAATTTGGTACAGACAAGGAAGATAAGTATTAGCATGAGATTCACCTTTAGCTGTTCTTGATTTTTGAGTTTTATTCACAGCGCTTTTTAAAGACATTTGCCTGGGTTTACATTTCATAGGCAGAAATGTTGTAGATAAATAGCATGTGATACGATCCCTATTTGCAGGGACAAGCACCGCAGTATCACACAATAATGATGTGCTTCTCAAACGGCAGTTCAAAAGGCAGGAAGTCCTCAGAGCTGAAATCCTGTTGACGTCACTAAAGCCAGGATTTCACACCAGAAAAGGCTATTAGAGATGAAGAATTAAGATCAGTCTCAGAAATAAAGCTGCATATTCCAACAGGAGTAGCTTGAGCCCCCCTAACTGGCAGCTCCGGAATCCTGACCCGGCTGGCAGTGCGCAGGCAACCGGTACTGAGCAAGCACAGGGGAGATAAGCCTTTGGGCTTTTGAACTAATAAGCAGAGGTCCTGTAGGCAGGGAAGAAAAGGAGGAGAAATTAAGAACTGAATTAGGTTTCTGCAGGACATACAAAACTGCTGCCTCTTTCCCTTTCTTTTAAAAAGACAGGACTGAAGAAACAGATGAATGTGTGTTGATTTTGGAAATGCGAACTCTTAAATGCCACTGTTAGGAAAAAGTTATTTTCCAGGAGAAGTTACATGAGTAATGAAGGAGAAGGCAACTCCTTTTGCTGGCCATATATTTTCCCATTAGCTCCAAAACAAATCTCCCTCTAATTTCTCAGGCTGGAATAATATATGTGAATTAAAACTCCCCCAAGATCAAGGAGGCCATCGACATAATTCAAATATCTTTTCCAAGGTCACCCAATCTCAGCTACACTGCCAAGACATAATACTGCGTTCTGCCACAGATTTTGACCAACACATACACACAGGAAGATGGCCATGCAGCATTTTCAGGGATCAGAATACAACTTGTAACACATTTGGAATAATTTTAAATGAAAACATGTAGAAAGAGAGAAGATGCGAAGTGTGGCTTGCAGACAGGCTTACTCCTCTGACTCCAACAGGAGCCGTCCAGGTGGCCAGAGCTATAATTATCCTCACATGAAAACTGCAATTTGGAGTTGAAAGGCACCTCTGAAATTTGGCAATGCTCCAGAAGCTTAGACTTTCTTAATGTTGCTTAACATTTCATAAACCGCCCCCCCCAACACCTGTATAAGGTGCTTAAAATGTCATTACCACCTGTAATTAAATGCAGAATCCAATTACCGCAGATAGCAAATCAGGTTGGTGCTTACCATTTGTGTATATTGACCACGTTGCTTATGAAAAAAAAGCAGGGCTAGTAAAGCACACATAGAGGGATGTAAAATGCAGATTGTATGAAGCTCTAAAGAGCAATTACAAGATAAAAGGTAATGAGGAATAATAAGGACAAATTAGTTTCAGTGAAGTAATGACACTTGAAGTTTAAATTTCTATGTGGAAAGTTCTGGAAAAAAAAATAGCCAGCAAAGAAATCAAAGAGAGCAAAAATGATGGTGAGAAGGTGAGAAGTTAACACTTACCTAACACACTTACTGATATTCCATTTTTATATCAATAAATTTCAGTAGCACTATTAGGAAATTCTGTGAACCCAACTGCATTTTCAGAGCTGTGAACCACAACCACACAGGTCCCTCAGACAGTTACCTGAAATACACCCTGTTATTTTTAGAATGATTATATAAACCTTTCTGAATTTATCGTACTGCTTTGGACTGAGTCTTGTTTGTGTGCCCTAATTAAATAATATTAATTGAAGCACCAACTATTTTTAAAAAATAATTATATTGTGTAACAGTATGGAGTCAGCTATTACAGTTCCTCAGGTGGGGTCTTCCAAATGGAGATGTCTTTCCCCTATGGAAGAATAAGCTGAGCTTTAATCAGGCCAGTCACGCAAGTTGAGGATGAAGTACATATTATAGAAATTTCACTGTTTATATAATTGTGCTTTATTTTTAAGCTTAATTCCTGTTTTCAAGGACAAAACATGAGGGAGACATTTAAAGAAAAGATTTAAATTGTTTAAAGATCCTCAGGTGAAAGAGGACAGAATATTTCAGTTCTCTACGTCAAACATCTGCTTTGGAGATTTTCTATAGGAACATATTGGATTTGAAATAAATATTTTTCTCCCATTTCTATCAATTCAGTGGTCTTTAGATTCCAGATCATGGTGCCATAATGATTATTTAAGGGCTGTTAGTCTGTCAAGTACATGGTTACTTTTTGGCACATGCAATATGTGTTTTGTCAACTTGATACATCACGACCGCGTATATGGAGCCATGAGGGTGTATTGGGTCAACAGAAGCTCTCCATGCATAAATTAGACTATACAAAGTAAAAAATGCATACTCGAATTTTTAAAGAAGAAACAGTTAATTTAATCAACAGCGTATCCACAGAGAAACATGCTACTCCCTGAATGTAAAGGTGGTATCCTCCATCTCTGTGACCAGCCTGTGGTGCTGGTGTGACCAGACCTTCAAAGCAGAATTACATTTTATAATCACTATAAAGGCCTCAGAAACAGAGTTACCTGAAATTGTGGAATTTCTGTCTGATCCTCTCAACAGGAATGCAACAGGTTTTCAAATTTGTTTAGATTAGTGGACAAACAATTTTTCAAAATTGGAATTTCAAAAGACATATCAAACACGCTTGTGAGAACAGCAAACACCATACTTACTACTCTTAAACTTTTCTGGCCAAAAGAGTGTTATTAATATACTAAAAAAAAAGAGAAATTATTAAATGGCATTATTCTTTTTTTTTTTCCTTGTCAAATAGTAAGTCATTCAGCTTAATTCTCCTCTTCATTATAATAATTGCACTGACTTTGGTGGACATAGTATTAACAAAGTCACAATCGCTATTACTTTGATGAAGTTTACATTATCAAGAAAAAAATAGCTCTCTTTTTACAAATGCTCTTTTCTTTTCCCTTTCTTTCTCATATTAATTATTGCCTTTTCCATCCCACAATGTTGAGTTTTCCTATCTAGCCTACTGAGGGAGATTTGAAAATTTCCTGTCCCTGTGCTCCCCACGTTCCCTCAAGAATGTACTTGTTCACTTGACAACGGATGGACAGTAAGTGAGGCAGTGTTATTGTATTATAGTTTAGAAGCTAACTCACTCAACTGTTTCTACCAAATACTTTTTTCTTCAGTAGTAATTTCTGTAAAGCAGGGAACACCACATGGATCTCTATATGCTGTTGTGACATAAACCACATTTTAATATGCTGCATCCATTCCACTGGGATTGTGTTCTTTACATAGAGCTTAAAGATATTAAGAATATATTCTTATTTACTTCAAGCTGACATTAACGAAGTTTCACTAAGGTATCAATACTTTCTAAAAGAGTTCTATATTACTTGAACATGAAAATTTTTCTTTTGAGACCTGTTATCTCCACTTAATGTCAAATTTTTCCTCAGCTTACTGGATAATGTTGGAAAATAGATAACAAATAAATATGAAACTACATATTATGCAATTCAAGATATTATTGGTTTCAATTATTCAGGTTTTTCCTAGTTAAACTAATTTATGACTTAATACTGAATGCAAACTGGAAAAAAATTTCTCTTGAATGTTTATTTACAAAACACACTTGCTTTCTCCCAGATATCTACAGAGGATTGGTCCTCATCTGAGCTATGAATCCTAATAATAATGGCATCTTATATGAATAAAATTCTTCTACAGTATCTAAAGATCTGAGCCATAAAAATTTACACCAATATATTATTTTCAGACTAAAAATAAAGGTGATATTATTGGTTGTAATTACAAAAGGCATAATGAGTATGCATAATGAGTAAATATCAAGGATTTGAGATTAATCATCAAAATAAATTTTTGAATATAGAACTTTTGAAAATATCACTCTTGTGCTTTTAGAACAAATGAACACCTCCAACCACAAAAATTTTAGTAAGAAATACAGAATTTACAAAACAAACATAGTTAAGAATCAAAAGAAAAAAAAAACCCAACTGTGAACCTAACATACCATTGATAGATCTTGACTGACACCTATGTACTCTGGTTTATATTGGTGGAGACAGATCTTTCCCAGTCACATAAAACATATTTGTGGGCAATTCTCAGGGACTGAGAAGCTTCATGCTAGTTTTGAAGCTTTTCTTTTTTTCCTAGCGATTTTAGTTTACTTTTTGATGGCACAGATGCAATAAACGCATCTGAAAAGGCAAACATCAATACCAGCCTTAATCTACTGTTTTAGCTCCCAGTTCTTTCCATTCAAAGCACAGACCTGGCTGAGCGGGAAGAGTGCTATTAGCTTGATAGTTACAGAGTCAATAGAAACCAAATTTTAAAAGGATATCAAATCCTCATGATAAGGGACATGGAAGGTTGCATGCTCAGTGATCCATACTATTCCCTGCAAATCAGATCAGGGAGATTAGTCTTTTCTGGCGATTAGTTTATTTGCTTTAATGCAAAGCGATGAAGGCAGTTCAGTGAAACATGTAGCTAAACAAAACAATTTTCTGAAGTATATAGAATTAAATGCTGGAAAAGTTTACAAAATTATATGTCTGATTTAAACTGACCAAAGCCAGACACTCCAGATGTATGCCTATAACTTCTTTATGTCAGGCTGTTTGCAGGCACCGCAGGAAATTTCAGCCTTAAATCTTATTAAATCCAAAACAAAACAAAAAGCCCCAAAAAAACAGCCTCCTTCCCCAAACACTCACGCATACATGATAAATAAAAAATTCATGACAGTTTGTAAGCTATAGAATTAAAACACACAAAACATTAAATGGTCTGATTTAAACTGACAAAAGCCAAAAATTCAGAGCAAACCTATAACGCATCATGCTTTATGTTGTGTAAAGAACCCACAATCTACCAGTACAGAATGTTCAACCAATTATGAATAAAAACACAAGTGTAATAATCAGATGTTATTCTAATTTAGTAACGGTAAAGATGGGAAAATTACTAAAAACTACTAACTGGATACTAGCATGGATGTAAGGACCATGATGACCCCCACGAGCAGCCTCATGCCCAAATCCCTTTGAGTGGCATCACTGCAGTCACTCCTGGGGAGCCTCAAGGTGCTGCCAGGGGTCCTGCCCTGAAGCGCCTTCGCAGGACTGAACCTAAGACCTACTTTGGTATGCCAGAAAGCGCCGTGAATGTGCAACCAGATCTTGCGCTTTACCACCTGTCAAGGCCATCTAGAAAAGAGGCAATATTCTATAGTTAACAGCGTGCTCTTCTTCCTTTCTATTGCTAAAGTAAATTGGTATCAAGCCTTTCAAAAATAGAAGGATCCAAATAAGCATAAAATGTCATAGTGAGATTTCTAAAACAAAAATAATCCACCATATTGTTGCAGCACATGGATGCTTTCAGTGTGAAATTGAGCCTGTCCATTTCTCGTATGCAGTGAGTACTTGCAAAATGCCTTTCCCGTATTCTCCCAAGGCTTACTTCTGCAATCCATCCTACGTACCAGAGACCCTCAAAGCAGAAAACCAGATTCACTCCATGCCAGCTAAAGATCATAGGTCTATATTTTGCTGCTATGGCAAACTCTGGTTCTTTGAGAACTGGTTTTGGAAACGGGGACAAGTACAGTCTTCATTTATAAATGAGGGAGGTCATTGATGCACAAAATTCCTGGCAAACAACATACAGCTGCTAATACTTGTTTTTTGGGACCATTTTCAAATGAGCTTTGGGTTACGGATAGCATGAGTTCCAAAATAATCCATTCAATAATTGTGTATACAATTGTTGTAACAACCCTGCATACAAAAGAAAGAAATACAATATTTGCACATGTATTTGAATGAAGGCAGATCCACACTTGCTCTGTCCACGCTGTGAGATAACCAAGCATCACTCTGCTCTGACCCAGAACCCTCACAGCTGCAATAGCTGGATGTCCACAATGACACCAGCAAGCTCTGGCACAGCAGGTTGCTCAGCCAGCTATATGATTTCAAGGATAGGGCAGCTGGACAACATGGGCAATTTTCTTTTGCACTTCAGCAAAGCTGTGACCATACCCAGTGCTTATGATCTAGTTCTGGACTTGTTTTTCACGGCTTAGGTTACTTATTTATCAGCCTGATCAAGAAAAACAGGGCAGCCCATTTCCTTCTCTTTATTTGAACAAAATTCTTTCCAGTTTTAATTTCAAGTCTGCTGCTCCAGCCCACAGTTGCATGTGTAGCTTTCAAACCCATAGAATCATATAATGTTTTGAGTTGGAAGGGACCTTCAAGATCATCCAGTTCCAACCCCCCTGACACAGGCAGGGACACCTCCCACCAGCCCAGGGTGCTCCAAGCCCCATCCAGCCTGGCCTTGAACACCTCCATGGATGGGGCAGCCACAGCTTCTCTGGGCAACCTGGGCCAGTGCCTCACCACCCTCACAGCAAAGAATTTCCTCCTAATATCTAATCTAAATCTACCCTCTTCTGGTTTAAAACTGTTACCCCTCATCCTGTCAGAACACTCACTGATATAGAAACTGCCCCCATCTTTCCTGTAGGCCCCCTTAAAGTACTGGAAGGCTGCTATAAGGTCTCCCCAGGGCATCTTCTTTTCTCCAGGCTGAACAATCCCAGCTCTCTCAGCCTGTCTTCATAGGTGCTCCAGGCTGCTGATCATATTCATGATCCTCCTCTGGACTCACTCCAACAGGTCCATGTCCTTCTTATGTTGGGGACTCCAGAGTTGGATGCAGTACTGCAGATGGGGTCTCAAGAGGGCAGAGTAGAGGGGCAGAATCACCTCCTCGAGCTGCAGAAGAATGTTTATTTGTGCTAAGATATTTTTCTAATCAAAAGTGGAAACTCAACATGAACCATATCTATCCATCAGTAAAACTTCAACATGTGTAGTTTTCCAAGATTCTTGATTTTATGTCAACCATCTCCATTTTACTTCTACATCTGTGCATACTTATTATTTACATAATTCACTACAACAAATATCTATAAAACCAATCATGTATTTATGCAGGGGTTTTTAAGTCTATTATGTAGCCCATGCTCCTTGTCAGGTTTGACTCATGTACATGCTTACAGAAAGAAACCGCACTGTCAGCACTGCCAGTAGCTTTGAACTTGCTATTCTTTCCTGCAAATTCTTGCTGGGGTAAAGCAGAAGGACCAGGTGGGTCTTTGCCTCTCAACGGAGGCACAACGTGAGCACTGCAAACCAAACAGGACAGATCCCTCACCTCTGTCTAAATGCCTGAGGTCTGGAGGTCTTCTAGATGCACCTTTCAAGTCCAGAGTCCTCTCTCCTTTTTATTCCAAGATAATTTTATTAAAACCTGACACCTTTTTACTTTTTTCCCCCAATGTCTTCTGTTGTTCATCAGTGTCCCAATGCAATGCTCTACCAGGTGACAGATGCATTTCAGGTGTGTTTACTTGGTGTGTGCACAGACCAGGCACTAGAAACGCATCAAGGTGCCCATGTCTGAGCCAGCAGATGTGAACACACAGCTTCTTAAATCCTCCTCCATAACGTGGCTGCACCCTGCCACCCATCTGAGCCCCAGGTGCTAGTCTGAACTTCAGTTTTTAATCTATGAGTAAAAGTCAAAGTACATATTTGGCCTATAGGCCATAGAGAGAAAAGGAGGAGGATTTTCTGTCCTGGATTTTGTTATATTTTGGCATTCACACTCCTACACATAAATTATTGATGTTCAACCACATCACACTTTTCACAAGCTTGTTCCTCGCACTGCCTGATTTACCACAGATTTCTCTCCACAGACATCAGACATCCATCCCAGGTCTCCACGACCTCCTCTCTCTTTGGATATCTGCCCTTTTGCCCTTACTCTCACCTTTGTGATATTTCCCAGCTCTTTCCTTTGCTGTTTCTTCCCTCCAGTCTTCTGCTGAACTACTTGCAGCTCTTTTGCTAAGGTTTTTCAGTCTCTCCAATATTTCCTTCTCACGTCTCCACCTCTCTGGCCCGTGAGCACATGCCCTGCACAGGCTTATCAACTACCCATCCACTAACACGGGGAGGAATGAACAAGAGCCGAACCTTGATTATGTTTTTTCCCCTGGCAAGAGCAGGATCTGTATGGCTGAGTACCCAGCTTCCGACTGTTATGAGACTTTTCTGAAGCTAATGTCATTGAGGTTTCACCTTCCATGTTAGGCTGAAACTGGTTAATATATGTCAAAACTAGAAGGCAGAGGGAAAAACAGACAGAAAACCACATCAAAAACAAATGCCTGAAACTCCTGCGCCCATGAAATGTGATATCTCATTTTAGAAAACAGTTAGATAAAAATAATGACCATTTTCAAAAGTGATGTACTGCCTATACTGAGGTCTACGGTCTGATCTCCAATATCCATTTGTTTAAAAATGAGTCATTATATTTCCTTTCATTTTCCATCCAGTTTTCTCCCTGTTTTTCCTCTCCTCCCAACACCCCCCGCAAAAGGCCTTGGTAAAAATCTGTGTGGGGACTGCACCACCTCCTCAGTGCCACATCTTCATCTGGCCAGAAACAAAGGAATAGAGCATTAAACCACACATGGTCTCCCACACAACCGTGCTGTGTATCCCTCTCCTTGGAGCACCCCCAGCTGAAGATGGCTTGGCACGGCCACATGAGGTAACAGAAAAAAGCCCACTCAAACAACAACTCAGTCCCCTCCTTCTTCATCACCTTCATCAAACTACAGAAAACACAAGGTGCATTTTTCTTCCATGAAAGTTTCATCCCTTTCACCACAAAAAGAAATCTCATTTTCATCCTGATTAACCCACAACATGGCAAATCTTGAGAGAAAATACCCAAAGAATATATGGTGACATATTTCCTCCAGATTTAGATCAATCTAAAGTTGTTCAAAAGTGTGTACAGAATGGTTTGAGAGAAATAAATATGAAATGCCATGCTGATACTGTAAGTCCTTTCAAAAAGCATTGAGGCTGGGTAATCTCGCCCTGGCCCTGACACAGTGGTGTCGCAGTAGTGTCAGGATGCTCGTAAAGATGTAAGGAAACCCTCAGGGAAGCACACGGGGCTCTTCGACAACCAACAAACCTGACAGTGCCTTCCTGGACGAGGAAGGGCTGCAGGAGTACACTCCTGTGCCTCACTCGTTCCCAGGGTAGGAGATTTTACTTCACCCACAGAAGCCTGAAAATCTGCAGTGATAATGAAAATGTTAATGCAACCCCAGCTACCTCAGTACAAGGGGACTAACTATTAAAATATTATGAAAAACGTAATGGAGCTTCTTTTTTTTTATGCACTAACCACAGAAGAAGGCAATTTATCAAAACCATTCACTACATCTGACTAATAGTTTTGTACATTACAGGAATCCACAACTAACTGATGAATGCTGATAAGCTGTAAACCATCTCTCTTCTTGTAAATATTGCAAAGGGTCCAACAGTGCTGCTAATACCGCTGCAATAAAATCAATAAAAAAACATAAAAGAAATAAAAGCTAAAAGCATTGCAGAAGTACAGAAAAAGTCTTTTCACTATTTTTCACATTTATGTTGCTTTCCTTCCTTTCTCTGGAAAAACGAGAGTCATGCAGCGATGTTGTTATGGGCTGCAATCTGGTGGGATCGCAGTGTTTAAACTGCATTCATCCTAGTTACAGCTTAAACGGCAGAGCCCTAAAGGAACAGCGAGGTACTGGGGAAAGTTATCAACTCAGCTCAGGGCATGTTGCCCCTTGAATCAGAGCTGAACCAATGTACCATTAAAATATTAGGCGACACAGAGCTTCTGTTTTAGATAAGCTACAGCTCAGAGAAAATTGATGGGCAATATTGCTTTGCCAGAGCGGTGGTGACGGGGCAGTGAAGAGGAAAAGCTAAGCAGCCTCTCCCCATCATGTAACAGGGAAAACAGCTTGCACTACGCTGTGTTGGTGCACGACGTGCCTCCCAGGGGCTCCCCAGTCATGCCCCTGCTATTAAGTGTTGTTCAGGAAACAAGAAGAGAATTTTCTGCTTTGTGTCATTTGTCATCATAATGGCTTCCCCTGACCATTAGAACTCCGAATACTATCAATAAAAATACAAACCCATGATCCTGACTGACTGCTGCTATTGACATAGGATGAGTGTTTTGCTATCCAAGTGCTGATGCAAATATCTTCCCAATTATATTTTTTTCTAAAGATGTGAATTCTGCCATCCATTCAACTTGCATTTTGACTCCGGAAAAATAAGTCCAATATGAAAGCAATGAGCAATTTCAGATGATGAATACCCTAAAGTACAACAGAACACAAATGAACCTTTACCTGAGAATCATAAAACATTTTAAAAACAGTAATGGGTGAAAATCAACCTTGTAAGGGGGGGAGCACAGACTGTACATCACTTACGCCCTACTTAAGGCCTCAAAATAGGATTTAGGTGAAACTTAGCTGGTGCGTGACATTTGTACTGACACTGTGCAGAGCTGAGTGCCACCCATTAATGACTTAACCCTCACAAGCAAGCATTCCTTTGAGGATCATTAGTTTTATTGCATCCAAAGCTTTTGGGGGAAAAAAAAAGGACTGTTTTTTGCACTCTTGTTCCCCGCTATGAGGAGCCTGGTGGCACGGTCATCTTCTGTGGCATGACACCCTGTTCTCTCAGCTGTGCTCCCATCCTGTTACCTGGGTCAGCAGGAGTATTGCCACTGAAGACCTTTTATCATGAAGCCGTGGCTTCAATTAATTGATTCTATGAGCCGTATAACGGTCACCGATACATCTTGCAGTGCTGGGTGCGCAGAGCAATTATTCAGTGGAGGTTTGCTGCCTCCCATTTCGACAACTGCTGCTCCTCTTTTCAGGAGAAATTCACAGGGGAGCAAAGAAGACCCCAAGGAAAAGAATTAAACCAAAACCACCAGGAACAACAACAAAATCTCTGATAAACCAGAACAGAACAGCACGTAAGTGCTATTCTCTAAAGCTTTTTACCTATTTGACCCTTTCAGAGCAAGCTTTGGAAGTCACAGGCTTGGAGAATGGGGGTCTCTGTGATGTCCGAACCTCCGACTGTACCAGGATCCGGGTGTTTGGCCTCGGCTTCAAGGAGTCACCCAACCTGCGCTGCGAGGTCACCAGGTTAATTGTAAGCAACTTCCCATGGGCTCATAAAGCATTGATGATACAGTAAAACCTTGATGTGTTTATATAAAAGTCTCTTACCCTGAATTGTGCCAAGTGCCATCATCTCTCACCGCCACAGCAGGCTGCAAATACCTTCAAAACCCATTGCCAATACATTTGTTATGAATGAGGGGAGCTGAAGAGGCTCAGCCCTTTTCAGGACTGGTTCCTTAGAAATGCACAGCTATGTGTTCTTGCTAATTTTCTCTGTGCAGTTTTGTTTAACTGTTGTTTGGTTCAGCTGCACTGTAGTCCGGTGAAGCCTGAAATCACAATATTATTTCTCATTTTGTGCATCTGGAATCCAGTACGCTTGGTGGTTTACCTAAACACATTTAAATGCTAAGTTTTGTGTTTTAATATAAAGTTTCCTCAGCATAGTTAGAGAGGCTCTTATTTGAATTTTCTTAGTCACAGTTCAATACCAAGTCAGAAGTTTTAATGACTATTAAAGCCATCTCCTCTGCTAACACTGTAATTTTATTATAAACAACTATACATGAGCAATGCTAGGACTGAATTATTTGGTGTATCAGCACACTCAGATATGAAGGGTTTGATTCATCTCATAAATCCTCCTCATAAAAGACGTTCAGCCTGATTCCCATTCAGTGCTAACATGCTAATGAGGCACAGCTGAGATTTGCCTACCATGCCCGCTTCGGGCTCCATAGGCTCTTAACAAGCAGCGATGTCTTGCGCAGCTGATGTAGATAAGTAGCAGACATTGCCTTCAAGGAGCAAGGAGCTGGCTGTTGAGCTCCAGAAGCAAACACAAAGTTGCTCCACCACGTTACCCTGTCTCATCTCATCTCAGCTGCTCATCCCAAGCGCAGACCATAGCACTTCCTAAATCAATAGCCCACCTGCACACATAGATGTGCACGGCTTGCTCTTTACTGCGGCTGTAGTAACAGCGTCATTTCTTTTAAATAAGCCATCTGGAAATGCCTTATATTATTAATTATAAATATAAACATATGTTGACAACTGGAATTTCTTTATATGAGCCTTCAGTTTCTGCCCTCTCCTTCTGTTTTACTGCAGCATCTCCATGGCGAATGGATGTCAAGAGAACAAGAAACCACAAAAGCAGATTTTCTCAGCTCTGAGGCTGTTGACTGCCAGATTCCTCTCCTGAATCTTACAGAGACAGAGGCTGTGCGCTTCGTGGCCGGTGATGAGCCGTTCGCAAGATGGCAAGTGAAAGTAGGAATTTCTTATGTTTCTAAGAAATGATTTAGAAGGAGAAAATCAGTTGTCATGGTAAATTAAAATGCAAAGCACAATTTGCTTCCCTTCAGAAAAGAAAATGCCTGTAGACATACGTTAATGTCATGTAGGAAAAAAAAAAACCAACCCACCTACCAAAACAATATGAGTTAAAAACAGGTGTCTTTGTAGGCAATCCACAAGTGCAAATTACAATCACTTCTCCAGGTAATCACCTGAGATTGATGCAGTTGGACTAATCAATTGTTAATCATTAGTATTTCATTTCTGGAAACCCCAGCTCAAACTCCTGATTAGGCAGCAAATATAAGACAGCTTTGACTCAGTGGTTGCAAGACTGATGTTTGCAGCAGAGTACCGGTAGCTCCTGGGCAGTAGGTGAGGTCTGGCACAGCGTGAGCAGGGATGTCATGGTCTTGGTCTTGAATGACTGCAGGAAAAAAACATGTGTGATGCCTGCTCGTGCTGGGTTCTCTGCTGTGGTTTTTGCCCCTTTTGTTTACAAAATGATACTACTTTCTAAACACTTCCAGAAAATCAGTGCCTTACTGACCCTGCACCTGCTACCCTTGGTCTTGTTCTCAGCCTGGATGGTTATTTTCTGCATGTTGGTTGAGGTTTTTTTTTAAGACTGAGATAATTTAAAGGCTCCATAGCTGAGAAAAAATATGTTGCTATTGTAGGAAGACTGCAGATGTGCTTTGAAAATTGCAGTATGTAAAAATGAAATGCATAAAACACTCGCTTCACTGCAGTGTTACTGCCCGTCCTGCACCCACAGCTGTCTGGGGATGTGTGCTGCCATGTGGCTTAGGGGAAACAGAAAGATGTTTGGTGGTGCACGTTTTCTAGCCAGTCATTTATTTTTAATAGACAAGGATTTGTGTTTTAAGAGATCAGTGTAAGATCTCTGTGGGAGCAGAACCCAATCGTCGGCTGCTGGTGTGGGCCACGCACCTTCCTTCTGGAGAAGAAGCCATCAGGGCGGGCAGACACCGAGGCTGAACCAGGAGGGCAGTTCCTGTGCTTAGGGCTCCAAAATTTCTCTAATGAGATACTGAACTCTACCAACAGTGAGGTGAGATGCCACCTCATGATGGAGGGATCTGAGAGGGAGAAACCCTGGAGTTTTCTGGCCCAGGAGGACAGATAAAATTTTTTGCATGTGCACAGGGCTGTTTCCTCACAGCTCAGGTGTATTAGGATGCAGTTTTATTTCAAGTGTTGCCTTTCAGCCCCGAGGAGCTCCGTACAATTTTTCTCATTTTTTTCCTCTCAAAACACACATAGAATATCTCTCTCCTTGCACTCAAGTTCAAGAAAACCTCTGCACCTGTAAGCCTTCTGCCCTTTCCCCCTCCTTCAAACCCTGCAGAAAAAACAGGTTTATGGCTATGCAGTGAATGCACAATCAAATTGTCTCGGTCTGCATGCGAATCCTAGTTCTCCTGTGGATCTTTTTGCTGAAGGAATTGGGAAGGCAGAGCTCAGCACTCTGTTTCAAAGGCAGCTGGCAGAGAACAGAACAATGGAGCTTTTCAAGATAAAAAATGATTTGAAATGAATTCCACAGATGTTCAGAAATTTGTGCTCCAGAAAATTCCTGATGAAATTTACTGCAACGTTGATCTTCTGGGTTATTTTAATAGATACTTTTTGAAAGGTAGGTAAAAGATTTTTCAGAAGCAAAAATCAAAACAAGTCTTTCTGCAATATCACTGTTCAATATTTTCAGAATCTCTCCTTCTTCCCAATTCAAACATCAGAGGAATCAGCAAAGTTTTACATAAGGTTTTTTCACTACCAACACTGGGGGAATGGGGGTTTGACAAGCCCTTCTCGGCTCTCTTTCATTTTATCTGCTCTTGTATTCATGTTTCAGATTTTGCTCATTCTTTCCATGACGTGCTGCTGAACGCAGATAAGAGAGTACATGGGGCTACACCAGAGCGTTTGGTATAATTAATTTAGATATCAAAGCACAAACTCCTACTTGGGTAGCAGATGACTTGTGCTGTCCACACACGTGCCTGGGTGAAAGAGGTGAAAGAGCTGGGCAGACACCTATCTAATTTGGGAGGCAGGTTTCTCATTTATCCTCAGTTTGTTATCATTGCCTCTATTTGTAGAGAGTAGGAAAAATACTTGTTAAAAAGGCAGTGAGGCAGAAACTGAATTTCAATTCAGCAAGTTTTTGCAGCTTTCATTTTTCATTTACAAACATTCACACAAGTCAAATTGTATGTAGATTATGAGTGATACAAATAGCCAAGATTTCTTCCTGATGAGTGAAATATTTCAGGCAGAAGTGACAGATTTCCTGATTGTCCTGACTGCTTATCCAGAAGAAGTGGCTCTTTCTTTCCAGATGATACACATGTTCAAGCAATCAAAGCACAACTCTAAGTGCATCTCTGGCTTTTAAGGGCCAACTGAATTCAAAGAAAAGTTTGCTCAGCTTAGGTCTCGCTGAAGTATTTGTTCCACATCGCTAAGGTGACTAATGGAAAAGCAATTAAAATAGCTATAAAACAACCCAATTCTAAAAAGACACCAAAATGGGTGTTTATAATAGAATGTAGAAAAAAAAATACAGATTAAAAAAAAGTCAAATTGGCAACAGTTACATTTCACTCACAGTGCTCACTTCAGACAGAACAATTAGTGCAATTTTATAGCTTTTTATATTTTTCCCTGTCTACCCATTTCTTCACCCATTATTAGTGCACCGGTATTGAGACAACATTGGACGCTCTGGTAAAAGAATGAAATGAAATGTAAATTGCATCACGAATAATATATTCTTAATGGAAGTCTTGCTGCCAATAAGCACTGTCTTTCACCGAAGTGCAGGTCTTGAGGAGGGGGTTGCCTGTTTTATTGTTTTCTCCTCTCAAACTGCAGCATAAGTTCTTTAAATCTTTTAAAAGAGTTTTTACCTTTAGAATAACACACAGTAGTCTAATATTTCAACTGAGTATGTTGCCCAGGAAAAAATCATATTTTTCCTTAAAGCTATACCAACAAATTTTACTGAACCAATGAATTTTACTGATTTGTTTGGACCAATTTAAGTTAGTCCAAAGAAGTTGTTTCTATTCCACAATTTCAAATCGTGAATATCCATGAATATGTGCTGTTTACCTCCTTGTGTTGTTGCTTTCTGCAGAAACAAAGACTCTTAGCTTGCAGTGCATTTTGAGTTGAGAATATGTGATATTGTGGGAGCATCTACTGTATTACATTCCATGAGCTTTCAAATAATTCTTAGTGAACTTATAATTAATGCTTTTTATGATACTTTTTTAATTTTTACTCTGTGCACTTCCAGTTATCTTTGTTCAATTTAACATACATTCTTTCTGTGAGCTGAAATAGTTTAGTAATTGATCAAAAAACTTTATACTCTTGACCTTGTAAAAGTTCTGTGCAAAGGAGGTGAAGATGTTTCAGCTTCAGGGTCACAGTAGAGATGGAGGAGGGCTTGGGGGTTGCTTTTATAGCAAGAGGACAGAAGGGGTACCCAACCGATCCAAAGCAAAGGCCTTCTTAGATCTGCTAAACAGCAGCATTAGTTTGACTGTGAGAAGGCAAAACCTAAGAAATACCTGACAGAAAGGGCTTTGCTTTCCTGCTGGTGTTCACCAGTGTTTACAACGTGGCTTTCAGCAGCATTTTGGGGTGCTCTTTAACGTTCACACCTCTCAGGGGGTGTCAGAATGTTTCCACAAAAGCTAATCCTTTCCACACTAGTCTGTTATTTTTTTCATTTTTATTGTAGAAAAATTAAAATATAAAGTCACTTAACCCTTTCTTATTGTGTAAGCATTCATATATGAAAAATGCCAGGCTAACTTAAGGCTTTCTAAATTACCTACATGTACAGGAAACTGTGAGCTGGGACAGAAGGTGTTTATCTAATGTACCTTCCTATGGAAATGGGGCTGCTTCTTTTTTTTTTTTAAGGTTAATTTAAAATCACCTAAATAATAGGCATTATCCTTTTTTTTTTTTTTTTTTTTTTTTTACCCCAAGGGATTTACTTACTGATTTGCCATTAGTAAGAAAGTGGTCCTGAACTTTAGCCAAAAATCTTAATTTCATTTCACAACTCCTTGAAAGACACCCTTGTAGCACCTGAGTACCTGTGTGGTTTCCATAAGGGGACTGAAAGAAACCCTCAGGAAAAAAAACCTGACAGCAGTCAAAAAAGTTGAACGCCAGCTGAGCCAAAAGATCTTTTGGTTATTAATGAATAGTTTCCAGTTTGGAGCATTAAGCAATTTGTTAGCTTGCAGTAGAGGCACTCACAAGTGGCTTAATTTATCTTGCTGGCAAGCATCCAGTTCAAGGGGGCAACGGTATATGCTCCAAAATGAGCAGACAGTCTCCATATGGAACATTATTACTTATAAGGATGATTTTTGTATCATTTAGATCACTAATGATGGCTTCCAGTACAGTAATTCCAGAGTCCTGACCCTGTACGACGCAGTCTGCCAGGCCTGCCAATTCCATCCAACCGGACTTTGTAAATTAAAGGTAATTTAAAGAGCATAAAGGTTTAACATGGATTGTTCATCCCTTCCTTAGCCCTCTCCCTCCCTTTGATGTACTGTGTGTAATAACTGCTTTAGAAGAGGAAAATCTATTTCATAGGTCAGCTGTGCAGCCTACCACTTTTCTTTTCTCTCTCTCACAATCTCCTGTCTGTGATGTTTTGTGGGTTTTTTTTTCATATTTACATGGGGTATGAATACCTGATAGAGCATGCTTTATGATGGACCTTTCACAGACAGATGCTTTCAGACAGACCGTGGTTGACAGTATTTATACTTTGCAGCTGTTACTAAAAGTAAATAAGTCTGAGGAGTCTCCCCTGAAAGGCAGCTTAACTTCACTTTTGAAGTGTTGCTGCTAGTAAGCTATTATACCTCTCCTAGCCTGTTTGGCGAGGGCACTGTAACCCTAAGGTATGTCATTTCTATACTCACTTTCTGCCTTAGCAAGACGTCAACTAAGATGCATGTTATACAGTTTTTGTCATGTGAAAACACCTTTGAGAGAACTCAAAACATTCTTACGTTAAATACTGGTAAGTACAAACATACAGTTCTGTGACTGTTTCAAAACCATAATCAGAAGTCTAACACTACGTTTTGAACTGCCAACATGCCAGAAACTGACTGGAGAGCCCTATCACACTCTGTTTTCCTGTGGACTTATTAGTGTAATGTCTCCCATCCCTTAAAAATGAGCTTTCCTGCTCTCATTTTCTAGAGGGTTGCATTAGACAACTTTTCTGTTTTTCAGTGGGGATATAAAGAAACTTTTTAGGGGGTTGGGGATATTTGAATGTGCTGATCCTGCTTTCCTACCCTGAGGCAAGTTTGAATGAATAGGAGACCACCAGGCTGCATTTTTATAAAATGAAGATTAATCAGGTATAACTTAACTCATTTGCCTCACTGTTCTCATTAACACTAATGGGAAAATATATATTTCAAACTTGCACTGATTGCAAGAGTGTACCGGTTACCAAAATAAAACAAAGGTTCACATTTTTTCAAATAAATCAGTGAACAGAATTTACTTTATAGGCCCAAACGAGGTAAAACCACTTAAATTTCAGATTAAAATAATTGTGTCAGAACCATTACAATTAAAGCTAGGGTGGTTTTTTTTGTCAAAGACTTTCCTTATTCTTACACTTTTGAAATATATATGTTTTCTCAATATGCTGGTGTTCTCTAGGGTTTATAATAATTTCTATCTGAAGATGCTTCAAGGGACTATTTGAACCAGGCTTCCAATTGCATCAGCTCACATTCTAATTACCCCTCTTATAACATTCCTTTGTAATACCTAAATTGCTTCCAGAAAAGGTGTTTCAATTAGGGGACATTTTATATCAGGCCATTTCACATTCTGTGTTCCTCTTTTATGGAGCCCATTCTGTACCACACTATCACATCAGAAAAGGCATCTTTTTCATCAGAACATCAAGCCTTTGAAAACAACAATGTAATAAAATCTAAGTAACATCCAGATTCTAATGCTGAAGGTCTGTGATGTTCTGTCATGTCGGGGCAATTGTGAGAGTCCTTTTTGTTTCTCTACCTTGCTCATTACTCTTAAAATGGTATTATTTAAAATATTGACTAATATACTTTGCAAAAGAAGGTTGAGAAATGAACAAAGCAGTAGATAGAAACCACAAGGCCAGTAATAGAACACACACCAGTCTCAGAAAAGCAATGTGTATGCAAAGGAGGGAAGAGGAAAAATGTGTTTGGGCCCTGATAGCTTTTCCCTCCTGCTGTACTGCTGTAGCGGTGACGTCCCCTGTGTTCCCAACAGAGCCCCGTGTGTTCCTGGGAGTTTGCAATGTCAGATGATGTCCCATCTGTAGGTGTGCCCCAACACAGGCTACAAGCAAAAGGCATAACTCTGCCATAGGACCTCCCCGTGGCATAGATGTTTAATTACATCCACTAATTTTGTCCCTGTGTTCACTCCTCAGACAAGCCAATTGTCTTCAGCCCACCCAGAAACCACAGGGCCTCCCTCGCCCTGGTGGCCACCCTAACTGGGAGAGGACCAGGCCAGCTTCAAAGGTTGCCGTGCCCACAGTGCACCACACAAACTTCTCTTGGGACATTCTGCCTGACCTATGCACCATCGATGTGTTTAGCTGTTGTTATCAACTATCTCATGGAAGCCGAGAATCTAATGCAGTTCTTTATTCTGCTTTTATATTATTGCTTTTTCATATTTTTATGAAGAATCTCCAGAAATAATTAAGTTACCAGAACAGGATTCCAAAATTTCAAATGGAGTGTTTTGTTAATCTCAGGTTTTTTTAATCTCATGGAGCTCACTTTTGAGCATTACCTAATAATAATCATATCAGTAGTCACAGCTGGAAATAATGATCGCATACACTACATAAGCGTAGAAATGGAAAAAAAAAAAAAAGAATCACATTCTGTCACATTCATCTATAGCAAGGAACATCACATGTTTGCTAAGCTAAAACATTCACAGCTACAAGGAGAACCGGAAAACTTACATATCTTGTTTTCTCCTGGCTGGGAGGAAGTACCAGCATTTAAAATGCTGCTATCTTATTGTTTCAAGAGACAAGTGAGTTTCTGTTTATCTCCAGAAATTATTAACCTCTAATTTCTTATCTCATTTCTTTTTTTCCTTGCCTCCACCTCCCACCCATTTTTATTTCTTTTTTTTTGGCAGGAAAATACCTGTAATATAGATGGACTTTGCTACGGTGAAGGAGAGTCAAGCCCTACCAGTCCTTGCCTTCTCTGTGAACCTGACATTTCTAAGTTCACCTGGTCTATTAATGAAAGTAAGCCATTTTTTTCTAAGATTCAGAAGCACTTAGCTGGGAGTTTATGACTCGGTCTATGAAATACACGGTTCCTTCATTTGGTTAACATGAATCTCTCCTGCACAATAGTGTGCGTGGTCTGTTTGCAATGGGAATAATTGGGTGCACCAGAAATGCAGACTGACCAAAAGCAGAGAGAACTCCACTGCGTGCACTATGCCTCTGGGAATATATCTTATTCTGGCTGAAACCTGACAAATCTCAAATTAATAATACCAAAATAACAGCTGAAAATTAAATTGTTGCTATGCCAGTGCCCCATGCAGTGCCCAAGTCTGTCAGCTAAAGGTGATGGACCCTAAATACATCTGTCATCCTTTCGCAGGTACGAATCTTTAAGGGAACAATTTGGGGAAAACACTGCTTTTAAAACACTAATGTATATTTTGATATCTGGAAGAATTGTTTTCTTTCCCTGAGCCAAATCCTATGAAATGCCACACAAAAGACCTTGGCTTGGCAGGGGGTCTAAGTGATGGAGAGCAGCCGCTCATTATCTTCACTGCCACAGAACCTAAAGGCTCACTCTGCAGCCCCTCGTGGCAGGGGTCATGGAGAAGGCTGCCTTTTGGAGCATCTCCTGAATGCTGAGGACTTAATCATAGCTTTTTCGTGGCTACATCCCCAGTGTAAACACCAACCATTACTTACCACATGCTTTACAGATAATCCATGATTCTAGCAGCATTATCTCCCCACTTACGTGAGCCCATTTACACCTGGTCAATATAAAGATTATATTACTGCTTTTATGTAGATTCACGTGTTGGTTCTAGAAAGAGTTTCTCTGCGCTTTTAGGTTCTGTAAACACAAGCAAATTACAGAGAGGTATGTGAGTGACGGGACCAGTTTGCTTTATTTGTTTGCAGTTTTATACTCCTTTAGGTTGACTAGGTCAGCAGGACCCTTTGGGAAGGAGAGGAAGATGGCTCTTGTCCTTGGGGAGAGCTGGGGATGCTCAGGGACAGAGGCTCCTAGAGAGTGCAAGGTATGGCAGCAGAAACAGCGAGAGCTGTAGCACAATGGCTGGAGTCCATAGCTCCAGCGGGGACACTGCCAAGAAGAGAAGTGAGCAGACATGCTCTCCTCAGAGGTTATAGAAATGCCATTGAGAAGGACCAAAAAAGACCCAACGGTTTCAAGCAACACAAGAAGCCATAAGTTATCTGAAGTTAATTTTGGAACCAAAAACATAATAAGAAGGGAGAGAGTTGTTTGTGAGTCTTTTTAATTCCTGTTCCAGGCTCTTCACTTTGAACTTTCTCTATTTAAAAATATACACATCTAGTTTATGTCCTAAAAAATGCAGCCTTTGGAATTCAAAACTCCCCATCAGGAAAAAGTGTAGGCAAATCCATCCCAAGCGTTAGCCAACTAAAAATCCCATAGGATGTTTCTTGTATGAGTAGTTAAAATGCCTACAGGTAAGCCAGACCTGAAGAAGAGCTTTTACACCAGAAAACATGTGGTTTGTCCCCCAAGGATATATTTTAGACTAATGAGAGATATTATCTGTGACTCACAAACCTTGTTTCTTTCTGTCCTTCCATTGTGTTGGCCACAGCAGTAGCATCTCTAAGGGATGAGCTGATCCTGATTGTTATATAGACAGACTCATTACTAATACCAAGACAGTTCAATTTTAAATTTCAGAAAATGGCTTAAAAGGGGAAAACTGCATTTGTTTTGGAATTCATAAAGCTGGAAGTGATTTGGGAAATCTGAAACAGGTCATGGCTCACTTTTCAATGATTTCAAAATTTAAAAATATTGAAAAGAAAGGGTTTGTCAGACGTGTTTTCAAAATTGCAAAAAACGTTTTAAAAGTTCTGCAATAATTGGAAGTATGTATATATTCACTGGGTGGCAAGGAGATTTCTGGAATTAGAAACACTCATTCACAGACTACTTTTGGAACATCTGATTTTATGTTATTTTGTGCCTACAATTTCGCATTAGCCTCCATCCAGTTACCACCTTTGTGTTTATCTGTAAATGCATACCCAGCATCAATATTTCATTGATTACTTTGGGCGCAACATTTTATGGGCTCCATGGTTTAAGTGTTTGGGAAATAAAAGGTAAATTAATAGATGGAAGCTTTCAACAGTTATGCCAGGACAATCTGCTGGACAAGCAGTTTAGAAAGCTCTAATATCACAGCAGCAATGAATGGAGAGACACATTTAAATAATTGCATAATGTGATACGTGCTATGGAAAGCAAAGCTTGATAAAAGGATAAACACCACAAAAACACCCTAATGATGACTTCCCACAAGCATAATGCAAGGACACATGCAGTCCTTATGAGAACGTATGTATAGTTCATAGTTTTAGAGTGTGACTTGAAATTAATCCTCAGTATTAGAACTGTTCTTTAAGTTAAACATAGCCATGGTCAAACTACATTGTGAGAAGATTCCTTTAAATATCAATGTATGTCAATTTGTACTGCTGTTTAGAGGTGGCTTGAGACTGAGGAGGTTTAGGACACGAAGACTAAATTCCCAACCCTGCAGAGAGCTGCTATCACCTCAGGGTACTCATGCAATCTTACTTTTCCTTGGTTTCCAATTATAAAGCGTAATACCTTTCTCTACCTTATCCTTCTTACCTATTTATATTGTAAGTATCTTCAGGTAGCGTTTGTCTTCTACTGTAAAACAGCCTTGTACAATTAGGCCTTTATCTTCATTAAGGAAATACTAAATGTAAACAACACCACTAGAAATAACAATGCCAATGGTGACATGGTATGCACTTCTGTCACTCAGGATAGAGGATCTCAGCATCACTGATGTGCCTCTGCTGGCACTGAGAAGATCTTTATTCCTGATGAAATGTCCAACTGAATTCAGTCAAACTGCTCAGGCTTAACTACTACTCACGTGTAAAGGCAGGAGAGTCTACTCAATGGAAGAGTTACACAATTATTTTTTTTTCCCCTGAGTTGCCCACCTTATTCATTTCTCACTACCTGATTCATTTCTCATTCATCATTTTGAGATTTAGTTTACTTATATTTAAATGGATAGACAGATAGATAGATAAAGTGGTAGATAGAATAAATATATATACATAAGTATTAGAAGTACAATTAATTCAATTTTTAGTAAGAATTGGGGTACTAGTGGGAGGTAACAGAAGTCATATCTGATCAAATCAGTATCAAATAACATATCAAAAGTAATCAAAGTTGAGTATGGGAGAAAAGTTTGGTTTGGGGCATGAAAAAAAGCAGAAAGGTATACTATTGGGTAAAGCTGTTTGCTGCCTCTGACATCTAAATTGCTTCCTCCATCAGTCCCAGGGCACGTTCTGTACCTTTACCTTTGAGAAAACTGCAACAAAGACCCGCGCTGTGAATCTTTACGTGGGAGAAACCGGAATTTATGTAATCATGGTTTCATTTTTGCTGTTTAGACAACCTGCCTCCTGTGTTCCAGGCCCCCTCCAGCCAGCTGCTGACATTTATTGGTGAGAATTTTGTTTACCAGTTAATAGCAGTGGATCCGGAAGGGTCAGCTGTGCTATTCATCTTCGAGGCTGGGCCACAGGATGCCAGGCTCTCTCCTGCTGGCCTTCTAATCTGGAAAGTTGATTCAGAAGAAACGCAGACCTTTGAATTCACCGTGTCGGATGAATGCAATGCACAGAGCAGATACTCTATTGAGGTAAGGAAATGAACACTTTAAAGGAAAAACAAAACAAATGTGTTTATCATGTCAGGGCTTTGGTGCAATTGTCATTATAGCTAATAATTTGTTACTGTCCTGAAAACTAAGACTTCAGCTATTTCCTCATAACTGTATATTATCCAGCACAGCAATAATGATCAATTAATGGAATAAATATCTCTGAGAACATAGAAACTATATATACAAGGAACAAGAAAGAGTGCTATTGATTGCTGTTTGAAAGAACACTCTTGCAGAGCCTTTTAATGGTTCATTAATCTGCTTTAAAATTCACATTCTGCATTTGGATTGCAGAAAAAAGCATATAACATAAAAGAACAAGTTTTAGCTATAAAAGGGAGATTATAACTCATTCTCAATGATATTTTTAGAGGGTGTCTTGCTCTTATGTCATTACTCCACACTTTAAGTTTCTTGGCAGAGCTTGTGCATTGCTTTGTCTTTATCGTATAGCTTAACATTAATCCTGTGATAGGACAAGCTAATAAAGTGGGATGCAGACTCTTGACATAAGAACGGTTTTGTGAAGAAAAGATTTTTTTTCTTAAAGATTCCAATTTTTACTCACTCAAACCACTGTCATCAAAAATATCAATCTGCTGAACCCACACAGCTAAGGGGAAACTGGAGTCTAGATATGGTTTCAAATAGAAACATTTCAAACTAGACCTGTGTTTAACTAGGTAAGATAATACAGAGGTTTGAATCTGTTGAAATGCTGTTCTTGTGCATACGTAAAGTAAAACTATGGACCTCTCTTCCCTGAAGACCAGCTAAGGAATTCCACAATCATGTTCCTGCCTGGGAGCCATTTGTAATGTGAAACAGTAAGGAGGGCAGGCAGGCAAAGAGAAAAGATTTTTCATTTCTTCTTTCTTTGAAGAATAAGGAACAAATTCTGCCCTCAGATGCTATGTAAAAACTGCTGTTACAGCAAATAGGATTTTTCTTCCTTATAAGAAGTTAGAATGTGCCCCTAAATGATGAAGAAAAAAAAAAAGCCCCTTTAAAGTCAAGCTTTCAGTCAAATAAATAAGTATGCTGAGTATGAGACCATCTATCTAGACAAAGGAAATTGGTTAGAAATAAGTTTTCATAATATTAGATAAGATGTTTGCACTGCAAATCTGTCCCTTCCTAAAGGGTAACAATATACCTCTCAGCTGTGATTAATTGAAGGAATCTTACCACACCTCTCTGCTGCCTTCCTCAGGTTGGAGTGAAGCCCTGCAGCTGCCTCAATGGTGGAACATGTGTTACCAATATTAAATTCCCTCCAGGCCTTGGTGAATACCTGTGTTTATGTCCAAATGGATTTGATGGAGAATTTTGCCAGGAAGATATTAACGACTGCAAATCAAACCCCTGCGGCAGCGGAACATGCGTGGACAGTGCGGATGGCTACTTTTGTAAATGCCCCCCTGGCTTGGGAGGTAAGACCTCACTGTTTCCGTCTCTGATTTAGCTAGAGGTATATAGTGCTACAGGATTTTTTGAGTGCAGAACGACTGCAAGCATCTGTCAAATGGACTACATAGCTTCCTCTTCTGCTCCCATGGCTTAGCTTTAAACAGATAGAAAACATGCCAAACCAGCTAATTACCCATGCTCAAGGAAGGAAAAATGACCAAAACCTCTGTAGTCTTGAAATGATCACTCAAGGAGGCCGTGAACCTCCCTGATCTCAGTTTCCACCTGCTTATTTCTCATGGATTTTCCATCCGTGAGGTGAGCTAGGAGAAGACTTAGTGGAAAAGAGAAAAGGCAAAGATCCAGGACCCTTTTGCACTCCGCAGGATTTTACTAAATTAAGGCAATGAAAGAAATGAGAAGGGATGACTTTTCTAGGTCTAGGAAGGAGAAGTAGATATGGAAAACATGCAAAAATAAATTGTCCTTTAGTCCCACTTGAAGCTTCATTAAATTTAAGCATTAGAAAACCACAAACCCATTAGGTTGTCAGACGTGCTGATGGAACAAATCTAACCTTTTAAACAGTTCAGGGCAGGCCACAATATGATTTTAAGAGATGCAGGGAAGAGGGATGATCGCTGCACCAAAAAAGGTTCTTTTAGAAAGGCGGAATGAAAAGTATGAAGACGAGGGGTTGGAGAATGAAATGCTGCGAGGCCAAAGAGGTGGATGCAAGACATACAGTGCAAATAGGAAAACCTGAAATGTGAGGAGAAAGAGAAGCATCCAGTAGCTAACGCAAGTGAAGATAGAACACGTTGGTACCTATCACGCAAGTTACTGTCAGCTTCACTGCATTCAGACCATCTGTGAATGATTCACGCACGTGAAAAAGCGGTTGTGACAGCATGCAGACAATGACTCCCCCATGTTCTGTAGGCTGGAACTGTCAGAGCCATCCTCTCTGCTGCGTTAAGCTTCCGGAGTTTGGCTGAGCTGAGTCACTGTTGGGTCTCACAGAGTGCCTACCACCTCCTCCAAGCTGGGACCCACGCTCCAGCTGTGTGTAACACCACTCGCTTCCAATATAATGGAGTTTCACACTGGCCTAAACATGCCTTCTCCTGGAGTTTCACAGAAGTTGGGGTCTTTTCATTTGCAGTTCAGCTATTCAGGAGGCACAAGGCAAATCTGAACATACAGGACTTGAACAGGATTTCTAAAGCTGGCTCTTGCTTAGCTTTGCAGGCAAAGGGCCAGGGAAAATAAGAGTCATGGGAAAGTAAAGACATTGTGTTGCTACCCATTCTTGTCAAATTAGTCTTCCGCAAATGAAAGGTGCTAACTGAAACTGTGTTAGAACATCTCTTGGATCAGAACTTTCAAAAGCAGATTAAGAAAAAAACACCTTAAGCTGAGCTCAGGTTTCAGTCCTTGAACCTGTCAAAAACCCTGCTCTGTTCACATATGAAAGCATAAATGCATTCATGAGACCCATAATATTGGCTGCTGTGTATTGTTATAGGTTTGAAAAATCCACTAGAAATAACATCAAATGCACATAATTATTACTGCTTATAGTATGTACATATGGAAGAAACTTGATTATAAACAAAAGCAATGAACAGATTTTACTCAATGAGCGCATACAGGCAACAAGGTACCATTTCTGCCTTCCAGCAGCTCATGAAACTTTCTTTGTTTTGGTCATGTGGGAGTGCAAGTCCAGATTTCATTAACTATAAAATTCCAGCAGAAATGAAAAATAAAAAGCATTCAGAAGTGGAAGGTCAGAAAAATAACCTAAAATATGTATGACACCTAGACAGTAGTAACTCCAGATAATGCTATCACATAGCCAAAGCCTGCTGCTATCCAAAGTCTTTGTGCCACCAAAGACTCTGCTGATGCAAGAACATACAAGCTTAATAATGGAGAATAAAGTTAGAAAATGAAAGTTTGATCAAAACATAAAAATCCCCCAATCCAACAAACGTAGGCAGAATGTCTTCAACCCCCTGGAATACTATTCCTATCAGCACGGGGAAATTTGGGATGATTTTGGGCTGCTTTTGGGCTGTATTTGGTTAAATACTTGGAAATATAAAATGAGAACAACTCTTAATTTCCTGTAAGGAAGTGGATTAAATGAATAAAAAGCAATATAATTCCATGAGTTAATAATTTCAGTGGATCTGCTCCTGTTTGATCATCACCAGTTTCACACTGCTGCCCTTTTGACTTTGTGCAGTGTTACACATAGATGGGGTGAAATCAAGCTCTATTATTCCACATAAAATACTCTGCCATAATTACAGTGCATTGTTTTCAAATTCACATGGAGCATATTCTGAAATATGGTTCTCATTCTTACACAAAAAGTAAAGAATGAAATGTCCAACACTTCAAAATGACACACTTGAAAACAACATGCATCTGACTCTATAGACAAGGTCACAGGACATGTTGGTGGCCAGAGAAACACAGTTTTCCTGAACCCTTAATTCTTGCCAGGTAAAATAAATGCACATTGTGTTTGCTGTTCTTCCATCATCAAAAATGCTAAAACACAAGCCACAACAGAAACAAAAAAAAAAAAGATTGAGTGAAACAGGAATATATCTCAAAGTTTTAATAGCAGGTGAAAAATTATAAGCAAGTGGAGCTGAAAGCCAGCTGGGAAGTAGATGATTTTACTTCAGGGCAACTTCTGTGACAACAATAAAAGCTCATCTATGATGCTGTGTTTATGTCTCAATTCCCCAGAAAACCATCAATAATCTAATGAGAAAGCGAAGCTATACTGCTCAAGTGACAGCATCACTTCACCGTCAAATCTTTACAAATGATAGGGAACAGGTAGTAGAAACAAAAAGTTAACTCTTTTGAGAGCTTCCCAAACACCACTGCAAGAGAAGCAGCAGCCACAGGGGGAACACAGTGTGTTGCTAATTCAAGCAATGCAAGTGCATCCGTGTATCTCAGGCGATACAAGGGTATAATGTAGGAATGGGAACAAGCCAGCAGAGAAGCCATTGGAGAATCTGAGAGAAGGATGGCTCCAGAATTATTGCTACTTTAAATTTCTGTGGAGACTTATACACATTTATCTCATCAAGTGTTCAAAGCTCACTCATTTTTCTTCAACATTGATAACAAGATAACAAGAATTCCTGTTGTTTCATCTTTTGGCCACTGAAAGCAAGAATATCACCCACATGAGAACACAATTCAGCCTTGATAACTGTATCTCAATCACAAAACCATTCTTTATTTCCCCATGGGAAACAGGAGACCTGGTCACCTGGGACATGGACAAGGCTGAGGTACTAAACAAGTTTTTTGCCTCGCTCTTCACCGGCAAGTGCTCTAGCCACACCACCCAAGTCATAGAAGGCAAAGGCAGGGCCTAGGAGAATGAGGTACCACCCGCTATAGGAGAAGACCAGGTTGAAGACCATCTGAGGAACCTGACTGTGCACAGGTCCATGGCACCTGATGAAATTCATCTGTGGGTCCTGAGGGAACTGGCAGATGAAGTTGCTAAGCTACTGTCCATCATATTTGAGAAGTCATGGCAGTCCAGTGAAGTTACTGCTGACTGGAAAAGGAGAAACACAACACCTATTTTTAAAAAGGGAAAAACGGACAACCCAGGGAACTACAGGCCGGTCAGTCTCACCTCTGTGCCTGGCAAGCTCATAGAGCAGATCCTCATGGAAACTCTGCTCAGGCATGAGGAAAGTAAGGAGGTGATTAGTGACAGCCAACATGGCTTCACTAAAGGCTAATTCTGTCTGACAAATTTGATTGCCTTCTATGATGGCGTTACAGCATTGGTGAATAAGGGAAGAGCAACTGACATCATCTGCCTGGACTTGTGCAAAGCATTTGACACTGCCCCACACTACATCCTGGTCTCTAAATTGGAGAGACATAGATTTGACCAATGGACCACTCGGTGGATAAGGAATTGGCTGGATGGTCACACTCAAAGAGTTGCAGTCAATGGCTCCATATCCAAGTGGCGACAAGTGGCATTCCCCAGGGATTGGTATTGGGACTGGTGTTGTTTAATATCTTGGTCGGTGTCATGGACAGTGGGATTAAGTGCACATTCAGCAAGTTTGCCAATGACACCGAGCTGTGTGGAGTGGTCAACATGCTGGAGGGGAGACATGCCATCCAGAGAGACTTTGACAGGCTTGAGAGGTGGGCCCATGCAAAACTCATGAAGTTCAACAAGGCCAAGTGCAAGGTCCTGCATGTGGATCGGGGCAATCCCAAGAACAAATACGGGCTGGGCAGGGAATGGATTGAAAGCAGCCCTGAGGAGAAGGACCTGGGGTTGTTGATTGATAAGAAGCTCAACATGAGCCAGCAATGGGCACTCACAGCCCAGAAAACCAACCGCATGCTGGGCTGAAACAAAAGCAAAGTGACCAGCAGGGTGAGGGAGGTGATTCTGCCCCTCTACTCCATCCTTGTGAGACCTCACCTGGAGTACTGCGTCTAGCTCTGGAGCCCCCCAATGTAGGAAGGACATGGATCTGTTGGAGCGAGTCCCGAGGAGGGCCACAAAGATGATTAGAGGGCTGGAGCACCTCTGCTATGAGGACAGGCTGAGAGAGTTGGGGCTGTTCAGCCTGGAGAAGAGAAGGCTCCGGGAAGACCTTATAGCTGCTTTCCAGTACCTAAAGGGGGCCTACAGGAAAGCTGGGGAGGGACCCTTTATCAGGGAGTGTAGTGATAGGATGAAGGGTAATGCTTTAAAACTGGAAGAGTGTAGATTTAGATTAGATATTAGGAAGAAATTCTGTACTCTGAGGGTGGTGAGGCACTGGCACAGGTTGCCTAGAGAAATTGTAGCTGCCCCATCCCTGGAGGTGTCCAAGGCCAGGCTGGATGGGGCTTTGAGCAACCTGATCTGGTGGGAGGTGTCTCTGCCCGTGGCAGGGCGGATTGAACTAGATGATTTTTAAGGTCCCTTCCAACCCAAACCAGTCTATGATTCTGTGATTTTATGTACCATTGATTAATATAAAATTATCAGGGGGGAAGATGGAATTATAATTTGATTTCACTTTTCAGGAAACTGAAAAAAAACCCAAGATTTGTTCATGGTGTATTATAACCGTAGAGTCCCTAAATGAGATTGCCTGTTCCTTTAAAGGCAACTTAATGTGAACACAGTCAAAAAGTTCTCTGCATCTGTAGGTGGTCAGCTCCTCTAGAGGCATAAAAGGACTTTATCTTCTCAGCCAATTTCCCATGCAGGGGTGGTGAAACAGATATTTCAACCTTGCAACCTGAAGATCTTTTATTCCTATTATTTTTATTTGTACTGTAGCAGTGCCAAGAGAATTGAGACTCCCTTGTGTTGCTGTGCACTGGAGGTTGTGCAAACAGAATAATTGACACTTCTTGCAGATAGTTTTCTGTCCATTTCTGCTGCTTCTTTAGCAACCTTCAGCCAAGTTTCAGACTTTGCAAACATTTGTCCTCAGACTCAGCTGGATTATCATTATGCCCAAATTGATCAGATACTGTTTAAAATCAAATGTCTCTGAGTGGAATGTGGTGCTTGCATTATTCCACCTTTATGTTACAAAAATAAGTCAAAAGGACGGATTTTAAAATTTATCTTATGACTTACAGTTTCCTTTGCTTTTTGTAATTCTCTCATCTTTGAGATTTTAAAGCCAGCTCTTTGCAGTAAAATAGAGTAAGTAGGAGGGAGGAGAGGGGACAGTGGGAGAAGTGCTGTTGTTACTGAAACTGGGAACTTCATTCCTGCTGTCATTGTCTATGGTATCATGTTTAGTCTTTATATGATACTCAGAGAAAGAAAATAATTCCTAATCTAATCAGAGGGTAACTCATTCAATATTTTCCAAAATGCAATGTCTAATAATTTCCCAACACATCATCAGAAAGCAGTATCAGAGAAAAGCAGCCTGATGCTACGAATGTGTTAATTAAATTCTACAATAGAGTAGTAATCCAAAATATAACAAGGGAGGAAAAAATATAAGAGAAGCCCTGCATACTATGTCATGTCCAACTTAAACGAAAAAATCAAGAAACATGCAAAACCAGAACAACTTAACTTGAGATGGCACCAGAAAAGGGACATGGCTTTTGCACTGCTGTTCTTTTTTTTTTCACACCAGGCAAAGCAGGCATGAGAAGGTGATGTCACTATCTTTTTTAGGCAGCTCAATCAACAGAGATTTCAATCTGAGACTTTTACACGGAGATGTTATTTTAACTTGAAAGGAGTAGTGGAAGCTATCATCTGAAATGCTGAAGCAATGACAGATTGTGTTGTAAAAGATGAATAACAATCTTCTGTTTTTATCATCCTGTAATTCATAAAATCATAGAATCATAGAATCATTTAGGTTGGCAAAGACCTTTAAGATCGCTGAGTCCAACATTAACGTAGCACTGCCAAGGCCACCACTAAACCATGTCCTTAATTCATCCCACCGTCACAAATTTCTTTTTTGAAGAAAAAAGTATTCTTTTATCCTTAGATCTTCTTCCGTAATGAAGCTGAATATCTGACATGGAACAAGCCTTTCTGTACCTTGTGGTAAGTCTTGAAGCAGGTACCTGAACTGTCCAGAAGGTATCCCGATCTCCTTGGGTATTCCCAAAGCAGACAAAGGGCATGCCTTAATAGAAGTGATATGGGCCAGTTTACAACCTGCTACAGGGCTGCATATTCTGGTAACCAGCAATAGCCAAGCAAGTTTTCTCAAGTGCACAGAGACAGCAGCACGCATACCCGAAGCCTGAGGGAGTTTTTAACAACATTATACGTGATTACTCTGCATCATTTGCTGTTCAGATAGTAATTTTAACTTTTGGGTCACCTTCCCCTATAGGTATCCATTAAATCATCCAGAGTTGTGAATTTGAATACCAATTACGTTGAGGGATTTTTAAAACCCTATTTCCAAAATCAGCAATAGCCAAGACATTGTTTTGGGTTCGGATCCTATAGTAGCTTATCTTCTGTACACCAGCACTGTGGCCCAGAGACATTTTCAGAAGGTTTCTTCAAATTTTAATTTTAAATAGAAAAAAAATTGTTTTTTAAAAAAAATCTGATCATTTTGTAAGGTTCAGCCAGAGTCTATCAAGCTGGTTCACACTAATCTATTAGTTATGTGAGGTTCGCATAGAAATGAAAAGCACAGTAGGGCAGTACATGGCTCTTCATATCCAAAAGCCAAAATGGTGACATTCATTGGCTTCTTCATATACGACAAACATCTCACATAAACAAGACAACAAAAGCAGCACCAAAGATGTGAAATTCAGGTGAAATAATTTCTTTAACATGCACAGTTTTCTACAAGCAGTAGTCTCAAGTTCAGCACTTCTGGTGCCAGTAACAACAGTAATAAACAGTGTGATAAAAGCAAGTTTAAGTGAGACAGTGGGGAATTTGGCTCCAACGTGAGTGACATACCCTGTAATGAGTTTACAGCTGAGAAGTAAGCCTTAGCCTGCTTCACCATTTAAGCTGAGGAATAAACAGGGAATCTTTTCTGATTATTAACCTCCCCTTTGTTTTGCCACAGGGCTTACTTGTCAGGAAGACAGGAATGAATGTGAAGAGAGACTTTGTTTTCCTGGAGTGTCTTGTATGAATACCTTTGGATCATATGCATGTGGAATTTGCCCCAGTGGGATGGAGGGAAATGGTAAAGCTTGCAAACGTAAGTGTTTTGCATGATTTATTTTAATACATGGGGGAAAAAGGGGGTTCCATTCTACTACTATTATCCTTAATTGAGTACTTTGCCACTTGCTTCAAGTACAGACCTTTAAATATATAAAGCAGACTATTGTCGTGTTATATTAATATGGATAATTGCAAATTGGTCTCTGTTTGCTGTTTTTCACTGCAGTTTACTTTCATTTTGATTAGAATAAACACCGTAGCATACAAGAAAAGTATTTTCCAGATGCCAACTAGAAAATTTGCCAAGGACGTTCCCCATGTTCTCCATGATTTCATTCCTAAATATAACATCCACTAACAAGTACTTGCGGAGTACCCCCAGGATTACTTTTGTTTTGTGCAAATGCTGTGTAAGCAGGATGAAGGATAAGAGGAAGAAGGTCCATGTGCAAATCCTTCACATCCTTTCACCTCTGTTTGCAAGGTGGGCTTTCATTAGAGGATGCAGTCCACGGATGCTGAGCTAATGTTTGGTGTGAAGTCACGCCAAAGGTCCCAACTAGTGAAGGAAATGGCTAGGAACAATTTTACACCTGCTCAGTATCTGCTTTTGGGGCAAGAGACTCTTTAGTAGGGAGACTACACTGACTTCGTACACTGCTGAGACCTTCGAAGTGCACAGCATGCGACTAACTCACATGCTGCTTGCATCAGTCATATACACAAAAATCTTCTCTAAAAATAACATTTGGTTGGCCAGAAGGAGAGAAATCAACACTTGAAGTGCTTCACATTTGTTTGTTGGTGTTTCCAAATAAATCCGAAAAGCAAAAGATACAGATATTTGCCGTGGAGATATTAACTTTTCCTCATATTGACTGCCAAAAAGAAAAAAAAATTCTGATGTAGAAAGACTTAGTTGTAACTGCAGGATTCTGCAACCAGCAGAACTGTCTTTGCCAGGTTTACCAAATATCACTTCAATCATATTGACAAATGTCTGTACAGAATGGGTGGTTTTTTGCTGTATTATTTGGCCACGTTGGTTGTTTCAAAGTGATTTTGCATCTGTTTCACTAATGCATATTTTTTATAGCTAATTTGGCCATTGAAGGAATGATATACAAAATAATTCCTTTTTTTTTTTTTAAATAGATCAGAAAAGTAATTTTTTCCTTTCTATTTTTTTAATGACAGAAAATTTTCTCTATTACTGAAATGCGCATTTATTAGAAGGAATAAACCTGAGGGCTTCCTTGTCCACCCAAAATAGGATAGAAATCATTCTGTGTGGTTGTGATATACAGACTTGACATACCCACTCATACTTCCCTTGCTGAAGCAAATGTAAAGGCTTCTGGGAGGAAGGAGAAAAGTGAAGTAACTTTATAGCTATTAGAGTGGGCTATAGCTCATTGCATTATTTAATATAAGTAAAAAGTCATAGTCTCCAGCTCTATTAAGAGTACAGAATATCCAAGAGGCCCAGGGCAGGATTGTTTAGCTCACAACATATATCCACGTAGGCTTTACAATCCCTAATGCATTCAAGAAGTTATCTTTAAAATTATGCAGAAATCAATATTTTTTAGAGTCTCCACTAAGCGATTTTCCTCTTTCCATCCATGTATACTCTGTACAGGTATTTTGACACGTCCAAAGTTTGCAGCTGAACTACCCGAAGCCAACAAACACGCATGACATGGTTTCAGAAAGAAGCATCCACGGAGAGGCAGGAATCGGGCAGAGCACAGGTCCCCGGTGTAGTGTAGCATCTTCATTCAAGCAGCCATGCTGTCTAATACACTGGGACCTGTGGCCTTCTCGCTGCCCCTAGCTCAATAAAAGATCACTGTGCATATTAAGTACGTCTCTCAGACATGCAAAGTTCAGTGATTTTGGGCACAGTAATTTTTCCTATGTTTGTGTTGAAGCTTTGCTGCATGTCAGCAGCTGACTCACCTGATTTGCCTTTATTTGCTTGATGGTTGGCTTCCAGAATAAACTTATGTCAGGTTATCTGATTTGCTGCTACTGTTGCTTTTTATCATCAATCACAGCTAAGCTCTAACACCTTGTTTCCTTGTCTCTGTGCTTTCTTTTCACAGCCATGTTTGCTGCTGACATTACAAAAGCTCTAAGCCTTGAAAAAGGCAATGGCAAAAGTGATTTGAACACAACCGAGGTTAAGCAGCATCTTCAAGCCTTAGAGGCAAAGGATTCTCCTGTAATTAAGAATTTTAGCCTAAGTGATAGACATGGTAGGTATACAAGGATGTGAAACCTTTTTCAGTTGCTGCAGTTTACATATTCAGAAATCATACATTTTACCATCATAACCGTAATCATAAACTAGCTGTTTGTAATACATCATAAAAAGACAGAGTTAAAAATCAAAACCCCCCCTTAATACATCAGACTGGATTGCTGCTAAACAATTTTACATGGGAAGAGAGCCATTGCAGCAACGGCAATCAGAGTGGTCAGGCTTAACCAGAAATCACATCTCTTCTGAGCTAGAACAAAATCACTCCAAATCTTAGTGATCAATGGAAAGCAAGATGATAAGAATGACAGCTTATGCCAACTTACCATCGCCAAGTGACGCTGACGTTTTATTTCAGCGTTTGACAGGCAGTCACTGAATTCAAACTGAGTTTTGAGCATAAGCGAAGATCGACTCTTGAAGTATGAACTTGACTGTGGCAGCCGCTTTCCCCCGGCGCGGAACACTACAGCACTCTCTAACAGGGCTGCGCACTGGCGTGCTGCTTCAGTTGGCCTGGTTCGAAAGGGTATTGTATTTTTAGTTGATTTTCTAGTGAAAGCAGAAGAATTGAGACTGGACATGTCTGTTGTGGAGGGGCATATCCAAAACAAAAGATTATTCTTTTTTTCTTACCTTCTTTTCTATATCTGTACCAAGCCAGACAACAGCTAACCAGAACGCGCCTCTTACAGGTAACCATCACAATGCTGTAGGCAAGGTGCAAGAAAAATGCTGAAAATACTCAAGAATCATGATGGAGACCTCACTGGAGGCAGTTAAAAAAGATCTACAACCATCATTAAGATTTTATTCATCATCTTTTCTCTATCTTGACACTATTAAATACTTCACAGGCGGTTCATATACACTGGCTATTCAGTAACATCATAATTGATAAAATATTATATACTACAGGAGTGTTAAATTTTGCACGTAGTTCTAAGATAATTAAAGTAGTCTCCTGTCATATAAGGTTTGACAAATTAAGGATGATTTCTAGATTGGAAACATTTGACAGTGTATTTTTAAAGGTAGGGTATATGTGTTGTAAGGTTTGATGATTACCTTCCAATTATAAAAGACAAAAGGATGTCAAATAATACCGTTTCTTACTCAGTTAATCTTTCACTTATGCTGAAAATTACAGTTTCTGTATTATCCATGATAAATGCCAAACAACTTTGAGTAATAAGCTTGAAAACATGTAATTAGAGGACTAATAAATCTTGCTTTAATGAGAAACAGCTGTTCTGTTACGCTGTGCCTACAGGACAATCTCATGTTTGGCTCAAGCTTTGGGAACATTCTGCATTAATTAGATTTTAAAGGAATAAAAGCAGTTATAAAGCTTTAGTCGGGCTCAGGCAGTCAGTGCTTAATTTTATATACGCATTTGGTTTGAGAAATTATAAATAAACATTCTTGAAACCCCTTTTTTTTTAGGCCATGCAGCACCACTGTCACATATTACTACCTGTGCCAACAGGCCATGTTTTCCCGGCGTGTTATGTTTTGATCGGAAACCCCCTTACATTGGATATGTCTGCGGCCGATGTCCAGCAGGGTTTTTTGGAAATGGCCGGATCTGTACCAAAGTCCCCAGACCAGGTACTTTCTAATTTTTAGAATTTTAAAAAGGTTTTGCATACAAAGGCTGTAAGAAAATACGAACTAACACAGCCCTGCAATACAATGTACTTTATAATCAAACACTGAAGGCTTTTTTCTTTCACTCTTACCTGATGAGCAACTACCAGGTCTTATTTCAGGAATACCTGGCTCTGTGAGTCAAAATTCTATAGATTAACCACCTCATTTGCCACTGGGGAGAATTCTTCACAACAGGACTTACTAGGTGGTATGAATCACCACATCTGTATTTCTGCCACCACTGGCACAGGATTTCAAAACTTGTTTCTTCCTCTGTCAGATCCGTGTATGACACATGCCAGTATCACTCCGCTTTCCTTCTTTCCTAATTCTTTTGCTGCGAGGCATCTGTTCTCCAAGGTGACCTGTGGAGATGATGATAGACAAAGTGTCATGTAAGAACAACTATACCAACAACTAAACGCAACAGATAATTAAAGTATTTCAATAGTATTATTCGTGCCCCGAGCAATAATCTACCTTAGGGAACTCTGAAGCTCAGCTGGTGCCATTAATCTCTGAGGACTGATCATTAGAAGAGGTCTTCTGCTGTGATAAAAGACAAGTTGGGTCCTGACCTCAGGCAGAAAGTGGCAATAGCATAGCAACCACTCATCAGTCATCCGACCCTGCTTTCTCTCAATGAAATTCTCATAATTCAATGTATGGTTCTCTAGGGACAGTCTGGATGGTTGTCCCCTTTTCACTGCACAGAGTGATTTGCCAAGAGAACTCAGGTTTATTCCTTAATAACAGAAGATAACTAGGTTAGATTCCCTGGTTTTCTTATAAATCTTTTTCTTAAGTTCTCAAGACACAGTGGCTTGAAACCTATCAAATTGTTCCCCAACCTCCTACACTTGACCAACCCACCTCCACTCCCCATTCTGTATCCAAATCAACGACTGTTGCCTTAGCGTTGTATTTTAACACACACTATCAAAGTGGAAGAAATTTTACTGCTTACTGCAGTTATCATCCAATCTCTTTGAACTATAAATTGATTTTAGCCAGTTCGCTGAATCTAAAGGTCACAAAAATAAACCCAACATTTTTTCTTTTTCTAGCAATGAGTATGTACAGCATACTATTTAGTTTGTCAGAGTCACTAAGTCCATTATTGACTCCTCTATAACTTCATGAAGCCATAAAAGCAGCTGAGCAAAAAAAAAAAAAAAATCATTGTGCATATAAATAAACTTACATTTCTGTTATTGCCCAAAGCTGCATCTTGTCATCAATGGCATAATGGGACATACATTGTACACCCCAAAGGTCATTTAAATGCTCTGGAGTAGAACATATAGTCTACAGCTGTAGATATTGGTACAGTAAATCAGATACACTTACATTGCACTTATATAAATATTAACCAATAAATGTGTATGTTCTAAAAAGGGAAGCGTAGACAGTAGTTGCCATTTACTTTGATTCATACCTGTCATACACAGCTCCAGGCAAGACTGAAGAAATGTCCCAAGTATCAGGATCTGAAACTAATACATGCGTCTTTCAAAAGCAAGTTGTATATCTGAGGCTGGGGAGTTGTTTTTCTTTTTCCTCTCGAATACGCGAACTGAGTCTGGGTCTTCATGCTGCAAATGTGGCCATGCAACCAGCTTGAGCACTTCGGGGAGGGAATGAAGAGGAGTTATTTTTTGTGCCATCAGAACATTGTATTCACTCATGTGAATTATATCACAATATAAACGATGAGAATCTTGTCCCTCAAGGTTAAACGAGAGTAGTCATTTGTTTTAATATTTAGAAATGAAAGCAATTGCTGCAGCTGTATGAGTGTCCTCATTTATGACCAAAATGATCGGTTTAACTTTCTTTCCCATGCGCTTTGCTAGTTCAAGCAGAAGTATTGTATAGCATTAATGATTAAAAGATATGAGACAAAAAAGAATGAACTTTCAATTAAATTTATGTACAGTTGTGGATTATGATTATTGTGAAATCCTCCCTGTTAGAATAATAGCTTCTCTCCCTTGTAACGTATGGTATCGGTCTTCAAATGAAACAGAACAAATCCTCTTCAGCTTGATACAGCGTTCGTGAAAGTACTGAGATTATGTGCCACTTCTTTCTAACTCTAGTAATTTTAATCTAAAAATACTCTTGCTAATCCCTATTATGTACTTTTATTGGCTGCTTTTGACATGAAGTTATACTCAATTGTTGCGATTTAAGGATTAAAGGATAAGTATTTTTTTCATATGGAAACTGCAAAAATTACCCAACTGCCTTTGTAAACCTCTGAGGAGAAAAAAATATGCCAAAGGAAAATTTTTCCTAAGTCAGTGTTTGATGAGCTGCACCCAAAAGTCCTTCAATTTTGATTTATAATCAACAAAGTACCGTTTCCTCAGCATTGATATGTGATAGGTATTAATCTTTTTATGTACTCGACTTACTGCAAAATATATAACTCCACAAATAAGTTTCTGAGCTATATTTACCTTTTCTGACAACAATGCAGGGCCTCATTCAGTTCTCACTTATGTGTTTTACCTGGTTTATATCAGTAGTCTGTACTGGTTTAAATCAACCAGACTTGGTTGCAACTGTTATTGAAGTACATCAGATTAGTCTTAACGAAAAACATCACAAGTAACAAAGTTGGTATGGAGTTTCACATACGTAAAGGGGAATTATTATTTTTAAAAATGCATTCTTATATCAGAAACAAAAACTTATCTCTTTCTCTTCAAAATCCACAAAACAGTTATCCTGCCTTTTTAAAAAAAATTACTAGCAAGATCAAAAGTCCCTTAATTTTGGTGGCATTGAATAAAGAGGAAAGTCTAAGGAATTTAAATCTGCCACTGGGCACATTTCGCATTTGTATAAAATATCTGTTAGCTTTCTGTTACAAGAGGCAGATCTTTTAAATCAAACCATGCAATATCATTGGTCACATTTTTGGCACAAGGAAAATGAATATATCCCGATGGGGGATGCTGCTGATGTTACCGCATGTTGCAATATTAGTTCTCGTCAGATTCTACTGGTATTTCTCTGGACTGGTTTCATCACTCACAGTCACAGAGATACCCATCTGTTTGCACTTCCTTCAGCAGGTTAGCGAGGTTGGTGTCATCACAAAAGCTTTATTTTTTTCCTATTAGTAAATCAGCATTTTTACTGGACAAAGCAGAGCCACATCCATCACCGATAAAATATTGTTTGTTCAGAGCCAGTGCTTACTGCCTCTCCTGGTTTTGGGAGCTGAAGATCAAGGGAAAGGATTAGTTTATGATCTCTGTAATCGAGTTCAGCTTCTCCATTCTGAACACTACTGCTAGCTCTCCTGCCATAGCAGTTAATTTGCAGTATTATGGACATTTGGCACTTGATACACTTTTGTATGTGCTGGCTATTTGTTATGTTTACATACTCTATACGCTATTCCAGTATCTGCACTCTGCTTCTGAATTCACTTTGATTTTACATCAGAGAGACCTCTGTGACCCTCTCATTTGCACCACTGTCAGATCAACATGAAGGTGTGGATTTAAAAGGAGAATAAAATGTTTTGAATTAAAGGAACGTATGTGTTTAAATACACAGCACTCATTCTAACACCAGAGGAACTTATCAGTCTTAAATTTTACATTCTTAACTTTTAACTTTGCAATCACTGCTATCATTATTAGCACTCGTCATTGATCACTGTCCATGAAGAATAAATAACTCCAGTAAGAGCTTTGGTCACCAACCCAAAGTCTCACCTCTGGAGCTAACCACAGGAGTAGGGACCTCTTACTGCCTGGAACCAATCAAATTATTTTGCTTCAAGAGATGGCTGAAGAACATAATGGACTCCTTTCATCTCTTATCTAACAGAATTGATGAATTTGCATTAAAAAGATCAAGGCCCAGATTCCAGTCCCTCTTACAGCAGTGCAAATCATAAGCGATTCCATTAAATGAACAGCATTACCCTAATGGAGTGAGCAGAGCGCTTTTCCTGGAAGACATATCTTAAAACCTGTTAAGGTAGGCACATCACACACAGAACTTTTAAATGTGAAATCTGCATGTACCTATAGGTGTAGATAAAACACACACACTTTTCAGCATTCAGTGGGTGCTTTGTAATGAGTAATTAACCCATCTTGACCTGGTTCATGCAATGGGTTACGAGGCTCACTGCAAGGCAGGGACGCTGCAGTCCTTAGCTGTGAAGTTGTCTGAGATCCTTGCAAAGAAGGCATAACAAAAATACAGAATAAACAGTAAAGAATGCTCTGATATGCCTCTGTCTGGTAATAGCCCTCAGCTATTCTTGTGGGCTCCAAAACCGGGAAGCATTGCATCTCAATGCCGTGGCTTCCAGCTCCAAGCTCTGACTCAGGTCATTGAAATTCTGTCCACAATTCATCTTCGAAATTTATGGTGGAAGTTGCTGATCCCTTTCGTAAACTATATTTCAGTGTTTCTAGTTTGCGTATTTCAGGAAAAAATGAACATTCTTTCAGACTGACCAGTTATGATGTAATGGTGTCTCCTTCAAGGGCTGACATGATGAAACGGCAACTGAAGTGGGGTTAGAAATGACACACAAAGGCATTCTGTATAAATTTGGACTCATGAAAGACACAGTTTTGCAAATAGTATACCAGTAATCTTCACACAAGGCCAGGATCAAGCTGGCATTTTGGACATAAGCTGAGACCCTTTCCTGCCCTCTGAGTACGTAATTGCCACTGAAAATCCACTCCCATACTTGTCAAAATAGAAAGGGAATCTGAGAGTCTTTCTGATGGCTTTCTCCTCCTTAGGGATACCTAATAAAATATTAAGCATTTTCAGAATAATATCAACAGAGGGCTGTACGGTATATGCTATGACCCAAACATAACAAGTAAAGTAGGCACGGTGGGAAGAATATGTTTAGATAATTTAAAAGATAAACGGTTTCCAGCTTCACTGATCCGTATACTCTGTCAATCCAGAATTTGTTAAGTGCTTCCAATACAGATGATATATTTAGGAAATGATGTAGCTCAGCAATAGAAGACCAATGAAGCCCAAGCCATAAAACCACTAGGGAAGAGGACTCAGCTATATGCCATGAATAATATTTACATTCAATCAGAGCATCAAGTACAGATTACATTTCTCTCCTACCAAGAATGTGCCAACTTTTGCTTAAGCAATCACTGTGCCATCATGACTTTTAAGTGATAATAGCAACTTAGTCTCCAACAAATAATCTACGGAGGATACTGGCCCTGTAGTTTTTTTACATTGACAGAACAGAGAGCAAGATTATCTCCTCTTAAACTTTCCAAGCTCATTTAATCATCTAGCTATAATAGCGTACAGCTTTTAAAGCGAGACAACCATGTTTCCACAAATTTTATAAGATTGCTGTTTTGTTAAAGGCACTTAGAAGCCCTTTAAAACTGTAAGTAACTCTTACTGGACCAATATCCTGGCCTCATTAAAGCAACACTAGAGTTTTGCCACTAACTGCAAAAGCAAAGCAGTTGAAGAAAAAGGATTCACAAGCAATACAAAATGCAGCACAGTACAGGGGATAAAAATGGGTGTGAAATACACAGACTCATCATTGCTCAGGACAAATTTGGTACATGTTCCTTACCATCTTGCTGTTGTTGATGAACAGGTACCTACAGATGTGGTGGCACTCATTCCACTGAACTTGCTTGCAGAATCAGGTGATAGTCACGGCCCATCCATGTGAATTTTGCCCCAAATATTACACGTCACATGTATAGAGCTAGTTAATATCTGAAGGGACAGAGCAACAGCCCATAGCTAACACAACACAGCTGATCCTCCAGCGTGCAGGAGAGAATGGTCTCTCATGCTGATCATTTCTTAGATTAAGAATTTCATAGAACCATAGAACAGCCCAGGTTGGAAGGGACTCGAAAGATCATCTGGTCCAACCTTTGATTTCTCAAAGAGAATTTATCTCATATATTATGATAAAAATAAAAAAGGCTTTTGTTTTATTTAAATTTCTACAGGACACAGTGGGCCAGAACTGCACACTGGAGAACATCATCAGAGCTCTTTAAGTAGTGCAACAGCTGATAAATATTTTATATTACTGAAAAACAAAAGTTCTTAGTAAGAGTTTCTCCATGCTAACACACGTCGCTTATGGTATTTATAGAATATTGTCTTTTAAATCTCAGATTTGAATCAAGTTATTGGTTAATGAAATTTTAAATTCTTTTTAAGCTAATGTAATACCTCATAGGAAAGGGAATCCTTAAACTGCCTTCGTTCTTTCACCCCCAAATGCCTCTGGTTAGTTCATAACTTCCCCTTAATATTTGTTTGAATGCAAAAAAGGGCACCTGTTATCTTCTTCACAGCTATTTGTGTCACAGTATTGAATTCCTGAGTGACCTTGAACTGCTTCAAAATTCTTGCTCCATTAAAAACAATCATTTCCATAATACATCCTCAGAGCCTAAGACAGGAAAAGACTAAACATAACGCTGTTGCTAGCTGAAGTGCAGCTATCAAATGTCTCTACTCGCTCATCCTAATACTCTTTCAAAGAGAAAAACCACAAGCATTATAAAGGAAAGTCTTATGACACCACTGTCCCCAACTTGCTACCATAGAATTTAAAGGGCAGAAGTAAGTTTTGCCGAGAGGTGACGACACCTACGTTTAATAAAACAGTGAGCTATAGCTAAATAACCATACTTCAGGAACTGTTGAATTAACAGCATAGGCTGTTCAGGTGGAAGGTAAACTTCAAGTTCTGTACTAATGCTGCTTAACTTGCATTTAGGGATGCCGACCCCTCTTCTAAACTGCAGCCTGAATGCAGTGCACATTGTTCATACCCTTTATGCACAACTAAATGGACACACCGTTTATCAACACTAACCAGCTGGCAATAGTGAAAAACCCATTTGGTTAAACTGGAAACAAATTGGGAGAACTGACTAACAATTTTCATGATATACGATCTGAGAATTTATTACCAAAATTCCCTGCTTTTTGTTTTCTATATTAGAAATAAACTATAGATAGCTGTCAACCTAATCAGTTGAAATTGTAGAAAATTCCATAAAATGATGATTTCACTGAGAGTATTTGTATGTGCTTATACGGTATTGAAATAGATTCATTACTGGTCTCTAGCAAGGCATAGTTCAGATTGTTTCTTGGCTTTCATATGTAAAGTAACTCATTTTTCTGTGTTTACAGCCCAAAACAACATAATTATAGTTTTAGATGACTTACTTCTTGAATCCAATAAAAGGAGAATTTCAGTAAAATATTCAAATTTAAGCTATTTTTTCTTTGAAGAAATATTATGGATTTTCTTTTGAAGAAATGTTATGAACTTTCTTTATAATCTATTATTACAGTTCTAAAGAAGTCTACATAGATGTTTCAGAGAAATAGACAGGGATGCTTCAGAGAGGATCTGTCTTGATTTAGCCTATTTTGTATATATCTATCAAGCCATGAGAGAGTCTGAAGGCCCATGAGGCATCATCAGATAAGAACACAGTTTTTATTAATTTTTCCATCTCTCGCAGCACTGAGAATAAAATATACTGCCAGTTCCTGAATAGAAAATATAATTTAGTTTTATGAACTCTGTCTTAATACTGCCTTTGTAGCTGCTGAAATAATACAGTTCCAGACTCAAATAATTGGAGAAGGTAAAACACAAAGAGGGGAGGTAAAAGTTCAGCCCTGAAAGATGGACAAGGAGTAATGAAAGGAAGGGCAATAAAACAGTGACGAGGGGGTTAAGTGGGTGATTCGTGGTGTTCTGAAACACAACCGTACTTCTCCTTCGCTTCCTGCTTTGTTCGCTGGATATTCAGAGGACAGCACAGGAAAAGCACTTCTAAAAACTGCAGCAGAGAATGGGTTAGACCCAAGGAATGTAAAGGGCACAGAAAGAGATCGAGTAACAAAGGAGCAAGAGGAGCAAGTCTCCTGTGCAAGGGGTGAGAGTACATCAAACACGGTGAGTTTTTCCCACCCCTAGGAGAGAACTTTTCAATTAAATCTTGAAATAAGCTGGAAGGTAGGAGAGGTGTTTGAGAAAACATTGTTTGTAAAAATGTAGCTGGTTTATAAAATTTAATATACAATCCAAAATAGATACTGATAAAGAAAAATATTGATAGAGGGGGAAAAAAAAATCCCTGTTTGGGGAGCGTGTTCATATCTTTGCAATCAGTTCCTACATCGCTTTTAAAAACACTGTCTCCAGTGACCCTGACGTTAAAATTTCTATTGAAAACTTACAGAAAGCATCACAAAAGTAAAAAAAGATCCAAACCAACCAACCAAACAAAAAAACCCAAACAACAAACAGAGCCTGCTAACAAAGTGCACAAAATGCATTATTTCCCTCAAAGGCCCATTTTTCAGCACAGCTCCCATTGTGTTCATCGCCTTCGTGCACCATTATTGCACTTTGCCCACATATGGAATCTTGTCCCAAGAATCGTACTAACCAAAGGCTGACGGATACCTCCTTGGAATGCAGATACACATATATTACACGAAAGTGCCTTGTATTAGGATAAGTTTCATATTTAAAACTGTTCTGTTGCTTTCAGGCTTGGGTGTCATTCTAGAAACCCAGCTTATGGCCTGATACTAGTGTTATCTATTCAGGACACCTAAATAGGAGCTGTTCATTTAAAGTATATGGAGAAATCTGGCTTAAATGAATATAAACTAAGGCAGTATTAGTGCCCAACTCTTTTAGGTTTTTTGTTTCTCTTAGTCCCTAAATTATAATGCTTTCTAGTGGAAAAGGTTTATGAATAGAAAAATGTCTCGTATAAGGAAAGGGACATACCTAAGCAAAATCTTTCTAAGGCATTGTTTTGGTATTTACTGAGTATGAAAGGGATTATCTTTAATTTTATGTATTCCTTGACATATCTTAGATACGTCTGAAAATGTTCTCCGACATCTAGTTGGTAATATCATTTCTATGTTCATGAACTTTTTGCTTCCTGACTGAGCATCTCAGAACCCCTGTTCTGTTTAAAGACATCAGTTAATGAATTGAGATGTTAATTATGTTGCTCTGAAAACCTAGAGGCAAACGAACCATGCATTGATGCAAACAAATACAAAAAGCTTTTAAAGTGACAGAGGAAATACACTATCTCTTCTTGAGGTAATATTTTCTCATATAGTCACACAACATTTCAACATCCAGAACTGGGAAATGACCTCCTTCATGGCAGAGTGTGGACCCCATTCCATTTGTGGGCATCAATTCATAGGATCATAGAATGGTTAGAGCTGGAAGCGACCTTCAAGATCATCTAGTTCCTACCCCCCTGCCCTGGGCAGTGACACCTCCCACCAGCCCAGGTCGCTCAAAGCCCCATCCAGCCTGGCCTTGGACACCTCCAGGGATGGGGCAGCCACAGCTTCTCTGGGCAACCTGGGCCAGTGCCTCACCACCCTCAGCGTGTGAAAAATTTCTTCCTGATATCTAATCTAAATCTTCCCTCTTCCAGTTTGAAACAATTCCCTCTCATCCTACCACTACATGCCCTTGTAAAAAGTCCCTCTCCGTCTTTATTTTAGGCGCCCTACAGATACTGGAAAGCTGCTATAAGGTCTCCCCGGAGTCTTCTTTTCTCCAGGTTGAACAACCCCAACTCTCTCAGCCTGTCCTTATAGGAGAGGTGCTCCAGCCCTCTGATCATCTTTGTGGCCCTCCTCTGGACCTGCTCCAACAGGTCCATGTCCTTCTTATGTTGGGGGGCTTCAGGGACTTACTCGGAATACAGTAAAGAAAGTTTACTGGGTAAGCTGGCTAAAGATCCCAGGTTTTCTCCTCCCCAAAAAAACATTGTGTTAGAGCAGAATCATCTTGTATTTCATACACACAAAAGAAATTTGTGTTGCAAATTCTGGGTGGTGTTACAGATTTGTGTATGTGCAGCTGCAGCCACATTTGACAAACAAATCAGAAGCAGAGGAATCGTTAAAATCTTAAGTAGCTGGGTGATGCAGGCTCCATAGAATATTCTCTATTGCTCATGATTTTGGTAGGTGAAAGGGAAGAAAATTGCTCACCAGGTAGCAACATCAGCAACACAATCTCATTTTCTATCGGGATGAAACATAGCTCAGGGAGAGTGAACTCAATGTTCACCTTTTAATTTCATTAAAGCAACAAGTGAATAAATTTACCAATCCCAGCAGTGGTGGTTTGAGAGAACAGATTTTACTAAGACTGAATGCACCTACGCAGATGGATACAGAGTCGTGTGATTGCTCTTGTGCTGACCTGTCTGGATGTAAGGCACACGAGGTCCACAAGCTGTCTCACTGCTAGCCCAGCACAGGCTAAATACCCTGGCTGGATCGTTCTGTCGCATGCAGCTCCACATCTTTTTCTGGTTTGAGAATTCCAGATGTGGGCACCTCATATAAAAGTTATTACTCATATTCTCTATTTCCACATCTTTCAAAATGGGGATTAACTTTTGTCTGTGCCTACTTCCAGTGCATCGTGTGTTCCTAAACTCTTTTACAACACATTTGACTTCTCAGTTTTTGACACAAAAAGTAGGTAGAGGATCATGAGCTCGAAACTTAAGCTCCTATCTAAATTTATAATAATATCCCAACCTCAATGAATGCTTTTGTTCCCACAAAAATAATCTTGGAAGTATACCCTTTGTAAAACTTGCTATGTCAACGCTGTAGGTCACTTAAAAGAGCTGGGGAACTTATTCTGGGAGTTACTGCTTGTGATTGTAAGAGAAGGGACACCGGTGACTGGGAAGTTCAACCAGCAGCTGAATGTGGGGAAATTCTGGATGCTTAAGAGGAAGGAAAGTAGAACCAAAGCTATATTTCTGGATGTTTGGGAGAGGGAAGACATTGGGGTATGCTTGCATGGCTAAACAGAAGATTTAGGAATTAAATACACTTTGACTGGAGAAGAAAGTTATGCCAGAACTTAATCAAACAAAACAGCAGATTAAGAATTGATGGAAAACCAGAATTTCCCTAGAGCTTCCTATTGACAGCTGCTCCCTTTCCCCTTTCTCACCAAGTAAATACAGAAAAAAGTGTTAATGCAGAAAAGTAGAGAGAGAAAAGGGATGATCCTTAATACCCTCGCAACAAGACTTCTCAGACCAGTGTAATTTTTCTAGTCTCTCTTGACATTTCAAATAAGATTTATGTGCTGGTAGATGTTTCAAATTTTAAATGATGACCCACATAGTGTAATATGTCAGAAGAGCATTTCTCTGTTGACATTCTTCTGAATGAGAAAAGTGCCACACAGCATGTGCTACTAAATGTTAATAGCTCTAAAACTACACAAATTGTAAATTTATTGAATTGTGTTGATAATGAGATGAATTCTTAAGCTATTCACAGAATTCTGAAATAGTTGTAGCCTCATCAGGATTAAAGGTGCCCATAATCCTCTGAACTGACAGGCAGAAGAGACTACAACCAGATGATCTTGCTCAGGAGAAGGAGCCAGTCTCCAACTGAAAAGAAGGCTGGTTTGGGGCATTTTTCTCGATTAAGGGAGAGAGCAGCACTTGAGATTGCATGGCGATGCTCACAGTGTCTCCCTCATGTCATTATATAAAAAAGTTAACTTGCACTTAAAAACCAAAATGTAAGTTTCTAACTAATAACTGCAAAGGGAAGCATGACAAAGAAAAGGTAATACACAGTTGTGTCTACAAGTAGCTTAAGCAAGTGTTTGAGGTGCCAGCTGCTAGTTGTAGGTCAGGATGGGGCTGTTTCCAAGGCACATGGCTTGGGAAGAATATTGTGGAGGTGCGCAAGTCTAAGACAAAGCAAAGCAAAGACTTGGGTGAATGGCCGAGAGGAATATGGTAACCAACCTGGTCCACCCTGTCCCAGGCAGAGCACGAAAAGTGTGCTGGTTCCCTGGCAAAATAAATGGTTGGGGTCAGAATTAAGATTTCTATTAATTCAAGTCTGAATGTGGCCTTTTTCTGAGAGTTTGCAAATGCAAAAAAAAAAAAAAAAAAAAAATAACCAGAAACTCAGAAGAGAGAAAATATATTAGATTTCTTTTCTGTGTTTCATAGTGTTGATATCTCACCCTGGGTTTAAGAGACTGTTGAGTGTCTTCTCTCTTTGTGAACTGCTATTTTCGCCAGCTTATATAGTCATTTTATTACCTTCAGAATGAACATGATCCTCTTCAACTACAGATATCTAGTAGTTGACTATAAAATGCAATTCAAGTGAGAGAAGAAATCAGAATTTGCTGTGCCTTAACAATGCCGTGATGGCATTGGCAAGCATGAACCAGAGACTGGTTATGAGGATTCTGATGTATGAGTTCAGTGCGAGGGGCACAAAGTATCTGAAACACCGGGCGAACCGAAGGCCTGGGGGGAGGTTCTTATGTGGGGGGAATCTTGCACCACATAGATGGAAAGTGTCCTGGTGTTGAGTTGGATGAGGGATGCTAAAGTTCTATCTCAGAAATCTGCCCTCTGTCACCTTTGTTCTAATCTTCCCCAGATAGGGGGACAACAGAGGAATCTATCTTCTCGGGGCCTGATCCATCCTGGCATTAAGCTATGCTTACAGTGGTGTAACTCCATCGATACGAATGGAGCTCCCGCCGTGCACAGCTGGAGCAAAGCAGCAGGTTCTCGGTCTCTTATCTACCTCTGTGAAAAATAAACTCAATCGTTCCACTGCTGCACATTTCCCCGTTAGTATAGGCAGAAATACTGACAGGTAGTGAAAATGTATTTTTGTACCGTCATATAACCTTGAGCACTTTGCCTTGTCATTTTTTTGTTATTTTCATCCAGTCCAATATGTAATCATACAGTGGCATCACAGAGAAAAACAGATTCACGCAATCACACTTCTGCATTGATAATGGGTTATACATTTGAAGATATTGATCGACTGCAAGGAAAATAAATTGAAGTAATACAGGATTTGAGAAAGCTGCTGACTACAGACAACTGAGTCTGCAATCTTTTGGTATACTTCTTTGTTTTAGCTTATTTAGATATCTGGAAGACTGCAGAAAGAAATTTTCAGGTATTCCAGAAAAAAATCTGCCGTATTCTAGTCCTAACTAAATTGCACAGTATCACTATAAGTAAAAATCTGAAATAATGAAAGCTGAGAAGACACTCTAGTTGCCACATTTGAATGACACCAACATCTTATGAGGTTTAGTGGGCTCTACAGAATGGATGAGGGACCTTGATCAGTACATATGATAATGAACAACCAACCAAAATGTATCATGACTACTCTTCATTGATAGTATTATTTGAGATCTAAAAATTACATTATCATAGATACACTCCAACAGTATGCTCCACCTTGCAGGGAAGGTTGAATCTTATTTGCAGGGTGGGTATATCACCTATATCATCTGATAAAGAAATCAAAGTTTCCCTTTTCTCAGGTAGTCAGTCTGATCCCCTTAGTAGTTACTAAAATTTAGTTAGGAAAACCCATTTAATTATGACACAGTAGAAGGAGCTCAAATCTATAATTGGGGCTCATTTGGAAATACGTCAGAGAGGTCATTCAGCCCTTCATTGTTATTCCTATTGTTTTCTGGTCCCTGAATCAAATTTTCTAAAGGCAGTAATGATCATCTATTACTGATAATTTTCTATGGGATATTTCTTTCATCTTTCTGTCATTCATTCTTTAAAATCCTTTGGCTTCTCCTATCCTCTCATGCTTTTTTTGCTGATGTCCTCCCTGCTTCACCATCTCTTTTCTTCCATTCTGTGTACCTCATCATTCATCAGCCTTACTTTGGACAGTAAAATCCATGTATTTACCCACTGCTCTACCAAATACTATGTATTTACCTACTGATGTCCATAGCTTGATCCAGCACCATTGTAAAACTCCGAAACATTATGCTTCAGGGCAATAAAAACTCATCAGCCACCAGTAGAATGACATTGTTTATCAGCCAAATAAACACAACTTTGGATGCCAGGATATGCTTTCATCTAGCCAATGCTCTAACTTTCATTTTGACCTTTGCCAAGCATCTTAATCTCTTTCCTTGCTAACTATGGCTGATTTCTACATCAATAGGAGTTTTAAGAAAGTGATTAATATTTATATTTAAAATGAAGAGGTACATCCCGCATGGGGTTAACCCTAGAAGCAACTGAGGATTTTTGTTCAGGATCCAATACGTTCTGTTTCCTATGGAGTGAGTATGCCAGAACCGGTTAAAAATAGCTTCTTCCATTCATTAGAGTCAGCAGATGGCCATTAATCTTCCTGAAAGTATTGATTCAAACTACTCGTCTCCACTTTCAAGGCCCTTCACAGACTACCCTCTCCCCATCTATCATCCCTCCTTACACAACTGAAAAGGTGGCTGGCTTTGTAACAAGTGGGTGACAGTTACAAACCAGCAGCCTCTCTAACATGCTGCCCCTCACGTCTGGAGGGAGCTGTACACAGCATTAACAAAGCTTTTCCATTTGTCTCCTTTAAATGCTTTCCTAAAACTTCCCTTTGCCATAAGGACTGCAAAAGCATTACATAGTTGTACACTTAATGTTCGCTCTGGTTCTTTTAAACCATAGACCAGCAAATTTGGCTAATATATATCTTCCTTCTGCCCTAGTTTCAAGATCTTCCCAAAGCCACATGGATTTTGCTAGAAGAAATATTGAAGATGCTAGAAGCTCTCACCAAGAAGACATTTTAAAGACATCAAGAAACATATATTCCCTTCTTTCCCAAACCCAAATTCCAAGACAAGAATCTACATACTTTTTGGAAAGAAACCCCACAGTCATTAATGCTCCATCCCTTACAATGAAAAGGAAGGCTTCCCAAGCTCAGACATCATCAGCAAAAAAAACTGATATGGAGTCCACAGCACCTGAGAAACGATCTTTTCTTGAAAAAAGAAGTGATACACATACTTTCCTTCTGCACGAGGAGCCAGATCCCAGAGCTACAACTATCAGTGTGACAACCCATACCCCTCTCCATTTTAAACATTACAAACCAGGTACAACAGGGACTGCTCCTTCTCATCCCAACACAAATGCAAGTTCATTCTTTGCAAGGCCACATGTGGTTCAGCAAACTCGTTCAAAGCACAGCTATTCTCCCAGGAAATGGCCCGGCCGAGTCACAGTCTTAAAGACTAAACCATCCCAAGATTTCCCAACAGAGCAGCAGAGAGCATCTCCACTGCCAACACACCTCACCTCCCCTTTCCATTTAACAGGTTCTTCCCTTGATACAGCTCCCCGGAATACTAGCGTCCCAGCAGGGTCTGCTCCCCAAACAACGCTTCCAGCACAGACCACAGACCACAGAGAAGCATACAACACAGCAATGGGTCATGTGGAACTGCCAAAACCCAGTGGTGGGACGCATCAGAAAGCCATTTGTGCGAATATGCCGTGCTTTGCTGGTGTGCAGTGCGAGCTGGCTGAAGATGGAGGATTTAAATGTGGGTCTTGTCCCATTGGATACAGGGGTGATGGAATTACATGTGAAGGTAAGGGGGAAAACCTTCTTTCAAGTTCTTTTATAACTTCAAATCTAATAACTCTCAAAAATTATTAATTTTGATTATAAATTTGGAGATTTCTCTAGCTGGGATCATTCTCACTTTCAAAGCCAATTATATTTCAAAATAATAGATGAACATTCTATAACTTTGAAAAAGCTCTTTCTGCTTACAGAAATGACATATTTATTTGATAATATCTAATCAATTGAAACCAGGGACAGATTGTGATCTTGCTTACCCTTGCTTAAGGCCAGATTCATTCTACTGAAGTCATTACACTCAAAAACATATAAAACTTCTGTGGGAAAGAGTAAAATTGATGCCATTTCTCTACACAACAAATATTCTAGGAAAAATGCATTTTTGTACTACCTTTAAAAATTACTTTTAAGTATCTATCTAATATCTTAAATACGAAACTGAACTTGTCATCTGAAATATATAGCACCAGAAGGGTTTTCACAATATATTGAGTTATTTATTAGAATTCTTAGAACACCTCCATAAAACAATAGTATTATGCACATTGTTGAAACAATGAGTTCCCTGACTTCGCCATCATTAATTACACCTTTTGTTGAAAACCCTGTGATAAGTTGATATCTTAATTGCCTGTTCACTACACAAAGCATAAGCATTTGCATCATCTATTCCATTCTCTTTCACATCTGCTTTCTCATGCTCAGAGAAGAGAGGCATGGGAGGGTCTCAGCTGTGATGCACTGTGGAGGACCGTGCAGGGAATCCTTGCTGTAAGCAAGGCTTCGTGGGGGTGTAAAGCCCCCCAGAAATACTGCAGCCCTCTGAGCTCAGAGCAGTGCTGGAGACATATTACAAAATGCGTAAGAAAAGATTACTATCATCTTGGGTGCTGTAATTTTTGCCTGTTTGCACATTTCTGAAATGCCCCTTCTAAAGGACATAAGGTTACTTGGCACAAAAGATCCTCTCTTTGACCTTTGTTTTATACCTGGAGCTGGAAAAGTACCAAGTAGCTCCTACTACTGGGAAGCCCAAAGCAAGTTTGACCACAGAATGTCCTCCCCTCAAAGACCAGGCCCACGTACACATGAATATTTATGAATACGGGCATACGGCTGCTTTGTGTATATTTAGTATGCCCATCAGTATAGTCCTTAAAACATAAATCTACCTCTGCCTTTTGCTGTCTCACAAGACGAGATGTTTTCTTCAATTACTGGTATTACTGAAAATCTCTCTGGAGAGTCCTTAGGATGAAATACTTTATTACCAACATCATTCTCCGTCTCGGGGCTTGATGACACGATACACAAACAGCCTTTATTTGTCTCTTGTCGCTGACCGTGTCACCTGATTCAATAATCAGCCTGTCTGCTCCCTGCTTCTGCTCCATCCCAAGTCCCCCTGCGCACCTGCCAGCACCCTCCTGGAGCATGGCCAGAAGGGTGAAGAGCACCCATTGTGCCTCCAGCCGTTGATGTCTCTTCCCATGTCAGATGTAGCTGATTCATCATGACAGATGAAATTGAAAGATGAGGATAATTCCATGGATTAAGGGCTGTCATAACCTCAGCCATCAGCACCTTACAGTGCCGCCACGGCTGTACTGACTTCCCTCAAAACAGTAGTACCCTCTAAGAACAGGGGACAGCAAAATTGAGCAAGTGATCAAAGCTTAGATGAGACCAGCGTTTGCAAAACCTTCAGGCTTTGATGCCACATCCGTGGCAAGTGAGAAAAATGTCAACAGCCTCAGACTCTGTTGATAGTTGTCACCATCCTATTTGATATCAAAATTCACCAAGATAAAAGAAACAGCCCATTGGTAGCAAGTTTTAATACCTGTGGAGCTTGAGGGGATGTGATCTTTGTTTAATAAGAGTGTCTGAAAACACTGTAAGATAATAAATACTTTACCGTGTGATATTTATCATGTGACAGAATATAAGGGTTTTTTCCATCTGTGTAGTTCAAGATCAGGCTTTGAGAACTGGCAGGGAAAAAATAAGCAGCACCTTGAAAATTAATTTCTCTTCTAAAATAAATCATACCAAATCCTATTTCTGTAATGTTCTTATCCCTTTGGTCAAGCCCCTCTTTGTCCCCATTATGATTTTATTGGAAGTCCCCTCCCTCCACTCCATCTTCCTGCTTTGGTAATCACAGACTCACAGGAGTCCAGGCTGGAAGAGACCTCTGGGGATCTTTTTTTGGAAGAAAATAGTTAGATATCAGTGTGTTTGTCTTATATTCACGCATCTATACTGAGATACGTTCAGATGCTCTTAGCAATTTCCATTTAGATCACTCCCTTCACTACCAACAGCTTCGTCATATGTAAAAAGTAGGACCTCGCTTTTACCCTTCTTGCTTTGGTGGAATAAGGATTACAGATTCTTAATTCTCTTACTTCTGACTGCTTACTCTGCAGATGAGGTGAGATGAAGTAGTTCTGCAAGGCTCTATTCACCACTCCCATGTCCTTTCCTACGGCTGGCCATGTTCTCAACTTGTAGAGCTCTTTCACCTTCCTGCACAAAGGCAGTATTACCATTTATTAGTGGTCTAAAGCAAAGACTCATCTGCTAAACAGGCAAATCCTTAAAAAACATCATTTCAGAGTAGCATTTTGGAGATAGCCAACATCACCTACACAAATAAAACAAAGGCAGGAGAAATAAGGCCTATCGTAGTCCACTGGATTCTCCCGCATATTCTCTGGCATAAGATGCTCGCTGGCCTTCATGGCGCCAGTTTAGCCAAGAGTTCCTCTGGTGATGAAGGAGGTTACTAAATGCATAATTTCCACTCTGAGTGTCCTTTTCAAGTATATACACCATAAAATCAATGCATTGCTGGGGTAAACTCCTAGCAGTTTTATGGGGCAGCACCCATCACCTGCCAAAGCGCTCTGCACAAGTGCCATAACGCTTACAGAGCTTTAAATATTTCAGCTCAGTATGCCAATAGAATAAAAAAACTGGTATTTTGATAATGCATAACTGGTCCAAACAGGATAGTTTTCAGAACGTTTCTGATACTTTGTCTAGGGTATTACAAGTGGCACATGTAATGCAGCAGTTTATAACATTTGAGGTTAATGCTCTGAAATATTCGGTAGAGGTGTTAGTCACTTTAGAGCCATTACTCATTGTCCTGCCTCTGTTCCCCACTCTACAACAGGGACATAAGCCTGCACTTTCAAAGATGCTGTATGCACTGGACAAAGAAAGAAATGTTGTCTTTTCCCTGGGCTCGGTTTATTCACCAGGGTCTGTGCATATGGCACTGTCTGAGAACAGCTGTTGTATTTCTTGAGCTCCTTAGGGTGCCCTAAGGTGGAACATGTCCTTTCCATTCCATAACAGGGTTGAAGTTAACAAAAAATTCTGCTCTGGGCATCACTGTTCTGTGTCTTTCCAAGAGACCTAAACCTGAAGCCTGAAGAAAAATAAGAATTTAAGCCAAATTCCTGGTCATCCTTGTTTTTATTTCTCTAACCCCAAGTTCATTCAATAAGGAGTGTCTGGTTACTAAAATGGCACAATTAAAAAGTCAAAGACTCTTTTCAGTAGAATACAGACAATTATTTTAAACTATTGGATTAGGTAACAGTTAAGGACTATTACCTTTCTAGTTTTCTAGTAGTCATAAAAGTTCCTCAGAATTCCTATGGAAGATAAGGTCACGATACTTTAGAAGTATTTTCTTAAAAATGTTAAGTCAGTAAAACTCTTGGATATTTTATAGGCTTTGCGCAGTATTTTCTGATGGAAGGGGAAGTCAAGAAATATAGTTGTCATTCTTTCTTTTGAACAGTTAAAAACACAGCATTGCCTTGACTTTACAAAACCACTGTTCAAACCAAATAATTTTCAAAATAACAGGAAAGACGGAGTAGTTGGGAAAGTATTGTGACCTCAGGATGCACAGCTGGATGAAATGAGGCCAAAAAAATCAGGTAGCCGACATTCATCTGTTCTGACATATTTACACCGGAAAAGCTCTACCACATCAGACCAAAAGTCCTTCCCCTGTCTCAGACAGCTACCAACAACAGGTGTCAGCAGTATATGGGAAAGATATAGGGGTACTGTCCAGAATAGTCTCTCGGCAAGTTGTGGATCGTGTGCTTCACAAAGCAAAGGTGACATCTTTGAACAGTACACTGGTCAACCTTTCCAGGACACATCTGATTTTGTAGGTTTCAATCCTATCTCCCCAAGTAATTTCTTTCCCAAGGACCTAATCTATTCACTTGTTCTTCCTACAAAAGCTCTTCTAGAACTTTGGTTATCCCTGTCGCCTTTTTTTACATCTTTTCCACTTTTACTATATCTTTTCTGAGCTGGGGGATCAGACATGAACATGGTATTTAAGATGCAGCTCACCATGGATACCAACCATAATAAAGTCTGGCATTTTGTGCTCTGCTCATTCCTTAACAATTCCTAACACTTTATTTGCTCTTTTGACTGCAGATGAGCACTCAGCTGACATTTCACAAAACAAAATCCATTAGTACAACCTAACCAGAACCGTTGTCTGCATTTGTATTCCCAATTTATTCAGTCAAGTTAATCTTGTTAATTTTCTGTTTGCTATGATGGGTATTTATTTCATAACTGGGCTCTGGACTGCTGGATGATTTAAATATGCATATGAATAATTTTAATTGCGCTAATACATGCTTTAACCCTATGCTTTAGTTCCTTTATCTGTATATCTTAGATGCAAAAGAAAGGCTTCAATCAGTATCTGTTCAAAAGGAAAACCAATAACCTGGCCAGCCTGCAACATAACTTTCTTTTCCTTATTTTCCCTCCTTTGTGCCGCACATATTCAGAGTTCAGCTGTACATTTAAAAAATTAAATTAATGCAACTTTGAAAGAAAATAAATAATGTGCGATGATAGTATGAAACAAGACAGATTATGCTCCTTCCAGTGAATTTCTAAATTTTTAAATGGAAGTGCAGGTAATGCTCTCACACCTCCGAGTGCTTTAATGGCATATGCCCAGGACCTCACGTGCCGGGCGGCAGAGGGAGTTTACTCGCTGTTGAGATATTAAGCAATAACTCTGTCCTGGAAGCCATTTGCTGATTAGGCTATTGAAAATGGAGGAAACAAGACAGCATCTGGTATTCCTGAGTACCCCCAAAGTTATCGTAGAGAAACTTATAAAAAGTGCATGATCTCATTTTAATGGAAAAAAGTAGTTTCAGGATATTTCCCAAAAAGCCCTTTCAGAGAAAACAATAATGGACTTATCCATTTTCACCTCCAGATTTTAAATTATAAACATAAACATATGTACATTTGACAGCAAGATTGACCGTTTGCAGCAACGTTTTCCTCTTTGCTGTTATTTTATACCATTCAAGACGGCTTAGTATAAAAACACTGCAATACCTTTGTACAATTTAGCAAATGTTTATGGAAAAAAATATTCATTCCAGAAGATGAAAGACAGAAGTTTTGGAAAATAATTTGACACAAAGAGTATATTTCTATTATGGAGGGAAATGTCTTTTAGGTGAATTTTAGCCTCGCTCTCACATTGCAGCCGGTGTTCAGTTTTTATCTTTTGCTATTCACCAGTAATAGAATAGTTTAAAACATTTTGCTATTAAATGTCACCATAAGAGCTAAATGTTTTAATATCCAAAATACCATGTTCTTTTCTGACAGTTCAGATGCATCTCGAAATGTGTAAAGGCCAGATGGAAAGTACTCTGTTCAAATGGACACATTCGCTCTAAGTGCTACATACAAAACATGCCGAAATAAAGCGTAATATGTTTGAATGTCACTGTGCTTGGCATAGCACTTAGGCACCTGGAGGCTTTATGCAGCCATCGTCCTACAGAAAAGGCAATCACATTTCATGTACTTCAAAAAAAAGCAGGACATTTTTCTCAGGATTTGTGTTTCCCCGTCTCCATGCAAAGAGTATTAACCAATTCTACCTACTGTTAATTTCTAAATGCAAAGAAATGCCTTTGTAAGCAAGTCCTCTGCTTCCCCTGGCCCAGAAGAGCGGAGATGTTTCAGATGGAGGTGTGGGCAGCGGACGTGTCAGCACCCTCCTTCGCAAACTCTACGCCTGTCATTGACTTCAGTGAGATCTACCGCAAACCCCCGAAAGCGAGTGGTGTCTTATAAATACAGTACCTCAATTTTAAAGGAATAACAAATTTCTAAGAAAACAACTTCAATTTCTTTCCCTTTCGCCCTAATAACACGAGACCCCAAGCTGCCTGAGCCTCTGACCTGCTCCAACCCCTGCTACCGGTGGCTGAATTAGAAGAACTTTAGGAAAGGTTAACACTAACTGCTTAAATGGGTCTAAATCAAACCTATTTAGCTGTCCAGATAGTGTCAATTTTTTTTTATTCTTTTTTTCTCCCAGATGTACGCTTCCAATTTCAGCTAAACACATGCTGAATTGCAAATGTCTAAACCTTATAGACCATCAAATCAAAACTAAATTTAGCTTAATGACATTCTCAACATGTATAGTACGGATCTAAACTATACCTAGCAAGTTTTCTGTTCTCAGGCATGTCAAATCCTAAAGTTATTTTAATGCAGCACTGAAAATTTCACAGTTAAAACTGTATGGTAACAGGAAATGTAAATACTGAAGTACCTGAAAAGCAGATCTGATACCAAATATATTTCTTCAAACTTATTTGTGTCAAAATGGTTCATTTAAAGGTACCTTCTTAGAGTTCATCTTTTTAACTACAATTGGAAAATGTGTGGTGGCTTTTGTAACTTTTTTGGATGGCAAAGTTCATATGCAATGGTTTTATCTGAAGGCTTTGTGGTATCATTAGAGGTGAGGAGGCCTTCAATGCACGAGCTTTGTTGTGGTGTCACAAGTATTCGTCCTTCATTTAGCTTTCCAGTTGCACAGTCCATTTTCCAGTTTTAAGAGCAAAATGTGGTACATTCAGGGCTTTATTCCCCTTGTAACAATTCTTAAAATGAACAATGCTTTGCTTCGGACTTTTTTAGCTTCATTTTCCATTTTCCTTGGAATAACCTTGCTTAGCTTCATATCCATTATAAAAGACAAAACTCTGCCAGAAAAGTGTGCCAAAAAGTACAATATTTTTCTCTGTATTCACTTCCCAAGTACAAGGAAAGATATTTTTTATTCTGTTATGTGAGGTGGCTTTTTTTTTTCCAAAGGCGTGAGAGCCAGCTGATGCACACGCCTTGCTCTGCTCCTCCACACGGCATTTCTTCTGCGAGTTAAGTGTCGGTAGTCGCCTTCTACCTTCAGTGGTCTTCTCTCCTCCTCTCTGGTGTTTGGCATACAAAACTACCACTTATTAGAGGGCTACAAATAGAAGTATTCATGACATCAGATGTCAGCTACCTATCTTAAATGTTAGGTTTGAGAGGATAAACCTTCGAGGCTCACTGGGCAATAAAGCCAGCAGGTTCATAATGATCAACTTTTAAAAAAGCAAACAAGTGTCTTCAGCAAATAGCCTGTTTCAGGAGCTGCAGCACTTTCCAGCTTTCCACAATATATCTTCTCATCCTCTTTCTTCCACAGAACGACATTGCATATTGCAATATGTCAAGAAATCATTATCTAACTTGCTGCTTTGCAGACCTCACACGACTTTTTAAACATTTAAATCATTGCTTGAATGTTTGTCATTTTGCTGACAAATTCCCGCACAACTCTCTTCTATATGGAAGAAACACTTCATCTCTGCTTTAGTGTAACTTCTGGCATCTGTCGAAGCTTACTGAACATCCGCAAGGCAAATTTGGAGAGAGGGACGGGTGAGGTCTTTAGTATTAACTACGTTTGCAGTTGATCCATCCTTAGACTTCAAAAATACATACTTAAAATTGTGCATGCTCAGAAGTTAAATATGATTGTGTTAAAATCATTCCCTTGCAGACATTATATAACTACTCATTAGTCAGTGCTGTAGTACTAATGTGGTACCTACTTTTATCCTGCAGCGTTTTACTCAGTAGCCAATTGACTTGTTGGACTAATAAAAAGCTATAGGAAAAGTAGTAAAAAGTATTGTGCTCATAACCACAAAAAATGTAATATTTGAACTGTATTTTTTTTTCTCATGTTTTGTTCTTGCAGTGCAATGTGATCCACCATGTGAGCATGGAGGAACTTGTGTATCTCAAAACACTTGTTCTTGTGCTTATGGATTTGTCGGTCCTCGATGTGAAACAAGTATGTATTAATTCCTTCAGGCTTTTCTCCTCATTACATGTTTGAATTTGCAGAAAATTATAAGACACAAAAAGCCTTTTTGTTTTTCTACATTTCCGCTCAAAATGATGATTGAATACAGCAAGGAAATCAAAGTATAATATATTGAAGTAATATTTAATAACTATTTCAGAGCATATATTTACCAGCAGCATAGTTGTATTATGTAAAAATATGCACATCTATATCAACATTTTCTACATAAAAGTGCTTCTGAAAAAACAAACAATCAAGCAAAAACCTCCATGTTATTTATAGTAACATTTATGAAATTCAAGGTTGTGTGAGTGAATGCAGTAATACTATTTTTGAGTACACAAAAACACAACCATACCTATTAGGAGTCATGTTATTGTGGAATACAAGTTACAAAAGAGGTTCAATATATAGAACATCTGGGGGAAAAAAATCAGCCTTCAAACCCTTCTATGTTAGCTGAATGGTGAAACATATGCAGTTTCATTATTACAGTCCTCGCTGCTTATTTAAATATCAGGTTGCTCTTGACAGGAATATAATTTTATCTCTGAGCCAGTGTAGCTGGAATACTTAAAAAGCAAAGAATTTTAGATGCAAGACTTCTGATGGAAAGAATGGGTAGAAAAGAGAAAGAAAACCAAGAAAAGGGACGGATTCATCCCTTTGTTTACCTCTTGGACTAATACCATTAGTTATTTGCTGTATCAGAGCAGCTTTAGGATTTGCATCGCTGTTACTAATAAAAGATTGTGCTCCTTTGCGCATTTTCCAGTGGTGTGTAACAGACACTGTCATAACGGTGGGGTCTGTGTGTCGCCAGATGAGTGCAAATGCAGAAAGGGATGGAGCAGCCCTTCTTGCGAAACAGGTAAGTGGTTAGAAATGACTGGTCTTTCGTTTCTTTTGCTGCCTAAAATCCATGTGGTTCCTGCAATTCAATGGTCAGAGTGGGAATCGCTTCAAGAATTAAAATGTAAGAAAAGGAGACCTAGTAAAGGGCAAAACCTCAGAAGGCTTCAAGTTTATGTAAGTATTCATAAGTTTAGATGTTTATCTAAATCTCAAGGTCACATAGAGGAAACCCACAAACCAAACCTTTCTGCAGCTTTTTTTAAGCTCGTGTGATTCTGGAGTTTCCTCTCAGCATGCACAAAAATGAAAATAAAGCTATTCAACATTTCAGAAGTTACAGCCTTTCTAGGTGCTTGGTAGCTTCTGCAAATGAGAATAATTCTCACTGGAGCCTTTGGAGATATGTTGACTTACAGTCTCAGCTGTCATGGACGTAACCTCACTCTTTGTTGGTCTTGTCCATGGAGACGCCAAACAATGAGTCCTGCCCCACATCCACAGTGGCAGAGGTGAGGGCAACGCAACCATCTCCACTGCTCACCATATGCACAACTTCCAGTTTTTGTCGCTTTTAACCCTACATGTTTCTCCCAAGGTATGATGGCGGGGCAGAAACCCTACATGTTTCTCCCAAGGTATGATGGCTGGGCAGAAAGAACAGCGGTTTGGATTTTTGGCGATTTTTAGTGGAATGCAGACAAATCTGAACTTACAAGTACATTTTATGGAGGCAGGAATGGGAGGAGGCCAGTTTAAGTTAGGACAAGAACATGAGCAAGCAAATGTGACTTCTGCTGCAAAGTTGGCAACTACATATGCACTTCTAGTACTGCATAGTCTAAGGAAGAAAAGTGAAGCTAGAAAGGTAAGCTATCAGAAACTGAGGCTGACTACTAAGATTTTTGTGGTCCAGTTCTTGGATTCAGTTTTGCCATTCCAGAAGATGATTTGTGACTACACGAGACAGAACAAAAGCCAGTTTGCAAGGAGAACATAACCATTCACCCCCTAATGTTAAACGTCCTGCTGCTGCCAGAATTCACAGTGCTCCTCCTGCCTCTCACACTTGCAGAGTGACTACAAAAGGCATTCACAGGAGTGTGCACGCTCAGGGAAAAGCCACCTCCACCCATCAGTACAAAATGACAAGGTGAGGATTGGAACCAGGTACCAATTTCTAGTCAGGACTCACAGCTTTGGACCTTGTTTTGAATAGGTGTGGCTGAGACCTTCCTCTCAGGGTCTAAGCGCTAAAAGCTGGAGTACATATTTTTCCTCCAAAGGCACAGTAACTACAGCACCCACCTGGGACAAGGCATGCAAAATAGCGAAATATTAAAAGGAGCAAGCACAAGGAGCGCCTTAATCAGTGCCAAACCTCAAGGCTAGTGAGGCAGTCTGCCTCTGCCATAGCGAATATTAAACGACTAAGACACCTTCAGCCTACATTACCTTTCCTGGAAGGTGAGAGATGTCATTTTAACCTCCATCTCCATGAGATTGCTCTTCCTGTAAGTGTTGAAATGACAGACCTATTGAGGACACGTAAATTAACCTGCCTAAGATTCACAGTAAATGACTGGGATTGCCAGTAGCTATTCTGGTTCCCACTATCTCCTCCTTTTCCTGACGGAGATTACTCTCCTTGAGTTCTGCAAATTTATTTTGGGCTGGCTTTAAACAGGATTATACCAAGAGAAGGACAGACAACAGCAGCAGAAGCAGCAATTTCCAACCCAGAATAACAGCAACAGGATTTGTTTGTCTGATAATTCCTTAGGTGAAAGACTATCAGGCACCTCTCTGGCACAGTTTTTTGTGCACTACACAGAGTATTTTGTGGGTACTGTTGGAGTTTCCTACCTCAAGTGGTGTGATAGAAGTCTCTGGATGAACACAGATACAGAAACAACAAAAAAAGAGACTTAGGGAACTTTACCGATGGAGGTATAAACACTGACAGAATGTGGACACCTGTGTACTAGCTATGACAACGAGGCAACTAATCCGAATTCACCATTAGCAATTAATGAAGTCCATTTTGACTTCATAAGTGATTGCTGTTTAGTCAGAAAAGCCTCTCATCTAGACTACAATTTCACTTTTTTTCTCTTTCCAAAATGACATTTTATTTCTCCTTTAGTTCATCTGAAACATTTTACTGACCCTTAATTTATTTAAGCTTAAATGTATTTAATTTATTTAATGGGCTATTCTGTAAGATACAGAAAGACAAAGGGAGCAGAAGGAAAACGACTATTTAAAAGTGTCACTCTGCTTTACAATGAAAACTTTATCAGATTCCTTATTCTTCACACACTGACTTCCCAGCTAAAGTAATTTGCAATTCTAATACTTCTTTTTTTTCAACAGTCAGGTACTTGCCGCGTAGAGATGTGCAAGACAACTTTTAATTCCTAATGCCTGTCATATCATCTACAGAAATAACAGATAAATAAAGAGGCAAAGGGAGCTCAGCCAGTGGCTTTGTTGGTGATGCATGAGCCAATATGTTGTGGGAACTGGCATTTAAATGAGGCAGAACAAATAAGGGGTTTGCGGTGCATACCTATTCAACTTCACGGAAATGCCGCGATGCTCTGCTGAACGCAGACAAAGCAGCAAATGGTTAATGCCTCATCTCCAGGTTATCCAAGCTGTATGCAGTGTGACTACATTTTACCACCTCGGGATCGCATTTGGTGAGGATACTAGAGTGGAAGCAAATGTACTATGCAAATCAAAGGAAGACTTCAGAAGTAAACTATTAAATTATTTTCTACTTCATCCCCCAAGCTATGCTAGTGCACCACTGAAATGCTCCCACTGTGTCGACAATGAATAAATGCCACAGCACAACTGACCAGCAAGGACAGCGTGAAATTTATCCCAGTATTACTAGAAATGTTTATTCTAATGACATGTGCAGCAGCAAAAGAGTGCCTACTCTAAAAAATTCAAAATTATAAGAGATCCATAGAGTTATCTTTTATTCACATACAGCTGTGTGCAATCCTGTGTGCTTGAATGGAGGAATCTGTGTACGGCCAAATCTGTGTACGTGTCCTCATGGTTTCTATGGGCCACAGTGCCAGAGAGGTAAGGAAGTTCTATTTATCATCTTGATAAAGGATCCAGGCTTAAAATATAAACAGCAGCCTATATCAGTACCTGCCCCCATATGAAGTATATCCAGAGACTTTGCTTGTCATAACTCCCTGTGTGCTCTTTTGATGTTATAGTCTGTTGTAAATCCACATTATATTGTTCTTAATAGCGTTGTGAAGGAGTAAGCACTTATTTATAATGTCATTAATAGTAACTAAACAATTAATCTAAAGCTGTCTGAAGTCAGTGATATCACTAATTAGCAACTGTTCAATTAAATGTTAAAGCATGGCTCTATTTTGTTCATTTTGTGTACTCTGTAGTGTGCACTACACTGGGTTTCAGAGCCAGATGATAATTTATCTTCAAATGGGGCTCACAGTATCACCTACTTCATGGAGCATCTTAGACTGTAGTGGATGGGAGACTTGTATGGGACTTCTTCAGATCCCTGCTCAAAGATCTGATCAAATACCACTCTGCCTGCCATAGAGTAGGACCTGATTTTTGAATCCCTGTCCTAACAGGGAGAGCTTTTAACTGAGCCTAACGGTATCTTGGGCTTCTTGCTCACTTTGTGCTGCAGAAGGCAAATGAATGAGTACTTTAACTACCCGTTAGCTCAGGCAGAATAGACAAGAGAGAGTAACTTACAGTTAGGGCTCAAAGAGCTGGAAGACTCTTGTGCTTATACCACTTACTTTTTGGTTTTTTTGAGCATAGCTCTAATAAACCCTCCTGAATCTGGGAATATAAACACACTCATATTACCAAACCTGAACTATTTCAATAGGCAAAGTTCTTTTCTCTTTCTTTCTCTCTTTTGTTTCCCTGGAGTTCTGAGATAAATGCAATCCCAATGCATATTTTTGGAAGTGAATGTTTCACACACAAAAATCTAATTGCAAATGGAGCTTGCTGGAAGCTCTTTATTTTTGTGATGTTGGGGGTGAAGGAGAGAGCAAAAATGATGCAGGCTCTGTAATTTTAAGATCTTTCTCTTGAGGTTCAATATGGAAGGTGATTTTCAACATCTAGATCATTTGGAGTTTTTACCCTTGAGTGTTATGGTTTAGACAGAACTAAAACTTGGAAATAAATACCCACTTGTATGGGATATGGAAGTGATACTGGGAGACAGTGGATGGATGCTGAAGAAAAGCAAAGCCCTTCCTTCTGCTTCATTGAGAAAGGGGGAAGAAATAGTACCAAAACCAAGTTAGCAAATATCAAACACTGATCTATATTTCAAGGGCAGAATCCCTTTAACTAGAGAGTTAAAAACCTACGAGATTCTCAGGAATATTCCAACCACTTAACTGCAGGTAACTAAAAGAGACCCTTAGGTGCTAGGAGTCACATCCCACGTTCTTTCCACAAACAAGAGAGAATCAGGATGTCCAGCTAGGCGTCTGCCCGAATCACCCTTTGGAAAGACACCTTCTGTATCCCAACTAAAGAAAAAAGCCCCTGTGGACTGGTCTCCCAACACAGGGACCTAAATAAGGAGCTTATATTTAGGCAATCTTGATCCCCTGTGTGATTTTGGTGCACAAAACTTTTCCTTTCCTTTCACTAGCTCTTTGCATTCCCCCTTGTAAGAACGGTGGTCACTGTGTTCGAACCAACGTGTGCTCCTGTATTGAGGGCTACACTGGAAGAAGGTGTCAGAAAAGTAAGTTACAAACTTCCCTTTGCTTTCCAATGTTCTCTGACTCATAAACAATTTTTCTCCCTATTACGCATGTTCAACGAAATACTTAGTGTTTTTATATGCTCTTATATTTCTATCAGATCACATATAGCACTACATTATGTCTAAAACCAACCTGTTAATTAGAATAACATTAAGTCAAGTCAATGTTGGGAGTAGAACGTTTTGCTAGAATCCTCTCTAAATATTTCATGCACTCAGAATGAGTAACACTCGTATTTGGAGATGAATTAATTATTTTGCAGTAAAGATTTTTTGGGGAAAAAAAATAAAGCCAAAGGCAGAGCAGCTGACTGAGATCCTTAAAAATATTAGAACATCATACTTCTAGCTTAATTAAGACAGTTGATTAATAACACTTCAGCTTCGCCTTTGTTCTTGTCACTGAAATCTCCCTCTTCACCTTAGTATCAGTATTCATATTCGATTCTTCTATTCTTCGGGGGAAATGGGTTATTTTGGCACTTTTACAGACTGTTGCTCAACACTATCTGTCACCCAGGGAGTTTAGGATATGTATGTGAAAACTTTTTTTTTATTTTATTTTATTATTTCTTAACCAGTTTGAAATTGGCAAAAGGGGAGCTGTGAAAACAACCATTCTTGGCAGGAAGATTCTGTACGTTTCCAGAGCACTTTATGTCTCTCACACACAGAGAAAAAAAAAGCTAGTAAAAAAAAATTCCTTCCAGCAACAAAAGCCCTCTCATTCCCCATACTACAGCTCTCCCCTCCTTCAGCAGAGAGAATCAGGATGCACAGTTCTGCCTGGCTGCAAAGTACACAATAGAATAGTCTGTTCTGGCAGGAACAAGCTGGAGGGAAGAAAGGAGGAAAAAAACCTTATGTTTGGCATCTTGTTTTTGAGGTTAGAGAACATTAGAAAAGTGCTGTTTCCAGCTTTAAACATCTCCAGACAGATCAAAGGAAAAAGAGGTGATCATGATTGCAGTCTAGCAAAGCACTCCCCTAAATGCTCCAACTGCTGCCAACCCACAGCAGGTTTCTTTCCACTTCCAAAAAGTTTATGAGGTTTTGTTGCCCATCTTGGTATAATCTTTTGCAAAAAAGCTTTCTGATATGCTGAAAATATTTTTGTTCTGTCCAATCTCAGCCTTCGTTCTACTTCAACGACCAGTATATATTCTGCTTTATTTAGCCTAGCGTTATAAAAACATAAAGAAAGTACCTGTGTCTGTGGTGAATTAAGAGAAACGTGAATAAGTAGACGGGAAATGCTGCTATTTGCTTACTCTTGCTGGCCCCTGACTGTTACTAGGTAAAAAATTTTGAGTAATGTTTCTTTTTTCTTGCTTGCACATGGGACAGCTATCACAATCCACAGAAAGAAATAGCTTATTCACAAGCTCTTCACAGCAAACGGTTGCTATTAGAGCTGTATGTCTTATCGTTGCTGTCATATGAAATAGCTTCTCTCTCCTCTGCCGGAGGATCCAGGTTTCCCCACTCCTCTGGAGCAACGGACCGCAGGGCGCACAGCAGGAGTGAGTCTCAGCTGATCTCTGCAAAACTTCTCCCCCAAAAGAAAATGGAGAGGAGTAGCTCTCCCATCAGTTGGAGGTTGCCCTTGGTCCAATACATCCCAGAGTTCAAAAGCCGAAGGCATTTCGTACCTTTTCTTGGTATGATTTTATATTATTTTCAGTCAGGCACTGACCTGCTTAGTGGATCAGCTGATGTGCTTGGCATACACTTGAATTCTAGGAGGATATACATAGACACGTGTTCCTAACTTATTTACACACAGACAAATGAAAAAGTGGAAAGTAAATTCCCTCCATGAAGAACTCCTACGACCCAACCCCTTTTTCTTAAATAAAATGTATTAAAAGTACCACAATATCCATCTTATGGTCTCAAAAGAGTTAATATGTCACGTAGCTCTTTCTGTCTCCTTTGCAGTGCCGCTAGCAGTATATATATGTTTTATATATATATTTATCAAATTAATTTTGATAATCCTGTGGCCACTTGGGCCACTGACTCTGTAGAGGTGAGTCCAGCCCCATGGGCCGTGCGCCTCAGTGCTCAGAACCCCAGCTGCGAGACAATCTGCGCAGTGCTTCTGCCAAACTTCTGGGAAGGGTATAGCAAGAAGGAATCAGACAAAAAAAAAAACAAAACAGTAGATTTCTACTTTACAGAGAGGGTTTTCTCCAGATTTGAACACCTTTTCTGTTTGCCTTTAAGGACCCTAGGTAACCCAGCTGTGCCCTGAGTTGCACAGGATAGTACCACTCGCACAGAGTTGTAATATCCTTACACAAAGAGTAAGGAAAAGAAATACAGACATGCCAATAGCAAAACTGTAATTAGATATAAAGTTTACCGGAAGTTTAATACTGCAACAGCTCCCATTTGCAAATCACCAGGACAATGTACCACGTTTTCAGAGGAACTGCCAGAGGTGAACCTGTGGCCCAAATCACAGCTCGGCAGTGTCTAATCTGCTGCTGCCACGTTACCCCTCATTGAGAAATGTAGAGCTGGCTTAGCCAAAATGAGGAATGCGACAATTCTGTGAAAAACAATTCCTTGTGAGGGTTTTTATCATTATTTTAATTGTTCTTCACTCTCTGAATATGAGTTTTCAATGTCCTTAAATCCTTTTACACTTCTAATATACTTTCAAAAACTTATGTCAGCAGATCAACTTACTATGTACTTACACTCAGTCTGTAATCTTAGAAATTTTGGGTGGATTTATTACCTGCCTAATAAAACTTATCAAGATAGAGTGACTAAACTTAAGACTGAAAAAGACAAGTCTGAAGAAGTTTCCCACCCATGTATTGCATGCAGCGCAGCCTCGTATTCTTGATCTTTAGTTTGGGAAAATATTTATGGGTTTGGGAAATTTCCCATGAACCATAGAAACTGAGAAATAATACTTTCAGAAACAGTGATCTGAGCAAAAATATTACCTTTTTGAACCTGCAGCGAATGCCTGAAATTGGTAGTCTTTCCAATTTTATCATTGTTTATACCCAGCAGTACACAGTTTTTGCACAATTATCTCTGAAACCTATTAATAGTGATATGGAATGCATCAGTAAATCCTTAGATTTCAGCTTCAATATTCTCCAACACAGAGTTAGAGCAAGGGGAAAATTCCTTGTGGTGCACAGCTCTGATTACAGTAGGGATGCTGCAGTTTCCAGGCTCATGGTACCATAATGCACTCCTGGATGACCCCTTTGGTGGAGCTACGTGAAGTCAGGGAAGCCAGAAGCACTTGGATGCCCATCCTGGAGACAATTTATATGTGAGGGTTGTTCCTAAATGTGTGAACCCAAGTGTCTTGCAACTCGGATGTAAGTAGCAGCCGGTCAAGTGGGACAGACATTTGTCCTTGTGATGAGTCAACAAAATAAGAATAACAACAGCTGTGGGTGTCTGTTTCTCCAGTAATTAATGCTCATAAGGACTTCTTTCATCTTAAAAAAGATCATTAAAAGGCACTTTAATATCCATAATTGAAATAATAGAATAAAGAATTCACATACTGTAAACAAATTTCATATTTGTCATGATACCAGCTTTACGAATTTTTTTTTTAGGTAGGAACAGTGTTTAGAGGCAAAGATAAAAATAAGTCCAATCAGTTTTTGTTCACTTACTCCTTGGATATTTTGGCATTGTTTCCACTGCTTTTAGATATTTCTCTTTCCTTCTTAGTATCTTACCTGCACGGGCAGAGAAACAAAATTTTTGTTTGCTTTTGGCAGCTTCAGGTTCTCAAATGAAGGAGATAGATAGATAATTAAAAATAAAAGCCATGGCAGCCAATCAAAGACAGGTTATTTCTCAACTGAACCCACATATGCTATTGGTTTATTTTAAATATATAGCAACATGCCTTAGGATTTTCACTTCCATCCCTGTACAGTTTGCCATTTCTAATGCTCTCTACCTGACAGCCAAAAACGTGCAGGACAGCGTGGTGGCATCACACCTTTGCCATTCAGGGATACTACTCTTTACTTCTTTACTGTACGGAGAAAGGCATTCAGCCTGAAAGTTCGCGTTTGTTTTGTATGTAAATAAACGTCCTCTCAAAAAAACCCCAAAACATGTAAACCAACCAGGTCCGATCGGCTGCCAGCTGAAATCTATGGCTTTACCTGGTGTGTTTACTGATAAATAACTGCCTGGTGATTATACAAACCAGACACCCACACCCAGGAGGAGCGGGTGACAGAGCTGACAGCGAAATGCATGGTTATGCCTCAGCAATTGTACAACCTCGTATCCTCCCTTGCTACGCGTTATTTTCACTATAATCAGTCTTGTTGAGCGGAAAGAGGCAAATGCTGGCAGTACCTCAAAAGAAAATATATTTCTGGATCGACTTTGCATCAAACAAACATATGTTAATACTAAAGAAAAGATATTCGCGCGTGGTTTTAAATTCCCTCTTGAAAAAATGCACAGCTGTAACCATCCTGGGATATCACTCCTGTTCATGAGGCTTTAAAGCAGCGTTCACACTGATTTCTACTACATCCTTACGAAAATTACAAACAAAGGCAATGGATCAGATTTCATTTATTTCCTACACATGTTTTCACAGGACTGCTTTAGAAACAATTCTTAAAAAGGAAAGCTAATAAAAGCCGAGTTTACTTTACTTATGAATGGTTGGAGTGAGGAGAAAGGGAGAAAAAGAAATTCATGGGACCCCACATTTTTCCCTTCTCCACTGCTATCTGCTTCTAGCCAGTTCAGCTCTGCACAAAAAAGGCAAGCCACAGCTCCCTCTGGAGCTCATCAGCAAGCAAAGGTCACAGGAGAAGAGTGCTGAACATCCTTCTCCTCCCTTCTCCAGAACATCAAGCCCACCTGCAGCCTGACCTCGGCCTCTCTCACGGCAGCGTACCTTCTCCCCGCTCCTCTGGCAGCCACCGAGCTGGAGTTTCCTTCCGCTTTAAAACAGAGAGACCGTCTTTCTGCCTCCATCTATTTTATCACGTCAGGCCGAATCCTGCCGACTTTGTATCACATAAATCATCGCGCTGACACGGGGACTTTGCAGATTGGATCTCAAAGTTAGCAGATAACTATTTCTCCATTTCAATAATTCCTGCGGGCAGGATTTATAGCCAATACACTGTGCACAATATAACTCACGCTCATTCTTCCAGCTCTGCTCACTCCCCTTCCCTCCCCCTCTCTTTTTCCTTCCCGGTACCATGAGGACTTTACTTGCATGAGAGCTAGAGGCAAACTAATTGGAAATGTGAACACTAAGCTTCAAAGGCAGCTTTTTGCTAAGCAATGTCATGTTGTGAAAGTCACTGATTTCCCATATTCCAGCTTTCCCATGTAATGTTTCTGTACATTACTGCCTTGCCAGCTGCGTAAGCAGGAAGTTTTACTGCTCAACAAATTAGACTTCCACCGAGTTATCATCTTGACAACGGGTGATATATTCCCTGGAATACCTTCATTGAGTGGGCAGATTGACTCAAGCCATCTAAAATCGGCCAGTTTGCAAACCAGAGGGCCAGCGTACCCTCCCACACAACTGAGCAGGGAACAATCCACGTGTCTCATCCAAAAGGATGGAGTAATCATTTGCGTTAGACCTGCTTCTCATATATCAAGGATGTGCTTAAAGGCAACAACTCTTTGTCTAAGATTTTTGCATGGCAAATATCCTTGGACAGTGGGTGTCTGGAAATAAGTAAACAGCTTCTCATAGCGGAGAAACTTTTAACTTACTGCTAAAAATATTAGTTTTGCGACAGAAGTAGAACGATTGGCAGGTTGGCTTGTTGACTATTTGGTGCACAGTCTGGAGGCACAGCAAAAGGAAACACTGGGCTCAGTTCTTACTTGATTTTCCAGCCCGTGTAACAGAATAGGTTCATATTGGATGTCGTCTTCCTTCCTTGGGCAGGAAATACAACAGAAGACGAAGAAAAAAAAAGTCAGGGTTACTACTGTCTTTCCCATTCAGCTGAACACAACATGATTCATGCGTCTTGCCTGGGGGCAACGGGGAGCGCTCCGACTTCCCGGAGAGAGGGAGAGAGCCAAACGGGGGACAGTGACTCAGGGGTCAGTCCGGTTTGTGGTCTGCTCGCACAGCAGCGCTCCTCTCCGCTCACTCCTAGTAAGGACTTGTGACAAAACCATTTGTTGGCCTTTCTTAAAAGCTATATTTTGTTTACATGTTTGTGGCTGGCACATTTATTTTAATAGGGGCAGTGAGCGCATGCAGTTATCTCTAAATTTATTTTGCAGGAAGAGAACAAGAATATATCTGGGTAAGAACTGAATATGTAGCCTAAATAAGCCCAAAAGCCTTATTAAATTTTTATTCATTCCATAAGCAAAACATTAACAAACCCCAGCATGAATTTTACTAGAGCAGAGAATCTCAGTTTTGAGCCAGTGTTTCTTTACTTGTATCTTAAAGGCGCTAAAGAAATGTGTCAGATCTGCTGCTGCATGTAAACACATACTTAAACTAAGAGTAGGGATTCCTGAATTACTGCTTTTCTCTTTGTGGTGGGCTTCTGTGTGAGGATAACTGCTTTTTCCCCACTAACTGCTTTAAACAACAATACTTTTGGGGGTCTACTTTTAATTAAAATATTTTTTAAAATTCTCTTCTTAAAAAAAGGGACATGGGATCTACCACTTGAAAAGCCCAGAGGATGGACAATTCTGGAGATTAACGTTGTCTGTTTATCCAAAAAAAGACATTGGCAAAACAATCCTCTCCAGCATCGATTTCCAAGTAAGCCTTAGCTTACTTTCTCAGACAGATAACAAGAGGATGACTAACAGATCAGTGCAGTGCCAAGCCAGACACTGACCGGGCTCCCACCTGAGGTCCTCTCTCTTCAGCTGGGTTATGAGCCAGACCACGGTGGCCTGTGGCTGGTCTTCTTCTTGGCTTGAGACTGTGTCTACTATGCCACCGGGTTTCTCTTCAGTTACTCTGCCTGAATTTCCCTTTTTCTTTGCACAGATGAAAATAAACCCAATTGCATCAATCAGAGGCGACGGCTCAGCCCACTCAGTGCAATGAAAACGTGTTTAAATGGCAGGTCATACCGCAAGCACAGAAGTTGCTAAAACAATCAACAGAGGAAAACAATGTATGTGAGAATCCTCTTTCACTTCTTATTCAGGCATGACAAGAAAGCAGCTCAACAGAACAATTTATACACACGCTGCAATGGTTCGCTGACCTAATAAAACACAGAGCGTTCTTCAATGAAGAGAAAATGTTACCAAACCCGAGACCCGAACAAGATGGGAATATAAGCTGTGCTGAGAGTATACTTTACAATTCCCCACATTAATTACGTACTAACAGTTGCAAAGATGAGAATAAAGTTTAGCCATAGTCTCTTTCAAATTAATAGTGGTGCAATCAGACTAAAAAACAATCAGTAAATGAGAAAAGGTTTTTCTAATGATCTCAAAATCTGACAGTTCCTGGCAGAATCTTCCCCAAATATATAAATGTGCACCTGCACATGCTTATTTTGTTTGTAGTAGTTTTCATTCTGAAAGATGCTGAATTATTTTGCAGCTGTTGAAACATCATACCATTGTATCTCTAGAAAGAGTTTCACTTGACAAGAGACACAGGCAAAATAACGATCAGGAGACCCAGAGGGAAAAATATTTCAGTCCAAGGAGAGTGGAGAGTCCCTTATCTGTATTGGAGGCACAGTCCCTCATTGGTTTCCACAGCTTCCTGAGGTTTCAGAGTCTTGCCCATTACCAGGGAAAGTTTTGGAAGTACAGATGGAGAGGTCAGGATGTTCTTTAACTGATAGGAAATTGTATCATCCCATGAGGGTGAAACGACAGAGCAAATAGGAACGCAGTACGCTACAACCCGACACTCAGAGTTTAGTCTAGCATCTCAGTAGTTTTACCATCCGATATTAATTCTTTTTCCCATTTTTTTTCTGAATTATTACCTAAATTAGATTTATTTCCTGCTTTAATAACACCAAAGGGCCCCATAGGCATAGCAGAGCACACATCAGAACAAAGACCAGAGACAATTTGGCAAAGCTCTAGCATTGCACTGCTATCTATATGGTCTACGAGTTTTCAGACCATTTTTTCTTCTGAAATGTGTGCTAGGTCGTGCAAACTAACTCATATTGCTAGAGCCGTGTGGTTAAGTGAATATATTATAAATGCAAACTGTCACCACACCCATCACAATTACATTTACAGCTCCCTCTGTGTCTTGTAGTAATTTGTTCTTCCGCACTGCATCCCTCAGAGGTTTCTACCAGATTATTTTTACTATTCAGAAAGGTAATTTATTGAAGAAGTGCTTTGCATCTCTGTCAAAGACACATGAAGCGAGAAATAGGGATGAGCAAACCTCAAAATGATTGGTAGCTTGATATGGATAAGGATCCAAATTTTAGAGGAACCTTGCACAAAAATGGCAAACAATTTTATTACATGACAAATATTCCTTCTTCTTAAAATTAAATCTGTGCCTGTACTTACTGATATTCTGTGGATCGCACATCTGAAGTTACACTGATAGAGCTTGGAGAGAAAGTTATTTCTTTATTTACAAATCCAAATCAACACAGATGAGGAATTTCAGAGAAAATCAAGCTCTGGAACAACGTACGTGTTTAAAACTCAGCACAGGCAAAACTAGTTCCTTACTGCCCTTGGAAGTAGAAAAAAGGTACTAGAAATTGCTGGTGTCCCGAATCCATGACATGTTTTTCAGAGCTATGTGCATTTGGGACCTTCACAGCAGCAGATATATTGGTACATCCATCTCGCTAATGATCTGTTGAGCATCAGCTATACCCTCTAAAGGGGAGAATGACATTTTTTACCTCGACTAGTTTCTGCTAGTGTCAGGGCAGTAGAATCCAAACAATGGTGCCCTTTGCCAGAAACACCCTTTTTGGCCAGAACACACCCATTTTGTGATTCATTTTTTCAAAGGATAAAAGATCATTCAGCGAGATCAAATCTTTATTTGGAGCCTAGAAACATCGAACCGTTGTTTCCTGACTGCAGTCAGGGTAATGTTTCATTCGAGCAGTGCTGCTGGGATGCATAATGCATCCAGAGAGATGGGGAACCTTCTTTCTAGTCGAGCAATTGAGCTGTGTTATTTTGTGAAACGGCTGACCTGACCCTCCAGTTCTCATCCTGCAAAAAAGACCAGCAGCATCCTTCCATTTTAAGGCTGCAGTCTCATCATTGTCCCATTCCTGGCACAGAGCTTCTCCCTGTTTTTTTTGTTTTATCAATAGATGATATATATATACCTACAAATATTGGAAAAGGACTAGAAGCACCAGTTTTAACACAAAACCCACTGCTTTCACATCTATTGGTTTCATTTTTGTTCTCAGCTTGAGTTCCGTCATCTCTATTTTCTTGACAAGACCAGTGGGTGTTATTTTTAAATCTGGCCCATGCTCTGTGTCCTTACTGTGTCGTATCTCCCCAGCTACAGCTCTTTGCGTTTGAGAATGTCACACCAAATCAAGATAACCACCAAGGAGAAAATAAATATTAAAATAACATGTACACATACGAAAGCCAAAACTGCAACTGATCCAGCTTCCCGCTCCTCAAAAGCGCAACAGAGAGAGCAAGTTGAAATATGCGCTAGACCCACAGAGAAGTCAGTCCAAAACCAACCCCGGCCAGAAATAAAAGCAATGCCTGTGAATCACATATAAATGACAGCACAGGGACGGTGACTTAAAGGATACGTTGAAGTATATATCTACCAGTAGGTGTTCTTTTTGGCCGCATTTCTGTGTTCTTTGTCAGTAAAGCTATAGCCTGATGCATTACCTTAGCTGGCCCACACAGATGTTACTGCTTGAGGCTATTTTCTCTCTTCCATCCAAAGGCAGAATGCATCCCGAAGCAGGTCAATTTTCTCAGCTTCTACAGGGCACAAAAAAAAAGGGGAAAAAAAAAAGAAAAGTTGACTTGAAAACTACATCTTCTAATCAGCACTGCAGCATGACGCACTGTCTCCTCATCAGCAGCACAGCTCGGGATATGTGATGGCAGGTACTTTTTGATTCAGAAAGAAATAGTCTGTGCAGTTTCATTGTCAGGAAAGGACATGGATGTTCAGCTGTGACAATGCGTATTCCTGAAACACTGCAGAGAACCCCTTTCTGCCAAGATTTTAGGAGCCTGATTTAATATTCCCTCTGTTTTGACTTTATGAGGGTGGTGATGAAGACTGTCCTATTTCAACAAAATTACAAGCTTTCCACTACTTATTATTATCTACTTCTAGCGAGAAAAGGTGTAATGAGGTACTTGCATCAAAAGGTGGCTTCGGTTCAACTTGAAAAGTTTGTGTCTGCTAATCCACAGAAGCAGTTGGAGTCTGAAGGAATCATCTGGCTTCTTTTAATCACTGTAAACTAATCAGCAACTACTGCTGGCAAATAGGGTGGCTGTTTGTTAGAAAAAGAGATTATCCTCAATTGGGTGCAGCAGGGGCAGCCCAGCAAACCATGCCCAGTGCTTAACTTTGCCCCAGTCTCTTTTGGCTTTGCAGAGCAGGGATAATTTGCTTAATACTGTGTATGTTTTAGACAAACTTTTACTGTAAAACAATGGCAAGAAGGGCAGGCAAAGGAAGATATTGGAATTATAGATGTCCATCACTGATGCTACTTACACCAGGAGGACCTACTTGACTTTACAGACAACACTTAAGGTGTTAGCTGAGGTTTTTTTTTTAGAATTTTAGTAATCTCTGGAAATATTTAATTTGCAGGAAAATTTTTCCCTTTGGCTGACAAAGCAGGAGGTCTGACTACCTTAAAGAGGCTGGGGCTGAACTGTTGAACTGTGGAGCTCCATGATGAAAAGAGTTGCAAGAAGCACTTCACTGGGTCAAGCCAGCCTAGAGGGGATAAGCTATGAAAAGGGTCACAGGAAATTTTAAGTGATTGTAAGGTCAAAATGCATTAAAGCCATGAAAGAGAAATAGCTGCTGCATAAAACAGAAAACTTAACAACTTGTGAATGCCTTTGAGTGCACAGAAGAATTGTGTGCATTTTGTATGATATTCTATGCAACACCTATGTTTTATCTTAACACCTGCAGCTGCTTGTTACCTTATCAAAATCACCCCTCACCTGAAACACAGCCTGTAATCATGCTTTTGCTTTAACCTGCATTACCACCTTCAACATAGGCTTAGCTTATCTAACTTAACAGTTTCAGGAAACATAAGATCATGGAAGTCCTTTCTAGTTTTAAACGGTGGCCTTATAGAATTGTGGTGCATTATAGAATTGAGTAACTCTATTGCACATGCAATTCTGTGCTTCGGTTCTTACCAAAGAGCACAGAAATGTCAACACCGACAGCAAGGGGAATGGAATTAAGGTTTTAGTGATACTTACTGACTGCAAACATGCTTGCACCCAGGATGTGTTGACAGTACAGGACTCCCCCTACCCCCGGTTATATACCCTACCAACCTGCAACAAAGGGAAGACACAAACGTGTTTACACCCTTATTATTAGGGCTAGTCCCCAAGGCAGGTGGAAAACCTATCAAACCAAAGTTGTCTTTGGGTCAAGATGCCAGGCCTTTTTTAAGGGGAGGGGAAAAAATGAATTGTGAGCCTTTTCAAAGTCATGCCAGTGCCTGGGAGGATTACAATAATTCGATTTGCTCTCCTAGTGTCTGATAATTTATTTAGTTTTCCTGTGAGAGGCTGTAACATTTTTGTTTGCTATTTTGAAATTGGAGCTTCTCCACAGAGGCCAAGAAGTGGGACTAGAAAGGATCCAAACTAGTTATCATCAACAAATGTTGAAGTCTGCCTGATGGGTATTAAGATGGAGTTGTATTTAAGAAAGTTAAAGAAAGAGAGAACAAGAAACAGGAAAAGGGGAGAGAGAGCACTGCATTCATTTACATAAAGGTGCTCCTGAATTCCCTAGCAAGGAGAGAAAGTACCTGCCCTGGAGGGCAGGCAGGCAGGAGTGCCCCTCCAGTGCAGAACAGGTTTGGCCCTGATCCTACATTTCCCACTAAAGTACTTTCCTTAGTTCACTTTGAATTGAACTCCTTTGGGTTTACTACTTAAGTGATAGATGCTGTAGGCAATAAGCAACATAAAGGAATTTTATGCTATATTTTCATAGTTAGCTGCTCATTTGTAAGGCAGCTGAACAAAGAGAGAAATAAATCCCGAGTTTAGACTCAGTTTGCACTATTATGTTTTCCTCAGACCAAGACTGGAACTCACGCGCTACTTAAAAGTTTTGCTGAGTTATGATGCAAATCAAGCTGGAACAAGTTCAGTTATACACAAACTGAAAACTAAAAGTGAATCAGAAAGCACGCTAGTTTGACTCACTGGAATTGAAGGAAGAGTCTGTTGTCACATCTTTTAAAAAATCTGATATCAGTACAAAACAACCAGTAATATCTTAGAATGCAATTGCTTGTATAATGTTAAAAGTACACAGAAAATGTAAGGGACAGGAAAAAAATAAAAAGAGAAATACTAATTTGAACAAATAATACTGTGCTTCTAGTTACTTTTTCTTGCCTTTATTTTTTAAGGGGCTGGGGGAAGACATTGTCCAAGTTTCATGTCATCTCAAAATCAGATCCCTGGATTTGTACTCTATGATTTTGGGACAGCAGGTTAGCATTGGGGACAATATGGTCCGTGAATATCACAAAGCACAAGGTCATTTGAAACCTAGATTTAAATTTTATGGTTTGGGGTCATCTTTTCTACATTCTGAATATCTGAGTGGTTTTATAACTGAAATGGGAACTCAAATACAACACAACATAAGATTGCAGGTCAGAAGTCTGTTATTGGAGACGTGAGATCAAATGGGGGACAAAAAGGAAGAGGGAAAATAAAAATTAAATGATTTCAGAGTTATAGTTGCCATAACACTTTGAACTCATCTGGGTTTTAACTAGTGGTTGCAGCACTTTTTGATGGTTCAGCAAGAACTGTAGATCCCTGTTAACCTTAGTAAACAGAGGCCAAGATTACAGCATGGATCAGGACAGGCAGAGAAAGAAGGAAAAAAAGAGGACGACAGTTTAAGGGCTTGGATCCAAGCAGCCATCAGAAGCGTGGGTAAGTCTGCCCTGCCTGAGGGCAGGTCGCTATGCTGAGGGATCCAGGAGCCTTGGCACAGAGTAAAATGCAAATGTAACAGCCAACCAAGAGCAGTACGTAGGGCTAAAAGCTGCCAGTGCAGCAGCATCTGCACTGAAGGAGTAGACCAGGACACGAAAAGCCACAAAAGCAATGTTTCACTGCATCAGAGTAATCATTAGGGAGTCTAAATCTACCTGTCCAAAAATGCCTGATCACACTTAAGAGGGGAATAGAAGGTTACTCTCCCACCAAATAACATTTGCTGTATTTTTGCATGCTATTTCTTAATAATGATTCTCATTTTGAGGCTCTTTGCAGGATGCCATCTTCTACAGCAAAGGACTGAGTGGGGTTGTGGTAGTTTCAGAGCCCTGTACATAGCGATGACTTGAAAATCAGAATTGTTACAGCATTAGTATTCAAGTTCTGTTCTTACTGCTGATGTGCCAAAAGACATCACAACCTTAAGTCTAATAAAGGCACTGTAATGCCACATTTTAGCTGTCAGCCCCCTCGGTGCCTGCAGGAGCAAGTAGCCGGCTCCCTGCTGAGGAGGAGCTGGGTGTTCGGCAGCCCCCCGGCCCCACAGGCAGGCAGGACTGCTGCTGATTACCGCTGTCGGTAACGAGTCACCGGGAAACCCCATTGTGCTTATAAAGCTTTAAAGGTGGCAGAAGCTGTTGGACACAAATATGTTCTCAAACCTTCATTGTCGGACTCCTCTAACTTGACACCCATATTCCTGTCCAACCTTTTACCACGTAACACAGCTCCACCCCGTTATCAAATGCCTTCTTCCATCTAAAAGGCAAATCATTCCCACTCCCATCATACCAGCACTGCCATGTTTCTAAACTTCGTTGCCTCTGATGGGTCCTTCCTACACTCACAGGCAAGGAGAAACAGGAGACGAGGACTTCAGGTATCTGCCCACGGTATCTACCTGTATCAAAGCAGGCTGGCATTGCAGATGTTTGACTTGCCAGAACACTGAGATTTTACTGTTGGATATTGTAAAACACCACTATTGATAAATACAGGGCTTAATCTGAGATGCAAAAATTAGCAATTAGATTTCTAATGAAATCTAGGAAAAAAAATCATCTGTCTTCCTGTGGTTGAAAGAAAAACTTACCTTTCACATCTTATTTGTATGGAAGAATAAAGTAAATAGGTAAATACTTCAACAAATAACGGTGCAAAAAGGTGATGGAGGAACAGATCTATTTAGTCTTTAAGCTTGGTTGAATGCAATAACATTCCCCAAATTGTGTGAAAACAATCTATCCCATTCAAGTCTTTTCTTATCCAAATGAACATCTGAGAACATGTTTTCCAACCAGGAAGTGAAAGCTCTAACAAGTATTCTGTCTGTCCACAGCTGCCACAGAAAATGTCTGTCTTGTTTTTCTGAGAATCATTGTAATTAATGCTTCTCTCATTTTTCTGGTGAGGCAGCTCTTACTGGAGCTTCCCCAAAAGAGCTTCCACACAAGGCACAGCATTTTCCAGAAGGATTTATGGGAGCTATCAAGCTGCCGTGTTTCAGATTCTCAAATCCAAATTACTTTTCTGTTTTTTAATTACAAGCAATTGAACCTTCTGAAGGCAGCGAATAAGCCTCTAGTAAAGTCTTCCCTCCTTTCCCAGCTACCATGTTCTTCCTTTGATATGTGTCTGCAGGTGTCTGCGATCCCGCGTGCATGAACGGAGGGAAATGCGTGCGCCCAAATGTCTGTGACTGCCCATCCGGCTGGAGGGGAAAGTACTGCAATAAACGTAAGCACCTCTACTGCCCATCAAACAGATTATTATTACTTAGGCCAGTCAACATCAATTGTAATCTTCTTTTAATATTAAAAAACAATATAGTGAATAGAACCTGTTTTGCTACTTCAGCGGTTTGCAGAAAAATTGTTTTAAGCACAGGTGATACAAAATGCTATAAATGATAAATTTGATGCTTGCAAAGGAAAAAAAGCAGTGTAGGGGAGCCCTTCTTGGGTTCTGCTTCATGCAGCTGTCTGTTATACATCTTGTTATGGAAATTCATTTTTCTAGTATTAAACTTGAAGCATTGATTTTATGTTTTAACAGCTTCCCATATTTTGTTATATTTTACAGAGAAATGTCATATATTTCAAAATACAGAACTATTTAAAGCCTGCTATAAAGCCTTCCATACTGATATGCTTTCAAGGTCACCAGATACGTTATGGTGCATAATCTGGAGACGAAGTGTTCTTACTCTGTAATTCTAACAGATCTGACTACAGATACATTAAAATGTAATTAAAAAAACCCTCTCACCCTAAAATATTTTTAAGGAGTATTTTCCTTACGTGGCTATTCATTACCACAATGTTGACAGATAAACTGAATAAATTTATTATCAAGATGACATGCTGTGTGTAAACCAGATTAAAATATTGGCTATTTACCCTTTGGGTCCTGATAGTAAATACGATTTCAGAACCAGTGTTTTGAAATTATAATATTAATAATTTATTCAGAAATTCTGAACGAAATCTGTGTCCCACACATATACACTGAAACATGTATTTTCTCTTTCAGGATCTCTGAAGAAATAATATATGCAATAAACATATCAGACTTTACTATGAGAATGTATTTATTTACGACATGGAACACATAATACGCATATAACATGTATGAATATATCTTATGGAGAGTACTGTTAGCTGATGGTGAGCTGAGCATTAGAAATAGCAAAGCTCCCAGTAGACAGTAATCAAAGATAAATTTCTTAAGAAGCAAATATCAAAGAATCCTGAACACTGATTATCTGATGAATAGAACACATTTGCTTCTTTAGAAATTAGCCATATGGAACAAAACCTAGCAGGTCACCTTTCAGACAGATCTTGAACATCCAGATATATCATGTACGTCTTCTCACTTGTTTCATGTCAATCTGTTCAGCTGTTTGCCTGCAGAAATGTCTGAACGGTGGAGAATGTATAGGTCCAAACATCTGCGAGTGCTCTGGAGGATGGGCAGGAATGCTGTGCCAGATGCGTAAGTGCTGCTTTAATTACTAAAGTTTTGTAGCCATGCACATTGCACCAGAGATCTTTGTGCATTGAATTTTCTACTATGTGTATATTGCGTTAGGTTTAAGGTTGGACTTGATGATCTTAAAGATCTTTTCCAGCCTAAATGATTCTATGATTCTATTACATGTAAAAGTCAACCATAACATGACTAGCACCTAAATTCTGCCTCTTATTTGTCAAAACTCTCTTATGCTGCCAGTGAAACTATTACTTTCAAAGATATTTCTGAACTCAGCATCAGCGTGAGAAAGAGACCTGACTCATCTTTTACTTATGTGGACACTGAGCTCGACCTGTCAGACAAAATTACTAGTCTTTAAATTAAATAATAAGAAATATAAGGTAAAAAAAAAAGAAGGGTCAGGGACAAAAGGAAATGGAGTAGCCCATTCTGTGTACCCAGATGGCTTTAAGCACAGAAAGAAATGCTATGTATCTGCTAACCTAAGAGCCAGACCCTGTAAATGGTACGTGTTCAGACTGACCACCGCGATGGCTGGAGGTATTTGCGTGTGGAGAGACTGGAAGACCTGGAATAGGAAGAGACCCGTTACTGCCTGTTACATACAGGGTCACTTCAGTTTGTGTATGTTATTAGCTTTACAGTAAGAAGGGCACGAGGAAAATATCAAGGCATTTTCCCCTTTAAAGGGCAATCTTTCTTTCCTCTCACACTCGCAGAGTGTAATTACTTATGGAAATCTTTTGTCAGTGAAATCCCAGTGGCTGTGTAATTGTTTCTTTGTGCCAGCTGTCTTCTTGTTCAAACACGGTAATGTTTAAAGTTATTTATTAGTTGATGACATATTCTTGACTGAGTTTATTTAATAAATAAATTGTGCTTGTTCCTGTGAAAGGCAAGTAAGGCTTACTATCATTAACAATTTCTGCTGTACTGTGCAGGCACACAAGCCTCGGCAACTTTTTATGTATCTATTTAACCAGCTCCTTTGAAACTTTGCTCCAAATCTGTTCCCTTGCTAGTCACTCTGTTTTTACCATTTCTTCTCATGTTTTCACTCTAGTGGGGAATTAAATCAGCTTTTTGTCCAAAAGGAGCTGGCTGTAACTCCTAGGTCCCACAGCAAACCCAAATACCCACCAAGTGGTTGGAATTTCTGGTTTTTTAAATAGAAAGAGAGAGGACTATTGTCAGAGAGCAGATGGTGAGGTCTTATAATGTCGCTCCAGGGCATTCACAGTGAGGCAGGGAGCAAGCAGGGGAACAAGAAAGTCTTCATCCTCACAGATGCTAGGCATAAAGTCTTGCATAGAAGTGTAACCCCTGAAAGCAAGTCTGCTTTTGTGTTTTAATGGGAGGCTATGCGCCCAAATCCAGAACTCAATGAAAAAAATGCCTAAACTTAAAAATCCTTCCAAGCACCTCCCTTGCTCGAAGAAGTACTCACCTTCTCCTCAGCTCTGGCCCTGACAAGCAGGCAGCTAGCAGCAGCAGAGAGGACTGAAAACAACCTCTGGTTACATCTTTTTTGTTGCTCTTTTGTTACTTTGGCCTCTTTCCCATCTCCCAGCAGCACACAAATAGTGGGCCAAATCTACACGCTCTGCCAGAACCAGTGCATGTCTGGCAATGAGGCGTTTGGTTCACCACACTACTCTGCTGTGCACAACTGCTTTGTCAAATTTGAGCCCCCAAGACTTCCCTGTGCTCGGCACCCCCTTCTTGCTTGGATGCGTATGTCCCAATTCTGTGTTTCGCTATAGTATCAACAGCAAAGCTGAATATGGTCTTGATTTGCACCACATTAGCTACAGACTTTGGCTGTTAAACTCAACAACAGAGCAAAACATTCACCTTATATGAAAGTAGTAGCAACATATTGTCCATGATATTCAAACGTTATATATTATTTAGTATTTTATATATTAATTTATTAACTTATATTATCTATTAATTATATATTTTTCCTATTCTTCATCTAATTTTTTTTCCATTTCACGTTTTCATCCAAAAATTCCATCTCACTCTACAAGTATCAATCCAGGTAACTTTTCCTGGCAATCACTGTACCTTCTCTCCTGTCCAGAAGCAATCAGGCCTGTATTGTTTCTCTGGGGCTTTTTCAAGGGGAGGAGGAGGTTCGATAACCCCAGCTTCATTACACAGAATCACAGAATCTCCTAGACTGGAAAAGACCTGTGAGATCATCTAGTTCAATCATTAGCCTAACACTGACAACCCACCACTAAACTGTGTCCCTAAGCCCTATATCTACACGACCCTTAAATACCTCCAGGGATGGGGACTCCACCACTGCCCTGGGTAACGCGTTCCAATGCCTGACGACCCTTTCAGTAAAGAAATTCTTCCCAATATCCAATATAAACTTCCCTTGGTGCAACTTGAAGCCATTTCTTCTTGCTCCATCACCTGTTACTGATCATCAGTCTGATGTTCTTGTTCCTGACAGAGCATGTCGACTCCCACCTCTCTGCAACCTCCTTTCAGGGAGCTGTAGAGAGCAATAAGGTCTCCCCTGAGCCTCCTTTTCTCCAGGCTGAACAACCCCAGTTCCCTCAGCCGCTCCTCATAAGACATGTGCTCCAGACCCCTCACCAGCTTCATTGCCTTCTCTGGACACCCTCCAGCGCCTCAACGTCCTTCTTGTGGTGAGGGGCCCAAAACTGAACACAGTACTCAAGATGCGGCCTCACCAGTGCCGAGCATGGGGGTAAAATCGCCTCCCTGGTCCTACTGGCTGCACTGTGCCTGATACAGGCCAGGATGCCGTTGGCCTTCTTGGCCCCCTGGGCACACTGCTGGCTCATGTTCAGCCGGCCATCAATCAACACCCCCAGGTCCCTCTCTGCTGAGCAGCTTTCCAGTCACTCGTCCCCGAGCCTGTAGCGTTGGCTGGGGTTGTTGTTCTCTGTTTTCAACCTATGAATTCACACAGCCGCCTTTATCAGGATGGCAGGCATGGAAATGCAGATACAGGTTTCATCTACACACTGAACCTCATTTTTTCCTCATTAACTTCCTAACACACACCCAGCAGGGCGACTAAATCAAAGGATCTATGGAGACTTCCACTACTGTTTTCTGGACATTTCTCAGAAGGAAATAATTGTTTCAGTCCTCTATAGTGAGATAGCTAGCCAGAGTAGGCCATTAAGCCAACAAAAGAGACAATGGAAGAATACTGAAAATTCATCTTGCACATCTACGTTCGATTTATCTTTAATAAGAAGTCACAGATCACCCTCATCATTGCATTTTCTAACTCATAAAGGCCTAGGCCTACCTAGACAGTTCAAGATGTTTGGAGGCAGCAGAAGATATAGCTGCCACAAAAAAATCTTTTCTAAATCTTCTCCTTCAGTCTTCTATAAAACTAGAAAAAGCAAAACACAACATCCCCTACTTTTAGGTCCCCAACAATTAATTTAAAAACTTACAAGTGCAAATACCAATGCCTCTCTCACCAGGAAAAACGGGCATAGATGTCTGTCACAAGTGATATTCCAAAATGCTTCAATCTCTCAGCAGACAACACCATTGACAGTAACCCAGAGCAGATTTTCAGTTCTGTTGCAATGAAGATTGGCAATGTCTAAGTCAGAATAATTTTATGTCTAAAGTACTTTGAAAATGTCTCAGAGAGCAAGACTGGACTGCATTGTCAGAAGTAGTCACCACACGTTAAGGAGCTTATCTCTAATTTGGAACAGGTCTACATTTTGGAGATGCAATCATACAAGCAAAAACTTTGTCGCTTTTGCAAAGATGTGCAATGAAATTGCATGTCCATTTAATGCAGTGAACTACGAATTTATTAATGCTACAATCAGTCAAATTCACACTGACATTCCAGAGACGTCTGTGCAGGCTGTTGTTTCTTATAGTTTCACCAGTCTCTGGCTACAACTAAACCGCAGAGCTTGGCAAGAGTAAAAGTGGAGACTTTTAGGAGACATTGGTAACAGATAAAACACCATAGTCCTCTTTTATCAGACTGTAAATAAAGATGTCAGTCAAGAGAATAGTTTTCTTCCCCACTCATCTGTAACTGAACAGAATAGCTTCTGAAAGAGAATCAATAAAATAGGTCATTTGTCCCAACAAATAAGGTGTATGGTGGAATACACACATTATCCTTGATAAATACCTACGACTTTGATGGTCATAGTTTAAGGAATAACCGTCAAGTTTCAGACTGCATTGCAAATGTAGGGAAATTACCTTTTCGGGGGACAGGTTAAAAAATGTCATTTGAAATATTCAACATCTCAACTATAGAAACCAACAGCTTCACAGACTACACTCCTTCCATTAGAAGCTTTTTCTCTCTGAGTGTTTTTAGCTTTCATGACAGCAGCACACATATTCCCAGAATTACCTCTCTGAAAACACAGAAACAGTATCCCAGGATCACCATGTTTTCTTCAGTGATTTCCTTCCCATTCCATATTTGATACTCCATGCCTGTGGCTTCTCCTTGTCTCCTGTGGTGTTAACTCACATCTCTCTTTTTCTTGAGTTAGAAAAGAAACATTAGACCAAAGCAGTGAAGACCTGGCAGTACAATCTGATTACACTGACAGATATAGCCAGAATGCGACCCAGTAAAGTCAGAAGGCTTCTGGCCAGGGTTATGTGTCTGTTGTTTAAGGCTCTGAATGCAGGATCAAGGTATAATTCTAATAATTAATTATAAAGTATAAAAAGGTTATAGTTGTGAAGGATCTTCATCATTAAAATTCATGCTGCTATCTTCTGTTCTAATATTATTGAACCCATACCAGCTCCTCATTGCCCTTCAGAATATCTTCTCTTTATTTGCATGTTATAAGTGTCAAGCTTATAGCCTTATAATTTCCTCAACATTCTTCCTCATTCTCTCTCTCTTCATTGAACAACATCTCAGACAGACTTTCTTCTAGCTTTCCTATGTAACCCTTTCAAACCTTAAAAAAAAGAAAAAAACTTAAAAAAGAATGTAGTTCGCATGCAAATTATAGCTCTGTTCTTTTAACACCCAGGGATAAATTTCTTTCTGTAATGGGCATTTATTGATTATAATTTTAACATAAGCTTAGCTTATTAAATGACTTCCTTTGCTGAATCTGTACAGGATAGTGCATACATAGCCTGTGTCATTTTTAGTGTTTAGTGGCTTAGCATCCCTTGTAAATACATTTATGAAATATTCATTTGAACTTCAGCTATGTTATTATCCTCTGTGATTTCACTTCCAATTTTCTTCCAAAATGTTTTTAACTTTTCTCCTAACTGAGCTCCTGTTTTTCTGAGCACTACAGCAGGAAACAGTGGGTGGAGAGGGAGAGACAGGCAGGTAGCAAAAGATAAAAACGGAGGAAATCTTTTTCCTTTGTTTTCTTTGTTTGCATCAACTGAGAATCAAAGAAACCATAGATGGAAAAAAAAGCCTGGTACCTTATCTAATGCCTGTTCTTCTGCACATGTATACCAGTACACCCCAAGCTGCTACAGGGGTCTCCAGAAGAGACCACCCCTCTTTCCATTACCTGTTCTTAATTTACCCACTGTCAAGCTGAAAAAAACTTCCATTTTTCCCCAGCTCAAGTTCATAGCAAATGAATAGTAGTAATATCATACACAGTTCTCTGTAGAAGTAATATCATACACAGTTCTCTCTCTTCTAGCTAACTACAGTGGAACAAAACTGGTGCAGGCACAAGGAGCCCCTTCTGTTGCCAATACACTCCCCATTGAGAAATGTTTTTGTTCCAGTGAATGAAACTCTGAGATTTTTCCAGTTATAAATCTGTGTTATTTCAAAGCCCATGGAGGAGCTGAAGTAGCAGTTGGGAGATGATGGGCACACTGTTCTAGCTTGGGCAAGATTTCATTCTTCTTCTGCCCCACCCACATCCAGGACTCAAACTTGGGTCTCCCCCTCTCAGAAAAAGGAGCAATTCAGAGGTTTGCAGCTGCCCATTCTGGATCTTTAGGAGCATTTTGCAACAGACACCTTAACAAAAACAAGTTTGCTTCATAAAAACTTGTTTCAACTAAACAGCACTTTTACCTTTTCAAAATAGCAGAAATGTATCAGCTAGCTCATATACTAGGAAGGCAAGTCGCTAGCTCCAGGTCGCTGGAGCCCCACAGCAAGTAACCATCTGACACAGCTGGCTTTTTCAAAAGGAGGACCTGAAGATCACCAGCATGTCCAGGTCTTTGCTTGTTCTTGCTCTGGACACGGTACGGGTCAGTAGTTTTGTCACAGCACGAACTCTCACTGCCTGACCGAACTCATAAGAGTAGCAGTTTACCAAGCTGTTTACAGCCTGTCCTTTCTAAGATGTGTAGAGTGGCAGTAAGTCTGCTTCTTCGCTCCTCTGTCCTGTAGCTGTCAGGCCTGAAATTCAGTATACATATTTAGATTTTAATATTCCCTACTCTGGCAAAATCTCAACCTCCTCACTGAGTGTTATCAGCCGTCATAACCCGATAGAACAAAACCAATATTCAGATGTAATTAAACATCTTGTTGTTGGTCTTCCAAGGTCACTATAAAAATTAGTATAACTCTAAGAATCACATTTGGATGGCTTAGGATCTCACTATTTGTTTTCTAAAGAAATTTCACAGGCCTGGTCTATCCCTGAGACTTTAGATCTTCAGAAGGGCTACAAAGATGATTAGAAGACGATTAGGGGACTGGATTAACTTTCTTATGAGGAAAGGCTGAGGGACTTGGGTCTTTTTAGTCTGGAGAAAAGATGACTGAGGGGGTATCTTATCAATACTTATACATACTTAAGGGGAGGGTTCCAGGTAGATGAGAACGGTCTTTTTTCAGTGGTGCCCAGTGATAGGACAAGAAGTAACAGGCACAAACTTGAACATAGGAAGTTCCATCTTAACATGAGGAGGAACTTCTTTACTTTGAGGGTGGCAGAGCACTGGCACAGGCTGCCCAGAGAGGTTGTGGAGTTTCCCTCACTGGAGGCATTCAAAACCTGCCTGGACGCCGTCCTGTGCCACTGCTGTAGGTGTCCCTGCTGTGGCAGGGGGGTTGGACTTAGATGATCTCCAGAGGTCCCTTCCAACCCTGACCATTCTGTGATTCTGTGAATTTGCATGAGCTTAAATCTGTGTCAAAACCAGAACGTAAGTCTAACAAACTGAAATTCTAGAATTTGTTCCTTCAGCCCCTCAATTTGTTGATTTTCTGTGAAAAAGCACACATAGGGATGCATGAAACTGTTTCAGATATGATGGAACACTTTTCTCCATGATGAAGGAGATGGTATTTGATCATAGACATACGTCTACTTTATTTTCAGATCTGTCTTAATGGTGCGTGGTTTGCAGCCTCATATATGCCTCTGCCACACAAGAAAATATAAGCGGCTACTTGTTGCTACACATCTGACCAGTTTTGAAGGCATTTACTTTGACTGCTTGTAACTAGGATGCAATATTCTGGCAATGTTTATAGGTTTAGCTCATGAGATCTGATTAAAATACTAGGACATGTGAGTTCTTCTTGAATCGGTGCCTTATGAATCGGTGCCCTATGAATTGGCTGTTCTCTTTCCTCTGTGCCAAAACAATGTCATAACAATATAAACTGCTAATAAGGATGAAAAACTGGCTGAAAATTGACTAATTTAATATTTTTTCTTTTTTTATCTTAAAAAAACCCACTGATTCTTTTATTAACAGAATATCTTCAAATGGATGAGCCTCTGTAAGTACACTGCTGGTACTCTAGATAAAAATTTTTTGTGATTCCTTTTTTACTTTGAATAAGCAGCTCATTACTGATTCCGTGGGACCATGAAATTGCATGTTCTTATGCTCTGTTTTCCAGAGGTGTAAAGTACTCTATCCATCAAATTCTCCCTTTTATTTATTGTGATAACATCACCTTCAGCTGTACATATTTAACATATCTTTTCATCTTAAGTCAAGAACGGATCTTTTAACAGCTGTTATTTTATTTCAATTGGAACAAAGTAAATCAACTTTGGCCCAAATCTGACCCAACCATCAATGCCCAGAATGTATCCTGGCTTTCAAAATTAAGCCTTGCACTGATCCATTTCTGACTGAGCCGAGGCGATTACTTTGGCACAGTTTTTTCTTTCCCCATCGTTGGGGATAAAAGAAAAAAATAAAGAAAATTGTAAACATAACAGACACATAGGCGTGAAAAATGGCAAACTATGGCAAACTATCTTTAATGCCTCAATATTTCTTTATTTATTGTCCTTTCCTCCATCGTATGAAACTACAGAATCATAACATATTTTGTCACAACATTTTCAAAAGCATCTAAATATTCCCTTTCTAATTGCAAGACTTAGAATAAGTGTATTTCTAAACAACTTTATCTTTCATTTGTAGCACTTTGTGAGCAAAAATGTCTATTTGGAAGCAGATGCATAAGACCAAATGTCTGTTCTTGCAGAAGTGGCTATACTGGTTCAGCATGTGAAAAGAAGGTAAGTTCCAAAACCACTGATTCTTACGGTAAGAGGGACAAAAACAACCAAATGTAACTGAAATAGCCTACAGAAAAATGGATTAAACTCTTTTTAACCTTATGAAAGATGTAAATAAGGTTACGAAATAGTTTAAAGGAAGTTTAATGACTGCTAAGCTGCCAAAATAGCCCTGTATCCAGGTTGTATACAAAATTTTCCCTTAAGGAACAGTTTAGTACTTCAAATATAAAACCCACAAAAAGCTGTGTCTGTTCTGGTAGTTAGGGTCATCCTTAATACAGTGCTCCTCTCTGAACCCACTAATCATCTGTACAGCAAACCCTGGAGAAAAACAGGTGGTTGCAGTCCAGCCCAAGCCTGGAAGCTTTTCTAAACTGCGAAGGCAACCTGTTCCTCCTCACCAGACGTCTGCCCCCTTGCTTTTCACCGCTGTGCCTTCCTAAGTTGGCCTCTTGTTCGCAACATGACATCTCAGGCCCTGCACCCAGGAGGTCTGTGAGCAGCAATTAGTCTTGTTCATTCCTTCTCCACTCCAGCTTCTGATGTCCACAGACAGCCCACCTCGTCTTGCTGAGCTTGACTTCAAACTCTACACTAAATGTTGTCACAGACCTATCCAAAAGTAGCAAAACACCAAAACAATTCTCGTGGTCGGAGAGGGCTCCACCTCACTCCCTCAAGTAACTTTGTTAGAGGCTCTTTTCCGAGATGAACTCTCCTAGCTCTTGTTAGCGCTTGCACTTATGTGCTAGAACAGATGGGACTAAATCTTCTCTGCTCTTCCAAGGTGAATGACAGCCAAAACAGGCGACACTGTCCTGCCCTGTATCTTCTTGCTGGGATAGCTGTTCCCATTGCCTCATGAAGAGACAATGATTTCCTTCTTCCTGGCATTCGCCAAAGCAAACTGAAGTCCAGTTCCTGCAAATCTTTTTTTGCATAAATTTGAGAAGCATTGAGTTGAGCAAATACTATCCTCACCCCCAAAAAAACCCAATAAGCCGTGTACAGCTAACAGAATACTTTGCAAGGCTATAGTACATCTGACAGCTGGGCTTGACCTGACCATCACATCAGTGTACGTCTTTGAATCCAGCTTATGCCCCATGCCACCATGAAGGCAAAACCTTTTTTTTCCATCTTGCCTGTTGTGCCTGAACATGGTATATGTCAACTCGACTTTCCCCTTCTATTTTGAGTACTGCTTTATTTAATATCCTACACCCCCTGTTGCTCAGAGAATCTCCTCCCTTCCAGAGTCACAAACACCCAAAACATTTTATGTTTCCCATTGTTAAGGGCAACATTTTACAGCCATGGTCATTTCCCGTAACTCAAACACTGTTCCCCTCAGATGTGCTGACTGGCCCAATCTCCAGCTTTCAAAAAGGCAGGTCGACCTGTCGTTTATCTATACTCATAGGCTAGGGGCAAAAATCAACATATTTGCATTTCAGTTACACCATGCATTAAGAGAAAGCGTGAAAATCTATTCAGATTTTCAGTCCCTTTATTCTGTTAATGCTAATTATATTTTAATATGAGAATTAAAGTTCTATATGGATTTTCTTAACAAGTACATTCTCATACTGACTTACAGCTCCTATATCAATACTGAACTGCAGCTGTTGTAGATAAGATGAGTAGGTATTGTAATTTTCTATATATAAAAAATCTATTAAACAGGTTGTCCATAGCCTAGGAAAATATGGTGCACATTTTATCAAATAATTAACAGAAGAAGTCCAAATGGAAGCAGGAATATACCAAGATAAACTGGAATTATTCTCTGCAGGTGTTTCTATCCAGAAGACTTTCCCTTGGTAGGTCAAGAGTTGCCCTTTTTCATACAGCAGACCAAGATTACCAGGATTGCTTTAGAGCATTTTTCTAGTTGTGAAAGTGTGAAGTATGATATTTGTCATTTCACAAATGAAGTGGAACTTTGTTGCACTTAACAGAAAATATTAAATCAAAAAAACAGGCTTCCTTTTTCACATGAATAAACTATTACACAGTAAATCAGTCCTGAAAGAAAAGACTCTGCATATTATGTATGTCCAAAATGCCAAGCCATCAATGATACATGTAAACACATGGGTCTCTCTAGAAATTATTCATCTCACATTTTTTAAGACTGTTTGAAGCACTCTTCAGTTTCATGGCTTATTCTACAGAAATACTGATTGGCTGCACTGATATGAACGTGCATTGCTTTGACGTGAAGAAGGAAATGTTCTGAATAAAAGAGAATTAACAGGTTTCCTTCAGTCCGTGAGCATTGCTGAAAGCTAGAATCAAAGTTAGTAATAAAAATGATGATTTAACGGTGTCTGGTTTAAATTACATGGCTTATAATATGTGAAAGCAAATGAGCTACCCCTCAAAAAAAACCCCAAATTATGAGACATACTAAAATACAAAGCTCATTTACTAGCATGGACTATAGTAAATTCTAAACATAGGAATTCATAGCCATATTACTGTAGAAATGTTAGGATGATAGGCCTCCCAAGAGTTAATTTATCAGACTGGATCAGGTATAAGTGAACAATCTGAACAGGTTTTAATCAGCTTCTTCTCCAAACCTGTTAGTCATGGAAATCTCACAACTTATCTAAGTAATTGTTCAAGTATTTAACTACATTATTTAAGAGCAGTTTTCTTCTTCCTAACACTGAACATAAACCCAATCTGCTGCAAGTAGGGGAGGTTTAGATTGGACACTGGGAAAAATTTCTTCACCGAAAGGGTTATCAAGTGTTGGAACAGGCTGCCCAGGGAAGTGGTTGAGTCACCATCCCTGGAAGTATTTAAAAGACAGGTAGATGTGGTGCTTAGGGACATGGTTTAGTGGTGGTTTTGGCAGTGTTAGGTTAACGGTTGGACTCGATGATCTTAAAGGTCCCTTCCAACCTAGACAATCCTGTGATTCTATGATTATATGATTCTAAGTAAAACTGATACTTCTTGGGGTAACCTTGTTGGGCACAGAGAAAAGTTACCACAGTTCTTTCAGCAACAACATTTACATGTTTGAATCTCCCCTGCCTGATTTTCTCATTATTTCCCATTTGGCATTTGTGCAGTTGATTTTTCCTCTGTAAGCACCATCTTTATTGTCTTTGCTTAATTTTGTCTTATGGATATCAAGCTGTTTCACACATTTATCAAAAAGATTTTCAATTCCAAGCCTGCTTGCACTGCCTCCAACTGTGACATTGTTCAAAAATGTGACATCTCATTGTCTAAGACATTAATGAAAGTAGCGAGTAGTAGAAAAATCAGGACCTACCGACTATTGATAAAATTATTCCTTGATAATACTTTCCCAAACAGGCCTTGCTGCTTAATTATTTCATCTGAATCATACTTACTGGCATGACTGACTGAGTCATGTCTGAAGTCTCCCTAAAGTGAAAAACGTATCTACTCCTGGTGGCTGCTTACCTTATCACACTTGAGGGGCTTGTAAGTTGATTGTTTAATAATTTGTGTCAGCATCTTTCCAGATACCAACTTAGTCTGAATCTTTGGCTGTTGCTCACTTGCTTTTCTTTTTTTTTCCTCTCTTTAAAAGATATGTATTATGTTTATCGGGACTATTTATATCCTTTGGGAGTTCTCAAAGCAAATCACTGATGGTTTAGAAAATGCGTCTTTAAATAGGCTGAGATAAACACTATGAGGCCCTGTTGACCTGGAAAAGATGCTTCATTTAAAGCTGCTCTTATACAGAAAGACTTTCCATACGGGGAGTTAATGCACAGTAGATAGCATATCATAAATTCAAATCCCAGTTTATTGCCTGGTCATTTAACCTTGTAAACAGGGCTTAAATCTGACTTTTCTGCATCTAAATGCTCAGCTCCTTCCCTGCTCTCCTTTGAATTCCCATTGCCTTGTTAATTCTGATCATGCTAAACCTTTTGTCACATTTAACCTTTCCATGAAGATCAAAGAAAAGGCACTGAGCACATTAGCCTTGCCTGTGTCATCTGCAGTCTTCTCTCCTTCCTGTGAGATTTACCACGATGTTTTGCTATGGGAGTTAAACCTCATGCTTTGCTCTGTTTCTGCTACGAGTCTTCAAAACAGTAGCAGTGGCATGTAAAATTTGTCAAAAAAACTGGATTAAATTGGAGTGGGGCAGCCTCTTCCCTTCCCTCAGCAGCAGCTGACAAGGGATGCTCTAGGCAACTGCACCTGCAGCTAACCGAATCGCGCCAACCCTCCTTTCCTAGGCAAGGTGACACAAGCTAATTGCCATTTCTCCAGTTCAGGAGACTGATTTCCTTCTTTAAACTTAATTTCTGGTCTTCAACTTAGTCTCACAAAATTAGAGTGAAAAATGGTTTTTTTTCACAGTATAGACTGAAAACACTAAGGCGATAGAGATAAGGAACTGGAATAAAAAAGGCCTCACTGCAGAACTCCTTCTTTTTTCCACAAACTAAATAGTGTCTGGAGTCTGGTTTTGCTGGGGCATTTGGAAAAGTTGGATGGCCCATATTCGCTTAATCAAGTTATTCCCCTTTCTCTGCTATAATCTTTGGTATAGTTCCCTTTTGTGCAGTTAAGATTCCTGGAGGAACAATATACATTTTTCCAAATTATTCATCATCTACATCCTACATCTCACATTTATATTGCCAAGTGATTTGCAATTCATTTTCTGACATTTTTGGTTTACTTTGTTTTGGACTTCTGCTAAACAAAGCCTGCCAACAGCATTCCTCAGAAGGCTAATGAACTTGCTAGAATAGCAATCACTCTCTTAGAAACCTTTTGCGTGTTTTTAATTTGTATTGACTCTTTGAGAGATCCAGATAATTTAGCAAGTTTCATGGCAGACATGAAGACAAATGCTCCTGCTGACTTTTACATTCAAAACAGCCATTAGAGCACATTTGTTCAGGGCTGGAAGGGGCGACCCAAACAAAACAGACTAAACAAGCCTTTTTTTCCAGTGGAACCACAGTTAAAAACTTTGGCACAAGTACCCAAAACAGACTAAGACAATCACTGCATCATTTGTACAACGGGGAGTTTTTCAGAAAGTTGAAATTCTTATTGTGTCTGCTGTCCTGTGTGATACCATCACGCTTTCCCTGTTTTGTTTTTTTTTTCTTTCTAAATGGATTAAAGTAATAGCCTCAATTAAGCCAACTGAATTAATTTAAGCTAAACAATGTTATCTAGTTAGATATAAATGGTATATAATATTACACTACAAGCTATCATGATGGTGTATTTTCCCAATAACAGTTTAAATATTAACGTGCTAAACTTGCCTGTCTGTTGAACAGTTATTCTGAGGCATAAAGGTACCGAGAAGTGTAGCCCATTACAGAAAATAATAATTAAGAAAAGGCAAACCTTATAGAAAATATTTTTAACACTGGAATTTACCAGTAAATCGAACAGCAACAGGCCATTCATTCCCTATGAACGAACTCCGTGACTGCCTTCCAAAGATTAAACGTACTATTGATTTCAGTACAGCCTGAAAATACAAGATGTTTTTAATAAACAGTTTCTCATATTAAGCAACCCTTTGCTGCAGTTAGCGACCTTAACATCACTATTACTTTGTTCATTTATACATCCAGACACATTAAATCACAAATCACGGTGCTCAAGTTATACAAGTTGTATTCAGCATCTGTGAACGTACAAGCTAGTCATCTGTGGAGTTTTAGGAAAAAATGGCACGCCTGTTCATAAATTATCTCAGAAATAAATGGAAGCAATATGAGACAAAAAGGGGAAAGGCAAATATAAACAGTATCGAGCTACACATGTATGTCAGACTATTGGTCTGCTTATTACAAAGGAAGGTAAGAGTAGGTAATGCTATTTAAGCAAGAAAAATGATTGTGACTTCCTCATCATATCACCGAATACCTTCAACACATATACTTGTTCAGATATTGGGACTGTATTCAGAGGCATCCTGATACACTGTAATTTGTTTAGACCTGGAAGCACCCGAGAGCTTGGGCTTCTGGGCATGCCTGGATAAATCCCCACAATGATGTGCCCTACCAGGCGAACTCGCCAGCTCGCGTCGCTGCTAGCCTGGACGTCTCCACCTATGGTCCATCCTACTGATGACAAAAGCCTGCCACTGGTCCTTAAAGCATTTACAGAACTATGGTAGTGTACAGTAAAATGAAAATCTATAGTGTGTATGAATACTTGAACACCCTTGTAATCTCAGAGAAGCTTGTGAAGAAAGAAAACTTACAAAAGTGTTCATTTTGGATTTCCGCTGATGTTTTCCCTGCGATAAAAATATATCTTATCTTGAAGTCTAAATGGGACAGAAGAGCATTACTGATTTGGAAATTACAATGTTTTTCTTCATCTCTTGTTAGAGTTTCATGAACAAAGGAGAAACCAGTCTACTGAAAGTCTTCCCTGATATGTTTTGACTTCAGTTAACACATTCCTTCAGCACGGGGGTTTGGAGTGATTGCAGACAGTTATGTGTTACACGAATACTTGCAAGTTTCTGTCCTGTTTGGTACTAAACGGATGCTCCAACTTCCTTCACACGTTTTTCCCAAAAGAAAGTAGGACAGGGCCTTTGCAGCATTTTATGTTTCATTATATATCCTATTTTACATATAAACATACATCTATAATTTTTTTCCACACAAAAATATATACATATCTCAAATCCAGGTATATATTTTAGTATAAATGTGTATATAGATATATGGAAATATGTGATATGACACAGTCATGCACATATGTTTTTATTTGACCTCAATAAATGTATATCACTCTTCCAGATATTACAAGCATTTTTTCTATGTAAAATCAAATCCTTACTCTAGCTGTGTAAATCCCAGCAGGCGCTTGTAGAAGTACACTCTCTTTTCAGATAAAATAAATGTGCCGTGTACTATTCACAAATAAACAACTGCTACCTGGATACATCACTATTGGAAACTACAGTAAGGTATTTTAGAGTCAAAGAGGGAAGTAAAATTTGGATACATGATGTTAATATCAAGGTTAAGCTGTCATATCAAATACAGATACATCAAGATTAAGGAGCACCTTTCTTCTTGTCCTGAATAATAAATTAACATCAACATCTTTATGTGCTTTATAATATAGATTTCTATAAAACTGCCCTTCAAAACCGGTTCTTAAATCTATATGCTGGCATAAAATAAAGCTTTTCATATCATCTATTATCTTGTTTTCGGATAAAGAAAATTCACTCATGTATTTAAACCAAGATTATATTCATGGACAACTTCTGCTGTATGAAAATGGGATAAGTGCACTGAAACGTTTTCAGGCAAGAAGCCAACAATCTCCATGCGTTATACCGAAGTGGCAGAGTGATTTTTTTTAAGGCACACCTGCTTTAGATGAAAGAAATTGAATTCCAACTCCATAACTGTCAAGCGCCACCGCAAATAATAGAGCCTAAGCCGAATCATTTCAGCAATATAGCTATTTTCCTGTTGAAGCGACGGAGCAGAAATCAGCCTTAGCTAGATTATATCACTTTATGTGCATGCTTTGGAAACAGTTCCATTCATCATTTCACTGCTTAATCCCTTTCAAAAACATGTTCTTCATTCCCTGGTTAATAAAAACTTTGGTTACCTAAGTCAAAATTGTGAAAAAAAAAATGTGGATTATGATTTTGCCATAATTACATAAAAATTCCAAAGCAAATACAGTAACTATCATAAATCATTTGAACGTTTGCACGTAATATTTCTTACATGACACCACATGCATGAGGTTGTTTCTTCTATGGTCCCTTAAGCAGCTGAATCCTCATTTCTTTTTTGCAGCTCCCAATAGGATGAAGATAACATAACAGCAGGACAACAAAGATGATCATTTGGGTATTGATAATCTGGCACTGAGCACGTTTTCCATTTGGGATGATATAGCATGAAGAAATTGCTAGTTCTCTGCCTTTTACCCTCATATAATCACACAGAAGCATTAAAAAAAAAAAAAAAAAAAGCCAAACTCCTCTCATACGTCAATAAACCTACACTTATTATCAAACCTGTCTATGGCAAGGCTCAAATTCATGATCCGTGGCTGTAGTGACACCATCACAATGGCTGCTCCTGACGACAACAAGATTTTAAAATGGCACAGACCATTTTATAAAGATTTTTAGTGTCATGTTATTCTGCTTTCATTAAAATTTGAAGGCACAGATAAATTTCCTGATTTCTTCCCATTTTTTTAAACAGGTATGTTTACCCAGGGTCTAGTGGAAAGTGAATAAATAAGATCCTTCTTCTTTTGAGAAATTTCAGTGACTACCAATGGAAAGACCTCAATAATGCTTACCTAACACTAGCTCCAGCCTGTAGGGTCTTTCTGCTGAGTTACTGCTGAAGCAAAATGGTTTGGTTTTCTAAGTTGCTAATGGGTCAGCATTTGTTTGTTGAGGTATCAGTGCAATACCTGGAGAAATGCTGGCTTAATAGTTGCATCTACACTTGGGTTCTCCTTTGTCCTCTGTAATGGCTGTACGTTGCTCCCAGGAGAGTCAATGGTTGGCATGCTAAGGACACACAAGGCTCCGTGTAGTCATACAGCTTTGTGACTGGAAGCATTTTAGAAAACTAACTTTCTAATCCTACAATAGGGTCTCAGCAAAACATCAGAAAACCTAGGTGCTCTCAGAAATTTGCATCTTTATCAGGAAATTCAGATTTACAAAAATCTACCATTGGCTCACCTACCAGTGGCCAAAAGATGAGCTGCGTGTTTCATCACAGGCAGCGGTACTGGGTGGGATGGGATGGGATGCGATGGGAGGAAACCTGGGGGGAGGAGGAAGGAGTGAGAGGAAGGGAATAAGGAAACCAATTATAAGTTCACTTGGAAAAAAAGAGAGTTTTAAATTGTCACCTTGGACAACTCTCAGGTTCGGTAAGGTGCATCCCAGACTATGCTCTGGGCATTCATGCTCTCCTTTCATTTATCTCACTGGAAGATTCAGAGCAACTATAGACCAAAATCCCAGTGCCTTGATGCAGGAATACAGAAGTTTTGACATCCCCTCACTCCTCCAGAGGTAACTTAGGGGAACAATGGTGCAAGTAAGGATTTTTTGATTGAACCCTCAGGGCTGCAAAAGTAACTAAATGTAAGATTTGATCAGACCCTTACTGTCACTTTATAAGAATAAAAAATATTGACTGTGAGAGCTCTGAATACTGAAAATTAAGTGTTTAAAAAAGTCTAGGAAATTTGTTGGTACTATAACTCACAAAAACATTCCTCCTCCCTTTTGCCCAGCTCCTAATAGTAGCATTTTTTTCCCCACATCTAAGTAATATAGCAAAATGCTTTTAAATGTATCCAATTTGTTTTCCAATAAATGACTCTCTATTCTTTATTTCTGAAGTTTCCTTTTTATTTTATGTTAAGCACTGCTCCAATGTAACAGTATCCCAAATGCAAAAGATTAAAAAAGCGAATAACCCTTGCCACTCCTTGTAAGTTTCCTACTAAACAAACACTGAGAATCATAGAATCATAGAATGGTTAGAGCCAGAAGGGACCCTAAAGTTCATGTAGTTCCAACCCCCCTGCCCTGGGCAGGGACACCTCCCACCAGCCCAGGTTGCTCCAAGCCCCATCCAGCCTGGCCTTGAACACCTCCAGGGATGGGGCAGCCACAGCTTCTCTGGGCAACTTGTTCCAGTATCTCACCACCCTCACAGTAAAGAATTTCTTCCTAATATCTATTCTAAATCTACCGTCTTCCAGTTTGAAGCCATTACCCCTTGTCTTGTCACTACATGCCCTTGTAAAAAGTCCCTCTCCAGCTTTCTTGTAGGCACCCTTCAGATACTGGAAGGCCGCTATAAGGTCTCCCCGGAGCCTTCTCTTCTCCAGGCTGAACAACCCCAACTCTCCCAGCCTGTCCTCATAGGAGAATTCCAGCCCTCTCATCATCAAAGGACCAGATGTCAAAAATACTTGCAATATATTACTAATACATATTGATCTAGATCATAGTTAGTAATGTTAATATGAAGTTAAGTTTTTAGCATTCACTTTAGCAGTTCCAGGAAGGCATTAATACTAAAACAGAACGTTGGCACCAGATGAGTATCTACAAGATTAAATTTAGGGTGGCAATTACGCCTTTCTTGAAGTACAACCCCAATCAATAAAAAAGATTTCTATTACCCTGCCTCCATAAGGTCTACAAGAGGCACTGCTAATGAACAAAACCCTTTGCCAAGATTGGATTTGAAAACCTAAACCAGCTTTCAATGCCTTGCAGCTTCTCACTGTATTTCTAGAAGTGACTATTTGAGACAGTATACATCCCCATCTATTTTTAGACAATTAGAAAGGTATTTTGCATTATTAAGCATAGTTCATGTGCGTAATGAACCAGAAAGAATTGCTGATAAATAGCAATGTTCACGTTCCAGCATCTGATATCATATTATAGGTAACCTACAGTTACTGTAGTTTCACAGATCATGTCAGTGTAACACTTCTTTTCTTGAGGATGAATTCAATACTGTTTCTTTTCTCCCAGCCACTTCAGCACTTAACTGATTTTCTTCCCTTGATTGTTCAATATACTGTGCTGAAAAGTCACTAGATATGGGGATGACTATATGCTCAGCTTGTGTTTTAAACAAGATATAGAATAACGTAAGAGAAAGGATATTCTCTAGAATTTCATAAGTGTTCTACACTGTGTTGAAAAATACCCAATCAGGACTTTTTCTTGCAAATGCAAGGCCTTATTTTTCTAATTCTTGTCTTATAAGCCACTTCGACTTGTTATTTGTCCAAAAAGACTGCAAGGAGCTTAAGGCAGGCGTCAGTCTTACTGCATTCTACCAAAAGAATGTATTGGCTCTGCATAGTTACTTGAAGTTATAAGTTACTTAGTTCTAACTCCTAATTGTCATTATAACTTCCAAAACTCTTTGTTTGCTGAAGACTTATTTCAAAATCCTATTAAAACCCCAAATAAATTGAGCGCAATATACGATGATCTCTTGTTATGGGAATAGCAAACAGAACCAATAGGCAGAAGGGGGAGTGTTTGGGATTTTTGCTTAATGTAAACCTTTTCAAGAGCACAACCATTGCCAGATTTAACTCATTCATGGCTTATAGTATTCATTCATGTGGATGTTTAAACATAAAGGTCCTGGCTGTACTCTTTTTTGAATTTTCCTTGGGTTTGTGTTGTTTTCAAGAGAAAAAATGACATTAACACATTTTCTGCCCGGAGAGCAGGAAACTGCAGGAAAAGAAAACTGTAGGAAGGAGTTAATTTTTGAGCCTTCTCTTCACCGTTATTAACCTTTGCCAAAAAGATGGGGCAGGTTATATGCTTCATTGCCCATATGTATGTATGCACATATATGTGTATCTCCACAGTACATTAGCTGAAAACCTCCTAGAAATTGCTATGAAGCAAAGAAAATGCTTTTAATGGAAAACCAGCCATGCTATTGAGTATTCCAGTAGGAAAAATACCATTTTCTTTTCATTTAAAAGGGGCATTTTTCTCTCATATTAGGACGTGGTATGTAAGTCGAAAGAAGTGCATGTACTCCCTGCAGAATAAGTAGGTAGATATTATGTCTTAACTCCTTTTAGAATGAACAGAGTTTTGCTCCAGAAATGCACCACTTTGGGGGGTCTGCAGATGTCCTTCCTTGGTTTGTCCATAAACAAGTAGAGCAGCATCTCTCAACAGCAGAAACCACTACTCCTGTCTTAGGGAGACCACCCGCAGGGGAGAAAAGTGTGATCTGGTCTCTATGTATATTTAACGCTCAGCCTTCCTGCCAGAAAATCCTGTTCCACACGGGTCACTGAAAAAACAGCAGATGATGGATTGAAATGAGTACATTTTGGGGCTCGATTCAAGCTGATGACACATTGAGAAGGTCTGCCAACTCATGTATCACACCCCAAATGAGAAAGACTTTGCAATACTCCATATACATAAACACACGCAGAATTATGCATAAAATTATTTTCACTTTAAATTATTTAACTACAAAAGCTGTAAAGCATGACATGCTCTGTGGGCTTAATACTACATCTTTATGCTCAATTAATTTTTTAACATTAATATCAGTTGGAGAAGGAGCAGGACATAGAATATACATGGCATGCATAACAATACGCACCTCTGAGATTACCATTTGTACTTCGGCAAACTAGTTCATACTCAGGAGCTCTAAGTAGGAGCTGCCACATCCAAAATTAACGTTCATTATTCAGAACAAGTTTCTGTTGTGCTTGAGAAGGGGAGCTCTGGATCGATCCCCAGGCACCCGCGAGGTAGGTTTGGAAAGGAAGAAGGTCTCTGCCTTACAGAATGCAGATGGACATCACTCTCTCTTCCGTATTGCTTTCTCTTTGTAACAGCTGAGATTTGGGACACTTGGCATCAGGCTAGTTTTTCCTTGAGAGAGGAACACTTGGATGCGCTGTGCGATTTATTTATATGAATGGTAAGCCTTGTACTGTGGGTAAGTGGCTGCACAGGAGCTCCTCCTGCAGAGGTGAAGGCAGGCTCCTGCGGCACAGCCCGTGCCTGCCTTCTCTGGGTGCATGCCTCCCTGGTCCCAGAGGATGTCTTCTGCCTCTGCGCTCCTAAATGAAGGCACAAACCATCCGGAGGTACCTTTCTTTTGTGCCTCTGCCTGAGTCACAGGCAACTCAGTTCTAAATTAGCTGTGTTAGTGGAGCTCTTCAGAGTTCAAAGAATTACTTCCTTCTCTCTCTCGTCTGTGCCAGAGCCAGTTCTGTTATCACCTTCCCATTTGATAGATAACACCTCCCCAAACTCTGCAGCTAACCTGGCTTGGAGAAGCCCCTCCATTAAAACTGATCAAAAAATGAAACGTTCTTCCGAGGAAAAAACATAACTAGACAAATTCTCAGTCTGAACCAGAAAGAACTTTTATCCTAATGATCATAATTTTGTCAAAAACTTTTTGTACTATCTTTACTCTGAAAACTTTAGTCTTCTGTCATGATAGTGTTCCTGATGGGATCAGCCAATTTCCCATCTGATTTCTCTGACACCTGATTAAGACTTTTTTTTCACCTGCTTAGAAATAATTTGGATCTAGACATGTAACTTCCTAGTTTTTGTACTGTAACAGGAAGCTGGGAATAACTTGTGATAAGTTTACTGAGAGAATACAGAGGCTTTTAATCAGTTTGCCTTAGAGCCACAGGAAGAATGAAACATACTTCTGGTCTGCGCTTAAGTCCCCCCCTTTTTCCTTTCTTTTTTTTCCCCAAAGCAGCTTTCGGCATGCATTACCCATGACTGATTTATTAGATTGTTAGTGCTGTCAGAGTCCGTGTCAGGTATAAGATAGATTTGTCATAAGGGTGTAGCAAAACTACATTAGCCTATTCAAAAGCTGCCTGGTTTCCCTGTACTCCATGCCAAGTTTCTGATAGCCAACAAAGAGTTTGTTACTAACACGGATGTCTCAGAGAAAGAAGATCCAAGCCTTTGTAATAATCAAGCCTGTTTATTTCACATTTTAAGTCTGGGGGATCAAAAAAAAAAATTCAATGGGCATAAAATGAAGTAGCCTACCTGTTTAATACCACAAGCCACTAGCAAACTATGTTCATTTGCCCTTTAATACAGAGACCATTTCAAAATCTTTCTCCTGCTATTAAAACCCTTTTAAAAGCTTATGCCCTTATATACCAAGCAATCATTTTCCCCTTGACAGCTACGACCTGCCATCATTTTACGAGACCAAATTACTGAAGAAGACTGGAGGTTCATGAAGGCAAGTGACATGAAGAAAAGGCAGAGATTTCCTGCAGGAGATAGAAATGACCAAAGCACGATTCACACACAAAATGAAATTCAAACCTGGCTTCATTCGCTATTTCTTCATACATAACAAGAACTATTTTTTGCAACTTCTACTTGGAAACATTTGAGAAAAAAAAATACAAGTCAAGACATAAGCAATGAGCTAAACAGAATTGTTTTACAGAGTGTAGCTAGGAAGATCAAGATGGAAAACCATCAGTTATTGAAATTATGCAAGGGTCAGGCTATTGTAAAATAAAACAATGTAACAAATAGGTCAGTACCTGAACAAGGCAAAAGCACAGAGATTAATACTGACATAAGGATATATACAGATATTACAAAATAAGTCCAGAACATTGATTTCCTTTTCCTTAAAAAAACAGAGTAGGAGGAGAGGAATGAATACAAAATAAACAAATGAAAGACACACTCGGTCTCAAGGTAGCAAAAGCGAGGAGTGAATTTTTGAGTCATAAGGTTTGAAAAAAAAACCCAAAACAACAGAAGCTGAGTAAGGTTACAGCAGCAGTAGAAAGGAACTGGGGGAGGGGGGCAGATAGGATCTAAATTAGTAGCTATTACACTAGAGACTACCTGGATTAAAAAGAAAGATAAAGAATGTTTACATAAAATATTAGGAAATTATTATAGTCTTATAAAGTGGATTACAATCTAAACAGGAAAATGTGAAGAGAAATTTTTTTAAAAGGTTAAAATGAAGGGGCTGAATATAGGCTGATCTTAAACTGAGCAAATCTATCAGTGGAAATGCTTATAAAATCTGCATAATCACAGTACCTATTGTGTTTTTAAATAATTGAGAGAATCAAACTCAAACCCAATAAGTTAACCTGATGTCATTGATTTGTAGATGCTAAACACATGGTTTTGCAGGAAGCACACAAATCTAATGTCCATGCGTTTACTTTTGGAAAGGTTACTGGCTAGGCAGAGGAGAGCTGCGCTTGTATAAACCAAGGCTTCAGCACAAAATATAAACTAGTACTGAAAAGGGCCGTGAGAGGATGTTAAATTGTTCTTCCATCTCAAACATTCCTGGAAATATTCACACAGCAGAAGGTATTGGAATAAGGAACATGGATTTTCTACTAAGCTGTGACAGGCCAATCATGACAACAGAAAGCGATGGGATTTGAAGAGGGACTTGAACCCAAGTTTTCAAAGTCTGAGTCCGGAGTTGCGTATTGTATGAACACACAGCTTCTTACAATCTATATACAAGAACTGGGTAAATGAAAAACACCTGTGAAGTGAAGAAATCAGATGCAACAAGTCAAGGGACCTTCCACAGGCCTGACAAGATACCTCTGCCAGATCCAACCATCTCTCCACCGCCAATGGCAATGAGCCGACTGAGATCCTCCAAGAGACCAAGGAGGACATAGGTGGGGAGGTCTCCACAGCCTGAGTAAGCAGGAAGAGAAGCAATTTCCAGTAAGGTCAGTAGGAGAGTAGAGGCAACTCACACAGCTTTCTGGAGGTTGTGGTTTTCCTAGCAGCTGGTTCTACCAAGGCAGACCAAGCCTATTCCAAAACAACCTTAGGGCCAAGAGCTGAATACAAATCTCTGAAGTCCCAGACTGATGCTCTCACAAGAACACCAGCTTTCCTTTCTAAAGACACTGACTTTAGTTTGGTCTTGCCATATTAAAAAAAAAATAAAGCTTATTACATCAAATAAGTAATATTGAACTCTACGCAAGAGTCTTAACTCTTTCCAAGCCTACATGTCTCTCTTAATGTCACAGGGCACCACAAGGGCAGGCTAAAACTCAGACAAATCAAACTTCAAGGCAAATGTTTCTAAGGCCGCGCTGCCACCATTTAGTCCACAGTTCAGTGGAAACAAACTTTAGAAAGCAAAGTTTAAACTATTTTAAACCCATTTTAGAACATTAGTTATAGCATGAACCTAATTGCACTTGCCCACTCCTACGAGTTAATGAGCAATCTGAGCACTGATAAATATTCCATAGACATGTGAGAAATTGCTCCTGCACTTAAAGTGAAAAGTTTCATCCCAGCAGCCTGGCACTCGCTACAAACCACTCCTAATGTTGTGTGGTGTTTTGTGTCCATGAAAAGAAATCTTAATCTGCAATTTTAATGCTGTACTGGCAGCAACAGTACTGCAATCTGTTACTGCCTGAGAGCGCTGGAGAGTGTTTTGCCTGGATGCTGCAGGCTAAGTCCTGCCTTTGGGTGCAAGGGCACAGCAAGATGCATCTGTATACTTGAGGGCTAAATTCAAATGAAGTAGAAAAGGCTACATGAGAGACAGGGTTCCACTTTGGATCATTTCATGCTTGGATTTGTAGCCAGTCGCTTTAAATTTTCCTGGTTAAGAGAGGGCACCTGCAATACACTCAATTTTAAGCGAGTTAGGTGTGCTCACAGCTTCATAGTATGTTGCTGAAGTAGCTCCTATCTGAGCAAAGTTTGTACAAAATTACTGACGGAAATGTGGGGGAAAAAAACTTGAAACAACAGCAAAACAAATTAAGCAGGAGTTCAGAAAGTTTTCTGGCTAATTTTGAGCTCAAGCTTTCTCAAGATCAAACAGTTTCACAGCCCTGATACACACCAAGGGAGATGCCCGAAGGAAAGCAGGATCCCCTCTGACTCCACAGCTGTACGGAGCAGTGTACGCTTTGCCTGCCCTATTGAAGCCAGGCCAAAAGTACTTCTAGCTCGTCGCTTTCCCACAGCTCCCTGTAACCCCTCCACATGCTTTTCAACACCACCTTATCTATGCTGGAGTTTCAGTTACAGATGTTCTTGCCATCATATACTCCAGCCAAGGTGTATCACGTCAAGCAAACACTCAGTGTGCGTCAGTTGACCTACCTAAAAACCATCTGCATTTCCTCCTTGGGCTCCCCAGAGAGCACACAGGTAACAGGAACTCTTCAGTACACCAACTGAAGAGCTTAAATGAACTAACAAGCAAGTGAACCTTCTCAAAAGAGAGAATTTCATTGATTTCCAAAGGTTATATTTTTTTTATAAAGCCAGAGAATTGAAGTTTGAAGAAAAGAAGAGCTTGTAACCGAGTTCTAGGCTGTGGATTTATCAGTCCATAATAGCAAAACAAAAAAACCTGAAATTATTTGCAATTTAGAAAGATGTCTAGTAGACATTGGGATTTGAGGCCAGCACTCAGTGCATTTTTATTGAAAAGCATAGTGTCATTATTCAATGTGCCATACAAACTAAGCAGAGATTACTGTACATTAACAAGATTAAAGCAAGAGTTATTGAAGACAAAAGCTAAAATATTATTAAATAATACACTTCCATTAAAAATTATAAAATGATTGTTTACTTCTTTTTGATAGAAGTAACTACTGGAGAACGCAAATCCAACTGGACATTTATTGGGCACAATGCACTTACTTTTTAATTATTAATTTATAGGTAAAATAATGTGTAACTCAATGAGACACAAACAGATCAAGCTTGGCCTTTAGATTTTCCAAAAATTAGTTTAATATTACTGTATGTTTTACCATTGTTTATAAAATTACCATTAAGACAATGGAAATACTTACATGTTATTTTTCTAATTGTGTAAACAATTTCTAGTGAAGAAAATATGCCAGCTTAGGGCACCAAAACTTGGAATGAACTTGGATCAAAATATTTAAGGAAAAGGAAAAAAAAAAATTATCTGATTATATAATCTATCTGCAAAATGAGAGAAAATAAATAAATTTTCCAGCCAATATGAGATTTCAAAATGTAAAGTCTTACGTGGTATATGGGTAAAATGACTCATCTCCTATTTTTGTAATATTTTTGTTATCACTAAATACACCTTGATTCCTATCTCCTCCCTTTTATACACTGTTCATATTAGCAGAGAATAGGTAAAAGTCTGGTTTTGAGCTGAAGAAGGGATTAACAGTTAAAACTGGAGTTTACCAACCCTTCATAACTAAGTGAGGCGTTATACCGGAAAAGTCCTTCAAGCTTGCACCAGCCTTTCTTGGTCATTTTAAGACCTACCGTATCTTCTCTTCTTTAGACTCTGTTTCTCCCACTCTTTACTCCCCCTTCTTGTTTCGTCATTGCTGATCATTCTCACTGCTCTCCACTGCACTTCTGCAACGGTAAAGGCCTTTCCTGAGGTCCCGTTTCCCTGTCTGAGTGCGGGGACAAAGCTGAGGCCATTTGGTGCCAGGTTACATTAGTACTAATGCAATACTTTTCTTTACATATCCCTGAATGCTTTTCTTCTCTGTAGCAGGACACTATTGACACATTTTCTCTCTGTGATCCAATATAATCCTCTATACGTTTTTTTTTACAAAAATGCCATCTACCCATCTGCTACTCAGGCTGCTAATTATCCCTGCTGAGTGTGGTATGTTGTACTTTCCATGGTGGAACAGCATCCTGTTTTTTCAGACAATTGCTACAATTTATTAAACTCATTTTGAATCCTAACCCTACCTTCCAGTTTACTTGCAGCCCATTGCAGCTGTGTGTTACCTGCACATAGAATCATAGAATAGTTTGGGTTGGAAGGGACCTTTAAAGGTCATCCGATCCAACCCCCTGCAATGAGCAGGGACATCTTCAACCACATCAGGTTGTTCAGAGCCCCGTCTAATCTGTCCTTGAGCGTTTCCAAGGATGAGGCATCTACCACCTCCCTGGGCAAGCCTGTCACCACCCTCATCGTAAAAAAATTCTTCCTTATATCTGGTCTAAATCTTCCCTCTTTTTGTTTAAAACGATTACCCCTTGTCCTATCACTCTATTCCACCATCCCAGGCACTAGCAAAAACAGGCTGTCACCAACCACGGGGCAGACCCAGTGGAGCCTCAGCAGCAAAATGTGTCCACACAGACACTGTGAGCCATCAGTCACTCCTCAGATTTGCTCCCTTCTCTCCCCACAGCAAACACACTTGGGCCAGGTTTCCTCAGCTGACTTATGAAAAAATTCTAAGACAGTTGCAAAAGACAATGAAGTTAAGACACATTCTGCTTTCCGCAGAAAAAGATTGGTTTGACATGATTTTTGCTTAATAAATTCTTGTTGACTATTATTCATGTCCTTTTTAGTAACCAGGCTACATATAGAGAGAGACAAAATCCTTTATCATCCACCTGCTCCTCCTTTTTCCCTTTCTTTAAGCAGATCCCATTGCAAATCAAAGCCCTAGAGCCAGATGATATTTTTTGCTCCTTATCTTTGATTTCAGAACGGAAGTATGATGGATATTCTGATAGAAATGAGAATAGACACATTAGTCCATAATAATCCTGTGTTCTCAAATAACTTAAGGCGCCGGTTCAGCTTCACTCATTCAGCAACACAAAACATTATTTATTGCTGTTAAAGAAAAACATGGCAGTTCTCCATGGCAAATGCATCCTTGTTTTGAAACTTATGATATCAGTGCTCAGAAGGGAACTGTAAGTATAGATTTTAAAAATAGTCTTGCAAAAACATTATCTCTGAAAAACTGAAAGCAAAGCTGCCAGAATGCGGTTTGATACCATATTGTTGATAACGTCTGCAGATGTCACAGCAGCACATTTCCCATATTTCCAACATAATTTCTAAAACCCAACTGAAAGCACAGGAAGGTTCCACGCTCGCAATGTTGACGGCAGGTGCTGGAGGAAAGGCAGCGCTCGCTGGGGCTGCCCTCCTTCCAGGCGTCCCCTGCCACAGGCTCGAACCGCAAACACAGCACAGGCTTGGGGCACGTGCGACAGCACGCCGCTTGAAATCGGAGCATTCTTAATCCTCCAGACACCGTAATAGAGGTCAAATACCATTTACAGTGTTTAATATTTTATTTTTAGGAAGACTGATGACATTATAGCTTATTGGATATTTATGAAGAGACAGAGTAGTCTCATTTCTGTGGGTAGCGGGCGCTGTGGACAGAAACGTTCACACAAAACCCAGCTGTTGATGAGCTGCACTGGGAGTTTTTTGCTATCCTACCCAACATCAACAATTTTAAAAGCGTCAAGCCTTATTTTGAGCAAAGCAGCCTGTTTTGTGGGTGTTTCCATGCAGCAGAAGGCATACCGTGGGAACAGACACAGGCAAAGAGCATTCAGTAATGCACGTTCATTAAGCCATTGCAGCACAACTTAATTTGGCTGTAGGATATTATTTTCCATGGAAACTCTGGTTTGTGCTAATGTGACTCTACAGGAGGTCTAATCGGAAATGTCTGATGCGCTTAGGGGGTGCAGAGGGAGGAGCTCCTCTCTGAGTCCCACCGGCCCTTAGCTGCCGGGATCGGGGCTTGCGGGAGCAGAAATGTCTTTAGGTTTGTCTCCAGCTTCCCAAATTGCTGGAACCCCTCAAGCTCCTGGGACAGAGTTGCAGGAGCTGGAAGGGCAAACTGTGCCGCCAAGGGTTGGGACATGGGATGGCCCATAGCGTACTGCAAGAGCATCACTCAGACCCCTCTTCATAGCAGGAATAACCTCACAAGTAATTTTGTCCCAGGCTTCTCCAGGCTGGCCAAAGCCCCGTCCGCAAAGCCGCTCTGGATACCAGAGAAGAGCCCTGCGGGCAGCAGACCCCACAAGCCCTTTCTCCCCACCGTGGGCACCAACACCATGGGGCTGCCAGATAACGTAACCGCTTCTGCAACAGCAACAGGAGAATCAGGGCTACAAGTGCAATAGTCTGTAACAACATCTACTGAGACGATGCTTAGAGTTTGTTTTTCTCCTAAAAACAGGCCATTTATCTTTTAAAAGTTTCTGTGTCAGGCTGTCAGTGTCAGATAAGGCCAGGCTGATACTTATCCTTTAAACTTTAACGATACCCTCATAAATGGAGTGATATGGGCTTTAATTACAGGAACACACTTTTCCATAGGATCCCTGCCTCAGCTGGTGCGTTGTATGGACATAGGAAGGGGCCAGAGTCAGATTGCACACAGCTGGCCATAAATCTGGCATTTCTTACCTCTGAGCACAGAGCAGATTTCCTCTTCTTCACTCAGGCGCCTTCCCTGATTAAATTCTGATAGCTAAAAAAAATGGTACTAACTCTGCCTGCAAGATGAGAAAAGATTGGGGAAATAACCTCTGCTGGAGATACCAGGGAAAGAGAGTGAGATGTAGATAAAGAAGTAAATAAGGAAGAGGTGAGGAACATTACAAACTTCAGTGCTTGCAGGCTTCACTAAAAATATATAAATAAAATACAGAGTTATGATAATCAGGACAGAGTAATAAAGCATTATCTGCTAATCTTTTGAATTTTAAACGCAGCTCTCGGCTCCACACAAGCAGGGCTTGTTACCTTTTAATGTCCCCTAGAGACTTGACTGCCCGCTGTCTTGACTACTTTCTATCACATTATATCACAAGTACAGTTTTCCAATTAGTTGGGATACTTGATAGAAGTTTTTCCCCTTAAAAAAAGTCATTTTTACGAGCAAGAAAAGCTTTAAAAGTGAGGTGGCATTTTACCAGATTAGAACATCATTTTCATTAACTGAACTTCATCTATTATGTTATGTGAAAGAAAACAGTTAAACATAGATAGACAGATAGAAAATTTATTGAGTTTAATTTCTAGAGCTAGGCTAATTAAAATCTGATTATTTTCTAGTAGTTGGACAACCTTATTATTTTAAAAGTAAAAGATTATATTGAAGGTAAATACTATTGTCACTGTTAACACAGTAGAATAACATTCAGTATTCATCTCGCACGACATGCATGTCACAATAATGAATAATTGTTCAGTTTACAGATTATATTCACATTAAAATACTTCCTCTTATTTCTAAATTGTTTCATCTAGATTGTGCAATCTATTTTACAGTTTTTATCATTAAAAATGCAAAGCTGATCTTTAACAAACCACTGCTTTTAAGTTTAAAAGCAAGAATTTAATGTTAAGAAGAGAGGTCTAAATATTGAATATTTCGGGTGGTGGCCTACCAAAAAGTATTATTGCTTATTTTTTCTCATAATTTTATTTTGTTTCAAATGAATGAAAGAGAGTTCTGGCGTTTTTAATTCTACTTTAGGAGGCATTTACAAGGATAATGAGATAATACATCTTTTAATTTATTACAGTGCCTAACACACTTGCTTTCTACCTGAGCTGGAGGAAAGACTTGTCAATAAAGCTTGAGTTCATTTTTAGCTTAGTGTGGTTTTATGTCTAATACAACCTATTAACAGAAAAAGAAGATACTACTGAGGTGTAAAATTCACTACTCCTTCAGAATTTCTTCACCTGGAAGATGGCATCTGGCATCAATGCTAAAATAAAACAGTAAAATGCAGTAGTAGTCTGAAATACTGCAAAGTCTGTACAATAAAGCTTACTGTTAGCACAAAGTATTATAGAGTTTTAACCTCTAAGACAGCAAGAGGTAAGAGAAAAAAAGCTATAGGTTTATTCCTCTAAAATTTCCCATCTTTGTGAACATTGGTTTAGCTCCACTGGTTTGTGGCAAATTGAAGTCTGCAACTTCGCAAAGCTCCAATAAAATGCATAATGTTCAATCTCTCCCTTTCTGAAACTCTGTCCATTATCATATAGGACTTAAATATATATCATTCAATTTTGAAACTACGTATTTAACATACAGAACAGACACGTGTTAAACACAGGTACAGGCTTATGACAAACAATTCTGTTAAAAATGTGTTAAAAGCATTATGAAATCTGCTTGTATCTCCATTATTAATATACACCACAGCTATAAGATGCATGTCTATTTATCCCTGCCTCTCTGATTTTAATATAAATGTTCTGACCTCAGATAAATAAACAAACAAATGTAACTAAATTTTACTAAGGTTATTTTATTTTGTTATGAAGTCTAAGACTTTTTAAAGGTAAACAGACTGTGAAAATACACTATAGCTACTACACTTCAAAAAAATGTAGGTTATGACACATTCTCCAACCATTCTGGGGAAAGCAGTAACAATTATGAACAAGCCCCTTAAGGTTATAAATGGATTTTCTATAAACTATCATATCTTTCCAGCTACTATATTAATTTCCTTCTTACTGCCTCCACTAACTTTACCAATAATATCTTTTCAGCCTTCTTATGCAACAAGCTAAGTAATATTCCATGTAGCTGAATATTTATTTGTTTTTGAACAATCAGGCTCAAGGCTCAGCAGAAGGAAGCTGCCTCTCGGGAAATCCTCTTTTAAGTGTGATGCATTCTTCTACTTGGCCTTCTATAAAGAGATTTTTGTGCAGTAGTAATCTTCTGACAACACCTCGCTTGCACCAAGGGACAGAAAGTGGTCAGTCTATTGACATATAAGTTGTTTTCTTGCCAGATTTTTCACTTTTTTTTTTTTTTTAGCATCCATTCTGACTTGTTCTATTTTCCAATGTACATGGCTATGTCTCACCACCATAAGAAGGAGCAGAACACTCTGTAGGAAGGACTTAACAGTACGTACCATCTTGGAAGACCCTGCCAGTCTCCCATCTCCACAGGGCTGACTCAGGAAGACTATGTCAGGACTGTGTAAAACTGAGTTTAGGACACGGGGAGAGAAAACATCAATTTTAATCCTAAATCTGCTACAAATTTAGCATAGACCTTCAGCAAAGGCATTAAAATGTTCTATACTTCAATAACCTCCATTATTAAGATGTATACAGAGCTTTCCTTGTTTTGAAAATCTCGCCTTTAAAAGGATAACCTCGTGAAAAGGATTAATGGAGAATAAATCCCTTATGGTCCGCCAGTTCTCCAGGTGCGTCTCACCATTACCTACTACACCAGCACCTCCAGAAGCATCACACGCACGTAAGGACTAGCAGTGAACCAGATCAGTTATGAGTGTGTCTGCCTCCCTGTATTTCTTACGTATTCTTCACCATCACAGTGTTGGAATCAGCCACGTCTCGGTGACGCATCATGCCTCATGAATGAAATACCTATGAACCCCTTTGCCTTTAGATCACACACGGAGCAGAATCCTGATTTTGATCTGAATTTGAGTTTTGCTATGAGTGAAAAGTCATCCTTGGCACATGATAATCCAGTCTGGCAACAGTTCTCTTCCCTGCTATTTTTGATAGTCTTCCAGCAAAACAACTAACATCTGTAGCCTGGAATAAATTTTTTGAGATTGTCCAAATTATTGTTTACCAATATGTGAGCTGCCATGAGGTAACCAGCAAACAAAAGCTCTGGCAGGAGTATAATGTGGGCAAGAACCCAGGAAAGAAAAGGTCCTTTCTTCTTGCTTCAGCCCATTTCCCTGTCGTTTGCAGTGATAAGGATGAAGGAGGTTGGACATAGAAAACCAAAGGTGTGGGAAGGGAAGGGAAGAGGCTGAACAAGAAGATAAGTAAGGACAAGTTGATTCTGGTGGTATCAGGATGGGGAGGAAAGAAGGGAAAAACAAGGAAAAGCAGCAGTTGCAAAAATCACCTAAGAGGCATGAAATGATTTATACATAATTGCAGCTTCCTTCCTCTGATAAGCTGAGTCCTTGGCTGGGCTTCCGCAAAAGCTCACATCTAATCGCTACACATCAAATTAGCACATCACTACCTGTGCTTTTTTAGGGATATTAGCTCAGCAGAACTAAAATTCAGGTCTGACTGAGACTAAATTCACGCTGAATTTTGACTCATTTCAAAGAACTGGCACACGAGCTCCTGGAGATTGGCTGCGATTTGGGCCTTGATGCACCTTTCACTGAGCTGATGTGAATTTTGGTGAATATATCCACAGCATGTGCCAAGCCTCAGAGGAGACTAAGTTTCAAGGGAGGAAGAAGAAAGCTTAATTAAAGCAAACTGAAAACATTGCATTGAATCCTTTGAGGGATTTTCATCTAGTTGTCTGTTTTTAAATACTGCTGCAGCAGGACTCGCTGCAAGCTACGTAACTATAAAACTTTTTGCAAAACTTCTTTTGTACGGAATTACAACAGAATGTTTCGCTGCTGATTATAGACAAAGCGCATCCCATGAGAAAGAGAGTATCAGGCAGGAATCATGCCGCTTACCAAGATCAAGTTTGAAAAACAACAAATTCAATTCCTGAACTTAAGGAAAAACTTCTTTCCTTTGAGGGTGGCAGAGCACTGGCACAGGCTGCCCAGAGAGGTGGTGGAGTCTCCCACTCTGGAGACATTCAAAAACCACCTGAATGCGTTCCTGTTCAACCTGCTCCAGGTGACCCTGCTTTGACAGGGGGGTTGGACTAGAGGATCTCCGAAGGTCCTTTCCAACACCAACCATTCTGTGATTCTGTAATATGGCTAAAGTGTCAGGGAGGATTCTGAGACTGAAGAATTTAACCGGACTTCATAAAGGTCCAAAGAAATAGGGAGGAAAGTAAAAAAGACGACAATTTTCTTCCCGCTCTTTTTACAGATTCTGTAAAAACATTAGATAAGACAGGCTGTCACCTTCCAAAAATAGCTGGTCCATATCGTGCAAGCGTTCTCCAGTGGCTGTTTCAGACTCTTGCCTAACATGGTACAAGAAATCCCACCAGAAAGCAGCAGCCTAAAGCCTGAAGCTAAAAACTGATTAATCGATGGAAGAGGCCTTTTTCTTCTCTGTCTAGATAATGGAGCCAGTGCCTGGCTGTATATTCCATTTTGCAGTGGAGTCTTATAAACTCATGCTCCTGGGAAGGCGAGTGGCGGGGGAACAGAATTGACGATTGCCTGGCCCTGCAGAACCGCAGGCTCCACACTGCACGGTCCTGCCTTAGCTTGGTATTGATCTCTCTGCTTACTCTTCAGTCAGAGAACCAGTTAAGTCATTATAAACATGTTTTTCATACTATTGGGACAGATGCTCCTCCACTACTGTGTGCAGTTGTAAACTCTGTTTAATACCTTAAACTTCCAAGCTGAATTGCATAGGTAATTTTATCTCCTTACTTTCCTGACCTTCATAGGTTTAAAAATCAGATACTTAACCTTGCATTAATGGCAGGGGGTTTTATTGCATGAGATTACACATTTAAAGCCATTATTATAACCTCTGCTCCTAGGTATAAAAAGCTGAGAGGCATTCAAATACATGCCAGGAAAATGACTGGTAAGGAAGAAGAGGAAACCTTTCTGGCACCACCTATTTCTTTTTTTTTTCTTTTTTTTTTTTTTAACTCTGTTATTAAACTTAATTCTCCCAGTTACTACGCTGAAAGCTCTCAACCCTAACAAAATTATATGGATATTTCTAATGTTTGTAAGAGTGATTGGTGCAATCTTAATTGTGGGATTGTAATTCAGGAGTTAGGCCTTGCCTTGTCTTCACAAGGTAAAAGGTTTGGCATTTGGCAATTACATGTAAAATTCTAGTAAAGGAAAAATTAGTGTCATCCTATGCATGAGTTTGTAGACTGAGTTAAAGGAGAACCCAATCGTAAAACCTCATTTTTCAGGCATGATCTTCAACTGTCCACATGCTCACAAAAAATCCTCCCACTCAAGCTTTGCACTATTCAGAATCCAGGTTGCCGGAGGCGCAGGGTATAGTTTGCAAACTCCTCCCAGGCTGCATTTCTCACGGGTGCAATGAAAACACGCTCACACTCAGCTATCTCATGCCTGCTTTCAGTAGGATTTAACTTTGCCTTAAACCTGTGGAGATGCTCATGATGAACCACTGCTGCCACGCTGGTGTGTAGGTACTGTTTGCAGGCCAGGCCTGACAGCCAGGCAGACACCTCAGGAATTCAATCTATTTTTGCATAAACAGTCCCTTGATGCTTTGTTTTATCTCAAATAAACACTTTGGTTGCAGAATTTCAATTTCCAGTTCTTTGGAGCCAAGAAGACCCATTCTAACTGGAAAGGCCATGTGCCCAGTAATGTTATTCTTCTGTGGCATTAATTACCACTTGTGATTCAGCGTTACCCACTTTGTCTGCAATTTTGCATTCAGGTGGAGCAATCCAGTAGTTACCAAACCTAATCAATATGCAATAAAAGGTGGCAGCTCTTGTTCCTGTTATCACTGGGAATGCCAGATGGGCTTTTCTGGCTCTTGACCCAACTAGATTACTGGTTATGTTGTTAGTTTACTTCAAATGTCTATTTGCTTTAATTGTCACAGTGCAATGTTTTCTAATGATATTTCTGGAAAAAACATGAATTTATTCTTTTCACAAGCCATTTCTCTTTTCAAATATATTAAGTATAAACTAAGGTTATATAAGTAAGATGGAAGTTACTTTTTTTTTTAAAGAAAAAACACAAAAACTTGGAAAAACAAAAACTTTAAATTTCATTGTATCCATAGGTCTTTACGGTTCACCTTAGATTTACTAGTATCCTGTGGAGACCTTTTAAATGCAGTAAAATGTCTGCCCCAGGTAAAATTGCCAGCACTTTAGAACAAAGGTTTTGTAAGTGGTGGTTTATAATGCATGTGGGATTTGAAAAGTACATTTTTTCTCGTCTTGAAGATAAGTCTTATTAAGGTGGCATACCACCTTGGAGGCAATAATGGTATTTTTCTATACTTCAAGTTTGCAATAATACTATTTCTTGTAAGAAAGGCAAAAAGGTTTTTTTTTAATCCTAGATGAGGTTGATGCTTTCTGACCCAATACTGTTACAGTAAGATACAAATTTAAAAGAACTCTTGATCTTCTAAGCACAGAAATCACCACCACCAATATAAATAACCAATATTCAATCTATAGCTGGACTTAAATCTTCATTTTTCGTCCTGTGTTTCCTTCACATCTTCACAAGTAAAGCTACTTGGGGCGTATAGTGCAATTTTAAAATAAAATATATTCTAGAGATGACAGAAATCTATTATGTCAGCAAATCCAAATCAGGATTTTAAGTATACTTCTAAGGAAGTACATTTTCTAAATGCTTTCAGGAATCAGATATCAGGACTCACCGGGCAGCTCTGAACCTTGCTAGTGTCTCCAGGCCACAGTGGGGCTATCATCCCACCACCCCACGAACAAACTGGGCCCCAGGCCTGTGTTTTACAGACAGCAGGCTTCGAAAGCGCACGCGCCGTCATTCTGTTAGCCCACACTTGCCAACCAGAATTACAGCATTTTAAATATGCAGCTTGTTCTGAAATGTTCTATTGTATGACACTGGGTATTAAAGTAAATCTTGCTGAATGCATTCAAAGGCAGGTGAATCACTTTAAGCAGCATAACAGGCATGCACACTTCAACTATTCTTGTGTTTCACCTGTAAAGTATTGTTTCAAGCAAACTAGATTTAACAGAACATTGGCTTTATAGAAGCATCAATTTGTCAACTAAATTAGAACAATAAATATCAAAAAACTCTTGCAATAGACTTGCATTTTAAATCTGGTTTAAACAATATAGAAAACAATTACCAACACAAAATCTCTCATAAATGGCTTCTGATCACAAGGCGGGATGGGTTCGTACAGTTCTCCCATGCCCAGATAGAGCCCTGGGTTGCTCACAGGGTCATCCTGGTAGCTGCAAGTTTTCTATGGAGTCCCCAAAACCTCTGGCTATACTGGAGCTGGACTGCATTATGTGCAGTCTTTGACTGCAAGATTCTTCTCAACTCCACTCAGAAATTCTCCTTATATGAGGTTAATTCATCAGATTGCGCCCTCCTTCCCCACTCACCCCACCTCTTTGAACACCCTCCTGCAGCAGAGGCCCAGCTGGAATCACCTATTTAGGTCATTGCATAAAATCACAGAAAAAGGCAGTCTGGAGGCCGCCCAGTCCAGCCTCCTGCTGGAAGATGGGCCAACTTCCCCCTGAGGTCAGGGTGCCCAGGGACGTGTCCAGCTGAGAAAATCGCTGCAGCCTCTCTGGGCTCCCGCTCTGGTGTTTAACCATGCTTACCATGCCAATTTTTTTCTGGATGCCCAATTTGAATCTCCCTTGTTGCAACATATGTTTTTTGCCTCTTGTCTTTCCTCTGTGCTTCTCTGAGAAAAGCTGGGGAAGACTGCTCTTGGGTTCGGTCCACCTCATCCCACCCTTCTCTTCTCCAGGCTAGGCAAAGCCAGCCCCCCAGCTTCTCCTCACGGGTGAGGAGGTGCTCCTGTCCATCTTAGCAACCCTCCACAGAAAACTCTCCTTCCTGTGTTCATCTCCTGAAAGCAGACATAGTATTATGAATGCAGCCTCCCCAGTGCTATCCCCAGGAGGGAATAACCTCATCTCTTCCCCTGCTGGCTGCGGTCCTGCTAATGCAACCCAGCCTGCAGTTAGCCTGCATTGCTATGAAGCCACCCTGTTGACTCATGTCAACGTGTTGTCCACCAGCACCTCAGGTACTTCTCAGCTGCTGCCCCAGGAGTGAATCCTCAGCCTCAGCTGTGGCACTGGGTGACCCCATCCCAGGTGCTGGACTCCAGACTGGCTTTTGCTGGGCTCTCAGAGGTTCCCAGTGGCCAGTCTCTCCAGTCTGTTAAGATCCTTCTGAGGTCCACCCTCCTCGTAAGCCACTCGCTGAGCCCCTCTTGTCTCAGTTTGGCTATTGGGATTTGGCGGGGTTTGCCTTCATGGCTAAGCTAATATTGAGCCAAACAGGACTGGTGGCTGTCACCCAGCTCAGAGGGAGTCCTCCCGTTGGGATGGCAGTCACATTAGCCAAGCACAATTTATCCTTTTCAAACCAGCGCTGGCTGCTCTTGCGACTTCCTTGCCCTTTATGTGTCTGGACACAGCATCACACCCACGGAGACCTGCTCCATGATCTCCCCAGGCACCGGGGTGAGGCTGACAGCCTTGTAACTCTCTAGGTTCCCCTTCTCGCATTTTTTAATTTCAGAGGCAGAAAGTGTCATTAAAATCTGATATCTTGGCTGGGGCTGGGATTTCTTTTTCCCCAATTTTATCCTATTATCCTGACATTTCCTTATCATTTTTCTTTCCAGTATCACCTATTGCATTAGAGCTTAAGGGAAAGTTTAATAAGCAAAAAGACAACAACTTTACTGTATATTATTTCATTAGTTCCAGAACCAACCTCACTAATTCCTCTGCCCCTTCTATTTACATTCTGTATTTTCAGGCAACTACTGTGTCCTTTGCTTTAATAGTTGTTAAGCTATGCCATGCATATTTAACTCTTAATCATTTCTCATTAGTTCATCTTTCCAATTCCTGGCTCACTTTTGTGAATATTAATTAGTTTGTTAAGAGCTTTGTGCATCTACGGGCCTCAGTCCTACCTTTGTGGAAACTGAGGGAAAATCCAAATTCAAGGGACCAGGCAGCCCCTAGACCAACCCTGACATCTCCGAATAGGAAAAAGAGTAATATTATCCTTTCTTGTCTTTGCTCAGAGCATTTCTGTCACTTCTCTGAGCCCCAACTGCTACTAGCTCCCCCAAAATTTTCAGTTGTGGGGACTGTCTTTTATTACTGAAGAAATAAAGTAACTTATTCTCTCAATAAATAGGAGATGCAAAGGAGCAATTTAGCAATCTATAGACAGAAGAAAGAAACATTTTAGTTAGGTATTGGAACCGACAGGTTGTTATACAACTGCGTGGTTAATAGCATAAATATTGATCAATAGCACAGAGTAATACTAAAATTAATGTTCTTTCTCATAGAGAGGTATAGCTAAGCAAAGAAACTTATGTCAGACTCTTAAAGGAAAAAAAATCTGGTAATAACCAACATGGAATTAATAAATAGAAGAAAAATTGCAAGAAACAGGAAAAACAGGCAAGATTCTGACCTTTTAAGTAAAATCTCTTGATTCTGTTCTCATTTGGAATTATATCTTTTATAGTTCCTTCACTGTGCTTTTCATTAATAGTCTGGAAACATAAACATCTTTTTTGACCTAACCAGATATTTTACCAGTTTTTGATTTGGCAAAATATTTGCTTTCGTTCTCAAATTTAGAAAGTCAAATGACAAAATCTATTTTTACCCACATTCAATTTCGTTTTCTCACCAAGTAAATCAGTAAACAATACTTGATAGATATCAGAAAGTCCATTAAGACACTCAATTATCTATTACCATTTAAATACCCTATGCTTTAAATACTATGCAGTACCTAAATCATGAGAGGAAATGTTAGCTAGAACAACTAAAACCTAGGGAGGAATGCTTTCAGCTTCAAAAAAGTTTGTATCATTTATTACCATAGGTCACCTTCAACTTCTGTATTACAGAAAGCACTTATTTTTATGCAGAGTCCTATCTGACAGAGGGGTTTGTATTTTCCTTTAGGATAAAAAACAAATGGTACTGAAACTCCTGCAAGTCCCTAAGCTCATTCATTATGTCAAGAGAACTAGAATATTAGTGCGGGAAACAAAGCAGCTGAAGAAGAAAATGGAGGTGGTTACGGTAGAAAAATATTATTAGTGTGTTCCTCATCCTCCCAGTGCTCCATGGGCAGGAGGGGGACACGGATCCTTGAGCAGAATTCTAGGTCTGCTGCTCTCGTATGGATTAAATCTTCCTTTAAAAAAGAAAAAAAAAGAAGCAAATATGAGAAACGCTGATCTACTGTTGCAAATAAATTAAACAGCGTGCTCATATCTTTCACACTGTCATTACATGTTTAAAACAGTGGCATTAGCCTGAGGTCTATTTAAAATAATTTGCACAGTTCTGTACGAATGGCTTTAAAAAAGAAGCAGAGGGAGGGAGAAAACAGGGATGACTTGCAGGAGCTATTTTTCAAATCGAGCTGTAGGACATCTTCATTGCCACACCTTAAAAATGCGTTTTCCAGTTGCAATAAGAAAGATGTGGGTTCAAATCTTTGAGGCTGTGTCAGACTTCAGAAGATGTGAACCCTTCAAAGGTTTGCATCTGGCCAGTCGTCCTTTGGAACCATCATCATCTTCAGAGAAGATGAGGGCTTCCTATAGAACTGAATAACTTTTGCAATCATTGAAGAACACGTTCTTTTTAGTTATGGTTTTAATACGCCTTAGAATGTAAACAATTTTTATCTTATTGCTTTGAGCAAGAAAAAAATAACTGGTGCAACTCTGGAGAAACTCTGCTGAAACCGGTGAAACTTTTCCAAATGTACCAGTCTATCATCATTGTAAGGGCATGAAGAATTTAGTTCACCTTGTTTAATTGCTCATAAACTCACACGATCAGTTGGTAACACAATGGGGAATAGCAGTTCGCAACACTTCATGCATGCTCCAAGACTTGGAGAAAGCTGCTGCCAGTTGGTAAAAAAATTCCCCTGGTTCTGCTGGATTTGTGCATTTTTGAGTAATGGATTATCTAATTAAATTAAATGGCTCAGTAACATTGTTACCAAGGTTATTGTTAAGTGTTGGATGAGGTGGTTCAGATGAAAATAAGACCAAATATTCAAATCAGGCAATTCTGACATCCTGAGCAAACAACTGCTTTGTATACCTTTGTGTTTCTGCACTAATCACAGAAAGAAAAGGGCTAATAAATAGAAAACAGGTCTATCCAAGGATTTCAAAGAGCTTTTTAAAGTATCACATCACTTAGTTTCATAACGATCTGGAAAGCAAATAACCTATTATCCCTATTTGACACACGGCTGAACTCATCAGGGGTTTGGAGCAGCTCCCATACGAGAAGGGACTAAACAGACAAGGACTCATCAGAGTGGGAAAGACGTCGACTATAAAAACATGAATGGCGCAGAGAAGAAGAATAATTATACATTATTTTTCAAAATACAAGGACTAGGAGGAGCTCAAAAACATACGCAAGGAACAAGTTTTAAAAGCAAGGGGAAATCGTACAGTTTGAGGCACATAACCTAAGTGGTTTGTGCCCTTTTAAAAGACCAGCAGTCTGGAAAATAAGCTTTTGTCCAACCTGCACCTTGGAAAAGAGCAGAGGAAGCGTGATGAGGATCAGAGGCAGGGAGGATGGCTATTAGGGGAGGAGAGGTTGTGGGACAGCCTTCCTTATACACACACATAATTTGGTTATACGTGAATAAGACAATTTCTTTAGAAGAGAGAGAGCCTGCAGACTATACTGTGATGCATATGGTACTTTTTTACCTAATCATGGAGCTCATTGCCAAAGAATTTTGTGGAAACCAAAAGAATAAATTGATTTTTAAAAGGTATGGGGCAGATTAATCAGGGCTGCCAGGCATGATGCAAACGTAAACGTTCCTCTGTTAGGCCCTAAACTGCTTCGTGCCTGGGCTGAATGAATATGTCAAGAGTATGTTCCCCTTACACTCCTCCTGCTTCTTTTACTAAAGATCTGTAAGTGGAAATTGCTGGAGACAGTGGTCCACTTCAGTCCAGCAGTTTTTATGTTGTTATCAAAGGAGGACAAGTGAAATCCTGTCCCCCTGGAGTCAGCAGGTATCCTGCCATTGCCACCACTGCATCCAGCACATCATCCCAAATGTTCACCCCATATATTACAGTAAAAGCCGTGCGAGAGCCACAAAACATTCTCAAGCCTCCTGCAAAAGACAGAACTACCTAGACCTTCCACAATCTGTACTTCAACACTCCTCACTTCCCAAGGAAGCAATAAAAAAATACCTCAGCATATTTCTGCCCATTTCCAAGATTTAAATTTTCTGATAATTCACGTTAGAAACCAAATCTTACTGTCCACAGTCCACTGCAATATCCATTCTGAAAAGGTTATTTTTCATAGCAAACTAATATTGAAAACCCACCAATAACTGTCCCTGGTTTAGGTGATCTAAACGATTGTGCTGTTAGCCAAACAGTCATGAACAAACGAAGTCCACCTTGGGCTGTGTGAGTGAGCTGTAGACCAGCCCTAGCTGCACTGGGTAACAAGGCATCATCGGTCATACAAGAACGACAAACTTGCCAAAACAATTAAGAGGATGTAATCTCCATTCACCCCTCATGCCAGACCTGAACTGATTACTCCTCACAACCACATTTTTCAAAAATAGCCTCTTAATATAATCAGTTATTGTTACATCCCCACTTGCTGAGGGATGTAATGTAGGCAATGTACCGGTAATAAAACGCTTGCTCTGCAATTGAGAAGATCCTGCACTCAGCAACGAATGGAGTTTCCACATTGGATTTAATTATTTCTACTTTAAAATATTATCTCTCCTTGCAGAATAAAACTTCTATTTGTGTAAATCACCATGTCAGGGAACATGCATCATAATCATTCAACTTTCAGTAGAATAATTGAATGTGGGGGTTTTCATCATGCTCATGTAAGAGATTCAGGAGATATTTCTCAACAGCAGCATAGTAACTCCAGGGAGTGTAGTTATCATGATTATCATCAGGCAATTACTGTCTAGCTGCTGAAGGATAAGAGACCTTGAGTTGCATTACTTGCATCATAACGCTGACATTAAGAGTTCGATTATCACATAATACCTGCTTGTTTATCCTGTTTTACTATTTAACTTTCTAGTATGCATAAAAGGAGAAAAGCAACAATAAACACACACAAAGGGCAAAGAGCAACGATGAGAACACGCGTGGAAAGAATGCATAGTCATCAGGATGTTTTAAAAATTAAACTAAGAAAAAAACCAATAAATCTTTAGAGAAGACTATTCAAAGCTCTTTTTGGAGAGCTTCTGCAACATTTTCCCTGGATTCTAACTTAATAAACACTTAAAACACAAAAAGCTACTTGTAATCACACAACTAATCCCACCGTGAACCTGTAAGGCCTTGATCCAGCAAAGTGCTGCTCATTCTGACTCACTCCAGTGAAGCACTTAACTTGTGCTTAGTTTTAAGCACTTGAGAATCCCTCTTTGACCTCAGTAAGATTTAAGCGTGATTAAAACGAAGCACATCTTTAACCTGCCATGGGATTTGGGGTTTGAGCAACAAGGAGTTTAATTTTATATTTTGTCTATGAAGAAGGAAAAATAATATATCTAAAATATAATGGTAGTAAAATAAACATATTCTAAAATATTCTGAGGAAGCCAAAATCCTCTAAGAAACATGTCACTGTGCATACATTACCATGCACTGTCAATTAATGCACATTTGGTACTATATGAACTATATTGTCTATGCCTATTACCATATGCTTATGAACTTTGGCTTTTCAGACTTCTTGCCTGTAATTATGCTTTACAGTATTGTGAACAGGACAAATATTGACAGGACTTAAAACTCCAGTACTTACACTTTTGAATGCTGGGCCTATAGTTTTTACCCAGGAAGTTCTCCAATTAATTTTATGGCATCTTATTCAGTTTCAATGGAAGGTTTTCATCAGAAAAAAAGAATTTTTATGGTTGGCACCAAAATAGATCAAGACAGTTCAAAGGAAGCACAATTTCATACAAACATGAAAGTATGGGCAATTTATTACATTTACTGAATTACAGAATCACAGAATGGTCAGGGTTGGAAGGGACCTCTGGAGCTCCCCCAGTCCCACCCCCTGCCACAGCAGGGACACCTACAGCAGTGGCACAGGATGGCGTCCAGGTGAGTTTGGAATGTCTCCAGTGTGGGAGACTCCCCCACCTCTCTGGGCAGCTGTGCCACTGCTCTGCCACCCGCAAAAGAAAGAAGTTCCTCCTCATGTTAAGATAGAACTTCCTGTGCTCCAGTTAGTGCCCGTTACCTCTAGTCTTATCACTGGGCACAACTGAAAAAAGACTGTTCTCATCTACCTGGCACCCTCCCTTTAAGTATTCATAAGCATTGATAAGATACCCCCTCAATCTTCTTTTCTCTAGACTAAACAGACCCAAGTCCCTCAGCCTTTCCTTATGAGAAAGATGCTCCAATCCCCTAATCATCTTTGTAGCCCTTTGCTGGACCCTCTCCAGCAGTTCCCTGTCCTTTAAGAAATATTGTGAGGGTTTTGTTACCTTCATCACTTTCTTCCATAAAGATGCAAAGAAATAACCAAGAATAGCAGGGAAGGTGTGTGTCTTTGGGCAAAGGTATACACAGTATAGGATGTGTGTACCTATACTTACCCTCACAGATTTCCATTTCTTATCTTTTAATCAAGTCCTTTATTATCTTGCAATTCTATATGTCACCCAACACTTCAGATGTGTATATAATTATATATTAATAACAATTTATAACCATCATCATTGAGTTTAGTATGAAGTTCTAAGTCTAAAAGACTGTCATCTCCAGGAAATGCTTTTTATGCTATTTAACCTCACCACAATACAAGCAAGAAGTGGGGTTGAAAGGAAAGAAAAACATTGGTGAGGTAAACCTGGAAGCAAGAAAGGCAGGAAAGTAAAGTCAGGACACTGAAGGACCTTCTATTCCTCTTCCCCCGGTCGTTGTGGCAGCCACGTGGACAGTTCATACTGCAGTTTCCTATTGCTAATCGAACTGGCACATCAGGTTCAGGGGAATCATAAAGGTTTTTTCTCAAAGCCAGGTAATTTGCTGTGGACTGCACTTCATTCCTAGCAGAAGTATAACGCTGTTCCATGGGCCGATAGGTAGCAGTAGGCTAGGGAGGTGTTTACTTGGCTTTTAAAACTAAAAGGCAGCCTTGCCACATTCGGTGACCTCCAAAGTGAGTAGAATTGCAAATGGCAAAGACTGAATTTAATTCAGTACCCAAGATGCCACTAATGTTTTACATGCATGATCAATGAGCAGAACTAGGATGTGAAAAGTGCTGAATATTCAGGGCAATGAAATTCTCTAACCCTAATTTCAAAGATAAAACACCACTTTCACTTTGACAAGACTGTTTTGGGTGTTTTCCAAGAATAGTGATGTACAAAAAGCTCATTAGAAACTTTAAACCGAATGAACAACCACTGTCCTTTGTCAGGCCAACAATTACTTAGGGTGTAATTGGTTATGTTCATATGACTTATTGGCTGTGGTGCGTATAACACAATGAGCTATCTGTGCCAAATCATCCTGAATAGCTTGCACATTGTTATTGTAACCTTCATACTTCTTCTCCACCCCTATAGTTTGTTGCTGCCATTTGAGGTTCTCCGCTGCACTTAGACTTCCCGGCTCTGTCTGATTAAGTCCTGTGGAAACAGACCTTGCAATTTGAATGCTACGGAGACACAAAAGCATCAGGTGCAGACACATCTTTAACAGAGCTGTCGGAACACTTCAAATATAGATTGTACACTCTCTCCAGAAAGGATCATTACAATCAGGCAATTAGATGGACCTTGTGTGATACCACCTGTCTGAGTTATGGCAGGGAAGACGGATTTCAGTCCTTCCTCTACCTATCCTTCACCAGCAATTCATCAAATGCTCACTTTGGGTTGCTGGCCCTTAAGACAAGAGCTGTAGAGCAGGTGATAAAAAGGGGTGTCATAACCTGTAAAATTTATGTCATTCCCTGTCTTAAAACCAGCTTGATGTCTCAGTGGCCTGTACTCAGGTTCAGTGTAAGTACTGACCTATTAAACCCCCTTGTAGTGTATCCATCCGTTGAGATAAATTCAAACCATATTTAACCTAAGATCAAATTTCTAAGTTTCTGAAGAGAAGGCCAAAAACCTACTGGACTCAAGAGCATTTATTTGTAGACAGAAGATATTTTCTCGATAACCAAGAAGAACAATTCACCCAGGACAGCCATCGATTCATTTGGACGGAGTAGACCAGGATTAAGAGGAAAATGTTGCACTCCACCAGGGAAGAAATTACATCCCTGCTGGCATTGCATCACATCATGAGTAATTTCTTCCACTAATTTTTATTTTGAGCAAAATCACTTTTAAAAAATCTCACGAGTTTAATTTTCCATCTATTTTTATGCAAATTTTTATTGTTCTAAAATTACAGTAGAAGTTTTTCTAGGGGCTTATCTAGTTGCAGTGAGGGTTTTCTTTTTCCAAACAATTTCAATTTTCCTTTAACAGTCCATCTTTAAATTCCATTTTTATTACTCCAATTCCATTGAATGTTAACAAGTGCGTTGACAGTTGTAGGCACGTAGCTTTCTAATACTACCTCTCAAGCAAAATGCCCTTTTTCTATCCAGATAAAAACCTCTTTCTTATTGACATTATGCTTTTTCTACATCACAATATCCTGCAACATAGATGAAGATGCAACACATGCTGCTTTCTCAGAGATCTGTTACCATGACTAGATATTAATAAAAGCTTTCTGGGACAGTATTCCCTTCCTTAGAAGTCTCACATTCTGCAAATGTAGAGGGTTAAGCACTTAACTGGAAAGATGGAAGCACATATATCTGGGAGCACTGATGATGCAGAAAGGAGATTTGTGAAATTACAAAGCAAAAACACAGATTCTGGTGACTCACATTTTGCAGAAGCAAACGGTGCTGTATTTTTACCGCATCACCCACTTGAGCAGAATTTTAGGGGTTTTTCTCAGGTTTCACTATGCACTTTCTCTGGCCTGCACATTTTCCCTTTGGCTCAAATGAGGGAATTTAAAGTATTTGAACTCCAGACAGGGAAAATATGAGATAAATTTATTGGAATTAATGGTATTTTCACACATGGCAGGCAGCGCAATAATTATCTCCTGAACTCAAGATATCATTATGATAAAATTGGAACTGGAAACTGCTTGTTTATTCTGAAAATTGACTTCTACAAACAGAAACAGAAGTTTAGACCACAAAGACAGATGGTAAATTAATCCAAATCATAACCAGAGAATTAGGTGAGGCTCCTCAGCAAGAATAAGTCAAACCGGACCTAAAGCCATTTCAGATGTTTGAAAGCAGTAACAAAAGTTTGGTTGCCAAGTACTAGAACAGCAGAAGAGACTGCAAGCTTGCATCCTGCAGTGACACAAAGTTTTGGGAGCTTTTCCCCTGTTAACTAAAGCTCCCCATTGTTGAGAAGCAGCATCCTCAAAACCTGCTCTGATACACTACAATATTGCTGCAGGGAATCGGGTGTATTTGGGCTGTGCTGCAAGGATTACACTTGCACATACACAAAGATGTCCTGCTGAGCTCAGATCTTGAATGAGACACAATAGCCACAACTTTGAATTTATTCCTCAGTCCTTGTTGGCTTTTAAGCAAGTTGCAATGTATGTGACAAGATCAATATCTTGCTCATTTTAATGTCCGTGATAGAGTGTTGGCAGTGGAGTCTGTAAAGTCTGTCCTCATGCAAACTGTCATATCTTAGCTAAAATGTATTCATGCTGACCTAAACACTCAGGCTTAATTTCTGTTGTTCATGATACTAAAACTCGGTTGCTCCGATGTTTGCAGGGTATAAAACTCTAAGAAGGGGAAGTATCATCAAAGCGAATTCATTTGCAAATTCAAGATGACATTCACGGCAAAAAAAAGATCACTTACATTCACCCTGTTATTTCTCTAATGATTCTTAATGCCTTCTGAATTCCTAATTAGGAAGACATCCCTGATAGTTAAATACTGCAGGACATTATATATGAATTATTGTCTCCTAGTATTTTGTCAAAAGTATAATTGGAAGTACATTATGTGGGAGAAAACTTAGTTTTTCAGCTATTTATGCCTGTGGATATATTTACCTTATGTCTCTGATTAAATTTGTAAATGCAGGTGTGATTTGATTATCAGGAACATTTTACGTAGCCCACATTGACTTGCAGACAGGTAGAAATGTAATTTTTCTCTTTGTTCTTACTCTATTTCTGCATCCCTTGAACAAGTGTGCTCCATATTTGTTCTCTGTCTTTGGCGTGGCTGGAGGACATGAGGCAGCAACACATCCGAACCGTCCTTCCCCTCTCCATGCACCAAGAGCCTCCAGACAGTGAGTAATGAGAACAGGGTTGTGGCTAAATTGCTCTAGAGATGACTATTCAGCAAAGAGGATTATCTAGAGGCAGGTAACCCAGGCAAGATAAAGTTCACCACATCAATAAACTGGCTTTTTCTCCTAAAAAAATCTGGGCTGATTTACAGTTCCATCCATTGGGATTTAGGCTGGAGCCTGGGCTACGCAAAGCCCAGCTCTGCCCTTGCAAGGCCAGCCGCTCTCTGCCGTAAGCCCCAGCCCCCCTGTGCAGTGGCAACAACGCATTTTCTGCTGTATTTTTGGATGGTCATTCATAAATTTCACGCAAGTTCATGATTAGGATATTTCTCACAGAGATGAGAGGTGAACACACACTTGTTTTTTATGGTGGCCTTTAAGCAAGCTTACATTTTATATAAGTCTATTAAGGCATGAGCTTCTTTGATCTTAATGGTGTACGACGACAGCTGCAGGTCGGGTGTCTGTCCTGACTCCTGTACAAAATGTCAAGTCATATGGTGTTTTAAAACCCTATATTTTTGCTGAGGTCATTCTGGCATTTTAGTATTGGCTAAGGAAACAAAACATGTAATGAGATTTAAGCCGCCTCCTTTGATATACATAACGCTGAGGGCCCACATTAACACCAGCTGGCTTCGCTCCAGCTGAGGAACAAGGAAATGGAGTAAAAAGTAGGTAAGATCTTTTTTTGCTACATATATAAGAAGTAGGATAAATTTCAAGTTCATGACACCTGATAGCCATGAAAATGGAGAAAAGTCATAAAGATCGTGCTATTATTATCACATGCACCACTAGGATTAAGATGAGTAGTAGACATGCCAAAAAGCTGAAAGTATATGAATTTCTGGAGGGACAGATTACGCACAGCGCAAGTACATGCCACCTCACGCAATTGCATCTTAATCCTCACTGGAGCTTACAGGTACAGTTGTACATTCACACTTCTTGACAATTTGACATGGTTTTTCATAAATGATAAAGAAAAGTATTGGACAGAGTTTAAACTGCTTCTGATATGTGAAAAAGAGCTTTGAATGGAGGAGCAAGGATTTCTTACCATGCCCTGTTGATCTATGCAAGTGAAAACTGGAGAGCAAGAACCAGAGGGCAGACGTTGCCACTGGCCTGTCAACATCCAGAGGGACACAGTTTACTAAAAGATGCTGTGATGTGGGAAGGGTGAAGATTCCTGAGAAAGATGGCTCGTAAAGAGGAACACAGTCATAGAAAGGAAGGAAAAAAAGATAATTTTAAGAAATATTTGGGTCTCCAAGAGGTTTGCAGTTTTACCAGTCCTGTTCCTGTTATACATTCCAGGACATCTGCAAAAGCAAACATCAGGACAGCATTCAGTACTTAAAATAATCTTCACTTGGGCACAAGAAAAATTCTAGGAAAAAAGCCTTCCCTGGTAATCTACAGTTAAATAAATTACTATTCTCTGATGGACTAGGATGAGCTGATATATTGTGTACCACAACGAGAAACAAAACATTAGTTGGAAAAAACATGTTATTTGAATTCAGAGAGAACAGAAAAGGAAGAAGGTTTAAAAGAAAGGAAAAAAAAAAAAAAGAACCCATAAAAAAAAAACAAAACAAAGGAATAAAGAAGCCAGGAGAAAAAAGATTAAATCTCTTGACTCTTGGTCCTCTCGAATTCCAGAGCACCCGTTTTAGAGACCTCAGTTGAACAAATCCTTTCATGTCTGAAATAATGAAAAATGTCTTCTAGTTAAATAATTGCTTAAAGTTTTGAAAATAAGAAAATATCAAGATATATATGTGGGATATATACGGGGATGAAGGCAAGAGAAACAATACTACCCACACCACCACTGCATGCCAATTAGCATCTCCTCTACAGCAGGAGAGAAAGTGGCAAGCACAGCAAGAGCCATAGTGACATTTCTTTCTGTCATGCACGTGCTATACCAAAAAACTCTCCCTGGAGGTAAAGCCCCAACAGGGCTGTCCCCAGGAAAATAGCACTGGACTCTTGGTACTCAGGAGCAGAGGGAACGCTGCAGGACTGGGCAGTAAACTGTTTTTGCCAAACACTTGCCACTGACTGAGCAAGGAACTGGAGAATAACTGCAGCACAAGAGGGGCTGGGATCCTGCAGGCAGAGAACATGACGCCATTTCTTCTGCCAAAAGCACCTGGGATTCAAGGTGTGATGATTTCTGACACACTGAGCCGAACTCGTTCCTGCTGCAGCTTCATCAGTGACAGCAGACTTCCATCAGGGATGAATTTAGACAACTGTCTGCAGAAATATAGTACAGCTGGAATGCTGCAGGAAGGAAGCAACCTTCCTCTTGTTGCCACAGGCAGGCTGAAGCTTGCTGCTCAGTTCAGTTCATGCACTGAACTCCAGAAGGTTCACTTAGTAAGACACGCTATTATAAAAAAGAAAAATAAAATAAAAAATTCAAATGAAAAATATGAAAGGTTTTGTTACCTAGTTTCCAACACTTTTCCAACACAAAATGCTTTTGCAGGAAAGTATTCAAAATGGATCTGACCACAGAAGTATTCCTGTGCAGAAGCAGTGCTCCATTCCTGGTGGATTTCTCCAGCAATATCTTTTCTACCTGGCGGGTTTCTTTTTAATACAGAAACTATTCACACTAAGGGATTTAAAACTAATCAGTTTGCAAGCTGTTCTTAAACATACACACTCCTATGAGACTAAAAATAATGTTCAACCATATATTTTCTGTCTACATGGTATCATTCTCTAATTACATGTCACCACAAGGGCATAAAAACACATGACATCCTACCTTTAGCACTGCAAAGGTGGGCAAAACTCTGTCATCTCAGTATTCAGGATCACTTGGTGTTAAATTTTCTTCTGTTCTGATGTTTATGTTTACTTGCATGGACTTCCATGCCAGCATGTGCCCAGCTCCTCCACGCTTCTCCCCAGAACCTTTCTGCCCATTACTTGCTTGACCTTCCTCTCCCATGCGGCAAGTTAGTATGAAACTGATGCAAATAAAACTGAAACAGAACCCTGTCTTTGGATTTTTCCAATTTAAAAAATAAAATAAAATACTATTTTGAATAAAATATACACTTACTAAATAAAGAACCAAACAAATGAAGGATGAAAATTGTCATGTAATTGTAACTATTATAGCTGTGGATTGAGAAAAATCCAGCTTTTGTGGAAGAGATGCAAAAATAAGAAAAATTGAAATCTACATTTGTTTGAAAAGACACCAAACCAAACAATTTCTCTCTGATTAGGAGACACTCATCCCTCCCTTTCTCAGGAAAGCAAAGGTACAAACAGAGCAATAATAACATCAAATGTCCACTGCTTTAACTGATTGCACTGCTTGCTTTGGGCTTGTGCCCCCAGTTTGATGAGTTTGCACAGAACCAGATGTGGATCCAGGACATAAATCAGTGTGCAATCTTCTCCCAGTACCACTCCTCCAGAAGAAAGAGTCAGAGTTTGAGCAATAGGATCATGAGGTTGATCTCGTTCAAACTCTCTGTCCTTTCCAACCTAAAGGACTTGAATTTTGTCTTTGACATGACAAGCAGAGCTGTTCCATGACTGATCGTTTTAATTAAACTACTCCAGTGCCTTCAGTGGTGCTTGAACCAGTTTGCCCAGTGGTATGCCAAAGCTCCCCGGGCATGACCAGCCACCTGGAGAAGCAGGCTCCTGCCAAACTGCAGTGGGAGCCGCCTGCCTGGGTGGAGATGTTGGGTGTCCAAACATTTCCAAGCCCAAGTGGCTCTGTGGGAAGCAGAGCCTGGGGGTTGCCCGTACCACGTTCGTTCAGTATCTCTGCAAAGACTTCAGCTGGCAAAGAGCTGATAAAGGACATCGCAAATAAAGCAGCTCAGGAGAGAGCTATCAGCAGGAAAACATAGTGATTCATCAATAAACACATAACTACATCAATTTTAAATACTTGACTAAATGATCTAAATAGTCAGCATCTATTAATTATTTATAAACAATACTGTTTGAGTTTACAAATACATATACATACATACCTATATATGTACACATATAGATACACTCCTGCACGTATACACACGCAAGTACATATAAAACAGATTCTCTGTTAAAGCTAAGTGGAACTTCTTTGTGTGTCTGAAAAAAACACTTGTCCAAACAAAAAATGAATGTGCTGAGTAAGTAGGATAAAATCTAACAAAACAGTTTGGTACAGGTGAATATATTCCCCAGCGAATATAGGTGTGTGTATATATATATATGTACTACGTTTCTAAGATATGAAGCCTATTACATCTGAGATGGGTACTCACATAGTCACAGCCACAGACTGTTCCCAAAGGATATGCAAGTCATAAACATTAAAAAGAATTTATTTTATGACTAGGTCACACTATTTAAGAGTTGCAAGTGAACAATGTAGGTACAATCTCAGTGCATGTGCCTGTACCAGGGAGTATTGTGGCTCACCCCCACAAAATCCGAACAGGCCAAATCATGGCTAGGCTCCATTATAATTCTTCTCACTACGGTCATCATTTTTTATTCTGTGGTCAGAATACACACGATTAGACAGAGACAATGAATGCACACTAAACAGCTTATTCCAAGGGAGCTCAGCCCACTACGTCCCCTCTGTATATACCAATTGAAAACACTGATTGATAAAGAAAATGTTTCTGCATACTTTAACAGAAAAATAGCACATTAATGCAGGAAGAATGCAGCTTCCCTTTTCAGATACAAGACAATACAGTAAAATTTCCCAGAGAAGGTTTCTGGCCTCTGAAGTCATTTAACCTCATGGGGTAAAAAAAAAACCCTACCACATAGCTGTGATTTCAAGAATTGGCTCACATTCCCCAAGCTACTGCCTTTCCATGCCCCTGTCCTTCCAGTCATTTGGAGAGGTTAGGTTTGTGATCAGAGGCACTTCTTTGCAATCAGTATACATGCTCACATTTACAGTGATTCTTTAAAACAGCACACAGCCTTGAGAATCAGAGTTTAAGCGCAAGGGAAAGTGTGCTAAAAGACTTCATAGCCCAGCACAAAAGAGATCACATTGACACTATGTAAACCTACATTGACCCTGTTTTAAGAAACTCAAGAATGATTTTCAACACAGGCTGTTACATTTATCAAAGCTTTTACAAGTTCCTTCACAATATTCCACTACCAATTTGAACTCCTTACATGAGCTCAGATTTCCAGAAATGAACAACAATATTAATTCTGTTATGATTAAAATACACAATAGTTCCCAAATAAAAACAATATTTTTACATCTTTCCCTGAGTTTTAAATATGTATTTTTAGATTCCTATATTTCAAAATATGATTTCCTAGAAGATGGTTAGTAGTTTTTCCCCTGGCTAAGCACAAAACAATATTAGCATCTCTAGCAGAAAGCCCTGATAATTGGTTTGACAATTAAAAACACAAATATCAAACCACTGAGGGAAGATTACCCAGGTCCAGTAATTTGCAGATTTGTTTAGCAGGACGGGATGCTTAAGGGCATTAAACAAACAGCATAAAATGTACTATGTAATGGCAGTGACATTTTCAGCTATCATTATTGTAAAAGGCAACAAAATACATATTGTCAACTAACATACCTGCAGCGGCCTGCATCCTCAAAGCATTTGTTCAAAGAAGACGATTTTAGAATTGTCCCAGATATTTGGGGCACAAGTTCCTTTACTTGAGAAAATTCAAAGACATACATGAATCCTGCCTTCTTGATAGAGAGCTCTTTGTACTGTTTTGATCACGACAGTACTCTAAAATAAATAAATGGCAACTCCAGGGGCTGAAGACCCATAGCCTGCCCTACCCCCTCCAGCTTCTCCACTGGCGTACACCAGTGTACCAAAATACACGGGTGCAAACGGTGCCTGTTGCTCTCTTGCCAGCACCCATACTGACACACCCACAAAAACCAGTTCAAAACCTGTGTCTCCTTCCTTGGGCTTCTAATTATTGAGGATTTCAGTACCTGCAATATCTTTTTAACTGTTCCATCTCTAGGAGAAAGTCATTCCAATCAATAAAAAGAAAAAAGGTGAGATGCAGTGAGTACAATCCAGAATCCTACCTGCAGATAGTTAAGCTACAAAGACAGCTTAAACAACTGCTCCATCACATTTTCCTCATGAAGAAATAATTTACAAATAACAGTAGCAGAAGAAGAAAGATTACAGTTCTACAGGGAAAAAAATAATCCAAGGAATTCAGCTAAGAACATTGCACAAAAATGAAAAGATATTTTCTTTGTTTCCTCCATTTAGACAGAGCCGGACAGTGCCTGACAGAAAAAAACCACTCAGTTCAGTCTCTAAAGAAAGTAAAGCAGGTCTAGCTTTCCAGTTTATATTTCTACCCAATCCAAAAAGGAACAGAAATAAAATATTTTTTGTCTCTCGTATATGCTTCAGGACTGTAGCAATTTGCTCTAACTAATGTTAGGGATCAAAAACGCTTTTACAACTACTGTTTGGGGTATAGATGTTCATTTCTTGACCAGTCCCTCTTTCTCCTGGTATATCATTGGCAGATTTTTTGCAGCACTTTTGCTCTACTACTCATTTTTCTTATAATGGTTTTATACTCTTAATTTTCAGTGTGGTGGTAAGGACTGTTTTATGTTCTTTGCTAGTGATCTCTCTTTAAGTAATAAAACACTGGCATTGCTAGATGCCTGGAAAGGTAACAGCCAAAACTGAACACAGACCTTAGCAGTCCACATCTGCTGTGGAGAACCCGTGCATCTCCCTTCCAAACATCAGAGCAGCATTTTGTTTTAGTCCACCTAAGGGTCTGGTCCTCAGTTCATATCTGATATAAAGTAAGTCTCACTGCTGAGATTTTCCTGGGCTAATGAAAACGATCATCTCATTTGTTTTGTGCTGTGAGATTCAGTTTCTTAAATATCAGCTCAGCCCAAGGACAGGATGGGGTGGGGATACGGAGCATCCTCTGCATGGTCTATTGATCTGCGCTACAGACCCCCGTGCCTCTGCAGCACCAGGCAGGACACAGCGCAAGCCTAGTGCATCACGGATGATTAAGGATCCTGACTGCCAGTCTTATGAGAAACGATTAAGGAAGGAATTGGGGGAAAAGATGCCAAAAGCTCAAGGGGAGAAAAAAAAAAAAAAAGAATGAAAGAATAGAAAGTGAAGTGTGAAAATAGCACAGACAAAGATATAAAGGGGGCAAAGACAGTGGTGAGTCAGGTGAGCTACGAGAGTGAAAATTACCTTGAAAAGAATTAAAGAGCATTAGAGATTGGAAAAGGAGCAAATTTTAAAGATCGCACTCTCACTTCGGTTCGGGAGAATCTTGTTTTGAAGAGAGAGACAGAGATTAAGGGTAAGATGAGGTAAATAATGAGTCCGCGTCTAATTTACTAATAAACTAAAGCCAACCGCCAACCACCAACCCAACTAAACAACTTGTAATTCACTTGGGCTCCTCTGTAAGACTACAGTAAAATTAATAAGAGGCATTTGAGACTTACATTTCAGTTAGCTAACTCTTAAGTATCCTTGCCTTGACTCTCTGCCTACGCAACAGAGCACTTTCATATAAGGATATATACTGCCCTCCACCCTGGGGGCTCTCCACCACCTGAGGCTAAGGCCAGCAGGATACCCCTCTTTCTGCGAGGCACAGAGTCCATATGCTTTTCATCCATCATTAGTAGGAGCCTATTTAGACATCAGCAAGATGGCTAAAGATTAGAGGTCTGCTCGTCAAGATTTAGATTCAAAGGCCCAGCTTGCAAAGATCAGGTTCTTTCTGAATGTGAGGTACTGCACACACAGAAGTTGTATCAATCAGATAATTGAAGGTTGGCTGATAATAATTACAATAACTTGGTGAAAAAGTATGCAGGGCATAGGAAAAATTGTGCCTTTCTTACTCACCCTCTATCTCCAGCTCATACTCTCAAAATAAGAGTAGTCTGCTCCCTGAGAGTACTAAAATTTTCATAGGATGAGAACCACAACATGCCAGCCATAGGGACCAGGGTGCCAAAGGTGAGCAAAAAAGAAATGGTAATGGATTACAGACAGGAGAGGACAAGAATTCTCCAAGGGACCTATTACTCCACTGCTGGCTGGCCTACAAGGAGGTTCGCTCTGCTACTACATCCAAGGGCAGCCAAGTCATGGCAAGTCCAGCAGCTCCTGCCAGCTCACCTCCTTCCTCCGCTGCTGCACCAGGCTGCCCAGAAGCCACCAAGCCACCACTTTCCTGCAGGTATCACACAACATCCTTGCCAGGCAGCTCCAGAACTGCTCCCATGAAGAACACACATTGATCTTCTGGGCACCCGTACCACCGGTGTACTTCATAAATATGCATCTGCTCAACTCACTTGTAAAACAGACAATTGTTTTTATTTTTAAGAAGAAACTCTGAGGCATAAGTTTAATAGGAAGGTTGTAGAGGCAGGGTTTGAACAGGGATTCCTCCAGCCCCTGATAGGACTTAAACCACGGTAACACTCTTGCTTAAAGGTAATAAACTCTCCAAAGCAGGCACTCTGTCTTCCTGTATTAAGAATAATACTCTGAAAATCTCAGGAATTATCCAGTACTAAGAAAACACTTATTAATAATCTATATTAAATCATTCAGACATAAGATTTTGTCCACTTTATAAGGAAAATTGCATTTTTTGAAAGAAAACAAAAAGAATTTTAGCCTACCTAGACCAAGGTTTCAGGTGGGTATCTCCACCATAAACAACAGTTAGAAAGAAAAGCCATTGCTTTTCAGTTAGGCCAAATGAGGTATTTGCCTGAAACGCCATCATTAGTGTCTCCAGCAAAATCCCAGACTCTGGTTTGCAAATCCAAGGAAAGAGTAACTCTTTATCTTGTGCATTTAAACCTTTGCATTTGTAACTTCTGAAGAAAAGAGATTTTGGGGTTGGCGATTTATAAATTTTTTTCCTCTTTATTTGCAAGAGGTACAGCCTTCATTCAGCTTTTAAAAATTCAGACAGATTGTGAATATTCTCCTGAGCCCTATGGCCCTGCTGTTCATGATCAAGAGAGACAGTAGGAGGGCTGGAATTCTCTGATTTCTCCAAGAGTGAAGATGTTCCCTACTTATTACAAAGGAGGACGAGAAGCTGCTCTACCACTAAAACTTTCCCACGCTGAAACTAGAGTTGCAGCACATCTGCAAAATGTTTATTTGTTATTGCAATTTGTCCTCGTAAGCAAGCTCATTTGCTTGATGCGTCACATCAAAACACACACGGAAATTTAGCTAGGAAAACTGGCACAAAATCTGCTATAAAGCACAACCAAAACAGGTAGCAGGCCCTGGTAAACAGCCTCCACCCACAGTGGTTTCTTCTGTCTTTCCTCTACTACTGAAGGGACAGAAAGGATTTTTGAGAAAATTATCAGGACAAATAGGTATTTCCCTCTGTTCCCTTCCCAAATCCCTGTAATCGTGTTTGGCGAAGTGCAATTTCCAAAAGGCCAAATCCCTACTGAAAGCGTCATCTGCTGCCTTGTTGTTTGTTTGTTTGTCCTTCACCTTGTTCCTTGCATATAATTTATGTGCTTATTTTCTGCAGCCTACAGAACGCTCATCCTCTTTTCTAAACCCTGGAGCAATTTGACATTTTCAACTATGAAGACAGCCTTCTGATTCTTCTGCTTCTGAAATGGATACATTTTTAGTAGTCACATTTCCTTTTTCCCCCCCTCCTGATTTATTTTCCTCCTTGATTTCATTCCTCACCCCACTTCCACAGGACCTGCTTTTATATAGATGACATCTGTGTACCCAAGAAATCCTCAGTCGCTTTGGTGCTTGGAAACACAGTCACCTATTTGTCAGGATCACAAGCCATCTCCTCCATTAGAAGTACAAACTTACATTTCAGGCAAACAAAGTCTTCCCTCCCTTCAAGGCAGGCAGCAGACACACCATGTCACGTAGTGGCCACAATAACTGATCATTCTTTCTCCTTTTTTATCATTGACACAAAAATGTACTTACTGGAACTTAAATTCCCAATAGGAATATTCCTATTAACTACTATGTATTTATTACTCAAATGTTTGCTGTTGCAGCGTTTAAACCGGATCAGTCTCTTCCTTCTGTAACTCAGCAAACTCACTAAAGTAAAACTCAAATATTAGATCAAGGTCTCATATCTCAAACAAGACTTTCACGGATCAAAGCTGAATTCCTAAATTTGGTCATAGGAGACCTGCTATCTTACTGACACAAAATGAAAGCCATCTTCAAAACAAAAGGCCAACATTTTAATCTGCAAAAGTCCTATCGTTATCATCAAAAGTTGTGATTTTGGACTTGATGCATGTTCCTTTGAATAATTCATAATTGACTTTATCATGATAATTGCTTTTATCAAGGCTAGAATATGCTCTAAGAAATATCTGCAATGACTCAAATCAGAAATTCAATGATTTTATGGAAAAGTTGTATGTAAAATATATTAAAAAAATAATACTACAGTTAAACTCCAAAGAGAATTCAGACAGGCACAACGTAACTGTACCAGATAGAACTTAAGTTGAATTCATTTAAACTGACACCCACTTTCCTGCAAAAATAATTAAAAAAATTATTTTGTCCTCTTAGTTCAACACTGTTAACTTGCACAACGGTCATATACTTTGCAAATCTCTATCAATTAAAATCTACTTTAAATCACAGCAGTTTTGAGCCACTCAATTATCATTTTACCTCCTCATTACTAAAATGCGCTACCTGTATCTCAATTCATTATTCACATACATACTCTGAAACCTTGCTTGTTCCCTTTGGAAATCATCGCCTTCACTGGGATAAACTCATCCATGATAGATAACAGCTCTGTTAGCACTAGTAATCCAGATCAGATTATTAGATTAGGACTGAACGTGCATTAGTATAATAAGACAGAAATCTATTCCAAATAGAGTGCAAACAAGCTCTGCTTTAGAAAATAAATGAATGCAACTCATCTTTGAGTACACCATTCAGTAGAAAACAAAGACGTTCTGCTGAGAAAGCCTGGAGGAGAATGCGATTTGTGGAATGGGCAGAGGTCCAGAAAGCATTACGTCTTGCTTGTCCTTTCCTCCTTTCTTCATAATAAGATCATCTCTAAAAGCCAACATTCACATATACACTAATTATAAATAAAAATAAACCATCTGAATTTTTGCTATCATGCTGTAAGAAGATCCTACTCTGCTTTGGATGCAGTATATAAACAGTGGTTCAACTTTTTCAGTTTCCTGGAATCTTTCTTTCATAAATTTATGCAACAAAGGCATGAATCTTACACTAAGCCTTTCCCCCATAACTGTTTCTAGGGGGTTTTGCTTCAGGATCTTTCTGTTCCATTCTATAATCTCTTCTGCCCCAAAGGGACTCTTCCAACTCTTTATCCTTGCTCAAGTTAAAGAGGCTCAGAGGATTTAGCAGAATAATTCTTTGTCTCCAGGAAGGGCTCAATAGTTTCAAAATGGGATGACCTAACGATACACCTTTATTCACTGACAAATTTCTTGCTCTTCTCCCTTTCTTAGACCAAAATGCAAAATTCAGCTCAATCCATTTTAACTCCTAGATCCATTTTTCAGTTTTACAAACTCCCAAGAAAGACTTCAGAGCTGCAGTGTCTTTGACTGAGATGTACAAGGAATGATTCCAGCTCCTCAAGCCACCTTCTCAGTTCGGTGTTGGGGTTAGAGTTCTCCTCTCCCTGCGTCTTGATTTCTCTGGGCGGGACAGCCAGGCACACGTGCTGGAGGAGAGCCATGGCATGCTCTTGCAAGCCTTCAAGCAAGAGAGCACGACTGTGAAATGTCTGCCCTGCGGTCTAAGTATACCCTCTGACCACATAAATCAGACAGAACATCAAATATTCTTTGAATTGATATCGTGATTTGATGATAGATGAAGACTGAAGACAGCAAGAGAAATGGAAGTTTTACTCTGAATTTCTACTCTGTGTCACTTCTCCCAGTTAAAAGTGAGAGAACTGGTCTGTAAGCACCTGCTATTTGAGCGGCTTCCCTTCAGGTAGCCAGACTGGCTGAAGAGATCAGAACTGCCTTCATGAGCCAGAAAAAATAAACGCTGCAGAAGTGGATGGCAGCATTCAGACTGCAATGTTTTCTCATCTCCCTGCACTTTCTCTCTGTATGTCACCGTGCTGACCCGGGACATAGATCTGAAGGAAAGTGGAAAAGCTTGAACACCTCAGACTTTGACCAGGCAAGTATATATGTTTGAACACCTAGCAAGCGTTTATATAAACAGGAGTCGGTGGCATGTCTACCTCGCAGACAAGGCACACAAGCTAGCTTTCATCTAGCTGTCTTGTAAACCCTTGCTGGCTATCCTGGTAGCAAGAAGCTCAGTACAGACTGCAAAATCCAAAGAGCAAGATAAATTAGCCCGCATGGAGCTGCGTTTTCTCTTGAACCCATCAACAAGGCCTTCTAGGACCTCCAGACTGTCTTTCCTGGTGAGCTTCCATAGTTCAGACTCATTCATATATCTTGCCCTATACTGAAAACAGGAGGCTTGCAGACCCGATGCGACTTTCGTGCAGACTTACTCTTAATTCTCTTGGAATCCCTGCTAGCCAACCAGACTGCTTTTCTAATTTCAATGCATTTTATAAAAGTCTTTGTAGTTTGCAGCTTCATTCGGGTGGGTCAGAATCTTCTACTGGTCTGCCTGCAATTCTGCTGGAATCTTACAAGGAAATTGAAACCAGACTTGAAAAAAGTATTTCAACTACCAATTAAACATCGTGAATAGATAGGTTAATCTCAACGGACCTCAAAGTTGACAAAGTCATTGTTTAATGTGTTTAGATATAAAGATAAAAGAAATTTGATAACAGCCATAAGGTAGTTCCAAGAATATCGTTACCATGAAATAATTACATCCCAACAGGATTAGAGGTAATCAGCCACACTGTGTCTCAGTACACCTCGGGGGGTGATTATCTTACCATAACAACACCACCCATTGTGTTTCATTGCTTAAATGTGTTCTGATAAAATAACATAGCTTTAAAGTTTGTGTAGCTGTTTGTGCCAGCTGAGGAGCAAGAAAATTATCGTCACAGTATATTTTCTTTTCCCAGTAACTTTGTAGTTTAAAAAATTTAAATCCCATTGGAAATTTACAAACATATTCATTACAAAAATATGTTCAGCATTTAGATTGCAACATAAATAATCAGAATTAGGACATTCAAATTTATCTTGGCAGGCTGTACTTTTTTCACGCTGCTGTGACTTTAATTTGTGTCACCATTTTAATGTTATTTAAATATGGAATTTTACTTAATGCGTTTATGAATCACTAGAATGAAAGAAAATAAAGAAGTGTTTCATAGAAGATTATGAGCCACACAGATGATTATTTATTTACTTAAATGACCAAAAAATAAAGTAATAAATCTTAGTCTCTCAAATAAATGAAACTATTATGCCTGATTTAATGTATTTATTTATACTAATAAAAAATAATATCTCCACAGGTATTACTTTGCTATTATTTGTTATGTGCTGTCAGCGTGTTAGGTAAATATAAAATCAAATAAAAATGTATGACATAAACAAGAGCTCCACTGCGCTACTCTATATAGCGTAGTAGTATGGCACCATATGGATTCTACTGTTTTCTTAAATCTGTGCCTGGCAGTTGACAGTATAGGTCAGCTTTGGGAGCGGAACACTACAAGCACCACGCTGGGCTGCTGAGCTGCCAAGCCCAGTACCCCACATACAGTAATCATAGGTAAGCGATACCGTCTATCACTTATTTATCATTACAGACAGATCTAGCGGTGACAGTTTACTTGTTCTGCAGATATTCATGTGATTCGCATGATCAAACCAAATTGTCCCAATTCCTTTATTACTTGAATAAAACTTAGGGGTCCAACTTGGGGGTTGGACTAGATGGTGGGGGTTGGACTAAATGATCTCCAGAGGTCCCTTCCAAGCCTGACCATTCTGTGATTCTGTGAATATAACATTGGCACTTAGGTTAGCAATCCAAACTTAAGGAAAAACCAACTTATTCTGAGCACATGAGAAGCCTTGGAACTGTAGAGGCACGCCGAGCGCAAATAATAAATTACAAATGAAGAGAGATTTATCAAGAGCAGCTACTACTCAGAGAAAGATCATGTTTTGGTCTTCTTGACCTTTCTAAAGACTGGCTTTCTGGCTTATTACTAGGAACTTTAAAGACTATTATAAATGGTTGACTCAGCTATTCTAGAAATGAATTATGCAGACTATAAAGGGAACTTAACTGACCTCATATACTACCATCTTTTGAATTACTATTTTGCTTTTAATTAAAAGTCAAAGGGAAATTAAAATGGTTATCTTTATGACTGCTTCAAGGAATTTTAAACCCATAACTGAAAAAAATATAAAAATTTGCATTTTTATAGCACATTACTCAAGAATCCCAGAAAACAGCTAATGTATGGGATCCCCATTTCACAGATAAGAAAACTGAGGATGGAGACAATAAAGAAAAAGTCCACCCAGAAAACTTACTGCCTCTTATAAACATCAACTTCTTCCGCTAATGCATCTCGAGACTATGTTCCATTAGTAATGACTACACTGTGTCATTTTTACACTAATTTCCACTAGTAGAACTTGTCCTTCAAGAACAACTAATATTTCAATGTTCAGTAAGCCAAACTGCGAATAAATAATGAAACCATCCTCCTCCCACATGGCACTATCTTCTTTCATAGGACCCCTCTGAATTCATCTATTTTCTGTTCATAGGGAGAACATCTAAATGAAGGTGCTAATGCTGTACGTTTGAAGATAATCAAAGCTGAAATCAAAGAACAAAATGTCTTACTGTGAAGGCATCTTTCAGTTTCTTCTGTGCCATTTCTCAGACAAAGAAATAAAAGCCTCTGCACTATCAATAGGGCTTTGTTTTAACTCTGCATCAGAGAGATTTGTAAATCTACTGTCATAACTGCTCCAAAAATTCTTCTACAGTTAGCCAAAATCAATGATTGTATTCGAGGTTTCCAAAGGATTATAATTGGTTTTAATTCTGAAAACTATTTATTTTGAGGGACAATCACTGCTATTTAAATCTCTCAGTGGAACTAGCATATATGCATGAAACGAAGAAAACATTTTGCTTTACCTGTTTGGTTTTTTCTAATACCGGTAACAGCATCAGCATTTGAAATCAACAGCTATTTTGGGCTTTGTATGCTTTTCATCAAATTGCAGTCAGTAGAAATACTTTCCCTAGTACTCTTCAAAACTCTGATATACGTGTCATAAAAATCTATTCAGAATTCAATATCCACATTAGTAGTAGTGCCGTTTGGGAATATATCATTCCGACAAGGACTCAAAACACTTACATAAAGGGTGACTGGACGAGAAAGATTTCCTTTCTAGTTAGGCACAACAGGACAGATCTTAGTCTGCTTCATATCTCTTGCAAGAGGCACAATCGGAAAAAAAAATCAAGCAAATGAAAGAAAGAAACAAACAAAAAGTTAATGTAGTTATCTACTTCGAAATCCCTCACAGTGGCTGGAAATCCTGGGTGCCCAAGGCCAAAACGGGTGGTTGGGAGGGTTCAGAGCCCCAATCATTTCTGGGTTCCACAAATTCTTCGAGAGCCACACCACCAGGTCAGAAATTGAGGATGAACTAAAGCAGATATCAGAGGGTCAAAATCCTACCCTCTGCTGGTTTAGGGAACCATGATGCATAAGCTTCTTCATGAACCAGACAACATCTGTCTCACACTGACTGTGGTCTGTTCTCTCACTGCTCCTACTGGAGTATTCTACTATTGTTATTACTGTATATTCAGTGTATTACACTGATCCTTCTTTGTTTTAACAATATTTCTCACCTTTGAGCCTCCCTATCAACAACAACAGTTTTAAAAAGTCCCTTAGCAGACAGAAGGAACTGGCAGGAGGGATTCTTACAACTCTGCTGGCACCATATTTCACTTTGCAGAACCAGGCTCAAGCCTCTCCTCTTTCCATGCCAGAGGTGCATAAGTTTCTCTGTTACTCTTTTAACTCATCTGCTTGCCCATCCTAGCTTCTGATCTCCCTCAAATTGTCTACATTTCCTTCTTTATTCTTTTCCTCAAGCCATCACTATGCAGTAGTCCCTCCCCTCAATATAAACCTGTGAGAGTGTCATTTTCACTAGCCCCATTGCTTCTCAGTTGATCATTTTTCTTTCTAAATTCTTTGAACTTCTCGTCTACAGCAGCTGATCAGAGTTGTTCCTTTTCAGTCTCAAACTAGACCCAGTTCAATCTGGCTTTTAACTACCATTAACTTAGTCTTAATGTAGTCTCTTGACTCATCAAGTTTGAACCTGGACTGTTTCAAACTCGAATCAGTTTCCATTCTTCTGCTGCTTCATTTGTGAGTGACTCCCTCCTGCAACCAGCCTTTCACTTGAATTTTTGTCTTCCTTTGATTACCCTGTGATGCTGTCACCTCCCAATTTCCATTCCTTCTTCATCTGCACTTTTTTAATGAGCCTTCCTATCCCTCTTCCAACTTCCTATGTGGTTCCACAAAGTTGCATCCATTGTCACCATTTGTGCTCCCAGCTCACTATTTGGATGATGCCATCAAAAATCCAAACTTAGTAATCGCCTTCAGGCTAATGTTTCACAGAACTACTTCTCTACTTAGATCGGTCTTCCTAGGCACTCTCTCTGGCATTCTTTACATGCCAAGCAGTCAGCCAAAGGCCAAGAAGTTTTCAAATCAGTCCCATAGTATCCTTACTTCCAATACAGATACAAGCAGCATCCCCACAGGCTCATCACGTGTGCATCATCTTTGACTCAAACCTTACTCTGACTTCTCACATCCAGGCTGATTCCAGGAGGTCCTTTCTCTTATCTGAAGGCTTTCTTGTGCATCCACATGATCAGGCTTTCATCTTGGATCCTAGCTGCTGAATAAAATAAGATGGTGCTCTGGACCAGTATAACTCTTCACATCACCATTGTGTGAAGACGAGAAGCATCAGCTTCAGACAGTACTCTTAGTGGAGGAGAGATACACAGTTCTTTAAGGTATATATTTTGTTTTTATATAATAGAACTTTTCAGATCAACAGATGCCCCAGACACCCCAACATTTTCTCTGCTGAGATATCCAAAAGCTGCATCTTGTTACCAGAACTTTATTTTAGTGTTTTATCTCTTGCTAGATATTTCTTCATATGATGTGAAAAAAAATGAAGCTTGAAGAGTGAAAACACACAGACTCCCTAAACTCAAAAGCTTCCCAAAAGATTCCACAACTGTAAACAGAAATAGTGGATACTTTTTTTTCTCCTCATTTGATCCAGCATGAGTCTCTTTCCAGTGCTCGCTGCTTATACTTTTCCTCTCAAAATAACAAAACTTGTTTTGGAGGAAAGAAGCACTTAGAACTGCTGTTAACATTTCCTCAGTATTCTAATGAACTTAATAAGCTCCCATGATGCTTCTTACAATGTAGAGAAACCTTCAAAAATATTAAAGTGACTGTGTTTACTCCAGCAGTAAGGAGCATTTCGGATGACTGGTGCGATACATCAATATTACACGTGTTCTCTTAGTACTGGAAAGGAACTCACAAGAGGAAACAATTATTCACTTTGAAGCTTTTTAACATTTTTGAACGTGACTCAATTACAATAGTTTGCCTGTACATTTATGTTTTGTTTCACCTGAAATATCACCTGATTTATGATGAAACCATATTTTCTCACCCAGTTCTAATTTAATTTATACTGCACTTAGAATTTCTCTATAATTTAGTGGAAGTTGCAGTTTGACACTGTTTCTCTGACACCTAAACTAGTTCCACAAGCAAACAAAATCCCCTGACGCTGCCAGGAGTTTTGAGATAAAGAACTTTTATGAGTATTTTTCCTACAAAGGATGTGTCTAGACCCTTAAAAAAAGAAAAGTAAAGTTAAAAAAAATTTACATGAATTATTAAAGTACAAGCATAAATATCCACATATCCTATTTTCAAAACTATCCTTAATTATATATCATGTGATATACACAATTTCATGATATATGCATCAATAATTCCATCTCTTAAATACTAATTACATATATAACATTACATATTATGTATGTATTATATTCTTTACATATAATTGTCTGGAGTATTCTTAGCATTACGTAAGTAATTATTTGAGGCAAGGTTTCACCTGAAGTTACCTTGTTCTCACTATCAGAGCTTGGCAAGGCTCAGTCCCTGCTCACTCCCAGTTCTGCCAGTGCCTTGCAGGTTGATTTAATCAGGAAATCACCTCAGTCCTGCAATCTTCTCCTTCCCATCTATAAAAGGCAAATTCAGTATAGTCCTCTCTGTAAGGTGTTTTGAAATCATAGAATGGTTTAGTTTGGAAGGGACCTTGAAGATCATCTAATTCCAACCCCCCTGCCACGGGCAGGGACACCTCCCACCAGCCCAGGTTGCTCCAAGCCCCATCCAACCTGGCCTTGAACACCTCCAGGGATGGGGCAGCCACAGCTTCTCTGGGCAACCTGGGCCAGTGCCTCAACACCCTCACAGTGAAAATTTTTTTTCTAATATCTAATCTAAATCTCCCTTCTTCCAGTGTGAAGCCATTGCCCCTTGTCCTATCACTACATGCCCTTGTAAAAAGTCCCTCTCCAGCCCTCTTGCAGTCCCCCATCAGACACTGGAAGGCCGCTATAAGGTCTTCCCGGAGCCTTCTCTTCTCCAGGCTGAACAACCCCAACTCTCTCAGCCTGTCCTCATAGCAGAGGTGTTCCAGCCCTCTGATCACCTTTGTGATGCAAGTGAATTTTTCACATATCAATCTTGTTATTAATTGAATGTCTGAACAGTAAGGCTAACTGAATTTGCATAAATAGCTGTTTGTTGAATTTAACTGAGTCAGAATCAAACACCCATCTCACTTACACTTTTAAATAACTTTTAGAGAGGTAAATTATTTTAAGGCTGAATTTTTCAAGTTAATAAGTAGATCATGTTGCTAATATGAATTAGTATAAACTGCCTGATTCCCCCAAATATGCAGCAATGATAAGAGAAATTAAAAAGATTAAACAAGCACATTAACAGTAACAAGAGACTTCAATTTACACACTAATTGGGACAGGGGTGGAAAGAAGAAAACATTAAAGGGAAGAGTTTGTAGACTGATTTCTTACTAGCAAGGAATCCTAAATAAAGCTATAGCATGGAAAGGCTGGAAAAGGGCACCTATAACATGATCACGTGCCCCTCAATACCACAGGGTAACCTGCGGACCCCTTCTGCGTTGGTTGTGAGCAAATGGAGCGAGCACATGGAGTGGTCCACAGGTTGCTGTAGTTTTGCTCGTCATTAGGAGATCTAACACAAGAAATGGTGCACGATGCTGGCTCCAGACTCAACAGGGCTTCTGGAAATCAGTGCAAACCTCCTTATTCTTAGGGATGAGAGCTGTAACAGGAACAACTGAACAGGAGGCCATCAGCAAGGCTACCATTACTCTTGTCGGTCCCAACCACCAGCGAAATTTAAGGAACTACTTTTATCCCCTCCACATACACTATTTGCTCTCCTGTATTTTTGATGGTATAGTAATGCTAGCACTTGCTTTTGAGACACCTCTACACAAACATATAAAATTACCAGATTTAATAAACCTTCAGGAACAATTAAGCTTCGTGAGGAAATGTCCCATGTCACACATCCTACAACTATAGGGATACATCATCTGTAGTGTAATCACACCAGATGGATCTTACGCTAGCTTTCCACAAGCAGGGACTGATGTTTCCCACTATGGCCTTGTGTACTGGAAATTAATAACAATTAACTGGAAAGTAAACATAATTAATTAGTTAATAGCCTATTTGGTGATAAATTTACTGATAGCTCAACTGTAAATATAATTCCTTCCATTTGTACTAAAAAAGCATTGTTATTCACATACAACATACTAACTGCATCCCATGGCCAAATCACCTGTAATACAGGATTATAATCTGAAACCTTAAAATTCTACCAGACCATTCTTTTATAACATGCAAAAAAAGGAGGATAAAAAAGAATAAAAGAAGGGGGGGAAGAGAAATAGAAAAGACAACAGGCTGGAGGACCAAGGGCACTGACTTAGTCAAATTCTTATTCACACGGTCCATCAAAATGGAAATGCTAAACCTGAAAAGGGCCTGCTTTGCCCACCTCACAAGTATCATATGACTAGGAAAAAAGATAATTTGGGAAGTGGAAATCTGTTTTGAAAATATATACTCAGATGTTCTTCATTTGCTAAACTGGATCTAATCCTCTAAAGTATTTCTTCTGAAATTAACTAAAATGTCAGTCCTTTCTAACTGCAGAATTTGATACTATTTTCTGTGCTTCAATTTCTAAAACTCTTAAAGAAAGAGGTTATAGATCAACAAAAAAAATCAAAGCCAGAATGTTTTTATACTTCCATCTGCTTCTACCACACTCCCCTTTTATGGAAAATCACTTTCATCTCATCTTCTTTCTTTATTTTTACTGTCTATTTACTGCTGCAAAACAAACTGGGCGGGGGAGAGGGGTGGGGAAGATTCCACAAAATTCTTATTTAGGAAAAGTGCCTGAAGCACCAGAGAACCACGCTTGAGAACTCACATGAAGGATGAGTGTGCATTTAGGTCACTGAACCTGCAGCTAGGGAGATGAGACAGCAGCTCCAGTTTCCTTTCTGACCTTGGACAAATCACTCACTTGTCCGAATACTTCAGTTTCTCTCATTCATAAAAAGAGGATTATAATATTTCATTAAGTACAGCTTCTTATACATCTGCCGTTTTAATCTCAAAGAATTTGCAACCCAAAATGACTAAGTCTTGGTATAAGCTTATACAGCATCCAGCAGAGTCCAGGCTCATCCTCAGCCTAGGTCTCTAGTTATTACCGCACTACAACAACGGTTCTTAAGAACTGCAGGAACAAAAGGTTTGTCATGCCTCAAAATAACATAATGGAAAGTGCTCAAGAACACAAAGATCATCTTTCACAAAACTATGATAACACACGTCACGCACATGTGGGCGCACACACAACACGCGAAGGTGTAACAGGATCTGCCCAGGAATTCAAGCAAAGAGGATAAGAAATTTTAACTGTTATTAACTAACTATCAGTACACCTTTAGGGAGCTGAAAGAAGTCAGGTATAAGTTGATGAGGAACAACAGCTAATGTGGAACCTCGAAAAACAGATTAGAGAAAATTCTACACCTACATTAAAACCCCTTTGGCTCCAGGGAATAGATGCTAAAAGCACAAATCCTAGCACGGTTTCATTAAGAATATGGAGACAGATTTTTAAATGGAAAAGAGAATTGTCAAGATATGTTGTACAATTTCCCTCTTTAAAGGAATTTCAGCAGAAGGATCCTTATTTTTCTCATATTGACAAACCTGAACTGCCACATTTTTATACAAAGCATGTATAGAAATAGAGAAGGCATAACACAGGGAAAACAAGTTATTCACTGAATTGAGTAGCCTAGGGATTTAGTAGAGAAATAAGGCTGATATTCTTTAAGAAGAAATAAAGAAGCAAACTCTTTGAGGCATAAAGAAGTTCTAAACAGAGTAGAGAAGGAAAATGCTACAAAGGATATGTGACCTCCTATGACATATATAACAAATGACCAAGCAACTTGGACTAAGAAAGACCACGGCAGTAAGGGGTTTAAGACAGGATATCACTTTTTTCCAGCAAGACTATAAAAATGTATGATAAAAAAAATCAAATGTCCTTCAATGGGAACAAGCAGTAAACATTATGAATTTTTAAAATGTATTTGAAGGATGAAAATCCTGCATGAGAACAGAGAGAGAAGAATGGCTAATTAAAACTAGCAAGCAAATGCAGTTTCTCTAGGCTGTTTCCTCAGCTTCGTTTCAGACACCCTACGTTCCTCTATCTAGTACAGCAGGCAGGTTGGTTGGCATCATCAAGTCGCAGTGTTCTTTAAACTGGTAACACAGAGTGCATTTATATCAGACTTCGGTGTTTACACACTGCAGTCTTCCATTACAAATCAGCTGAAAAATACCATTCCGTTATGCTATACACATACCAGTCTTCCCTCTAATCTCTGCAACACATACAGTAGCTTTCCATGAGTTACTGAAGTTTAATTTTCTGTTTGTTGCCAAACACCAATCATCTAGTTTTAAAAAATTTTCCCACTGAATTTTTCTATGAACTAATTATTTTGTACCTAGTGAAGACAGAAACAGCCAGTATGGGTAAGCTTGCAGAAATATTTTCCAACACAGTAGGAAATTTTTCATTCCCACATAATTGTTCAGAAACCCACCAAAATTATAAAAATTTGAGATTCCTCTAAATGGGAGATGTTTACCAATCTCCAATTTCAGAGTAAAAAAAAAAGAAGAAAATCTAAAATCCTAGCTTGAGTGTTTCTTTCTTTTTCTAAAGGAAGGAATTCAATGAGATAGCATGTCCCACTATTCAGCTGGGTTGAACATCATAAATGTCCTTCTAATATTTATATAAGTTCACCATTTTAATGTCCCAAGTATATGAATTTTGGAGACTGAGTACTTGAGCTTCTGAATTTGAACCTATCATCAAAGAATTCAATTAGGAAAAAAAAGAACTGTTATTGTCGCTTCTGGGCAATCACTCTGGATTTAGTTCCCTGCATTCACCAGGCCACAAATGACTACCTAAAATTGCTTAAGTTTGATCATAATAAAAAATAAAAATCTTTCTTTTCTGGTTCCATTAAGCAATCTCAGTTTTGCAGGATGTAACAGTGAAGTTTGCACATTAAGTTCCTAGAAGCTCAATTTTCTTTTAGAAGGGTGGGGGCGGGGGGGGAGAGGAGGAAAGCGGTTTTCCCTTGGAAAAGAAATAACCAAATGAGGGCACCATGTCAAAATGTATACGACAAAATGTAATTTTTTTGTGGCTTGACGACAGGAAGAAGCGAGGTCAAAGATGCTATTAAAGAAAAAGAGGATCTATCTTAGTCCATTTAAATAATAACGCACGATTGCCTCACATGGTATATTTCCTACTGCCTCATTCAAAAGAGTTTGAAGTAATGAGATTTTCACAGTTATCTTTCGAAGAATATTCAGTAAGCTAATGGCTGAATCCAGACCTAAGTGAAGGTCCTACAAAGTGCTACATGCTCCCTGAAATAAAAGGGAACTGGGAAATCCAAGACTTCACAGAATTAGCCCTTTATACCACATTCCCAATTAAAAGTGAAGGAACCCCAAAAGAGTGGCATAGTGGGAGAATGTAAAACTAATACAATTAATTAATGTTAATTTACATTTTTCTCTGGAGATGTAGGTATGCCATGAAAGCAAACCACCTTAAGTACTACATACAAAGAAAACAGGTTTGGGATGGCTAGGGAAGAGTTGCGCGAGATCAGAGAAAAAGGCAAAGAAAAGGTCACGCTTCAACACATCCATGTTTAATAAATGTTTGGAGAAGCTGAGGTTGAAAACGGTGGCCTGACCAGTCTGAGGCCAGCAGAATTATGAACACGGTGTGGGAAGTCCAGCACACCAGTAAGAACTCCAGGCTGTCTTCTGGCACAATTCACTGCTGTGCCGAGAAGCTTTAATCCCAGCTCAATTCAAGAGGAAATAGAATCTCTCAGAAGCTTACAGGACAGATAACTGGAAGTCTTTTATTTGTTGAAAAAAGGAGGAGGAAATCCGGCACATTTGCAATTTTTGCATGTTACTGGAATATTCAAATATGACCTAAAAAAAATTGTATCTGACCCAGAGGAAGGTCTTTACATTGGCTTCATAATTACTGATACTTGTAGTTAAGCATATTTTGCATTTTCTATTCAAGATCCAGTTTTTCCTTGCAGATAAATCTCTCTCAGCATAACAACTGAAATTTTCCAAATAGGACATTCCATTTTGGATGTTTGTTGATGTTTTTTGTCTTGAGTAAAGCAGCTGAGCCATTTTTTTGGAATGAAGAAGAAATATGCTTTCTGCATGTTAACATTTGGGACAGTCTTATCTAATACTTTCATGCTCAGAAGCAGATACCTGAATTTTTAGCAGAGGGACAAAGCACACAGAAGGAAAATCCTGTTGCCATCACATCAAACTATTCATATCTGGCCATATTTTCAGGCTCTGAAAATATTTGCTCAGTTAGAAACCAACGAGGATTTCATAGCTAATTTCTCAGGTCTATGCCTTATATCCTCACAGCTCCTTCAGTCTGAGTGGACTTTGCATGTGTCTGATCCACAGAGTATCTTGACCACTTGAGCAAACCCTGAGGCATCTCAACGCAATAAGAGCTCAGTGTTCCTTTGAGAAGACAAATACTCGAGGACTGCACAGTTGGATGGAAAGTCGTCAGTTCGCCTCTTCTCTACAATTCGTGTTTCCACCCTGTCCAGGGGAAAAAAGGTCAAAGACATCCTGGACTGGGATGCAGAGGAGTGGAATCATGTATATATATGTCTTACATGTATGCATATATATAATGTTTTGCATACATATTTTATATGTACTTTACACACACACATAGATATACATAAATACCTTTGAGAATCCTATTACAAAAAACTATGTCAAAAGAAATCGTTAGTGTTGTAAAAATCAAGTACTCCAAAAATAAAAATGGCAAAGTGAGAACTGGACATAGAAGCTTAGTTGGGTCCCTTAGACATACAGCTTCTGGTACGACTTCTATGTACATGATCAAACTAAATTTTAAAGACAGGAGTTCCACCTCATCCAGAAGATAAGGGTGTGAATTCAGGTGTAGACACTCAGCGTCTGATTTGCAGACAAGCTGGACACTTGATCAGGTCAACAGAAAATGCAGTTTGAACATCTGACATGCTACAGAAGACGCACTGCTTCGCAAAACTAGATCCTAGTCATTTCAACCTGGATTTCCAATATTAGCAATCACTTTTAATCTGTGCCCTAGTTCATATTCACACAGGAGCCAACACTGCCTCACCTTGCAGGGGTGCCACGCTAATTAAGTCACAAACAATTGCAGATCAGCAAGACACGACACTGAAAGCACCACACAAAAGCACTAGGAGACTATTTTTTTTTCTTTGTTGATGCAAGGTTTCAGCAGCACTCAGTAAATAACAGAAGAACAATGACTAGAAGAAATACTGACAGGCTACTTATTCCGTAGGAACTCTACGCTGAGCAAAGCAAAGGTCATCTGGAACAAAGGAAGGGGTGATTTAAAGTTTCATAGGTGACTTTGAGACTTTGATCCTGAGACTTCTAAGTGCTTGACTTGCTTGACTTTTTACTCCAAGCTTTTCTTTTCTTTTTTTTTTCTTTTTAATATTAGTATATGTTCAGGCAAGGTCAGTTGTATGTAAATTAGACTAATTTAATGTTACTGGGTGGAATTCAGACTAGAAGTTAGAAAATCCCCTACAACACAGGTGAAATTTAAAAGGTTCCTGGTTGTAATTAAAGGTACGCTAAATTGATATAGAAGCAAATCTGTCTGGAGGGAACATAACGACTGCCCTTGTAATGAGTCAATCCAGGCAGAGAAATGCTCAAACCCATAACATTAAAGTCACCTGCTCACATAGGCAAAAAACGTGTGAAAGGCAGCAACATATGATATATGTATTTACCATCTCCATTTTCTTGGTTATCTCTAGGCTTTCAGCAAACAGGGGCCTAAATATCACCATCACTCAGAAATTATCAGAACGGTTACCACTCCTTCTAGAAACGAAGAGTAAACATACAGAATCTATCGTTCAGGATGAAAAAATCTGTGGAAAAGGTGTGATGTCCCCTTGGTGGGCATCTCCTGGCACACACAAAGAAAGTCTGCAGAGTATGTCCAGCTGAAGAATACACAGCAGCTGCCACCCGAAGCACAGAACTCAAATGGATTCAGACATCTCGCAGGGTTTGCGGATAACCTGAGCATTGAATTTCTCGAGGACAGACTTCAGCTCTCCCGACATCCCATTTTAGGTGCCAAATTCATCTTTCTGGGGCTGCCTGGGTTAGCAGTCTGTTCATAATACAGACTAATGATAACACGGATGAATCTTCCCTGTTCTGCTAGATATCAATAGGAGGGAGGAAATTCCCGTATTTGTAGTAGCAGGCACCTGCCCCTTCTCAGATTCTCAAACAGACCCTCGACCGCATCTCTCTTAGCTACCTGCCCGAAGCTGTTTCTGTTTGACATAGGATCCCAGAACCCCTCTGATACAGGTCTCTAAATCATATCCCCTTGGCTGATAATTGCTGCTGCAGCCTGCCAGACCTGACTCCAACAGAGTTTTTTCTTGTGGAAGATGAGACGCGCTACTAAAAGGCCGTGATGCAGAAAACAAATTCTTCAAAACAAAGTATGATTTATTTTGTCAAAAGGTATACAGCACTCAGACAAATGGACTTACAATAGCAAAGACCAAGGCATGCACTGTTACCCCTTGGCATCACCTTCAGCCTCCAGGTAGATGTGATTTAACCTTGATGTCCACTGCTCGCTCGGGTACCTCGTTACGGCTGCCCCAGCCCCTGGCTCTCAATCAACCTCGAGCAGCCTGTGGCAGCCGCCCATTCCTCTCTCTGCCAGGTTACAGCAGTCCACTCTTCTACCAGATCAGCGTCTTCTGATCTCCTCCTGCTCTTTTTAGCAAGACAGCCCTGCTGCTACTATTAAGACGTTGCAGCTTGTGGATATAAATATGACTGCTCTGTTCAAGTATTTCTAGAATGCCCCTTTTTAGTCCCTTATTTTACATTTCTTGCCTGGTTTTTTTTCTTTCTCTCTGTTCCCCTATCTCCCTTGTACATATTTCACTTCACATGATGGAACTCACTCCAAAGAGCCAGACAGACACTATAATCATGCAAAATAATTCAGAGATAGAGGAATGGATGGGCAGAGAGAGAAGACCTTGGATGCATGCCTGCTCCCAGGCAAGCGACGCAAGCAAATCCCGGTATCCATACAGCCCCTGCATTCAGACCAGCCCTATTTCCATCCCTCCTGCTCCCATAACTGGAAGCTATGAACTTTATTGCCCACCCTGAGCTCTCTTCTTCTCCCTTTCCCCCGAGGATACAGAATTCCTCTCAGAAACGAGATTAAAATGTATCTTTTAAGAGAAGACATCAATCTTATCCTTTCCCTGTGGTGTTCACCCTACTGCAACTTCCCATAGGAACCCTGTGAAAGTGCCATTCTCTCTACCGTAGAAACCTGTAACTGTATTGTAAATGTTCAACAGAGAGATGAAAAAGGAAAGTAACAAAAACCCGAGACACACAGCAGTGTTCAAGAGCCACCGGTCATGAAATGACGTGCCTAAAGATCATCAAAGGAATTACTTTAATAGTTTTGAACAGCACCTTGTCTACACTTTGCTTTTCAGATTCAGCATTTAGTGATGTTTTCTCCTATGTTAGCCAAGTCTTGTCTTACAAAGTAATTTTCACTTTCTCAAAACCCAGAGGAGCGGAGTTAGCATAGACTAAAAGAAATACCATAGCATTTTTCTGCCTTTCTCAAATGTTGGGGATGTGAAAGTCCAGAGAACGAGCTGCAAACAGCAGATAGCATAGTAGGTGGGGAAAAAGCAGGGAGGAGGGAGTGACTCGATGAACTGATTGAACAGGACAGTACACTTAGATGAAATTAATTTTCAGTGTTGAAATTATGTTGCAGTAGTGACGGTCAGAAGAAAATATTGATAGCAATAAAACGAATTTCTAAAGAAACCGGCACTGCATCAGAAGACAGCACGTTGACACTATTTATGTTAATTTCTCCAGGTTTCATCCCCATCTGCATTATTGTTGACACCTCGTGTAGCCAAGCAAATAACTCTCAAAGAGCCAGGGAGCGCAAGTAAATGATTGCAGCTGCCATTAGACTCCTATATATTGTCGTAAGCAAACTTATCAACTCATTATGACCTTGATCTAACAACCCCAGTAGTCAGCTCAAAGGCTCATCGAGTAGTACATTTTTAAATGTTATTTCACAGAGAATGTTTATAGAAAGTTACATTTCTCTCACCAGTTTTCAATTATAACAAGCAAGACTATGGCAGAGGAGAGCGGGAAAATAAACATGAGAACACAGAAGGAAATCAGAGGCAAGGGAATCAAAAGCAATAAGGAAACCTCTTTCACTAGTCAGGTGGGTTTTCAAAACTATTTACCAGGTCACAGGTAGTAAGGGACACTTACTTGGGTCACCTTAGCATTATGTTAGTACGCGTCCTTTCCAATTTCATCACCGCAGAACCTGACTCTCCAAGCGTACCCTCACGCATGTAAATAACTTTAAATAAATTACAGCAAAGTCCTGTTGGCTTGTAATTCAGTCACTCCAACGAATCTTCTCGCAGGGGCTCTTTCCAGTGGGAAAGATGATATGCTGAATCATAAACTCTCATTTATTCAAAGCAACGAAGGCCAGATTTGGGCAACTGAAGTCAACAGAAAAATTCCCACCAACTTCAATGGACCTTGAATCCTACGCGAAGTTCTCAACAGCAGTTTGCCTTGGCCTGAGTTCAGCTGTTGCCCCTCTCCTTCAGGTGCAGTTGCCATTTGGTCAAATTAACTGTTGTCAGATTCAGGAGATAGATGGGATTTTGGATCTGGCTGTGTGGCTGCCCCTGTTACATTTTCATTTTATACACCTTCCGCTCCTTTTTTAATTTGAAAATGACTTTGTTATACTTAAATTGCTTCCAAAGGCAGCCTGTCCAGGCCAGCAGATGCACTAATGAGGGTTCTTTATCTTTAAAATGTGCAAAGGGTAATTTTCTTGTTTCATTTAATTTTAGAAAGATTTTAGTCCGTTATTTTTCAGTTCACATTTAATCCCAGAATGAAGGGACAGAAACGTAAGATTCTTTGTTGTAATCTTTAATGGATTAGTGGTATTGATCAAAGAGCTTTGGGTGTTGATGTGAATTTGTCACTTAATCTTATAGGCATGTTTATCTATTTACCAAGAAATCAGAGTGTCAAGCTAGCAGTGGTACGAGGCCAAGGGCTAGTACATCTGCTTCCATAGCTGGATACACTTATTAAGGAAAGGAAATAAATGGTCAAATTATATATCATTGTGTATTAGTGTGGGGATTGCTTTTCTTTTTCTAACTCAGAATTTCCCTTAACTTCATCTAAACAGAGCAGTTTCATCAGGGATGGAGCAATGCAAGACAACATTCTGTATTAAATTAGGTAGTAACCTGTGCAGTGCATGTTAATGGGAAGAAAAGCTGCATCGCTGGGATTTCTTTCTTTTTTAATTAGATACAATCAGTTTGACAAAAGGACATTGAGTGGTCTTGATTTTCATTTCAGAGAGATGTGATCATACTTACAATATGTTTGTTAGGCAATTTTAAAAAATGCCATATTAGATTATTAAATTAACTCTTCACGTATATCATATTGGTAAATTAAATCTGAAGTGACCTTGAAGAAATAAAAGTTTCAAATTTTAAAAAGGATAAGTTTTTGAAGGGAAAATAAGATTCTCTGGAAATTCACAATGTGTTTACTGTGTGTACAAAATTTCAGCTCTTCTCACTCACTCCCAAGCCCTTTATTGAGAAAGGATTCTGGGATCTCGACCATTCACAGGAGGAAAAGATAACTGAAAAAAAAAAATATGTCAGTTGAAATACAATGCAAAGCCACTGTGATTACAACCTGGCAGTGGTTCAGGAAGAGTGGGGAAAATAAAAAGGAGCTAAGATAGGGCTACTGTATCGGCATTGTAAAAGAAGGTAGAGAACAGGGATTCTCAAAACGTTTGGTCCAGAGTTTCCCTTTGGTCCAAAACTGTTCCGTTAAACACTTAAGCTGGCCTTTTGCCTGCCACCAGGATCTGAAATGACCCGTGAAGTAGGGTGCTAGCCCTGCTCAGGCATGGGGAAAGGACGGCTGACTGGCAGAGCGGATCAGAAAGGCAAAGGGGATCACAAGACATGTTTGGACATTGTGCGAGGTGGAAGAGGACTTGTCCCAGCCCTGGTGGGGTTGAGGAGGAGGTGGTGAGAGCTTGCCCAGAAGGCTGGGGCGGCAAAGTGGGCCAGCATGGCTGTCAGCTGCACAAGGGCAAAGGGCAAAGAGGACTTTGGTGCCAGGGAAAGGAGATCCGCGATGAAAAAGGAGAAGGTAAAACAGAGAAACACTTGTTTATGCACCAGGTGTTGAGAAGGTCCAACATTTCTAGTCATGTGGCAGAGACGGTGTAGTAAAAGCATCACAATACTGTGAAAACCAGTGCTGCAAAGTAAACTGGATAGCCAAATAAGCAAGAAAAGATGGAAACCACCAGTAAAGTGTAAACCACAGACTTATAATCCAACAAGATGGATAGCTATCTTCCATTAAGTGTATTTCAGAAGGCTGCAAGCTGAATTCAGACGTAGCACTGGCTTTCCATTATCAAGACTTTCATGTAATATTTGCTCCTGGAAATAAAAGTTCTTAGTATTTTGGATAAGGTATTTGAATGTAATAACGTCTGATCTCTTTGCTCTTTCTTGCTGCCTGGCTCCTAGTTCCTACCACTAACCTCCAGTCTCAGCCTGCGCTTTCTGTCAGTCCTGTTCCTTTATCTGAATCTGATACCGCTACTTATTCACAGCATCTTTCAGCTGAACTGATCTTTGCTCAGGAGATGGCACTTCTCCTGCAGACTCAGGAGGCTATAATGTTTTTTAGCACTGACACGGCTTAAATGTGTCAGCTGGGACCAATTCTGTTTCCATATGCTTGAAACTTTTCTTCTGTGAGTATAATGGTTACTCAAGCATATCTGCTCTTTTTCTACCAAGAACAATTGCAGGTATTTTAAAAGCTGTGGATGATACCTACAAAAGCCTGGCACCACTGACTGAAGAGTTTTTCTGAAGTACTGATATGAACCATTCTCAGCAGTAACCCTGTAAGAAGCACATTAACCCTGATCTTCAGGACCCACCTTCAGCTGTAGCAAAAGTGTCCCACTAAAACAGACCTCCAGTTCCTTTGGGACATCCTGAACTCAGATGTACCCTCTTCTCACTTTGGGTTAGGAAAAAAGCACTTTGTGGACTGTAAACATCTTTTTATGTCTCTGTTTGGTAGTACGAAGCAACAAGGCTTCTGTAATTTATGTTTCTGACTATCAGTGTAATGTTCCACATAGCAACACCTTTATTTTCTCTGTTTAAGATAAATTTCCGTAAAACTCTTGCTACTGGTAATGAAACAGCTCAGCAAAGTTTCTTAACGGCACATATTTCACCATTTTTTTGTCCACCTGCTCCAGGCTGGGCACAGTCTCAAGCACAGATAGAATCAGAAGACAAAGCAAGGAGGTCTATAAAGGGCATTATCACTGGAAAGAGACATGAGGATTTACAACCTATCCTTTCTGGGCCAATGCTTTAATGCAAGTAAAGGCCTACAGCTATAAACATTCTGCCAACAGTGCAATGAGGGTGACATCCACTAGAAGTTAAGCAGTTGTATTTGATAAAATTGTAATCACTGCTCATATTTTTTAACAGAATAATTCCAAATATCATGGAGAAAAAACAAACTCTTGTCATACAAGTTATTTTTCCCCTAGTTTGGACAGTGGAAGTAACAGGAGAAGGAGCAAGAACGAGGTGGAGACCAGAAGAGTCACAAAGGAACCAGCTAAAAAAAACCCTACCCCATTTCTTCTGACCTGAAAAAATAAAACCATCAAATGAACCTGCAAAATGGAAAGCCACACGTTTAGCTAGACACAGAAGCCTTCAGATGCAAATGCCATATGATTGGTGCTCACACATCCACTGCCCTCGATGCTTTACCGTTTTTTCCCTGAGCGGAGGAGATACAGGCCTGGTAACCTACAGAGCCGTCCCACCTCTGCGTAAGCAGCAGAGGTTGTTTATAAGAAATGTAAACCATTAAAAAAAAGATGCTGAGGAAACTTCAGAAATGGAGCTGTTGTCAGCAGAGATTAAATTGTATACCAACAGCATGACATTTATGCACTGCTACTTAAACTGTGACAAATGGTTGCAAACATGATAGTTTCAGGATCTTTAATCTAAATGAATGGTGCTTTTAGCCTACCTCTGACTGGAATTCATTTTGGAAATAAAGAAGCATTTCCTACTCAGTTGTGTACAGAACTACACCACCAATGATTAAAAGGGCAGGAGTCGCAGCTTTCGCAGCTCTCGACAGTACTGCGCTGTGCTGTAAGAACTGGAACAGGCTGTCTTTACATATTTATTCCTTTCTGAGTCCCAAGCAATGCCTGCAATGTAAATTAAGATTTTTCCTACCTGTCGACCTTACAGAAATTGTTTTCAAGGAGTTTTTTCTCCTCTTTCATTTTTCTTGTTATAACAACATGCATAATGTAAGCTCGTATAAGGCAGCAGAGATTACATTAAAATGTAATTTTTAAAATAACAAATATCTCAAATGGCAAGTTATTCAAAAATCATTTCCATCATTATCAGTTTAAATGTAATATTAACTACTGGAGAAAACTGATGGCATAGGTAGTTTATCCTACTTACACTAAATTTATTCCTGTATTATCCTCAGAGACTCTCAGCTGAAGGAATTAAAAGCACAATTCTTACAAACAAGTATTTACAAAGTGATTTTTTAGTGTTTATAGTCTTGTAATACAATATTTATAAAATAATCTAATTGCAAACATTCCAAGGTGTTCTTCAGCTGATAGCACAAGAGAAAAATTCACTCTTTTATCCTGCACCCCCACCTCCCTAGTCTCAATCAGTGGCTTGACCGTACCCATCGGAGATTTTGGAATTAAAAAAAAAGAAAAAAAAAGCCACCAACAACAGGAAAAGATGTTAGGTGAAAAACATTTCTTCAAAAAAGAAACAACTCATCACAATTACAAAAATGTGAATTTGGCATACAATCAGCTGACCAGCTCCTGATGTGAAATTCCTGCAGCGGTCCCCTTGCACAACTGCAAGATTCGCAGCTGGTGGGAGACCCGGGGTGGTGAACTGGGTGACGCACTAAGAAAAAAATCCCTTAAAGTTGCCACTTTAAACCCTGAAGTTTACTCCAGCTCTTTTACAGCTCCTATATTTTTAAAAAGACAATAAAAACAATCTTCCCTGTTCCGTTTTTTGAGGAAAAATACAATCTTTGTTCAGAAGAAATTCTTCTGATGAAATACTTAACTCAGAACAAGGTTAAAATAAAGTTAAAGCTGTTTTTAAGAGCAGGAACGCACTGCCATCTCGTGGAGTCTGTGCTGGGAGGCTGTGCAGATGCAGCCGGGCTGATGCTCCGGGATGAAACACGCTCCAGCCTCCCTCACCTCGGCCTCGTCACCCCGAGAACGCCGCCACGCATCATATTTCTGTGCACACAGAAAAGTAAGTTGCTGTATCTTTGGAAACGATAAGAATTTTCCTAAGGAAATATATCTGACCAAGCAAGATAAAAGACCTTTAAAAATACATCTAATGCAGGCATCAGGATGAAATTCTGGGTTACATTACCTCCAAGGCTGGCTCTATGCTGGGAGATTTGCACTTCAGCAGCCCATTAAGAAACCAGTCCCAGCACAGAGGGAGTTTTGACAGGGAAAGCTGAGCTGTCTGCTGATGTAACAGTAACGCCCGCCACCAAAAAAATGCATTACACCAGTGAAGTATGGGTTTTGTGATATGCTGGGCTCCTGCGGGCACAAGCGTGCCCACAGTCACCCCTCTGTGCGGCCCTGACCGACACAGAAACGCTGTCAGGACTCTGCAGCACGGCCCGCAGCTATTCTGTCAACCCTGCCGGGAATTGCCTAGACATAACAGAGTATCGCCCTCTCATTTTTTTTTATCAGTGTCTGTTATTTCAATATATTAGAGCTGAGATATTCGAAGCTGCCTGAGGGTTTGGAGAATTAGATTCAAAATGTTCTAGGCAGTTCTGAAAATTCCTAAGAGAGTGATTTTACAATGCTATGAGTCTGATCCTTCAATCCCGCCTTGTGTAAGGAGCGCTTACTTAGAGAAATAGTTTAAGTAGTATTGTCTTAGAGCCAAATTTTGACATTTAGCTGCTGGTCATGCCAGTAGCACATTTTTTCTCATGCTCTCCAATCTACAAGTAAACTCAGAGTGAGCAAAAGCTGCCTTCTTGCCTTTGGGCAAGGCGCACTCCTGCACGTGCACCAAGAGAAGAGAGCCCCTAATTCGGAGATGCTGTAATTGTGAGAGACGGACTCAGCACACGTAAGCGGAAAACAGGTTCCTTACATGCTATGTTGAAAGTGGGGAAGACTTTAATCATTTTGCAGAAAAATATGTCTTGGTTTGCTTGCCTGCTATTGTGCTGTGGGGGCTTTTTTTGTGAGCTGCGGACTTAAAACCCAGCAAAAGCTAACAGGCAGAGAGAGAGGAAGAATGGACCCACGCGTCGTACCAGGGCGCGTTCAGTCTTAATGAAAAGATGCAGCAGAGAGCGGGCTGCTGCAGCTCCAAACCAACCACCTGCTGAAGGGGCAGAAACCAGTTGGGAGCAGTTTCAAGGTCCCAGCCCAGACAAAGGCTATGTGGACAGAAGACAGACTGATGACTGATGTCAATCTGACCCACGGAGAGAAGGTAAAGGAAGCTTACCTCTAGTTTTAAAGCGATGCCAGGGACAAACAGGGCCTACTGAAAGTGTAGAGTTCAGGGGGGACCAGGCGCGTTAGGCTTTTTGCAGGAATTTTCAGGGAAACAAATGGATGTAAGCATCGTGCTTGTGTGCCGGTGTCCAGCAGCCCACTCAGTAACTTTTTAATCTTTCAGCCAGTTTCACCAAGTCCGGCAGAGAGGTAGCTGGCTCGAACGCCCTGTGTTCACAACACAGTTTATCAACGCAAACGCTTAGACAGCGATGATGCACTTCTCACCCCCGTCAAGAAAAAAGCCGCAGCATGAATCAAAGCTCAGTCATAACCAAGCTCCAAAACAGCACAAAACCACAGGAAACCAGACTTCAGGAGTTCTGCATTTTGTAGGACTAATAATGCTTACTCTAACGCATCTCTCGCTAGCACTAAATTTAGTGGCTGGTCTTCCTTCCAAAAGCATTCAAATTATTATATCTCAGGTGGTAAAGAGGAGATGGGGTGGAATGCTGATTTGATTTAAAAACAGGATGAGCAGTGGGATTTCATTTGGAAAGGAGCACCGAGATAGACCCATCTTTTGAAAGAAACAGCCGGGAGAAAATGAAAAACAGGTCATAGCTCACCCTGAAACCATAATGCCTGTGAAAAAGTCTGGCCTGAGTAAAGGATGGAAGTAAATATTCTCCATTCATGTCTAAAATAGTGCTTCCAGGCAATTTACTCTATACCCAGTGCACCAGAATGGGTGTTCACACCCCACAAAGTAACCTTGAACAAGGTGTAAAAAACGCTGTGCATAAGAAGCTGGCATGAGTTTCTAAAATGCCCTAAGTGTCTGATTCGATCCAGTGAAGGGTTATGAGATGAGGAAAAGCTGAGGTTTTTCCACCTCGCTCCCAGCTGGTAATTGCACTCATCATTCTTATCGTATATAGGAGACCATGGCATACTGTGTGAGGATATATTTTGTTATGCAGGGTAGAGATGAAGAACCTAGACAGTATTGGCAAAAGCTTGGCAGGGACTTCAGCATCACAAAATTCAAACTAAAAAATATGGTGAGCTCAGATCTGTATTACTCTTTATCGAATTCACTAAAGCTTGGAGGGTTCAGAGGTTCAGAGGGGTTTTGCCCATGTCTACTGCAGATTCAGCTCTCTAACACAGTCACTGGGTTTCAGTAACTCTTTTCTTCTGCCCATATCCATTAAAATTGTATCTTTAGTGCCCGCTGTTTCTCAAAATACACATGGACGAGCATCAGAGGATTTTTCTGCAACACATTTGGTAAGCTCCATAATGCTGAGATTAAAAAAAGACACTAGACCAATAAAAACAAAATCCTTATAAAGCCTTTGATGAAAACATCAAGTTAGTACATTTTCTTCAATATACTTTGGTTTTTAATATGCACTATTCCAATCACTTCTCAAAAATGATCTAAGCATATTCAGACTAATAACTTACCACATATTATCAACTGATACATATGTAAGACCACATGATTTTATTAGAAACATTTCCAGGTCTTGCAGAAAGTAAAACATGGATTCAAATAAGCCTGGTTTCAGTTCTGCAGATCAAAAGCTACCCCAGTTAGTGACACGTAGCACCAAGCCATCTGGTGACTCGCAAGAATCTTGGTCTGGTTTACGAACAAATTAACCCTGATTAATAACATGCTTGGGAAGTGGTTGGACACAGCTATTTCCCAGGAGGGCAGTATTATAATAAATCTCCTACGCCCAAATGTTATGCACAGTTTCACTACATTTTACCACTTGCAACTTTTTATTTGTAACCGGGCGTTTGCTCCCTGTCAGCACCCAAGTCCCCTCTCCTGAGCAGGTCGTGCTTTTTAGCTCCACGCAGCGAAAGTGTGCTGGAGAAATCGACTTTGTCATTTGTGCCCCTTTGAAACTGTGAATGTTGTCAACGCTGCATCTGACTGTTGCAGCTGTACCCAGAGGTCCAGTCCGGTCACCATCACACCAACTATAGTCCTTGCCTCCAAGGAGCTAATTCACAATGAATAATTTAGCTGACAAACTTAGTCTGCTTGAGAAATACCCATGAGCAGATTTCAATTTCTTCAACCTTAATCATTAGTCAAAATACACTGCAATGAAGATGGGGTGAACGAGGTTGAGGGGAAGAAAGATGAGGAAAAAAGTAAAGGGGATCATACCTGTATTTCTGGACAGCACAGCAGGACTTCAGGCTCCTGATTTCTATTCCTTATACCCAATGGATGAAATTAATTTGGGCAGAAGAGAGCGAGAAAGCCTTTCCAGACTATGAAACTAGCTTAGATCAGAACTAATGAACTAATATAAATTTCACCACTTTCATTCCAAGTACAAGATTGTCTTCTTTAATTATGTTTTTTCTATCATACAGAGGCACCAGAGTGCCTACAAGCAGAGGCGGAAAATCCTACTCGGTCCCTACCCCACATGCAGAATTCTGCAGCAGAAATCACACAGTCCATGCATCCAGGTGTGTGATGCAAGCGCAAACGCATCCTGGGCCAGCCATAAGTTGGGAACAGCTCACCCTGGCCGTGTGTCTGTCCTCTGACAAAGTGCTCCCACGTTCTGGCCGAGGACGGCCACACCTTTGCTCAGATGAAGTGTACGACCCTTAAGTGGTCTTTGTGCCCAGTGCCCTAGCTAAGAGATTTAGGGTGACTGAAAGAGGGAGGAATTATCCTTGACTGGAGATATTAGTCCACTACAGGACAGACTACAGGAAGAAACAGAGTAGGACCAAGAGGTACTGCAATACCTACCGTTAACTGCTGTGCTTCCTGAGGTAATATAATGTTTTCCAAACACATGGGATTTGTCATACTGTATGCAAGACTAACATATTCTATGATATCTTATGATATGATAACCATATTCTGTGATTCTACGATTCTGTATCTTGGGAGATATATCCTACATCTAAAGGAAGACTCTTGCTTCCTCTACAAAACACAAGCAGAGCTAAAATAAGAGCCTAATTCGGGGCTGGTTCCATGTCCACCAGAGTGACTATACACTGACTGCAACCAAGCTACTGCAGAATTACATTGATATACTTACACAAGAATATTTCCTCAAATATAAAAATACTTAATATCTGATCTATCCCTTATCAGGTGAGTTTACTGCTACAGGTTTATGGCCTTGAGGACATATATGCCACTTTTTTCTCAAGTCTAATGTCTGACCTTCCTCGAGGAAATGAAAAGGAACTGAATTGTATTTTACAGTTAACTAGTAATTGCTTTTTTTGTTCAAGTAAAATAAAACATTTCTTTGATTAAAAATGAGCATGTGGCACTTACGATATTGTGTAAGTGACTGAGAACTGATTCCCTGACTCATAACGATCATACGCAATTTTTAAGTCTGAACACTGAAACATACAGTGTCCGCCTTCCCTTTAGTCCTTCAACACAGAATAGCAATTTTGAATTAAAAAAAAAGTCTCCCCACTCCCTTCCTTCACTTCGCTTCAGCAAGTTTGGCAGCTAGATCACTGCCAGAGAAGCGAGCACGAGCCTGTGCGAGCTCTGTGCTATATTAGCAGAATTCTTTGACAGGCTTCTTTATTTTTCTACATGTGGGAGAGGGACGTTTGTTATATTTCTTATACATGTGAGGTTAACAGTGAATATCAGACACAGTGATCAGTCAGAACTAAAAACATCATTTACAAATTCACATTCTAAATGTCCCTTTCGGAAAGATGACGTTTTGAGTAAATAATTGCTCAGGATCGTCTAGAAGGAAGCTTATCAACCCAAGTACCTCCCAGGCAGGCAGCAGTTCAGTCTGCTAAGGACACAGCTCTGTATGGAGCTGCTTCAAAGACAGAAAAGATAACTAGGCAGATCTGCCTTGGAGGCAGGTCATCAACAATGGGATGTCTCCCAGACAGGTACCTGTTCTTGTCTGCCTGGAAAGTAAGTTATGAGCCTTTGTACAGCACCTTTCAGGCAAGCAACTTATTCAGGTCTGCCTAGGAGGCAGGTCAGCATGCAGATATGCCTAACAGGCGCAGAGCTATGCAAGTCTGCCTCTCCATACCTTCAAAGATCCCAAGACAAGTCAAGAATTTCATTTTAATGATTTCAGCAGAAAGCCATTATTTCCTGTAAGAAATCATTTTCAGCACAGTTGCTGGATATGTCAAACTGCAGTTTCTTTAACGACACGCTCTTAATGCCAGATACAAGAACAGAATTCCTCTTTACAAGGTTCTGGTAGTATTCTTAATACAAAAGGAAATGTTGCTCTATAAGATTTGGCAGCAGGTTACTACAGAGAGCAAAATGTCCAAAAGAACAGGCAAGTACAACTGGAAAAAAGAAAACTGACAGTAGACACACTAAGAAATTATATGTACTCTACCCGAATAAACACAGATGCTGGCCTACTGTTTTGCCTCCCATCAACGTAAGTAGCAGCAACAATTGCAGTGGAGGTTTAGGTAGAATTGGCAAAAGGGATAACGTGAATTTAAATATTATTCATTCTCCAATCAGCAAGGACTTTAGCAAAGCCTTAACTTCAATAGCTCGACTAGACGCCTTTTTAATAACGATGAAGATCTTACTTTGCACGCAGCAGAGGTATGCTTTCAGTGCATTGTAAATTCAAACAGCTCTCCATCAGGTGTGCTCAGTTCAGGATTTCAAGCTTTCTTCATTATCATATTATCTGCATTTTCACTTTTTCCATGAAAGCTGAGATTGCACACAAGCCGGTAGTTCTGGACAAGTGTTTGAAACACCACGATGGTGTGTGCTGGCCCAAAGGGAAGCAGAAGTCTTGGACAGAGAGTGGTTAGAGACAGTCTGAAGTGACAAAGAAAAAAAAAAATCTGTGATGCTAATTAAGCAGTTATCATAGAATCATAGAATCATAGAATGGTTTAGGTTGGAAAGGACCTTGAAGATCATCGAGTTCCAACCCCCCTGCCATAGGCAGGGACACCTCCCACCAGACCAGGTTGCCCAAGGCCACGTCCAGCCTGGCCTTGAACACCTCCAGGGATGGGGCTTCAACAACCTCTCTGGGCAACCTGTTCCAGTGCCTCACCACCCTTAAAGTGAAAAACTTCTTCCTAATGTTTAATCTAAACCTGCCCTCTTCCAGCTTAAAGCCGTTCCCCCTCGTCCTATCACTACATGCCCGTGTAAAAAGTCCTTCCCCAGCTCTCCTGTAGGTCCCCTTTAGGTACTGGAAGGCCGCAATAAGATCTCCCCGGAGCCTTCTCTTCTCCAGGCTGAACAGCCCCAACTCTCTCAGCCTCTCCTCATAGGAGAGGTGCTCCAGCCCTCTGATCATCCTTGTGGCTCTCCTCTGGACGCGCTCCAGCAGGTCCATGTCCTTCTTATGTTGGGGACTCCAGAGCTGGATGCAGTACTCCAGGTGGGGTCTTACGAGAGCGGAGTAGAGGGGCAGAATCACCTCCCTTGACCTGCTGGCCACACTTCTTTTGATGCAGCCCAGGATACGGTTGGCCTTCTGGGCTGCGATCGCACACTGCTTGCTCATGTCGAGCTTCTCATCAATCATCACCCCCAGGTCCTTCTCCACAGGGCTGCTCTCCAGCCATTCTCCGCCGAGCCTGTATTTGTGCTTGGGATTGCCCCGACCCAGATGTAGGACCTTGCACTTGGCCTTGTTGAACTGCATGAGGTTGGTTTGGGCCCACCTCTCCAGCCTGTCCAGGTCCCTCTGGATGGTATCCCTCCCCTCCAGCGTGTCTGCCTCGCCAAACAGCTTGGTATCATCAGCAAACTTGCTGAGGGTGCACTCTACCCCACTGTCCATGTCGCTGACAAAGATGTTGAACAGTACGGGTCCCAGTACCGACCCCTGAGGAACGCCACTCGTCACTGCTCTCCACTTGGACACTGAGCTGTTGACCGCAACCCTTTGAGTGCGACCATCCAGCCAGTTCTTTATCCACCGAGTGGTCCATTTATCGAATCCATGTCTCTTCAATTTAGAGACCAGGATATCGTGTGGGACAGTGTCAAACGCTTTGCACAAGTCCAGGTAGATGACATCAGCAGATCTTCCCTTGTCCACTGCCACTGTAACCCCTTCATAGAAGGCCACCAAATTTGTCAGGCATGACTTGCCCTTGGTGAAGCCATGTTGGCTCTCGCCAATCACCTCCTTGTTTTCTGTGTGCCTCAGCAGAGTTTCCAGGAGGATCTGCTCCATGATCTTGCCAGGCACAGAGGTGAGACTGACTGGCCTGTAGTTCCCCGGGTCTTCCTTGTTTCCCTTTTTGAAAATAGGGGTTATGTTTCCCCTTTTCCAGTCGGCAGGAACCTCGCCAGACTGCCATGACTTCTCAAATATGATGGCTAGTGGCTTCGCGACTTGATCTGCCAGTTCCCTCAGGACCCGCGGATGTATCTCATCAGGTCCCATGGACTTGTGCACCTTCAGGTTCCTCAGGTGGTCTCTCACTTTATCTTCATCTACAGTGGGAGGTGCTCCGTTTTCCCAATCCTCTCCTTTGCAATCTGCATCTTGGGCAGTGCGGCTGCTGTCCTTGTCTGTGAAGACTGAGGCAAAAAAGTCATTGAGTACCTCAGCTCTGTCGCTGTCCCGGGTGACCAGTTCTTGCGTATCCTTCCGGAGAGGGCCTACATTTTCCCTAGTCTTTCTTTTCTCGCTGATATACCTATAGAAGGATTTTTTGTTTGTCTTAATGTTGTTTATTATGTTTATTATGGAAAGGTTGTATATCTCTAAGAAAGATTCAGCAGCATCCACTGTGAGGGAAGAGCTCCGGTTTAGACAGTGGGCCATTCCAGCCTATTGGGACCCCATAAGGCAGCTTGGAAGCTCTGGTTATTTTAAAAGAGAGACAAGCACAAAAGAAGAGATCTGAAAGGCTCCAAAAAGTGCTGTAAGATACACAGTAAACGGGGCTTATTTCAGTGGGAAAACGGCATATTCAGAGAACACAAGGCAAACAGCACTTGTTTAAACTAAAACAAAACAGTTTGGTTTAATTCAGAGCACCAGTAAGCCACTCTTTATACCTGCACAATCTTTAAAGACTCAGGATACGAGACCCTGCACTTGTGTTATGCAGGACCACCTGGTCTGCCAACTGGCAGCAGGAATCTTAATGAGAGTGACTTATCTTTTCCAAGTGATATCCCCATAGGCACCCAAAGAAAGGTCAAATAATCTTTCTAGAGGGTTTTCTGTGTCTGAGCTTGATCTTTGGTGTGCAATCTGTAATATATGTAAAAGACTTACCATATACCAATCAAGAAAAAAACCAAAATCTATAGGTTACAGTCTGCACAGCCCCCTAATCTAAATAGCTTAGTCAAACTTATTTTACATGATACTATCTACACTGATAGAGCTGAAAATTCATAGCAATAGCATAATACTGACATCATTGCATGTTTTTTTGGCATTATACAATACCTTTTTAAGCTTTCAGACTGTAAACTCTTTGTTTGCCATAATTCACCTATTATTTATCAAACTGCTTTATTCCGGCCCCAAAGAACCACTGAACAGACATATTCACCAACAGCTGTGGATTTAGGCTTCCAAAACACTCTTTCCGATTAAGCAACATGCTTTTTTAGAGACAATTCTATTTTAAGTAGATCACTGTTGGGGTTTTGTTTTATTTTTTCCCATTTGTGAAATTACCTGCCTTCCCTTTTAGGTTTAATTAGTAATTGACTAAAGGAACTTTTTAGAAAACTTTCCACATCCCTATCTAAAGAAAGATAAAGGGAGTATCTACCCCCGTTGCCTTAAATGTGAGTAAAAGGTCAGGGATAAGATTATTTTATTCTAAACTGCCTTTCCCACACTCTGCTACTGGGACCAAAGGAGATCCTAAAACACCTCAGAGATATCCAAGGGTTGATTTAATTTGTTCAGACTGAAATAGCCCCACAGAGGTCCTCTCCAGCTGAAGATCAGATGAACACCATATCTTGCCAGATGCTACAAACAGCCTATGCCTCCACCTCTTCACTGGTATAGCCCACTAATACTTGTTTAAATCTCTTTCAAATCTTTCAGGCTTTTTGCAAATACCGAACTAGACTTAAGTAGGTCTCAAAAGTTTAGTTCTGAACCTTACACGACATTTTTGCATAAGGGTGCCCTCGTGTTATCCAAAGGGTGCCCAGTAAGCAGAAGCCATTTCACAAAACACTTCCAGCATACCCACAGCCTTTTCTTATGCTGGAGCGGAGGAGCTGGGTACCAGGCAACGTTGGCACTGTGGGACACTGCTGGTCGGCTGTGGCCATGCCTGGGCACACAACTACACGCTAGCAGCTCCCACATCTGCCAGGCTGCACTGGGAAAGGTGGCTCCAGTACACCTGTTTCTCTACACGGCATTGAAAAGTTGACTGTCTTCTTTACAACACTGAAACAGCTTTATGTTTTTATACAAAAACATGCACACATATATTCCGCTTCAACTTCTCTTACAAAAATTGAGAATATAAAGGAATTTACCTGTGTAATATTTCCAACAGCAGCTTAAAACTGTCTTCCCCATGATGTCGGTTTGGAACCAAAGGGACTGCAAACTAGTAGGGACCAACTCTTGTATTCTGCTTTTGTAACACTGAGCAATTATGAAGTAACCTTAAAATTTTGCCTCCAGTTCAGCAATTGATTATCATTCTGATTACGCCATCAGCTACACTGGTGCAGAGACAGATTAACTCGACTGGTGACAATGAAGTCAGTTCTGAGTTGAACCTGAGTGACTGAAATTTAATCTATCCTATAATCTAATTTGAACTATGGAATCATGATCACAGACGTCTTCGTTAACAGAAGCATAAGTGTTCAACTGAAACGCTAAGGAGAATAAAGTGAAGTATCTAAAGAATGTCAGATTTTGAGTATCTTCATAGGAGGACACTCAAGAAGCTAAGAAGAGGGAAAGAAACCATACAAACAACTTCAGCTGTGGTTATATTGCAGAAGCTCCAGTAATTATACAGTCAATTATATTTCTTTCATGGGCTTTTGGATATCTTTGTATTTGTCAGCTCTAAGCACTTGAAAGAAACTGTTGAAAATACATCCTTTAAAGTATCTACAAAATCTTGTGCAGTATAGTGCTCTTCATAAAAGGATATTGTAAAACTACAAGTATGAAAAAAAAAAGCTTTCTTTGCAAGATCTAGCAATCACGGGGAGGGAAAGATGGAATAAATCAAATCGCAATAAGCATTTTGAAGTGTTTGCAATAGTTGTTCCACACAAGTGGACGATTCTACATCTCGTGTTCATGTTCATTATTACAGGAGACAAGTATTTTTTATAACTAAAATTCAGTTGCATTTCTACAGTAGCATTTCACCTTTATTTAAAAAATAAACACTGGTCTGTATAACAATTCTACGCCAAATAATAACATATTTTCTACTCTTACACTTCTCAGTTACCTAGAAAGCTCCAGGGAAGCCAGAAAAACTAGATTCTCCATCAGTGATCCAATCCGAGCCTGGGTCATAAGACATTGTGAAATGGACATAGCAAATCAGTAGTCTCCAAAAAGGCAACAAAATATGCCTTTTTGTGCATGAATGTTGGGTAGTAAGACATTACACAGACTGACCATCACGCTGACAGCATCTGGAAGTGGACAGAAAGAGCAGAAGTTGTTGGTATTTTGTCATAAGAAAAGTTTGAAGAGTCCACAACACTTTGCTGGCTGGTGCTTCAAGTCCCCTTTCTCTATAAAACCAAACAGAGCCCATTTCAGCGGGGTATTTTTGAGACATGGATTCACATGGCAAAGTACAGAACAGTGGAAGAGCCCCTCCTAGCCAGCCAGCCAGCTACGTAAGGAGACCCGAGCAACCCCAGCTTTCATCAAAGGTCTGGATTTTCACCAGCATCTGGATTTCCAATCAGGTTGGCAAAGGATCTCAGCCCCCAAACCACACACCACAGCTGAATGTTCCAGACAACATCTTCCCAACCACCAATCAAGCTCGGTTAGGGTGGATTTAATAAGCAATGAAATAAGGGAGCAGGCACGAAGAGCTCCGGCTGCATCCAGTTTTAATGAACAAAAAAGTCTCTGCACAAATACTGCTTGCAAAACATTTTGTTTCCGAGGGCAGGTATACTGTCCTTATATTGTTTCGATTTGACAGAGAAAAGAATATGCCTTGTCATCATTCTGCTGATTGCAGCCACGATCAAAAATTACTTCTGAGGCAGTTAATAACAACTTTCAGAGTATCAGCAGAATCGTGTAAAACACCACTTAGATTTGGCAAGTTTAAATGGTTTTGAAATAACAGGTGAATAATATATTTGGATTTGCCTCCGTGGGCAGCCAGAGCAGAGAAAATTACTGTAAGACAAATTTTTTGACAAAAACTCAAGATAAACAACTCAGCTCCTTTTTGTCAAGAGTAACAGAGTGGGCGTATAAATAAAATGCAGTAGGCAGGATGTCTCTGGAGTTTAACAAGGCCCCTAGCACTCCACCGCACAGAAAACTCATTAATACACTGGAGAATCATGGCACAGATCAATGCCGATGAAGAACGGAGATTGTAAGTGAAGAGATTGCAAGGGAAGAGATAAGTGTCATGCTAAATCTGGCTGGGTGGAATATCAAGAAGGGACTTGTTAGATCCCACATTAATCAACTACCAGCAGTCCAGGGCAGAGCTGGTCCTGCTCCTCCCCTACCTGGGAAATTGTGTTAGCAGACTGCAGTAGCAGCAGCAGTCCGCTAGTTCAAAATGTGTAGAGCATGTTTATTAAAATCTGTAAGGTTCACCATCCCACCGGACATGACTTAAACACATGAAGCCTTAAATCCACCTCATTTTTAACCTTTCCTCATTTAATGTGCTCTGTGCAAGTCCTCCTCCTCCAAAAGATTCTCTTGTAGTGTTCCATATTTTGACTACTCCTCAATCTTCTCTCCTTAAAGTCATTTTCTTGCAGAATCTCTATAAGGTAAAATGCCATTTAAAAGATTCTTTGATCAACAAGTATTGTATGGCAGTCATATTTATTAAGGACGGCAATGAAAATGACAACTCCATCGTGCAGGTTTGTTGTGAAGGACAGAAGCAGTTGTCACAGCCAGCCAAAGTCAGACAGACAGACACGTAACGAATAACACTTTGTCAAATGTATTATTCTCAACTGTGTGGACATTTCCAGCCATCAACATCCTTTATTTGTTTCTCTTTGTTAGATCCCTCTGGACTCTCCCTTCAATCTGTCAAATGTGACTGAAGTATCTCATGGACCTGCTTTATCAGGTAGCACTGCCAAAGAAGTATCCTGGATATTAACGTGCAAACAGGAGCGTCATGGATTACTCCACACAAGCCTGCACAGCTCGCATGCTTGGTGCTTCCTCAAGAGGGAGAACAGCTCACAACAATCCCAAAATTCCAGGTTGGTCACTATTCCTCCCCTATGAGGAAGGGAGCCCAGTAGCCAGTTGAAGGATACATGCGAATGGATGGTTGACCCGTGTTTTGCATGCCCGCCACGGCTCCGAAATCCGTACTACACATCTGTGCTACTTTTGCCTGCAACACATAGGTACTTTCTCGTAAGTGTGTGCAATACTGTATAAGGAACTAAATATATATGTATGTTTAATGACTTTCACGGAGAAAAACAACAAAGGGTATAGTCCTCCAAAAATATGGCATGTTGCAACAGGAGCACCATGGTGTGAGGCAGAAAAATATGAACACTGTTATGCAAAAAAAAAAAACCTTTTTGTCTATAGCATTACGGTGTATTTCTGCTCTTAACAAACACAGGAATCCAACTGAAGCCAGTGGGATCTGCGGGCGCAGAATGTTGCTGTAAATGTTCAAGCACTGTTTTTAAAGGCATTTTTGTCTCTAAATGTCTTTTTGTTACAAGTGAAAAAATCCCGGGTTATGCTTCCTATTTAATGGAAATAGATTTGGAAGGCTTCTTGGCTGTGACCACAGACATTCTGAGCCACTAATTTAGATTTGTTTCTTTTGTTATCCTCTAATGAACTTGATCTCTTCATAGGTATAGCTTTTCCAAATTCTCCTCCTCTTCCATATTCTTCTTTCTTTTATGTATTTCCCATTAACGCTGTTATTCAAAAAATAAAGGCAAATTAAAGCAATGCCAGCCACTAGACTGCAACTATATCAAACAGATATTTCATATTTTCAGTCTTTTGAATATTGTTGAATGCTTCCTTACAACGGCCATCAGATATCTTTCTCCATGTAGCATGAAGGCACGTTTCAGGCAAAACCTTATCACTACACATAAAATACTGCCCACTCTTCCGCTTTGCATTCAGGCAGCCCTATTCTTGCTTGTTATTAGCAATTCAGCAAATTGTAAAATAACAGCAATCCTGCGTTACTGCACCTTCCTTGAGGAATATGCTCCCCCTAGCACTTGCATAAATGTTATCCCAATCAATAACCTAGTAATTAAAGTCACCAGCATTTTGGCCTTTTTAGAAGTCTCCTTATCTGAAAAAAAAAACATTTCTTGCTCTACTTTTTCAAACTGCCTTGGAAACAGAACAAGACTCATTCGGCCATCTCTTTGTCCTTAACCCCTGAATCAGCTATTGCTGTAATGTCAGTGAAAATCGTTTTGTTTTTCTCTGCAGACACAGCATCATTTTCTTCCTGAGTACTACTTATTCCTTTTCTTATTCTTCCAGTTTATCAATAAGCCATAAATTCTGATTTCGATAATACTACTCGTAGTTTTGTCTCGGGGTTCTTTTTATTGAGGGGGCTTGGTTTGGTTTTGTTTTACTTCCAGTAATAATAAAAAAGAACCCCACGAAACTGAAATGCTAAGGACAGGAAAGCATCGGTAAGCAAATGACTGAGTCTGACAAACAATCAATTACCTACACTGCTCAGCTACCAGAACATATCAAGGGTGAAATCCTGCCTCCATTAAAGTCAATGGGAGTTTTGTCATTGACTTCAGTGGAGCTAGAATTTCACTCTAGAAATATTGTATGTGACTAAATGGGAGAAACCTGCACGGAAGACAGTGCAAGCTTACCCGGGAACTTCATTTCTCAGGAAACTAGAAGCAGCACTTATAAGTATTGAAATTCAACTTCACAACTTTCTAGATCATTTACTTTTTTAAATGTTAGGCAGACAGAAGACAGAGCTTTTAACACTATGGAAGTGTGATACCGTTATATTCACATACTCTCGGGAAAACTATCACTTGCATGATTTTGAACACTTTCCCCAGCACCTGATGATGAGGGGCCACATGCTGGTCTGCACCCCAAAGGAACTCCTTTGGATCAGTGGTACGGCACACACCTGCCTGTCCAACCTCGCATATTTGCAGCCCTTGCTATCAAAGTACCTCAACATGGAGCTAAGTTTATTCCATCGATATTTCATTATGGAAATCACAAAAATCTCAAAAACATCATCCGATGGGAAATCAAAAACCATTTACCCCTCTCTCTCCCAAGTAATATAAATAAAAATCACATTAAAGATGATTTTCTCATTAATCATAGAATCATAGAATGGTTTAGGTTGGAAGGGACCTTGAAGATCATCGAGTTCCAACCCCCCTGCCCTGGGCAGGGACACCTCCCACCAGCCCAGGTTGCCCAAGGCCACATCCACCCTGGCCTTGAGCACCTCCAGGGACGGAGCTTCAACAACCTCTCTGAGCAACCTGTGCCAGTGCCTCACCACCCTTAAAGTGAAAAACTTCTTCCTAATGTTTAATCTAAACCTGCTCTCTTCCAGCTTAAAGCCGTTCCCCCTCGTCCTATCACTACATGCCCTTGTAAAAAGTCCTTCCCCAACTCTCCTGTAGGCCCCCTTTAGGTACTGGAAGGCCACATGGTACCATTGTAATTGGCTGACAAAGGGAGCTGCTTGTCTACTTTTGCCCACAACCTCTGCCCAAAGGAAGGTGCAACAAACGTAAACCAGCGCTTTGCCATTCCAGCAGATGAATGTAGTGCACAGACATGGCCCCTGCCTGTTGGTACTCGCTGTATTTTGAGAGGGGATGGTTCCTAGCCAAATATGTCAAAGCAGCTGTCTATCCTAAGTGTGTGCACCCATGATTAAAGAGATACGACTCTGCTAATCCAGCCTTGATTTGGGAATAAGGATTAATATTTAGACACCACCACCACCACAAATAAGCTTCTAGGACTGCAAAAAAGCAGTCAGTCAAGGATGCTTAATCAGGTAGAGATGATACATTTAAGAAAACCTGCACCATGACCTTTCATGAGTTTCTGAGCGCGGGCAGGCTGTCAAATTTTTATGGGGAAAAGAGGTGTAATCAACGAGTGCTTGTGATGACCTTTTAATAAGTAAATGGTTGAGGTAGGCACGCATTCCGAACAGAATGAGATTGGATTTGTGTGTGTATCTAGTGCTTGCTGAGGAAGGTGATGAAACCCACCCCTGTGCTTGTTCTATTAGCCCTCTCCAACTAATATATATATACACACGCATATATACATACGCACAGCTGGAACAGCGCAGGGGAGCGCACACAGGGTAAGACCCGTGGGAGTTTGTACACCCTGCGAAGAGATGATGCCCGTTCACACCGAACCTGTGCCGGTGGCAGCCCCCGACCCCCGAGGCTCCGGCTCCGGCTCGGCCGGGAGGCTGCCGGGCAGGACCGGGCACCGGGGCTCCGCACACACCGCCGTGCCGCCCGTCCCCCGCGGACTCCCCCTCCCCGGGGGCAGCGGGGAGGCGGAGGAGAGGGGGGGGGATGCCCGCGGGAGCCGGTGCCGGGTCGAGGCGACAGGTGGCGGCGGCGGCGGCGGCGGCGGCCCCCGGCTAAAAGCAGCAACCGCGCCAAGCACGACCCCGCCGCTCCTCCGGCGGGACACGGGGCCGCGGCGGGCAAGGGCGATGCGGCACCTGCCGCGCATAAAAGTCATGGGGCGGCGGGGCGGCGGCAGGAGCCATGAAGGCCGGCGGGGGGGCGGCGGCGGCGGCGGCGGGCGCGGTGCAGCCCAGGGCGGCGGCGGCAGCGGCAGCGGGCGGCGGGCGGCGGCGGCGGTCGCGGGGAGGCGGCGGGCGGCGGGCGGCTGCCAACGCCCGCGAACGGGACCGCACTCACAGCGTCAACACGGCCTTCGGCGCCCTCCGCCGGCTCATCCCCACCCGGCCCGCCGACCGCCGGCTCTCCAAGGTGGAGACGCTGCGCTTGGCTTCCAGCTACATCTCGCACTTGGCCAACGTGCTGCTGCTGCAGCGGAGACAGGCCGAGGGCACCGCCGCCGCCGCCCCGGCCGGCCCCCGGCCCTGCCCGCAGCCCGGCCCGCAGCCCCCGCCGCCCGCCGCCGCCGCGCCCCGGCCCATCTGCACCTTCTGCCTCGGCGACCAGCGGAAGAGGGTAAGGGCCGGCTCCCCGGCATCTCTCTGCGGGCGCCGTGTGGCGGAGGGCGGCTGTAGGTCTCCACGGAGGGTTTGGGAGCATCCCCACTGAGGGTTCGGCGACGTTCCTTGGTATAGAATCAAAGAATGGTTTGGGTTGGAAGGGACCTTAGAGATCATCGAGTTCCAACCCCCCTGCCCTGGGCAGGGACACCTCCCACCAGCCCAGGTTGCTCAAGGCCACATCCAGCCTGGCCTTGGACACCTCCAGGGATGGGGCAGCCACAGCTTCTCTGGGCAACTTGGGCCAGTGCCTCACCACCCTCGAAGATTTTTTCCTTATATCTAATCTGAATCTCCCCTCTTCCAGTTTAAAACTGTTACCCCTCATCCTATCACTACGTGCCCTTGTAAAAAGTTCCTCTCCAGCTTTCCCGTAGGCCCCCTTTAAGTACTCAAAGGGTGCTATAAGGTCTCCCTGGAGCCTTCTCTTCTCCAGGCTGAACAACCCCAACTCTCTCAGCCTCTCCTCATAGCAGAGGTGTTCCAGCCCTCGGATCACCTTCGTGGCCCTCCTCTGGACCTGCTCCAACAGGGCCATGTACCTCCTAACCTGTGTTTTTTTTATCCCTTGCACAGCACCGAGAAGGAGAGAAACCGCTGTCTGGTCCAGCTTTAGGTGGACACTAAACTGGCTGAGAAGCTCCCGCAAATCTTGCACTGACTCTACACCTGCTCTGGGTAACGTCGCCGCGCTCTTGCTATATGTTTACATTTAAATAACGCAGTCCTAAAAGAGTTACTTTTTAAGCCTCTGCGCTTTGTTTCACATTGTGACAGGTTTATTCAGGGCATTTTGCGAATGAAACCGAACGCTGTTGAGGCAGCGGCACCTGGTGCGGCAGCTATTTTAGCGCGAGAAATGTTAAACCTAAGCAGCCAAGCCCTGATCCTCATGGCTCCTAAACCTGTGTCACATGATGAAACTTGAACTTCCAAACACACACAGTGTCTCCTGTCAGGGGAAGCTGTCCCCGAACGGGTCGTGCTGTACGCCTTCAGCCCAGCTCGGGCTGCACGCAGCGCGGCCGCCCACTCCTCCAGCTGCACGCCAGTGCTTGGGGTGGGGGCCTGACACCGACAGCTGACACGCTCGGGAGGTCGGAACGATGCGGGAAGATTATTTTGAGGCGTCCACAGAAAGTTGGGAAACTTCCAGCGAAAGCCCCACCGGATCTGCTGCGCGCAGAGGCACAGCAGCGCAGCGACAGGGGACGTAGCCAGGACAGGAGAGGAAAGGGGAGAGGTGCTGCGTAAGCGATGCTCTTTTCTTATTAACGGTGCAAGTCGTGCCAGTCCTTTAAATAGCGTGGGATATTCCTAAATCTGTCTGGCAAGCACGGGGCAGGGAGGGTTTCCCGAGGGCTCTCTACATTTACCCATCACCCAGGTCATTCCCAAATTGTGCCCGTACATCACTGATGTCATTTATCTCCCCTAAGTTTATTAACCTGTATACTTTTTTTTTTTTTTAAGAGTTAAGTCTAAAAAGCAAATATGCATGTTATATTTTCGGTTTTGGACATTAACGCAGGCTAATCTTAAACCACAGTAAGGGTGGATTTAAAAACAATATATAGCTAGTTCAATTTTGCAATGTTTTTTGTAGTTATTTCTAATATATTTAATTAGGCCTTAATTAATCTTAACTTGTTACTTTGGGAGGCACTCCGTATTCTTTGAAAGCTTGGTAACTGTGCCACTCTGAGAAGCGCTGCAGAGCGTACTTGTGTTTCTTTCCCCCCCGGCGCCATCTGTTCAGCGCTCCTGGCCAGCCTTGCCGCTGTAGCCAAATGTGAGGGCTGAAGAAGCAGCGCCGTGTTGCTCACTTTACTTTCCGTCTAGAATTTTCTCCTCTTCCCCTAAATAAGCGCAAAGCAAATCCTGGCATTTATTCTGAAGAACTTCGCAAGAATGAGATCTTGGTATATTGCTGATGCAACTTCCCATTTTTAGTTTTCCTTCTCCCCTCCCCAAGACACACGGACCACATTTCCTTTAGCACCACGAGGCAAAATCTGTTGTACCTACGAAACCTGCAGTAAATTTCTCCTTTAAAATACTAATCAAGAACAATACCGAAGCAAAGTTCCAGCGATTCCCTATCATATCAGTCTATTCACTTATTAAAAGCTACGTGCTGTATTTTCCTGGATTGAGAAGAGTTTTCTGTTTTTAAAAGGTTTCTATCCTTAATTTTTTTTTTTAATAGGGAGCTGTAACTTGCTGACAGATTATGATCTTTGGCATTGATTCATGAAGTTGGAACTCTTTCATGTTTATACAAAGTGCTTTTTAATTTTTGTATTGGGGCGGGAGGGTATAGGTTTCTACAAACATGTCTTCCTGGCTTTTTTTTTTAGATGAATTTGAAAAAGTTTGTCTTTTGAAAAGTTATTTACTTTATAATTAAAGCTGATCTTACAGTTAAGCTCTACATTCTCATGAACACGTTAAAGCAAAGCGTCTGACCTGCTTTACAGACAATTAATACTAATCTATTCATTTAGCTGTATCATTCACTATGGTATCCTAAAATGCCAAAAATTAATGCGGTTTCAAACAATTTTAGGAAGATTTCACATTGACTAGGCTCTGAATTTTGCAATTCGTAAGAAAGACAGTAAAATTAATTATTTCAGGTTTTCAAAATGTGACTATTGCAGTTTCAAGAGCTTTAAGCATAGTTCTTGGCAAATGCAGCATATTTGGATTTAATAGGCTCTCTCTATACTTCGTTATTGAAGGAAATGAGTATGAAAAAGTGAGGTCCTTTTGCACCATAGTATTAGCCAAAAGCTCATAACTTGAAACTCTCATGAATAATTTGCATCATCCTACAGGAATTTGGTGTTCTCACTTTAAATGGGATTTTATCTCCCTGGTTTTGCATAACATTTATACAAAATGCTTTTCAATGACAAAAGCAGGAGCAGGCTGTTACGACTTGGCCATCTCTCCTGTTTAAAGTGGATCAGTGTAGCATTAAATTCTTCTCTCTCTACTCAGGATAAACTGTTGAATTCAACTGGGCTTGAAGATTTTGGTATAATGCTCAGGGTTTCAATTACTAAATAATATTGGAATTTCAGTAACACTGATGGATCATGGCAGAAATTAGGCCCCAGAGCGCTGTGGCCCAAATATTCATGGTACAGACTGATAATCCCTATCCAAAACAATTATGACAGTGATTGCTCTGAGGAACAGACCCCAAGCCTACATTTATATATATGTATATGTTACTCTATGTATTTAAGTGAGGACAAGTGGGGACAGATCCGTACCTTTGCTGAAGTTTATTTATAATGTAAAACTTCTCTACCCCCAGGAGCAAACAAAGATACAGGATTGAGCTGTTACTGTGTAAAGTGTTTTCTATAAACCTAGGGAAAAAGGATTAATTTCTAGAGACACAGATGAACTGAGTGCTCAGATTTCACATATAAAGTGCTCACTCATCATTAGGTATATTATTAAATTTTTATTGTATGAGTTTGTGTGTCTTATCAGTTCTATTTTTTTAATCATTTCATGGAGGGGCATTGTTCATGGCATGCACAAATATATATATTTATAAGCCAAAATTTTGAGGCTGCCTAAGAGCATGTACCTTACTTGATGGTCAGGCATTGGAATGGTGTGAGTTTTTCCAGAGGTGCCGAGCACCCTCCTGTTCTGCTGAAGACATTGTTGTTTCAACATATTTGTAAGGGCATTCTGTTCTGTATGTATGAACAGAGCCATGCCTAATGCCAATCCCATCTTATTTTTCCTGTAAACATTTGGCTATTCAATTTACATGATGCATGAATCAAGCAGAAACGGTGAGATACACACCATTTGATCTTAGAGCCTATTAAATGATTGTTAAAATATTCCAAGCATAGTACGCTGTATAAATCATTGTACTTAGCCTGCTACATCACAATATAAAAACAGCATCAAGCAAAACGAATAAATCCCGTTGTTTGATTTTACTGGTTAAGTTTAAAGAGGTTCTTGGTTATTTATGAATTAATTATAATGTAAGTCAAAGTACTTTCGTATGTTAGCTACTATTTTCAGTTCTGTTCTACAAAATGGAAGTTTCCTTTCTAATGCCTTCTGGGAAAATCTGCTTCTTTACAAAAATCTGTATGTGTTTGCAAAATGTGCTTATATTTGCTAAAATAAACTGTATTTTTGTTACTAATTTAAACAATAAACTATGAACACTAAGGTGGTAGTTCTCTTCTATAGCCATCTCATTTAAGTATTTAATCTTTTTCTTTACCTTTTTCAAATCTATCTATACAAGATCTCAGCAGCATATGTCTGTGTGTACATGCGTACTATATGTATATATGTACGTGCATATTACAGGGCTGCCAGAATGGTTGCATAAGACCAGTAGCTTTTAAACCATTAACCATGGACCAGTTATGTTTTGGAGCCAGCATTCTGATCCTCTACGGTCTCCCTCTCTTTAGCACTGAGAAAGTCGTGCTTAGTGTGGACACGAACACTTAGGGTTGAGCTATCCAGCCGAGACACAAGCCACTTGTTCCCCCTGAATCTACTCCCACTACCAAAGCTCGACTCATTGAGCTTCAGATTTCGAATACAGAACTAAAGATGCATCCTAGGTGCTTTCATGAAATTGCAGGGCTTGATCTGCAAGCTACGCATCTCTCCTGCGCTGCTGGCAGTAGAGAAGGAAAGCGGGTAGAAAGCTTGGAAAAATGAACAAGGGGGTTCCTCTGCTCAGGGCCGGCACGGCATGGTAAGTGACAAATACAGGGGGAGTCGGAGGGAGGGACAGGATGGAGGAAGGATAGAGGGAGAAGAAGGGAAGAGGCTGATTTACCAGTGGAAGTTCAGCAGGTTCCAGCATGAGGCTAAGTAGTACATAAGCTAAAGAGCCCATAGTATGAGCAGTCAGTGCCACGTTTCCCCTTAAGCAATTTTCTTTGGATGTTGCGTGTTTACGACCAGGAGCATTGATGGTTCCTAAGGCAGCAAATCACTGCAAGAGGAAAAGATGCTCAGTCAAGTGACTACATTAAAACTCTGCCAAATTTACCCTTTGAAAAAACCTTCTAGTTATCAGAATGATTCTCACTAACACTGCCACAGACTTCTGTGGCCCTTTCTGAAAGGCAAATAGTAAATAATACATCTTTAATCATCGTACTTAATCTTACACCATCACATACTACCCCCTTATATATACCCTACATGAGACTGTAGGAGGCATTTCACAGAAGCCATAAAAAGTTAAGCGTAAATTAGAGTCCACTGAAAATTTGAAACACAAAAATCTTTGGTGCCATTGGTTACCAGATTCTCTCAAAACAGACCTTCAACTTCATTCCACAAAAAAAAAAAAGCTGTTTTCTGTGTTTTGGCCTGTTGCACTGTGAGACACTAGACACTATGTTGAGAGAATCTCACAAAAAGTATAAAACCTAGAACATCTGTCTAAATACCACTTTTCAGAAGAGAGTAGTAACGTCTTGATTGATAGCAAAAGCTAGTGGATAATACAAGGCTAAGAGAGAGAGTTTATATAAAATTAGCTAAAATAGACAGCGTGCTGCCAAGGCAAAAGATCTGGGGGATATATTATACCAGGAATCCTTTGAAGGTTGAAGAAAAGTGTTTCTAAAGAATCAACATGGGGATTGTGGGGGAGGAAGAGAAAATTATTACTGGGATAAAAAATACCGTAGAGTTTTTTGAAAGCTAAGAAAAAAAGCAACATTACTTAATAGTGAGAAGAACTGAACTGTCTTCTCTGAACATATTTCTTCAAAACCTTTTTCAGAATTTGGATATACATAAATAGCCAGGCAGCCCAGTGTCTTATTTCAAATGAAATCCTTTAGCTATTACAACATAATACAGAGTTTCAGAAACCTTGAAGATTCATCCCATTTTTGAAGCAGTACAGTAATGAATACTGACTTCCTCAGGAGAGGAAGGAGAGAGAGAGGGCACTGGTAAAGAAGAGGAACCAGTAGCCCACCAAGGAGGGTATTCTCTGTGGTGCTAAGAGAAATCCCAGTTCAAGTCCAGGTCAATACTTGCCCTTACAAATGCTCTAATTGTAACCCTCCCTCATTCTCCTGCCAGGAGTGCATACGGGCGTATTTGGAGTCTATTTTGAGACTCCCAAGAAGCCTCCGGTGCGAGGTAGGTATCCGAGATCTTCAAGAACTATGGTGCAACTGGGCATGAGCTGGTCAACTCAAGGGGGTTTTGTTATTGTTTTAATGAATATTTAGATATTTATCATAATTTAGGCAACTAGGAAAGGTCCTCGTGAATTGCTGTGCTACAATTAGGTACCTAAACTATGCTTAATTGAAAATCAGGGTGGATGTATCCGTGCATTTGCCCCAGCAGAAGGCCAATTTAAGGCAGTCCTTCCTCCAGCTTCTCTTTCCTGACCCCTCAGCTGTGTCACTGGGTCACTGGAACTTTTTGTGGACCTTCTCTGAAGCCAGATGAGGTAAATAATTTATGTGAAAAGAGCAACAACTGCAACAAAACAAGCAAACAACCCCCCCAAAAAAACCCGAAAGATATCTAGCTCTTGAAAGGATTTGACATCCTGATACAAGTGAACTATGATGCACGAAAGAAAGTATCCCCTGTTTTGGTGCTAGATAAAGTGTTCATGTAACAAAACACTTAAGATACCAGTTGCTTTAGAAAGGCCTTATCTTCTCTCATTCATTTACTACTTTCACATCACAGTAGTGTTGTGAGGTTTTAATTAAACATTTGGAAATTGCTATGGGTTCTTCCAAAGGAGAAACCAATATAAATAAGACAATTACACTGAAATGGGTGATGAAATAAGTAAGTGATAAAAGTAATTCTACTTGTTATGGCATCTCTTTCTAACATCTGATTGTCTTGCCTTCACATTATTAAAATAAACCCTACTTTCCAAGCATATGTATGCAGATCATTTTTAAACGCAAAGATTACAGAAAAAGGTAATTCTTTCAAGAAGAGAATTGAGCTTGGCAGAAAGGGTAGGCATCTGTCAGGCCCAGATAAGATCAGACAGCTGTGCTCTATCCTGAAAGGGTGTTGTGAAGCTAAGTTTTCCCGGGGAAATAACATCTTTGGTATGAAAAGCAGCAAAATGTAATGAAGTCTCCAAACAGATAAATAGAGAAAACGGAAGCTCTCAGAGCTCATTTTTGTCTAAAATACCAACCCTATATCAGGAGAAAAAATGCAGGATGAGAGGAGGATAACATCTTTACCAAACAGTAAAAAATAAGGGGTGGGAGGATCATCTCACTTTATATTCTCAATCAAATTAGTTCTTTAGATTAGAATCAAAGGTAAGAGGAGACTTCAGCAGCAATAATCGCTGCAGAGAGCCACGAGGATAGCAAGAGGGCCAGGACACATGACACGTAGGACGGGCTATGGGAAGAGGGGTGGTTGAAATGGAGACGAGAAAGAAAGCTAGGTGGAAATCTAACAGAATATTGCAACAGCTAAAGGGGAAGGCGGAGCCAGGCTTTCCTGAGAGGTGCACAAGGAAAGGACAAGTGGCAATAATCACAAGTTACAGTAAGGTAATTTCCTTTTTTTGACTTAGGGCAAAATGCTCCTCGCCAGAAGCATGGTTAAGCACTGGAATAGGTTGTCCAGGGAGGCTGTGGAAGCATCTCCTTGGAGAGTTTCAGAGCTTGTCGGGGCAAGGCCCCGAGCAGTCTGGTCTAACTTTGAAGTCAGCCTTGCTTGAAAATGGAAGATGTATTGAATAACTCAAGAGGTCCGTTTCAATCTAATTTTTCATACGATTCCATGAAATGGTGAGCTTATAGTCCTCTGGAATGGAAGATTGCAGAACAGAATAATAAGAAAAACTTGAAAAATGCAAGGACTTTAGGGAAAAATATATACTTCTGGACAGTGCCAGGATCTGTTATTCCAGATGAAAATGAGGAGGTATCCAGGTATGCGTATCAACAGGGGAGTGAAAAAGGTTCCCAGAGAAAGGAGGAATTGAACATACCTGTAAAGGGGATTTCCAAAAATAGAAGCAGTAAGAGGCAAGGGTCTATTTCTGCCAGAAGGACATCTCAGGTCTATTCTGGGCCTGAATTAGTAAAAAGGTTTTAATGATTTGTTTGGATGATGGATTAAAATTTAAATTTACAGATGATAGCTTTGGAGGGTAGGATTAAAATTAGAGATGAACTCAGAAAGAAAAATGAAAGGAGAAATGTTCTTAAAAAGATGCATTTCAATATAGAAATGTATGTGGTACTACGCGTGGATAGGAATAATCCACCGCACAAACAAATGATAGAGAATGACAAGCAGAAAATGATTTTTGAGGTGTTGCATATCACAAACATGAAAAGCCTTTGCAAGAAAAGTAAACCTCGCACAGGATGCATATTTCATCAAGACCCCTTTCAGCACTATTTTCTATGATTATTAGAACTTCCCCAAGTTCTATCTGAAATGTCTGGCTGGGTGGAAAATCTGTTAAAAATTGTAACTTAAAAGAATACTATGTATAGAGAAATGCATAGTCTTAACTACTGTGTCTGTGCAAATGAAATGACGGAGGGGGACTTCAGATTGTGAATGCCAAACTAGGTAACGGTGACAGAGGCTATCTGTATCTTATTAACTAAAAAAGGTCTACTGAAGATACCTGCAGTGGTATCAGAAGAAGTTATGAGACCCTGAAATTTTCAACGGTAACAGTTAAAGAACATGTGGTGCTGCTAGTGATTGGAGCCTGCATGTATGCTAAATACACGGATATACGATGATTAGCATATCAGAAATGCACAACAGAAATTTTAGCATCATGATAAGAGGTATAACAAACTGATTCAAGGTACATACATGGGGAAGAGGAGCCAGGCTGCAGGGTGGCACGGTCCTACTCCGTGCTGTTTTGTTACCACTGCGACTGATTATTTTTGTTTGCCACACTGCTCAAAGAAAATCTGAGTGGAATAGACAGGCTTTAATAACAGGTGCTGTGAAAGATAAGAGCATAAGTGAGAGTTTCTGGCTGATGTAAGAGGCAGCCTCTGGAACGCTCAGTATCTATACCGGCTAGGTGCTAAGCACCGACCCTGGACTAGCCAAGCGTAGGTCAGGACCACTGAAGCACCAGCAGTGGCCAGCAAGACAGACCCGAAGAGAAACAGCCGAAAGCAATCCACAACATTCCTGCGCTGCACAAAATATAGCTGAATCCAGCTAGAGTCAGGATAAAAATCAAAGACTACTTTTCTGCTACATAAAGCATGTTACTGCTTATTTTAGCATCTGTAATGAGATGAAGCAGAAATAAAATGCATGTTATGGTGTGCCTTTACATTCCAGCAAATGCCGTAACATTGCAGTGTACTTCATTACATGAGACAATCCATTGATTGGCACATTTCAGCTGTCACTAACGCATTACAAATGAGCAGATCCTCTTCTGTGCAGAAACTATTTCTCACTGCCATCTTGATGTGTTCGCCTATACTCATGTGGCCCAGCTTTCCCCTGGATGAGAAATACATAGGAGAAATAACTTAACAAATCACTACTGTTAGGAAAACACCACCGCTCTTGAAATGTTTTAATTAAGCTGGTTAAATTGTTTAATTAAAACTATTTAAAAGGCCCATTCTCATTTCCATTATGGACTTTAAAGATCTTACAGCCTCAATGAGTACAAAGGGGTCCAAAAGTAGCCATAATGTAAATAAGAATTACCGACCTTATTTTCACTAGCATTATTTATAGTTAGTGATCTTCTCATGGTGGCTTGATTATCATCTGATTCTAAAAGGCTAATAATTTCTCTCCATTACCCTCCAGATCTGGTTCTCTTTCATAAGCAGTTTAACAGATGCCAAAAATAAAAAAAAAAAAAAAAGAAAAGAAAAAGAAAGCTTAAGAATCTAAGTAATGCAGAAAATGAAGGCTGTTAAAAGACAAGGTTGGGCAATTCCTGCACCAGTGATTTAGTTTGTTACCCACCACCTCCATCTGCTGAAAGTTACTGTCTGTACCAGCAGAAACAGATGAGTATTTGGGGTATCACTGTTCCTGGACTGATGTCATACCTTAAACTAGATCAATAGCAGTTTCAAAGGACACATTAGACTGTTAGTTGTTGTGGTGGTTAAAGGTCCAGTTATTTTTGCCAGCTCTGCTAGCCACTTACTAACCTCTGCCACAGGAAAGGACATACAGCTGGGGCAAAAGCTTCTAAAACTGTACAGTCAGGAATTGCCAGAACTTACCTGTCAATACCCAAATCCATTTAAATTTCAACAAGACTTGGATCTTCGAAAATGAAATTGAGGTTTTATGGAAAAAAATGGCCAGTATTCAGATGCTGATCGAAAACAACAGTGCGTACAGAGATTGACATCTACATACATCCTAACACACTTCTGTGTAGGTACTTCTAGACCAACCAGTACCTGAACTGCACTAAAAACTGGCCAGCGTTGGAACGAGCAGGAGCACGAGACCATCTTTGTGTATTCCAAATGATCATACTAATACAGAATAATTTATAGGGGTGAATATCAGCTAAGAAGGGATGAACGGTGTGTATGACCTCTACGTGGTTGCTACCAGGTTACTTCCATAAAGATACTGCTGGAGGTGTACTCTGTCCCTGCTGAACAGGACAGGCCATGTAGCCTGGTCACAGAGAGGAGGAGTCAGGAAACAAAATGCTCTGCTCCGTATGTTCATTCCTTTTTACAGCCTAAAGACATATAATTGAAATACACAATTCAGTAAATTAGCTCAAACCAGCATATTCTGCAATCATCTCCACCGAGAGGGTGTCCAAATGCACAACTGCTGTTCCACAACCAAATGTCAGCAGAGCAGCTGAGTGACATACAGGCCTGGAAGAGAAAGAGAGAGCTCAATGCCCACTGGGGGAAAAATAACAAAAACCCCTTCTCTGTGGCTACTTGATGACATATGGTGCATGGCTTGAGCTTTCTTGTGAATCCCTGAGAAGTCATTCTGCTATGCAGAATTGGAATATTACATCAGATAATGTCCAAGTCCCAGTTTTTTCAGGACTGGTACTCCATTATGCTCCCATTTTAGGCAGAAATTAAACCTACAGCTCAGTTTGCCTCAACATTTAAGGATAGGTTTCAGTTTCTAATAACTCTGTGTCACCTTGGAAAATTAAAATAGTATCTCTTGTTCTGATTGTATATGAAAGTATAGCTAAAACAAATTTCATGGCACTGATTAAATGTCGTGTTCACTAAACTTTAGAATCCCATTATGGATCTTTCTATATTGGTGTTTGCGTATGCTGCACGGTGAGTAAGAAAAATCAGATTTCAGGTGCTTACAAGCATGACAAATAGGCACTGAAGTGGCCTTGAGCACTGTGATGTAGTAATGGAGAGGAAATTGAAGCATTCAATATTCTGAGGTGCCTGAGCCCTCTGCAGATGGCTCTTGGATACTTGTTAGTAATCTGGCAAAGAAAAAAATAGCTCCAGTTTTGTTGTGGTTTGTTTTTTTACACTGGCAAAATAAATAAATTTAATGGATGCAATATAATGTGAAGAAGAATAATAATACGGACACTAACTTACAGCTATTACTTTAGGTATTCAACTCTAAATGAAATTAATGCAAGATTTCACAAGTCCTTTGTACAGTAACGAACCTCCAATTTCATGAGGTTACCATACATTTCTGTGCTAATTAGGAGCTTTGTGGAATTTAATTCAAGGTTGGTGACAGAAAGGCTTGTGCTTAGGAGTATTTTAAACTTGTGACTGACAGTAACAGCAGTGCTACAGTCTATTGCCTTAGTTGGACTGTGTGTTCTGCTCATCTTCACACCCCAATATTTCATTAAATAAGTTGATGCTTAATAATTCGTCAAAAAAAATGTACATATATTTGTATATGTTCATCTTCGTGTAAGTCTGCATTTTAGAAACGGCTATATAATTAAAATGCAGAAATCACATTACATGCTTTTATTTTTGTGCCTGTTTCCCATCTGGTAGACCTGTGGAATAAATGCGTTCATAGATTAATAGATGACCTGAAAGTATTTGTATATTATATAGTTCATTTAGGCATTCACTTATAGTGAATGAAGACAATATCAGCAGGTGTCTGATAATTTGTTTCCACTAGCACATATCTAAAGATACATTTTCATCTGTTCTACTGCAGTTTAGTATTTTTAACTTAAGAGCTTCTCTGGTTTAGATTTTCATATAGATGGAGGTGCTAGAATTCTGAAATAAAGTTTAATGTTAAAACAGTCCTAAAAGATTAGAATAGTAATACTTCCTCGAAAGATTGTGAGCCACTTGTGAGTCATAGCAAAAATTTGTGATTTTTTAACACAAGCCTCCCAAATCTTCCAGCAAGAATAATTCTGTGTCTTTGAATAAAATAAACTTAAATTATTTGGGTTGTAGGTCCGATCAAACGTGTAGAGCACACAACAGATTAGAACAACAAATTGGCTATTACTCAGTAATATACACAGGTGTGACCCTGCAAAGGTCAATAACCAAACACTTTGTTCAAGTGTGGAAAGTTAAAAATAGACTGTGCAAGTGATTATATAAAGTTTGTATAAATTAGTGATGCACGGTAGCCTTTGGAGGCCAATAAGAGTGAAAAAGTGTATTTAATTACCTAAAATTGAATTGACCTGTACATGAGAAAAATATGAAATATGAACAACCCAGCAGTTTTATGAAAGAAATTAAGTGGTACTTTATAAGATTATTAGAATTTCTATTGATTTTGTGAATAATTGTGTCCTTGATTATTTTATCTGTCTTTCCACACATTCAGTCATCCCCTACAAATGAAATTTGATTATTGTTTAAACAGAACCTGAGCACATCCTCAAGCAAAATAATATAACTAGCGATAGCACAACAATTCAGTAGCTCCCTGCAGCAGTACGCAGAATCCATCCAAAATTAGATTGTGTCCCAGTGTGCTGCAAAACTCCACTTTGCTGGCTCTCCTTATGTTATCAGACAAAGCCAAGTCAGCCAAAGGATGAAATCAGGTAACTGTTGCTTGAATTCCTGTTTCTCCCTTAAAGCCAGCGCTCGCATTCCTACAGTGCCATACAACCAAGTCTACAGACCTACAAGGGCAGTGATTGCCCACGGATGGCCAGCCTGGTGGCCCTCTCCTTCAGGAGCACTGAGGGAGGAAAGAGGAGTGTGTTCCTCCTCACGGAGGAAGAGCTGAATTCAACTGACAGAAGAAAAGCAACACCTAGAGGATCATGGGGTTGGTAGCAACCAGGACACCCCCATATTTCAGGGTTTGTGTAATGCAGGTCACAACACTGAGTAAGTGTTTCAGACTGGCTGAAGACTCAGGCAGATATCACAGCACCAGTTATGTCTTGATCTGGTCCAAAAGGATAAAATCAACTTTATTTTGAGATATTCTTCATGTCTCCTTTCAGTGGAAGAAGGGTTCTTTGTAATTTAACGTCAGTGTTAATACAAGCAAACACCGTACCCAGCCATGACATTTCTGTAAAGGCTGCAGAATTACAAACAAGATCTGGACTCGGCAGCTGCCCGTCGTCTATGCCAGTCATAGATGCCAGCATAGAAGACTGATTTAAAATTGCATGATGTGGTATATTTAAAATGTACATCAAAAAACTGAATTTATACAGGCTGGATTCATCACTAATTTTATAAGTACCTCTTGTCACTCTTTCCATGCAGCTTAACCTTTTGAAAATAGTAGCTATTACTGGGCCAAAAACATCTTTTAGGTTTAGAAGATTTTTAGATTCAAAATATACTTGGCACTTGGGTTTCAAGTAAAGATTAAAAGCTAGTAAAAAAGAGTTTCACACTGAGCTAAAACCATCCCAGAATGGTGTTATAAATATGCAGGGGCTACAGGGAATAAAAACAAAAAAAGACCATTCAGCAAAGAAAGCTGCTTCTTTTTCAGGATCAAATGTCATCTCAAGATCCGAGAGAAAAAGGTGAAAACTATCAAAATCCACACAGATGAGAATCTGCAGCAAAATTTAGAATAGAAGTATTCTTCAGCAACATGTAAGAGAACAGAGAAATAAGCATCAGGGATGCAATACTGTGGTCAGGCGTTACTTAAAGCTAGTCTAACTTTGATTAAAAATTCTAAAAATGATATTTAGATTGTCTAATTTTAGGCATTCAACCTACATACCTCAAGAAGGAATCTATTAGTTCCTTCCTCTAAATTATATAGGACAGTTATGCTCCCAGTTTAGGCTTCTAAATTGAGACACCCGGATGAATGCTCACCGAGAGGACTACTCTCCAGCTTTGAGTAGAGATGAGGCAGCGAACTGCAATGAGGTTGAGGAACGGATGTTACTGAATGCAAAGTGAAAGTAAAGCTTGATGTTCTCAAATTGAATATGTCCAATAGCTACCATTAATAAAGAAAGATTGATAGCATGATTTGTCTAATAAATCTAACAAATTCAGGCTTGAAATAAGAAAATAGACTGTGCATATTTTAAAAGGTGAGATGAACTGCAAATTCATTAGTCTGACCTCAATAATACGAGTCTTTAGAACACACTTTGAAGGGTTTTATTTAATGCAAAGAAATGGAAACAAAAATTATAGTCCCATACACTGACCAAAATAGTTTTGTCACGCTTGTACACTTTCTCAAGAGAGAAAAAAGAAAAGAGAAAAAAAAAAAAAAAGAAAACCAGAACAAGACTCTACATCTATTTGTAGGCAAATGAGCATATGCAAGGCAAACATGGAGCCATCGTGTTTTCTGTAATATTCCATGTGCAGCTGTGAACGCTTGCATTAATGCCAGTTAATCTGCAGAGCTATGAAGTGAGGGAAGGGAGTGTTGGCCACGGTACTGGAGTTATCTACTACTCTTCAAACACTGTAACCGAATCCTTCACATCCTCCTGGACTCTACCAGAACTGAGCAGATGGAGCCTCGCTAAGCTGCTCATTCAAACACAAATGCATAATAAAGCAATAAACATTAAGGGATTGACATGATACCAAAGCAGAGGAACAGGAATAGTTTTACTAAAAGTGCTTCTCACTTAAATCTTTCTGTAGTGCTTTTAGTAGAGTGAAGAGTTCATGGCTTAAACCAGGACTAGCAGCATACAATTAAATCTAAGTAAATCTGGTTTACATTAAGAAACAATAAAATCAAAACCAAAGAAAAGACCCTTTGCAACAGCACAGTCTGACTCTGCTTTTATGTGATGCATCAACTTCAAGCAGCTCTGCAGTTTTTGCATCCTTGCAATTAAGGCAGAACTTATCCCTTATATCCTGCACTAAGAGGAAGCCTTTCAGCTTGCTTTTAGGGTTTTTTTTGAAAGGCCTAACACTTCTCTCTTTCATTCCTACTCCAGCTGAATTTGGATATTTTTTTCCCTTTCCAGCAGTCAAAGCTTTAGAGAAGAAATAAAATGAGGATGAAAAATTCTTCTTGCTCAGCTTTTTAATGTAAAGATATTTGTGCTCTCATTTTCTTTATTTTTTTAATTCCTTGAAATCTTAGGGTCAACAGAAAATACGCCATTTAAGTATCTCTTTTTCCTGAAACCATAGCAGAAACCATGCATCCCTTTGGGATAAACAAGCTGAGGGAAGACTTCCTTTTGTTCCCTTTGCCACGACTGAAGCAAAATTGCTTGCACCACTGGATTATAATTTCATTTTAAAGGGTTTTTCTTAATAAATGGAAAGTAGGAGTCAGACCGTATAGAAAGAGAGACGGGTAGAAAAGGAGACGAGATCTACAAGAAGAATAAATTTCAAAAGAGTTTTCTCCTACTTTGTGGATATCATCTTCTAATTCTGACATACCTTTCCTCCTCAAAGGGTAATTCTGGCTGCAAACTTTTTCATATCAGCTCTTTTGAGTTTAAGAACATTTTCACATAACTTGTGAGCTTGTGCCTTCCAGCCCCTTACACGTGGCCCTACTGTTTTGTCAGGATGCAGTCCTGTCTCATTTTATAAAATACCCTGAGGACAATATTAGTTGCAACACAGTTAGGCACAGAAGAGAATGCGAAATAGAGTCTTAATTCTGAATTCCCTGACCAATCTTGTTGTTCAAATAGAAATAAAGAGTATGGAAGAAATCCAAACAGGAGAAGGAGAACAGAGTTTTCTGTGCTTATTCAAAGGATAACGATGTCCTAAGGGAACCAATAAAAGAAAATGAAATTGTACAAAGGACATCCCCAGTACATCTAGTAAATCTTGTAGGAAAACACAACAACAAAAAATCAATAAAAAAAAAAAAAACTATTCACAAGGATGCTAAATAAAGCAAAGCAGGAACAAGCCCTTTTGAAATGCATATATCGTAAGCTGAGTTCTAAGACTTCAAAATAATTATTCATAATCCAGGTTGAAATTCAATGAAGATGCTTACCCAGTGTTTACCTCTTCTTTTATGCAACCTGAGTTTATATAAATTACCAGGGAAAGAGAAAACATGGCATAGTACATGCCATGTACAATTTCTGCTGAAAACAATTTTTGCACGTGCCCAAAAGATGTATGCGTGTTTAATGAAGGTAGTCTATGTGCTATTTTGTTTCGTTTGCATAGATGGTTACTCCTGTTAAAGCTTGTTGATTTTTATGTAAGAAGAACAGCAAAACAAAAGCATGACTTCAGAACAGCAAAGTAGCAGGCTGCACCGCTTCACAAATACACCAACTACACAAGGTGCAAGAGTATTCCAAAATCAGCATGACTATTCTACGTAGCAGGCATAACAGTGTATTTTTTATATTCTACTCATTTAAAAGAGATAATCAGATTTTCATCAAATTATTACCAAAATTATCTGTTTCTATTGAAACTAAGCACAATAAAAATAGAGTCTAAATGGGTTTGGAATAAGTTTGGAAAGAGCCAGGGGGGAAGTCACTGAGTGAACTGGAATGATGCCTGAAAGAATGACAGGAATACAACTTCAGATGCGCTATAAATTACATGTATTAAAAAAAAAAACACAAAACAAACCAACCCAAAACAAAACAAAAAAACAAAACAAACCAAACCAGAAAACATGCATACTATTAGCCCAATACTTATGCACATAAACCAACTTATATTCATTAATGATAATACACCTCTCCCTCTTTTAAGAGACGAGTTCCTATATACTTATGCAGTGCTTTGAAGTCTGCAAAGTTTTTTATTTGAATTGTTTTGAATGAGACCTGCACATTTCAGCAGTACTTATGTTTTCAGGTAGTCCAAAATTAATCTTAAAGTTCAAAGAGAATTCATACGTAAAGTATTGGCAGTTCAAGTGGCTGACTCATAATCTGTCAAACGATATATCTTAAAAATTACAGAAAAAAACTGGTTTTAGAATATTTAAGGTCTGGTCATGCATTCCAGTTCATCAATACCAACGAAGCTTGGCAAACATGGAAGCTGTGGTTGAAATTCATATTAATCATAGCACAAGGTCCCAAGGAACACTTTCTGTCTCACTACAAACTTTTTTAAAGATTTAACTAGAAAAATGCTAATGATATTGTAAGATTTCTTTACACTGGACCCACATTTACATTTACCCTGGAAGAGTTTCCTGCACATTGTCTCAGTTATTAAAAACAAATGCAAATACAGAATATACAACAAAAAGTCCTTTTTCAGTACTACAATAAGCATGGCGTTAACATTTCAGGAACTGCTGAATGATGACAATGATAACTCTGAAATGATTTACTGCAATCAAACATTGTGCCACTAAAATAACTCTTACTCTAGAATATGCAACACTAAAGTAAAGTACAGGAAAGGTTCAAGGAAAAAGCCCTTGCTACTTATTGCAACGTATTTTACAACTTAGAGACTAGCTGTATCCAAGTCTTAGAACATTTAATACTTACATTTCCACCTTCTATTTTCCCCTTGAGGTGTGCTTTATCACATGGGTGCACAACTGAGTAGGGATGGTCTGACTGACCTCTCCCTTCTCTTAAAAGTCCAAGATGAATTCCCACTTACTATAAATGATCCAAGTTTTATGGACTAATGACAGTTTAAAATACTTTTTTTTCCACTTTTACTGCAATCCTGTCATTAAGACTAACAATCTAAAGTAGCTAAGAGAATGAGTAAGCAAGATGATTTACACAGATGATAGTGCAATGGTAAGATGTGAGGAAAGATTCTTTGAAGTTTTTTGTAGCTGAACCATTAAAAAGATTTACACCAAGGTCTTTAAGTGAAAAGAGAGCATTGCCAAAGAGGTCTGGCAAGCTCTTCTGTCAATAAAATACTCTGCCCCATAAATTTAGCCAAACCCTCAGCTTAAAACCTGATTAAAAGCTAGAAGAGACTTGCTTTGTTACAAGACATAGCCCACCAACCCAGTATGCAAAGAGATTGCCTATAAAACTCAGACAGGATAGCAACACGTTTATAAAATCTTCACCATCATTGCATCTCCTATACTTTTCCATGAGGCCATGCACAAAAATTGAGCAAATGTTTAGCATGAGAGAGCGCAGGTTCTAATATAGGACAAAGTTGTGTTGAAATTATTTAGGGCGGCATTAAAACCTCATATGTTTCTGTACCTGGCTGATCCGTACCTTTGGCGAGACTTTCAAAAATCTTGCCATACAGAAGATTCATACAATATGTATATATCCTCTTGGTTTTAACTTCTTTCAGAATGTGCTTTAGTGACAGGTTAATTCAGTATAAGCTTGTATCTTTTTCATATCCCGTCTTCTACCATTTTTGCTCATTAGAGATAGCACCAGGAAGCCCTAATCAGATCTGGATTCATGTGTAGGGCAGGTTCAGAGTCAAGGCTTCACTTTGTGACAGTACCAGAACATACTTTTCGAATTTGAAAACAGCAGCGTTTGATATGATTCACAACAAAATTTCAAGAGGAAAGAGCAGAAAGAAAACAGGAGGTTTTCTGTTGCTCAGTATATCAGACCATTATTATTTGTTTCGTGCTAAAAATGGGCTTAAGGTTGTAAAACACGAGTGTTTTGACAGTCCTTGCTTCAAGATCAGCTGTTCATGACATTTCCCTCTACTTGGATTGCAGCCCATTCAGATCTAGAAAACAGGTGCCATCTTATTTTGGACTTCACCCAAAATCAAAAAAGTAGGGATAGATACTCACATGCCCTCACCCTCACCCTGAAAGTGCAAATAAAGTGGTGAACTTTATACAGGGTACTTCAACAGTCAAATTCTAGGAGGAAGAAAAGCAAGGAGGCAAAGTGGTAGACAAGGAAAAGAGCCTGTTGGTTGCTTGGTCTTTTTATGCCGTAGTAGTTCATGGATCTCTGCTGTCTGAAGAGAAGCAGGTTGCTAGCATTTAGACATCCCTGAGCCAAATTCTTTAACCTCCAAACAGAACTACGTAGAAAAAAATCCACAGTGATGGTAGGCAGGTTCGCTTGCTGAGCACTGCATACATCCTAGGCAATTTTATTCCACAAGCTGATTCAGGACACGGCCTTGGATAACTGGTCCATCATAGTAGCCTTGAGTTTCTACGGAAATGCATAATAAGCAGTTGAATATCATACAGGAATTGCTGTGCTCCTTTAGCCAAACAAAGATGGAAGAGAAAGACACCAACAAGGGGGACATACACACCCCGGCTCCATAACCAACACCACCTTTTTCAGATCATTCCTGCTGTTTGGCAGTCCATAGGCAGGCAGAACTGTCAGGAAATTGCAACCATTCTGATTACATGAAGGTTACAAACACTGCTGGCAACATTTACATACACGTCCTTGGAAAGAGACAGTTCCCACTCCTCTTTCTGCTCAGTCTTTCTCAACTGAACTTTGAGCGCTTTGAGGTCCAGCTTCCAATTCTCCAGCTTTTGCCCAGGTCTTGGACTACATACCAGACAGTATCTACACCCGGCTGTAAATTAGTGTCACAAAATCCGGTTTTCAGATAGTAAAACCATACCAAAAATTCATAGGGAGCCAACACTGCATCAAAGAAAAGTCAGCCTACAAGTCTTATTGTCAATCTTTTCTCTCCCTTGCAGAATAAACTCCTCTATCCAAACACAAATATTATCTATTGCTCTCTAAAACACATTTTAGTGTCTCTGGTGGTATTCTGAATGAGATAGGGAAAAAAACCCACTGAGGATTACTCACGAAAATGCTTGCCATTTTTTCATTGTCTTTTTGGTCAGAACTCTAAGTTTTAACAAATAAGCTCACTATTTCAAATAATAAAAGAACCTGTCCCAGCATTACATGCATTCATTCAAAAACATGCATACATATGTGCATAAGGAAAATTCTAACACAGGTATGTCCTGTAAACAAGAAACAGGACAGAATGTGAACTTCACAGTGGCAAAGTTTTAACTGAACACAGAGATTTTAAACTGTTTTAGGAAGATGCTTGTTCACATTCATCAAAAAAAGACATTTATCAACAAGGTGGGTGAATCGGGCAAAGCTGGGAAATGGGAGAAGATGACTTAGGGAAAAAGAGGATGAGCTGTTTGGGAAGACATGATGGGAAACAAGCGGAGGCACAGTTTGTAAACATTCAGCTAGATAACATCCCAGTACTGGGAACAAGGGCTCAGATGAGACGCTTTGTTTTGCTTATGCCATTTCACTCCTTAAGAGTCAATACTTCTTTTAAAAAGCTAAGAGACTATAGATGTTTCTGCAGTTTGGAGGGGGATACGTTTTCTGCAAACCCAAATACATCGATTCGCTGATGGCAGATGGAACGCTTGGTCATAAACAGAATGATTTTGCTCTCTGGTCAACATCCAGACATATGATCGAGTTGTCCAGATTTTTATATAGTTTCCTTTTTCATGGGAGTGAAAGAAGAATGGCACACATTTTTTCCTTTATGTACAAAATATTTAGGAAAATTTAGCAGGCAACATTCATAGAAACACAGTATCGGGTTTTTTTTCTCCCCCTTCTTAGCGTGTTTTATAGCAGTCTGGGAAACCAAAACAGATCATGCATTGAAAAATAGTTTTCAGAACAATTCATTAAAAGCACTGCAGAATGTTTGTTACTCACATATTCTCCCCAGATGATGTGTTGACTGCACATATACAAGCCCTCATTCCTTACAGACCTGGTCCCGAGAGATTGAGGGAGAGAGTTTAAAGCGGTAAGACACATTACTCATTGAAGTATGTGAAGTTAGATAGGTTCAGAGGGGATTACAAATGTCATTTCTGCTCCTGAATCTCTTTCACGCTAAGTACTGTTTGCTGCACACGTTCACACAACGTTCCCCTTTGACTGCACAATCGTCGGCTTTCAGATTTGTAGAACCGTTTCAATCTCAAGTATCTTACTTGAGGGAAAATGCTGCATATTTCTCCTGTTTTCAGCGTGTTGGGAAAGAGATGAAACTTATTGATAAAGGAGCGGTTTATTTTCTCCCACATTTTGCCTCTAATGTGAAATACAATTTTTACATACTGCATACTGATGACTTGCATACTATTGTGATTTATAGCACTTGTTTCACGCATTTTCATTGCAATTTTTTAATTCTGAGCTTTTTTTTTTCCCTTGAATTTGTCCTTCAATTACTGGATTGTAGTCTACAGTGTATCAATTTAAAGAAAAAGTTATGAAATAAATTTTATAGTATTCGCTATGATTTGTTGCGGAGTACCTATTGTGCCTTTTGCCAGTAGATGGCAGCATGTGGCTGTTTAGCTCGTACGGGCTCTGTGCAAAAGGCCTAAAGGGGAAACAAACTTTCAGAGAGAAACAATTGGGTCTTTTTAAACTCACATTCCTATATATACTCTCATATCAAAATACTATAGTCATGTCTCTTAGAAGTCCTGCAGGGGCTGAGTCAAAGAATGAAGTTTTCTTTGAGTCTTTGTTCGGTTTTGGGTTTTGGTAGTTTTGTGTTTGGTTTTTTTTCAAACTAATGTTTTGCAGAAATTAAAAGATTTCTGGAAAGCAGAGATAAGCTGGACAAAGTCTCTTGGCACAGATATTGGGAAATGTTTGTAAATATGGAATTCCAGCCCTGTATGTGCAGTTCAGGACATCATTTCTAGCAACAAAAACAGCTCTTCTATCCCTGCCCCTTCAGAATTCTTGACCACACAGGATATTTTACTGATATCAAACAATATACAAACATAACCAACATTTTCTACCTTTCCTACCTGTATATAAGGCAACAGCAGTATATCTATGAGTATACACCTAACAAATTTAAAATAATTAACTCCAAAATTTTACTACTCTCAAGTGGTTTCCATACGTTATTTTTAATAGAAACAAAACGCAAGTAAGTATCATGTACAGATTTCAGTTATTCTAAGTTCCTAATTCTTTGCATTTTCAAAACCACAATGGGCTTGAGATAATGAGCACTGCTGTTCACACTTGCAATCTATGATTTGCTCCTACAGGTAAGCAGTTACATTAAATGCTGTAGGCAACACAACAAAAGTGCATTTTTCTCTCCCTTGTGTGTAAGGCTTATTTCAACTCATGTGATGTGGTTCTTTCAGGTTAAGAAGTTTAGGGTGCACTTATAACGGAAATTTCACAGTATATGGGTAGCCTTCTCATCTATCCTCTCCTACCCTGTTAACAGAGCCTGGATATATCCTGTTCACTTTCTCACCATATAGCAGCTGAACAGTATATTTGACTGGTAATTTTATAAAAGTGCCAAGAATCAATAAGCTCATGCATCCCCTGTGTCGTGGCTGTAGTCAGAATGACTTGGACATTTCAAAATACATGCTAAGGAAGCATGAATCTATTTTGGCTTGTTAGTGTTTTTATCTTACCTCTTTATGATCTCGTTAGCTGCCTTCTGTCCTTCAGAAGCGTCTAAAATTCCACTTTTTCCACGTTACAAGTAGCAGCTGTTTCAGCACTGTAGTGAAAGAAACAATATAGTGCTCCTATATTGCAACATATCACACACACAATTGATCCTAATAAAGCAAGGCCTCAGAAGGGCCTTCTACCATGTGAAAGCATATAGATTTTTTTAAAGCAGCAAGTCCATTTGGTTTGAGCTTGTAAGTGCAGTTTGCATGGCTGCCACACCAGAGGTACGATAGCCGGAGTGGGCAGCACTGATGGAAACGCTGGCTGTGAAGCCTAAGCTCCTGGTGGACTCGTGTGCTACAGCCACAGGGTCTTCCAAGACTCCGAGGTCTGGGCACCCAGTTCAGGGCCTCTTCCCACCCAGCTCTTACTGCCCCAGGATTCTCAGAGCCCGTCAGAAGGAGCGTGTGCTCCCCCAAGCTTCTCCTTGCTGCTCCCAGGATTATTCAGTCTCTAAAAGTCCATCTGTCAAGGGGCAGAAGTTGAAACCAGCTGCTTATTCATGGAGAGCATCACCAGAAAATTATTGCCATAGACTATCTCAAAAAGCCCAGATTTCAATATGCCTTTGAAATTCAGTGTGCTTTGAGTTGAAACAGCTGAACTGCAAAGAAAGATGTAAAAATCCTTTGTACTGCTAAGCGGTGTTAATGGAGTAAAATGATGATGGGATTTAAAGACCCCCAAGGTAATGACAATTTAAATGGTAACAATTATTGTGACAAACAGCAGTAAGAGGTCTGCATCAACATAATACTGTAAACACAGGCAAACATTTTCCACTTCAGCTTCTAACTCTGCCCTAATATATCCTACTTGCAACTCTTGTTTCTCAGTTTCTGAGCACACCTTATATTCAGCACATCAACTGATGACACGATTCTTTACCCCTTTGATAAATACTCTTCTCATCCTCTTGACTTCTTTTTTTATGACCTTTTTCCTTATTACCTTACCATTAATCCCTAATTCCTCTCTGACTTTTCTTTCCCAGTGTTTCCTCCCCTGTTTCTTCATGTTGCAATAAGTTTGATGTATCATAATAGCGGGGAGAGGGAAGAAACTTTTCTGAAGTAGCATTTAACAAAGATAAGGTTAAAAGAGGGGCACCAGAATCGTATGTCATTATATATTTAAATACTGCTAATAGTGCATGAGCAGGCATGTCAGAATTCACCAGCTGTCCCTAAAGGTACAAGCCAGCTTTCTGTCTCCTCACATTATAGCCCAGCTTAACCTCTGTTGTAACACATCTCAGCACAAAAAGGTTATAAAATCTGCTCCACTAGAGCTCTAATTTATCATCTTTCAGAAATATGTTGCTCTGTAGAGTTAGAAAGGTAAAGATTACATTCAGTGTTATAGATAGATAACAGCAGAAGTTTAATAGCATTATAGTATTTGTTAAAGCAGAGTGGGTGAGCTTGTATAAGAGAAGATTCTTCATAGATATATATCTATATATTTGAAGATATTTATATATAAAATTGTATGTATATAATAATCATAGAATGGTTTAGGTTGGAAGGGACCTTGAAGATCATTGAGTTCCAACCCCCCTGCCATGGGCAGGGACACCTCCCACCAGCCCAGGTTCCTCAAAGCCCCATCCAGCCTGGCCTTAAACATCTCCAAGGATGGAGCTTCCACATCTATATATATATGATATAGATATATAGATAATATTTTTATATGGATGAAGTATGATACCATAAAGAAGTAAGCAGAATTTGGCTTAAATTGGAGTCATGCATGGGAACAAGTTTTGGACATAGAAATATGCAAGAAATTAAGCCCCAGTTTAGCAGAGGCAAGAAGATAATTGCACTGCCTCCAGCTAATGGAACAGCCATTGAGTTGCAGTTAATAGTATCTGATATAGACAGTTTCAAATGTTTAGGTTAGTTGGCACCTAAATGCAGCTAGAAAACAACAGATCAAAATTTATGAGGAGACACATTCTCACTCCCTGCCCCCACTATTAGAAAGCAAAAATACGGCCTACAAATTAGAAAGAGAATGATAAGTGTGTGGATACAAAGAATCTAGATACTTAATTTTGGCTATGTTGATCTGGATGTGCAAATTCTAGTGTTTGCCTTTGGCTTTTCCAGGCTACCCCATGTACCATTTTTATTGATTGAGTCAATGTCTGAAAAGGATTTAGTCTTGTCTTGGACACCCATCTGAGACAAAATGCTCTCTGGAGGCCTGCTGTGCCTGTATCTCCCAGTCTTCCTTCAGACCTTCAGCAAAACCAGTTTTACATCATAAAAAAGTTCTTTGAAATTCTTCTCTGATAAGCTGGTATTTTGTTAGGGCTTTTTTCACCTAAGAGAGATTTTGCCACTGCTCAATTATAAGCAACCTTTAGCTCCACTGTCCTTGTAATTTGTCTCAGTTAATAACATATACTGTGTACCATGTATTCAGAGAGCTTCCACAGCTGTTTCAAACGCCATCAGTGGAAGATTATGGCAATGAAGTAGGCTTCAGTTCAGCAATCCAACCATTTTCAGTAGTGAGTGCTGTTCTGATGAAGTCTCAGTTACGAACACAGAAGTCCCTGGCAATCATTAACATTGGAAAATTTTTGGAAATCTGTTTATGTGGCTGGCTGCTGGAGGTAGAAATATGCTTCATGTATTTTGCTATATATAATCAACATCACTAAGAGCTGAAAGTTTAGAACTGCTCCACATTAAGAAGAAAATACTTCATTCTTCTGTTAAATCCTTCTTAATTTTATTGTTAAATAAAACGTCTCTGATTTCATCCAATCTTTCATAGCGTATTTTCTAATATTGCCCACATTAGGCAGCCCTTGTCCTTATGTAAGTTCCTGTGCCGATCAAAACTATTTCACTTAACTGTTTATAAAACAACTTCTTAGTTCTGACACTGCCAGAAAAAGTTTCAGACAAAGTATCTGTCCCTCTCATTCTTTCCTTGTGTGCACCAATGCCTTGGAAAAGAAGCCAAGTCACAAAAATCAGATGTAGATTGTGAAGAGGCAGGACGGCTACAGAAGCCAGCTGTGATGCACGAGGGAAGCTCTGACTGGTGAAACTACAGCTGAACTTCAAAAGCCTAAGCACAAAAGGTCTGAAGATGTTTTTAATAACCTGGCCTCATCCTGAAGAAGTAGGAAATAGAAAGGAGAAAGAAAGATGTGGGCACATGATCAGCTGAGGATATAAGCCGTGCTGAGGCAAACTGAAGGCACGATTTGATGTGGTTTCCTCTTTAAGCAAATTCTTGGGTATGTAACGCTCCTGCTCTGGGTCACTTCAGGCAACTTCTACCATGCACAAAGAGGTTCTTGAAGTAGGGTACACACCATGTAAAAGTACAAACCAATTAATTATTGTCCAGTACACAAAAATGATTGATAGGATTAATGAGCCACCGATCCAGTGGTTGAGAAGTTCACTGCTCCAGAGGACATCCAACCAACATTTGCCAGCCAGGCAAGTCCTGTGGGGAGGCTTTTGTGTATTTGTCTCTGGGACATGCTGATCCTCAGTGCTACAGATTTGCCATCCTCGGTCTCCCTGTTTTCTCCTTAAGATTGTGTATCTTTCCATGTTTATTTTTGCGTTTGAATCCTTGATCTGCCAACTATATCCTTCTCACCAACCGTATCTCTGCAGTTTCACCTTTCGTGTTTCGCATGGCTCTATTCTGCGTAGGCTTTTACAACCCTTTCTATCAGTTTAGCAGGTTTCTCAGAAGTCTAAGCCGGGGTTACACAAGCATGCTGTGTGCAAGCTGGGTCTTGGATCACAGAGAGCTGAACCGCTGGGAGGAGGGTTACAGGTATGACAGGCTATTCTGAAGAAAACTCTTGACATTATCTTATGAAGAGCCATCTCTTATTGTCAGATCATGTTGCTGCGAGGGAGCAGAGAGCAACAACACACACTTAATAAAATAAAAGAACCTCTTTGCATCTCATTCAACTCTGACACAGCGGTGATAGCAGCAGCGAATTCATTGTTTAGGAGCACTGATCACACAAAAGCAGATAGAAGTACATAACAGACCTCTTCATTTGTACTGAGAAGTTAAGCAACAATAAGCCTACTTATGCCTGCAGATGGTTCAGTGCCTATAATGTTTGGCTTGGGTTTTAATGCAGAAATATCAAAAGCTGTTAGAGGCAATGCTGAATGACCTCCTGCCTACAGTCAGTGATTTTCTTTTAATACTGAACACATACTATAGAGTGACTGATCATATTTTGAGTCTCATTAGGCAGTCACAAATGGAAGGAAAAGAGGCATGAGCTAACTGTCTCTGCCCTGAGGAGCAATTGCAGGATAAACCACTGTCAGCCCTCATGGATAAGAACCTGAACACTCTGGGAGTGCATCAGCATAGGAAAGGTTGCTGTATATAACCAGCCTGCGCAACACATGCCAGATGTGACACGGCAGGAAAAGCACAGGAAGAAACAAAAAGGAATAATGGATATAACAGCCTTACATGTGGCATTCTGTCTCTCTTGTGAGGTGAAGGTATTTCCATATCTTACCATGTAATCACATCTAACTGCATAAACCCACTGCTTTATTAAGTTGAATAGCTAAATCGGTGTTTTCCACCTTTCCTCAGCTGGCAGGCCCTTTAAAATGTTCCAATATTCCAATACTGTAAATGTAAACCAACTTATCATGAGCATGTTTTTCCCAGTTGTTCTTCTTGATCCCTGAAAAGAAGTACATTAACCTCAGGCCACCAGGTCAGAAGCTGCTGAACTAGACCGTTTGGCATAGGCACAGGTCTGCGCTTGGACCATTCCCATTCACACATACACAGGGCTGCTAAAAGAAGCCTGCAGTTAAAGTAGTTAAGCATTTCGAAAGCCCCTCCAATTGCTGTGAAGAGAAGGAAGAATTACAAATACAGCAGACCCAAGCCACCAAACTATAATGCTTTTTTGTTTGGTTGGTTGGTTGGTTGGTTTTTTAATGTCCCAGCATCTTTCCACTCCTTACAGTAAGGCTTTTCTTGCCAAACACATTGCATTATGCGCTAGTATCAGTAGATTTCATCTTGCATATTGGTTGTCCTAGAAAATTTACTGTGGTAACTGTTTCTAGAAAACTGTTATAAATGCTGTAAGTTTGTGGAAATTGCAACTACTAAACAAAAAATCCTGGTAACTTAAAAGCTTTCTGAAGTAACTTTGAAACAGTCTATATATGTCAGATTCCACCTGTCTAAACTTATGTCCACTATTGTTTTGAGATACCTGGAAGCATTGCTACTGATGACAATGCATGGAACATTATTTGTTTATTCCAATGATTTTGACTCCTAATATTAATTTTGAACTGTAGGCCTTTCAATGGTAAATACACTATTCAGTGTTTTGACTTGCTACGCTTAACTATTCACAATCCCGCTACAATGTGCCTTATGTGATCTGAGAAAAAGGAGGGAACTGCATGATTGCACGAAATCCCAAGCTATCTTTTATGAATGATTTAATCCTACAAAGCATATTTCCCTTGATTCATTATTTTATTGATGATATTTGCTGATTGAAAAGTTACAGTACTACTTGCATCCACTAATCATCAGATCAAAGAAGGCTGTTAGGGTTTTAATTTCTGTAACAGTTTTGAAGAGTGTTTTCTGATTTGAAAACCTAAATTTTCTCATCCGCCTGGGCATTTTCTTTTGTTCCTCCCTCCTGATTCCACTCTCAAAAGAAAAGAAAAATTAATCTGTCAAATCTTTCTTTCTCTAATTCTGAGACTTTTAAACATGGCAGAGGCTTTCATGGGTCTTTTCAACTTAGGCTTACAACCATAAAAAATTGACAGAACTCAGCAAGCAAGAAAAATGAGAGTGTGATAGATTTGTCAAAGGCTCAGTGGATAAAAATGAATGTAACAGGACACATATATGCCTCTTTCTGCTGTAAGTGAAAGAAAACCTCTTCAGAGTCACCAGCAGGAACACTCCATTCCTCATCTTCCAGTCACACCAGGTTTACAGCTCTGTCTCCGTGGGAGCAGAGGGATGACATCTCCTATTCAGTCCAGCAGTATCAGACCTGATGATACTGAACATACCCAGAATCAGAGAATCACAGAATCTCCTAGATTGGAAAAGACCTGTAAGATCATCTAGTCCAATCATTAACCTAACACTGACAGCCCACCACTAAACCACATCCCTATGCGCTATATCTACACAACCCTTAAATACCTCCAGGGATGGGGACTCCACCACTGCCCTGGGGAACGCATTCCAATGCCTGACGACCCTTTCAGTAAAGAAATTCTTCCCAATATCCAATCTAAACTTCCTTTGGTGCAACTTGAAACCATTTCCTCTTGTTCTATCACCTGTTACTTGACAGAACAGGTCAACTCCCACCTCTCTGCAACCTCCTTTCAGGGAGCTGTAGAGAGCGATAAGGTCTCCCCTGAGCCTCCTTTTCTCCAGGCTGAACAACCCCAGTTCCCTCAGCTGCTCCTCATAAGACATGTGCTCCAGACCCCTCACCAGCTTCATTGCCCTTCTTTGGACACCCTCCAGCGCCTCAATGTCCTTCTTGTGGTGAGGGGCCCAAAACTGAACACAGTACTCAAGATGCGGCCTCACCACTGCCGAGTACAAGGGTAGTACCCAATGATGCAATTTTAGATTCCTGTAACCTCAGTGCCATTGTAGACTAATTGCTACCATACTTTCCAGAACAGGGGAATCTCACTCTGTTCCGGATCTCTCAAAAGTAATATAACGTTCACTGCTGTATTTCAATTTTCATACAGGTATCTATCCCCTGAGCTGGATGGCAGAGTAAAATCTGACATCCACACAGAACAAACTGCAGTGTGACCTTATATAGGAAATGTTAATAGGTCACTCAGAAATTATTGCTGCTCTCCTTAGATAAGCCAACTGGTCTCAATATACCATTTTTAGGCAGCTTGCCCTTATTGAGACAGGTTTTTCAGAACAAGAGCCAAAGCTAAATGCCATTGACTGGAATATGTGGCAAGTTTAATTGCAAACCCATGGCTGTGCCCCTGGGCTTCTGGTCCAACAAACAAACAATTTCTCCCAGCCAGGCTTCTTTTTTCCCTACATTTGTTTGAATTTCAAGCACCTGGTCTCCAGACATCACAGATTTTTCAAACAAAATCCCAGCAAATGCAAAACAAAAAGCAACAAAATAAACTACCTTGTTTCAGGGAAGGCTCCTTAGGCCCTCTGTTTTATTCCAGTGCTGAACAAGCCGAGCACCTTCACAGCAGCCTTTGCCAGTTCTCCGAAATAACTGTGCTGGAAATTAGAGTCAGCCTTTCTTAGTGTCTTCATCCATAGAGGGAAGTTTTTTCTCCAGAGCGTCAAAGCATAGCTTCATCCAAAGTTCCTCAGTGGTTCTGGTCTGGATTCTAAACAAAAATAAGAGGCTTCTATTGGTTTCCCCACTCCTGAACTGCCCTTCCCACGGTACTTCCCTCCTTCCCCAGCAGCTATGAACTGACTGGGCCATACTTTAAAAGTGAATGTAGCAGGCTGATGCTGTGCCTGAAAAAGAAGTAGATGCTTAAAACAGCATGGAAAAGGAACTATGGGGAAAATTAAAAAAAAAAAAAAAAAAAAAGTCATTTTCAGTGCTGAAAATAAGGTGCTGAAGTCCACAATCACCTTTGTAGTGAAAAATAATTTCCATTTTAGATGTTAAGGATCTCAAACATAGGAAGTTGCCTTATCATTTAAATTGGAAAATTTTATATTGAATGTCAAAGGAACCTCTTGATTTATGAAGCAGAATAAAAGGTACATTTAGAAGTTTGAACTCACAAATGAGTAACTAAATACAGGCTGCAATGGTCTGCAACACCTATACCACACCTAGTAGCAGCAGCAGAGCTTGTATTACAGGCTGTAATTCTTTGAGCCCCTAACTGGGGCACTGAGTACAGGAAATCGGCGGAAGGAATTGTGCGTACTCTCCACCTCATCTGCCTAATGACAAGCTTACAGACAGGATCTGGGAAACACACACTCTTTCATAGTGGCGTGACATGAGGAAAGTTCAAAAGATTCCCAGTTTCCCTGGGATATAAAAATGTCTCGTGAATAACTGTTTTGGCATTGTGGAAGATGAAAAAGAAAACAAAGAATTTGTGCTCATTTTCAGAACCAACCTATTATGTACTTATTCTATGAGCTTGCATTATTTGTCAACCTGCTATAATTGTTCTGATAACATAACACATGTGCTGGATGTTTTATGAAGAATTTTATCTCATGATGTACCAAAGGCCACTGGGATACATGCTGCAGTCTAGCCTGGGTAGATTTAGAGTAATAAAAAAAGAGAGTAATACAATCTGACAGTTGCTGATAAACAGTGTAAAAATAGATGCAGAGCACAGTGTCTTAAGCAGTGATTCAATGTTAGAAATTATGTAAATAAAGAAATACCCATTTTGATCAATCTGGCCAGAAAAATGATTGTTTTAAAAACCACGTGGGACCTCTTTAAGGAAGAAAAAGATACTTTTCCTCTATCTTTGAAAAAGTTCACTTGGGCATGTTATCATCTCTCTAAGCTACTTCTATCCCTGACCAGTTAAAACTCAAAAAAAAAAAAAAAAAATTAAAAATATTACATTTGTGTTGTCTTTTAGAACTACCCAGAGTTCACCTTGATACTTAGTAATCGTGCATGTTCTATGCAGATTTTTTCTTATCAATCCCCGTATGAAAGTTGACAGTAAAAAAATTGCATCTTTTTATATAAGAGATTACATCTTAGAAGTGTAATAAAAGTGAAAGTGAAGTGGATTTGGAAGTGTTCACTGAACCAAAGATCACATTATTTTTTTCAATACTAGATGAATGCAATAGCAAATCCTAATCTCTCAAGTCACTGTCATCATTTTAGCATGGCTCTGTGCTTATTTTTTTTATTATATATTAAGTTGGATTTTTTTTAGCAGAATTACACAGCAAATATTTTTGTCATAATGCAGCTTTGCTTATTTTGTCTCCTAGATCAAACATAAACCAGACAGTACAGGTGCACTGATATGGTTTACTGATATTCTATGGGAAAAAAAAATGGTTAAAAAATTAAAACTCTCGAAAAAAAAAATCTTCAAAAATAAAACAATCTTAGAACTTGGAGCCTTAGAGCTAAAGTAAATAGAGTAGCTGCCACATAAATGGATATCACACAAGCATCCATTCTAAATGATAAAATATTCCTTTGCAAGAAATTAACTGATGAAAAAAATACATCCATTTATGATGAGGAAAACACATTAAAAATTCTGGAGATGGGAAAAAAAACCCAACTGAGAGTGTTAATGCAGGGACACTCTGCCCTCAAATGCTATGATTGCTCTATGTGAATATTTAGTATTGCAATAACTCTAGCTAGTATGACTTCTAAAGCCAATTTTATTTAATAGCTCTTTTTACCCAGTTACAGATAACTCATTTTCCTTTAAAGCAGAATTTTCATCATTACTTTTTCTCATTATCATATCTTCCAAAATCTTTTCCATATTCCAGTTTTCACATCTCTAGCCATAGTTTATAAACTTCAAAAAGTTAGCTATTCCAGTAAATTATAATACATCTAGTAGTTTTTTAATTAAAAAAGGTGGAGAATTTGAGCAATCTTAACTTTCTAACGAGTGTATAACACAATCTTAAATCAGAGTTAATCTATGCCTAGAGTATCCCCTGCACTTGACATAGAAACACAAAAATAGAGTAATACAGTGGATTAAATAGATAACTTGTTTCACCTGACACAGTTACTCATATGACTCCAGTTCAAGAAAGTTTCTCTGTTGAAGACATTTATAGGTGACTAAAGTCAATGGAGCTGGGCAGATGCCGAAATGCTTTCTTAAAAAGGACTTCAGTACAGGCTGCAGCACTTCCCTGAATTGGAACTACTCATCATCAGAAAACATTTAATTCACAAAACCAAATATCTAAATGAATACATAATAAATTAAAAAAAAAAAAATTAAATCCACCACACAATTAACATACATTTCTTGTGACTATTACATCTGAAATCCTGCAAATTCTGCCTCACCTAATAAAATATTATTATTAATGGGAATAGATGCCATCAGGAAAAAAATCCTGAGACATTACGTTTGGTTTAGTCTTTGTAAAAACAGGAAGATCAGTCACCAAATTGTCTTCTGGGTCCTTTTATATTAATTCCTTTACCATTTGCACAGGTATTTTGCCTGGCATTAGACTTTGACTAATGATTACTAATTTCCAATGTCCATTTTTATTCGTTCATTCATGCTCATAAAAAGGTTTAAAATGTATTGATTACCACTACTGCGTACCTCTCAGTTTTAATTAGTGACCTGCTCTCACCAGTCTTCTTCCAGTAGCATCAGCACGTCTACTAAAAGTTTTGCTTCTTCAAAAGGTTGTATTTGTCCATAGAATTTGATCTGGATGCGCCTTTTTATTTACTTAATGGATCTGTGCTCATTGGTAAAGTGTGTTATACTTCACTAGCTTGGATTTTTAAACTTCTTTTAACATGTGTAAACTCTAGGAACTCAAAAGGAGTTAGTAAGTACTGGTGACTCATCTCTCTCTCTTTCAAGTGGTTTTCAAGATCAAAACTCAAGTTAAAGGTTGCAGAAGAAAAAGAGCTCAGTACAGTGGTTCTTCATAGCCTTCTAAAACCAAGCTCAAATCTAAACGTGTAATGAACTCTGAGGATCTGAATTAGAGTTTGCCAGTGCTACAGCACGGATCCGTTACCTGAATTAAAGCAGGAGTAGTAAATAGCAGGAGCAGGCTATTATTCTCTATTTAGACTAGTCACTATGGAGAAACCCAGTACACTAGAGAAAAAACCCAGCTGCACTGAGAAAGAGACTGTGTGCGTAACCCAAATTAACCGATGTGGTAGAACATTCCAGTGGAGAGGCAATCTCTGTTTCAAGTCAAGCTTACAGATCAACTTAAAGACAACTGAGCACCTCAGATAAATGAGGGGACAATGAATAAAGAAAAATGAGAAAGTAAGAGGATGGATAGCAAAGAGGCAGAAAGTGCTGACGTTAATGCAGCTGTAGAGAAGTTAAGATTTGAAATTGATATGAAAGTCATTATATGCAGTGAGAAAACAAACTAAAATATTCTGGCAGCAATGCATGGATTCTGGAGAACAGGAGGACCCGGGAGTACTGATGCAGAATATGTCAGCTTGCCACATCTTGCTTGGGGAAACAACCCTACTAGTATTCCTGCGTGGACTGGAGAAAAACAGTTAAGTACGGCAACACAAAAAAATGGAAAGGTAATATGTGCCTATTTGCTTAGTGTGTAGCTAAGATATTTAGAGAAGCCAATCACAGAAAATCAACTTGAAGTTATTTTTAAAAAGAACCTTCACATTGTTGAAATTACATGAATGGATTAATAAATATAGGCTTGCAACTAAGCTTCCTACCGTCTCAGTGTCAAGTGTGTTAGGTCTAATTAGATAAAAATTAACCTAGTATGTAAAGATAAGCATGGATCACAAAAAATGCCAAAAACTGATAATCAAAGCTAATGTGTTCATTAGAGGTCAGAAAGTGTAATAAAACTAGAATCATAAAAATTCACGTGAAAAAGTAGCCAAGATTCTTCAGCTTCGTACAAGACTATATGAAAAGAAAAAAACCCAAAGCACTCTCTCTTTAGCATGAAGAAAGGACTAAAGATAGTCTAGGTGTGCCCTCAAATGAATCTTCTGCTTCCGATTTTAATATGAATGGAGATTCTGAATATTAGGGCAAATGTCGCTAATACAAAGGGCAGGAGAAAATGGAAGCAGTGGCAGGCAATCTTCACGCCAGAGTTCAGAAATAACTAACACGGGAAACTGCAAGTCAGGCAGAAGAGATTTGTAACAAATCTATAAAATCAGGAATGGTATATGTACGTGTAGGTGTATGTGTATACGTATATGTAGAACAGCAAATGCACTTCTTATCCCTAAGAATGTGGAAAGGAAGAGAAACACAACATCAGCAAACATGAGCTTCAGAAATATGCAAAGCTGCTGAAAGCAATCTGAAGGAGGAAAAAAAAAGTCTTGGAAACGTGTACATAGAAAATGGGACAAATTTGTTTGGTTTTCGGTTTGGGGTTTCTTTTTCAGAAAGGTAAATTATTCTAGGATGATAAATATTTCATTACCTGCCTTTGATTAGGTTACTAATTTTCTAGACAAATGAAATAGAGTCATCTATCAGGACTTCAATCAAAATGTGATTGGATGTCATGTGGGAAAAAATTAGATAGGCTGGAGACGGTGATTAGGAAAAAGTGGTGAAGAGGGTAAGGTATGGTTTAACAGGTTGTATTCAAGGTCTAGAAGGAAATAACTAATAGAGTTCATCAAAGATTGATCTTGGGACCACTACTATTCAATAAATTAATTAGAAATTCCAGCATAAAATTTAGGACCTGGCTATTGAAATATGCTGCTGACACAGAACCGGTAGGCAGTCAGTAGCGTGAAGGATCTGGGTAACATACTGGAACAGTAGAATTAGAGAAAATATAATTGTGATGTATTCTTGAAAAGGAAAATACAATAAAACCATGTCTTGGAGAATATATTTCCAACAGAGGTAGATTAGGTATTAACAACGTTCCACAAGACTACTAACATCTAAATTTGGACATTCAGCCACATTCAGAAAAGATTAATTCCAATGGGACTAGACTAAAGAAAAGTTTTACTAGACTAACACAGGAAATGGAGGTCTATCACCTGAGAGAGACTGCCTGGCTCACATAATTAATAAAACTTGAGAGGGAATCTGTAAATTACAAATTTTTGGGGCTACACATTGTCAGAAGGAGGAAGAAGAGCTTATTAAGATAAAGCAGTGACTGCAAAAGGAGAAGTGTGTGTAAAACTGGATCTCAAATACAGTAAATCTGGAAACTAGAAGTTAGAAGGTTGTCAAATGCTAGAGAAATGGATTTTTGGAACAGCTTTCTAATGCAGTTTGGGACTGCCCCGCCCACTCCTAACTAGCTAATTTAAAGACAGATCTTGAAGGGTTTCCACCAAGAACCTACACTTCACTGTCTGCAGTCAAGACAGATGGACTGAATGACACAGGCAGCTCTTTCCAGTCCAGTGTTTCTAATATTTGGAAGCAGAGTGAGGGTTCTTAGGACTAAGAAGAGCAAAGGTTGATATCTGCATTTTAAATTAACACAGAGGAATAAGATTTGAAAATTGAATTGAGGTTAAATGGCAGGTGGGTTTGATGGTAACCACAGGTTTTACTTGTTTGTGCTTATAAATTACTTGATAAAGGAACAAAAAGTACTATTGGCTTTGTGCACAAGCATTAGAGATCATGCGTTAATCAGATATTTTTCACTGTCTTGTAGCAGCTGAGATGGTTTAGTAGGAGCCTGAGCTCTTAGTTTAGTTTTTCCACAGCTGGCTCATCAATCCATTTCTAGAGAGATTAGGATTACTTCCTGCAGTATGTGACTGTTATTTCCTGAGACGAACCAACTATTTGTTACCGTGCCTTAAAATTAGACCAGAAAATTTTTCTGTTTAAATGATGTTTGAAGATCATGCTAACATGCCAAAGCGAGGGAATGCAAAGCTCAGGCCTTTACATTCTGTTCTTAACCAACCCTACCGTGACTTTTCTGGGAAGTAATACAAATAACAATAATACTTATCACTTACTGTGCACGGTGCTTTTCATCTTCAAAGCGCTTTACAAACATTTACTGCTAGTTAATCTGGAAAAAGTATGATTTAAGGCCAGCTTCTGATAGCTTGTATGACAAAGTTAATGTCATTTAAATCGAGCCTGTTTGTATTTAATAGGATAGAACTACAGTACTTTAGTTTAAACACTATTGTTCCATTAAAAGCCAATTAAAGAAATTCAGCTTTCCTCGACTTTATAGAGCACAGCTTTTCATTTTAAAAAAGATCTATCTAAAGACTTCATCCGAATTTCGTCTTCATAATTCCAACTAATTGCATAACAGTCTTTTCACCCAGCTGCATAATGCAATTCGTCATGAAGAAATAAAACCTTCGCGCTGCACTTGCAGGCAGTACCGCCTGCCAGCAGTAGATAGCGCCCAAGATATTTCCATTTATTATAAGGACCCGAGAGCGGACGGCGGCCGCCCTGCGAGCCCGGCACAGGGTGAACTCCCGCCTGCCTGGCTCATCCCCGCACAGGGGGCTCAGTGCCAGACCCTCGGCCAGCTCAGCAGAGCGTTTCCTTACGGTTAAGCCAATAACCGATTCATTTACCTGTGCAAATATATGATTTTAGTACCATAGGAAATGCCGTTTTTCAAGGCTAAACATACGCAGAGCAGCGTTTAGCTATTTTCCGTCCAGAATGTGAAGACAACTTTTGGATTTAAATTCTAATCGGTAAATCCTAACATGTTTTATGCTGATCATTCTGTATTAAAAATAAAATCAAATGGTAGCAGAACAGGCTGAAGACCACTAAGATAAACACTTTAAAAAGAACTCTTAAATAGTGCTGCAAAAAGTAACCACATGAATTATGTTATAATATATTGACTCAGTGACCATCACTGTTTCAGTTTTTCTCTGAACTTTTGAATCTGCTGCAAACGAACCCATTTTAGAGTTGTTCAGTTTATATGTAGTTTCCTTTGCTATAGATCAAGCATCTTTTCTGAGCCCAAATGGGAGAATATGATTTGTGGCTCGATCGCATCCACACGATATGTTCTATGAGACAGCTAGCAGCAGAGCTGGGAAATAACAACTGGGATATAACAACTAAATAACCACAATCATCATCTGGTAAGATCATGGTTGTTCTCAAGTGCAATGAAAGGGCTTGCAAAGCTTGTCTCCACTGGCAAGGATTTTAGTGGTTGGAAATACAAAGGTGGTTAAAATGTAACCTGAACGCAGACCTAGTACGAAGATGAGACAGGGCAATCCAGAATTAAGAGGAAACTAATCTGCAAACAACAGGCAGGGTTTGGAAACCAAAACCACTACCTCCACTTCAGCCCAGCGGCAGAGAGCTTGTGTATCACATCGCATGTGCATTACCGATTAGCAAACACCGGCACTGCCAGACTTGACGCGGGCATCTCTGCTACTGGTGACGGTGCCACCGCTTCAGTCCCAGGAGGCGTGGGAGGCATGTGCGCCAAACGTGGCTGGGGTTTCCATCCGACCCCTGCGCTCCAGACTTCATTCCCCTTTCCAATGTTGCTGTGTTACAAGGTTGGCACTCCTGCGGTTTGAAAGCACAGGAAAAAAAGTTTCAGGTTGCTCATACCAATCTCAAAAATGGGTAATAGAATCATAGAATGGTTTGGGTTGGAAGGGACCTTGAAGGTCATCGAGTTCCAACCCCCTGCCATGGGCAGGGACACCTCCCACCAGCCCAGGTTGCTCCAAGCCCCATCCAGCCTGGCCTTGGACACCTCCAGGGATGGGGCAGCCACAGCTTCCCTGGGCAACCTGGGCCAGGGGCTCACCACCCTCAGAGCGAAAAATTTCTTCCTAATATCTGACCTAAATCTCCCCTCTTCCAGTTTGAAGCCATTGCTCCTCGTCCTATCTGGAGCATATTCATTAATGTACGTTATTAACTGGGTATAACCTCAGAGTGACTTCGTTGGAGACGGATTCTCCAGCTCCCTGGGCTCCTAGCACCCCAGGGCGCCATTCCCCGGGCCCCCTTGCCCCGCGGCACCGCCAGCACCGCTCTTGCCCGCTCCCCTGCCCAGTCCACGCCCCAGGCGAGGAGCCCGCTTGAACTTGACCCTGTCCCCGCGCCCGCTCCAGGGCACGCCGTCCCCAGCTGCCGGGTGTTCCCGGGGCAGGCCGAGGGGCCCGGCCGTCCCGCCATGTCTCCTCACCGCTGAGGGGGAATTTCCCCACACGGGCCATGGCCGCCCACCCGGCCTGTGGGTGCCTGTGCGGCGGGGGGGGAGATCCACCCGAAAGAAATGGAGCTGTGGCAGTGGGTTTCCTGTGAAAACGGGGCCGAGGGGTGAATGTGAAGTCCAACCCGTCTCACCAGAGCGGGAGGGCAGCGGCAGGGCCGGGCAGCGGGGCAGAAGGCTCCCTGAGGGAAGGTGGCTTCCCCCGCGGCCAAGCCGGGCTCTGGCCCCGAGGGCCGCCATTCCCTCCCCTCAGGGAAGGCAGCGGGGGGCGGCCGCGGGCGGAGGAGGGGCCGCCGCGGCTTTAAACTTGCCGGGGAGAGCCGAGCCGCCCCGCTTAGGGCAGCGGGGTCTCCTCAGCGCCCGGCGGGGACGCGCTTTCCCGTGTTCCCCTCAACTTCGGGTCTCCTCCGCTCCGGCAGCACCATGGCGGCAGGCAGCGGGGCGGCGGGCTCCGGCCGTCGGGACGCTGCCGCCCCACCGGTCGGCGGCTGGCTGTGAGGGGATTCCCCCTCCACCCTCCCCGCCCCGCTGGGGGTGCCGCGACCGCCCGGCCCGGCAGCGCCGCCGCCCTTCCCGCCTTCTTCTTCTTCCCGCCTCCCGCCCAGCCATGGCAGCCCGCGGAGCGCCGGGGCTCGGCAGTGCCGCCGGTGTCTCCCCGCTGCCTGCCAGCGCCCCGTGAGGGGGGGGGGGGAAACGGGGACGGGACGGGGACACAAGCGGGGCGGTGTGTCCCTGCGCTCAGTCCTGCCTTCCCCCCCCCCCCCGCACCCCCGCCTCCCCGCTTCTCCTCCTCCTCCTCCTTCTCCTCCTCCCCGGAGCGGAGATGTGCGAGACCCAGGCGAGGGGAGTCGCCTCCTAGACCGGCAGCCAGGATGGTGCACCTGCAGCCCCTGCCCCTCGTCGTGCTCCAGGGCCTCCTCCAGCTCGTAAGTCTCCTTCCCCGGTGTCCCACACCCCCTTACACCCCCCCCCCCCCCCCACACACACACACCCCGGCCGCAGGGCTTCAGGGCACCTGGTCCCCGGGGGAGGGCGGCGGGCGCCGTCTCCTCAGGAGGCGAAGGCAGGGCTGGCCCCGCGCAGCTCGCTCCCCACCCGACGCCTGTTTCTATTTATTGCTTTTTAATTTTATTTTTCGGTGTTTCGGGCTCGTTTGGGATGGTGGGGCACTCGGGTGCCCGAGCAAAGAGCGGCCCCGGCATCCCGGGGGGGGGGGGGGCGGGATGCTCCGGGAGCCGCCGCCGAGCCGGGTCGGGCGGGAGGGGGGGGGGGGGGGGATGCGTGCGGCCGGTAACACCCCAAACCGTCCCTTCGAACCACCCTCCGTCCCCGAAAAGTTTTCCGCTGTCCTCAGGCGGCTCTTTTCGTGTGCGCGGCCCGAGCGGGCGGAGTTCGGAGGCTGCCCCGGCAGTTTGGGCTTGCGGCAGCGCACGCCGGGGCTGCCCTTTATTTATTTTTTTTATTATTATTATAAACCATCGCATATATCTGTGTTACGCCACGTATTCTGCATGCAGCGGGGAGGGGGGAGTGTGGGAATTTGGGGGCTGACGAGGTGAAAATGCAGCTTTCCAAGCTGTGTAAAGAGGCGGGGGGGGGCAAAGGGAGGTGGGCGGCCGGAGACGGGGAGAGGGGGTACGACTTCGCCCTCAACCCGCAAACCGGGCCGGTTTGTGGGGCATCCATGGGAGAAAACAAAATGGGCTAAAAGGTCGTGTTTATACGGCGGAAGAGGTTAAAAAGGGGGGGGGAATCGCATTTGCAAAAGAGTTCGGCAGTCTTTGCTTTAACAAGCGTTGTCAAAATGTTATTTCGATTTTTTTTTGGGGGGGGGGGGGGGGGGAGTTTTGTTTTTACTGCCGTGATTATCTCTGATTCGCGCTGCAAAAGTTCTGCCTCTCTTCCCCCAGCTGCCTTGTATCTGAAAGTTTGTCACTGTAGTCAATAGGGAGTGTGTAATAAACCTTGAAGGGATTAAACACCCTCCTTAAGAACTGGAGTCTAATATTACAGCGTGAGTTGATTGATTAGTTTTTGAGGAAGCTTATGTCAAATTCTAATCCGGTTTTGGATTGTGCTTGTCGTGTAATGTTTTTTGCTCCAGCACTTTATCATAGCAATGAAGTAGCGAGCTGCAGTCCTGCGATAAGGCACACATTTCTTTCACACTCCTATCCTTTTGGACAATAAAAGGCTGTTTACATTCTTCACGTTCTTGCAGCCCAGTTTCCAGCTAAACAACGCGCAGGGGTGAGAGATGGGAAAGGAAAGCAGTAAATGGATTACAAAGTTGCTGAGCAGAAGCGAACTAAATAAAAACACTCCTTCCTCACACCTACAACCTCTCTCTCTCACTCACTCACACCCTCATCTTTATTTTTTTTTTTAAGCAGATATCAAAGGGATTGATTGAAAATTGTATCAACAGGGATGGGGTTTGTTACACAATGTTTTATGGATGATGCTGGGAAGTTGCTCGCTGTGGTCTTGCACGCCTTGAGTGAAGGCTGACGAAAGAAGCAAAGTTGCTGTCTTGAATCAAACAAAAATCATGAGTAGTCACTGCAGGTTTTCAGGTGGATGTGCCACTCGGCTCGCCCAGGAGTGTTCCTCTTTTCTGCATTCTTTATATACAAACCAGCGAAGTTTTGGAGTCAGTTAGTTTTATAGCTTATGTAAATAAGTTTAAAAAATAAATTAAAGCAAGACAACAACGTGTGAGATTTTTGCAGATTTTTTTTGTTGTACCTTTTAATGCTAATCTACTACTAAAAAGTTGTGTTATTACATTTTGGCATACTATTAGCAGAATATCTGGTTAACATCTGGATAAAGGCACAGTTTATTATAAATTGAGTTTGGAAATATTTGATGCTGGTGGTAATGCATTGAATACAAGTCTCTGTGCTATTCTTTGTTCTCTGGCCAGTATTGGACTGGTGGCTTCCTGGACTCTAATTAGCAGGTCTAGCAGGCAGGCATTGATGGTACTCATTCTTGCCTTTTTTTTTTTTTTTTTTGCTTTTAAGACAAAGATCAACGTGGTTAATATTAATACAACACTAAAGGCTCAGCATTTCATCCAAGAAAGAAAAAAATTGTGGGTTTCTGTGTTGCAATACAGCAGTATTCTAGTAATCCAGAAATGCCTTCAAACCCTTCCTGATGGTGCAATATTAAGTTTTTATGAAATCAGAGACGTTAGAATGCAAAATATTTTAGCACTGCATTTTAGTGAAGTTAGAAGTACTTGGTTTTTTTATTAGATTTAACTTCAAACAGTTGCTTGGCTTTCAAATACCTAAGTGTGGTATCTGGTTACCTACCTTTTAAAGGATAAAAAACCGTGTAAAACTTTACAAATTTGAGAAGCTGCTACAGATTATGGCAGACAGTTTCACCGAATTTCTGAAAGCAGTATCAGGTGATTGTTTACATGCTATATCTAGTATTGTTCAATCAGAAGTTCATGTTTAGTACTTCCTTTAATAGATTATGGATGTATTTTTGCAGCGTATTCTTGGATTATTATTTTGATTAATAGATGGTGTACCAGTATGCATGCAGTACGAGCACATATATATTTCTTAAGCTACGTTGCATATTTGGGTATATTAAACAGTAAGGAAGCCTGCTGTTGAGTCAGGTTAAGGTGATAACTTGCTTTTGTATAAATGTGTTCATTTTAAAAGTCAGGTTTACCTTATGTTGTTAATTTAGATCAAAAAAATAATTTGCAATGCACAGTCAGTAGGTCGAGGCTGTTATTGATAAGACCACCAGAAATTGTTGTGTTGTATTATATTATCATTAGCACGTACTCTTGCTTTGCTATTAATTTTCAGTAAGATTTTTCAACTGTCACATAATTGCTGAATGCCTTGTTAGTTATCTCTTTGTGAATAATGGAGTTCTACATGTTGGAGATTGAAAAGACTGAAGTATTAGGATTATATGGTTTATAGTATGCCTGCTAGTGTTTTGTTAAGTTAGCTTTAAATGCCTTAAAGGGAGGGGGGCTTTTGCTACTTCCCTGGGGATATTATCTGTTATTTTAAAGAAATCTTGCTTAAAAAAATAAAGCATGTTGTCAGTATCCAGCATTTTGTTTTCATGTTATTAATTTGCACCTTTAAAATGTCATGTCTTGTAACATTGTTTTAAATAACTTCTGTGGGGTCTTCAAAATGTATGAGATTTCCCCCTTTCCCCTAAGAAAGAAAGAGGGGGAGAAAAAGGGCTGTATATAGGTTTTGAATGAAGAAGCAGAGTTTGCTTTAGCTATAGATAGCCACTACTTTCCCTCTGTCTTGGCAAGGTATAGTTACAAACACTCACAGACGGGACCTGTGGTTCTGTAGGGTAATCGAGCACCTTAACTATTTGTTTATTCCTACATCTTCGCAGTCTGAAATTAACTATATGCACTAGAAAATGTTACTGTAACCTTTTTTAAAGTCGCATCAACATTCTTATCAAGGAACTGTCTTCTAACATTGTCATTGGGCAGAGTTGTCACCGTGTTATAAACCTAGGAATAGATTGTTTTACAAACCCTTAAAGGCAGTTAATTTTTTCCCAGTAGTGTTTGTATAGATGAGAAATAATTAGAAAAAAGACAAAGTATGTTGTTTTAAGATATTTTTTTTCTCCACCAAGATTGAAATATAGCATTTGATATGAGTGAAATTCAATGACAGATTATGTTTGTCTTGGACTTTTCAAGGGCTGAAATTTTTACCTATAATGAAAAGCAATTTGTCAGACAATTAAGCCAAAATTTTTGCGTAGTTCCTTTTTAAGAGTTTAATGACTTGAGCTGAAAAGAACATTTATAACTCACTATAGTACAAGACATTGCTTCATATGCAGAAATAGCTTGAAAACTGAGGTAAAGCTGCATTACCATTTAAAATATGTACACCACGTGAGGTGTAGAACCACAAAGGTATGTTCCTCCTGGCTACTTTAATTTTGTCTCCATAGCCCTGCAAACGTGGTCTGCGTAACATGCCCTTGCAGTGAGAATCAGAAATAGGCACCGTGCAAAACTCTCAACTCTGTTTCGGAAAGGTAAATGCTTCCCTCCAGTCATCTTGAAGCGCACAGATGAAATTCCATCCCACTTCATTTCAGGGAGATCTTTGTCATGAAATATATTGGGCCCAACATTTCATTTAGTTTATTTTGGTATTTTTCGCAATGCTGTAGGCATTGTAAGCCTACATCTCATTCCTGTGTAATAAAGTAATGTAAGTAACCCAAGGAATGCAGGCAGTTTGAAGTTGAAGACAGCTCAACAACTGCTGGTTTCAGCAGTTTGAGAATTTATTATCCCGAACGAAGAGGTCTATATTAAGGTGGACGGGGCAAGGTTTAGTTTGCATAGGAGGTTAACATGCAATGCTAAACTCTACTTGCCCTTACGTCACGTCTTTTGACCTAGTTCTGTGGAATTTGTGACTGGTATTTTTCAGTTTATTTGTAGGTTGACTGGGGCACAGAAAGGTTATAGAACCTATTTAAAAATCTGTACAGCAAGTCTGTTTGACTGATGTGCACTAGACCGCAAGATACCCCAGGCTTCCCTAACGCAGGGCAAGTAAAATCCAAGTCTCAATCTCTGTCTGTAACATGGAAAGTATTTTTCTGCCATTGTAAAGCACTTTTACAGCACATCTCTGACACGTAGCTCTCAGTACTTCTTGTTACCAGTAGCGCAGTGTAACCCACAGGGAAGTGAAACAGAAAGATTGGTGGAGCCCAAACGCTAAATTGGGATGCTCCGATCAGTCCTGACTTTCTGTTTTGCTGCCTGAGCCTTGATTTCTGCAAGAAGGGAACTCAAACATGGGTGTTGAAAGGGTGCAACAGCAGAAAGCACTCGCTGATCTGGACTTTCGGGGTGTCAAGACCCAGAGAGGTGCGACTCCCCTCCAGGTGCATCAAATTCCTCCTGTACTGTTGAAAATTTTACACTTAATCAAAACTTCACAAAAAAGAACGTACAAGGAGAAGCAAGAGCTGCTCGGCATGGCATGGGAAATGATCACTGGGCAGTAACTGTCACTGGGGAGCCAGTGATTCGCAGCCTGTGATCTGTGGGTGACATGTTAACCTGTATTTGGCTCAAGTATTGAACAAGACGTAGTAATTCCTGGGCACTTCTGGTAAATAACGGCAATAAGAGAAGATCAGCGCTAGTCTACGCTGAATGGTTTTAAGACAAAAGCTGTAATTCCATAGGTGCAGGTTGCCTCTTCGTGAGAAACAGAGCAAGCTGTTCTGGTGCTGAGGGAAGACTGTCACTTTGTCTTTCACATATATTTGTCAATGTATCAAAACTAAACATAGTGAGGAAAAAGGAAGAATTTTTTTCCTTTATCACAAAATTGCTGCGATAAGTGACTCTTTAAAAGCACATGTACTTCACAGGACAGTGCATTAGCCTTGATAACCTGTCTTCTAGTCCTGATTTTTGCCCACCTCTTTAACTCACCACTTCGCTCTACCCATTCTAAGGCAAAAATACTAGCCTTGAAATTTTTACTAGGGCAAATCTTGCAGAACTGGATCAAATCTAACAGAACTGGAAAAGAGCAAAGTGAAAGTTCTCATTCATGTGACTCTTATAAAGTAATCCTGAACTTGATTTCCAAACATCCTATTTTGGGGCAGCTTCGGCCTTTCACTTCAAATCTTAAATATTCTTGTGTATATTTCCCCAGCCCCATTCATTGTTCTCCTTCCATTTTCATTCTCTCAATTTCCCACCATGTTTGTAGCTGTGGCTTATATAGTTTGTTTAGGTAGTTAAAGAATCAATCAGAGTTAAAGAAAATAATGGGTGGACATGCTAACTAGGCTCTGCTTCCAGCAGAGCATCGCTAATGTTAAGTAAGTCCATGAGAGCCATGTTTCACCCTCTTAAAAGTCTCTTTCCCCCAATTTAGCACTTTTCACACTTGCAGGTTTTCTCCAATACTCTGTCTATATTCTTCTCATTTATCAGTCGGTTCCCTGTGGCTCGTACTTCAGAAACTATTATTGTACCATTGTAGCGCTGAAAATGTGTTAGCATCTGTGCAGGGTCACGCAACACGTTCGTGCCCGCACGTCGAGTCACGCACTTGGGCTACACCCTGCATTAAATGAACCGATGGAGGAGCCTCAACGTATGGCTGCAGCCCAGAAGTCTGCACCTTGCGGCAGGAGTCCTCACAGCACAGAGCATGGGCTGGAGCCCTAATGTTCACCTGCTCCCAGACTCCACATACCATGTACTTGGGATGCTGGAAAAGCTGTGGGTCCTGTGCAGAAACCTGGGAGTTGTCAGCACTCTGCCAGGTGAGCAGGAGGTGGGACGGGGGGTGGATGAGCTTCTGAATGAATCTCACATGAAAGTTAGGAGGTCTGCAGGTCAGGACTTGGAAAAACAATGTTAATTCCTTTCCTGTAGGGAATTTCCTTGTGGGCTGGTGTTCTGTGTCAGCTATAAGCTCAGTCACAGTTAACAGCGAGATTCAAGGAAACCAGTGGAGAGGAAATAAAGGGCTGTGAAGATGGGTCCACAGTTAAGACTGAGTAGTTTTGTCCTTGCGGCAGAGATTTCAGTGGTGGTATGATGCTCTGCTCTCCCTGGAATGGCAGTGCTTACTGTAACTATAGAATTTGAACGACTTGACTGTAATTTAAAGTAGAATTAAAGAGCTTTAAGAGCTGTAGTTCTCGAGATAGGTTTTCTCTTTGTTCCAAACGATTGGTAGTAATAGAAGCTATTATTAGCAGGGAAGTGAAAATGAAAGAATAGGGAGAAATAAACCAAGAATCTAATGTCTCTAAAATCAGTTTTTCTGTGCTTTGGGACCAATTACGGTTATTGTGTCATTACAGTGCTGAGTTGAAGTTACATAGAATGCCCTAATTCTGCTTCTCCAGATCAAGCATGTTTAGTTTATGTTTATGATCAGTGATCGGTTGAGAATTTCTTGCCTTTATACTACTTGGGTTTGGTGATGACCAGGTATTTCTACCAGCATGAATCATCAGTATAAACACAACCTTAATTTAATCTTATTGTACCCATTATCTAGGAAAATAAAACACTGTGCATAGAAGTGCTTCTATATTTGTTCTGTTATTTTGTAGATTTAAGGGCTTTTTAAGGTTCTGGTGGAGAAGGAGCTGGATGTACTTGGGGCTGACCTGAAGGAAAAAGAGTGCTGGAACTTGGGTAAGGGAGTAAGAGGTGAATATGAGAGAGAGGAAGACGATGGAATAAAACAGCCCTGGGGGCAGGTGGAGCAAGCCTGAGCAGTTACTGCAGAAGGAGAGGGACAGACAGACCGACAGTAGCAAGGAATACTCCCACAGTAACACCAAGTTCTGTATGTGAGAGGCTGTGGTGGGTCCTTTTTGCTGTTATTCTTCCTATTGGAGAGAATTTGGAAGCAGGATTTTTTCCAACCAGCCCCTCAGTAGGGGAAAGCAAAGAAGGACGATTTGAGCTCTGACTTAATCCCCCTCTTTGATTGTACAATTGCAAGAATCTGGTGATTGCCATAAGCAGTTCTGGGTTGCTGTTTTCAGCCCTTGGAGGGGGATAGGGAACCACAAAGCTTAGCACCCCAGGAGGGTCAAATACGGGACCTCAAAGGCTTTTTTCTCTGAGGCTATCTGGCTCTTTTCTCCTTGCAAACACCTGCTGATTGCTTCTGTTGTTCATTATATGGGTTTGGAAAGTTGGAACTGCTGTTCCCCATGAGGCTTGAGGGTGTCATGGCCAGTGATTTGTTCTCCAGCCTCCAGCTGTAGCTGTTTCTGAGTGCGTTCCTCCACCATTGGCAGCATTAACCATACAAGGTATTCCTAAATTGAATTTCACTCCTTACTCCAAGCAGCTGAATTTCTTCTTAGAAAAAGAAACCTTCAGAGATTGTAGCACAGGAATAGGTATGTAACAGTAGCTTTATAGTACTCTGTAGTTGGGCTTTATGGTACTTTATAGTCAAGATGTGTTACGTGTGTGCCACCATTATTTTGGGAAACTGAGGGAACAAAGGGTGGCCCAACATCACGAAATAGAGCCTCGGGCTATGTTTCTTAGCTTCACCTCCAGTGGACCAGAAGAATATTTGGCACAGCAGAATAGACCCTCTCCTTCACTGGCTCATCTTGATACAGAGACAGAGGTGAGGATATACTCTGTCAGAGGAGAAGCTGACTTCTGTGATGTGTTTGCATCCATGGTGAATGACCATAGGTTGATTAATGTGACTTATTGCGTAGTTTTTTTAACCCATGACTATTAAGATCAAACTGCATTTATTTTTCTAAGTTGGATTTTAGTGCTGTACCACATGCTTTCCTTATATAAAATTCTAACATATCTACATTTTTAAAACAATAACACAATAGTTTGGTATTTTTTGTCTCCAGAAGACAAGAAAATAAATAATTAAGAGCGTGTATTTAAAGCGCAATAAACTGCATGTGGGTTACAGTAATCTTAGAGCCATGTATTTGGAAACTGAGTAAATTCAGGGTTTGTACTAAAGAATATGTGAATGGCATAAAGAAATAGCTTTGTCCCTACCCTTAAGTGGCACTTTGAGGAGGAAAACAGAAAAAACAGAAAAACCTCCTGAATACATTTACAATATATTTCAATATAATTTCAGGACCAAGTATAATTAGAATATGTTTATTTCCTATACTACAAGGCAGAGGTTGCAATATGAACCTGTGATTTACACGAGCACGTGCGAACTCCACCGTGCTCCTTGGTTCATGGGGTTCAACCCAGCTCCAGTATGGAAGGCAAACGTGGTAACATGAACATCAGTGCCACTAAATCTTGCTGAGAGACCAGAGCTGCAAGGTTTAAACCTAAGCACGCCTAAGCAACCCCCAGGTATAAATGCAGATTTAAATACAGGAGAAACAACTGTAGGACTGCTAGTTGTAGGCCTGTAGATGTGTTCCCTTGTGTCAGGAAGGTTAGTATTGCATGCGAGAAACTAAACTCCTCATTTCACAGATTTTAACGTTTAATGTGGGGGTAATTACAAAATCCTCCTCTTGTATTTTAAGAATCCCTAACGATATAAAGTACACTTTCAGATTGGAGCCTCCTTGGTTTAAAAGCAAATAAAAATCTCTCCAAGATATTCAGGAACAACAAAAAAACCCAAAAATTTGGGAAGCAATGTCTTAAATAAGTTAAAGATGAAACTTCAATCTTAAAATCTTTCTTTAAAAAATGAAAAATAAAAAATTAAAGCACCATAGCAGCTGAGAAGAGCTTCTGAATCTTGACTCTTAACTGGTTGGTGATGGGGACGTTTTTGGAGTGACAGAATGTGAAACAAGGGAGGAGCAAAGACCAGTTCTTCAGTTTCTTGTGTAAACAGTGTGCCAGGGAGAAGGCTAAAGCCTGTGTTATTTTCCACTTATTAAACTACCAAAATGCTAATCAGCTTTGTGGGAAGATTAGTAGTAGATAATGTTACCTCTGTCACTGTGGCACCACTGAAGAGTTATTGGGTGTGTTAGCCTGGGCCACATCCATTTTTGAGTTAATTTTGAATCAAACTGCATGGTCTTCTCTGCTGGATGATAAATCCATCAGTCTTCTCTGCATTCCCCTGGCTTGGGTCTGCTCTCTGCTGTAAGGAAGTCTCTGGCCCTCCAAAGAGCTTTTGCCAGCGGTACTCTGCTGTGAGCTGCCTGCCTGCCACCTCTCACTCTCCCTCCCTCCCTGCTCCATCCTCCTGAAGCTTTTTCCAAGCAGAGGATGCTCAGTTCCTCTGGGAGAAGCAGCTGCTTCCTCGCTTTCGTCTTCCTCCTGGAGATGCCTGCCCGATCCAATGTATGGTAGTCAGGACCAGTTAAAAAGACTACCTTCTTTTCTACTGCCCAGTTGGAAAAAAAAAAAATACTTTGTCTTTGTCTTTGTTTTTAAAGCAAAACCTACAGTATTTGTACAGGAAATAAATTAAATATTTAGAGCCACCTTTCCAGGATCAGTTAGCGGTCATCAGTTCGCCCCTTGCTGACAGGTGGTTGTCCAAACTCTCTGGTAGCAGATCAATCCAAAGGCTTTACCAGCTTTGAGTCTTAGGTTGTATAATATACTTCTAGAGGGTTTCCATTTAAAACTGCCCATTTTTTAACTAAGCTGTTACAAGGCAAACTCTGAGTGGATATCTACTACTCAAGCAAAAGATTGGAACGCGATGTGGGGGCTGTCATAGTTTGGGTTTTTTAAGAAGCAAGTTTTACGGAACAGCAGATGCTATAGATGCTGCGCTACTTCTCTAAAAAGCATATTTTCCCTTTCTGACACCCTCTCCCTATCAAGGTCTTGCTGTGGCAGTGAGCTCTGGTGTGTAAAATTTAGATCAAGACCAAGAGATACAACACACTGCATTTCTACCACACTTGCTTTCTGGGGGCACAGGATGTTTTTTTGTTTATGCTTTCTCTCCTCCACCCTAGAACCCAAAATTCCAGGGTTTTTTTTTTTCTACAGCAGTTCTGGTGATGTTTTTACTTAAAGTTCTTAAAAAGTGGGAGAGCCATTCTCATCCATCTCACTCTTTGAGCGTCTTCTTATTTTTCTTCTCACCAAAACACAGTATCCAGTTCCTGGTACCTAACTGAAGCTACCTTAAAATAATGCCAAGGTAGCTGTGTGTCTGACAGGAGAATAAATTCATTGTTGATTTAGGACCTATTTGACTTAAAAAAAATGAAATGCCTCTAAATGTAAGAATGAAAACACACGACATACCTCACACTCAGATCTATTTTATGGTATTCACCCCATAATACTTTTATTCAGCTACGCGTGACCTATGAATTATCGGCAATGGACAGCCTAACACTGCTGTGACTAGGGAATTTAAACTCCACATTTTATTTAACAAAACCTTTTTGTGGATATTGGATGGGATCTGTTACTCTGCTTGCTTAGACTGAAGGTTCAGTGTTGCCGTTTTTAATACTTAATGTTGAACAGTGGGGGAAGGAATGAATTTAAAATAGGTAACGTTTGTGTTTATGGTGACTAAGAATATCATTCTGCAGAAATTTGTGTTCTGGTGAGTCTGCAGTATTCTTTCAATGGACAGCACAGTTATATTTTTGGTGGAATAACAAGATTAATATGGTGAAAAATACAAATAGAATAGGTATTGTATCTTTCTTGGGTTTGATGGATTGGATTGTCTTGTCCAGTTCAGATTAACTACTAGATTTATTTTTAACTGATGTCAATAAAGCTGGTAACTGTGAAGGGAGATTCAACTTTATGTTCTATTTAGGTATTAAAACTGTAGTCCTGATAAAACAAACCAGTAGTCACTTCAGTGACTTGTCCCATACCTGTGATATTAATATCCTTCTGTGCACTCAGGGAATATTGAGATAAACTGGTCTGTGAGCGGGTATTAATAAAGCCTGCTCTGCTATGAATATGTGCCCTATGTTGTGATTTCTGTCTTACCCCCTACAATTATTTAATAGAAATCTAATTATCCTTGAGATCACCAGCTTCGTCAGATCTGACTGAAGTGCACAGAATGGTTGAACACTTATTTGAGTGGGACTGACATACAGCTGATGGGCAACAGTAACAAAGCAAGCTTGATTTTCTTAGGAAATGGGCTAAAATAATATTTGAAACAGAAATGAGTCTGAAAGCCAAAACACACCTGCATCCCAATCAAAAGTTCACCAGGACTTCCTAGCGTGGCAACATTTCAGGGTTTTGGTTGTTATTGTGTAGACATGTAGAGGCTGCAAAAGACATTTTAATCTTTCCTTGGCTGTAATGAAAACGTGGGGTACTGTATAATTCAGTCGGTTTGGGCTCCTCTTCAAAATATTCAACTGCAAAAGAAGTAGTAATCAATTTTAGTGGGGCAAGGAAACCTACATGAATAAAGTTGGGTTTTCTTTTTTCTCACTTCTTCAGTTTGAGAACAGTGTCTTAACTAAGTGTGGTCAGGAATTTTTCTTCATTTCTGGAAAATTCAAAGTCATTAAGAGATAGTACAGAAGTTATCTATATCACAGCTTTGAATTAAACACCTGCAGTTTGCATATGGTGCCTGAGAATGAGATTCTGCAAACTCCCCACACAGGAGGAAGGGAAATACCTAGCAAGGTCCCGAGAAGAAAGGAGCGGTAGCTTAAAATGTATCCCTCTTAGAAACTTCAGAGCCTTCCTCTGGGTTGCAAGGACGCATTCTCTCACTTCGACTAGCAGGCTTTTTAAGGGAAGCTGGTTAGCCTACAGCTTTTAATGACTAATGAATAAATAGGTGATAATATCTCCATTCTCTCTTTGCAAATAAGTTGGCGCTTATCCCCTAATTAGGGTAGCAGAAGGGAAAGTGAGCCTGTGTCTCTCAAGACAGTATCATATTTATCAAGGCAGACAGTATTCTACAGGAGGGTGCTCAGGCCCTGCCCTCAAAGGGACTGAAAGCTGCTTGGATCTACCTTTTGGAGGAAGAAAGAGAATAAGTACGAATTTATTCATTTGGGGGGTTTTGCTTTTTGTTTTTTGGAGGTTTTTTTTGGGAGGCAGGTTATGTATGTTCTAATTCAGTAAGAGCAGGAAAGTGGCTTTCCTCTCACACCTACCAGAAGATGTACTTGCTCCTATAATGAGACATTGGATTAAAAAAACCCTAAAAATAAAAGAATGAAGTGCTTGAGGCATCATTGCAAGCGCTTTTTTTTTCTTTTTTCTTTGACTTTAGTCAAAGGTGTGTTAAAACCGTATCCTGGATTGGATCTTTCAACAGGAATTGATGCAGGAATGTCTAGACCTGTATCCTGAGACAGCCCATACATGGATTAGGAGCTCAGGTGCTCGGGGAGGCATGCTCCACACCAAAATGAAGGGAATTTGCATTCTTAAAACATAAGGACTGCTTGGGTCATGTGTCTTAGTGTGCTTTTAGAGGTTACAGATTGAGGACCTGGGCATCTGTTATGAACTTGTGGAAAAACTGTACGTGCCGTCTCTCAAGCTCTCTCTGCTCTCTTGTTGCTTTCTTTAGCAGATGGATACCAGGAAAAGTTACCCGATATCTTCCTGTGATGTAGGGTTGCTCATACTGAACGCTTCCTAGTATTCTTCCTTTTTTTTTTTTTTAAAAAGTCCCATGATAATCCTTAGGAAGTTTCACAGCTGTCAGTATCATATTGTTTAGTAAGTTTTTCCTAATACTATACACAAAGTTTTCCTAATTCCTTCCTGTTATGCTTAGCTATCTTCATTTCTATCACTCTTGAGACACTTTGCTCTAGGCTGCATTATTTGCCTGTTCCTGGGGACTTTTTCCTCCAAGAACTACAATGCTAACATTGTGAGTCACAGTAAATTTTGCCTTTTTATTGATGTTTCCTACTGATCACACCTATTTGGAGTAACTTATGTCTTTTTCTTCCCTCTTTCCTGTTGGTTTACACAGAAGACCTTAATGGAAAGATAATCCGCAGTGCTGACCCAACTTGTTAGGGTTAAAAGATACCATCTAAGCATAGAGGACTCTTGGAGAATTTGGCAGTTTTGCAGATGAGGAAAATGGGCTAGATTCAGGAGGAAGACGTTATATTCTGAATAATTCTCTTAGAATAGTTTTTTTTTCTACTTCAAACTGCAATGTTTCCACTACTAAATTTTTTTTTGCCCATCTCTGGGCACCCTATCTAGGCACTTTGGGTTTTTTTTCTGGATGTCAGCAGTCAGCCCATGAGGATGGGACATTATGCATCCTATGTGTATGTTCTGAAGATGTGAACTACGTGACTACATTAGCACTATGCACAAGTTAACAAGCACGACACCGAAAGGCAGGATAAGTACAGTTACGAGGTTTTGATCAGCTTAGAGCTCAGAGAGAACATTCTCGTATCTAGCCAGAAACATTACCAATCTCCCTGATGTATTATTTCCATTGCAAGCTCTTCGGGGTGCCTTCTGCTTCGTGTACAGGGCTGAGCACACATCAGTGCTCTGAGTAAATACAGTAGCGGCTGAAAAGAAAAATAACAGCAGGAATTACACATAAGCAGATTGTATACCTAAATATTTTGCTCAGTCTTTAATTTCTGATTAAAGAAATGTCTCATAAATTCCCAAGGGACTGGTTTCTTTGCAACCAGTGACAACCTTTGTAGCTGTCAGTGTGTAAGAAAAGCTTCTGTTGAAAGATGCTACGAAAAAAAATAAATCACATGTTCTGTTGGTATAAACCTGATATTGCTTCAAATTTTGTATTCCTGAAAGAAATACACTTGGAGCAGTCTGTAAAATAGTCTTTTTACCAGGAACCACCACCTGTTTCTCATACAAGTCATCATCTTTAATAGATAAGCTTTCCATTAAGAGCTAGACAAGGCGCTAGTTTTTCTTGCAAAAGTCAGAAATAAGAACAATAAATGTGTGGGAGAAATTCATCAATTTGGTTAGAAACATCAAGGTGCACGCCTATCTGAAATATAGACAAATAGGTTCCGAGAAGGCTCCAAGTATAGAATTATTGACCCTGGAGGATAAGATACAGAATAACCTTCCTACGCTGTACTTTGTCAATTTTAAGTAGTGTTTGCAAGGGGAGTAGTTTAACAGTCTCATCCTCCTCAGCAAAAATTTAATAGCAGATGCATCAGAGCTTTTCCTAAAAATTTTTTCCTTTTATGAATTACACTGCTGTAAAAGTGTATTAATGTTCTATGCATTCACTAATGTGCTGTAAGACAGTATAAATAAATACAACTGATTGATGTAACTCATAAAAGTACATAAATGGGTCTCTTTTTCTGATCTGGTTGCTTGTTTTCTCATTGCTGTCTCAATTCTGGAACCAAATTGTTGAGCTCTCTCTATGGTGTGTCACAATCCTGGAAACAATGTAGTCCGCAATGCTACATCCGTGCGTAGGGTGAAAGATTAAGTCAGTAGATCACGATGAATCTTTTTTTTATCTTTGTAAATATAAATATAATTCTCAAAAGTTAACTTTTGAGATAAATTCTTCTTTCATATGGTGCTAATCCTATGTCTGCACTGGGATATTTTTAAGTCTATCAGGCAAAAACCAAATTCTATTTCCTTCAAAATGTTTTTGAGCCATCTATTCAAGAAGCGCACTGTCTTCTAGACAACTCAAATAGGAAGCAGCCCGTGTTTAGCTATATTACCAAGCAAGGAAGAACACCTTATCCTATGACATATTCAGTATACATAAGACAATGTCCTTGGAAGTTAGCAGAGGAAAGCTGTCCTTTAAGTCTACCACACCATACAATTATGACTCTTGTTTCAAGGAATGTGTGCATTTGAAACAAGGAAAAAAAAATAAATGCAAAATTAATTTATATGTTGCCATTCAAAGCCTATAATTGAGATAATCAACTTTGAGTCATCATGTTTAAAAAAATAAAGCTGCGAGGAAAATATTTTTTTGTTAAAATGGATCATATCCAGAGTTTTGGTGCAACTGTTTCTCTGATAAGGAAAGACAGTGTATGGGAAGAGTGGGAGGAAGGTGGTGGCAGCGCCTTTTCTGGTAGCTGTGCTTGCTTAACCTGGTGAAGGAAGCCCACCCTCCCAGTGATGTTGCGCTGCTGGCATAAATATGGGCCCTGAGGCATAAAAGCAAACTGCTAACACTGAGAGGAAGCAGCTAACTTAAATACTCAGCACCCATCAGTGTCTGTTGAATTGAAAGTTACATTTTCCTTAATATGGAAATTTTGCATGTTTAATAACACCCCTCCTTTGTATTCTTCAAACCCAACAGCAACATCTTTCAGCAACATATTTTGAAAATAACTTTACAATGAAATTTGAAGCAAACAGGATTGTTTAAATCATCTTCCTTGGGAAGATTAGTTTTCAGGGGTTTTATTTTTTTTTTTTACTGTGTTTTCCAGTAAACTATGTAAAAACTTTTTAGTAATGATAGTGATTATGAAAATTTAATCCTACAAAATCCCTCTGTGAATTCAGTCTTTGGTCTTACAGAAGAAGTGAATTCCATTTGTTACCGACCTCCAGTTAGAGTAGGACCTGTTAACCACTACTTTCTGAGCCTGAGTGCAGCTGCTTTTTCACCCAAACAGTAGTCCGCTCATCAAGGCAGTAACAGCTCAACTTGGAGACAGAGATGCTTGGAAGACTGTGTCAAAAACCTTGATAAAGTTGATGACATTCCTCTGCTCTCTCCTCATCCACAGATCTAGTCTTTTGATAAATATTTGGCAATCAGTTTAGTCAAGCATGGTAAATTTAGTAAATCCATGGTAAATCTATGCTGGCTATTCCCAGTCATCATCTTCCCCTTCATGGGCCTAGATATGACTTTAGAGAGGATTTGCTCCATGATTTCCCCAGGGGCTGAAGTGAGTCTGAGCAGCTGGTAATCTCCCGGATTGTTTTCTGCCTTTTTTGAAAACGGTCACTACATTTGGGTTATTCCTGGTCAGCAGGGACCTTCCCTAGTCTCCAAAACCTTTCAAACTCGATAGTGAACAGCCTCATAATAACATCAGCCAGCTCTTTCCGCACACTTGAATGATACCCATCCATCCTTGTGGACTGTGTATGGGTTCAGATTGCTCAAGGGATCCCTGACTCAATTCTCTTCTGCGACTGATAGTAAGGATTATGTAGGGAATAGAATCAGAACTTCACAGGAGTTGAATTAGTTGCATTTAGTTGTGCAAGAGTCAAATGCATCCCTTGGAGTTTAACACTACATCACTGAGATAAGTACCACTGGTTTTGTTTAGTGATGGATGCTAAATGATCATTAAGCCAAAATTTAAATAGTCATCTGCAAAGGAATAGTTGTCATTCACAATTTTTTCTCTAAGTTAACTAGAAGGACATAACAGTTCACTTCAAGTCTCTTTAGGAGACTTAAGCTTTACTTACAAAGGTATTTCTTGAGTTTGGTCTTCCAATATTGCAACAGAGAATGGCCTTGTAGAGGCAGAAGGAAAAGTACTTTTGGTGCTCTGGAAATGTTCCTTGCAGGCGAGGATGCTCCAGGGCGGAGCAGCAATGTGCACTCTCTTGGTGACTCTGGAGCACCAGCCCTGTAAGAATTGTTTCATTCTCCCATCTTTCTCTATCCCTCTATAGTTTGAACATGGTATACTTTTCCCTGAAGTCTGCATCAGCAGTGTATAAGATTCAGCAAAAATTTTGGGAACAGCATTAGTGTGTGTTAGCCCCATTTTTGGAGCAAAAACTCAAGACCACCTTGCTTAAAATACTAATTATTATATTCTCTGCAGTGTTGCATTTTAGCAATATTCACAGACATGGAAATAATGTACGCTTGAGGCAGACACAGAAATACGGTTCATAATTCTTTGTAAATCTCATATTTCTGAATTCAGCCAATGTTTTATGGATAGCAAGCGCAGAGGTAAAACTGCCAGCCTGTGCTTCGAGTCAGACTAACAACTTTTGCTCCTGCAATTACGATTTGCATTTTTAATCGTCTGTTAGTTTGTGTCCTACATATTAAGGGCTTGCCGATAAATTATTAAATTGAGAAAGTCTAGATAGGCAAATGAACCTCAAAGCAATTATAACACCTGAAAATTTATCAAGTGTAGTGATATTTTTCAGCTATGGAAAGAAATAATCGTTAACCATTGTCAAGCACTTGCAGTTTTCTACCATACGTGAACTTCATTCTCCCCTCAGTTTGTTAGCTGATGTAGTGACAAGCTGCGGAGAGATGACAGATTCAGCTAAGGATTTGGAGTCTGAACACCTGTGCAGTGTCATGCATTTAAAAATAGAACGTGACAGCAAAACACATCAACCCTCTAATGTCCAAATGGAAACCACAGGGGTTTTTCCTTCAGCTTTTATCCAGAGAAATAGCTTTCAATCATTACTGTCCAAGTAAAAATACAAAGCAAAAGCTGTTTTGTTGGTGTCCAAAATAAACAGGAACAAATTGGTGGGGTAGGCACAGGTGCACCAAAAATATTCAGTAATCACCCTTTCTTTCTTCTCAGTGATGTTCTGATGGCCTGCATCTCTGAGGGGTGCAGATTATTAAAGCTCAGTAGCAATTTCTTCAGGAAGCACTTGCTGGTGGGTTAGAAGAGGACTGTTGACTAAAGCGACTTTGCATACCTTGACTTCTCTATGATTCATTCAACCCTCCAATGAAGTCGACAAAAAACAACCAACACATTTTTTGTTTTGTATCATCTTCTTTATGGGAAAAAAACCCCATAAACCAAGGGCAGAAAGATAAAATTGCTTGACTGCTGGGTTAGATGTGCGCATTATGCTCTCCTCTGAAGGAGCCTACATCATTGACAGTATTTGAAGGGAACATCTCTACTTCCCATCTCCTTTAATAGTATCCTTGAAACGTTAATCAAAACTAAAGCACGTAGTCTTTATTTTTACTGAGGAAACTAGGTTTCCCAGTCTGAGATGCCGAGCCCACTGCGGTCCCCGCTGGCTGCCAGCATGCTCTGCTCTGCTCTAGGGCTGAGCACAATTACTGGGCAGCGCTGCGGGCTGGCAACGAACCCAGTTCATCCCCCTTTTCCCATTACAGGGTGCTAACCTTCCAGCACGTGCTCTTTCTTCAGCAAAACCTTTGTTTTCGAAGGTCGTATGTTTTTTCTTCATATTGGGTGCAATCATTTGTGGAGGGGTTTTTGGCCTCTTTTCTATTGCAATCCTGTTAATTGTGTTAAAAAGGATGTTTATTCAGTGTTTTGGGACAACGGTTTTATGTGATTGTGTGATGAAGGATTAAGGAAGGTCCATATTTAGCTCTTCTGTGCTCTCATTTATGTACGAGAAAGACAGAAGTCTACTTTAAACTCAGATAAGAATTAGTATTTTGGATGATAAAAGCTATCACACATGAATGGGTTGCTTCTTAAAATCAATGAAATAAATTAGATTCCTTGTTTAGGAGCATCTGGCACCCTTAGAATATAGAGATATAATGATATCTCTGTTTATTAAAAAGAATTATGTAACAATATGGTTGATTTATTTCAAGATGATTGGCTTAGCAACTTAATTGGACTATGCAGTATACCAGAGCAAAAAAAAATTAATTTAATTAGCTCATTCATTTGTGGATGACTGGAAGCACTGCACATCATGCTCGGCTTCTTTAAAGGTGTGCAGCCATTTGATCCTGCAAGGAGTCAACTTCCACTTTTCCACTTCCACAGAAACCATCTTCACACCTACAGGACCATCAGCACCGCACCGATGCTCAGGCATTGGGTCCCAGTTGAAGTCCACAGAAACCAGCAAGTTTCCTTTGAATCCAAAGAGCACTCGATGACTCCTTGCAGGCAAAGGAACCTTCCTGGAGAAACAGCAAGACAAAAAATGTGCCTTGAAGAATAAAGCTCATTTTCTCCCACTGTGGTCTCTCTTTTCCCTTTAGCTGAAACTCCCACCTTCCAACTCCCAAATACTATCAGCGCACCAGAAAATTAGCATGCTCTATCCAAGTTTTATATTCATCCTGGTGCAAAGTTTTATTCCTTCTATTTCCAGGATGACTACTTACATGTGAAAAACATGCCCTTGCAACACCATCTGACTGCTTTACAAGGTTACCACCTCTCAGCTGAGACAGAACAGTAATATTTTATTATTATTATTATTATTATTATTATTATTATTATTGCTATTGTTATTGTTATTATTAGTGAACCTCTTAGTAACACAAAAGTAAGGGAGTTATTTATTGAAATTACTTAATATCCAAATAGCATTTTCAGAATGGCATTTGACAGTGGTTCAAATAACTTTCGAGATCTCTCCACTTGATTTCAGTTCCAAATGCAGCTGCTTGTGTCAGCCAAGAGACTGCCGTCTTGGGGGCAAATTCCACTTAAGTGGAGTTAATCACATCAGCATAAGTTGTTTCTATACTGTAGTTTTACACCAATTTAAATAAAATTAGAGGTTTGGATGTTGATTTCTCTTGTGTTGTTAACTTAAGATACTCTGAGTCCCAGATGGTTTCTTTTTCCGCTTCTGTACTCGGGCGCCAAACTCCCCACTTCTCTCCCACCCCCCGAAGCACACCGAAAACAAGACAAAAACCTAAATTAGAATCAGAGTAAGGATTTGACTTAAAACATAAAAGAAGAAATAGGGTTGAAATTCCATACTTATTGCACCCTGTTGTACCTAGCTACTGCTGCACATCTGGTGTGTGAGATAATGCACTGTTTAGAGACCGTGTTACGAACACAGAAAATTGGAAATGAGTTTCAAGTCTTAACGCTACATTTCTTTACTACTGGGAGCAAGTAAGGCCCTGTTTTTCACTCTTTTTGTAGGTTGTGTGATTTGATTCCCTCTATTTGTTTGTTCTGTAAATAATATAGGCATGAAGGAAATCAGAAAAGGAATGGGTCTGTAAGAAATATTTTGTGCAGCACAGCTGAGAAGGTTTTTTTATCAATTCCCGATTGTATACCAAGGTTTAATTGTAATATTAGCTACAGCAAAAAATAAGAGATGCTCGGTTGAAGCCATGGGTGGAGCAATAAAAAACACATGTCTCTCGTTCAGTCATTTGTCATGTAATATGAATAATTAAAACCAAAGGCAGTGGTTAGCCATTCTTCACCTGCAACTGCATATATTCTCTCAGTGCTGCCTGGTATTGTAATTAGCTTTTGTCATGATCATCATCTATCAGTTATTTGCATGAGTCCAGTCCGTAGCTAGCAGGCAGGAGAATTTAAATCTGCAGCCAACATGCTCTCCAGCTACTTCTTACTGAAACTCGTGGATGGCTGCAGGGGTCTGACTTCAGTAGGAGACATTTTCTCCATACAGTCATGCAAAATGCAAAATTTTTATTACAAAAAATGACCTGGGTGTAGTACATTTAGCTTCGGAGTTTACGTACAGGAAATCAAGTACATCTCTAAATGTAGAGCATCAGACTTTATCTGACCTTCTAGTACTTCCATTCTTCCAAATGAAATGCTTTCTCTCGGTTTTGTGTGTGCGTGCCTGAATGCCTCTTCGCCAATAGCGGGGAATGAGAGGGTTTCCATGACAAGCCAGGACACAGGAGAGGAGACGTGCTGTCTGTAACGCAAAGCCGGGTATTAGTGACGTGCTCCCGATGCACAGCACCAGGCGGGATGGCACCGGGGAGGAATACAACGTGCAGGGAAGCTGTTGGCACGTGGCTGACCCCCCATTTCTCAATCCAGCCCTGAGTGGGAGCAGCTTTTGTACCTTGAGAAGAGAGGAACAGCGGTGGGAACACCATAGTCTGGCTACGGGGTCAGGGAAGCAACATCCCAAAACAGAGAGAGGAGCAAACCAACAGCGTAGTGACCTCTCCTCCTCCCTCCAATCTGTGCTACGTTTATCCTGTGAAGTGACCATAAAGACAAGGGGAGAAAAAGCGGCTAAGTGAAGCATGCTGTTGGCACCCCGGAGAAAACATCTCCTCCCGAGTATTGAGCAGCAATGAAGTGCACATCAAAATTGTTTAGACATTTTGATCCACATTCAGCTATCAGAATTTTGGCTGAAATTCAGCTGAGCCCTAAGCAAAGTCGAACACGAGCCACATACATCTTATCTACACTAATGAGGTGTTGCCCTTTGCTGACTGGAAGGAGATCTGCCAAGATTTTCTTTTCTGGAGCGTGATTTGGAAATACCAACTCTGTTCAGTGAAGTAACGTATTCAAGCTTCTTGTTCTCTGAACGTAGGTGATAACAATCCTTGTTTCTCACTGTGAGTCCAGCCACCCTGCTCTCCTCCGTGCACGACTTGTGGACGGAGGAAGCCGCTACGCCTCAAACAGGAGCTGCAAGGTTCCCCGCTTCAACTCCAGCCAAGGGGAACAGGGAAACCAGATTTATTTACAAATTTCTGAACCAAAATCCATAGCAGACTAGCACGCGGATACTTTGCCTAATTTGATGGTCATGCCTGGTCCAGATTCAGTCTGTACGGGTGGGTGATCCAGGCACACAGGGAAGGGGGACGGGGCTGCGCTCCCTTCATCCTCGCCCCCGCAGCATTGCGGGCAGGCAGGGCAGAGAAACAAACCCTTCCTGAAAGGGTTCATCGCAAGCCACTGCCACTTTCACAGGTATCAGAAGTTGGAATGTTATTTGGTGTAACACAGTTTGTTGGCCTGATTGATTGATCATGGAGACTCAGATTTACAAAATCACATTTTTATTACTAATTCAGTCATGCATATGCATATTCACAGACTTTAGAAAATCTTTGTAATTGATCAAGTACAGCAGCACCTTCAGTTTTAATACAAGGGATTACTTGTCCCTGTAGAACCTCCTTTTGTATCCACAGGAGGCAGTTCAAAACATTTACAACAGACTTGCTTTGTTGTCTGTCATATGCTTATTACCAGCTTTGGTCTAGGCAGCAGTTGCATTTAGATTTGTTTCTTTCTTTGATCTCCGCAAACTGTATGAAAACACGCATTAGAAACAAGAAGGAATGTCTGACTTTTTAAGCCTGACTTCACTTACACATCATCAGTCCTTGTACTTTCTGCTTATCAGCTCACATCTCACATCTCTTGCTTTAAAAAGTTGTTCTTCCTAACCCCAATTTGTTTGGGTTTTGAGATTACTCATACTGCTTGTTAACATTCAGTCCCAAACCCATTCATAAATTGTGGTTAGGTTTCTTATACAGACTTAGAAATTGGCTCTTTAACGAAATAGACCTTATTTCATATTAAACCCTTTCAGACAGTGCCTGAATCAAGCAGTGACCTGTAAGTCTTATTTGCAATTATGGATTCTTCTGAACTGGCTCGTTCTGCTTTTTAAAAAGTAGTGAGAACTGACTGCTGATTAATGGCTATTTTCGGAGTAAATCTTAAATTAGCAAACTCCATTTTGGAAGCAAATTAATTATCTGCCAGAGAGCTCAAGGCTATGGTCAACTGAAAAAGAAAAATTCCCAAAGAAATTTGAACACGAGGTGCAAAAGGAACGTTTTGGTTTTGATATTGTGCGTGGTGAGGTCCAGGAGCAGGGAAGAGAGTCAGAGGCGTTGTTAACAGAGGAATGTGGATAATGTAGGTGTTATCTAAACTTTTGGGGAAAAAAAGGCCTGCCATGAGTGAGGTCAACAAAGTCAACAGAGCTGAGGTTTCTCATCGAATGCTTATCCAAACTGACCTCATATTTAGGTCTTTGGAGGTTTTGCAGGCAAAGGTTTGGGATACTGCTTGCTGTTACAACACATGGATCCACTGAAATTTGCATACCAATTTGCATTATTCATGGTAACACGGGGAAGGCTTTCTAAGGTTCTGCTTTTATATAGCATTTCCTCTAAGACACCTTTAGTATGCATCCGAGGAGAATGCTTTCTGCTCTCTTGTTTCTAGGATTGTACATTTTCTAGGGTGTATGTTTTAGACGTGTGTGCCTTAAAAGCAATGCGCTAGTCCCATTTCCCCCACCCCCAGTCCTCCAGCGCGTGATTTATCTGCTTTTAGTGCTTGTTTCACCAACTGCCAGCACCCTGCTAGTGGAGTTCTTTTATACAACCTGAAAATGTTATTCTTTATATGCCAATTGAAATACATCAAATGCATCATGGGACGAGACCAAATTAATGCTTGGGGTTATGTGCACAGTAATTCACAGCGAAAGAAAGATTGAAAGATGTAAAGATGTGTTGAATGTATTCCCTTTTTGTTTGATACAGATACAGCATATTTGGAGCAAATAGGTCTGAAATTATTTTTTTTATATGCAAATGACAGCAATTTGTATTAACTCCTATTGTGCTAGAACGTAACATTTTCATCTGATGTAAGCCTGTCTTTCTTCACATCCTCTTTCTGTTCTTCCAGCGCATGCACAAAGATCCTAGATATTAAATATCGCTGTAAATTACTGAAAGGGAACGAGCCAGGCACGTGTTGTGACATTCTTCCAGTCGAACTGGATATCATCTCTTCTCCCTTTTTTAAACCCAAGTTGTGGATTTATTATATCAGAACAGAGAACTAACCAACTTCTCATTAAACCCTGTTGAAACTTACATGGGGACTGGATTTCAAATTTGGATCTCATCATTTTTTAAGTGTCTCAAACCTATCGTTTCTGTTTGGAATTAACACTTCATGTACTTAGCACTAGTCTTGAATGGGAATAATTGTGATTTGTTTGTTTGCTTTAAAAAATTAATCAAAAAAAGCTGAGTTTTTAAATTCATAAGTGGCTAAAAAACGCTAAGAAAAATGTTTCTATTTTAGGAAGCTTTTAATTTAGAAAGGATTTGACCAACTAATTTCGAACTGTTCCCCAAATCTTCAAAGCACAAACAAATTCAGGCTGAAAGGAATTCTGTTTTTTCTTCTTCTTGGGGACATAAAATATGGCTGAATAAATTAAAAGGGATTAAAATTGGGCTTCAACAGGAGCTTACGGTATGAAGTCACTGTTACTATACCATTATGCAGTGCACAATGGCTGCAGGCGGGGCTGGCTGCTGCTAGGCAAAGGCTAATATTGTTTCACCTTAAAACTTAATAACAAGGCAGCTTCAGTCAATGATTTTCTCTTCTTTAAGAGAGTAATTCATTTAGCAAAGCAGCGTGCATGCATGTGTGTAGGCAGCAATAAAATATCTTGAAGTGCCCCAATGTGCTACCTCATGCTAAGTGGTTTGAAAAGGAAAAAGATTTTAATTTAATTTAGAAAACTGCCGTGGTCTTTCACGCATACTGCAGGAAGGAGAGAAGCTGTGAGCCAGCACGCCACAGCAGGCGTGAGGACAGGCAGCTCCCAGCCCAACTCCAGCTTCCACACCCGGCTGCGTGGTGGGGAGGAAGACAAACTTCAGCTCTGCCTTCATCCCGAATCGGTGCGATGGAGTCGTCCCTGCTGGCGCAGGTGGGGGAAGGCAGCGAGAAGGGGCTGCTCGGTAACCCCCCCACCACGGGATGGGTGTTCGGCACAGTCCTGGGAAGGCTACCCCCCCGTGCTAGTCAGGTTTTTCCCAAAGGGCCTCCACTTCATTGAAAAGACGTAAATGGAGGTGTTTCTCTCCGACGTGTGACCCTCACATCTCCCTGGACCCCCGCGTTTGTACCCCTGCCCTCCCCAGGCAGCCTAAACCCCAACATAGAGCATCTCTTCTTGACCTGTAGATCGCCTTTTTTCCTCTGTATCGGTAGCAATCCAGCGTGGTCTTGTAATTCCCACGTGTTTCTATCACAGAGCTTTTCAGAAGAAATATTTGCCTTAGGGACACGCCAAGAACGTACCGACCAGCTCCTGCAGCTAGCAGAGGCTTGGGTCTGACTGTCCCCCTCTCCGTGCATTAACGTGCGGCAAATAGGATTTCCAGAAAGAAACATCTTGCTTGAAGTAAACAACGAAATATGCTTTCTGGAATAAAGCTTTGAACTTGAGATTACTGATCATTCCCCATCCCGCCCCGCTGATGGACCCTTGGATACATCCACACATGTCCTTCAACTAGCAGGAGGATTCCGGGGGAATCGCCGAGAGTCACTGAATCACCCCAGTTAACAGGTTCTTTAGCAGAGGCGTATTGCCCAGGGACTTGGGGTGACCACAGCTTTCCCAAGATGTCAGCTCAGAAAGCGCTTGTGGCAGCTCTTTTCAACTGGGAGCTGTGCAGGCGGAGCTCCGTGGTGTCCCTAAGCCGTGCTGAAACCGCGGTGGGACTGCGATGCCCGTTGCGCTCAGCCAGGGACACGGCAGCTCTCCGCACCTGCAGGGCACTGCAGCCACGCAGCGTGTCCTACCATCCCTCCCCGGCGCAGGACCCTCTCTAAGCTGCGAAAATATCTGCATTTTTATATTCTTTTAACTGAGCATTTCCTCCCTAACCCAACAGAGAGTTATGCACCCTCTGGCGAGATGCATTTAACAGCGAAAGCTGAGATAAAGCTCAGAAACTTGGAAGCTGTTTCAGCTCGCTCTCCCCTCGCTACGGTTGTCTCCCGTTAAAGGCAGCAGAGTTTGCGAGCACACCGTACCTTCCGGGAACGGGCTCTTTTAATTATCTCTATCACGTCAGTGACAGGTTGTTAGGAACTGCAGCCTGCAGTGAAGCAACAGAAAAATCTTATGCCTTATTTAAATAATGGTGTTCATTGCCTATTAAAACGTAACTTCTTGCTTTAAAAATAGGATTAATTAAAATGTACAAGAATGCAATTCAGTTACGTTTTGTGCTTCAGCCCAGTGCATACTTTCATAACTCATTCCCAGAAGTAATATTCAGGGCAGCGCGGCATTCTCAGTTCTGCCATTAAAAGCGCAAATGACTATAAAACCTGTTCTGTTCAAAAACTTGGCTCAAGTATCGCCATTGTTAAGATTTTTCATAACAGATTACTTTGGTCATTACTGTTTTGCAAGATAATTGTATCAATGATCTAACTTTTGACAGTATCCAAAGTGGCTGAAAATAGTTTGCTGCAGCACCTTTGTCTTTTAAAGGCCATTTGGGGCTTGTTATTTTAATCCTTGTGCAGCCTGATTTATCACTTCAAACATCTGTCAGCTGTGCTTTGTCTTGAAATTGATAGTGATAGTGTTACTGATTTTTCAACAGCAGCTGTTAGAGGTTCATTAGTTAGACTCTCAAAGGCAGTAGATAACTGTAATATTTTTCTTTGTTAATCATCTCTTACGTGTCGTAATAATACAGAGCTTGAAATCTGCTAGAAATGCGCAGCTTCTCTCTGCTTCTAATTTGTCAGAAGCATCCTTTTATTCCTTTAATCTGGCTCGATTATTAAAACTCTCTTCCTCATAATGCAGTAAAGAATTGAATAATGGCACGTGAGCGGCGAGATAGAAAATCACCCTTTGCTGCGTCGTACTTAGCGCGGAGGGAGGTCACTCGGGGTCTCAGAGTTCACGTCCAAATATGAATCAACTCCGAAGATGAGATTAAGGGCTGTTCTGTAATTGATTTTTAATTTAAAACTTACAAGGCAAACAAAACCTCGATGACAACTTCAGTAAAATCAGGCTCGTTTCTAACAGATACAGCAGTTTTCCGTTAATGTCTTTTCCCCACCACATAAAATAATCTTAATGGTTAACTCTGATTCTTGACACATTTCCCCCCCGAAAATCCTTGCAAGCCTGCCTCTAGCCGAGTGCCACACTGAGTCCTGCTCGGAGCTTCAAGGGACCCGAGCATCTGTGAAGTCTCCTGCAGCGGAGAGCGGAGCAGCGCTACCGCTGGTTCAACCAGCAATGCTCACCAACAGATAATTACAGTTGGAAATTAGTATTTTAATGAACTGATCTCAGCAAATGTAAAGCGAAATCTCCCAGGCATTAAAGAAATAAGCAGGAGGGAAAATTATTAACTGTAAAGTTCAAGAGACAGAGATGGTCAGCAGGTGCTGTCTTGGCAAAGGAGTTGAGTGTTCCCAGTTCAATTTGCGGTGAGAGGAGGCTTGCTCAGGTTTTGGTCCTGCGAGCTGCTGAGCAGCGCCCGCAAGTGGCACGGTGACTTCCGTGGAGATTGAAAACACCTGGAGCATTTCGCAAGCTTTCCAGGTGAATAGAAATGTCTTCTAAAAATGACTAAGTATTAATCTGGATGCCAGATTCACCCTAAAAGCATGAGTCTCAGTCCCACAAGACAATACTGGTCCACAGCACCGGTGAAGATCAGCGCAAAATAGATTGCAAGAGTACGGCCTGAATTTCATTGAAATGCACAGAGTGACTCACAAAGCACCTAAAAATCAGCTCCTTTTTATACATTGTCACAGCATGAATTGTGTTTTCTTCTTAAAGATAGCCAAGTACCTTGGCCTGGTTTGCATCAGGCACCATGGTCATGCCAGGTCTGGGGAGAGGGTTGTGTAGAGGCAGGAGCAAACAAGCAGAGGCACCAAAGAAACGTCCTCCACACCACAGCCTTGACACGCGCTGGGATGGCCAGGAGACACAGGCCATCACCCAAAGGGAACCCACGGGCTCAGCTCAGGTTTCATCTGCTCCCTTCCAGCAACCAGGGTCAGAAACGATTCTTGAAATAAATGCACATTGATTTTGAAGTCAGAGTTTCAGCTTTTAACCGCCTATCTTCAGAAGTCCTTCGGAAGTCCTACCTAGCTAGATTATTCCATTAGTATGTCGTAGGCTCGATGCCCTTTTTATTTTATTTGCTGGAGAACAGTCGATCTCTAACACAGTTCAAGACACAGTGTAGCCACTCAGGTGCATCGCTGACCCACTCCACGACAGCATTTCCTTGTCTGCCCTGTTATGAGCCAAAAATTCTTCTTGAACATTTCATATATTTTTTAATATATATATTATCTAAGTTTTCTATATCTGTTGGAACTGAATTAGATCTTTTTGTACAAGACTTTTTTTTGGATCATTCACAGAATTGGTTTGTATTTATGTTACTTCACCCTTCAAGAAGAGCTGGATGTTTCATATATAGTAAAGAGAAAAACTACTTTTAGTACTAATTTAGTAGTAATAACTAAGTAATTACTATTACTTAGTAATATCAGACCAAATTACAAGAGTCGTTCCTCTACAAACATACAAATAAGACAGCTATTTTCTATCTGAGAGACCTCTATTTTAAATTTGGGGGGGGGGAAAGCAAACAAATGGAAAGAAGTGAAGTCTTCAAGAGTAGAATTTGTGGCATTTTTTAAGCAGGAAGCATTTCTCAGAATAATTTTTCTGTTCTCTCAGCAAAAAGGTAGATCAAGTCAATGCATGGATATCATTTAAAAGCTGTCTATGCTATAAGCAATTTATCCAATTGAGGCTGGAGGGAACACTTCAGACAGATAACGCTGCTCATCAGCCTTGTGGGAAAGATGGCACATACTTCCCACAAATACATTTTCAAAAAAAGGAAATCCTTGCACGCTTTATTTTTAATTTTCATTCTTTTTTTTTTTCCTGCTGCTTCTTCTTCCTTCCATTTTTGTTTCTTTATGGAAGTGCTGTTTTAGTAAAATACTATTTTGCTTTCTCACCAAAATTGGAGAATTTTAAAGTGATCTTTTTTTCTGTAAAATATGATACCAGGTTTGAAGTATCTGTTTTTATGCAACGAAATTGTAGCCTGAGTCAGAACTTCTCCCGACATACCCTTTCGTTTAAGATCCGTATTTTTGTCTGTGGGTTATTTGAATGTTATCATCTCATATTCTCATTAAAGTACAGATTTCTACCTGTTACCTTCCGTAGCCTTTAGGTACGTACAGATGTAGATAGAGCTTTTCCTCGCTCAGATCTTTTGAGGAAAAATGGCAAAGCACCTTTCAGCGGTGCGCTGTGAACCACACTTCATTAGCTTCCCGCACGCCTGCCGTGAGAGCACAAGAGGAATTTGCCATATTATCGGATGGAAAAATAGTGCTGAGTTGCACGTTGGCTTTCATGCTTCCAATTTATGTTTTCCAACTTACCTTCTGTGGCAGTTTGAAACTCCTGAAAGGCAAAAGGCTAAAAAGTGAGAGACAGCTTCAGGCTTACCCTTACTGTGGTGTCTCTCTTAGGTATTTAACAGTGTACTTGTGTTTAGCAGTATTAGCTGACTTTCAGACGATATGTCAGAAAGTACTAATACTCACAATTAATGTACTGATATATAGGGGTTTCTGTCGTTCTTCTTTTTCTTTCTGTTACTTTCTTATTACACCACTCTGACGCTTTCCCAGCGATGCTGAGGAGCAATGGTTTTGGAGGAAGCCCCATCACCACTCACTGATAGCGGGACGTGGTACGGCAACCATCGCTTCCCTTCTGTCGGCAGGGATGCTGCTACAGCATCCCTCTGCGGGGGTGGGGGGCGGATTTCTTTGTAGGATTCATTCACAAGCAGAAAATTTAATGGGCTGCAAGGTTCGGTCATGAAGCCTTTTTTTTTTTCTGCTGAAGCAGCTTGTCATTTTAGTTTTAACTACAGGAGACAGGACAAAATTGTTAAAGCAATCCAATTATGTTAGCTATTGAACAGGGGGATTTCTGTCCGCCTTTACCGAGTGAAAGAAAGTGGCAATAGCTGCATTAGCCTTTAAAATTTTCCAAATTGCAACCCCATCCCTAACATGACCGGGGGACTTTGAGAAGTCGGGGTACTCTGCTGCCATTCAGCTACAGTTCAGCGCTTCTGACAATCCACCCCCTGCTCTGCAGTTCCCCTCGTAAAGGCTATCTGTCTTTCCTGAAATTAGTATGGGGAACCCCATAGTCCCTCTTTTTGATCCATTTTAAAACGAGATGGAAATCAAGCAGGCAAACTCTGAATTTCTGACTTAATTTTATCTTCGCACCAGAGTATTTCAAAGAGTCTCTCATCGTCCAAAGGAGACAGAAGAGCAGTTACAACAACTAGCTGCTATTTATTTATTTACAGTTTAGCAAGGGAGAGGTTGTACAAGTGTAGGAAAGCGTTTCGGGTGCCTGGAGAATGAGAGCATCCTCAGTTAGAAGGTTCAGCCTCTCTTCTCAATCTTCACATCCCACCACCCCTATTAGCATGGGTAAATGGCGATGGCAATTTCTGTGGAGTCTCTTCATTTACATGGAGAAATCATTCCCAGCTTTTGACAAACGCATAACGGAACCGGGGATGCTCAACTAATCAAGCTAACGGGCAGGACCTGCGGGAACAATCGGGTCCCGCTTTTGCCGGTGTGCTGCTCGCGCCTCTCCTCTCTTCCAGGCTGCAACCTGCAAGGGCTGCTTCTAGAGCCGCAGAGGACACAAAGACCCCGCTCTCAACCTCCAGTTGAGATGTTTTTTTTGTAATTTCTTTTGTTTTTTGAAATTCTGACAAAAGTAAACCCCCGCTCACCCTGTTCTGTCCCACCAGCCCAGTGCTCGGAGGATTATATAGGACGGGGTGGGCTCCCCGCGGGTCAGACCAGGCTGCTGGGCAGGTAGTGAGTATCGCCAGGACCTGGGGAGCACCACCAGCAGCCCACAGCCCCCTGGGCTGGCAGAGTTGGCCACCCACCGGGAAGGGAACGGTCACCCTGAGCACCTCGAGGTCCCTCATCAACGGCACCATAACCACAGCAGAAGAATTTGGCTCAGGATGCAAAGCAAGCAGCCAAATATGTGGCCATGCTTTAGCAGTCCCTTGATCTCAAATATTTCAAGTCATTTTTGTACTTTCTTTACAACCGAAATAAAATACAGAAGTTAGTTGTATTTGTTTGGAGCTCTCTTGTTATTTTCCCAGCATGAGAGCCGCACACCCTGCTGTCACGCCCTCAGGTAATCACGTACCCGTTTTAACTTACAAAAACATTTTCTAATAAGTAGCTTATATCAACTCCTCTATACTTACTTAATTTAAAATACACCTTCTGAGAAAAAAACCGCAAACCCTAACCCGTGGCAGGATGCTCCATGCTTCCTACAAAGCAGAGCGCACACCATTTCCACTCGCCGCAGCTGCCGATGCCGATGCCTAATTCCCCTTGGCTCGGGGGCCGCTTGGCTGGGAGCTGCAGCCGATGGCAAAGTCAGGAGGAGGGGGAGGCAGTACAAACCTTATGACCTGTCTGGAAACGAAGGATTCTTTTGATTCAGTGCCAAACAACTCCTCGTTCCTTGGGGCAGGCTGACCTGCACGATTTTGCTTTCTCCAGGGAAATCCAAAAGCTTCCCAGCAGAATTTTTGGGGGAAGCGATCAAAAATCAAAAAAAAAATCCAAGCAAAAAGCTGAGCGTGCGTTTGGGCAGCAGAAGATGTAGGCATCCTTAAGGATTTCCCTGCATGGTAACCCAACTTGTTAATTCACAGCTTGTTTTCCTAGCCAAAGCTGCAGTGGTAAATGAAAGTTAATCCACCTTACAATTACGAAAGCACACGGGCTTATAACATCCTGAAAAAGGCGGCTGTGACTAGATGGAACAAACAGGGCGCTTTTACACAGTCCTGCTGAAAGAAGATGTTGCTTAATTCCTGAATTCCTTGAAGCATTCCTGACAGCAATCACATCTGCTGCCATAAAACCCATCACGGCCTCGGCCTTTGGGAAAAGCGTATTTAATAATCAGTAAAGTTCAAGCTCAGCTTGTTGCGATGAATTATTAGAACCCGTCATCATTTTCTTGCAAAAAAAAAAAAAAAAAAAAGGCTATAATGGAATACAATTTTATGTTTTTCCATTTAATTGATGACGGGCTGAGTTTTTATTAATCTTTCTGGGCTCCAGTGTAAGATGCTGAAAAAGCTAATATGAGATCATTGTATCTGGTTAATGTGTGCGCTTTGCAAAATTGATAAGGCCTGTCAAGACATAAATTATTTAAAATTTGATAAATGTGTTGAAATCATTGAATTTTCAAACAGACAAAGCAAAGCTATTTCTCTCCCCCCCTCACCCCCTTCAATCGGAGGTCTTTGTGCGGCCGCTCGGTGATGCTGCGTTATCCTTGCAGCACACGGCTTGGAGGGGACTGAAATTAGCAGAAGGAAACCAGAGAAGTATCTTCTGCTGCTGCAGCAGTAACACGAATGTAAACCCACGAGACACAGCCTCAGGGATGGAAGCGCGCACGGAGGCCGCTGAAAGCCTCCCAGTATGAGTTTTTCGCTGGTGAAACTGGGGGCAGGAGGAGGTTGCTGAGTACCACCTCCCTCCTACCACCCCTTGCTCTCCGGCGGTGGGATGAAAAGCTCACCGCAGCACCAGTGAGCGGCCGAACGGTGCTTCAGAGCTGTTTATCCCAACAGACCTATTTATTTCAGCTAATTGCCCAGCGTTTTTTAATGATTCCTGGCAGGGGTAAAGCTATAGAAATGATTGCCGGTGATTGATGAATAACCTGGATAAAATTCCCAAAGCATCAAAATGATTAACTCCTGCACGGGTACACCTGCTTGTATTTAGTGCCTTGCCCACGGAGAAAGGCATGGGAGCGAGTTCCAGATGAACTCCAATTTATTTGGGCAAATAGAGAAAATGCAGCATTTACCGATACCAGTGTCTCATCAACGCGGGCTCACTTCTCAAAAATCGTTCACAGGGAACATTATTTAACCCTGTGCTGCTCTACCACGGTCAGGATCACTCACGGAAGAGGAAGGTTTTGAAGAGCAATCACAATCTTTCAGAGAAGCGCACAGGAAGAATCAATGGCTTGAAGTTTAAAACTACATAAATATAAACCACACCGCACTTCGGTTTGAGCTGTTCTGGTGGGTAACGTAGCACAAGAAAACAGCAAGGCACATAGCGGGTTCCAAGCATCTCGACGGGTCCAAGATTATGTTTCTTACTGGGAAATATCTACAGTCTGATGGAAATTTGGGGGTAACTGGGTGACATTTTACAGCCTCTGTAATACGGAAAAAGATTAGGTGATTTCTTCAGTTTGGAAACAGATGGTTTGGAGGGAATGGAAAAATGCAGGTGCAGCAGAGGAGAACTACAGCAATAGCCATCTATTTAAATGCATACACTAACTTCCCTAAGTTAGTATTTTTCAAATACCCTGCTAGCAATATTTTCCACTATAGAGAAGCATTGCAGTGAAATGGGAAGATGCTGAGGAAGTCAATTTTTCCAGCGTGTGCTGCATTCTTTTAATACACTTTTTTTTTTTTTTTTAATTTCCTGGAAATTGCTAACCAACGTGAATAAACAGCTGAACAAAGAGCGTCGGCCCATCCTTGCTAATAGCAAAAAGCTGTCATCAAGCGACGGGCCTGTGCGATGTATAGAGTGTATACGAATGACGCGTTAGAGTTGGGTTCTCTTATATTGCAGAAAGCTTTATTCAAAATAGAAAAAAAAAAATAAATCTGCACGCGCACAAAGAAGGTTTTTACATTAAAAAAGCACAAATATTATTCACAGTTCTGAACAATGCGCCTGCATTCCTGCTCCTGCGCTGGGCACCGAGCAGAACCAGGCGGCTCTTTGTTAGACACCTTTTTACTGAATATTTGCAAAACACAACACATGTACTACCCGGAGCCCGCAAAGTCCCCTTCCCCGCGACCCACAGCGAGCCGGCAACTCTGCCAGCCTCCGAATCTCATTCCCACAACGAAATCAGTGAAACAAGACAGCAGTAGGATAAGGCAGAGTCAAGGATTAACAAGAGATCGGAGAATCCTACAGTCTGCAAACTGTTTCAAGGAGGAGGAGGAGGAACAAACGGCTCCGGTGAAGTGTAAGGTACAACTTTCAATAGTGGCGCCCGACTGCTTCCTGGGCCTTACCTGGGAGTATTACATCCTCATCATTCAACATACTAACGATTTCGTATGTCCGTATGACGAAAGCTGTTTCATTGCCACATGAAATAGCCCATGACACTGTAGCTCCGGGGACATGTTTCATTATCTTACGAGTACACCTCATACAGTGTAACACGTAGATAATTAATAGTAGTAGTTTAACGTGATGCAACTCTGCAATTCTGTCGTGGTTTTGAAATAATTGTGCCCTAATACCTTATCGATGCAACAAACCCACCTGGTTCTAGCACGCATTAATATTTCCCACCCTTCAGCCATCCCAAACCTTATACCCACATATTTCTTCTTTCTATATCAGAGCCTTGCGAAAAAAAGCAGTTCAGAGAGCAGCGCTCTGCCGGCTCATTTGGAGTGAGAGCCCCCTGAAGAGACATATATTGAGTATTACCCGTACAACACATGACTCGATGCCCTCTAGATCTCTTCATAAAAGGAGAGGACAGAAAAGCCAAAGAGCCATTGGACGGATTTCAATAAACATTGCAAAAGAAAAGTAGCCCAGAAGGACAATCGCCTGCGTTGCTGTGCCCTTGGCAGAGGACAGGCAGAGCTGGGTGCCGGCACAAGCGAAGTTAGAACCTCCTGTCAACCAAGCGGCTTCGTTTTGATGTATTTATCCTTAAAATTTCCAACCACAGTTCCCTCCAGCTCCGTTACCAACAAAACTGCCAACTCCAGGTGCCCATGGTTTTGAGTGGTCATTAGCATTTTAGGTAGCAGATCATTTAGCTGTGCAAATGGAGAAAAATTTTTGGTATTTCAGCACTGCCAGGCCCCTGGTCCCAGCTGGAATCTAGAAACGCAGCAGAAAAGCCTCTTTTTTGTGCTTCTAAAGGTCAGTTTTGGGGTGAAGGATGGGCGAACGTGTGCATCAGCCCTCGTTTCATCTGAACGGAGTCGCTGCTCTGCAGCAGGGGAGTTGTTTCCCTGGCAGTGGGGATGGCCAGCTGTTGTCAGCATCACCCGGCTGATTTTGAGTTTGCGAGCAGGCTTAAAAGTGGCTGAAGAACCATGAATAAACATGACATTGCTTCAGCAGGAGCTCTCCATCACAGTGGAAACGATGCTTCCCCCAGCATCGTTATGACAGCGCTATTTGTGCTGGTACAGATAAGCATCTGTCACTGTTTCCATTAGAATCTCCTATTTCCCGGGTTCATAGCTCAGCCGTAAAAAACGTAGCGTAGAGGCAGAAAGTTGACGCACAAAGTTTCAGGCTGGGAGTGATCATTGTGGTCTTTTTTTCCCCCTCTTCTAATCCAAAGGAGAAAATAACGTATTTCTGCGGAGACACACCTGACCGCTACATTTCGATCCAGCCGCAGATTTATTTAGCCACAGTGATGAGTTGTGAACATTGCTGTGGTGGTCACCTTTCAATCTTAATTACTGCTTTAGGGGCGATCAGGAAGAACACGCGGTAAGTGGGTTTGGGCTCTGGTTTTGAGCCTATTGCTGGAGAAGAGGCCCCAGTGAAGATTAAGGGCTTTGGAGTTGCTGATCTTTGCCAGATGATGAAACGAAAAATTGAAGATTATAGAAATAACAACTGCGTATTACAGAAACTGAATATTGCTCGGAACCAAAGGCATAGAAGACCCCTTTGGGATCAGCAACAGAGGGAACATCAAGCCCAGCACTGCAGCTTCCCTAGCGAGACAGGGGAATTCACCCCACCAATACAGCAGCAGCGCTCCGTGCCTTGACTGCTCTAGGCAAACTTCCACCCCGTGATCTTGCTGTGCGGTTGCCCACTGGATAATGAAAACCCCATCCTGTGCGGTAGCGACGCTGGGAGCCCTCCATCCCGACCCTGGCACTGCAAGATCCATGCTGAAGTGAGAGCGGCATTTTGCCGGGAGGAGGAGGCAGCGGCAGTTTGGGGACGAGGGCAGCACAACACCCTTCTTCTTTCCATTTTAAGCGCCTTTTCGCTCTGTTCACTCATTTTGTAAGGATAATTGCAGCTGAAAAAGTTTTTCTTTGTACATTAGGACAAGAGGAAACAGCCTCAAGCTACGCCAGGGGAGGTTTAGACTGGATATTAGGAATAATTTCTTCACTGAAAGGGTTGTGAAGCATTGGAACAGGCTGCCCAGGGAAGTGGTGGCGTCACCATCCCTGGAGGTATTTAAAACGTGTAGATGTGGCACTGAGGGACATGGTTTAGTGGTGGACTTGGCAGTGTTAGGTTAACGGGTAGACTTGACAATCTTAAAGGTCTCTTCCAACCATAACGATTCTATGATGGTATGAGACAGTCCTGAAGAGAACAAACCCTGAAAACACATTCTCCAAAACTTACATTCAAGCTTTAAAGGACCTAAGAAAGAAAAAGTTAGATGATCATTTCTGGCCTGCTTAAACACAGATCCTGCTTCTGACCTCTTGAGCGCATGCTCACATTCTGCATTTTCAACAGGACGCATCTCTCTCAGTGTACAGGGCACACATACACAGGCAACGTGTTTCTACATTAAATTGGAAATCTGCTATTTACCGAGACCTGCGTGTTTGACTCTGAAATCTAACGCCACTCTGTCGCTACCAGAAGTAGTTATTTGCTTTCTGATTGCAAACAGTTTTGCATTAGACTTAGCTTGGGCTAGTCACCTTTCTGAGAAACCACAAGGTGTGTTCTGTGCCTGGGATCACTCAGCGCTTCTTGAAGGCTGGGCCTGGCCAAATACAGGCAACTTCACGCCTGGAACCAACACACCAGAAATACGGTTATTTTCATGGTCTGTCTCAATTTAAGAGCACATATGTGCATGGTAATTTTGGAAAAAATGGAAAAGGCAACACCAGAAAAGACTGATGTGTAATAAACATTTTAGTACACAATTACAAGACCACAAGCAGCTGAGTAAGAGAGGACTTTAAGCTTAAAGCAGTTGGGAGGTTAAGTGGGGAGGAAAAAAACCAAAGGGGAATGGAAAATTCTAGTTTTGTATTTCACTCCAAGTTTTAGCAGAGGTGCCACTTTGCTGTTCAGGTTTTCCAGCATCCTTAGACATGTTTTTATCTAACAAATCTGCAAGCAAAAGGCGTCTGACCCCAGTCCTGTCCTCCTCCCCGTGGGTGGCTCCCATTGAGCTTTTTGCATCTTCTGTAAGCTATTTCGAGTAAAATCCTTGAGCTTTCACGGGGCAGCAAAAGTTGCTCATTACAGTAGTTGGCGTGACTGGCCTGGTTCAGACCCTATTGGTGTAAAAATAAATATTATTGGCTCCTTTTGTATTTTGACAGTTTTATTTTCACACTTTATACAGCTCTTTCTTTCTGTTTCAAAACAGGTATTTTGTGACGCTAATCAAGTCGTACAAGCCACAGACGTGCTGGACTGGGAAGACAAGGATGCTGCAGAGACGTTGGTTGACAATGTGGTCCATTCCAGGATCATCAACCCTTTGCGCCTGTTTGTTAAGCCATCTCCAGTTCTGAAACACGGCCAGGTGTCCTATTCAGACAGCATAGAAAATTTTTGGGATTGGTTGTCCAACATCACGGAGGTTCAGGAATCTCTCGCACGAACTAAACGCAGGCCTATAGTAAAAACTGGGAAATTCAAGAAAATGTTTGGATGGGGCGACTTCCACTCTAACATCAAAACTGTTAAGCTGAACCTCCTGATCACAGGGAAAATCGTCGATCACGGCAATGGGACCTTCAGTGTTTATTTCCGACACAACTCCACAGGTCTGGGAAACGTTTCTGTAAGCCTGGTGCCACCTTCCAAGGTGGTTGAGTTTGAATCATCTCCACAGTCAACACTGGAGACCAAGGAATCCAAGTCCTTCAACTGCCGAATTGAGTACGAAAAAACAGACCGTGCTAAAAAAACTGCCTTGTGCAATTTTGACCCTTCAAAGATCTGCTATCAAGAGCAGACACAAAGCCATGTCTCCTGGTTGTGTTCCAAACCATTTAAAGTTATCTGCATTTACATTGCTTTCTACAGCGTAGATTACAAACTGGTGCAAAAGGTCTGTCCTGATTATAATTACCATAGCGAGACTCCGTACTTGTCCTCCGGCTGACACAATCGTGGGTAACTGCAGAGATACAGCATCAGTCAGAAATAAGCATTTCCATTAACCTTTTGGAGAAGAATATGTTTTCCTATCGGGTTAAAAAGTCTTTAAAAAAAAAAAATGTAGCTGTGTGCGTGCTGTATCGTAAATAATCAAACTATTTATGTAAATCATTTTCATTTGAGACCATTGCATTTTAGCGCTCTCGTCATTAATAAGGGAACTACCAGGGAGACACATGACAAAAATCAAACAAAATTATGCCTGTAATGAGCATTGATCTTGAAAATCACTTTTTTTAAACTAGACACGAGAGGTCATCTTTTACTTGAATGGGACAGCACTTAGCAGGATCCTATTTCTCCCTGGAAACTTTAGAAGGTGACAATGTAAAGAACAAATGATGAAGCAGACTCTCAGCTGCTTATATACAAAATCCATATAAACAGCTCTCCCGCTGATTTCATTAAGAATGTTACACACACAGGGCTCAAGGAACCAAGTCCAAATACTAAGAGAAAGTGCTATTTCTAGGACAAAAAAAAAAGGAAAGGAATCTGCATTTCTATACGTTGTAGTAGTTGTACGTATTCATTGAAGTGAAGAGTGAGTAGTTCTTCCTTCAGACTTCTTACCCATGGATACGCAATGATGTAATTAGACATTGACGAGCTTTAGTTTATTAGCCCCACCAGGCGTGCGGGGTTGGTGTACATTTCTTCCTTCCTTCCGTGGTCACCACTGGTTTTGATTCTTCTCAAATGTTTACACGTACACCAGTTCTAGTTTTACAGTGATAGAGAATACACGTACCTTGGAAAAAGATAATCTCTGTTTCAGTCCGATGATAACAGGGGCTGGCTTCCACGTAAAGGAGGCAATTCTCTCGCTGTCTAGCCCTCAGCACTGTATTGCAGCACGGAAAAACAACATCGCAGCGCAAGGACGATGCCCGAACAAGCTTTCTGCTTAACGGCACCCGGTTGTCTTCCTTAGTATTGCATTGCACACCTTAAATCAAAATATAAGCAATGACAAATAGAGGACAACGCAAATCTATGCATCTCCACCTCATCAGGCAGATTTCAAACAATTACTATCGATATAAAAATACTTAGCCCGACTTTCCCCTCGTTGCAGAATAGCACCACCCCACCGCAGTTAGTTACAACACGGGAGGCTCCGGCAGGACAGATGTTGCCCCCGCGCAGCCAACAGCGGTTGGCGCCAGCGATGCGGCTGCCAGCAGCAATCCCCCCGCGCTTTCGTCGGGGACCGCTTTTGCTGCTGCCGCCAATTGGCTATCACAGTTCTTTGTGACAGTTCCGTGTCACGGGGCCGGCAGAAGAAGCTGGCTGAGGAAGTGCTTTTCATTGCCTCCGATCAAACTCACAGGCAGGGCGAGTTCCGTATCGCTTAAATGAAGCGCTATCGAAATACTCCACTCGGGTGGTGCGCGCGCAGACAAACGACGGGCAGCTCGGAAGGACTCACTCATGAGATCAATTCTGATTTCCTCGGTAAAAAGTCTCGTACAAAAAAAAAAAATCACTCTTAAAAAATATACTACAAGTAACTGGCTAATTTGTTTTCCTCTTTAGGTGACAAATTTAAATGTGTGGTTTAGTTTGTTCAATAATCTAAATGTTTTCCTTCATCTTATTTCATACAGAGTCTCTCCTGGTCTAAACGATGTTTTTTAGTTTGTCTATTACTGTCGATTCCGACAAGATGGTCTACTTTGTATTCTGTATAGCGTGTCCTCGGTCCGGCTGTATATAAGCTTGGATTTATTGCTATGAGTTCCGTGGTTGGTGCTTTTGTAACTTAGCTGTAAGCCATGATTTTATTGCCATGTATTTTTACTCGGCACTGTAGGCAATTAAAAGAAAACCCTACATGCTATTTATTGTAGAGTATGTGGAGATCATGTATGTATATACACTTAAATATGTGTACATATACAGAATCTATGTGTACATGTATTTGTATGTAAATAAAGAGAGTTTACTAAATCTGGCACTTGCTTGTGGCATATTTGATTTTTTATTTATTTTTTTTTTTAAAGTGTGGTATAGATAAAGACACAAAGCAGAACTAAGACACTGCCGCACATCACTGAACATCGTTCCCCAGCTGGAATTTGTTTTTCTAGGAGATACGTAAGTGTGCGCTGCAGTGACCTGCGCTACAAGCCTGGGCAGAGTGGGTTCAGCAGCATTTCAGGATATTCGGGAAACAAAGCGCGTGTTTTGACGAAGACAATCATGACCTGTTTAATAATGGTGTAAAGGGGTTATAGTGTGAATGAGCAAACGCGCTCCGGCTCCTCCCAAGCAGGAACGCGCTGCAAGACGGGGCAGCCCGCTGCTGATTCAGCCCTTGCTCAGAGTTTCTCATGGAAGCGGGCGCCGATTCTCCCCCCCGCGCAGATGTCCTCTCGCTGCGGCACAGCCACCGCGCCGGCTGAGCTTTTCAGACCCTCAGAGAGACAAACCAGAGCCTTGAGCAAACAAACATCCCTCTGGAAACACCCGGAGCGCCTGGGCTTCCACAGGGAAAGGCTATTCCGAATCAAGGGACAAGGATTTTAATAGATTTAACACCCGAACGCAGAGAAGACACAGACCCCACCAGCAGCTTTTGACCTAAAACAACCCTCAGGCTCTTCAAGCGAGGCTGCGGCCGGTGCCGTGCCGGCAGAGGAGCAGCCGAGAAACGCAGCCTGCGACCACCCGAGACCCTCCTCCAGCGCGGCACTGGGAAGAGCTGTTGTCTCTCACCTGCGAGTGCCACCAAGGAGCCTTGGTGGCGCCCCAAACCTCCCAACGACGGAGCAGCGACCGTCACCAAACCCGCTCGGTTCCCTCCGCACCACCGCATCAACACAAACCAGTTTGGCAGAAGCCGAAGTTTGCTGAAAGCAGCAACAACGCAGAGGTGCCTTTGGAGACTTGGCCTTTGCCTTACCGTAGTCCAAGCGTTTTTCCCCAGGGAGAAGCGAAGCCACGGGAGCAGCGTTGGCACGCTTCGGTGCCGGGGCGGTGGGAGAAGCCGCAGCGCTCTGCTCCCACCAAGCCCCGGCAGGAGGAGGCAGGTCGGCAGCGGGAGCAGCAGGAGAGCGCCGAACCCATCACGCCAGAGAACTCCCCACCACACTTTCTCCAATCGTAATATTTTAAAAAAACAGCCTAAAAGCATTATGGGGTTGGGGTTTTGGGGTTTTTTTTTTCAGATCAATTGTAAGAAAGGGACTGCAAAAAAAGCGCTTGCAATCTTACCGCCGTCAAAATCAGATGAAGAAGGAACTATTTACGCCTAGCGAGGGAAGCAAGATACAACCCCATGAATCAAAGGAAATGACAGACTTCGTTAGGTCAAACGTCCGTGTAAACAGAACCAAATTTGATTTAATTTCGCACAGAACGGGCCATATTTTAATAAATGTTTTCCTGTATAATAGGTGACCATTTTCAAGTTTCAACAATTGTTCCTCTCATGACTTATTCAAAGGATTTTAAAATAAAAATTTGGAAGACAAAATACTTTTTCTTTTTTTTTAAAAGTGTCCCAAGTGGGCAATAATGGCTTATGACCACAGCAATTTAATCTAAAAGTTTTTAATACACATACTTTAATTTAATCCAAATCTCAACAGTATGGGGTTTTGCATGCATTTATATCAACGCAAATATGTATTTAAACTCCTTACTAAATACACTTCTTCCTCTTCTCCCCATCCCGTGGATATGCATATAAAAAGATCCCAATAAAAGGCTCATTCATGATACACACACACAAGCAGATTTTTTCCTTGGGACAGCCCCACCGTACGGTGCTGCGGGGACTGTGCACATTCAGTATTTCCTTTTTTAATCATTTCAATTTGAACGGGGAAATAACAGCCTGGGTTTTCGTTTTTCTTTCCCCCCCCCCAAGAATTTCACCCTTCGGATGCTTTTCATCCCCCGGGAAGCCCGGCCGGCGGTTGGACGCTGTGCCGGGCCGCGGGGCTCCCTGCCCGCCTCGCCGCCCCCGTGCCGCTCCCCAGGCTCTCCCATCGAGCAGCCACGCTGTTCTACAGCGCCCAGCGAGGCAGGGGGGAAAAAGAAAAAAAAACAAAAAAATAAGGGCAAAAAGCCGAGCGTTGTTTGCTGCGAGCTCCCTGGGGATGCTCCGTTTTCTTTTTAGGGGGAATTTACCAGGCAGCGCGAAAAGGGCAAACCCCCCGATGCAACCGGGAAAGCTCTCACAGCAGCCGGGCGAAGGTGTTCAGTGCGAATCAGCATCCTGGGCTGCTGCTTTTTTTTTTTTTATTAATTGTAATTCAAGGACATTAGAATTTGCTATTTGTTTTCTGCTCTGTTGACCAGCATAATCTGGATAATGTTTTATTTATAGTATAATAATGATTTGTCATTACCACTGTCCCTATTCAAATATGCACAGTTGAAAAGACAATAACAACCCGCATATACTAAGTAGCTCAATGAAACACACATCAATCAAGTAGATTTTTAGCTGTAGGGTGCCTCATTTGAAAAAACAAGATTTTGCCATTGCCATCTCTCTCGTGAACACCTCGCACACGCATCCGCCAGAAGCAGCTCCCTTCTTTGTTTTAAAACTAGCAAATAAAGTGACGTTTCTCACGGATTGGCAGCCAGCACCGCAGTGTACTTCGAGGATATTGCCTGCACGACATGCGACAAAAACCTAGGAGCTACTGTAACCCCCACACAGCTTTACAAAACCCCAAAATCACAGATTTGTATCACATCCCTGGTGGATTCGGGTCTCTGGAGTTACTGAACAGAAATTAAACCACATCTCACCAGATATCCCACAGGAAAGATGGGGACGGACTTTTTAGCAGGGCCTGTTGCGATCGGACAAGGGGTAATGGCTTTAAATTAAAAGAGGGCAGATTTAGACTAGATAGAAGGAAGACATTTTTTACACTGAGGGTGGTGAAACCCTGGCCCAGGTTGCCCGGAGAGGCGGTAGATGCCCCATCCCTGGAAGCATTCCAGGTCAGGTTGGACGGGGCTCTGAGCAACCTGATCGAGTTGAAGGTGTCCCTGCTCATGGCAGGAGGTTGGATGAGATGACATTTAAAGGTTGTTTCCAACCCAAACTATTCTACGAGTCTACGATCTCCCCACTGCCTGGGCAGCCCAGCCTGCTGCATGGGCAAGGAACGCGCCGGCTCCACAAAAGAGGGATGCGAGGGACTGGTTTAGCAGAAGAAGAGGTGAATTATCATCAAATATCCCACTTCAGTCAAACCACACCTCACTCGGAGGGCCGCTGAGCACAGGTCTGCAAAACCTGGTCAGGACCACAACGAGAAGTGACACAAACTGAAGAGATTGTGCCGGACGCTGCCGGCAGCACAGCACAGTGGCATCTGCCTGCCGAGACTGCTCCGACCGACCCCGTCACACAGCTCTCCAGCCCAAAACACCTGTGGGTTTGCAGTCAGAAGCAACCCTCCAGCTGTTGGTCTTCTCAAGCAAGAACCCCAGTCATCTAGACTACATTTTGAAGGAAAAAAAAAAACCAAAAAAAACCCCAAAAAAGAACACAAAACAAAAAAAAAAACACCAAAACCCACAAAAAATGCTTTTCCAAAGATATAATTCAGTCTTCAACTCAGCACAAATCCAGCAGCAGCTGTAGCCCAATTAAAAAGCAATTATATTCATGGGAAAACACTTTTCTCAGGGAAGAAAAAATTCTACCTAAATAACATTGGTAGGACTCTCAACCAAGACTCGCAATGAAATACCGGCACCTTCCTACCCAACGGTAACGAAACAGCCAAGTGGGTCAAACCGACAGTGGTTCTTACGCTGCTCTCTGGTTTTGTCCTAAAGTCAGAACAGAGGGGAAAAAAAAATATCCACTAGTTCAGAGGCTTTTTAATAAATTTTTTTCATCTTATGAGAAATGCATCCTCATAATTCCTCACCCAGACGCGGGAAGTTGAGTTCTACTGAGGGTTCAGAGGTGACGAGTGTTGTGCTTGAGTCAAAAGGCTCAACCACCTTTCACTGCAAGGAGCGGAGGGTGTGGGAAGCCCGGAGCTGGCAGACGGGGAGACCGTGGTCCCTTTTGGCACGGCAGTGGGCAGCACTTGGTGGGGTCTCGCCCAGAGCCGGGCCATCGGAGCAGGGCACAGGACACCACAGGACATGGCCCGACTGCAACAACGGAGGAGAAACTGCGCAAAATCCACCTCTGAAACATTTTCACCCACACCACTCCCCTCTCACTTTAACTGTTGTCGGAAAAGATAACAGTTTTATTTCTAGCCGGATCCCAGACGAAGAACATCTCATCTTTCAGTCCTCATCCTGCACATCTGCCCTTGGCAGCTCTACGTTTCAGCCACCTCAGACGCAAACCCCGTTTCTCTGTTCTCTTGCCTCATTCCCAGACAGTACGTGGCTCCTTCATCACTCTGCAGTCAATTAAGCTTTGGCCACCTTATCTTAACAGCTCCAAATAAGCTGGTGATCTTCCTGAAAGGTGATACATTATAATTGGTTCCAAATTGGCAAGAAAGAGAAGAGTGAAATATGGGACTCGGAGGTTATTTGAATTAGCCCTGAAGTTAAAAATGGCCCCAAAAATAAAGAAAGCACCTAAAGTTATTGGGGTGTTTGCTTAGATCTTCTAGTGCTGGTCAGGTTTGCGTCTCTGTTACAGCCGGTGTTACTTCCCGGGAAACAAGACTTGGGATCTTTTGTCCGAGAAATCCCACCGAGAGCGGTGATGCCTCCAGCTCCCAAACGCAGGCGATGAAGGAGATCCACTGTGCTCACTACCACAGAGCCACATCGGGGAGAGGGTGACGGGTGCCGAAGCCTGGCACAGGTCACGTTGCAGGTGCCCAGACTCTGTAGGTGTCCCTGCTATATATAACCTTGATGATTTTTTGGAGTCTACAATTCAGACGTTCCCAGGCAAGTTCAAAGCAAACAACTCTTTATTCCCCCCAGCTGGGACTCGGGAACATCACAGCAGGTTTCTTGCAACCCTTGTTTTCATCCCCGTGATGAAAGTGATAAACATCGAAGCAGCTGTGAGAGCCCGGTCCGGATAAACATCCCAATTACAGATTTTTAAGGTGGGTGGGCAGTGATTGCAGCCCCTCCCATCCACATTTCAAAAGCCCCTGATGACATGCAGCTCACCCCAAGCTCTTCCAGAGACTGACAACGACATCTCCTCGCAGGAGAGGATTTGGGGCTTTCCACCCCTGACAACACCCCCCTGCTGACCCACGGGGCGGCTGCCGGGCTGCTGCTCCCACCGCGGTGCAGCCCAGGAGACCTCGGCTGCAGGAACCGGCACGGCTCCCACCGCGGGCCACCAGCCCCCTGCGCCGGCGCCAGAGGGCCAAAGCTGTGGGTTAACCCAGGGACGCAGCACCAGCAGCGTTACCCACCAGAGATACTTCAGATACTTGCCTAACAAGTCACACTATTGCCTTCTAGTCTGTTCGAAAAAAAAAAAATTAAAAAAAATCAGTTCAAATTTTTAAAATTTGTCAAATTGATTTAACTTGAACGTGAGCACACGTGTTTCGGCTTAGTATGAGAACCGACCAGCGAGGAGCCTTCCATCTGTTCTGAACCAGTAGCACTTCCACTCTTCCACCACCTTTCCCTTCAAGGAGGATCCGAAGCACAGGCGATGCTGAGCAGACCCACGCCGCTCACCTGCGATCCCAGTATGGGTTACTGAACACAGATTTCTGAGCAGGTAAACCAAAAGATTAAAAATATTTCAAGCTGCCATATTGAAGACGATAAAGCAAGCCTATTTATTATATAGTACTTAAGACTGCTTAATTCCAATCCACTTCTCATGTCAGCTAGATTTAACTCTAGCGTTTCTGACTTCAATCACTGAAGATTTGGATTAGCCAAAGTACCGCAGGAAAAACAAGACGCCCGCTCAGCCCAGCTTCCTGGAGGCAATCGCAGGGCGATTACTCTGTCCTGAGAGAATACGCTCTTATCTTCCGCTGCCTTCTCTTGGTTTTAAAATAAATCTACCATAAATACCGGGCTCACAGTGTTTTGCCACGGCTGAGCACCACCCGACCGCTCAGAGCCCAAGTGGCACCGCAGATGAATAGCGCGCGAGGCAGCCCAGACCCATGAGGTCAGCCGGCCAGCGGTGGCTCAAGACATTAAGGGATACGTATTTTATTTGGCAAAAGGAGTGGAGAGAGAAATATATTTTGATTCACCACACGGGTTATCTTTAAAACAAGCAGAGCCCCTTATTTAAAATACGAGTATTGAACTGTGTTGCCAGAAGCAGATTAATTGCAGCTTCCAGGAAAAACTCCGAGCTTATTTCACATTGACTTTTATTCCCACTTGAATTAAGTTCCTTATGTTACACCAACTCATTTGAATTTTTTGAATTGGTTTTGCATAGTATCATTTACTGATGTACTATCTTTAATTACATAACACACATACACTCTCCAACTGCATTATTAATGAAAGTGTTTTTAATTAAATGGCTCTCAGCATAATATTCAGTCATTAATTTCACATGCTCAGGATGTGGAGAGATTCTGTTCTGATGGTCTGGGGAAACTTTGTACTTTAGATGAGGGATACTTCCAAAGTGATAGTTTTAGAGGGAAGTTGAAAATCATTATGAGCACTGAATTACCCTCTCAGCAGCTGGCACCGCAGCTCTGCTCTACTGGGTATTATCTATTCTTCAGCTCAAGTGCTCCTTTTGCTCTGCCATGCTTCACCACTGGTAATTTGCAAATGCCTCTCACTGGATTCCCACATATTCCACAGTGAATAATATCGGAGTTCGCTTTTAGGACAATTTATACTTAGGCAATGGCACTAAGGCTGCGCCCTCAGCAATAAAAAGCTCTGCATCCTCCTTTCTAATTAGATGTTGTCCACCTGCCTTCCCTCTTAAACTCTGAGTGCTCTTAGAAGTGACAAAGAGCATTCACGCTCTTGGGGATCGGGCTTTTTTTTTTTTTTTGCCCATCCACCAGATGGAGGCACAGACACACCCCAGCACATCATGCAGGCTTTGCTGTACGCATCCTAAACGTTCACCTGCTGCAAAGATTGACAGTTATGGCCCAGAGACAAGAGAACAGCATTAAAACTTCTCCCACCCGACCCCAAACCAGCACAAATTTAACATCTCCTTACTCACAGATGGCAGCAGACCTCCTCGCCAGCCCAGCTCGGGAAAGAAGGCCGCCCAAGCAGTCCTGTACAAGCTTTTCCCATCCACAAAGTGTCCAGAAAGGATTCATTTTTACCTCACTTTATGCCTTCTTACTTATTGATTAAGAAAAAATCCCTACTTTATAAAAGAGTTCTAGGACAGCATTTTCCAGGAAGACTTTGGAAGTCTTGGACGTAGTTTTTCTGTCTTTTTAGAAGAGCTCAAAGGAACTTGAGAGTAACGAGACTGCACGCTACTGTACCTGTTTGGCCTGTGAATTTTGTGGCAAGTTTGTCCATCTTCCCCAAAGGCAGTTGCATATAACACAATATTTTGGTAGGACTGGTTCGGGGACTCTTATAATCTAATTAGTCTCTAGGCAATTAAGCCCTAGCAACACATAGTCCTGGACATTGGCTTTTGAGTAACGGGGTCCTTCCCAAAAACCCGTCCTCTAATTTCTTCGGCTGAAAAGCCTTTTCCCCAGTGCTAAAGCACAGGAGGAGAGGAGCCGCTCTCGCCCACCCCGTTCTCCTGAAAGCACAGCATCCTGGCTCACACCTTACCTCCCTCCCCGTCCCCTCTCTGCTTCAGCTCCACCTCCTGCTGCAAGGACCATGCTTTTGGATTCCTCTCTCTGCTACGCTGCCCTACAGCTGCTGTCCTCCTGGAGCTCGAGGTTGGCCCTTCCAGCTCCGCTCCTAACCGTGGCGAGATGCTGCCACCAGCTCCCGCAGCCTCCACCTCACTTCAGCCGAGCAAAGAAAACCTTGCGAAGAAGGAGAAGACAGACAGGGAGGGCATAAATTAGAATAAATGCTCAAAAACCTTCTGTCGGTAAGATGAGAGATCCCTTGCTTCCTCCGGAACCAAAAGGATGGAAAGCACTTTAGCCAGTAAGCTCAAACCCTCGCTAAAAAGCACAGCAAGGCTCATCCCGGAGTCACCACATCGCAGTGCGCTGCCTGGAGAAAAGCCACGGGGACAGACCACAGCTAGAACGGGCTAGCAGCAGCAGCACCTCTCTTTACAGAGCCTCACCATTAAAGAGGATCGCTTCCCAGGGTTTTTAATGGAAGGGTAAAGAAAAAGGGTGAACACAAAAAAATTTAATGAAAATCTACTACATCAAACAGATACTCTAACATGGACCTCCAGTGCCTTTAAAATTTCTCTCCTCTAAAATCCATAACTCCAGTATTTTTACATGACACGACTAATAATAACACGTGCCCACATTCCCGGCATTTCATGTCTCCATAAAACATTGCCCCATAATGAAGATAATTGAAAGTATGACTTTCATCAATATTTAATTAGCATTTGGTGCTAACTCATTATTTCGGTACAATTAATTTGACATCTTGCTGTACGGCCTGCACAGATTTCCTTCTGGAGGGTTGTTTTATTGGTGGGACATAGTAACACTAGACGTGCACCTTCCCTGAGGCTTCTAGAAGACTATGAAATATGGAGAATATGACTGACATTTTAATCTACTGAAGGATACGAAAGCATAATATTGAAGCTCAAAATATGCATGCGCGTCTGGCTAACGCATTTTTGTAATAAGGGAAATATTCTACTAAACTAACATTTTCAGAAAACAAATTATACGGTCATCACGCCTGCCTTCTCCTCACTGAATCCCCAGGCTTATGTACCCAGTGATAATTCAGTAAACCAAACCAGCAGTGCCTTACGTTAGCAGTTTAAAGCCTTTGTAACTAACAATTTTAAGATAATTTCCCATAAGCATGAAGAATCCTCTACCAAAAAAAAAAGCAGATCTTCAGGTGATCAGAGAATACAAGAGGACTCCTGATGACTGGGATATACTTTACGACAGCAAGCAGACAAATGACAAAAGATGCTTCACAGTTGTTTTGTCAGTCCAACGTATAAAGTTACTTCAGAGAGATGTTAGTAGCAGATATAATGCAAAGTGCACTGTTTTCTTTCGACATCCTGAGAGAAGTGCCCCCCACCCAGAGGATACTGCAGATAGTCAGTGGGGTATTGCCACCACGATGGAAGAGATGCATGGAAGAAAGCAGGTGACCAGTCTCGACTGAGGGAAGTTGACAACGCACTGCATATCACAGCATCATAGAATGGTTTGTGTTGGAAGAGACCTTAAAGATCACTGAGTTCCAACCCCCCTGCCATGGGCAGGGACACCTCCCACCAGCCCAGGTTGCTCCAAGCCCCATCCAACCTGGCCTTGAACACCTCCAGGGATGGGGCAGCCACAGCTTCTCTGGGCAACCTGGGCCAGTGCCTCACCACCCTCACAGTGACAAATTTCTTCCTAATAGCTAATCTGAATCTCCCCTCTTCCAGTTTGAAGCCATTCCCCTTCACCCTATCACTACATGCCCTGGTAAAAAGTCCCTCCGCAGCTTTCCTGTAGGTCCCTTTAGGTACTGGAAGGCCGCTATAAGGTCTCCCCAGAGCCTTCCCTTCTCCAGGCTGAACAACCCCAACTCTCTCAGCCTGTCCTCACAGCAGAGGGGCTCCAGCCCTCGGATCATCTTCATGGCCCTCCTCTGGACCCACTCCAACAGGTCCATGTCCTTATGTTGAGGGCTCCAGAGCTGGACACAGCAGCACTCCAGGTGGGGTCTCACCAGAGCAGAGTAGAGTGGCAGAATCACCTCCCTCACCCTGCTGGCCACAGTCCTTTTGATGCAGCCCAGGATGCAGTTGACTTTCCAGATGTTAAATGAAGTGCGCAAATAGATCCTGAGCAAGCTGCACGCAGGGATTTTTCCGAACTGCCTTGAGTCAACACAGACCCCATTTCCAGAAATGGAAAGCAGCCGTAGATATGCTTCACGAACAACTAATCTAGCATTTTCTAAAGAAAAGCAACTACAGTTGGCCAAAATGTACAACTGCACTTTGAAAACTGTTGCGACACATTCACAATTGTCATTCATTGGAAGTTTGACCAATTTTAAGCATCTCGAAAGCTGGCCGCAGCCCCAAAATTTGAGATTGCTCAAGTCATTTTCTTCCTACACTTCAGATATTTGAATGAAATGTTTAACCAAGCTTTAATGAGTGTTACAAATCATGAACCGGTACTAACAGCTCTAAGTGTAAAGTTTTAAGATTGGCTTTAAGAGCTGCTTTCCTTCACTTGGCACACAGTCACTTTTTTTATTAAACATAATCCTCTGGAGCTGATTGTGCTTTGGATATGTCTTCACTTCTACATTTTCAAACACGTACTACTGGCACTTTTTTTTTTTTTAAAGGAAAAATGGTTCTTTTTTAATGATTTTCAAGCAAAGGCAAATCTAATGAATAGATTCTGTAACTTCGTTACTTTTGAAAACTAGTAAGACAGGACTACTCATGCCTAGCCTGCTAATGTAGCAACATATTTATGGAACAACTCTCTAAAACTGAAAAATGTTTCTCAGCCAGCTCCACAAGTGTCATTTTTAACATGCAGGCTCCCAAATGTGTTTTCGTTCAAATCCCTTTACCGGGCTCCGGAAGGACACACATCACATCAGCACAGTTCTTGGGCAAGGACCAAAGAAAGATGCTATTCCCCTCCAAATTCCTCCTGCCGACCTTCCCAAGGGCGGGTACGGTAGCTCTGCTGTACACCGACTCAGAAACGGGCTATTGACCACGGCGCTCACAACAGAGCCAGAATCTATTTCTTCGCGTCATTTCTCTCCACCCACTCCCTCAGCAGCTGTTACTCAGGAGCCAGAGAAAAAATTTTGCAAAGTGCAACTGGGAAAGTATTTGGCTTGCAATGTGAAGAAGGTGTGAAGTCCTTCCAACTCAATCTCCCTGGAGAAACAAGCGCTCATCACCTGTGCACACTCTCGCTTATCAATTATTTGATGTATCCTCTGTTTCAAATATTTGCTTAAGACACAAAAGAAAAATTCCACAGCATAAGCAAGCTGTGATTGCCCTTTTCTTTTTCTGGTTTGCAGAAGACATTCCCAGCTACGACGGCCCATACTCAAGAATTAAGTGTGAACGACCTCCCAACAAATCCTAGTGGACATTTTTGCTGGGTGCGCTCGCGCACACTCTCAGAATTAAGTTTACTACAGGGAAATTAATCCTAAATGCACAGAGCTTGGAATGAAGCCAACGGGATGTTCAGCTGCAAATTCCAACGATGCAGTGCGCTCAAATACGCTTATATTGCATTTAGAGAACTGGTCAGAAAAAAAAATCTAAGCATTTCTACTGCTGGAAAAAAGCACTGATGTGACAGCTGGAGAAAGTGAGGACTAGATACAAGGTGTACGCTCACCGTGAAAATAACCGGTGAGATCAGGGCTCAACTGCCAGTTCCTACTGCCCTGCTGGAGAGCACACAAATGCCCTCCTTTGCTTCACCCTCAACTTCACTATTTAAGCTAAAATTGGGGAATAAATAGGTCTGACAGCCATGTACAAGGATATGAACTCAGCTCTACCCAGCCAGCCATGCCCTTTGCTCTCCTCCGTGGCAGCACGGTTCCTCTGGGGAACATCTAAAGATGTTTAAGCCCCGGTTATCCGCAGGAATGGAAGCCAGTTTCGATACTCAAGTTTTTAGCCTTATAAGAAGCAAGTAAAGACTACAAAACTATGCCAGCGCTATTGATGGTTCTGTGATAGGAATCTCTACATACAGCTAAATAAGCTGCTTATTTTTATTACTGATGCGGTCTCAGTAGCACTGAACACTGCTGAGCCAGCCCTGATTTTCGTGTTTGTTTTCAAAGAATAAAATAAGAAAAACATTCATGCCAGGAAAAACTTCTTTCCATCTTTGTAATTCATGCTAAAACACAAACAAGGATTATTGCTAAAGACAGCCTCAGTGCTACAGCGCCTTCCTCTACACATTTTTACCTGGAGGAATCGGGAACAAATGTTTAGTTTGCTCTCTGCAAACAAGCAAAAAGGGAAGATTATGGACTTGCTGATAGCACTGACTTAAAGTAAATACAATGAGTGTTCATAGAATGACTATGACCAAGAATACAGAGATGATTATTTACACAAAATGAGCCCAACTCAGAAATGCTTTTGGTTTTATACCTGTCCTGGTTTGAGGTAAAACAGGACCAATTTTGTTCAGTAGCTTCGCTTCTTAGCTGGGCCTCTTTTAACTACTGAAATTAACAGCATATTGTGCAGACAATGTTCACTCTCTCAGAGTGATAAGACCGATGTTTATAGCTGATGTCCAGACATGGTATGCAGGGAGGCTCTTGCTTACACTTATTGTTCTAACACCCAAGGCCAACCGGCTGTGTTATTTGCCACGTTGGAGGGTCAGAAGCGGAAAAGCATAATGGGGTCCCACCTGCGGGGAGGAGCGGACAGGGCAGGTGACCCAAAACTGACCAACAGCGTATTCCATCCCATCTGCCTCATGCTCAGTATAAAAGCTGACGGAGCAAAGGGTCGGGCTCTCCGTCTTTTTCACCCTTCTTTTTCCCTTCTTGCTTCAACGGCTGATGTCTGAGGAGGACTCTGTCTGTTCATCTGCCTTTGGACCCGATCCTGAATCCAAATCCGGAATCCAGTTCCCGTCCGTCACTGAGTCCAGCCTGGGACTGCCCCAGTGCCAGCCGGTGTCGTGATTGTCATCTTGGGAGCTTGATACGGTTTTGTATATTTCTCATTATTTCTTTTATTTTATTATTAATACTTCATTAAAGTAGTTTAGATCCTTCTAAACTCGTAAGTCTCTTTTTCCTCCTCTGCCTCTCTCTTTGAAGAGGGGTAGAGGGGAGCATCTGTCGGTCCCATCTGGGGTCCCCTATGTCCCCAGTGGCCGATTTGGCCTAAACCACAACAATACCTCATGGAGTACCTCAGCAGCTGATTTGATATTCTTTAAAAAAAAAAGCAAAACAGACCTTTAACATTACAGAATCACAGAATGGTCAGGGTTGGCAGGGCCCTCTGGAGCTCCCCCAGCCCAACCCCCTGCCACAGCAGGGACACCTACAGCAGTGGCACAGGACGGCGTCCAGGCGGGTTTGGGATGGCTCCAGAGTGGGAGACTCCCCCACCTCTCTGGGCAGCCTGTAAACTGAAACCTCCCCTTAACACAAACTAGTCATAAAATACCTGCACTTTATGTCTTTGTTTCTTTTTCTAACTGCTCAGAGTATCACCTTATCGGAAAACCGCAGCCACCTGCTAAAAGCATAATTTAGTTGCTCAGCCCCCACCTCAACAGTTCCTGAACATCCATCCTCAAACACTTTTTTCACGATAATTCTTCCAGAGAGCCAGTCTCAATATTCTGCTTAAGTAATTTTGATTAGAATTTGTGCAGACTATTCAGAGGTGAATATAACTGGGGCACACTGCCCCAGCAAACACTGTACAGTTAACTAAACAGCTGGCAAGACAACTAGAATGAAACATTTGCTGATAAAAAAAGAAGTTGAAATTGCAAGCACTCCATCATTTCTTTGATAATGTCTAAACAAGTGGAGTTTTTGGAGCTATCCAAAGAGATGCCCATTTCAGACTGATACCCTGCAACTCCCAGAACTCAGACAGACCCATTCCTACGCTCCTACCAATTCCTGTGGTCACCTTCATCAGCACCACAGAAGCACTCCCAGTTAAGGAGTCCTGAGCCAGTTACGAGCAGAACCCATTCTGGTATATATACCCAAAAGCTTTTAGGAGTTCTACCAACTATGCATTATCCTAATAAGCATGTGAAATACCCGTCCCCCAGAGGGCAGGCAGGAGAGCTGCAGAGTTGGGGCAGTCGTTTACGTGGAGGCAGGGCAGCTTTAGCATCGGCTTCTAATTACGGGGCAGCACAACTGCCGGGAACAGCACACGGCCAGTTTATAACGAACCAGCTCCTGCATTTCGGTATCTCTAACACCGAGTCTCACAGCCCGCTCCCTAAACCGCTTAAATGAGGTGGGCTAGGGGAGCCCTCTGTTTTCAGCCTCTCCTGGCGCTGTACACCTCACGGCTTGTGATCCTGTAAATCCACACGCTTCTCTTCAACCCCGGGAAAGAGGACAAGCATTCTGCATAAGACGCATCTTCATTTTTACCCCCTGAACGTTTATGTTTTCTGTCCCCATGCTCTCCCGGACGCAGAATGCTGAAATGATATAGAACCAAATGGTAGCTTGGGCAAGATCAAAAGCTGAATATAAACATCGAAGGGGAAATTCTAGTTGTAACTGCTCAGCAGTAACATTTCTCCTCAGACCTTAGCACAACACCTCACCGTTTATAACTCGCTCACGCTGACTTGTTTGTTTTTGCAAGGTCCCATCTTGCACGGTGTTCATTGCAGCCTCAAGGTATTTTTCTGCCTTAGCAGCTTTAAAGCATCTCCTTTACACAAAATCTGTTTCAGTCGATTATCCTGCCAAATATTAAGTTCTATTTCTTCAAGTTGAATCTTTATTTCCTGCCAATCTATTATGAAGTTTTACCCTACTGCCCTTTTTTCTACTACTGAGAACATACTTTTGTTTGATCTCAGTTCTTTCCTCTGGATGAGCATTAGTATCAGAAGAGGCAAGACTAATTAAGCAGAAACCAAAATTTATTTTTTCTTTTAAAGTCAAAGGTCAGATACCTGGAGAGCTTATGCTCCTATGCAGACAAAAAACCAATGGCTACAAAAAACCCTCATGCTACTGATTTCAAACACAAAATTCATATGATGATATATTTGGATAAATCCCTCCACGTGTGCATGTTAGGAGTAGGACAGAACTGAACGACAACATGAGAGGTATATAGAGACTCTAAAAATTAAAACAAAACCAAACCAAAATAAACCAGCTCTGACGAGATGTCCTACATCAGGATTTACTGGGTTTCGCCATCTCGCAGATCTAAATGTTTTCCAAAGCTGATGTAGACTCAAGGCTGAGTTAAGGCTCCCAACAACAGATTTGCATGCCTACCTTCCCTACCCTCCCACTAAAGAACTGCTGGGAAGAAACTGCTTTATAAAAAAGATCCGAGACCTGGGTTATGCACAAATTGTTTGTCATGGAAGCAGCATCGTAAACTATCTAATGCATCTGCCATATTCTCCGTGTTCACCAGAAAAGACAAAACTGAAAATCCCCAACACTCCACAGAAGGAACAGACAAAACCGGCTCGCCTACATACACAAATCCACACTTTTTTAGAAACACTGGAGCCTGAATATGCAAATTATAAGAATGTATTAATTATCATTAATCATTCCTTCACAAAGACTAGAACTAATTGGAGAAATAATTTGAGAAAATTGAAGTACATGCCAAAGAATTAAGATTCATTAAGTTTCAATTCTCTGGTCTGTCAGCTCGTCAAAAGCAGATGCCTGCGATTCCAGCATTACTGGTGAAACACTTCATCTTTTCCTAATCTAGTACACCATTTAACCCTTCTTACAGTTTGTTCTGAGGTTAACTACCTCTGACACGATACATTTTTTGTTAAAAGGAACTGTTACAAAGAAAAGCTGCATTTCCATTTCTTTTAATCGGGGGAATTTAACTTGCTGAAATTCCATTATAAAGCATTTGCAGGTTTACTAGGTACTTTGTATTTACTTATATTATATGAGCAGTGGGATAATCCTTCCCAGTTAAGTTGAACTGGTATAGACTCTTTCAATCCAGTATAATAGGACAGTCCTGCTGTAAGGGAGAAATGAAGTCTTGGTAGCGTAAGGACTCCCACATGTGTGTGTCTGAAAGGAATAGCCCATCTGCAAGATCTGACAGGGACAAAGTACAAAATAAAAAATGCAAAAAAAAAACCCACACAAGTTCAATAGAGTTTTTTTCCCCTTTTGAAACATTTGGTGTGGGCTTTATGGAGAACAGAGCTCTTAATGTGGGATGGCACAACTACCACAGCAAGATTTAGTCTTTGCTAACCACAGTAAGTAAACATTTTAGTTGCACACTTCAGTAGCAAGTAGGTGGTTTGTTTTAAAATTTCAAGACTCTCTAAATTTAACACAGCTGGGTTAGAAAATTATGTTTACATAATACATAAAATTAATTTTAAAGCTTACAAAAAGTTACCAACTTAAAAATGAAAAATGTAAATAGTTTACTTGGCAATTAAGGTTAAAATAGGAGGTTAACCTGCAGTGAAAGCTTCTATGCTTTAAGAAGTCACCCTATTAAAGAGTTTTTTGCATATGCTTCAAAATTTACCTTTATTAACTGAAATGGCTCAGTCAACTATGCAGTGAGAAATGCGGGAAGTCAAAAACTATAACTGCTTAAAATGCAGCACAAATTGCCTCCATTCTGATCAGCAGCGCAAAGTCTGACATAGTGCAATTTATTTTCTACATGACTAGCGCTACCAACACATGAAACATGCATAAGTTTGGCAAAGCACAGATTTTCACTCATTATATACACACACCCTTCATTGAAATACAGTACCTGCACAAAAACATTGTTATGCTCCAAACTCTGCTAAGAATGCAAGACAAAACTGTTAGCGTCGGGTAATGGGTTCAAAGGAAGTCAAACCCACTCTCTGCTTTACAGGACGATCACTGCATATTGCTACAGCTCTATGTCTCCTTCAAAATACTTTAGCCAAGAACTCAAAACACTCTTGGTAGTTTCTCTGTACGCCAAGGCCAAGCAAACCCTGCAAAATTATTTTTCCCCCATCCCGAGTCTCGAATCACAAGCTCATTTCTCTCACTTGTACTTGACTTATGAGAAACCCAATTTTACACTTAACGCATCAACTTCACACACTGTTTAAAATATAACTTATTTGTCAACCACTGGAATGCCATCTCTGTTCCAGAGCACTCGTGAATTATCACAGCTGAGTCTCGGGGTTTTTTTTCTGCCTAGATGCAGTGCTTGTAGCAGAAAAAGCAAGTCCTTTGCATCATATACCTGAAATGCTTCATTCGACTTCTGCACTTGTATTTCTTCCAGCTTTCTCTGAGAGAACAAAGACCAAATCTTCAAAAATTGACAACAATAAAAACACGTTCCTCCACTGAAAAATTACCAAGAAGTTTGCAGAAAGATAAACTGTTCAAAACCACTCTAATTTTAACTGCAATTAACAGCATTTCTTTTATTGCCACACTATCACAATGTTAAAAGCAAAGTTATTTGTGTATAATGCACATGGTCAGACCATTAATATAGTTTATTTAATAAACATAGCAAGTAAAATTTGTAGTGGAATGGGTAATACTCTCACTCAGATAGTAATTGTAGCAGAAGTCATCTAAACCATAGAAAAATATTAGTATTAAAAGATTATATTCTTCCATATAGAACATATATAATAAAGAATTCAGTAAATTTAGCTAAAACAGTAACTTAGGCAAGATCCTAGAATAAATCAGTTTCTCATGGTAAAGTGAAGATGCACGTTGTCGTGATTAGTCAGTAACAACTATGAAGTTTGGAGAAGGGGCACAAAGCCGCACTTTGAATCGGTATTTCTCACCTGTGACTGCTCAGGCTGCACTTTGAAATACTTTTCTTCTAGTGGCAGCAACGGGGACAGCTTAAGCTGGCACTGCTCAGCAGGACATCCAACTGTGCCTCCAGCGTATGGCGGGGCTGGCAGTTCTGTACAGCGAGAGATGCTTTTTACTCTAACAGCATTTCTTACCAATCGAGACTCGTTAGTAGAGCTTTCTCCTTTTAAAGAAAGGGAAGGCTGTACATTGGACTGCAAATGAGAATTCTCAGCTGCTAAAGAAAAAGTTACTAGTAATATTTTAGTTAAACCAAGATTCAAAAAAATTGACACTGTAAAATATATTTTTTTTTTTTTAACAGAAGCATTCCACTAAAAGGAGGAAAAGCTTTATGTGCCCAGTTTCCGCAAAAAAGACTATTAGAATTCATTTTAGAAGGAAAATAGGTGCTTTTTTTAATCAACGCTAATTGAATCTGTTTAGCTGAATAACAAGGAAAACTTTCGTATGATGACAAGGTAAACTTTGCGGAAGAAAAATTACTTCAGAAAGACTAAGAATAAAAATATAGCCTTCCGAAAAAAGAAATAGTGAAGTTTAATATTCTTTACCTAAAAACCAAAGCACAGATAATTTTCATTACCATTCACAGTGGTAACAAGTCCCATTTACCTTGGGGGTTACTGGAACTGCCTGTGCAGGTGTCAGCTATGCCATAGGTGGTATAAGCCCCGTGAGCAACTTCAAGCTGAATCACTGCCGAGTAACTTAAGGAATGTTTGTTTCCAGCAAACGTGGAGAATTTTGCATGTACCTACACACAAAACAACGATGTGCTATGCTCAAACACCCAAGACAGCCCTGTGAGGGCAGCACTGTGTCCTTATTTGTCACCCAAATCAACGTAGGAAGAACTGCGATGGCCGACTGTGCCACACTCTCACTGTAGCCTAGATAACACAAGGCAGGTAATTGCATTTGTTCAAATGGCCCGTGTCACTGTTTGTAAAGTAACTTACCTTGACATCATCATTTTCGGGAGTTCAGTGCGTCCAAAGCCAAATACATAGAGCAGCCTATCAGTCCTACGTAACTTTGCAAAATCTCTTTTTTATATTAAATCCCATGAACTACCCACCGAGATTATTCTGATATACCACCTCTCCGGTAACAAATGCAACACTCCTCCTGTATATAGTCATTATAAGCCTATACTCTTTGACAGGAAAAAACACCCAACAGTTTTTGACGGTAGTTGGAAAAAGAAACCAAATCTCTTAGAAACCATGAAGCCCATCTTCATTACCACAGGATCAACTTTTCCTCCCACCACCCAGTATCGCTTCCGACATAGTGTGCGTAAAGGCAGTCATTTGCCCTATATATTTGGAGCTTAAAGTCAACTGAAAGTGTCAAAATGCAAAAATAACTAAGGTAGTGGAAATCGGAGCAAGACCAACATGATCCTCCCCAAAAAAGGGTTTCCAGAAGGACAGCAATATATTTTATTCCACCAGACTGATTGACAGTGCTGGTAAAATACCCTTCACAAAGGAGAGAAGCAGAGGTAGCTGTTGTGAACGTATACAGGAAAAAACAAATGCAAGCCACAAAGACACATTCTGTATAAGTAACAACTTTATTGTAACTTGATGTGCTGAAACGCAAAAATATTTTCAGCAACAAGGTACAAAAAGTATTTCACCATTAACATCAGCTGATAAAAAAAGGCTGGATGGTTTGATACAACTGTTTACATATCTGATTTCTCTTAATCATTTCCACCCCAAAACAGGTCTAAGTCATTTCACTGGTTTAATTTCTAAAATAGGACTCATTGATGTTCAGCCTTCAAAAACCAGGTTACAAATACAGCAAAGTTCCTTGCAAAACGCTTGAAATAGTGAATTCCCTTTACAAACATAGTCCATTTACTGTGAGCAGAAGCCAAGTTATGAGACTAAGTCAGTGTCTTGCTAGCCAAGGAGCTAAGCTCGGCACTAAATATGCTATCAACACCAGACAAAGAGGACAGTTAACATTCCATCTGTCAATTACAAAAAAATAAATCAATTAAGCTTCGGAATTTTAACCAACTGTAAAATTCAACAAAATTCAACATTATTTCAGGTAGCAATACCTCACATTTGCAATCCACTGTCGTTTATGAAACACAGTTTCAAATACCGCACATCGTTTTATTCTCCCAAGGGAGAAACCTTTCCATGAGGATTTAAAAGGAACATAATCTCCATGTAGGTCTTCTACTGACCTTCTGTGCAAAGGTGAATTGTATACTCAATGTTCAGAAAAACATCAGAACTAGAGCAACTGGTAAAACTAACTTTGCGTCCATGACTATCACATTTTGACATACACTTATCTTGTAACAGCAAATATTTTCACATTTTCACAAAAATATACCATTACTCAACTTCTATCTGTAATACTTATTCCACTTTTTTTGCGTTGTTTCTATTTCAGCGAAACTGAATTTAGGAAGCAAGAATCAACATGCAGCAGAGCTCAAAATGGGTAATTTGTAACTTTTCCATCTCAATCGTGTATCAAATAGCATTCTCCTTCACCTTTAAAAATACCTTTTAAAAAGATCTTGTGTCCTGTTAAATCTTCCCTTCATTACAACAGTTTCTTAGAAAAGGCACAATGTGTTCATACTTCTGCATGCAGTAAATGGACTGGGAAATAAGGATTATTTATTGAAGCATCTTCCACCCAAAACATCTCCTTAGGAGAGGTTCAAATGGAAAAAAAAAATAATATATATATAATACATAAAAGCATTTTGACAGCAAATTGAGTCCTTGTTTTTAGAAAGTCATTCTTGACAAAAAACACCGCACAGTCATACACACACACGCACACACAGGACACATGCAGGGTTCTCCCCAGAAAAGTATGGAAGCGGTGGTTCACATATATCTGAGGGAGTAGTGTTGGCAAGCCAAAACATGGCACCTTCATACATCATATTCCTAATCCGTATATAAAACTAAGAAGAAAACCCCTAAGATTTCAGCCTGAAAAAAACTGTCTGTTGTATCAGATAGTTTTATATCTGCTGCACTTAGAACTGACAACAGAGGTTTTGAAGGGCAAGCTCTTGAGAGGTGGGGAATAAAAGCAAGCTACTGAATCCAAAGCAGAAGGTTGTAATTACCAGCTATCCCCTTCCAGTAAGAACACTGCATGTAGTTAATTAAAGAATAGAAGAGGTGAATAATTAGTGCACTCACTTAAGAATACAGCAACTGTTTTACCTTTCCCTTAAGAGCTGACAAAACTTGAAAACATACGTAATAAATAAAATCAAATCTAAACAGATCAATTATCATGGTTCTTTTGTTTTCTGTTAGTGTAATGTATGGTACACACTGCCTGACTTGAGAAGTGGACACTCCACGATGTAGATAATATTACAGCACAGTGTCTGACATTTTTTGGTACAAAGTGTGCTATTAAGCTTCTAAAAAGAAGTTTTCATAAAAGTCCTTAAGCTTTCCATTTGATTACTGTATGTTGTTACTTTAGAACAAGCTGAACTGGACAATCATTACAACATTAAATATTCAAGTCACATCGTATGTTAGAGCTGCAAGTTTTACCAGTGATGAGTATGAGGATATATAGTCCTAACGCATTACACAGTGCAGCAAAAACATCACTATTTTGGAGGGACCAATTACCATCACGTCTTATTGTGAAGAATGCTTATGAGACCTTATTTTAGATAAATATGTAAAAATCGATAAAAGGATAAATCTCTGTAAATATATAATTTGATGCCTTATGTACTATTAAAGTTTCTGATTTTACACTTTATCCATCATAAAGACTTAGTTAGAAGGTAAGAAGAAAATGCATGTTGAGGTTATTTTATTCTTCAAAATTGGACGGGGCATTTTTTCCAATTTACCTTTGCTAATGGTTTACTAGATGCCAAAGTATAAAACTATATACTCTTTCCTCTAAAAATTTCGTTCAGAGCAATTCAGATGAATCTCAATGAAATGATGGAGATAGATTTTAAGATAGTAAACAATCTGAAATTCTTCTTCTCTCCTCCCTGCATAACTTTTTTTAATAGGCAAACTAAAACCCTTACGCAAATATGTTTATAAATTAGGTGAGATTTCCTCCCATTCCCCACTGCTAAACCCAAGTCTTCCCAAAAAAAAGAAATATAGCATATTATCACTATTACAGTAAACTCAATGCAATAACTCAGGAAACATTTAGAGTGTGCACTACTGCAGACTTTTCCTCCCAATTGTAAACAAAGCTATCAAACACTGAGGATGTTGATATTAAAGCTAAGGTTCATATAATAAGGAACTGGCCCATGACAAGCAGTTTACAAATGTTTCATCCTTTTCACATTATGCAGAATTTCAATACCATCCACAATGCTAGTACAATAACTGAAATGCAAGGCTGAGCAAGTCTCTGCTTGCAAATACCATCTGACATTTCAGGGAAATATTCCTCTTGATGTATACATAACCTCCTTAGGTGTTCATGGAAGCTGTGCACGTACGTCAAGATGTGAAAAAAAATCCCTTCAAAATTTTACCATTCACATGCCTTTTTCAAATAAACAAAAATATTTTGTTACTTAAATATGAAAGCTTGCAATAGCCACCTTCAATTGAGTCTTAAAAAAGACATGCCTTCCTTTTCTAACAAAACTAAATCCCATGTGGCTGTGGGCATCTTAAAATGTATCTAAAAAGTTAAGCCACAATTACCTGTACCTCATTAATTCATCAAAAGCAAAATATATATGTACCACAACACATACAAAAGTTACACATTAAAAGTGCATATTCGGAATCCATTTGGCCCATTTCTTCAATTTACATTTGGTCATCCTATGCATCCTTTACTTTTCTATGTAACCATACACGTCGGATATATTTTTCCATGTACAATACTATTCTGTTTTCACATTGAACTCTTTACCTCTCGTTCAGTTCTGCATTAAATGTAAACTAACGATGGACCGTAAAGAAACACAAGCAAGAGGTTTATTCTGTGTTTCTTTTCCCCATTTGGACAGCTTTGACACACACACGGTAAGCATTACAAATTGTAATGAAAATACATTTCTGGGCCAAACCATTGCATATTTGCCCCCACAATGAAAAATAAATTATGTTCAAAGCAGTGTATTGCCATAAATAGCCTGTAGGCATTCGCTGAAGGTAAACAGGCTCCCTCTATATTTAGCACTTGTCTAGGGTACATTGTGTGCCTCTGGTTCAAGCGCTTTCAATGAGAGGCTAGTTAAAACCTTCCAGTTAGCACAGGACCAAACTATAAGCATTTTTTTTTTTCTTCTGAAAATAATGGAAGATCCCTTTCAAAAAATTCATCTTCAGTTATCAACTTTACTGCATTATGGAGCTAGTGCAATCCTGCAGAGCCTAGTCAAAAAGACAAGGCACATTAAGAAATAATAATAAAAAAATCAAGATACATTAGACTATATGGACTAGAGAGTCATTGAAGATAATTTAAGGCCTTTCAGTGAATTAATCAGTCTAATTTAAAGCTGAGGATTAAACCATAAATTATCCATCTGAAAAGCAAACAATAGGCTTTTTCAGCTTCTGTTCTGTGGACAAGGATAACAAAAACTCTTGTTATGGTTTGTGAAAACACCTCTGGACATGGAGGAGTAGAGTCAATTCAATTTCTCTAAAGTTCATGGAAGATTTCATGACTGTTTTAGCCGTTTGCGTGGAATGCCAAACTGTGGACACTGTGCAGATGCTAGTGCGCGAAAGGCCTCTGCTACTAAGTGAGGGTGGGAGTGGATCATGGACTTCCAGCCTGCTGTTTCCATTATGTCTGTTGCTTGGCTGAAAACAGAAGTATTAAGAATAGTCACACAATTTTACAAACCAAATGCACAAATACACAGTGGAGAAGAGCAGGCAAGGCAGAACTACTGCAGAAGAGTAGTTGAGCATTATGAGACAACGTGCTTCATGAATGCCAGTAAGGATGCCATTGCAAAGAGGCAGCAAATTGCAATTTGGGTATATTAGTATCATCACATGTAGGACACAGGGTACTTATTCTGCTCTATGCAGTATCAGCAAGACCTCAGCTAGAGAACTGCATCCAATACCGGGTACCTTGTTAAGATAACTGCCTTGAAATTGCTCAGGAAAAAACAATAAAAATGGTAAGAGGAAAACCAGAGGAAAATGAGGTCTAGCGTAGAGGAAAAAAAAGGAAGGGAAGACATGATAATCTCATTACATAGAAGAGCATGCTCAATTTGGGGAGAGAAGGATGACAAGATGAATCAGCTGAAACTGCAGCGAAAGTGAGGTAGTTCATATATTAGAAAGAGCCATGAAGACAGATTAGCTAGCTGACTACAGAACCCTTCGCTGGGAGCTCGCAGTTTGAGTACCAGTGGAGCATACTTGAGAACATTCACTCCTTCAATACAAGACCATGGACTACATTTAGAATGGCTTTCAATGGCCACTGTTGATTTTTAACTAATACAGAAGCAACGACAGATTTCAGCGAGTATCACATTGACATCCAGGAGATTAAAACCAATGTATTCACTCAATGTATTTATATTATTTCACAGAAAATAAATATAACAAAATCATAAAATTCACTCTGCACATGAAGAGTAGTACACCAGTTGGGATGCATGCCACATTGACACAGGATAAATTTGTAATTTGGAACCAACAGCTTATGCATCAATCCCAGTTTTCCACTGCTTTGCATTTTCAAAAGGCTCTCATGAGCACCCTCACACTGTTTCAGGAACACTGTCAAGCATAACGTTAGCAGTGACCTCTACACTACATGATCTCTCAAAAACCTTTTGCAGATTTCTAATGCAAGCTTTTAATCTTCTGCTGCAAGTCAGTAAAGGTAAGTGCCTTGAGAAACAATACCAAAGTTCAGACTCCCTGGTGCCCAGAGTCAGTAAATTAAGCTAGGCCCTCTCACGTTATTTCCCTGATTCATTGTAGACACTTGAGCTGAAGCAAAGATGACCAGCATCTTTACTAGCAATTTTTCAAGACAGAAGTCAGCTCAGCAAGTTCCAAATCACTTGAGAAGGAACACATCCACTAGTTTACATTGTTATGCATTCTGACATCTTTCTCAGTTTTCCTACTGGTATTTTACTATTTCCCTTCTACTACCCCCTTCCTTTTCCACATCATGCTCAATCCTTAGGCCTGTGAAGACTGTTATTTTTATTTTCTTAAAGGAGAAACACTAAAACTAAGAGTGTTTTAAAGTAACTGGTACAAGGCAGCTTTTAATTTCTCCAGAGATTCTGATGGTAATAAGTAAGTGCTCTGCTGTTCTTTTACTGTTTCAGTCTAGCACTGACTATTCTGAAGCTGGCTGTCTTCTATTGCATGATTCACGTGAGCTGCTCTAAGTACATGCTGCAATCGGTCCTACAGAATGAGCCACATTTTCTCAATGTGCTTCCAGTGCTGGCATGACCACTTACAGAGTCAGCCAGATGAGAGGGACCTGACTGACTAGTTGCGTGACCTCGACAATACCAGTGCTGACATGTGGGAAGGTGCACAAACATGTTGCCGAAGGCAAAAAGAGCAACTGCCCTCCTTTCTTTGGAAATCCTGCAGGCTCAGGCAACAATGCAGGCTCAGATTGACCTAAGCGAGCCTTAAAACCACACTGGGGTTGCCACTCCTCCAGGCACAAACCTGGTTAGTCAAGAGAAAGGTTTCCTTTCTCCTGTGGTGGCTACTGCCACCATCTCACAGCACTGATACATCCCTAGGAGAGGAATGAAAACTAGCTGCTGTTAGATCTCAAACTGGAGGGCAGTTAACTCTCCCCATCATTGAAAGGGGAAGCCACAATCATAACTGGGGTAGCACCTGCCGAATCCTACTGTACTTACAGTCAGTGACTGGCCTCAGTAGTGTGGAAATGAAGCAACAGTTCTTAAGGTCTGCAGTCTATTTAGCAGTGTTTGTACAGAACATTGTGGGGCAGGGAAACTTACTTGCTATTCCAGTTTTTCCCATCTTTACACCCAAGTTGTCTAAGAACACTGCACCTGTAAGAGAGAACCGTGCTAATATTGAAAAGGTACACAAAGCATAAATACAAATATATTTAAAGTCTCAGAAATATTACTTGCCTGTTAATAAAGTCTATTGCTTGTGCTTTTAACTGTTCAGCGCTGTGCAAATCTGCGAGGATAAGAATGTCAGCAACATTTTCTACCGAGAGGTTACTACAGAGTGCTTCCTCACACATGACCTTCAGCCGTTCCAGTGCATACTGATAAAAGAAAAAACTACACTAATCATTCTTCAAACTCATTCTTTCTACCGTTATCTCTACAGTTTAAGACAGTTCCAGTCATGAAAATGCTTGGTGCCTCCCAAGCTTAAGATCAAACCGCTTCTAAACAGGTTATTCAAAATTCAATATGCTGCACTGAAGAGTCCTCAAACGGCAAGACATGCATTAAGTTTGACACAAACTGATCAAAGGCCTTACTGGGAGGACTTTTATTAAAACAATAAAAATAACCCATTTAGAAGTTTTCTTTTTCCTTCAGTTTGGTAAGGGAGGAAAAGCAACAACCAGACACAGGCTCTATCAAAATCATCATTAGACAGGTTTACATCTCAAAGAGAGGGGCAAGAAATTATACAATGGAAAGTTTCATGAAAGCGTCCAAGATAAAATACATTAGCCTGTTTGAAACTAGCTTGGTTCCAGGTTTACCCCCACGCCCCTCTCTGAATTTCTTAATTTCGTCCATACCTTTGACGCAGCCTACCAGAAAATGGATGCAAAATAATTACATTCCCATATTACATTTTGCATTAATAAACCGAGCTGCTTTTCTGAAGGATGTCATAGTCTGAACAGGTTTCATTCAGCTGTACACATTTCTACTGAGATCTTACCCATTCCATTTAGTTTAGCACCTTTCAGACACAGTTATCAAGTTTGAAAAGGATTTTAGACACATAAGTGGCATATATTCAAGTTGCCACTCATACATTTGTATTAGCAACTGCTCTATTCAACAAAGAAATGCCACTGAAAAGTGAAATTAGTGGCCTAACTTCTGTGTTTCGAGACCTATGCATTTTTACTTCCATTTTATTTCTATACTACTACTCCTCAGGATACCTCTATTTAGAGTAAATAAGTATAAATTATAAGAAATCTGTACCTACCAGGTAATACAGCAGTGTAATGCCTTTGATAATATGCAGAACACTCATTTTCAGATCATTTCACATTCAGAAGGAATATCAGAAAGTTTCTAGCAGTTTTTAACTGTTACAAAAAGCTGTAGGGACCTCCTAGCTCACCATTTTTATTTCCTGCTATTGCAGACAATCATACAAGTGTACCTTATAATATTCTCTACATTTATCAATTATGCCCTAAATAAAGGCCAGCATTCATAAAATTTCACCTTCCCACTTGGGTGTACTGAAACTTGACAAAACATCACCAGTTTTGGAACATGAGATGCTGGCAATAAGTGAAAAGAATGAGTGGTAAATCACCAAAGCCAGGGCAGTGCCAGGTCAAGGGATCTTGAAAAAAAAATAGAACACATTAAGTTGCCAGGAAAAAAACCCTATAATTATTTCTTGAAATTAACTACTGGGATGATTTATATTATCTTATATGATTTACATTAGGATTCATTATGAGAACAGGCAGTTTTCACCACGAATGTTTTACGGATATGATTGCACAACCAATTCAGAAATTGCAAAGGTAGTTTAAGAAATTGCAATACTCTCAGCTGAGAGTGAATAAATTTCAGATTACACATACTGAAGTGGATATTTTCTGGATTCTAAACTACTTATGCTTCCTCAGGGAAAGACAACTGTGTCTCCTCTGAGGATAGCTAACTAAAATTTCAAGTCAAGCTGTAAAGCAGTGAAGAAAAAATAAGGTATTGGGTCAAATTTTTAGGAAGTTAGACAACTTTGAATTATGATATGAAAGCGAATAATCTCACCTTAATTACTGTGCTGTTGTAAGTCCCCTCATCTCAAAAATCATAGTAGAAAAAGTATTTCACAGAGCAATTTAAAGAGTAGACAAGATCCCAATACAGAAGATATGAAAGATTAGATTTGTAGGGAAGACCAGAAGATGAAAGTTCTGAAGTAGCAGTACTTTAGGGAGCACAGTTAATTCAAAGACTTGTATAAATCCTCTTCAAGAATACAAAGACATAGGATACATTTTATCCAAGACTGATTTTCCAAGTCATATTAATGGTCCCCAATTTCTAAAAAACTTTGGATAGTAAATATACTTAATATCTGAAACACTTCTGGTCAAGAAAGATTTATCAGCTTTCTAGTGCTAAAAAAGCCTATTCTTTCCCATCTTTCTCCATTTCTGATGATATCTGTTTCTCATATTTAAAAAAAATCAAAATATATATCAATCTGAAAAAAGGTATTTTCTTTATATAAGAACATTCCACAAGCAAATATCAGGTTTGAGAACTTAGTAGAAAATTACTTACTTTGTCTGCAGCTGCCAACAAGTTGTCAGCCATTTTTTCAAGGTTTGGAGCTTTTCCTGTGTAAATGAATCTCATCATTTCTTTAAAAACTTCAGGGTCTACATCATTTATTTCTACACGATTCTGGTAAAGAAAAAGAATCAATAAAAGCCTCTGGAATTAAGCTACAACATTAAAGTGAACATATCAAATATCATCTGCATGTATGCTATAAGTTTTCGCTTGCCATCCTTCATACAAAAGCCTTACAAATTTAAGTTAACATTCAACAATATTAAGCAGAAAGAAACCAAAGTCAGTAGCTCTTAAAGTCAGGTAGAAATCGTTGGAAAGGATTAGGCAACGATAAGTAATTGCAACTTTTTTCTAGGAATGTCTAACTCTGGACTCTATCGCACTGGCTGTACATAAAAATCAAAGCACAGTTTCAGGAATATTTAAAAGTGCTGCTGAGTTTCCAACCCGACAATGATGTGCTTGGAATATCAGAAGTCAGAGCAGCAAACAGAACAGAGTGAGCCATTTTTGGCTCGACTTAAATTCAGTCAAAAGCAAACAAAGCAGCACATCTCATTGATCTCATGTAGCTAAAGGCCTTCCTAACAAATCTGTGGTATTGAACGCTTGACCCCATCCTCTAATAGCATCCCCTATAAGCAATTAACAAAGTAGGAAGTTATGTCAAAGATGTAGAAGCAAGCCCCGTACTTTTAAATGGAGTACAAAAACCACAGGCTGTCAACGAGATGTACGTGTTCTGGTTTCCTATCCACCGAACCACATACAGTATTTAGGAGTTGGGCTGCACTGGAGATTTACTGCTAACATGAAGGCAAAGGCCCCCGGCGTGGCACATTACTGCAGCTGGGACATGTCCGGGTTTCTTTCAGACCAGAAATCCCAGTAAAATGCTTCCAATATTCCAATTCTACCTGTGAAAGTTTCCGGACCGGAGAAGTGCAGGGGAAAAAAGCCACGTTTTGAAACTCAATTGTACTACAGCACCATATTCATCTGATGCATTTGTTCACACAAGTGGCATCATTGCAGCCTCCAAGACCAAATGATGTTCACCTATTACAATCCTTTCGTGAGCTGATCAGTTCCTTGCCTTTTCATGGATTCTGCCTATAACCAACCCATTTTAGATATTCTTCTTCATGAAAGACACGAACAACTCCTCACTGCGGGAGATATCAAGTGCATAAAAGCAGAAGCAGCTCTCTGTGCTGATTAAGTAACTATCCATCCAAAACACCTATACAGGTCAAGTGCCTGCAGAAACTGTGAATGAAAAGGAGTGCTTCGCTGCCTCAGGGCTTAATTTGAGTCATAATTCACCTGTTGTTTCTTTGTGTCCTAGCTACCATATAAAATGTTTAAATACAGTATAGCGAAACCTTAGTTAAGTCAATCAGCTTATGTGAGGGTATAAACTAAAGCAAAAAGGGGCAGAGGTTACCAGGCCACTTGCACCAGTAGCTCATGTTAAAAAAACAAAACAAAAAAAAAAACCCACACAAAAAAAATCCACACACTGATCTAAGGCAGATATAAGTACCTGAAAGCACAAATCCTCCCAGAGCCTTTCCACAGTTGGCCCTATCTGCCCTGCACAAGAACTCCTGCAGAACTCACTGGGAAAGTGTTCAAGAGTAGTCCTCATCTTCCTCAATTTCCAACACTTCATGTTTTCTGCAACTTTCCCCTTTTTCACAATGTAAAATATTTACATGTAAACTTTTCAGTAAGGCTCACCTTTTTGCTTTCCTCCATTTCATGTTCAAACATTGCATTAAAAACTGGAGATCGCGCTGTAGCAAGAAAAGTAATATTAAATAAATATAATCAAATTTTAAACTTTAAGCAATTTTAATTACAAAATAATAGCAATACAAAAGTAGAAAGTACCTGCAAGGACAGATTTATGAGCTTTGAATTCTTGTCCTCCTACATAAAAACTGCAATCTGTAAATCTTGTTGTTTCCCAGAGATTCCCTAAATCTTCTGCTAGTCGACATTCAGGTACCTTCAAAGTGTTTGTATTAGACTGTCCTGATATATTTACTGAGTCTTGGACCACGCTTACCTAACAGAAAATCACAGCAAGACAACTCCTTCATAACTGAATGCCAATAATAATGAAATTACAATACCTATTGCTAGAATTGCAGCAATTCCAAAGCAAAGCAAAAAAACAGTGGTGTTTCTGGCATTAGGCCAGAACCATAAACCAATGCTCTACAGTTTAGTTTTAAGTAACAGAAGTAAGGCTTTACTTAGAGACACTAACGTTGTGTATTTATCCAACCAAAACAAAAAGAAAGCATAATACCACATGCCACCTGACAGAAATGCCAAAATAAGTAAGTCAAGGACAGATATGGTTCTTGAGATGCCAGTAGGATTAAAAAATGTTAACACTACTTCAGACATTAATTAACAGTTCAATACTCTCCACATGCTTAAGTAAAAATATACTTCTAAACAGATCATCAGGATCACAAGGTCATAGAAAAGTTTCATAAGAATAATCCACCAAAGTTTTGAGTAGTATGACATTCCAAATTTAATTACAGTAAATCCATACTTAAACTGCAATGTGATAATGCAAACCAAGCGCAAGTAACAGAGCTCCTTCATCATTTTATTTTACTGTGTCCAGCTGAAGCAGGAATCATGAGCGATTGTCTTCCAAACAAGATTAAAAGCCATTATTTTAGAAATAGAATTCAACAAAGCATAAAATGTAGTAGGTAAATAACTTCGGTAATGAAATTCATGCTCACAGGTTGTAATTTTTGTACAGAACTTGTTAAGAAAACGGTGAAATACATGTATCTGAAGTTAACATGTTGCCATTATTGCCTACGTTTGTCTTTCACATAAGTAAACAGCACAGCAGCATTCTTACTTGCTTTTTTCAAATATCTTTACATACCAAGTCATTTTAATCAGTATGTTAGGAAAACAGAAGAGCTCAGAAGGTTTTACTTCTGTTGTCTGAGAGCACAAGCCTGAGAATAAAACCTTCATAAAGAGAGCCATACTACAAGATCTTGATCGCTGCATCTCCCAAATACAGAAAATTAGGATTATATACTAAGAGAAAATGCTGAAACTGTTAAGATCAGTGCTTTGTTTGATTTCCAGAGGCACAGCATCTGGAATAAATCTGGCATAAAGCAAAAATAGTACAGCTAAGCTTCACAGAAAGTGAGAGCACTGCAAACCAGACTCCAGATCAGAAGAGGAGGATGATCCAATTAAGACAGCAGCTTGGGGATTTGAATCATTGCCTAATTCCCTGTTTCATCCCATACCCCCTTGTGATTATAAGAAATTCCTTTATATTCTTCCACCTTTCAAAAGGAAAAAAAAATACCCCAAAGCACTGCAAAATTCCACTTTCACAGTAAGACTATACATTCACAACACTGAAATATCTATAGCTCTATTGTATACTCTATTTTACAGTTTTCATACACACAGAGTGATTTCAGGAGATATACATACACACAAATGAAGTTTTAGCTTAGCAACACTAGTCTTCTGCTGTCAGAGTTCTGCTTCTCCAGAGACTTGACTCAACTTAAAGTTCACGATCCCAGTTGTCCACATAGCATCCTCTTGTTAGCTACAGATAGTGCCCAGGAAGGTCATCTACACATTCTTTGAGTTCACTTAAACTGATCTCTGACGTTCCAAGCTTCGGCTAGAGTGGTTTCTAGTATCTATTGATATTTGTGCAACACAAGAATTTGCTGTGATTCATTCTTTCAAGATATAACCCAAGCAAAGTTTTAATTCAAGTCTCCTACATCTGAATGGCCTGGCATGTATTACCTATAGGTTGTAACAACTCTTAAAGATCCTAAATACAAACACTTACAGGGGTCTGATATTTCATATCTCACTTGTCCAGGTGGTATTAAAATCAAGTGCAATCTCTTTTTTTAAGTTTATTTAAATCAAGCTGAAATCCAATCAAGCCAATCCCACATAACTACTGAAAACTCATCTTCTGCTAAAAGCGACTGTTTTATGATTATCTCAACACCCGATACCAAATGCTTACTTCAGGCACCTTAGAGTTGTGTTCATAAAAATCACTCACCAGAGTGAAGGTATTTCTTCACTAAACTGCAGGATGATGAGGAGATGCTAGAACTAACAAACGACCTATCTTGAAGAGTAGTGGCAATCTCGACAGGATTCCCAGGTGCTCCACAAAGTCTGATTTCTTTACTTCTTCGGAAGCTACCCAACATGCAGGTTTTGCACGGCACAGGTCACTTGCATTGCATACCCTCATGTGTAAGGGTATATAAAAATGTATAAACTAGGACTTGAACAAGTTCTGTGTGCAATGACAGTTAATATGGATAACGTGTCTCCTTTTCCTGGTTTTAAATCTGTTGTGGTCTAATAGTAAAGGTGACGTAAGTGACTGCGCTGTCAATGTAAGCCAGGTAAGAGATCTGTGATAGCACTCACTACGAAAAACATCCCTGCAGAGAATTTACTATTCTATTAGCAAATGAAAATACTTGCAATATTTTGGTAATTTCAGATTATATGGAAAGCAAGAACTGAGTGAAACAGAGATAATTTTGCTCAGAAAAATAAAATAATGAAGTTGTAGTTAATCAATAGGTCACTTGTCAGTGGCAACGCTAGCCTTTGCAAAGTATTTAACCTAATAACCCTTCAGAGTTTCCAATCCAAGGACATAGCCAACTGATCTTAAGGACAGTCGACAACACAGAAGGAATATCTCTGCTGCCAAGGAAGACCAAATAATCCTTCTGCGACCCAACAGGGAGTAAAGGAGAGCCAACCGGCACAGTTGGTACACGGTGACCTTTACTAAATACCTGCTAGATCTGGTAAGTTTTATCAACCCAAGCGCAACATAGTTTTAAGAAGTGGCAAGTCAGTCTTCCAGCTAGGATACAAGCAGGAAGGCAAACAGCGGAATTAGAACTTAAAGTTTGAAAACAACAGAAACTTCAGACTTGTCTATAGAAACAGGTCTTTCAAACAACTGTTATTTCTAATGACAGCTGAAGAGCTAAAAGAACACATCCGAATAATCAAATTTTAAAAGTATTTGGATTCCCTTTTTTTGGTTTAGCCTGAAAAAAGGTGGAAGTTACTTTAACACATTCAATGTGCACAACTAAATGTTGTACTTCCTTCTGCATTTATAATCAGGGGAGGTCAAACACTTCACAAAAGCCACTCACATTAAAACATTGAGAAGTTTTGTAGGGAAACAGTCATATTTAAAGGTTAGCATCAATATTTAAATTACAATATTTCTCTCTGGAAAATTCAGTATTTGTTCAATTATTTTTTCTTTAAACAAACTTTATCTCTAAAACTAGATAATGACCTATTTCCAAAGCCAAACACTATTTTTAACAGCTGTTCATTTACATCAAAGTATTCATTACCAGGAAAACTTAAAATGAGAAAATACTCAAAAGTATCTTTACAGAACCATAAAACGCTTGTTACATCTGCTTTTATCACCCAAATAATTGTATTCATAACAAATTTATCATGCAGCTAATTTAACTTGTCTAAGTGAAAATAAGATGCACTATATTTGCAATATCTAGTCTCAGGGGCCACATTTCAATTATTCTTCCTACACAGCATAATGACATATAATTAAATTGTAATCTTGCCAAGAGAATTTTACACATTTCCTGTAAATACACAGATCAAAGCAAACTTATTAGCAGTTAGAGCATCTATCATCCTCCTAAGCCACTAATCACTTTATGGCAGCAAAGATAACTGGCCAATGTATATTTAACATACACTGTACTTACATTGCAACTTTCTCTAGTTTCCATTTTTAACATTGAGTAAGCATTTTACTGAATTTTAATACGACAATTTAGGTTACCAACATAACTGATATTATAAAAGTGACCCATAATACACCATGAAGTTAAATTTATACCACAGCTCTCAATATTAATTCTCAGTATTAAGCAGTCCTACAGGATGCTTACACTTGTGCAGAAAACAAAATGTAATAAACACTACAAAAATAAAGTGTTTCATTTACTTGAAAGACCTGTTCATTGGTTAAAGCCATCAGTTACGATATTACAGGAATATGGATTCTGACCACGAGTTGAATTTTTTTATAATGCAAAGCAGCATGCAGACATTTCCTTTTGCTTATCCAGTGAAAAACAATCCTATAATCCCAAATACAACTTCTTTAATTTAAAAAGCGACCTCAGTAAAACACTACTTCTACAGACAGCACATATCAGCAACCTTTTGCATAAATAGTTCTATAGTCGATTCTAATGTAATCCTGGCAGATTCATGGAGAAGAACCAACAGTTTACAAGCGATCAATTCAGACTTATTCTACGCTTCATGATACACAAATCAAAAAACAAAATACAATGCAGACAGAGCAAGTAAATGTGCATCTTACCATATTTAGAGTTTACAGAAGACAAGTTTTATAGCGTATTACTGTTTAAATCAACGTAAACCTCTATTTATTAGAGCAGAAAACATTTTATTTAAAAGATTACCACTTAAAAAACCATACCCACCTCACAAAATAACGTAAGCTTGTCATCCGGTAGAAGACCATTAGCTTCATCTAGTAAAAAATCTCTTCGGATAAATTTCTTAAAACCCCAGTCCTTGCCTTGCACAAATCGATATGCTCTTTGGCTTTCTGATAAAAACAGTTATGCATAAATAAAGCAAGTTAAATGAAAATATTAAGAAATAACACCACCTAAAAACTCTATATTAAAGCTGTTAATCCAAAGATGAACCAATGTAACACGTTTGGATCACGTGTGTCACATCTTCAGGAAACCCACAACTGATTAAAACTTTTTTTGATGTTGTAATAGCATTATTTTATAAAACACTTGATAGAACTTAGTAGAGCACAATTTGCAATTCAAACCCTATCACCTCCTTCGATGTTATCTTACGCACCAACCAGCAAGAGAGGAGTTTTTCAGTTAATGTTTAAGAACGTTAATGTGTCAAAACAGAAACTGTTCATGGGGAAGTACCATTAACAATGAATTTGTCATCACAAATGCATTCTGACAACACTTCTGCAGTTGTCATAACAATGTTTTGACTTCTTCCTGAAATGAAAAATCTTGTTTCACAGGTTGAAATGATTTTGAAAGACAGCAAAAGCATTAAAAAAGCCAAACAGAAATAAAAGCTTTCAAGTAACAACCTATTTATTTGGTGATAAAAAGATATTATTTATATTTACCTTTTAGCCATAGCCACAAGGGGTTTTTTTTTAAGCCAGATTTGCTCATTATATGTGTGTATATGTATATATAGACAGCATTCTTCTACAATGTCCAAAATAAAAACATCAGGAAAGGGATTTCTCTACACTACAGTTAACTTGGTAGCTTCTACTGTTACCAGCAAGAACCAGTGTTAACCCTCTGAAATTAAATGATCAGTAGCAATTTAAGTATACAAAAGTACAAAAATAAAACAGCATAAAAGTGTAAATGTATTTTTTTCTTTCTAATAAAGTTAAAATGTTAGTTCATTACCTATTTAATACACAGCTTCATCACTTGAAGCAGCAGTCTATGCATGGATTATCAATTTACAAAGGACACCTACAATCAGGCATCATTATACTGTATAAATAAAAACAGAGCATCTCCAGAAGCAGATGGTAAATGGCTAGAAAGTCCAAGAAATAAGATTTCTGTTGGTAGTTTTCCAAAATGAAAAAACGTTTATAATTCCTGTGCCGCCAAATACAGGATAGCTACTGAAGAAACTGAAGACGCATCTTCTCATAGGATTTTGGGGTCTTAGCACCCTGTGATTATTGGCATTTAAAGTACCACTTGCCACATAATCTTCAGATGCTCAAAATCCTTCCATCCTACATTGCATGTCCCTCACTTAGGACAGCATTACGAAGAAAGCTCTCATAGTTGTACCGATTTCCCAGAAAATGTAAGTCCCTTTCTGAAGCGCCTGTAAACTCATGTACACAGCATGGGGAAGAAAGAGGAGGAATTCAAGGTATGTGTGCAGTTGCAGGGCTACAATCTCCTTGGCCTTACAGAGACACGGTGGGATAGCTCGCGCCACTGGAGTGCTGCAGTGGATGGGCACCGGCTCTTTAGGAAGGCCAGGCCAGGAAGGTGAGCCAAGGGAGCTGCCCTTTACACGAGAACCGCAGGAACACGCGGAGCTCTGCCTTGCGATGGATGATGAGCCAGCTGAGAGTTTATGGGTCAGGATTAGAGGGCAGGCCAACATGAGCAATGCTGTACTCAGTGCCTCCTACAAACCTACTGATCAGGAAGAAAAACGAGACTGGCAATTGGGGTCCCAGCGGATGACAAATGAACGAGAGTCAGCAATGAACCCCTAAGTCAAAAAAGAACCAGCAGCGTCTAGTTAAACACTAGAACTGGTTGCCCAGGTAAGTTGTGGAATCTCCATCCTTGGAGATATTCAAAGCACGACAGGTCCCAAGCAAACTGGTCTTAGTTGACCTGGCTTTCAGAAGCAGGTTTGGACTAAGCAACCTCCAGAGGTCCCTTGCAACCTCAACAATTCTGTGATTCTATGATTATCTCAAAATATTTTTTGATGGTGTATCACACACTGCAGTTTCATTTAATTACACATAGTGATCCACTACTGGACTGGAAGACTGTCTCAAGCCAAAAGCTATGATCCACCAAATGTATAATAGCGCAGCAGAACACACAAGTTCGAGAACCAGGAGGTCTGCAGGGATTGAAGTAACCAACTCCACCAGTGAAAGAGGATAAAGAGAGTGAAATATATAAATTTACTTTCCTTCTAAAAAGTCCAAACAATTAATTTTTAGATTTGAACTCAGTTTTGTGGATTTACTTTAAAGATTACAAGTGGGCCTAGTTACATAAGGAAAAAGTAGCATGAACTTTGGGTATGAGTACTAGAAAGCTATAGATTTTTTTCAAGAAATTCAGACCTTGCAACAGAACAGACCCTCTTAACTCCTGGAGCAGAAGGGAAGAAAAGTAGACAGATTCTTCATTTACAGGACTAGCAACAGCACAAACCCAGTGCAAAACAGCATTAAATTACACATTTTCACGAGAATTCCAGCTTTCCCAAAAAGTGTCTCCAATGAAGGTTGTGCTTATAACTTTGAAACTGAGCACCATACATTTTTCATATCAAGAATGCAATTAAATCAAATCACCAGTTATTTTAAAGTCTTCTAATTCCTTGGGTACACAGCTCATGTTTTTAAACTGATTACAGTGTAAATCAGATGAAATAGACCAAAACATTGTAAAGGAGTGTCTGAAAAAACAGCCATGTGTGTTTATCCTAATTAACTATGGAAATCAAACACTTCCACTGTACCTAGAAACAAGCAAACGTACCCCTACTCACAGGAAGCACGAATCATCTGCTAGAAAACCTAAGTGACAAGAATCTGGAGCGACAGCAGTTAGTAATGCGCTGCAATTTATACTGCTCAGGATAGAATTAACATAGCTCAGTGACCAGAAATGCGTGAAACGTGAATAAGATTTTTAATTAAGTTTCTAAAAGGATATTTAAAAAGGTATTTTTAAAGTTTGTCTCAGTATTTAATTCTGTTCTCAACTGAAAAAACCTACAACTCTGATTTTCTTTGGGATGTTCTTACAAATCCACATGCAATACATTAAGAATCCCTTACCCATTGCTTTTGTTTCTTCTCTTTTAGCATTCAGCAGGGAAAATTTGAATTTTGCTCTGACTTCACTTTTTGGACAACTGACTAAAAGCAAATATAATGACAGATAGTCTTTGCTTTCATCATCTAATCCCTTTGGGTTCACTCTCAGGCACCTGAAAGAAACACAGAAATCTTACATTTTTAAATTATACTCAGAATAAAGTCAGAAATATTTTTATAAGATACAATGATACACGCTACCAAAACAGACATTCCTCTTATGACTGTTGAAACTTTGAAATTAGACCAAATACATACCTATAGTAAAATTTCAAGGGATGTCCGAGTTTTAATATCTATTTGAAATGTAACTTTGCAACTTTTGTGAGTGGGGGGGAAAAAAAAAAACAAAAAAAACCCACCACAAACCCAAAGCAGTTGCTAGAATAAAGACCTTACCACTTCATTTTGTCATTTGGCCCTGATGAAAAGGTAGAACTCTTTAAGACTTCACCCATTTCTTCTCGGCAAAAACTGAAGTTATTAATGGTCCACATGTAGGAAAATTTTACTACTTTAACCTGAACAAAAGATGTAGACAATTTCAATAAAATTTAACTTACATATCAAACATCAACTATGAGAACTAGTTAGATGGTCAGCACAACTCAATAATTCTAGGATTTCTTTTTAATTATGACTAGAAAATAAAGCCATTGGAATTCATGTAGATTACCTGTGTGTAACACCAGCTTTCAGCCACAGGTCCACTGGACATCTCCCCAGGAGGAGGTGGGGTGGGAACCCTTGACATCATTGTCACTTATTGCAGGTTTATAGTATCAAGATAGCAATCCAAACTTCAGCAATTCTCCTAAAAAAGTAATTCATATATTTTTTTCACCCTTTTTAAGCATGGAAAAAAAAAATCCATATTTTGATATCCATATTACTGTGTTTACTAAATGATGCACCTGAAATTTAAACTTGAAGAGGACAATGGCTTTGCTGTTTAGACAAGCTAGGTGTCACAAATTAATGACCCCTTGTACTCAAAATCTGCAGGCTGAATCCTCACACAATACTTTATAAAAGCAAGTGCATATGCATCATACAATACCACTAACAACACTATTTCAACATCACCTTTGCAAATTACTACCTTGATCATTCCAGTCATGTTACAACTTTCTTTAGGATCTTTTCCTTTGATTTGGAGAGTAACTAGGGCGCCGTGAGCACTCAGTTATTAGCACCAATGCGTTAGTTGTCCACACATGCATAATGCAGTTCTGAAAGAGCACCAAGCCACCTGGGAGTAGAATAGGTTCAAACAATTCTAGCATTTCTTAAGGGAGGGTAAGAAATTAAACTTCCATTTAAAGTAGTATTTTATCCCCCACCTTTCATGGTTGCCTTGTATCTTTAATACCAACAGATTTGACTGAAGAACTATAACCACCAGAACCACGTGCTCGCTCCCTATCAAACCACAACGCTGAAAAACAGTTTCAAGTGCAACTCACCAACGCTGGAGAACTTTCTAATAGCAAATAAAGCAATTTTGCTATGGATTATCTCATAACAGAGCACTACAATTTCTCCGGCCCATCAGAAATTGAGCCATATGCCCAGATTTATGACATCTAGCTAACGTACTTAATCAGCGTCCTCACACTAGCCTTTGTGCATAGCGAATGAAGGCAGGCCCATCAGAGGGTAGCGCTGGGTGACTGGGCTGACTCTCCTTTAGGTAGGGTTTGCTCTCATCTTGAGACAGGCTCCTGCCAGAAGCACAGCTTCTCACTTAAGCAGCTCCATTAAACCACTAAAAAGAAGTGAAATGAACCCTGATCAAACCAGATGAAAGTCACAAGTGTTTCTGCCACAAAACATCATCTCTCTTTGTACAGAAAGTTTCTTTAAACATATGCTGCTATTGCTAAAGCAAGATCAGGAGGCTACAATCCTTCTGCAACATTTGAGTGCTTCACCATATATGTCTTTTTACTGGTAGAACGGCATTAATTGTCTTACTCAAAAGATGCGATTGCACATCACTAATCATGCTGGAACTCTTCCTTCAGGGATGGGCAACACTTCAAAACAAAGTTTATGCAAACATTGGTAAGAAAACACTGCAAGACCATATGCAATTCAGTCACGATGTGAACGAGTTTATTATTCCTACGGGAAGAATCCTCTGCGAATCTGAATCGCTATGATGCTCAGTGGATGCTTCCCTCCTGCCTTGCTGGTAGCTCTTCTCACTCACTTGCGATTTGAATTAGCCCTACCATATTAAAGCCCACTGACATGGGAAGCGCTCTGAATCATGAACGTATAAAACCCTGAAAACAAAACTAATTCTCAGGTTTTATCAGATGAGGAAGCAGATGCTATATAATCAGACCCCTTAATGGATCTCTGCCAGGAGATCTACTATGACAAGATGAAGAAAAGCAATAGCTCTCCTGCAAGATATGGATCACTGAGACCTTCAAGTGTAATCACAAATACAATTCAGCTGCCTCTCATAAGTGACTTTTCTTTCCAAATAAAACTCGTATTTATTTATGGCAATCTTCAGTACTTATTTAGCCCTTCCCATAAATGAAAACTAGTAGCAAACAGCCACCCTACATTTAAGATAATGGAACTTGTTTGCCTCATATTTTTTTAAGCAGGAATCACATGTATTGGGGAAGTTGTGTTTACATAAATTTTATCTACAGGTTTATAATTTGTTTTGATTCTCTGTACAGAACCACACAGAGTAAAGTTCCTGGGAAGGATACATGTGAACATACCTCTTTCATAAAGCAAATATTAGTACTTATATTACCATTATTTCTGGAAGTACATCCCATTCAATGGTAACAACTGAAGGTGTAACCCAAATACATGACGGATTTTACATAGAACCATATCCTAGAAGCGTTAGAAGAGCTTACCTCAGCCTTACTGAACCTGTTTGCTCTTCTTCAATTCTCCAAAGCTAAACCCAAAAAGAAATACAGCCCGTTCCTTATTCTGTCATTTGCATGAGATGCACAGGACTGTCTCAGCTCTGATCTGCTCCTCAATTCTTTCAGTCCGTTAGACCAGTTGGCTCCTAGTAACCACGCAGGAGCTGCAGATCTGAGCCAAGTTTGCTCTGAAGGGGCCTCTAAATTGAAAAAGCCTGGAAATAACTGCTGTATAGCATCTTCTTTAGAAAGTGTTCAGTGACCTTATGCCAGCTACCAGCAGTTATCTGCCTCCTCCTGTCTCACAGCTAAACCAGCTTGATTCACTGAGAATTTAACTCTAAGCAAAGGTGGTTATTTTCAATTATTTTCAGGTCCATCTGCTACCTTGTCTCTGTACCTGTTCTACCCAGGGCATTTATACTTCAGAAGCTACTTCCACCTGCTGCATGGCTTTTACTATTTATGTCAGGTTCTGACAGAAGCCAAGATTTTACATTAAGTACACTTTTCAGATCCTTCTGAATAGCTTCAGCTTTTTGTAAAGTTTCCTATTACAGCATTAGGACCAAATAACTGATTTTCATGAGCTCCCAATGTGTCTTTCAAGAACAGATTTCTATCTCACTTTTTTTTTTGGCATGGATTTACTAAGCCAATCAATTTTTTAATTGAAAAAATTGGAACAAAGCAATAACTTTGAACAGTTTGATAACATACTAGGAGCCTGCGTTGAAGAGCAATCTTTTTTATTTTCTAATATGCCTGGATGCATAATTTAAAAAAAAAAAAAGAAACCAACCAACAGCAAACTGAACAATGGAGAACAAATAAACAGAGCACCAGATGCCCTGTTAAGACACATGGAAAGACTGCCAGAGAACAGCAGGGGAGCAGTTTAGCAGTACTGCTGATCTGCCCCTCACTTTACTTAATCCATTAATCAGGATTGGGGTGGGGATATTTACCAAAACTACTCGGTGAAAGAGAACACAAGTTTCAAAGATGTCATGGTGAAGTGTAGAGGTGTTTGGGGAAGGAAGGATTTTTCCAGTCCCCAGGCTGACACCCAGACCGAGTGGGCCACCATATGCCCTACCCGCTTTGTGCAGTCACTGATGGTTATCAGGGCAAAGTGGACCTCCCATGGGCAGAGTGAAGGTGAGAAGAAAGATGCACCTACACGCTCACCCTTTGTTTAAACGTACTGTACTCTGCTCGGGCAGAAGACTAAATACTACTTCGAAGAAAGTGTTTATGAATCATAGATTAGCCACTGTCATCAGCTCCAACAAAAAAAAGGTTTTTCAAGTACCAAACCCTCATCACAGCCTATTAGATCACATGGTTGGGAACAGATGGAGCTGCAGTTCAAAAACCAGTTGGAGAATGACTGGGCAGAATTAAATCAATGAAGTGCCGGAAGACACGCCTGTTATCTGCGGGACGAAACAACTTGAACAATTTTCATGATAGAACCTGCATTTATTCCTCTGCAGGCTATCACGAACAAAGTATCAGAGGTGACAGGACATTATCAGGTCGTACCTCCAAGAGTTTTTTTTCAGGCAGTGCCATGCCTGTCTGGACATGGCTTAACAAGCCAGTCAGTGTGGCCACTTTGCCAGGTGAAAGTCTCTGACCATCAGAAGAAACATGCACCGGGAACACTAAAACAAGTTTTAACGGATGAGGGCAAAAGAAGTTCCCAGCTTCCAAAACGGAAATTAGAGATGTATTTTTAAAGAACGTCAAGTACCTTTGTTGCTTGTTTGGGTTTTTTAATGAAGTGATAAAACCATGCTGATCGCCATGCAGCAATCGGTGATGATTATGCTGAGAGTTTGCTTTCATTGTCTTGCCTCAAAAGAGGAAAGAAAAGCTAAAAGGTGTTTTACTTAACCTGTACTCCCAGACCCCAAACATGATAGGCTTATCACTTCTTCTACTGGTCTCTTGATGTAGGTATTGGTTTCACCCACTAATCACTCTGCCAAATAGACCAGTCCCTGTTAAATCGGGATCTTCACAGAGCCGAGTACTACTTGCAGAGCAGTAGCGCACAAGTAGGTAGAGATAACATGAAAAAAAGTGATTTCTCAAAGCATGTTTTATTTAGGAATTGACTGAAATATTTTCCTATTCAAACAAACACTTGTGTTAAACTTCAAGCCGCCTGAAGTTGATTATCCCTAATTACCTGCACATAGAGCGTAAAGAAAGCATGGGCTACCCTCCTTAAAACATATTTACACTAAATTTCATCAAAAGCTGTGTCCGCTCTCTGTTTTCCTAACTGAAGAGATCTTAAGATTCAAAGCTACTTCATATACCAGTATGTTTGTCTGATGAAATTCGTGTCATTATCTTGTTTCTCTTCCCAGAAACTGAATATTATTCTAGATAAAGTTACTTTTCAACCTCAGAGCTAGACAGGAACACATTCCCAGTCTCTTACATCTTGTGTTGGAATCATCTCAACTTTTTCACTGAAAAAAATTACTAGCTCATTAAGTAACACATGCAGATAAACACAAAGAGGAATTTTTTACTCCCCCAAAAATAAACCCTCAAAACACTTCATAAACCTACCTGAAGAATTGCCCTAAGTGTTAACGTGATCTTTTGCCAGCTCTCATGTCTAAGAGCAGAAGCTCAGTATAACAACTATATTCTAATAATTCTTTCAGCGTAGTAATAGTGTAACAGGTGCACACAAGCAGGTGTGCATGTTAACCACTGACTATAGCAATGTTTTATCTTTGTATTTCAGTAAGGTATTACAGTCAACAAACTACTGGCGGGAATGGCTAGATAAACTGCCTTCTACAGGTATCCAACACACCCCGAAAGTCAAATCCAGACTGCCAGAGCCTAACCCATAGCTCAACAAATCAGTGACCCCGTCCTGTGCCCTCAACAGCAAGGAGGAAAGCAGCTTGTGAAATGGATGATCAGTTCCTGCTGACCCCTTCTCTCTGCTCTCCCTTCTTTTCCCAGGGCTTAAGCCTCCAGGATCAAAGTATCTCCCTCCCCGGCTGGCCAGATTTTGGGACATCACAGGACTTCCAACATCTCATCACATGATATAACTGAACATGAGGAGTTGAGCACAGCGTGTCCTTATTCTCGAGTCCTGTCCAGAAACTGAGTAACAAAGCAACATTTAACAGCAATGTCATGGTGCACTTCCAAACCATGATGGCACAGAGTCTCCACAATCCCCCAGAGGGGCTACGGAGCCTGTCCTGACTGCAACATCAAACACCTCTATCCAACAAACTACTTCAAGCATTGAACAGCTAATGTAAAACTTAGAGTAACATTGTCTAAGAGTGACCAACCAATATCAATACCGTTTATTGACGGTCTCTATGGAAAGCCTAATGAATGACCACACCAACAAATCCCATGTGCACATATTGCATACTCCATCTGAATAGTGACAGTCTTCTCCTGAACAGGGCTGAACACTTCAAGAAATGCAAAGCTGTTATCAATTAACTTTTTTCCCTCCTTTGGAAATACTAATATTTCATCACTGGCTGAAATAAGAGATCACCTTCTGAAGGTTAACTGGCAAATAACACCCTGTTCCTCCAACTTTTTCTTCCTAGTAAATCCATAATTCAGAAACCAAATATAGTTTGTCTAATTGTACAGCCAGAACTTTGGGGTTTTTTTTTAAAACAAATTCTGAAGTGAATAAGCCTTTTATTCAATAAAATCAGTTTCCAAAAACCATTCAAAATAAACATGTTCTAGCTACAGAGATACTGATTTCATTTCCTCTCATTAAATGATCACCATTAAATTAAGTATTAAATAGTATTATATATTATAAGTAATATCTAAGTATTATATATAATACTATCTATTAGTATTTGTTATTCAAGAAATCAGCTTTGTTTTTCAAATTGAGGAGGCAAATTCTTGGGAAAAGTATTGAATTGCTTTAAAATTCACTATCTTATCAGTTTTTGGGTGAGAGAATATTTATATATATGCAGCTAAAGACAGAGGAAACAAACAAACCATATTAAAATGGTTAAGTCTGCAGTGAAAGACATTAAGGCCCAAGGCTAAGTTACTCCCATCTGAAGCAATGCTCCAGTTGACTTGTGCAGTTTTAGGTAGCACCAACTTATGAAGGCCAAACTGTTTAAGAGCCAAGAAAGCCCTTTTCTCCTTGGTAACAGCCACCCATCACCTGGGACATGCCTATCCAGTAGCATGAAACTCCTGTGGCTTATTAAACTGGCTTGAATGCTGCTCAAATCCACACAAAAGCCATTATCTTTCTCACCAAATCTCAGAGACTTAAAAAAACAAAACCAAACCCAAACAGTTGAAGAGAGAAATTTACCATTTTTTCTGTTAAGAGTTTGTCTTGTAAGCCGATTATGCTTACAAAAATTCATAAGAAAGAATAAGTAGGAAAAAAAAATTCTGAACTTTGTAAAAGATAGGATTGTTTCTTAATTAGCAGGATTTGCATCTCTTCACAATTGATCTTTTTTGAAAGAATTGCTGCACATTTCCTATCTAGCTAACTATTAAACTGAATTTTCTGCTGGATGATACACAACACAATAACAGACATTTGAAAGCTCTATTAAGCACAGGCAGTTTTCCAATTTGTTCAGTATCATCATTTGCTTCTCTGAAAACAGACTCAAGATATACCTAGAAAATTTAAGTACAGTGTTTAGTATTTATTGAATTTAATCCCTACCTATCACTGCAACATTTGAGTGAACAGTATTACTAATACGTAAACAATTGCAGTCATACATACCCACCCCACAAAGTCACAAAAACTGTAAGTTGAGGATAAACTACATTTTACATTATTTGTAGTACTTCTAACATGCAAAATGTTTCCTTTTCAGGGCAAGCAGAAGGGAATAGCAGTTGGGCTACGCACAAGAAAACCCCATGACACCTAATGAAGAAGGGAGAGGTCTATAATAGTTAAAAGGAAGGTGGATGGATTCTTTTAACATTAATATTAGAAAATGCTTATTTAAGTGTACGTTTGCTTTGGAACCACACAATAACAACCAAGTTTACACAACCCTAAGCCAGCTTTGGGGCTTAAATCATAAGCTTTGGCTGCTCCTACATGCTTCAAGCTCAAGATCTTATCCTTGCCATCCACCAGCTCCGCTGGAAGCTACTGCCCAGCCAGGAGAAACAGACACACTTCAGCACCCGCACCACAAGCCAATTCATAACTCTCTCCACAGCCCTCCAGCGAGAAAAAAAAATACTACCCCGAGCTGGACTACAGCTGAGAAACTACATCGCCTGTCACCCCTGCTCCACAGGCAGTAAACTCCAGCGGAGATAGGGCAGGCAGCTGGGGTCACAGACATCTTAAAATAGCTGCAACTAAGACTCCAGAATTTAAAAGCACATCCTCAGGGTGGTTTCAGCAGAAAAGCCCCAGCGAGGCAAAACCCAGCACGTGGGAAATGCCCAACTTTCCAGGAGGTTGGTGGTGTAGCTTTAACTGGTAACGCTGAAGTCAGCAGCTCAAAATTAGCAAATCGTACTATTTTTTGTAACAACTGTAAAGCGGACTACATGTAGTTTTCAGGCTCTTTTCTATCTTAAGCCTTTGAAAAATAGAAGTTGAATTTTACCTCAGCTGAGAGAAAACCTTGTGCCCAGCAGAGCTTCAACTTTAACCGTCTAGTTTACATCATCCACACTTATTAACAAAAATCCCTCAGCATTAGCCTTGCATTACTGTTCCGTAATATAAGAAACCCATTGCACTCCTTTATTAAATAATCTAGACCATTCCCTACAGGAGTCATCTATGCATTTTCCCTGGAGAAGAAATGCAAGATTATTTCTTACAGCATATTTCAATTTCATTGCCCAGTCTAGTTTTATGGGACCTAAAAGACGGGTATTTCCACCATGATTCCTCTTGGGAAGCTATTGTATTTGAATAATCTATTGCTATTAGGTTTTTTCCTGGTATACAGCCAAAGTGATCTTTTCCCCTCCTTAGTTTCACTCCATTACTCTTACTCAAACAAATCATTGGCATGTGAAAGTACATTAGATGAAGACATTTTTTCCCCTAAATACTTCAGTTACACACAATCAAGAGTTCACCAAATTGAAAACGCTAATCTTGACTTTCATTTTTGCATGTGAAACAAATCTGTGTTAGCCAACAGAAAGTTGACTTCAATTGTGACAAAAAGATATCTTTCTGCAGCAGATTCACAATTAGTTTGGGGTGCTTCATTTTGTTTTTCTTTTCTTTTTAAATTCGGAAGATTTGTGAAAAGCACTGGAGACAGGTGCTTTCATTTGCTGCAACGAAGTTGTACAGAGCAACAGCAGTGTAACGCTCTCCTCATTAACCTCTGCAGATTGTTATCACCTGCAAAGTTCACATTGAAACGGTACAACTGCTTTCAGCAGCCGAAAGTTCATACTCACAGATGTTATCAGGAGAGGTTTTCATTCATTTGTTGCCATTTTACCTATCCTAGCAAACAGTGGGCAAACTTGTGCACACAGCTGCACCTACATGGAAATGTTGAGAGGTACAGCTCATCTCAGGCCTGTTCTGTGCCTCTTACCAAACCAGTCACAAAGAGTATTACACATTGCGCACAAAACAACAGACACTTACACACTAGGAAACAGAAGAAAAACTACATGTGATTTCCAAACCCCAAAACTCAATTCTGCCAGAGGACCCCACTGCGCTTGATGCTAGTTCTCCCAAACAGACTTGAAACGGAACTAATTTCAATGGACTGGGTATTTAGTTGCATCCACAACAGTTGATTAGGCAACATCCTAGGAAAGACAGGTAGGTCAAGAGGTAGAGACGCACACTCTCTTTGGTGAATATGAAGTCGGAGTCTCTGAAAGCATAGCCGTATGAAAACCTGGTGAAAGCCATCAAGACAAGAAAAACTTGACATTTCAGTCTTGGGCTGTAACTAAACAGGTTCCGACACACAGAGGTAAAAAAGAAAATCCTAAAAGTTCAGTCTAATAGAGACTGGTTTATAGAATCATAGAAACATTTAGGTTGGAAAAGACCTTAAAGATCATCAAGTCCAACTTCTGAAGTTCAAAGACAAGTAGACGATTTCTCCTGTTCTATTTTTTCAAACACATCCAGGTATTAGTTGTTTTGCTTATATTTTTGGATTTGAGAACAATTCCAAAATAATCTCCTTAAGCTCCATTTTTCCACAACAAAAGCGATTCAAACCTTTGCAGTTTCCTACACCTTTTCCCACCTACAGCACAGTCCTGCTTGCTCAAGACAGAACAAAATTTTCAAAGTCTCTCTTAACTCTCTAGACAGAGAAGTTGAACACACTCAGCAGCCATAAGATTTTAAAATTATGGATTAGAAAGAGTAAGTTCAGAGACCAAAAGCAGGATTCACATTTTTTTCCTCACAAAAGTTATTTCTTTAAAATTAGTTACAAGACTTCTATAGCTTTCAATTTCCGCAGAACCATTTGATGCCTTACAAGAAAAGCCTATGTGCAATAACCGCTTCTTGCTTCGCAACACCAAGCCCTGCTGCTTCCCCAGAAGTTAAGACCGCAGAACTCATTGCTCCGATTTGCAACCGCAGACTGCTTATCCGGGGTGAGAGGGAAAGGGAGCAGGGGATGGTGCAGTTTACCCCACATCAGGCTCCTCTGCTACAGGTCTTTCGCCAAAAGGCGAACGCATCACCTGCTCACTTGACAAAACCCATGCAAACTCTTTGAGGGTTAAATTGAGGCCTAAGACAATATTCCGAACTATAGGAAAAATGCTGTCTTGCAAAAATCCCTAATTACTGAGGTGTGAATGTGTAAAATCTTACTCACACCTTGTTGAACAGGATGTTTGCTCACTTTTTCCACCCCCCTCAGTGCAGTCTCCTTCTGCCATCAGTTTGTTCCTCTACAGGTAGGTTGTTTTACTTAACAACAACAGCAAGGTAAACACAGTGCAAACAGGTTGGTATAGGGCTATTGGGGTGGCCCGGCTAATCCAGGCACAGCTAAGCAGATTTCAGTTTGACAAAAGCAACAGGGTTGATAAAAAGCAAGTTCCATCAGACCAAACTCCCTTTTCATAAGCTACTTCAGCTGCGTTTGAGAGGTTCTTGCTGGCAAGATACTCCACAAACCACCACGCCATGAACTGCAACCAGCAGTGGTAGTTCTCTCACCAGACGCCATGCCTCCAGAAAGTGTGTCACACGGGCTGCAGACCGCCCAGGCAATCACCCACCCACATCTACTCTTGAATAAGCCAAATATCCCTCCTTGCTTTGCTGATGTCCTGGCACAGCTGGGCTTGCAGAGTCCTCCACTGGTTATGTCAAGGAAATAGATCGGTTTCATCTTCGGTGCTGTCAAATACGGCAGACCAAAAGCAGATGCAAGTTTGCTGCTTTTTGCTTCTGTCCACATGAGACACAGCCCCACTGTGAGATGTCCCAACAAGGCTGCCTCGTTAAACCTAGCGCAGTGCAACACCTGCGGTGCAGCCACACAAAACTGCTTGCACAACAAAGAAAAATGAACAGAAAGAATAAATGCAATTTAATATCAGGAAATCAAAAAGTCAGCTAACATCAAGTGATGAGCCCATTTTTACAAGTGACTGAAAACCTCTGTGAAGGCTTAGACACTATAATTTATTAGTTACCCAGGCTAATATTTGATGATGCTACCGCCGTATATTTTTCCTCTCACTCAGTGAGCAGAGTTTCACAATTGTTGGAGGAGATGGTACATTTCCAACCACAACTGGTATTTAACGTATTAAAAGTGATGCCTGGCCTGTAAAACAATATTCGGAACTACTGACGACAGATTAAGGATTAATTTTGCTTGATAATCTTATTAATATAATTAATCATAGCAACTAACTCTATACAAAGCTCACCACATACAAATTTTGAGTGGGCTGCTGCCTGTGTAAACTTTTCTTCCACTTCTACTAATAGCATGCTTCCCACCTCCTTTTTTTAAAAAAAATTAAAAAAATAGAGATAATAACACTTTAAGAGAACATTATTGATAAGGCATCTTTTGCCATAAGACAGGAACTCCCCTAATCCAAAGCCACTCAAAGGATATAACGGTATTAATTCAAGTCTTTCAGGTGCATTTACTGTATTTTTTTCCCCCTCAGATCAATCACCTGCCCAGTGCATTTTGCAAAACTGGCAACAATGTCTTTTTGCAAGCTTCTTCAGTATAAGAAGTTTCAGTTTCTTATAAACTATATCACCCATTGCAACACAAATATTACTCTGCTGCCACTTTTAATTTCAGAAGTTTGTTTGTTATATACACATAAGTAACAAGCAAAATCTACCTTGACACATTCTGCAGGGAGATCAAAAAAAAAATTGAAACTAGATTTCATACATTCTATTCTTCTGAAACCACCATATGCCACCTGAAGCCACCATACCAGACATAAGAGTAAGATCACACCAACCTCGGCAGTCAGTACAGAAATACATTAGATTAACCTACAGTTACCCAAAGAAGCTACAGATTTCAGACAATTTGGTTGCTAGTATAACACTTCCAGAACTGAAGTAGTATGACTCAAGTCTTTAAATGAGTTCATACAGAATGTCAGCACAACTTTCTGAATGCATGAAAAAACACACCTAAAAATAGGTACAAATCCAGATGTATGCAAATAATTGCTGCCATTAACTTCACATATACCACAAACACAACACATTACTTGAAATGACCATATTTTTTCCTCTGTTACAAGAACAGTTATTGAATTTGATATGTAATTATCAGTGTGATCACTGGTACAAATGATGCTCATAAAAAGGAATTAAAGTTTAATATTTTCATTATATATTGCTCCATCCCACAAGCGGAAGCAAACTATACTAAGCACTTGTTATCTAAATTCATTACAAAACAGTTCTGATTTTATCTTCAAGAGTTTCGATTACAAACAAACAAGTGGCTCAAATTAAAGCCAGCTAACAAGGAGTGCATGTGTTTTAAAATTTAAGAAAAATTGCCACCAAAGAGTGCTGTTTTGTTGCTGAGGTAACGTCTACAGATTAATTCAGAGCCCTATTGTATTAAACGCTGCAGACAGTAAACAAATGCTTTCTCTAAAGAATTTTAAGAAAGTATTAGCTAACTAATCTGAATTATTAGATTAATACATTAAGGGCTCAAAGCAACAAATGACTTGTATTTAGATTTTATTTCAACTTAAACCAGTGATTTTTTTACTTTAACTCCATATATTGAAAACGGCTGTCCTTCACAGGCTACAGGCCATGCTGATGGAGAAAACAGACCCATCAATTAGAAACGGAGTATGAATAAGGAAAGCCAGGAAAAGTAAAACTTTTGGGAGAAGTAGTTTTCCAAAGAAAAAGTCAACATGGAACAGAGAACTAGAAAGTATGACACCAGAGGAGAAAGTTATACCAGCTATTCCTCAGGCCAGAACGAATTCTAAACCTACACGCAATTTCAGTTGTGCAGGAAGCAACAGCTGATGCAACTAACCCCAAACTCTTTTAGAGGCACCCAAGTCTAATTAATTTTTCAAACATTAAATACACAAGAAAACAAGCCATCTGAAAGAAATCAAGTGCAAGTCATCGCTCCCTCCCCCCCATTCCCTTCATCTCCATTCGTAACCCTACTTATAAATTGATTTTGCAAGTGACTTGACCAACTGGTAATTTTGCTCCTGGGAGGGGAAAAACATTAAAGGAACAATCAGGAAGGAGGCCAAGAGAAAGCTTGGCTCCCAAGTTTCACCCAGTGATCCTCTCCACTGCACAACACAGGCAGGTACCACAATAAGAGGTTCCCACCCCATGAACTTTGGAAGTTTCCCAACCGCTGGAGACATTTACTCCCCAAGCAGCAGCACTGCCTACGCCAACAGCTACTCTGCTGCATTCTCCCTGGCACACAACTGCTTTTTCTTTCTATAAAGCAGCCAATTAAATTACACATCAAATGATAATTCACCTTTGAACTACTTAAGAAGTCAAGTCAAAATACAGTGCAAAGAGCAAATGTCACGCGAACGAAGGTGGATGGAACTGACACAGACTGTTCAGTACTCAATTGATAAAGTACCACTAATTAAAGGCTAAGCAGCTGTCTATTCTAAAGCAATCCTGCAGCAAGAGTACAATCAAACTAGAGCTTCAAATAACGCTTACCAGCTAAGTGAGCTAAGATCCAAAGTTGTTTTGAATTCTTTTTTTAATTAAACATTCACAGACACACAAGTAGTAAATTACCATCTTGCAAGCGCTCACAAAACCCACCAGCTCCATTCCATACATTTAGCAATGAAATCAAGGGAAAGTACACTAGACAATTTAATGCTTAAAAAAAAAAATGTTACAAGTACATACAGCCGCCTCTTTTATATCGGTGAGAACTCAACATAGAAATTCTTCTCCCCATTCACCTAGCATTCAACTTTACGTGAAGTCCACTTTGAAATCACTTAGTCCATCTTCAACCTCTGAAGAAGGACCATGGAAAATAAACTAGCTTTTTACACTAAAGCAACTGTCAAATTCTGGAAATAACATATTACCTTTGTCACCTATTTTTGATTATTTCCATGGAAAGAAAGAGACAAGTTACCAATGAAAGTGTAATATTTTTCACAAAAATCAAATAATACATGGCGTTTGGAAGATACAAGGCAGTATCAAGGATAAGTAATCTAATTCATGGAAGTGGTACATGTGGGCTCTCTAGATTATTCCACACCAACGAGTTTCTGAATCAGCTAAGAGCATCTCACTTTCCACAACATTTCCTAGATGCTATTTACAAACACTGATCACAAAAACGTTGACAGATACATGCATGCTTGCAAAGTGATTCCTCATAAAGAACACCAAAAACCTTTATAGCTGACAGAGAATAATTTTAAACCAGGATACCAAAAACCACATCGGAAAGCCATTTAACTCAGGTAAAATGGGGTCATGGAAGTTGAGGTTTCTTCTGTTTAAGCTCAGTCTAATACTGTCAAAATTCAGCCCCACCACACAAGCTGAACAGCTAAAACATTACCAAAGAAATGGAACACTTGCACAAAACAATACACACTCTATAACACAGTATTTACACTACTTAAGGAACCCACTGAACTGGGGCAAGTGTCCATCTTCTCTCAGTAACAACTACTACAACACCAAAATTGCCACTATGGAAACACCTTAACCCCTTACACAGTTGCAACAATTCTCCCCTAAGTACTGAGCACAAACTGAAGGCGAGATTTCCTACTTCCATTTGAAGGAACAATTCCAATATAAGTCCTTTTGATATGGGTGGGACAAGAAGAAACAGAAAGAAAGTGCCATAAGGACATAAACTGGAAAGTTTCTCAAGGAATCAAAGCAAGGTCTCTTGTGAACATGCACACATTTTGCAGAGGGAGGAATGGGAGCCAGGAGCTAAGGTATGAAAGCCTCTCAGAGAGGACATCTCCAATGCGACAGAGCAGGCATTAGACAACCACTGAGACAAGGGCCTTCTATTCTGCCCTAAAAATGCAGGGCCCAGGAGACACATGACAAAACACAGAGCCTGCCTGGCCACCCATCAGGCTGACGACCGGATTGAGGGGTGGGCTGCGCGTGCCTCCAGCTTCACTACACTAACAGACTTCTGAAACCACGCAATTCGCACAAGTTAATATATCATCAGTCCATCGTTTTGTTGCCCTGTCATTAGTTGACTGCGTGGCATATTAGCCGATTTGATGGAGATGGTTAAGTAAGCACTAACTGTGACTCTTAAAAAGGCAAAGTGTTTTAACGTAAGTAGCGAAGGAGGACAAAAAAACCAACCCAAGGTGGAAAGGAAATGTCACTGGCCTTTTCAAAGTGTTTATGTTTCGATCAAGGGTGCAATATTTTGAGGATCACAGGATTTTATGAGTACAACTATTGGGTTACTGCTTTTAATGAGTGTAACAATCTCATTTAGATTTCCTTACTCTTACCCATGTTTTGCCAAATACACAGGAAGCAGAAAGGTCAGCATGTTGTAGACTGCTTTTTACAAAGAGAAAGACATGCCTGTAAGGAACATATAAGCCTGTCAGAAAAAAATACCACAAATATCTACTTGTCATCAACAGGGAAAAAAGCCCCCCAAAACGACAGGGTAGTTTTGCAATGCAAAACATACAGAAGCCTACTTCTCAGCATGCCTCAGAACCTGGAAACAAATTCAACAGGACAAATTTCTACCTACAATCATTGCTACGAAGGCTTGTGATGTAAAGAGAAAAAAGTGAACAGGTAGAGATGTCAAGAGACTGTGTATGGAAAGAATGGGAAAACCACAAATGCAGAGAGAAAACCAAGGAAGAATGAATAAAAAGAGAAGTCAATGAGATCTACGTGCAAACCTTAACTACACTACCTATTATTGTCCTCAGCTATTTCTTTTCCACTTTAATTTGTGCTGTTAATGACAACTGGTTTCATTATCTCTCCTGTATATATATGTTTAGGTGCTTTCAAAGGCACAAAAATTAACAGATAAACACACCATATAGGGGGAAAAAAAAAAAGGAGAGAAAAAGTAATTTTATAATATGATTTCAACTGCACATCCAAGAACTGTAAGCAGTATGCACTGACATTTGAAATCAGTGATTAGGCCAGAAAAATCTTGGTGGCTTTTCAGATTCATTTTATATTTGTCCATAGCATATACAAGTTTTTAATAGCAACAAGTAGCTCACAACGCCTATGCAAGTTCAGAATGTAATTCTTTATTTTCACTGACAGTTTAAAAGCAGACTGCAAAGTACTGAAGTTAAGAGTTTGGCAGAAAGCTGTTTCAAGGCAATATAACACCAAGGATATTTCTGGATATTTAAAATCTCAGGTTTCCAGAAGAGAGTTAAAAGTAGTTTCTGGTGATGTACCAAACCCTGCCATGTTTGCCGCTTCATATACAAAAGGCATATTGTTTAAAAATTATTTTCTCTTTCCCCAAGCAAATATCCACTTACAGAGCGTGGGGGGGAAATACTACGCAGTAGACACACACTGGAAATCCTTCACAAACATTTACGTTTGTCCTAGTCACACATCCCAGGAGGCCCAGATCGAGAAGCCAGGTACAATGCTTTCAGCAGTGACAGAGGGACATTTAGCAGTCACTAAGAAGGGATTTTTATTTCCAGAAATAATAAAATTTTGAGTAAAAACAGAAAAAGGAACAAAAACCTTTTTTTTTTTTTTAGCAGTTAAACAAAATGCCTTGGCAGTCATACAAATGGCTCAGCTTCAGCACCACTGTGGCACAAATTCCTCTAACCATATGGGATATCTATCAAAATAACGCGTTCTGCAGAACTGATAAGAATAAGGAATGACCCAGCTTGACTCTCACAGATTGTTCTTCCTGGCAGGAGGTTAGAAACAATTCTTTTTGTTCAAATCCTATTTTTATAACTCTTTAACACCCTTTTAGAAAACAAGTTAAGAATAGCTTCACGAAGCAAAGCTACATTGTAAAATCAACTCTTGGTTTTCCTACGTTAAAAAAAAAAAATTATCGCGAACTCATCAACGGCGCTCACGTTGTTTCCTTTGTTTGGCCTTTTCCCGTTCTTTATGCCCCTTCCCAACCACGGCTGCTCTCCAACAGCCTCGACGTGACGCAAATTGCACCGGACTCCAGCGAATTTCAGCGGATGACATCATCAGGTGAAACCCCGGGCTTAGTCAACTCCACTTCCTGACCACGTATAAAATGGTGCGCGCAGCACCGATGAATCAACCAGGAGCTTTTAAACATTATTCACTTGCTGCTACGGCGTCCCCGAAAGTTTGCCACAGGCCAAAGACGGCAGCCAACCTCCCCCCCCCACCCTTTTATTTTTTTTTTTTAACCTTTTTTTAAATTTTATTTTATTTTTTTTCCCCTTACAAGCTGAGAACTTCCCAGCAGGAGCTGTCACCTCACGGCTGAGGGGAACAAGAGCTCATCAAAGGCTCAGCACCGGTCTGCAGGAACGCCTCCCGCAGCCCGCACGGCTGCAAGCGCTCACGCCAGGGCCTGCAGCAGCGTCCTGCCCACGGTATGGATTACATACGTACAAACACCACCAGTCACAGCCCTCTCCGGTACCTGCCCGCCGGGCCAGCCCCGGCCGGGAGGCTCCGCCAGAGCGGGCGGGGGAGCGGCCCTCCCGGCACCACCGCGGCCCGCCGCTCCCGGGAAGGGGGAGAGCACAACAAAGGCCTCCCCGCCACACATATACCCCCCCACCCCGCCGCTTCCTCCCCCGCCTCGGCCCGGGGCGGTACGTACCGGAGCGCGGCGCTGGTTAGGCGGCGCGGCGGGTCTCATACTGCCGGGGCGGGGGGAAGGTGTGGCGGTCACCGGTGCCCGGCAGCAAGGGGAAGCGGCGAGGCCGGGCGGTGGCGGAGCCGCATCGCTGCCGGCACCGAGACCCGCTGCTGCCGCCGCCCCTCACCCGCGCTCGGCCCCACACGGCTCCCGTACGGCCCCGCCGCCGCCGCACTTCCGGGCAGGGAGGGGTCACACCGCCTCGCGCCCCGCCGCTTCCATCCGGGCCCTCGCGGGCGGCCCCGCCCCCTCCCCCGCGGCTCCCGGGGCGGGGCGCGAGGCCGGCCGTTGGGCGGGGCGCGAGGCCGGCCCTTGGGCGGGGCGGCTGAGGGGGCGTGAGGCGATGGCCGGAGCGGCGCGGTGGCCGCCAGTACAACCGCCCCCCCTCCGCCCTGTGTGGGGAGCGGGAGCAGGGCAGGCGGCGGCGGGCAGGCGGCCGGCGGCCGGCGGAGGCGGCGGGGCGCCTCCGGGAAGGCTCCGGGTGAGGAAGGGGCCAGGCGGCGTCGGGGCGGGGAGAGCCGGTGGGAGCTATCGGTGGGGTCGGGAGCGCTCCCCTGAAGCAAGTGCCTGGTCATCACCCCGCCTCACGCTGCGGGGCGGACTGGGGGCTTCTCAAGACTCCTTTTTTCTTTCTTTTTTTTTTTTTTTTTCAGATGAAGTCAACCTGAAAATTACACTCATGAGCTCCGTCTGCTACCAGGTATTTGGACCTGACGAGAACCCGCCCTCCGTCACTGCTCCCCCACGTCCAGTGCGCTGGCGTTGGGTTCTCAGCGCCTTACCCCATGCGCGGATCCGCTCCTCGCCGGCACAGTCCCTCACTGGGCAGCTCCCTGACCGGGCTGCTTCTCTTCCCTCCCACATAACGTTCATCACCCAACAGTTCTGAGACTTTGTCGGCGGCCAGATCTGTTTCCTTTAGCCCAGCTGGAATGAATTTCTCTAAGTCATTGACGTATCTTCCTAGTTGCTTCTATGAATAAATGAAGTTATAATTGTATATTCCATAGACGGTACTGCAAACTTATTTGTGGAGGGTTGGAAATAAAACTTAAGCAATTTGTTTTGTTTTGTTTTCCTCGGGGCCAGGGCTTTAAGGAAAATATCATCTATGGAGACAATTAAGACTCTGTGACATCTTAATTGCCTTCCTTGAGAATGAGCGCTGAGAATACATACACAAAGCATTGTGCTGCGTAAGGATGCCCAAGCGAGCAAGGTCTCAAAATCAATACAACTGCATTAGTGAGGCACAGTGCCCTGGATAATTCATCCTGCAGAGAAAAACTGCACTGACAGGGCCATACTGCTTTGGGTATTAGTAGCTCACTCAGAACTGTTTCAGGAAACTGTCCAACATTGCACTGAATTTTCAGATGGCTCAGCTTTTTTTGTTTGTAGTCTTTTTCATACCAGTCCTTGCAGGAAATAGCTTTACGGCCACAACCAGGACTTACTCCATTTAGCTGAATAGGATGCTTGGAGGAAGACCAGGCTGTTACCTCTTATATGGCCCATTACTTAGAAGAAAACGTAGTATACCTTTGTCAGTTGTATGAGACACAAGTAGAACACGCATTATCAGGATTTTTGGTATTGTAAGCTGAATAGTGCAGTGCTCGGAGACGCTGTTGCAAATGGAAAGTGAAAAATATCCACTTTTTTCACAAGACAGTATTCAGTCTCTGCTACTGGAAATAAGGGTTGCATTCCTAGTTCTAACTGAAGAGTCTGTAATGGAAATCTTATGATTTAAATAGAATAACTTAGCACACAGGAAAAGCAGTGAGCCAAGTTGATCTTTGTATATAGTAACTAACTTCCATCTCCCTTAAATTCCTCTCTAGAGAAAGCCTGCAAAGATGGATCATTAGCAGAAGTTGTGAAAAAACACATGCGTATTTGTCAGCAGACAAAAGGTGAGATTACAGCTCATGCATCCCTTGGGCTGAAAAGTTCTTTTTCTCGCCCTCAGATATATAATATTCTTGGGGGGAGACCAAATGCCACAGAAGGGCATCGCCAAGCAAAGCAACTAGCGCTTTCCAGATCTGGATTCTCCAGTTGGTTTTAACAGAAGTTTAATTTATTTTCCTGTGCTTTTCATCCACTGCTGAGTCCTATTTCCTGCTATTCCCCCTTAGATTCCCATTTTCATACCCTGAGTTTGTTTCTCGTCTCAGCGCTAAATTAAAGTGCACCATATAGTACCAGCCTCTCATGTCACATTAAGGTGAGATACTGTCACGTCAGGATGCACCAGTATTATTTGCATTATGGCAGCACTTAGTGGGTCAATTGAGATAAGTGGCCCTTTATGCCAGACATTTTACAAAACATATGAGACAAACACAGAGTTTGTAATCTAATTAGTCAGGGCAGAAAATGGTAGAGAAAAACTAGACAGGGTGAAATAATTAAGCAGACTTACAGAACAAAGATTCTGGCAGAGACCAGAGGGAGAACCAAATTTTCCTGCATCCACAGTGAATGCCCTAGATCGTACTGTCTCAAACCAGGCAGGAGGACCCACAGGAATATGCGCTTAAAATACTACTTTCTGACAGAAACTTGGGAGTATTTATACTTTTCAAAGCTTTTCAGGGAAAGGTGCTATGTTACTTTATTGTCTAAAAAGATATTAAAGCCTAAAGAAGAAAATCACTGTTGTAAACATCCTTTCCTTCCAGCTTCCACTGGGACAGAGCAATGTTTCCACTGCACTGTGGTGGTGCCATCCTTCACTTGAAAGTCCTCATATTTAGAATAGAATAGAATAGAATAGAATAGAATAGAATAGAATAGAATAGAATAGAATAGACTATTTGGAAGGTACCTACAACAATCATCTAGTCCAACTGATGATATTCCCCTACTACAGTCAGTCTGGATCCTTCTTGAGGGCTGACTTTTTCAAACACCTTACCTAACAATTCTTAGGTGTTTCTTTATAGAATAAGTTTGCTTAAGAATGCTCCTAGAAAGAATAAGGAAGTATATTAACATACAGTTATAAAAGGATTAGTATTTGGAGATTTTAAGTGCTCTAGTCTGGGCAGGCAACACAGCCTTTCCTCTTTCCAGGGTGATCAAGTTTTAGGCTGTTGGGACTTTCACCTTAGAGAAACCCTTCAAAATACAAATTCTGTCTGCTGTATATTAAACATCAGATTTCCTGTGCTTCTATTTGAAAGAGAGAATATATTCTAGGTTATTGACCAGATTTCCTCACCCTTGTTTTGTGATATGAGGTGAACTGTCTGAATTCAGCTGCTGTACATGATGATGTTGACTCTCACAGTATGTGAAATAGATTATTTTCAGTATCAGGCATATGAGCAGTCCCATAAATTTAAAGGAAGTAGTTGAGTATGTAAACATGCATTTAAATGATTTGCAAGATAAAGTTACAATTGGAAGTCGTCATCTACCCAATAGGTAGTCACATTTCAATGATGAAGTTATATATCCTAATTACAGTTTCATTATAAACCTCTTTGAGATCTTTTTGGTGAAAAGAAGCATTATACACACACACACATGCACGTAAACACACTCCTGCAATATGTTTTTAAGATTCACAACAGGATTATATCACTATTTTTTAAATCAAGTTAATTATTTTTAGTAACTCAAGCTAAAAAAATCAATGGCAAGCAACCCAAGATAGTGTTAGTGTCACACGCTTTCTGTTTTCCTTTCCTGTCTGTTGTCCAAATGAGAACACTTTCTGGAGGAGTCATGATAAATCTGTAATATTTTATTCTACCTTTTATTCTACTTTCAAAATGGCAAGCAGGCAACATTGCAAATGTACTGCCAAGATGTATGGGTGATTTTGCGTTAAGTAAATGCAAAGCCTGATCTAGCTGATATGAGTCACAATTTTGTGGACAGTTTTAAAGGTGTATAAAATTTCAGCAGGGAAGTTTTTAGTCTTTTTATAATACAGTGGCTTTGGAATTTGAATTTCATTTGGAATTTGAAATTCCAGGATATTAAGGCATTACACAGTTTAGATTGACTTTTCCACCTTAGCTTCTTTTTATATTTTCCTTCTAGATTTTCTTCCTGAAAAGGAAACATAATAAAACCTCTTAAGCTGCAACAAGCAACTCATTTCTTACAAGTTAGTGATACAGCTCTAAAATTATTCTCTAATGTTTCAACAGAACGGGTCTTCACTTGAAAAGGTCAGTGTTTTGAAACCAGCACTCTTCACTGTAAAATAGTTTTGGCAGAAAGGTTTTTGCAAAGATGCAATTTCTTCTGAGGGAGGAGGGTGAGATCGTACGAATAAACAGCATTCCAGTGTCTGTAGCAAAGAGCCTACCAGTGTTGGGTGAGTCAGATTCAAGTCTCTGTTTTTCCTGATTCAGTGAGAGTTTTATCTCCTGTCTTTCATAACACAGATAAAACCTTAACCACCAAGCTACTGGCTGATATGCAATTAGAATCTTCCCTATTCTTCCCTGTTTATACTTTGTATAAACAAACAATTTTAGCAGAGACTTGAACTTGGGACTTCCAGTCTTTGCCTGAGCTCGGCAGCTGTTCTGGATGAGCTTCCCTTTCTTCTTTCATTAAAAACAAATAAACAAACAGTTAAAAGACTTTAATGAAAAATGTGAAATGTGAAAACATTTGAGTTTTCTAACTTGCACAAGACAGGCAAATGTTTCCCACACAGTTTCAGTCCACTTTGCATTACGTTTTAGTTCAAGGGAAGCTTATATTTTGATAGTGTTAAAAAAGAATTATTAAATAGAATTTGCTTTGTATTGTCATGTTCCTTTCACTCAGTTTCTCCTTCTTTGTTTGTTCTATTTACTGTTACCTCTTAAAATACATAGTAAGGACTTCAAAGCAGGTATCACATCTTCCTATGGCTATTTCTTTTGTGCATAGTGGCAGAAAACTCACTGGAGACTGGTTGCAGCACTACATGACATTAATTTTTCTGCAGAATGGCAGGCTGCAACTTGCTGATCATCTTTGGTTAGTTCTTCCTCAGTGTTCTCTAATACGCTATCACCAATTTCTTGTCAAAAAAATTCCCATATTCCTTTCAGTCATCCACCCCTACAGATCTTTCACTTTTTTTTCCTTATTTTTCCTTCATGCAGGTATAAGTTGTTGAATTCGTTTATATTTGCTAGAACTCCACAACTATGACTGTGTAACTGTGTCCTGTCTCCCAGGTTCTTTCTACTTTAGTCTCTCTTCACTGCCATTGCAGTGTCATTGAGGATCACAAATAAGATGGCAAACCAGTGGTATTGTTTGATATGCTCAATAAGATGCGTACCTGACAGCTACTACTGCTTAAAAGTTCATGTTCCCTGCTGCAATCATGACATGTTTACAGGTCTTTCAAATTAAACAACCTTCCCCCCCCCCCCCCCTCCCCCCCCGACTTGTGTACAATGAGATGATTTTTTTCATAATGAGAAGTGATAGGCAGTCTGAATAGAGGCATCAGTACTGCTGGCTGTGTGTACAATTAAAAACAAGAATTACAACAGCCACTGTGCATTGTTCAGATTTCTTTAGAAATAGTTTCCTTGGCTGTAACTTGGAAACTAAATACATTCCTGGATGTGGTAAAATTTTTATAATAGTGTCTAGTGGGAAAGATGATTTTGTTCGGGGTGAATTTAATAGATTCTTTTCAGATCTTGCTAAAGGATGAGAAAGCCTCTTTTTAGTTCTTTCTTTGCAAATCAGCATTCCTCTCCTCTCCCAAAGAAAAGTAAAATCAAACCCTATATTTTTAAATGTAATGCTTAATCTTTCCTTCTCTACTCCCTTCTGCTCTCTAAAAAGCAATGAAACACAAAGGGGCATACCCTTCTACAGACTTTTTGTTTCAGAGTGTGTGGAAACTTCTTTTTATACCAGCAACTAACAATAAAGAGCAAATTTTGCTTTGTGGCTTATACTCATAAATTTGATAATGAAGCCAAATGCATAGTCTTTTCCTCATTTCAATACCAAGTAACTTTTAAAATGCCTTTAAAAGTCACTTTCATAGAGGGAAGAACAAGCATGAAGTTCTGAATTTTATGTGGGCCCCAAACATCATAATTTATAAGTTCAGATAAAAACAGGATCTGAACATAATTCAGTTGGCTCAGAGAGCATACAAATAAATGCACAGAAGAATCAATAGATTCTTCACTGAATGAAGATCAAGTTGCTAAGGCACATGTGGAAGGGAAAAACCACACTTCAATTGAGAATGTAAGGAAGACAAATTGTTTTGAAATTTATTACTTTTTTTTTTTGAGATTTCTGTGGTGTTGCCTCTTGAAATGGCCTCCTGCTTCCTAGCTGATAAACAAAATCCTTAATTATACTACTCACAAGAGTAATTTTCAACATCAATATTCCCCAAATTCTCTTGAGTTTCATGACAGGACTTGGTTCAGTTGTCTCTACACATAGTAAAAGCCCAATATTCCTTCTAACTTTGCTTTTTATAGAGACTGAGGTCTCCTTTCCCAGCACTGTCTGTGCTGTGTTTTTTAATTTTTCAATTTCACCATCCCTCCAAAATCATAATTTACACAAATTTATTCACCACCATTAGCTATAATTGATCTGGTCTTTATAACATTTAAGTAGTTAAAATGTAAGGGTGCAGCTTTCCTCCAAACAAAGTTAATTTAAAAGTGTGCTGGACTATGTACACTACATAATAAGCAATACTTACATATATAAGTGTATAATAGTAGTCAAAATAGCGTAACCTGTGCAATAAGTATGAGTTTCTATTGGAAATTTTTTTAAGCAGAATGGTTCCTGAGTTTTGCTGAAAAGGTAGGGGCTTACTGAATTTCATCTCTAAGAAATATTGGAGATGTATATAATAAGTGACTCACTTTTTGTTAAGAATAGAAGTAAGGATATATAGCGTATCCTGAATACCAGAGAAAAAAAGAAAAAATCAAGCACCTTTCAGAATTATTGGAAGGGTACCCATACAAATGCTAAATACCAAGCTGAGAACACAGAACTTGATATTTGAATTTTTGATGTAGCCAACTTTTTCATTTTAAGACAATATAGGGGGTTCTTATCTATTTTTATGTATTTTGGTATCTATTTAGTTTTAACACCTTTTTATGTATCAGTGTATACTTTAAGTACTGTAGTTCTCATTAGCACAGATTTTGCACTGTTGATGTTTTCATCTAGTTCATTCTCCTTGCTGGCAAGCATTTTGTGTCTCAAGACATGTTATGATTCATAAGATGAATAGCTTCCTTTTGCTCTGGGATTCATGAGACCAGCAAGGAAGTATCCTATTCCTAGAGCGAAAGCGCAGATGAATAATGTAGTATGACTACAGCGTATCACTCAGTGATGGAGATATTCTGTCTGTGTAGATACCTTAAAACTGCAGGTATCGAAAAGATAGATTAAAGCAGATAATGGTCTTCTGAGTCAGATTTTCTCTGGCATAAGAAATATATAGTGATAAAACAGTGCTAGAATCATTTTGCAATACTGTAATTGGATGCAAACTTCATTTGAGATTTTAGCTTTCAACTGCTTTAGCAAATTTACATAACACAAGTGCTAATTGGTGAAGAAAATTATACAGTAAACTCTTGTGCACATTATGCTTAGACAAGGTCAAAATCCCACTTTTATCAAAAGGTTAAAGTACCTTTTTTTTTTTTAAAACAGTCTATTGACACCATTGATTTGGAAAGATGAGAGATTTTCAGTAATTATACGTCACGATACAGCATATTTGCATGCGGGTTTCATTCTGTATCTATTCATTAAAAAAGAATTTTCCATAGTTTTCCCATACATATATTAAAAGCCCAATTTTCTTGCAACTCAGAGTTGAGTTGCTTAATTTCTTTTGACTCTTGTTTTATACTCTGACTACTTTACATTAAATACTTGAAGTTCAGAATCTGATCTTTTCATGTGTCTGATTTATGCCTGAGTATCTCTGTTGATTTCAACAGAATTATCCATAGTGGTATAGAAGCCAGTTCAGTAACGGTCATATCCAAAAAGCAGGAATTCACTGTAGAACAATTGCAACATACTGTATTTAAATTCAGAAAATGTAAATAACAGTTCCCTGGTGAGTCCTGGTGATAAAGACCAGATAGCTACCAGACTGGACAGATATCAGTTGTTTCATAATTAAGAGCTGGAATGTTGTCTGTCCCTTGAATTTTAGTATTTCAAGGTGTTTTTGCAAGCATATAAGGTAGTTAATTAAAAGGAAAGAAGTTAAATATATTCATCCTGGATAACTACCTTGAATTGCCTTTACGTGCCAACAAAAACTTGAAGATGAATTGTGTTATCACAAAGTCATTGGCAGTCATGGCTGGAACTCTAAAAATTGTCTTCTAAGAACTCAGTCAAAGATCAGATTTGTCATCTAAAACATCTGTTTGGTCCTGCAAGTTTTAAGATAACAGAAGACAACAGCAGCATCTCCTCAAAATGAAGAGATTCAAAGGAAACCATGATCTCATAAACACAGAATAGCTTGAGGCTATCCAAGGTTCTCTGAGTCATATCTCTCTAATGATAATTTTAAGGTCACTGCTGAATACAGTGAATTTATTTTGAGAGGCAAGAAACAATACCTGGCAAGAAAGAAACAGAGATCAATTGGCACGATACATGCCTTTGAAATACTTTTGATTTATAGTTTTGGTATTCTATTTTTCTAGAAAACCGTTCTAATTTTCATCCAGTACTCTATGAAGGAGTCCATGAATTCCGTAACATCTGGATAATGATTTAGGTTTAGTACTTTGACCAGTCTTTGTTGACAAAGCTTCATCAACCATTACTGAAATTAATTTTTTCTACATGCTATCGTCAGCGTGGCTTCTCTGAGACCTCTTTTGAGCACCTGTATGCAAGGGGTTAGTTTGCATCAACAGGGGAAAAAAAGCAAAACAAAAAGCTCAAAACATACTTGAGGAAAAATTCCCATCTACAAGAGAACAGGTCTGTCACCTGTGCTGAAAACAGTTTATGGTGGAATGTTTTGATTAATACAAAGAAACCTATAAAAGTAGATGCTTTCCAAAGTGTTATTTCTGGTCCTGAAAAAAAGAAATTGTGTGTCCAAGTTAAGAAAATAAGAAATAAATAGGATTAACCTGCAGAATGCAGGCTAGAGAATTTCATTACATAGTTCTCATGTCAAGCCTAGTAACACTTCACCAAAATCATGTATTACTAATAAGTACCTCAGTTTTTATTCCAAAGATTTTATGTGAAGAAAAGACCTTTCGCATATGTTAATACCTTGGAGTTACAGGCTAATTCAAAGCCTGGGACAATGGGGGAAATCTTGTGTTGGTATGACATCTTTGTCAGAACAGCTGCGTAGAAAGTGAAGGAAAAAAATCTTTGTCTATAGAAACAACTTCTGTAGATGTGTCTGAGAAAGCAGACAGCCTAAAGAAAACCTAAAGCTAATGACAAGACTTTTTCACCAGATGTACTATACATGTACACACGTGCAGATAAAGAACATTTTTAGGCAGCAAAGGCAAACCATGGATATAGGAGGAAGTTCAATATCAAGAGAAATTTGAGCTGGTGCCAGAATGAATACTGTAATGGTTTTTAAAATGTTTTACATAAAGGTTTGCCCACACTGTTTTAAGAAATGCATACATATCCATCTTCAAAAAGCCAGCATTCTAGGAAGCAGTGCTATTGTAAAGAATCTACTACTGCCTTTAATCGAGATGTGTAAGTTCTCACCTTCTGGTGTGTAACAGAAGGATCCACGCTCTCTGACTACTTCCAACTACTAGTTTTGTAGACGTGGTCCTATCTAAACTCACTGCATGGCATCCCTAGATTCCAGCCATGTGAGCTCAGAACTGCCTTCCTCCAGTCCAAGAAAGGAGTGTTAACACTGAGCCCTGAAGTTAACAGAGAACTAACTGTGCTTTTACTCCATCAGTACTATCTGCTTCAGGTAAATTGACTTTCAAAATGTCTGACATGAAACCTCATTCTGGGCAAACTTTAAGTAACCGTCCAAGATATGATGAAGATAAATCATTTCCCAGACTTGTTTTCAGTAGTGAATCCCAGCTATTAACATGATCTCTTTTCCAGTGAAGTGGAAGAATTCCCTTGTACTTGCCAACTGTTTATTTCAGTTCCTATTACCTTTCACTTGCCTCTAGTTCCTTGACTACTCGTGTGCACAGAGGTGGATAGGTCTTATCTCAGAACACTGTGCACCTTCTCTCAAATGCTTTTACCCAAGCTTGGGAATTTGGCTCTTTTCTACCTAAATGAACAGTCACAAGTGGAACTTAAAAAGCAACTACTTCATGAGAGTTCCTTATCAGTGGCAAATATATTTACTTACGAAAAAATGTAGATGGTGACATTGTGTTTCTGTTGGCTTATTTAAAAAGATAAGTCTATCAATATTCTTCTTTGAAGTAAATAGAAAACTGTTTTACATTCCGTTAGCCTCTTTATCAGAGTATTTCAGTTATTGAATGGTCAATACTACTTACTCTTCTCTCTGTGCACTGAGTAATAGAGTATAGATATGCAACAGGACTTTCAGAAAAAGTATACAAGGAGAGTGGAGGTTTGTGCAAACACATTTGTACAGATAAGGGATGCCTCTGAGGACTTGACCTCAGGACTTCTGAGTATAGAACTGCCAGAATGGTTCCTGGGAGCAGTTAGGGACAACGCTGAAAGAGAAAAATCTGTGCTCCTGATAGGACAACATCTTAGTTCGTAGCAAAGTTGCAGTAATATAGTATGGCATGCTGGTTAATAAAGCCTTAATTGGCTCTTTTTAGACCCAGCAGCCTTAGAAGCGTAGGCCCTGTTTGTACGCTATTGCTGACTGTTGTGTCTTACCTGAAAGCAAGCAAATTAAGAATGGTGTTAGTGCTAGCCATGAAGAAAAGACTTAAGTTGAGCAGCAATAATGACTTAAAACCTGCAGCACTTGAAGCTTTTCCGATTCATATGGTATAAGGAGTCTTTCATGCAAGTAATAAATTGCATGGCACTTAGATGAGAAGTACAAGTTGCAAGAGATGAGAGTGTAGAGGAGACAGCACAAATCTATATGTGTGGCTCAGACATTTGCCACAGTTCTAGGATTTCTGTAAGCAGTAGATAAAGAATAATTTGATACTAAAGCTTGAGCTGTTACTATTCAGCACTCCCTAGATGATATTTGATGTCATTGAACAGATTCATGACACCCACAACATAGCAGGAAATGCAATTAACAAGACAAAAATGCAGCACCTACAGACAGGCCATCTGGTCACCTGGATATCCAGACCAGAAAGAACAAGAATTAAATCTTCCCATAAACTGACCTGACCATGAAAATGATGATGAAAAAAATGAAGATAAAATTGGGGTTTTCTTGTTTTCATGTTGTTCTTTTTTTTTTTTTTTTCTTTCTGTACTTTCCCATTGGGAAGCAAGGACATAAAATGATTGACAGTGTTACTAGGAATAACTCCTGAAATACTGGAATGGGTAATAAGTGTCTGATGAGAACTGTGACCTGAGACAGAACGAGGCTGTAGAGTGAAAAAGATCAAAACATTAATAGCCATTAGTGCAGAACAAATACAAAAGTTCAAGGTAAAGGAACTGGGAAGCAGAATAAGCAAATACTCTCTGAGAAAGCAGACATTGTGGTTCGATGTAGAGAAAACACACAAAAGGCAGGAAGCAAAATGCTTAGCCTAAAATATTACTGAGAATTGTGTGGGCAAAGAAAGCATCCCAGTGTTTGTTCCCTAAAGCAAATGAAAGTGGAAGCACACGTGAGCACATGTAGAGACTACCAAGAAAGAACACAAGTTGTGTGAAAAGATTGTCTCCAAGGCTCTCCATATGCACACTTATTTTCCGGAAAAAGCTGACTGTATTTTTGCCACTCTGCTATAAGACCAGCAACAACTTGGGTTCTGGCTGACTGGCAGAGCTGCAAGCTTATTGCAGCAACACTGATAAGCAACTGATATGTGACCATGAGAAGCATTGCAAGACCAGTGGACTGGCTATCAAAAAAATTCCTCACAAGAGGATATATTTTTGCCTGAATTTTTTAACAACTGGCACAGAAATACCCTACCTTCCAAGAAAACTGCCTCCCAAAAGAGCTGAGTAAATCCTGGATGAGCCATCAGCTTGACCCACCGTAGAAATGTTTCACTTTTTTCTAAAATCATGTTACATTTCATCTTTTTTTCTATTTTTTCTTTTATTTTAAAATTACTTCTAAAATGTTTCCTAATGAAAAGCCAAAATTAAACAATTGTGTAACATAGACACAGAATGTTTCCACTGTTCCAAAAGGTGTTGACTTCTCTCATTACCTGTCATTTTTTTAGAAGTACCTAGACAAAATTTGACTTGAAATCACAAATAACTTTGGTTCTGTTCAGTACTTTGGCAAATAAATATTTGGCTAAGGGATTCAAAGAACATGTGCCACAGTAATGAAAAAATGTGCCTCCCTACTGAGTAGCGGGCAGAATTCACTGCTCTGGAATAAGGAACTGATTCCACATGAGAGACAGGACAAAGCCTGAGTTTATAAAGCTGTCTAGGAGAACCAGAGACTTTGCAAGTCCTCTGTTTTGGAGTGTTTATGAAAACAAAGCTCTCTGTGAATTACTGTGTTACTTTCACAGCTCACAGTATTAAAAAACCCCAGTCTCTGTTCTAACAAAATCTCAGAAGTGACACAATTATAAAAGTAGACCGACAAACATTAAAACTGACAGGATATAAAATGTTCTCAGTTCAGTAGCTTGGATATAAACTAAAAGCTAAGAAGACAGCACATGTTTCTGCACTTGAAAAACTTCCCCCAGAATCTTCTTTCAGGGACAGCTTGAAAAGACAAATTGTACTGGAGTTTTTCAATCTGTCACAGTAGAGGACAGCTTCTGAGCTGTAGAGAGATACCTTCAAATAAATCATATATCATTTTATCTGAGCATTTATAAAGCTTTCTAGTTCAGTTGGTTTTTTTTCTGTCTCTTCGAGTATCAGAAATACACCATCCAACTCTAATCCAGTACATACTACCAAAACAACTATATTAATCTAAACCAACTGTTGGAGTACCTCATTAATTATAGAATTTTGTATATTATTTTGTGCTAGTTCTCTCTTTAAAATTAAAATATCAATGTAGAGCAAAGTGAGGAAGCATCTGTGCTTTAATGGGAACTCCAGGCTGAAGATGATAGCCCATACTGTGTGAAGCTGGAATCCCGGCTTAGTGTATCTCATTAGGAAAAAATCCAGTACAGGCGAGAGGTTTGGTCTCTCTTACAAGAAGAGAGAATATGTCTAAGACCCTACACAACAGATTAGTTTTAAGGCTAATGAAAAACTCTACCAACTTCTTACTTAAAATAAGGGAACTTAACCTGGGAGGTTTTCCTGTTTATGAGAAATCTGCATCAGTGCACAAGAACTGATAGAATGTCATCATGCTCTGACATGATGCACATAAAATCGAAAAATAATACAGTGTTTTCTCATTGAATGATTCAGTATAAAATAACTTCCTTGGTGGCTGCCCATTCAGTACTCATCTATGATCATCTGTAGTGTTGTACTTTCATATGAACTCTATTCTAGCATGCTGTCATGGGTGACATACCTTTACAGTTTGGTAAATTTCTTAAAAATGACCATTTTACAACTCACTTCCTTCTTGTTGTGATTCCCTTTGTCAGGAACTATGCTAACTGCAGGTTTTATTTTCTTTTCCTTGCGGAAGGTTCACATATATTATTTTTCAATTAAGCATTTTGATTAACTGAATCACTAAGACTTTCTGTGAAGTAAGTGAATAGCGATATTCATGTTTTATAAATGGGGAAGCTGAAGAACGGAGAAGGAAAGTGGCTTTCATGGTGAGTGGTGCTGTTAGTGGTAAGGCTGGGAATAGAAACTAGAGATCTTTGCTGCCAGTTCCACTCTAATCAATGGAGACCACTGTTCCACAGGTGACATCCCCACATCCCCACACAAAGCTACATAAAAACAACTTCAGCAGAGCAAAATCAAACATTAACAAGGTATGAAATGACAAACTAAGGACGCTTATGTAACTTACAGTTCCCGTCTATAGGTGCCTGTTCTAGTCTATATCTTTCCTACCACCCAATTTTTCCCCCTACTCGTCAATGTTGAGCATCATCTTTTTCCACAGATATTAAGTACTATATCATTGCCTGATTCCAGTTCAGCTGCATGAGCCTATCCTATCCCAGAGTGCTACAGCCCATTCAGACTGGCTGTAATAAGAAAATCCAAAAAGCACTGGCTGATATAGGGTCCTGTCATAACTCTTCCTTACTATTCCCTTTTTTTCAGTAACTTTTATTTTTAAGGTCACTGTCCTTGTGGTTTTGCACAGATAGGCAATGCATTAAGTCACGTTTAGCTGTTTGATGCAATTTTATTGAAAAATAGTAGAAGATAATACTTTAGCAGTGTTTTTGAGAAAATAAAAAAATGCAATTCTTGATTCTGTTTCTTTTGAATTTTCAAAAATGTTGTGGTTTGGGCTGGACTGGCCACTCAGGCAGAGCAACAGATGCTCTCCCCTACCTCTCTCTGAGGAGAGGAAGGAGAGAGAGAAAGACACTTCTGAGTTTAGAAGGAACTAAACTACTTTAATGTAATATTAATAAAATAATAAAAAGAAAATGATGAAATATATACAAGGCCATATCAAGCTCCCAGGATGACAATCACATCACTGGCAGGCTCTGGGAAGTCTCAGACTGGATTCAGTGATGGACAGGAACTGGATTCCAGATCTGGATTCAGGATTGGGATCAAAGAAGATGAACAGAGTCCTCCTCGGATACTGGCCACTGAAGAAAGAGGACTGACCCATTGATCCCTCAGCTTTATACTGAGGATGAGGCAGATGGGATGGAATACCCCGCTGGTCAGTTTTGGGTCACCTGTCCTGTCTGCTCCTCCCCGCAGGTGTGACCCCTCTACGCTTTTCCGCTTCCGACCCTCCAACGGGGCAAGTAACAAAGTTGGTTGGCCTTGGGTGTTATAGCAATAAGCACAAGCAAGAGCCTCTCTGCATACCATGCCTGGGCATCAACTATAAACATGGGTCTTATCACTCTGAGAGCAAACAGTGTCTGCACAATATGCTGTTAATTTCAGTAGTTTGAAGTGGCTTAGCTAAAAGTAAAATTACTGAACAGAAAATTGGTTCTGTTTTACCTCAAACAATGACATTTGTCGTGTCCTGGATAGTTTTTTTAAGATGGCCCTGGGTTATCTCTTACGCCACCCCGGTGGCTGGCACTCTGCCTGTTCCCAGTTGTTGGTCTGTTCTTGCCCCTTTGTTCTCAGTCTCATTCTCAATGGATTTCCTATGCTTGTTCGTTCTGCCTCCAGTGTAAGACCATTCCCTCTCAAAAACCTGTATGCCAATAGGATCCTTATTCAAGGTGACAGGAAGATTCAAATTCCGTATATTGGTGACAGGCAAATAAGAAGGCAATAAATTGCTAGGGACATTCTCTGATTGTGTTTAAAGTTTTAGTTAGAAGAGCTACTTCCTGAGCTCTTACCCCATCTGCTCTTGGACAGACCTAGGCGTTTCTTTTAAAAATACACTCTTACAAACTTTACACCAGGTGGCAAGCAGAGCTTGATGACCCCTTACCAGCATGTTAGGTTGAGGAACCCCACGTAGCAGCTTCTGTTACTGTTTGGGGGCGGGAGGTGAGCTGGATTGTGTGGAAAATCTGCATGAAATGAGCTAAGACATTAAATAACAAGTTTCAGCCCAGAGTAAGATTTTTATGCCTGAATTATAAACCTCCTGTAATAGAAACTGTAAGGAAAATTCAAACAGGCTATTAATTGTAGCAGTGCCAATATATTAAGATGAATAAGATTTTATAAAAGTATATACTAAGCAATTTCAGTTCCTTTTACTTGCTTCATTAGAACTGAATTCTTCGTAGGTGCATTTTCAATAAACGTGTGTGCTGATTTAAGAGCTCCTGTATTGGAGTCAGTCACCTCTGCCAAGGCTCAGAAAGCGCTGCGTTCCTAATGCCGCCAGGGTTATACTGCTGTTACATGCTCCACTGTGCCTTTGGCTTTCTGTAATCTTCATCTGACCTGTGGTAAATCCATGCTGACTGTTCTCACCCTCAAGGAAATGAAGTGAGATTAAGGCTTCTAAGGGTATAAACTTTTGAAAATGAATCTCATAGTGCTGAAGCCTCTTGGCTGTTTTAGAAAATGGTACAAATCTGCTGGTCATGATATTTTGTTCAGTTGACAAAACTGTTTTGAGGAAATGCCGAAACTTCTCCTTTGAGAAGGGCACTTTCACTTGTTCTTGGTCAATGAAGATTTGCCTGAAATTCTGCCTGAAATTTCAAACACAGAGATAGAGAATCAATCCAGTATTATCCATGGCATGGTGGCTCTGTCACACAGTGAGGGAAGAAAGCTGGTTTAAGTTCCTTCTCTGCCTGGTTCAGATCAAGGATTTGAATCTTAGCTGAGACTCTTTTGTCATAGCACTCCCTTGACCTGGTCCAATTCTTTTTTAATTATTTATGTGAGCTAGAACAGTTCTCAGGAAAGATACTGAAAAAAAAAGGAAATGAGGAGTGACTTTTCATTTTAAAAAAATTCTTTGAGGGGCAACTTTTTTATCCAGACCTCATTCTGCAGGAATAGATGGAGTGATGCTCGCAATACACACTGTAGATGCACATAAATATGTTAGCCAGAAATCAAGGCAAAACCCAGAGAAGATTTAACCTGAAGTGTTAGTCCTAGACACACTAGCAAAGGACACACAACAGAATTCTAGACTGAATTAAGAACTGTGTTTATGAAAGTGATTCCTGTCATTGGAAGAAGAGAACAATTTTGTTTCTATGAAGAATCCTCTGCATTGGGTTCCTTCTAGTTGTGCATGAGGTAACAAGGTTGTTTTATTCCATTATTGGTGCTCCTGTGTTCTCACTCTGCCGAGTCTCTGCATATGCCACTGTAAACAGAAATTTTTGTTACATCACTGTAGAAGTGCTTGCCATTGTGTGTCTGTCAGCTTAGGTATATTTTGAGAACAGGCACCTCTGCCAGAAACAACAGAGTAAAAAAATATGCATCAGCATAAATGCTTCCCTATTTTTCCGGAATATTCATATTCTCATGGGAAGTATTTCCACACACTTCCTTTAAAGGAATGAAGTGCTTGGAAAGCCTAGAGGGACAAAAACCATTTCCTCTGACTCAGCATCCCTAAATCATTAAACATCATTTTCAGAATACACAAAAATATCAGCTACTTCATTTGATTTGTTCCATATTGTTTTTCTGCCAACCTGTTCTTTCCTTAGCTTCTCTGAAAAAGGTATTTCCATTCTGAGGTCAGTTGCAGAAAAATTAAGGAATCCCATCAATGGAATAAAAAGAAATATCAACTTTATAACAGATGAAATTGTTATCACAAAAGACTGAAAACGATTTCTCTTTTGTGTTTGTCAGTGTTTCATTGTGTGTTGTTATTAAGGTGAATCCAGAACAGTGCTTACTTCTGTCTGTCCAGGAGCGCATGCAAGACAGTAACTTCTCGCTATTTCCAGCTGCTAGGTACCTACCACACCACATTTAGCGCTTTGACTTCCAGGTGGTTTTTCTCAAGAGATCCAAAGACTAAAAATAAAAGCTGTGCTTTGTAGCTACCAGCCTACCAGACTCAGTGAAGCCATTCCACTAGATGCAAACTGAGGATCTGGCCTGTAAGATGCAGCGGTGTCCATCAGTACAAGAGCACTGTCAGGAGGCATTTATACTGGCACCAGATGCGCTCCCTCTGCTTTGTTCCTTGCTCATTTTCTCTGCACTGAAATCATGGAGCTTTTTTCTTAACTGCTATTCATTACAGTTCTCTCCTGGAAAAATACCAGTAATTTAAAGGTTAATAGAATGCTGATGTCACTGTAATTAGAGCAGAGGAAAAACATTTCTGTAATTACTGTTAATGCTTTCTTGCTGTTCAACCAATAAGATATGGCCCCCAGTCTGAGATGGAAGGTGGGTGTGGAGATCTGTGTGAGCAAGAACTTGTGACAGGGTGATCAGACTAGTGCAGAAATGATGCCTGAGTCACTTTGGAGCATGCTGGAAATTGGTCGTTAAGCAACCCACCTGGGAAAAATAGAAGCCAAAATGTCAAGGATGAGCATGTCATAAAAATGTAGTTTATGGAACTGGCTAGCCTGAAAAAAATCAAGACATACAGTTAATCAAAATTCATTTTTTTTATTTTCACTACACTGCATTACAAATGAACCCATTACTTTAGGAGGTTTACATTTTCAAAAATAGATAGTGATACTGCAGAGGTGTCCATACAAAAAAAGCCTGTGATAGAGCCCCCTGGGACAAGGCTGGAAGTCAGTTGCACCCAGATCATTATTCCTAAAGTGGCTGGTCGGTGCTGTGCCTGGTGACATGCCCCAGCAGCTTCCCATGGAGTGAGTTAGTGCCTTGAAGTACACAGTGAGGTCTCTGTTCTGCCTCACTGGGTGGGAAGTGGTGTTTCAGAGCTCAGTGGATTATCTGTGAGCAAATGGAGTAGCTGAGCTTGGGAGGTTTTCTCTTCTGCTCATGGGAGACCTCTGCCTGAATGGCTGGACCCCCAGCTGCGCTCCCTTGGGCACCCCAGGTGGAAAATAGAAATCTATCCCACTGATTATTATTACACCCAGATAATGGGTCCAGCTATCTTTATGTGAGCTGGACAATAGCAGTTTATCAATAAGAACAATGCTTACCACCTAGCAGGGCGCCCTTATTGAATGAAGGGACATAAGGCCGTAGCCTGGCTGCTCTGTGCTCTGCATGTTGTTGGCTTCCCTGACAGTGCTAAGGGAACACAGCCTGTGTCAGACCTCTGTTGCCTTGTTGTCGGAGGAAGAGTGTGGTTGTGTGATAAAGTGTCTCAACCACAACTATATTTGGTATATAAACACATCTCAAATCCCTTATTACCTGTAATGACTATATCTTTCTCAGGTGTGCTGTTAGTTCAGCATGTTTTCATTTCTTTCTTTGAAAGAAGGAAAGGTTTACTTACAAAATCGCTTAAGTTGCCAATCTTGCCATTTTAACTTCAGATTCTTAGATTTCTGAGCTCCCACTATATGTTTCACTGTCTGCAGTTTATCCTGTATGGCTGACTTGATCATGATGGAGATTTCTCTATTTTGAAGAACTTGTGTTTTTGAATAACTTTTTATACAGATCTTAGTAGTCATTCATACTATTTTAGTCCAGACCGCTTTCCTTTCTGGATTATAGGTGCTTCTAGTTAGTCAGTTATAGTATTAGACAGTCTGTAAACTGGGCCTAAACACTTTAATTCGCATACGTTTTCCTTTTGGAAACTTTTAATGGCTGCCTTCATCTTACAAGTTTATTTCTTCTATTTTGCTCGTTTCTGACATGGCTTTTTTGAGGATCATCAACTTAATTATGGATTGTGGTCAGCAAGAATTACTGGCTGAGGCTTGTGCTCCTTGAATGTCTTCCTTGGCTCTGTCTGTTATATTTGTACAAATCCATAGTGTGGACTTCTGTTATTAGTGTACAGCAACATTTTCACAGGGCAGTATAATCTTGCAATGTAGAGAAATACTTTTTTGCTATTTTTTTTAATGTAGATGGAAATTAAATTTATAGTTCTAGAATCATAGAATTGTTTAGGTTCGAAAAGACCTTTAAGATCATTGAGTCCAACTGTTAACCTAACACTGCCAAGGCCACCACTAAACCATGTCTCTCAGCACCACGTCTACCCATCTTTTAAATACCTCCAGGGATGATGACTCAACCACTTCCCTGGGCAGCCTCTTCCAATGCTTTACAACCCTTTCAGTGAAGAAATTTTTCCTAATATCCAGTCTAAACCTCCCCTGGCGTAGCTTGAGGCCATTTCCTCTTGTCCTATCCCTTGTTACTTGGTACAAGAGACTGACCCCCACCTCTCTACAACCTCCTTTCAGGTAGTTGTAGAGAGTGATAAGGTCTCCCCTCAGCCTCCTTTTCTGCAGGCTGAACAACCCCAGTTCCCTTAGCCGCTCCTCGTAAGACTTGTTCTCCAGACCCTTCACCAGCTTCGTTGCCCATCTTTGGACATGCTCCAGCACTTGTAATGTTGAAAGAGCATAAAAGGAGAATAATTTCCGCATTGTAGTTGTTTCAAGAAACGTCAAGAAATTACTTTCCACATCTTACAAAAGGCTGTTTTATGTACATGCACCTGAAGTCACGCACTTCTGGGTGACCAATTCCCATGGTTCCCTTCAGCGTTCAATGTTTTTTTTCATCACACACAAACAAACTGTTATTTTTGATATAAGTATGTGTATATTTATTTAATGGACAGAAGTTCAAAATGGGTTGTTTTTTACTGGGAAAAGTGTTTGTTTACATGCATCTAAGACATTAAATAAAAAACTACCTACAAATCAGTCATCATATGGGGTTTGCTAACTTAAATGGAGTTGCATTTGCACAATTGCTAATGAAATTCTACACTCTGATGCATCATCTGGCTACCACTGAGCAAGCTTGTGCAGAGATAGGGCAGAGTGCAGTATTGTGAAGAAATACTAACATTGCTAGCATGGCACTGTGCTTAGGCTAATTAGCTCTGTCCTGCAGAGCTGGCTCATTCAGTAGTAGCTCAGGTATCTCTGTGTCCTGTAGTATTGTACAGTGCAGACATGCCCTAAGAAACTAATCAATGAGGAGTACAAAAGAATACATTTTGCTATTGCTATTTTTACTATCAAATATTTCCCAGATTCCCTTTGGTAGACCCGTTGTTAGTCACCTCATAGCTTACATGTGGATTTTAAAAAAAAAAGTTTGCAAAAAAATAGCTATATGTTTCAGTTCAGAGCTGGCATCCCCTGGAGGAGCTTGGAATGAGAGAACCAGTGAGTGCAGGTGAAGGTCAGAAACGCTGGAGAGGAGTTGGATGATGTGATAATAGACAGGAGCAGATAACAGTAAAAGTTTCATTGCAAAGAGAACAAGCATGCTAGATTAGGAGGAAGATAAATAGGCCTTTGAAACTTCAAATCTTCTCCTTTCCAATTTAACATATGAAAGTGAACTATATCTGAATGCTTATGGGGATCTAAAACTGAAAAATAGCCAAGGTTCTTTTCTGACTTTTTTCCAATGTTCCAGTAGCTCAGTTTTCACTTTGAAACACAAGTGGCAAGCAAAATTCTCATAATGTGATCGGTGCATTTTAGAAAGGCATGTCCTCCAGAGATGATTATTACAGCAGCAAGTATTCCTTTCTTGTATCATCACTGCAGTGATCAGGACTCTGGTATGAACTCAGAATGTTGTACCAAACTGCTCCTAAGTGATTTTAATGATTTGGAATTGCAAATAAGTTGTAGTTTAGCTGTACTAAGTCAAATGTAATACTGAAACTGCATCCTTGAATATATATTTCTGTACTAATTTTAAGTAGACTAAACTATTTTATTTTTACCTGGTGTTGTGTCTGTAGTCTGCATTATATTGTGATCGTGGTTAAAAATCTGAGAGACCTGGGATCTTCATGGTCTCAGGCTTAGTACGGGCCTTTTTCATACAGGCCAAACTGATAAAGAAGAATTGTAACATCTGAAGGCTTAGCATAAGTTTATTGTCTCTAATTCTTTTTATCTGTTTTCACTGAGTGTGACATGGAGTATGGACCAAATAGGTTAGACATTTCAAACAAAAACAGAAATTTGAGGAGTTGTACCTCTTTTATAGATCCAAGAGTTCTTGGCAATTCAGGTAATGAATGCATAGGAGAATGAAGGATATCCTTTTTATCTGGACAAAGCTTGCATCTTCAGACATCAGGAATCCTGCCCTTCAGTTAACTGTAATTGCTGTAATTCAGTGCAAACATTAAATTAATCACTTTAGGACAGTGGGAAGATCACCATTCGAAAGATGGTTCATCCCCTCACTTTTAGGTTCAGTTTCCAGCTCCAGCTTTTTCTAGCTGTCACTTCTGTTTAGACTACATCAGGCTAAATTGAAACTAATCATAGGCTTGCAATGGGGCAAATCTGCTTGATCAGAAATTACTTTTCACTCCCTCTTCTCACAGGACTAGGTCGTAACAGTGTGCTCATTCAGCCAGACTTTTCCTCTGGTCAACAGGGTGACTACCAGTCCTGGCCTTAGTGTTTTTCTCTGTCTCAAGGGAAAGGCATAATGTGGCAGCCAGGCGAGTCAAATATGGCTATATGAGAAACTGGAACTGTCATGTTAGACAGTCAGCGGTATTTGCATTTCTATAAAACTTAAGGAAGCTGTGGCCATGCAGAGATCCTCCTGGCGGGGAGCATTTTCAGAGGGCCTGTGGTTTGTTCAGACTCATGGAAAGGAGTTGGCTTCTTCAAGCTCTAGGTGAGCAACCCTTGGGATGTGGAGAATGCTTATTTAGATTGCGAATGGACCTCCAGAGAAAGGCTGTGATCTTTGTGAAGGCCATCTCTCTACAAGTAAGAATGGTAGCAAGCTGCCTGACCAACAGTCGTAGTTATCAAGAGAATAAATTCCCAGCCTTCTCTAGGAGTGCCCATGCATACTTCCGAGTCGTAGTTTGCCAGTGAGTTGGAAGCTATGGTATTGGTTTCTATGAGCTCTCATGCCTGGTTCAATCTTTAACATGCATTTTTCCTCTGCTTATTTCTGTTGTCCTCTGCTTCCTGTTCCCCACACTGCCTTAAGCCCAGATTTGTGAAGACACGGTGACAATATGCAGCTAATGGTTCTTTGTCAAGTCCTTGAAAACAATGTGTACACATCTTGTTCTCTTTACAAGATGTTTCATTTTAATTTGGTACAGTATGGAAAACAGTGGGTGATATAAAGAACCCATACTGACTGACATAAACTTCTTAAAGGAAAATCTGATATGGATTTAATGTACATGTTGGTGAAAAACAGCATTTCATTTTCTCAAATTCACAACTAGTGGCATGGAACTCTCAAGGATACTTAAAACAATGAGATAGTTTTGTAAAAGAAATTGCATGAGTTAAATCACCGAATACCTTTAAAACTAAAAAGTGTTCAGTATTGCTCCTCCTCTGAACCTGTGAATAACATTTTTACTTCATTTTTAAACACTCATACTGTAAGATTATTTCAGCAGCTTCATGTTCAGTTTTTATGTAGCAGCAAGATGATTTGCCCAGACAAGCTTTGCATTTTCGTGTTAAGTAAGAATAGTAATAAGATAATAGTTTTGCTACTGCAATTAGAGGTGAAAATTATTTCTTTTCAATTTGCAAATATTTTCAGTAGATACTGGGCATAAACTTACAGACAGCTATATAATCACTTCAAGAATCGACACTAATTTTCAAAGGTCGAAGTACTAGCATAAAGAAGGAAAATGAGATGTAATGTACTTAGTTTCTGTAATACCTACTTTCATAAGCTGCTATCAACAGCTCTGGTATTGTAATGAGGAGAATTGTCAAAATAGGCAAAAAGATTCTGTACCTTTTATTGTAATCTGAACTTTATCTTCATAAATATTTTTACATGCACATTTGTTAAATGCAATAGTCACTCCAGCTGAAATGATTTTCCCCTTTACCTTCTCCCATATCTCTAAGCACCTAAGGAAAAATGTGGTTTCATTTGTTTCTGTCTTAGCACAATAGTTACACAATATTTTTCATGCCAGAAACTCACAAAGCTTTTAGTAATTGATGAAAAAAACAACCCCAGGAACACAATACAAAGGAGAGGAAAAATTAGCAAAAAACATGGGATAAAAACCTGTTAATAGTTTCTGCTATGAAGTGATGCCTTCTGTGCCTTTAGACTTGCACTATTTCCCTTGCCAAATGACTGTTCTGTTTTCATGTGCTGGCTTTTGCCTCTTTAGATAGAAAATACTGCTGTGGTAGTATTAATAGTGCAGTGAAATGGTTTGATCGCAGGAAGGGACAAGAAGTTTTCTTGTAATTGGATAAGAGTATCTTCCCCTGACTGAAAGTTTAGCTTGTGGCCATTTATAACCTTTCTATTTTCAGCTGAAACCTGAATCCTTGTTCTTTACGTGGAGAATGTTGTTTTCTGTAAATATTCCCCTATAATTGAGAGGAGGCATTGACGGTTGAGTGTGTAATTATGGATCAATATTAGGGCGCTCAATTTCTCAGGGATACATTCACTTCTATCAAATTCTTTACTGAAAAGGCCAAGTATGTTCAGTAGCTCTATAGATCCCTTGTCATGACTTAGCTGACTAACAGTGATCCGTAGACCACGCTTTGTGGACCACTACCCGAAACCATAAAACTATATGAAATGCAAACATTAGTAGGAATTTCTATTATAGCTGTATTAGGTTGTTCAGTACTGCAGTATCATGCTGATTCTTGATCCTAGTTTAAGAGAATTTTCTTATCTATAAAATAGTAGTAGAAATGGTAACCACTGTACATGGAACAAATATTTCACTCTACAGCATGACTGTTACACTGAGAAAAAAAGTAAAGAGCTATTTCACGTTTTTGTGGGCACCAGTGGATGTTTGTTTCCACAATTTTCACTGCAGGGAAATGGTTATTTCCTACTAGGTATGAACTTGTATCTGATTATAACAAAATATTTTTAAATTTATATTCCAAGTGTGCTTAATTATAATATAACCAAGGTTCAGTATATGTCTTGAAATCACAGCCTCTTTGTCTCCTCACTTTAGTGCAGCTAAGAAGGGGCAATTAAGCTTAGTAAATAAATGTGTATTTCACAAGAAACTGCAGCAGCCTGAAGTGCCCTCTGTTCACGATCTCATAACTGAAATATGTTTTTATTCAGTGAGGTTGTATTAGGTGCACAGTATGAGTCTATATCATACTGAAGACTCCTTGTAGAGATAGCTGTTTTGTAAATATTCTTCAGTTTAAAGACAGGGAGAAAAGTATAAAGTCAGAATCAAATCCTGTTAAATGGCTGCATGTTGTTACTTAAGGCATGAAGACTGTAGTTAGTTACAGATTTTGATGGATGCAGTGCATAATTTGTATTTTGCCTTTGGCACAACATGAATTAAGAAAGCTTATTGCAGAACCTAAGTATTGTACACATGAAATTGGCTGGTCCTTTATTTTGGTAGCAATTATGTCATTACATTTCCTATGCAAAATTCTACAGTTTCCCCCAAATTAATTTTAACTTGAATTGAAACAGCTTCTCAGGTACAGATTTGCTTTAACCATCACTTTCATTCTCTTCTTGTGTATGTGGTGGGCTGCGGGTTTTTTTAATGACACTTGGCTACCTCTGTCACTAGGCATTTAACCTTTTTTTGAGAATAGATTTGTAGAAGGCCTTTCGTGAGCTAGCAGAGCTTGCTTTCAAAACTCAGTGAGTTCCCAGTTGTACAAGCCCTCTGCAAGATTAATTCAAGTCAATAGGGGATTTAAAAGTGAAAGGGGAGAAAAATCAGGTCAGCAAGAAATATGAATAGAATGATTAAATCAGTGGGAAATGCTGTGGTAAAAGACAGAGGATTCCAATTCCAGTTATTATAGATTGGGAGGCTGAGATGCTTAATAGCAAGGAAGGAGAGTATTGCTTGAGAATTGGATTGAATTGGCAGAGTATATCCAATCAGTCTCCTTCTAATAGAATGGTTGAATATGTAATATAACGTGATAAAAGTGTTTGGTCTCTCTGCTTTTTAATAGGACTACAGTGAACGTAGCTCCAGAGGAATAGATCATTTGTGTTTCTTCTCACCAAAGGGATGAAGTAGCTAAGCATGCATTTGATACTGTGTGGTTTTGTGGTTTCTTTTTTAAAATAATGCTGACAAAATCTGGGTGGACCTAGTTCATCACGTCCTGGTCGGGAAGCTCAAGATTAAGTCCTGATGAGAGGGTCAGTGCCAGAGTCCATATCCCCTGTTATACATTGGTGTCAATATCTTCCAGATGATGGTTTGCTGTCCTTTAAGTCCTAGCTTTTACAATAGTAAAAACATTCCCAGTTGCAGTGAAAGTGGATACAGACAGGAAGGAGTGCAATTTAGGTATTAACTTCTCTTAAACTCTATTTATAGGAGAAGTGTCCAGTCCTGCTAAAGTGTGATGTTATGTGGGGTTTGGATGATGTAAGGTAGATGTTCCCTCTGGTTTTGTCATCTTCAGATGAGATAAATATTTTAGGCCCGTGATTGACTTGTTACAGACATGCACAAAATTACAAACACAATGGAACCCCAAACTTCATTGGGGAATCTCGTCACTGCTTCTATATAAATATTCAACAGTAGGAGATGAGACAGACTTTCTCACTATGGCATTATAGATGCACCCAGCACGATGGCATTTTAATTTTGTTCTCAGATGGCACAGTACTGTCACCTCCCAGAAACTAAAGATTAAAGTCTATGCCAGCCTGTACATTCCCCACGCTACACGGAGGAAAAGCTATCTGAAGTAACTGAGGGCACAGAAGCAACAGAGAATGCCTGGATTAAAGTTTGATGACAAAGGTACATATACTCTGAAGATCTGACTTGTTTCACTGTCATCTGACGCTTCAGAGTGCTTTTCAGCAGAGTGTGAATCGATGACACGCTGTTTACTCCTCCTCATGCTAACCCCCTGTGTGGGCATGGTTTGTGTATGTATATGGAAGCAGCCTCAGCTACCAGCACTGCATGGGGAGTGAGTGTAGAGCAGCCAGAGATCCAGAAATTTGTAGCCCAGCTGATTGTATGCCAACTTCCTTATGTAGAGAGACCCTACCCTAATCAAATTAAATCCACTAGAATTACATGTGTCCATGGAGAGGTTTCATGCAGTTAAATAAACCAGAGTAAAACATGTTAACTTTCCTGTTTGCCCCTCTGTAGGTAAGCCTTAAATATCGTCACCATTTTTTCTAACAGCCTTCACAAATCCTTCATGAGTTCAGTTTCCTAATGTCAGAACAGGACCTGGATCTGAAACCCACATCAAAGTTAACTTGTGGGATTTTTCTTTGCTTTTCTTTTCATAGTTGGGGATGCTAAGCTTCAATAATGTGCTTAGCACTCTAAGAGGCAGTAGAAATGACACTTGTTGGCCCAAGGAGTGTGCAATCTAACAACAGAGAGACAGTGCAAACTGTGCTGCGAGACCTGGGGAAGGTACTTCTTAGAGAAGTGTTTCTTTTTTTAAATAATGGTTGGATACCTGACAACATTTACATTAACAGTGATTAGAATTCGTGGCTTCAAAAAAGATGAGAGTTTAGAGAAGGGATTTGGCTTCTGCAGATTTTGTTCTGCCACATGCAGAGGGATCGGATCACTCAGCCATTGATGCTATAGTCATATATGCTCCTTCCTTACATTTTTTTAATGTGGTATTTGAGCTTGCCTGTTGATCCGTGCTCGTTACATTTTACACACTAACAGGCCACTCACAAATGCAGTAGCACTTACATCCTGCCAAATGTGTAATTAGTACAGTACTCTAGGCACTTCATTGCATACTAAGGAAGTTTCGCTGGCCTTACATTGATGTCAAATATTGCTGTGCCAAAAAATCATCTCCAAGAAAATAAGCTTCTTTAGTCTATGGTTTTTAGTAAGTCCTTCAAAGTAAAATTGATATATTTGGGCTCTTACTTCCTCTTTCTTAGTTGTATGGATATGTGTAGGATTAAAACTTATTTCTCTATTAGTGATCTTCTATCTCCTAGTTAAAGAAGTATTTTTACTTTTTGAAAGGACAATTCTATTAGTAGCAAAAGGTGTCAAGTCAAAAGTGAAAAACCTTCAAGCACAGTAGCAGTGCAAATTGATAAGCTGTTTGGGGCTGGTTTTAGGACAGAATTCACGTGAGAAAATAATTTGGCATGTGCTTAACTTTTATTGGGAATGGATTTAAGGGAATGGTATCTTAAATCTTGGTCATGCAGTAAAAGTGAAAAAAATTAACACAAGGCCCAAGTGAAGCCAATGAAATTCCCACATTAGGAACTGGAATAGGCCTAAAGAGAAAGCTAGAGGGTCTTTGGGGTAAAGCTGATAATTATGACATACTTCCCTTTGCTCTAATTCATTTGCCATGTTTGAGCTTTTGTGTAAGGTACAGATTCTCTGCTTGCCTGTGTTTTAGTCTTGATTCTAGAAGCTGCTGAAAGCTTACTATTTGCCATTGCACACATGCGAGAAATCAGTTCTCAGTACACAGTAGCTGGTTTTATTTTGATTCCTCTAAAAAAAATGGATCTCCCATTTAGAGTAGTGATGAAGACTTTTAATAAACCTGATGGGACACATCCAGTCCAGGCTCTAACAAAGGAATACATTGTTGTTGTTTAAGGGGCAAATTAGTAGATCTATAGCTTTATTCAGATGGCAGCAGTTACTGTAGTCATGATTTGTCATAATTAGTTTGAGAATATTAATTGTCAATTTCTCCTTAGTCTATTTACTCTAAAATAGGCACTAACCACTGATAATGACCAATTTCTTGTGGACTGGTTTGTATTACCATTCTTTCCTATGTTACTGCCATTGCCTTAGGCCTTACCTGCACTGGGTGGCTTCAAGCGGTAACACTCTCGCTCTTTTGCAAGAGCTATAACTCATCTGCTCTGGGTTCAGAGAGTCCTCACAGAGACTGGTTTTACCTGCAGATGTTATGCAGTGTTGTAAATTAGTGTTTTGTTGTCTCCTCTATAGTGGTTGAGTGGGAGTTCATTTACAGTGTAGTGTGGGATGCCTCTCTGGGATTGTGAAATCCTTAGCAACAATTCAGTTGGTCCTCTGCACCCCATCAAACTTTGTTTCACAAACCTGGTGTTTGTTTTAAACTTGTGTATCAGCTTCTCTTTAAAAGAATGAAATAGTGCCTGTACAGTTACCTTTTTTCCTAGCACTTCAAACTACACTTTCTTGTGATTTCTGACTTGTTTTTCAGCAGAAATGGCAATTCCCGGGAGGCCATGTTTCTAGCTACTTAGCTCTAGAAGCAGACGATTGAAATTAATTAGATGAGTGTGTTCTGATGATGTGACGTGCAGGCTTTGCCCAGCACCATTGGCAGCACACCCGTTGCCACAGCTCCACACCTGCCTGGTCTGAAACAGGGTGGACTGCAGGTCAGAGCACCCTTTTTGACCAGATCATGGCTCCAATGACAAGTCTCAGCTTGACACGTTTCATCTCGGTGTGCCTGTGAATATCTCAGCAGAGTTTTGCAGGCTTTGACTTGTCAATCGCTAAAGCTATCCCTCCGTTTTCAGGCAGCACGGACTACTCAGAAGATCTGAGCTGGCTGCCTTTGTTCCATGGTTTGCACGCTGCTGTACACGTTCGAGCCAGACACCGGCAGCCCATTCTCATGAGTGGGTGGCAAAGCTTTGTCAACAAAGGCCAAAGAGAAAATACTAATATAATGTGGGAACAGAGCTGGTGGCTCAGCTGTACTAAAATGAATTCAAGTTCCGTCCTTCATTTTGAAGCTGGCAGGGACTACGAGTGCTGATAAGGCAACATACTCAGCTGGTGCAAACGTGCCTCATTTCACTGTATCTCAGCTGCTCTCCAGTGTGAGGTACATCCAACTTCCCGTGACTGGATTGATGATTCAATATGAGAGTTTTGTGGGTTATGAGGAAAGGGGAAGTCCAAGGCTGTGAGAAAAAGAGGAGGAATCTTCATTTTTGGAGAGGGGCAGGGAGGACAGATTTTGAGATGTTGTAATGGAAAATAGAAGTAAAAAACATACTTTGCTGTGACAAAATATTACTCTTCACTGCTCTTCATTTGTGAGCTTTCATTTGAGAAGGAATTCAGAGATGGGATTTGCAAAGGGGCTTACATATAGATTGTGTTTTTATGAAATATATGCTGTTGTTGACAAAGTTTTTTTTTCACCTGATAAAGCTAAACAAATTTCAGGCTTCAATAAGCCAAATTCAGCATAAGAACAGGTCACTGCAGCTGCTAAAACTTGGCTATGTGTATCCATAGAGTCAAGAGCTAGTCTTGTAAAAAATGCATACTATATATTTTTCTTTTGAAAATTGACAGGATAATAAAGATATCAAGCATTTCTCTAAAGTAATTGTTGAAGTTTAAATCTCACAGTGGCAGTTAGGTATTCCATAATTGGCTAGAGAAACATGTATGTCTTCATGTATTGACACTTTAAAGTGTTGTGTTACAGTTTGACAATGGTTTTGGGATACTGGGTGAGGGGGTTTACACTTCAGCCTTCATGCAGCAAAGCAGAAGCCAGCAGGAGGTTAGAGAGCTTACAGTGTTGCAAGTGCAGGCAGATAGTCTACAGCTGAGACTTGTTTCTTGCAGTGAACATTTTATTTTCCTTAATTCAGCCATTGTAAAATGGCATAGCAGATAAAACATTTGACGTGCATAAATGATAAAGTTAGAGGCTGTGATGTGGGTCAGTCTGAAACATACGTACATAAAAGGCATGGTTGGTGGTAGCAGTAATCAGTTTTTCCTCTGTGATTCTGGTGATCCTTACAATCTTGCCGGGACATTTTGTGGGAAAGAAAAGAGCTCTGTTGATGTGGAACTACTAGAAGCGTGCCTCAGATCTTTCCAGATCACTTACAGCTGTAGTTGCTAACGGGTTGTTATCTTCTCCTCTCTGGTGTCTTTGATTTGCATTGTCTGCCTGTCCCGGCCAAAATCATCAATCTCACAATCTCAGTTTGCTTGCAAAGCTACTCAGGTTTTGGTTGTTACTCCACCCCAGAATGGCTGCAGTGAAGCAAAGCGGTCAGTGCAAGTAGTTATCTGATTGTGCTTTGTTTTAACCTGTTGACATTAAAAAGATTCAAATAATCCAGTAAAGCTTCCAGCAGACCACCACTCATAGTTCAAGAAATCACATTTAAATGATTCATAAGCTATTGTCACGTTGTATGGTTTTCAGCAACAAGTAGGTAGAACCGTTAGCATGGTTGCATATTCTGCTGGGCAGCTGGTCTCTGAAATTTTTGGAGACTGACTGTGCAGATGGACCCAGAGAAGACAGAGAAGCTTCTGTGCCCAGAGGAGCAGCCAAACTTTTGATGTCTGAAACCTCTCCGTCCCCACCATTACATTTCTGTAGTGATTTCCAGAATCCAGTATTGAACGCTCTGTATCTCCGCTACATGACTGCCTCCATTGACAATCCACTTGATACTGCAAAGTGTGTGTGTGTGTGTGCTTTGCACCTGAAAAACATATATTTATAAGAGAGAAAGTGATAAGATTTGCCTTTTTAAAAGCAGTTGCCATTATCAGGACAAATGATGGGTACTGATTTTACAGCATTAAGCTATCCTGCTGCATGGAGGGAAAGAAACATGGCATGAATCTGTGAAAAGCTGGAGAGTTTACAAAGGAATGATCGCACAGCTTCTAGCAACAGCAGCTGTGCTGTGACATACAGACTGATGTACCAGTTGTCTGATCAATAGGTTTTACTTCTAGGACTATTATTTCTTGGCAGCCAACCTAATGTAATTACGTATGTTTTCCTGCAACAAGCAAACACTTTATGTGGTTGAGGAAACATCTGCAGTACACTGAAGAGCTCATTTGCATAAATATGAAAGTATAGTCACGGAATTACAAAATTACGTATTTTGTAGAGTTACATGTTAATGGCAAGGATTATAAATACCGATAGGGATTAAAATACCTATAATGCCCTCTTATTTAAAGTGAATTAGTATTTAGCCGTTTTGAATATTGAAAGACAGTTTTTCATCTGACTATTTAAAAGTGTGACTGTTTAATCTAGAAATAACCTTGAATATGACTCTGAACTGGAGCTCTTTGCATCTTTCCTTGTTTTCTATTTTGAGCCACTCTTCAGAGCTGGAGAGGCATGGGGAAACCTTCAGAATGGATTGCCAAGCCAGATAAAATTGTCCTCATTTCTTTCAAACTTAGACTAGACTCCTTGTGTTTAATTCATAGATAAGTTCCTGAAGCAACCTAGTAAAACTTCTCATGTATGAACTGCATAACACAGAAACTAAATCCCACGTTGCAAGTAATCTGCAGGCTGTTAATACATGACCAGGCATATTTACTGAGTAGTTACGTGAACTGCTTCCAGAAAAGACCTCGTGACATCACAAGCATTTGCAGATGTGTGTCAAAAAGAACAAATTTGGTGGAGACAAACTTAAGAGGTTTGTTGCAGTCCCTCATCTGCTTCACTTAATGCCCATACAAGAGAGATGGTAATGCAAGCCAGAAAAGGAAGGCTAAAAACGTGGAGGATATGGAGACATCATCAGCCTATAGTGCCCTAAATTATATGCGGAATTACAGCATCACACTGGGATGGTTGAATTCCTGCCCCGTGCAGGGGCAGCTTTGCAGGGACACCTCATGAAGAGGTTGCAGCTTAAGTGGTCTTTAGCCCAATGTTTTAAAAGAAACTTGGCACCAATTCTGGGTTACCATAAGACAAGGAGGCTGTAAACTACACACACATCTGCAGTGGGGACAGAAGCCTTTCAGAACAGAGCACTGTAGGCTGCTGGGGCCGACAATCGTGAGATCAGCCCTCTCTGCTTGCGCATCCAGAGCCCTGTGTGTTCACAGTGTGGTCAGCACAGCGCAATGCTGACATAGTGAAACAGGTCCAACTGAAGCTTTTCATGCTGTCCCCATAGAAATGTGTTGATTTCTTGGGTGGTTTTATGCAGGTTTGATTGACGTGGTTAGTTTCAGCTGACAGATTCAGTTGTGCAATTTGTTCAGGTCTTCATGAAGTAAGAACAGAAGAATGCTTCAAGTTCCATGACAGCATGATCAGATGAGCTCTAACTCATCTACTCATGATATATTGCCACATTTTCCTCCAGTTGTTCATTCTGCCCATCTGCTGGATGCTACACTTCTTGCCGGCAGCAGAAAAATCAACCTCAGTGCCCAGAGGGTGATGTGCTTTTCTTCTGAGTTGGTTTTCGCTGCCAGTTTTAACTTGTATCTAGACTTGGCACTGAAGCAGCTTAGGAGCATGAACATGATCTGTTGAATGATGCCGCAGTTCTAAGAGCTCACTGATCTCAAAGAGTATCTGCCCCTGCCTCTTGGTTTCATTGTTTGGAAACAAATCTAACGTTAATGGCAAAGAAAATCACTAGTGTTTTTGCAAAAGCAGCATGGGTTCAGAGGCTGGAGAGCACAGTGAGAAGCAGAAGAAGAAGAAAAAGGAGGAAGAGAGAGGGTACCAGCCCTCCTGTGGGTGAGCTGTCAAACTAGCCTACTCAGTTTACTGATTCTGCAACATGACCCCACTGTCACCTCCAGCAAGAAGATGGTAACCCAAATCTGGAGGGAGGAATTGTCTAAAGCTCTCAGAGCCATCTTTAGCTTTTCTGACAGCAGATTGTTGCAGCTCTTGAATGATTAGTTTACATTGGTACTTTGGGCCTTGAGGAGATAAACTCTTACCAGTCATTCTTGTTACTTTGGGAAGAAGGTGTTGGACCTCAGAAGAGTGCACAGTCCGTTTTGAGCAAGGCAAAATGGATCACAGGAATTCTACTTCTGTGGGAAGAAAATAGTAGAGAGAAAACGGTATGCTTTTGGGGCTGAGGCCGTTGGTCTGTGTTGCCATGCTAGCTAGCACACAGGATATGTGCCTGAGGACGCTGTGGTCAAGAGCAGGCAGACACAGGTGAGTTCTGCCTGCCATCTGAAGTGCTGGGATACAAGCTGCTTTGTTTTGGAAGGTGTCTAGATGTGTTAGGGTGGACATGCAACACTGAGAAAACTGAGACTAACTTTTTTGAGTGGAGGCCTGTGAAGTGGCCGATGAGCCCATTCTATGCGGCGTGTTTGAGAAGCTTGTCAAGTGTTCTCCATAAAGTGTTATATATAGTCACCATAAAAGGCGATGTGAAGATGTGGTGATAAGACCTGACTGAAAGGAGACACTAGAAGGAGCTCATATCATCCTTCATGTGAACTGCCAATTGCCCTGAAAGGGCAGGGTACATGAGCATAGGTTTGGCAGTAAAGCACTCTTATAATGAAAGCTCCCACTTTCTGTTTCAGAACAGCTGAAGAGACTCTTCTGGCTTTGTGTCTGAACCTGAACAAGCGATGGTGATGGCTGACAAAAAAATGAATACTTTCTTGGGTCAATTTGTTTTCATTTGACAATTGTAAATGTTTGATCACACAACCTGCTTATGACACTGCAAATGTAAAGGGATTGCAATTGTGCTTAATCCCACTGAAGTAAATGAATTTTTAGCAGTGAGATTTCCTGGGAGTAGAGTCAGGCTTCTAGAGAAATCCGAAGTAAGACTAAAAGGCTAGCAATGACTGAAAAATAGTTGGATGAGGCCAGTCTTTCTGCTGAGGGAGACTGTGAGAGGCTGAACAGTACAGGAAGTGCTGGTAGGAAGACTAGTCAGCAGGGCAAGAAAGGAAATATTTTAATGCAATGCTTACTGACCATGAATCTTGAGCAGTGAAGATATTTCACAGTCATGCTAATTTTTCCAAATTTAGACTGGAAGTTAGAATTCGAGCTGAGTCGTGTAGTTAGCAGTTAGTCTTGTATTTATTATGAAAATGGTTTACTTGTATTTTAAAAGCCTTTTAAACACATACTTAGGGAAAATGCTTTCTTTGAAGGCAAAACTGGCTTAGGACATTCATAGAATACATGTCCTCTCTAATTTCCTTCTCTGGGCACAGAAACTACACAGTAGCAACAACATAACAAAGGTGAAGGAATGTGTGGGTTGGGGGGGGGATTAGGAACTTTTAAAATGGTCTTTTCTACTAAGAAAGGGTAAGGGTGCAGATCAACATCAGCTTAAGTCCATTGGTTCCGGGACATGCCCTCCCACCCGTGTATTCCTTACCGCTTCCTTTTTGCCAGCAGTGATGCACAGGAAGCTGATTCATCTAAAATTTCCTGTGGCAAAAAAAAAAAGAGCTTAAGGTGTGATGGAGATGCTCCCTTATTAGCATGCAAGTATGCGATGAGCAAGCTTGCTTCCTCAAAGCACTGTTGATACCTGTGAAACTGCAGTCTGATGAGACAATCAGTGGAGCTTCTGACTATTTCTTTGGATCCCAAATGACTCTTCCTCATCATGTGAATTACTGATCCAGTGGGAACTTGCTCTGCTGGTACAAATTTCTTAAAGAAAATGTTGACCAGTCAGCTCTCCACTGTCAGGCTTCAGGCTAGATGAGATGTCACCTCTCCCCACACTGCATGAAGCTGGTCCAAAGGCCTAAAACTTACAAAATCTTTCATGTATCAGTTTGGCAGGTGTAGTCCCATGTGCCAACATGCGATCCAGGGTAGACTCGTCCTGGTGGGTAGCGAGGGAGGGCACAGAGCTGATGCTAATTTATGGTGGAAGAAAGGCACGAACTGCTGCTGTTCGAATGGCCAAAGCCTCTGCCTCCACTGGCTGTGTCAGCAGAGCCTCCTGGTGGGGATGCAGCACATACCAGCAGCAGGAGTTGGTGAGATTTCAAACAGAGTAATGAACAAGACAACAAAACGGACATTTTAAGTAATTGTATGGATAAAGTCCCACTTTTCAAACACAAATACGTCTACAATTAGCATTTTACAGTCATATTTCAGAACCTAACTATAAATCAATGGGCCTGAAAGGGTACCAAAAATGTAAAGCACAAGCACTGCTGCTTGGGTTGCACAGGGGTTTTTCTGCTCAGCTGTAGCCAGGTACAAATGCAGCATGAGGCCATGGCTAGACAATCACTGCAAAAACAGATGTTGCAATCGAGGGTTACAGCCGCTCTGCTTTAAAAGTGCTGTCTGCATGGCTCAAACTGATTGAAGATGCCTGCTCTCGATTTACCTGTACTCACACTGTGCACAGAGCTGTGTTGAGGAGGGGAGAGTGTGTTGGAGGGTTTGTATTTGTGTCTTTAGCATTAGCAGGAGGCATGTACAAAGCTTCCTGATCCTTATATGCTTGCCTTGATGCTTAGGTGCCTTCCGGACTTGATAATAACTTCAGAGTGAAAAGGTTTCCTTGAACTTTGCTGTCTTTGTTGGACTGGGAGCAGTGCTTCTGTGAATGACCCACTTGCATCTCTCACTGCAATACTCAGTGTTGAGAAGGGTTAGTGGATGCTGAAAATTCCTGGTTTAGAATGGCAAGTTACTGAGATGAGTTGGAAACCTGCAGAAGGGTCCAGGTTTCGTTTCGGGCTGAAGCAGATAGACTGGAACCAGTAGGTATTTATAATAAGCTAAAGAGAACTACTCTAGGAAAGTAAGAAACCGATAAAAAGATGTGGAATTAAAGAAAAGAGGACAAGTGGTAAACATGAGAAGTGAGAGTTGAAATCGTATGTATGGAGGTATATGAAATAGCATTATTTAACCTAATGCCAATAAGTTAGTGTAGACAAATCAAATGTACATATAATGAGGAAAGATAAGTGAAGTAGTAGCAATTCTCTTGTTTTGCAAAAAGGGGAGCAGAAATCTGTATATGTATTCAAAGAACATTAATCTATTCAATGTGTCTCCTGGGTACTCTTACAGCTCTTACAAGCTGCAGGAAAGTGTGTCTGGTTTCAGAAGAGGATGCTTGTGCTTTTCAGATGATCTTGCTGAGACGAATAAACAAATAGGGCTGGGAGTATGGAAATGATAGGTTGGTAGGGTCTTTTTGGAATTTAAACAAGTGTATTACTCAGTATGGAAGGACTGTCTGAGAATTGATGGAACCCTGTGGGCTTACTATAAAGACTGGATATATATAAAGAATGATAACGCATGTGAGAACTGAAGCTGAAAAGGCATGCCAGTTAAAAGTGAGGCTGGAAATGCAACAGGATTGTGTCTTGTTCTCCAAGTTGTTTGAAATTCTCAAGCATAAGCTTCTTAACACTTGCTGGAAGAAGACATGCTAAAGATTACCAGCCTGAAGGTATTAGGGTATGCAAGGCATTAGGAATGGTAATTACCATGACCTCATACATAAATAATCATTTAATAACACAGCTGATTTCTGGAGCCTTAACAGTGTGCTGTCAGTGTAGAAAATACAAAAAGAAAATTTCTTGAAGCAGGAAAGGCCTTCAATCTAAGAACCTCTAAAGGAAGGAAGCTTTGAAAAACAAAAAAGTGAACATTATCAGGTTCCATAAAAAGGCAGTGAAGTTGAGCAAGAGATGCTGAATAAGTACCTGTAGGCAGATTTTCAGATTTTGCCAATGTGAAATGCTAATGGTAATCTCCCAAATGGAACAGGCCAGGGTTTTGATGACACTAGAAAATATCAGCTCCCACTAGACCAGTACATTTTTAGTACCTTTTTAGGTCCGCTGATTTCTAATTAGGTTCCGAAAAACGAACATAAAATGTTAATTTTAGACATATTTGTGTTTGAAAAGTGGGACTTTATCCATACAGTTACTTAAAATGTCTGTTTTGCTGAGTTGTTTATTACTCTGTTGTCTGAAATCTCACCAATTTTCTGGTTAGCATCAATTCTGGCAGTGTTTCCAGAGCCAAATATAAACTGCACAGAATCTCTGTGGTGTAAGATGTGTAATAACTGGCAATTTGCTGTGCAGTTCAACAATAATTATTCATAGCTTTAGCATTTGCAACTTGATAGCCTATTTTAACAGTATTGTTAAAAAGATTCTCAAATAAACAATTCTGTCACTAAGCAATCGTAATGAATTTACATAACATGATAAGTACATTTCATTTTTAATTTAAATGTAACTCCACTTGGAGTAGCTCTGATATCATTAATAGAAAGACAATGAAAAGTCATGAATGCTGTTAATCATGAGTGGGAGACTATTTTTAGTCTCTGTTCCCCACTATCACAGAAGACTTGCATTTTAAAATAAATGTTTTTGAGAATGGGTCCTAGATACTTGGTGCAGATTTCTACAGGCAGAGATATTTTTAAAGCAGCAGTGCGTATCCAGTTAAGACAAGAATTTAATGGAAAACTTTAACACTTGATTAAAAACATGTAGAGTTTGCTTTCTAATATCTACATTTTCTCAGTTACAAGGATACAGTTGACAGAAGAGTAAAACAATGGAGTATTGAGGAAAACAGAAGTTTACATGCCTGCACTAAAATTTTTCATCTTTTCTCACCAACATTTAAGAAATGTCGTTTCTGAGGGCAGCACTAAGCTAGAAATGAATTATCCAAAAGTGTGAATTTGGTTGTGGGGAAATTTGCTTTTGTCTTTTAAACAAAACACAAAGTGTGCACAAACACATTCTCCCACTACCCTGTGCGCAGTTGCAGTGAAATGAATTTAGTTAGTTAGATACAGAGTTATGTAATCTGGGCCAAATCTAGTAATTACAATTTCAGAATTTGTTTCCAGAACCTTTCACTCTCTTTTGACTCTTACTTATTACTGAGAGGCCACCAGGAGGGTCGGTGACTATTTTGTTGAGTTCATTTTGTTTCAGAGCTCAAACCATTGATGTCTGCTTAATATAGTACATGAATTCCCCTGAGTTTCTTTGCAGGATAGTAAGCTTTTCGAAGAGCTTACATCGTACTGTTGTTTTGTAGCAGGTTTGTTTTTTTTTCTGAGGGCACTATTTTGTATGTTGAAACCTAACTTCTTTATAGTTTCCATTGTTCGCTGAATTTTGCAATTAGCGTCCACATCAGCTGAAGCCTGTGAGAATTCTCTGTGAATTACAATGTCATGTTGAACTGCAGCAGTTATGAAGGTGCTGTGTCAGAAGATACGAGGCACTTTTCCCAAGTATACATCTGCAATTGCATTTATTTTAAAACTTGAAATTGAAGTTTTCTTAGAGTTTTTTTCTAATCTGTGTTTTTCAATCTCTTCTCTTTTTATTTGAGGATCAATAATATATATTGTGCCCAGAGGGTACATTTGTTTGTGTTACAGAACATCTCATAAGTTGTCATTTCCAAGCTGCTGGACTGCAAAGCCACGCTGAGTAGATTCTCTAGTTTTCTTTTTAAATGTCACTGACTTCATTTCAGGTTTGGTTTGTTTTTTTTTCTATTATCTTGATCTCTTTGTAAGTGTCTCTTCATTCATTTAATATTTCAGTATAGCTTATAATTTTCCACATAACAATTGAAGGGCTATACTCCTCCTACTCCTTCCAGACAGAGAAATCCTGCAATACGATTTGGGGTATTACAAGGTAGGCTGTTGAAATAAGTGACTGAAGGGGCTGGATGACTTTGCATATGATAGTGGCTTACAAGTGACTCCAAAGATGATTATATCTGATCTTTGCTTTGACTCCCACTGACTTAATGGACACTGGGTCAGAGTCTGCATAAAAGAGCAGGATGAAGTCTCTGCACCTGTTCAGGATGTGACAGGACCACCATCGCAATCGTCCAGTAGAAAGTGGGCAGTTAGTTAGTCCTCACAGTCCTCAGTACCCAAATGACAGCTGCAAGAAGGTGAGGAAAAATCAGCTCTGTCTGATCACATGCGAGCCTTCCACTCCAGGGTAACTGTGATACACCTAAAAGGAGGACAGAGGGTTCCCTAAAGGGAGCCATCAGCAATAAGTCTCTGGTATTTCTGCAGTCCAGTTTAGATGAGTCATAGAATCATCGAATCATAGAATCATAGAATGGTTTAGGTTGGAAGGGACCTTGAAGACCATCGAGTTCCAACCCCCCCTGCCATGGGCAGGGACACCTCCCACTAGACCAGGTTGCCCAAGGCCACGTCCAGCCTGGCCTTAACACCTCCAGGGACGGGGCTTCAACAACCTCTCTGGGCAACCTGTTCCAGTGCCTCACCACCCTTAAAGTGAAAAACTTCTTCCTAATGTTTAATCTAAAGCTGCCCTCTTCCAGCTTAAAGCCATTCCCCCTCGTCCTATCACTACATGCCCGTGTAAAAAGTCCTTCCCCAGCTCTCCTGTAGGTCCCCTTTGGGTACTGGAAGGCCGCAATAAGATCTCCCTGAGAGTCACACCAAATACTTCCAAAGCAGATACTGTGTTTGGATGTCCCACCTTTCTCTTCAGATGCACATCATGGCTGTGCAAGTGGTCTTTGTCCTTATGGCCTTCTCAGATTGAGGTTTCCATTTGATTTCCAGAGGCTGTTCTTCTGGGCTGGACACGACTTTTGTGAACCCATTAGCTTATTTTACCCTGATGCAGGGATTGTATACTTCTTTTCATCCCATTTATGTTCTTAGTTACACCAAAATCTTCATCCTGTGCTTCACTGGGGCAGCAATAGATCAGGGGCCAAGTGAAAGTAGCTGATAGCAGCAGAGAGAGTTCCAGCTCCGTTTAGAAAAGCACAGAAGGCCGCCTCCTTCTTCGGTAGTGCTTCCCCTACACTGGGTGTCAGCCACAATACAAGAACTCTTTAAAAGGTGTTTGAGGATGGTTACTACTAAATCAGTTACTGCCATCATTTAATCGATTTCTAAAGTCATGAATGAGACTAGTGATACCCATAATAGATCTTTCATTCATTTCAGAAGTACTAAATTTAACTTGCAGAGGTGAAAAATCTAAATCAGCCTTCATATACATAATTACAGAGAGATAATTGGGATTCTAACTAGGATCCTTTGTTTTATCTTGTATTAGTAATTGATTACAGGGAAAAATTAATAGCATTCTTGACTCCAATCCAAATTCTTCTCAATTAGATATGGCCATATGATTTGATACAACTGGGAGAGAAAGGGAAGAGGGCTAAGTGATAAATGTGGGAAACTCTGACAGCTGATCTGCTTCTGCCAGATGTCTGTTCTTTCAGATCTGTTTCAGAAGGTCCTGTCCCCTGCTGTTTGCATGGGCCTGCTCTAACCGTTGAGGGCAGAAACCTTCAATAAAGGGTGAAATGGGAATGAAAGGCTTGTGGCAGCGAGAAGTTCTTGCAATACTAATAAAAAGCTAAAATGATTCTTGTACTGAAAATAGTAAGAGAGTCAATACACTAACCCTGATTTTTATCCTTTCCATCCTGGATAATGGGTCCTGTTTGAGAAATATCTTAACCTTGAATCCTGCTTAATTTAAACTGCGAGCAGTATTAAACCTTTCCAAAATACCACTCAAGACAGCTGGATTTTGTTGCAGGGTTGTGGAAGAGAGAGTTTCCTCATCTGAAGATGTGTTCTTAGTAAAAACTGCTATTTGAGTGAAGTGAGTAGAGCTGAACAGATCCCACTTTAAAGGCAATTTCCTGTATACTACTTCCTTAGCCTGAGAGTACTCTTGTATTCTTTCCTTCCACCCTGAAATCATAATAACAGTTCGACACCTGGTATAGAACTCAGTTCTTAATTACCAGAGGCTGGAAAACCACTTTGATTTATAAACAGAGTTACTGCTGAAATAGTGATATACTCTTTTTCCTCCAGCATCTGAACTTGAATGCGTATGTTATTCAGCCGCAGCAGACTTTGACTCTGGAGTTAATTCTGGTGTTTGATTCAGTCAGGTCTTGAACTATACTGTAAACAAAGCTTAATCTTTAATTTTTAAATTGAGTTTGTGTTTAAAATGCTGAAAATCATAATTAAATTATTGCATTCAGGTTTCTCCAGTAAAGTGCTTTCTAATATCTAAACATCATATTTGCTATATTTATAATATTTATCTGTTTCTGAACTTGAAAGCCCAAATAGTTATATTCCTTGTAAGTTCAGTAATTATTTGAGATACTGTAGTGGCATTTTGCCTTTTTCTTAGCTTTAAATAGCAGTGATTGGTGAGAAAACATTGAAAATCAGAAGAGCAAAGACATTTTGTCACCAACCAGCAAAATTTCAATTTAAGGTGACGTTTGTGGCTTATAATGTACCTCTGCTATGACTTGTCATTGATGGAGACTGTTTTAATAGAAATAAGAAGAGAAACTAAGAGATAAGGTAATTTTACGCAGTGACATTTTTTTTAGAGAATATTTAGAAAAATATATTGAAGCAAATAGGATTAACTCTGTGCTCAAATAATTTCTGTGGGAATGAGGTAAAACTACTTCAGGATATTTAACATTTAAAAGAATTTTTAGTCTTATAACAATGTTAAAAATACAGCCAGTTTCATGTTCCTGTCTGGCAAGTTTTTGACCTCAGTGTTTTAATCAGATGCAAAAGCTTTTCTGTAACCTAGCATCTGAAACAGGCTTTTTTTTAAATGCGTGCTGCAGTGTAACAACTGGAGTATGTGAGGAGGGAGCAAGGTAAGCAAGAAATTTTTTTTGTGAAATTGTCATAGAATAACCCGAATAATTAGCTAGATAGAAAATTTACTCTTGATTTGAGCAGGTCTGACTTTGGACATATGTAAAGTAGACAGCTGCTTGGGGCAGAAAATCACAGCTTTAAGCTGGGGAAATGGATTTTGCTGTAGACCTGATTTGAATTGGCTCTGCAGTGGTAGAAGGACAGGTCCTCTGGGCACACTCCTCCCTGCTAGCTGTGGATACCAAAAATGAATGACTTTTTTGTTTCCAAAAATCAGGTAGTCCATGTGCTTCCATGACTAAGATCTGCATCTCTCTGCAATAGCCTCCTTTCCTGGAGGCAGGCTGGGGAGGGAAGAAGCCCTGGAGCAGGAATACTCACTCATTTTTTTTCTGCTCTTATAAGAATCCTAGAGAAAAAAATGCTTCACAAAGACTAGCTTGTTGATTGATTTTGAACCTACCCCCAGCACACTGACTTAGAGACCTTACAAACTGGGAAACAACCTGTTTCCAAAATAAACTGCATATGCTACCTCTTGTCTTGTCTCCCTCTTTTTATAGTCAGATCAAGAGTTCTAGTAAGGACCTGAAACAGTGCCCATTCTTTACAATTGTTCAGTCTTAAGGAGACCCTTCCTTGACACTATACAGAAAAGTTACCAAAGATAAGTACCATAAGATTTGAGAATACAAAGATCTTGGTATCTATGAGTGAGAAGCCTATCCACAATGACTTAGGGTAGGGATTTTAAGCCTCCATCTGTTTTGTTGCAGATTTCAGTTTTTATAGCTAAACTTGCACAGAGAACTTGTTCCAATAGATCATTCTCTCTGTTAGTGTCTCTAATCTTGTTCTGTTGTACAAGTCTTTGCAATTCAAAATTGCTTTTTTTTTGTAGGTGAGGAATGTAATAAGCTCACATCAAAGCTGTTGTTTCATCTGTCTATTTTGACTCTCGAAGATGAGTCAGAGGACACCCACACATATACTTAAATCAGATCCACTGTTGTGAATGCATTTGGACCATCCATTAGAGATAAAGACTCCATAAAGGAGGCTGACAAACTAGCCAGGCATCTGATTAGGCACAGAATAATTTCAATGGCTAATCAAACGAATGAATCCTTACTTGATTACCTTTCAGTTTTGTATCAGCTAATCATGAAACCAGAAAATACACTAATGGATGCTGGTTTCTTATAGCACCTGTTCACAGGTACAATTGCTGTAATTTGGGAAGAAGAAGGGAGGGGGCAGCACTAATTTCCTAATCAAGAGCTGAAACGAGTAGCAAGCTCTAATATTCTTAATGCAATAGGTCGTTTTTCTCCAGAAGAAAACTAGAAGTTTTCCAGGAATTGGCGATAAGTCAGCAGTGAGATGCTGAGATTACCCCTCTTCCCTGCATCTCACAGTGCACATTTTTTTACACATATATGGTGTTCCTCAGGAAACCTTTTGTATCACATGGTGAAAAGAGACCTTCTTGGGATATTCTTAAGAAAATGAGACAATATGAACTTTCTCCCACCCCTCCGGTTTCTTTCGATACTCACTGCTCAGCAGACATTAGCAGGGGCAAGAAAAGTCCCTGCAGATAAACAGAAAAAGTTTGTAGTGTGTGTGTTTACATGTGTCCGTGTTCTTTTGGTACTCCTGGTGTCTTGGGAGCTTTGGTCTCAGATATAAAGATCACAAGTTATAATATGGGGGAGATACTTCTGAATGCTCTCCACCAAGGCCTCTGACTTAAGATGCAATAACAGTCCTTAGGAACTATTGCAGTGCTTGCAGGAAGGGCCATTGTGCTATATGATAGTACAGAAAGCAGCAGTCCCTGCCCCAGAGTGCCTACTGTGTAAAAATGTGCGCGGGTTTTTTTAATATAAAAAGGTAACAAATGGGAAATATTGGAGAAAGAAAGGGAGATGAAGAACATTGGGTCCTGCTTTTAATGTAGCCTGGAACCGTCAGTTCTTTGTTGTATGCAGGTAAGAGTTTTGGTACTAAATTACCACCAAGATTTGATACCTACTTTCGTAATGAATCCTACGAAGCAAAACAATTCTTGAAGTTTTTATTTGCTACACTGCCTCTGGTCAAGTATCTCATGAGAAAGAGACTGAAATAAAAGCTGGGCCCTGATTCCTGAAAAGCAGGTCCCACCCTTACAGGAAGCTAGCCTTCTGCTGCTGTATAGCCTCACAATTTCACTAGTGTCAGGAGAGCTACACTGAATTTGGGCTGGTATGCATAAGGCTGAAACTGTTGCTAACAGAGTCCAGTACTTACAGGAATGGCGTTAAAACACCTGTCAATCAATACTGTCCAGTGCTTTGAAGAACTCTTAGTTTAATGCTCCTTACCTACACAGTAAGTGTCTCCAAAGACTAAGTAGAGAAAATAGAGAGACCAAGGGCAGCTGGATTAGCAGTATTAAGCCACAGTCAATCTACTGCATGCATTTTAATAGCTTTTGCAAAAGTGGAACACTAGATTCTGTGCTGTGTAAATCAATATAGATCCATTGAAATTGCCAGAACTGTGCTGATTTATACAGGCTGAGAGCTGTCCCCAAGACTTCCAGCAACAGCTGTTTTAAGTGGTTGGGTTTGATCTGTCTTTGAAATACTAAGCCACCAGATAGATTGCATTTAAATTATCAGTGCTGATCAATATATGAGATATATCATAAATCTTTCCTAAACACCACTCAGCTGAATTTCCCTTATTGACTTAAAATACCTTCATCCTGAATCTTCTTTAACTTTTCATACAAGCTCCCAAGTTGTAGGGAAATAAAGTCTTTGAAAAGGCAAACGTAGATAAACACATCATTAAAAGGTATGGTGTTACCATTTGTCATTTCATTGCTCATATATAATCTGCATCTAAAAATAATTAAAAAAAAAACAAAAACACAAATAAAAATGCACTCTCTGAAGTGCCTAAAGTTATTTGAGGGTAAAACCTGAGTTCCTATAATCACATCTAGTGTTGTGTTTAGGATTTTTTCCTACCTCTGGCCTTAAAAGAAGGGCCCATCCTGTAGAGATCTGAACACTTTTTCAGAGGTGCTAAGTAAACGTCTCACCCCTTTCAGAGACATTAAAGACTTCCTGGTACCTCAGAGCAGATGCTTGGTGTTTCTTGGAATCTCTACATTGTATGAGTGGAACAATAGTTGTATTCACCATCATAAGCAGGTTTTTTATTTGTGACATGAGTCAGAGGTTAAGAAAATGTGGTAGCTTTTTACTATAAAAACAGTAATGATGTTCTGGAGGAATTTCAGAGGTGTAGGAAGGAAAATGTTTCTTTCCATGTTGTCATAACTCATAGTCTTCCCTTCATATTCCTGGCTTACTTATACCTTCGGTGTGGTCTTTTGCCTCTTCTTTCCTGTGTACCTGAGGGCATTATCTTCTGTACTGTGCAGATCACTGCTTCTCAGCATCATGCATCCTGAAAGCCATAGTTTTTCACTGCTATTCTCCCTGTCCTTTTATCTCTGGATGTCTCGTCATGATGTGCTAGCACTAATCATTTAATTTTTTCCACAACTCCCTCATCCATCATCAATACCAGCAATATTTGCCCAGGAGTGATCGTTGAGGTCATTGCTGTCACTCTGTTTCAATTCATCTCCTCCATTTCTTTCATGAGGAACTGAAGAAATAATTTCTGACCTTGCTTTTCTAGAGATTCTTGAAAAAGCAGAGGAAGGAAAGGAGTAAGGCAATTGATAAATATTGGTTGACTTTATTTAGCTTTTCTCCCCTTCCTCTCCTTGTACATTAACAGAGAAAGACGAAGCAAGGGGAGAAGGGAATGATTGCTAGTTACAGGCTTAAAAGGATATGATGTCCATGAGCACCCTCAGTTGCATACTTGCTCCATGCAGAGAAAATAGTCCACTGGCATGCTGACTGAATAATTTGTTTTACACAGTACCTAGCAAATGGCGGTCATGGACCAGAACGCCCGGTGCTAGCTGCTCTGTTAACAAAAGAAAAAAAAAATTAGAAGATGGTCACCACTACCAGAACTTACATCCAAAGTATGAGACAGGAGACAGCAGATGGAGATGGACAGATGGTGAAGTGCAAAGAAAGTACTAAACACTTGATAAGCATGAAGGCAAACGGTATGAGCGTACCAGCTGCCTAGCATTTGTCCATTAGAGATGTCAAGCCAAGGAATAGTACAAGAATGGTTTTGAAGGATAATGGGATAGCTCTGTGGATGGTTGAGGAAAAACCATCTGAAGTGGGGATGGCAGCAGGGAATAGTTTATCTGGAAACCCTGCTAACAGACAGTGGAGGCAGGAGTTGTTATGAGCAGTTATGAAGGGCATGAAAATGAGAACAAGTAAGTTACATTTAATGCGACCAAGAAGTGGGATCTGTGAAGGGATGAAAAAGAGAGGGGTAGCAGGGTCACAGCAAGAGGCATGAAGACTTACTGTCTAGATAAAATTAGATAAGACTTACAGTTGCAAGACCAAAATTGAAATAATTGCTGAAAGGAGTAAGTCTGCATGATTTTTAGCATGTTATTAGGACGAAAAGGCAGTTTCACTCTTTTTGTATAGAAAGGATCGGCAAGGCTTTGACACATCTTAGGCTCCCCTTGTCAATGTTTGAGTGACAGGCAAAAAACATCACAAGGGTCAAGAAAAGGAGTAGCAGGGTCTAGTGGAGTAAGGAGGCTAACAGCAACGTTTCAGTCATCCTTGTTGTAACATAATAGCTAAACATTTGTAAGGAGGTGTCGGGGAGAAAGGCCAGGATACTATTATGGGCTGGAGAGGTAGATATCTGTGCTATGTGGATGGCAGTCCATATAAAGAGATCATTTGAATTGTGCTCACAGATATAACTACCCAGAGAGAAGGAAAAAGGGACCAAGGCTGGGTGTTTGGGAAACTCTTTGAAGAAGCTGGAGTTCCAAGAAGAACAACCCTTTAAAGGACACACAGAGTGAACAGAAGGCAGTGATGGATTTTGGCGGAGGGCAAGATTTCGTGAAATGTGGTAACTTACATTGCAGTTGGCTAAGAAGTCAGGAAACTCCCCTGGTGGTTAAACGACTCCATTGGAAGAACTTGGCCTTACACAGATGATGTGGCTTGTTTTTTGTTGTTGTTGTTTTATTCTCCGTGGTATTTTTCTTTTTTTTATGAGAGACTGGTAGCGGTTAGTCCATTTAACTGCAGCTGCTCACTCTTCTCAGAGGTGTTTCGAGAGCGGAATGGATTAAGGATTTAAACGCAGGTGATAGCAACATTGCTTGGAATGAGCAGAAATGTAATATTTATAACACAAGCATATTGGCCTTTGGGTGGATAAGTGGTTCATAAAATTCAGTGCAGCATAATGTGAAGTAATGTAGCCAATTACTAAAAGAATAAGCATGAAGATTGCAGTCTAAATAGGAACACAACATGGAATTCATATTAAGAAAAGAACCTAGAAGGGACTGTAGATAATAGAGTAAACCATTAGCACTATTTCCTGGTAACAATAACAAAAATGAAAAAGAGCAAACAAGTTTCTGAAATATAGCTCTGGCTGTGTGGCATATAAAGCTGCAGAAATTATTCTGGCATGCTACTAGTCTCATTAGAAAAGAGTGCTCAGTTTTAGCCACTTCATTACAGGAAGACATTGAAAAGGTGCAGCAGGAGGCAATCCAAGATGATTTAGTAACCAAGACGATTTATGAAGAAAGTTTGGACATATTTCTCCTCTGTAGCTAAGCAAAGGGAGATTAAGGGAGAATTCTTACGCAAGTATGTAAGATCCTGAACAAATGGGAATGGATCAATGCTGAAATATGGTTGTTATGGTCATATGCAAACTTAAAACAGGAGATCTTGGATTAATGTTAGGGAAGAAAATACAAGCAGATTTTCACACAGGAGGAGACAGAGCTTTATGCAAATGATGGAAATGGAAATAGCTTTATATCAGCTCACCTGAGAAGTATTTGAGGAACTGACTATAAACGTGTAGAAGAGATTATTAAAATTCTTCATCTTATTTTTTAAAGGAATAAATCATGAACCAAGTATTAGTTCTTAAATTTTTTACGTACTGGTGAAGAAACCCCAACACAATAGACAGATACAAACAGATCTCTGTCAGCTGAACACTTAAGATTGCAATTTCCTGTAGGCAGGGTTTTCCCCTCAGCCACTTAAAAATACCATTGACCTGTCTCCCAAAGGAGACAATAACATATAAAATCTACAACAAAATATTAGGTTCTAAATTCATTACAGCTAAAAGTGTTGCCAGCATAAGCACCTGGATTTCCTTGTACGGATTGCTGTTTTAAGAATAAATCAGGTTGGAGCTTTTTTTTTTGAGATCTAACAGGGAAAATTGTCCAGAATACTGAACCTGAAGACCAGAATAAATTTAAGTATACTGATCTTCTAATCACCTAGATGTCATTTCTTCAGTTTAGTCCCTCAGATAATACTGCCCTGGGAGGCTTGCACAAATAGCTTCAGCTGACTAGAAGTATTAGATGGTGTTTGTTCCTAGACGTGCACTTTGCTCAGATTACCTTCTCTATTGATTTACAGTGAGCCTGAGCATCCTTCCGCAACAGGGCGGGAATCTGTATGCATGGACACCTTTTCCATAGAGAAGAATGATGCAGCTCCATCCGTACCACTGTCCTACCTCTTCCGCTCGTCCAGCTCTGAGCTTTTTTTCTAAGTGAATTTGGTGGTGGACATAGAAAGCTGGTCTGAAAAGATGTAGGAGAGTGGTAGAGATAATGATGTGTACCACCTCAGAGTTTCTGATGGAACCAGTGCAGTCAGACTTCACTATATTCCTTCAGCAAATGGGATGGTTGGCTCTCTTTTCTTCTGGTCAAAAGTACCGCTAGATAAATACAGCAACATACTAGTGACATACAGATCCTGCCGTGAGTGATGACAGAAAAGCCAGTAGTATGAATAACTGTTAGGAGAAATGATAGAAGTACATTTTGAGAAAAATGTGTAACAGAGAGAGAATATTTTTTAAAGGACGGTGTTTGCAGGAGAACTTTAAGATATTCTAGATCTTGGTTTAATGAGCTGGTATCAAAGGTCTACATACTGGTGGTTTGCATCCATTAAAGTAAACTCAGGGTGAATATAAGAAAGTCAAAAGTATTACTCTGTAGTGAATTCACGTGAGAGGAGCCCACAATATTCTGTTAAGTCTTGCTGATGTGATATATTCAATTCACTATAATGGGACAGATAAGCATCGTCTCCAGGAATTATTGCAACAGACTTCCTTAAATGTTTTCAAGCTTTTCCTCTCAAGTTGGTGAAAGTTTTGTTTGAATTACTGACTGCATTATTTAGCCTGTGGGTTTCGATGCAGCTAAAGAAACAGATCTTAGCACTTGTGTTAGAATTATGGTGATATGTGCAGTTACTATTCAGCCCCTGGACATTAAAACATTGGTCTGTGCTGTATGCACTCAGCATTTTGCACAGATAGTTGTGGTGACAGTGAATTTGCATGGGAATGCTTGCATATAAGTCTTCACAGCAGTCTCATAGACTTGGAAACTGTTGCCATTTATTTGGTTGGTAATGGGGCAGACAGTTTTTCCTGAAAACAGGAGCGTGTTGTTAAAGACTAAAAGTGATATTAAGATAGCCTATTAAAAAAAGCAAAGCGGTAATCTCTATTAATGGAATAAAAATGTTGGGTAGGTATTTGCAGATTTGTGTCTATTTTTTTTGTCTGGTTGTCTGGATTTGGCCAGACAAACCTGTCTGCAGAACAGGAACAGATCAACTACCGGGAGGGACTTCTCCAATCACATCCTCAAAGATGTGACTTTAAATGAAACTACAGGTGTTGAAATATTTTTGTAGCATATATTCTAGTACATGGAACCACCATAAATATTTGATTTTTTAAAAACCATAAGCCCCCTTTACTACTGTTGGTGGCTGTGGAGACTAAAGTCTTTTACAGATGCCTACTTGCAAGTGAAATACAGTATTCCAGCATTTGGCTTCTATTCAGCCCTGAAGGGCTGCCTTACCATCTTCTCTTCTTTGTTGACAGTGCCAAGAATTGGACCATTTACACTGATGCTTTTGTTTGCTTGAAGTGGTTGTATTTCCCAGCCAAGTGCTGTCAAAAAGCAGACAAGTTAGGCTCCTGCTATTTAGTGAAGCTCCCTTACCTCCTTGGCAGGCTCCGAAGAGCAAGTCACACATCCTCTGTGTGTGTGAGCCTGAAGATCTACCAGTGATTCAGGTGCTGCCTGTTGTGCCTGAGGCTTATGCGGACTAGGCTACTGCTGTTTGCTTTCCCCTTGGGATTGGGATCTTGACAGAGACTTTCAGTTCTCAGCACTGATACAAATTCTTTGTGATGCTGGGCAAGTGGAGTGAACTTTTCAGTGTGATTATCAATCAAATGAATTTAGTGACAACTACTTACATCATATGCTTTCTCTTAAGAACATTTTTTGTTCACAGATTTATAAAAAAAAATCTTTAATGTTTTGGGAGTTTTAGTTACAAAATAACTGTGATATGCTGTGTACTCTTAACATTATGACATTTTTATATTCTCCATGTCCTTTAGCAGCTTTATGCAGGATATGGGCTGCTCAATGAAATGTGAAATATACACTAAAACTATTTTTTCTCATGCAGTAAGATAATAAGATGTTACATTACTCACAGGTCCAATTTTAAATTTAAATATAACTTCATTTAATTTTACTTTGCAATCAGGTAAATTAATGAGAGAGAATCAAAACAATATGCTGTAATTACATTTGGAAATTATTCCTTCTGTCCTTCAAGAGTGTTCTTTCTGTGTAAGATATTGAAATTTGGTGTCTAAATATAAAGAGCAGTAACATCTGGTACTAATTGCTGGTTTAAATCATATAGACAGATCTTCAGACATTTCATGCTTTTGAAAGGAGGCTTTTAGTAGGATGTTCCGAGTCAAAGGTTATAAAAAATTTCATGCTACTAAAAATAGCTAATACTCCACTTGTGTTCTAGATCTAAACGATCTTTTACATAAAAGATTTTGCTTACTAAAGTACAGTTCTTTTAACTTACTTTTTTTGGAAAGAAGAACCAGTTTGTGTGCCTTTTACATCTTCTGTTCATTGTTGCACATGAACATAGTGCAGGAGAATGTTAGAACAGTTTATTTCTAGACTTAAAAGTTGTTACTTCATCCTCAAGATCTCTGATTTTCAGCACAGACCCTGTGCTTCCAAAACTATTTATTTGAAGTCTTCCATTTACTTGCACTTTGCCAATTATTTTCCCAGTAAAAGAAGTCAGACAAATAGATGAACAGCAATACTAAAGTAACTTTGCTGGCTAGCAAATGAGCCATGGTCCAAAAATTATTCCTGCAAACTCTTTGATGTATTCGTAAAAACAACAGATATATTTGAGAAAAATAATCAGTAGTCCCATTGCTTCTCACTTTTCTGAATTTTCTTACTGAAATGCCTTCATATGTTTTGGAACAAACCATGTGAAAAGAACTGAGTGAGAGTGCTTCACCCCTTCTGTAGACAGTTGCCTATGTGGAAAGCACATGTAAAGTGTTATTGGGTCACAACAGAGTACACGTCTAGTGCAGGGACTTGTGCAGGCTGGCCATTCTCAACCAGCCAGCACTCCTTAAAGATCATAGGCAAGATGAAAGGAAATATTGACTGACACCCATTTTGTGTAGATGGTTGTCAGGGCCCTGAGTGCAGGCACAGGCCTTAGTGGCCTGTCTCTGCTGGGATCTCACCCCTGGCCCTGCCCCTGGACCCAGAGGCTCCATTTAAGCTCAGTCCTTGCCTGAGCTATGGTTCAAGTGTGTCTGTTTGCAGTCCTGCCTTCTGGATGGACCTTGGGCCCACACTGTAGGCAGCTTGTCTCATGGATGGATGCCGCAGATGTTTATTATAGCTTGTCTCCAGCCTTGTCTTTGGCTCTTTGGACTTTGGACCCATGTTGTAGCCTTGTCTCCAGCCCTGTCTCTGGCCCTGTCTCCTTTCATCCCTGACTGAGCTCCCTGGATGGACCCTGGACCTGGTTTATCACTTGCCTTGTCTAGGGTTGTTGATGGACCCCATTACCAGCTTCTGGCTCTGATACCATGGTCAGATCCTGTAGAACTGTGTCTCTGTAGGACATTTGTAGCAAGGGTGTCACTGATAACTGAACCGCTTATGACTATGAGAACAGCAATCTTCAACAGCAGGAAGGGTTCAGCCACCACTGTGCCTTGTTAACCATCACTGACAGTGGATGCTAATGAAAGAATACAGCAACTAGGTGACAGTAAAGGGACGCTACATTCTGCAGGTTTGTGATCAGTGATAACTTCCTCCGTCAGCAGACACTAATGTTGTCCATCTATCCTCTTCCACTCCAGGAATCTATCATCTAATCCATTTTTTAATATGGAGGTCCACAGCTGGCTTTAATTGTGGGAGGTAGCATCTTTGGTTGTTTCAGTCTGACACCTGCTGCTTTCATCTGATGTTCCATAGATGTTACACTGGAAGACACATGCGACAACCATTCCCTTCTCAGCTCAAACTGCTCCGTTTGTCTCCTCACTCTTCTGGAGCAGAACCTAGTGAGTCTGACTCTTTTCTTTCACACTGGGTTTATGCTACCTAACCATACTGCAAAGGGGCTCCAGATTTGTGTTTTAATCCAGAAAAGAATTTAAGCATATGTAAAACTCTAAAAATGTTAGGAACTCCCCCAAACTTGAGAATTCTCAAAATTGAATTAATCCCATGTGTATAACTAATTTCCCTCCTTTTAGTATGGGAAGGCTTGGCTGAAAAAGTGCGTTTATGTTTCGCTGTGAAAAGATTGAGTTTCGTGATCGTTCTGACCTTTCCAAGGCATGACTTAGCTTGCTTCTAATCTGTTCAGCCACCTGTATGAAAGAGTGACAAATTCAACCTCATAGAGCCCAAACAACCTACAAATGATTCATTGTCCCAGTCAGTAACATTTATTAGTATTCTTGAAAGAATCTCCTCCCTCCCCATCCCACTGACCCCAGGCCACCTTCATGCAAGCCTGCACTTCATTAATTGTCAGAAATTCTGAGAAACAAATGTAAGCAAAACCAGTTATGACCTGATCTCTTGCTGGTCTCTTCCATGCTTTTTCCACTTAGGCACAGGGATGAGTTTGAAAACTAGAGGGAATCATGAAATGCAGGAGTAATGCCTCATGCACCCAAAAAGTCATAAACTGATCAGAGGCAGAAAATACTTCAGCCCTGGTAAGGAGGTATATGCTCTGATCCAGATGTTACATGCACTTTGGCTCATTGGCCTTAGACACTGTGAGATTTTCCACTCTCTGTTATGGAAAACTCTTCCAAGCCTGTCTGGCAGTAGCTCAGATCAAGTATAATTTTTCTTTTCATAGCCAAAATGTACCATCTGACATCTACACATTGGACATTCAAGAGAGAAGCTTGTACGAAACAGCATGAAAATACAGACATGAGGTATCAGTTGTGATAAAAAATAATAGCTCAGCATCGCACACAGTGGAAGAGAATACCTTCAGCTTTCCAACAGCAAATCGCTCTCTTAGAAACTAGCCAACCATCACTAATTAGTTCCTGTGCTGTACTGATAGCTACATGATCACTCTGAATCATGCAAGAGCAGCAGACATTAAATCATCTATACCTACACTCAAACATCTGCAGGCAAACGAACTGCTGTCCAACAGCTTTTAGAGAAGCACCAGTAAGGAGCAGTCAGATCAATTGCAGTGGACCCTCTTTCATGCTTTCTCTTTTAGTTTAGAAGTAGAGACAAGTCTTAGCTACTTCTTGGATCTTTTCCTGTGTTTTATCACAGTTAAGTAGAAGCAGGGTAAAGGAGGATATAAATTTGAGATGAAAACTTAAGCTCTGAACTCAGGAGGAGCTGAAGACATCAAAAGCTTTTTTAGCCCTCACCCCAGAACACTGAAACACCGAGGGCACCAACATTTTGGAGGTTGGAGTTTATAAAGAGATCTACTTGTCGCCAATCCATGAAAAAGCTGCCCAGTTTTCCCAAATCTTGGATGACTGGATCTAAGGCAGGGTTGTCGTTTTATTTGGTTAGGTTTGATGAAACTTTCCTGAGACAGGCTATCATGAATGAGGCTTGTAGTTTTTAAATGGCACAGCAAGTTTGTTCCCTTACAAAGGCCTAGGCATATGTGACAGTTCTTGTTAGACAACTGCAAGTGTGCTGAATTTGAAATATATAAATATATATTTATAAATATATAACAGTTCTTAAATAAATCCTCTGCATAAGGTTTGCCTGGAATGCTGTTCGGGAAACATCTCATCTTTTCCTAACGTCTGGAAAAGGGGCTTGCAGATGGTTATAGATTTGTAATTACATCTGCAGATCTACCAGTTGTAGTGGCATTAGTGCTGATTATTAAGAAATCTCTGTTGGAATCTGTAGTTGTGCTGAAGATAAACTACAGATACACAAGGAAAGAGCTTACAAGGGAATAAGAAGAGTTTGCATGTCTTATGTAGTCACTGTTACCACCAGTTGGTTTCTATAAAAAATTTCCAAAGGCTGTTACTTCCCAGGCCAAGTACATGAGGAGGACTGCAATTCTAGTAAGGATCCATTTCATCTTCAGGCTTCAGAGTAAAACCTGACTCATCAGAGGAGTTAGAAAAAAACCCCCACCTTTCTTTTGCTTCCACTCATCGTTTAATGAGACACTAAAAGTTATATGATAGTTTTACCTCTCTCTTTAAAATGTAGAGTTATTCCAGTCAGAAGCAGGACTGAAAGACACAAGGATAAATGCTCTGTTCCAGTAGCGTGGGTCATTTCTCTGCTGTGGTCATCTAAATTCAGAGAGATGTGATGGCTCCTTTTTAGGAGATATGAAATCATTATGCTTTCTGCCTTGCTAAATTTCATGGGGAAGCTGATAAAGGATATATTTACCTTCTCCTATTATTCCTAGTGACACAAAAATTACTTTGAAAAGGAAAAGAAGAAAAAAATAAATTACAGGTAGCAATTAATAAAGAAAAAATATCACATCACTTCAGTTCTTAACTGCACAGCCACCTGTTCCTATGTTTGTTTTGAATACATTTTAGTTTGAAATCTCATTGTTTAGACAGTAGTACTCCCCTGATTATTATTAGTTATCTAACAATCATTCACACCTTGTTTTATTTTTTAATGCTTGTTGTGTTATGCTCTGCTGATACTATATTGTTTCAATTGCATTTTTCTCTACTTCTGCACAGGGAATATAGATTATTGTATTGCTTCATTGGATCCTAGAAAGGTCTGTCTTTTATGATTGCTGAAAATCAGTATACAGAGTAGAAAATGGCACTGCATATTTCAAAACAGTAATTTCAGTCACTGAGGCTATGGTAATGAATGTTGGTGGTTTGAATGCTTCAATAAAGATAACATCACTGCTGCAGGATACACAAATCATCACATATTCCCACGTAGTGGCAGGAAGGAAGCAGCCACTGCTTTTCTCTCTTTTTTTTTTTTCCTTTGTTTTATTTTGTTTGAGGATAGTAAGGAGAATCCTGATCTTAAGGGCCGTATTGGTTTAGATCACTAAAACCTTGACACAAGCAAAATGAAGTGCTTAAACCCATTAAATCCACCAAAATCTAAGCTTGTGCATAACTTAAGTGCATTAATGTTTTCTTGGGTTGGTGGTTTTGTGAATAAATGATTTTAGAAGCCAACTGGAGATGCTTAAATTTACACTTAGTTGTCCATTTTCTTCTTGCTGCCTTGAGCTTTCTGTGCTATTATTTCCATTCTTCCTATGACTTGCCCTAAGGTTCTTGGTATCCAAGCCTCTGTGAAGACCTAGACACCATTCAGGGAGGTGTTTCTGCACAATTTTAAGTTCATTCTTTCAACAGTTTTTTAAGCCCCAACGTAACTTTTAGCAAATGCTTGCACCTCATTGAACTCAATGCATCTTCGAGCACACAGTTAAATTAAGCAGTAGTGGTTAATGTCTCCTTGAACTGGGGATTTAGGTTGTGGGTGCATGGCTAGTAACTTTTGTCATTTACCATTTCTGGTGCTTGGTGGCACACCGATTCTTCTGCTGCTATTTACCACCACCCATCAAATGAGTATTTGTGTGCATTCTCTTGATCTAGTTTAAGTCCAAGGCGCCTGACTTTGTTAAGCAGTTTAAAAGCTGGTTAATTCACTTGCTTTGATTGAAATTAAGGCAGTAAAGCTTTGTGTTTAAATGTACCTATTTGTTATGAGAAATTGGCATATGTTGCCCAAATTAGAAGCTGATGAGTAGTTTTCTCACGTTTTGTTAAACCGTATTTCGACATCAGAAAGAATGCTCGTCACTTGGACATGTCACGCATGTTCAAGCAAGAAGCTCAGAAGGTGATTACCTCAGACAGGGGGTGATCGTGAGCAGTGTTGGTGCAGGCTGGGATCGGTACAGCCTACACAGCTACATCTGGAAGATGGCCTAAGATCGTAACTTCAGAGTGTTCTGCCTTGCAAAGAGTAATAAAATGCTTTAATATTGACTAATCAAGACAGTCGGTGGTTTTGGAGCTGGCAGTGGATCTGTATTTTGTATTTCCAAGAGGCTGGATGCCAGATTTCTGTCTGGTTGATTTCTGGAGGGATGTGCTAGGTGCGGGTCTGAGATGTGGCCTTTGCAAGCTTCCTTAGAAACTGAAGATGTATTTGGATCTAGGGATTTCAATATAATTAAGATTTGAGCACCACGTGAGCTTCTTGCTGTGAGGGGGTTTATTCAGCTCCTTTGAGCAGGTCAAGATTTAAATACAGCTTTTTATGTTATTTCATATGTTTGACCTTCCACAACTCGTGTTCCAAAGAAATGTCTTTCAAAATACATCTCTCAAGTAAAGTAACATTTGTATCAAATTCATCTGAAGCGTCTGTTGCCCTGGAGGCTGGCTGAAATGTGGGTCAAGTCTGACATCAAGTGGTCGGACGCACTCCATTCCCAATGGGACTATTAACATACTGCTGCTCCTGGTGTCATAAGAACCTCCCCCTCAGCTTTTTCTCTCCATGTTTTTTCTTCTCTTAACATGATTTCTCAGTGCTCTTCCTGCTTCGGTTTCCACCAAGGTCATGGAGTATCATTGCTGACGGATACATGAAGAATCGTATTAGTCTTACATTAACTATTGCAGCTGCTGAATCTGTCAGCAGAATGATGGGATCGTGTACATAAAGTCTTCTTGACATGGTGGTGCAGATAAGACCTTTACACACTGCTTTGTTTTCCCAATATACTCTAACAAGATCTTCATCTTTTTAAAAACACTTCTAGCTCTTGAGACACTAAGTCCACCATCTGTGCAGGTTTTGAGGCTTATCAATAACTTCAAGAGCACTTAACACTCACACATTGCTTCCTGTTGTTAAAACACATTGCAAGCACTAATTCCCTTAATTCTCATTGTTCCACTCTGAAGAAACTTAATAAAATTATTTATTCCACCATATAGGAGAGGAAGTGGGGAGAGAGATGAGAAAGAATTTAAGTCTTTGACCTGAGACTTTAAGTGTTCCTAGGAGCCTCTCTCAGGTTCAGTCCTCTGGCATACTCAGATGCTACCTTCATGTTTTCGTGGTGTTTGTACCCATATTGACTAAGGAGGAGCTCAGGAATACAAAGTTCGTGTTTGGTTCCCGGTGCTTCCTTCCTCCAGGGTGAGGTGTTATACTTCATTTTTCATCCCTCTTCTCAGTGATCAGCAGACTTAGTTTGGCCTGCTCAAACAACAGCAAATGACAGGTCATAAATTGTATCATATAAACTTTTTATCTGCACAATTGATTGATTTTTCACTGGAACATTAGTGTGTTTCTATACCCTCTGCATAAAACAAACAGCACAAAGTTCAGCATTTCTGTGTATCTTATAACTGAGTCAGCAGTGCAAATATGAACTTTCAATTTCTCACATAAATGCCACGGCTTGATAAGATAAGCAATCCTGTTTGTGCCTCTGGGCCTCTCAACTACCTATTCACAGGTGGGCAGCATTGTTTAAATTTATCTCAGCAGTGAAGTCCTTCACTTTAGTGTCTTTCCTTCTGGTGCAAATTTGGCTTTTTAGTCTGGAGCAGTAATTTCACAGGGACCTTAAGCTGGCAGAAACCAGTACTGCTGCCAAAAAAATACAGCCCTTCCCCTGGTTCACATGGCTGTTTTTGCAGCTCCACAGTGAACTGGATTGGGGAATTGTCATAGGAAAAAAAAACTCAAAAAACACACACAAAAAAAAAACCCACCAAAATTTCTGCACATCTAATTCAGAGATCCATTGTAATTTAATTCAGTGCTTAATGGTGGTTTTATCCTCTGTGGGCAGAGCTCCCTGTTTGAACTGTGTTTCTTATGATAAAAAATAGTTTTTGTGTGAGGTAAATGATCACTGTTCATGTTCCCAGTATGTTATCTCTCTGGGCAGCACAGATCATTGAGGAGAATGGGTATGGGGTGTCTGGTTTAAATGTTCTAGAGCCCGCTTACCTGGAAATAGTTCATAAATAAAGTGAGCTACATGATTGAGCCATGTGTTTAAAAAAACAGTGCTGCAACTTTCTTGTTTAACATGGTCTATTTTAATGGTTTTGGATATGTTTCAGTTGCCATCAATCTAATTCTGAGTACATTATCCTTAGTCTTCTATAGTTTCACTGCCTAGATAAAATTGCGGTGAATCTACTAAATGTTAAATGCATGCTTGTGCATATATGGCTCCTAGTAAAAAAATAATTACTACAATAATTCTTACAATTTAGAATTGTTTCTGTTTAAATAGTCGGTGTGTGATTTTTACTGAAATCATGTTATCACTGAAGTCCCAAATCACGCTATGACTAGTCCCAGCACTGGTCTTGGCAGCCACAGTGCAAGATCCATACAACACTAAGAAGATGGCAGCCTTTGCCCCAAGGAGCTGGCTTGTTTAAGGACATGGGAAGGATACGGGATTCAAGCAAATGACCATAGAAGACAGACTTCAAAATATCTCCCAAAACATATTTTCAAATCACTTTCCAAGTTGTAAGCCATAAGGGGCATGAAATGTCATGGCTGCAAATTCAGTTCTGGGTAAAAATATGTTCAGAGTAAACTTTCTTACATCTCTATTGTCGCCATTTATTTCTAATAGAATATTTTTACTGAGTCATGCAGTAGTCATTTTAACCAGATACAGAATTTCTCTATTGAGTAAAGCTTAGCCACTGCAGAAAATGTACTGAATGGTACCGTGGAGCATTTTAAAAGGACATTTTTGCAAGGCTCCTATTGATGCTAGAGCGATGAGGGCACTGAGGTTCACCATAGAAAACAAACTCAATGGCCAAATGGCAGAGCTATGGCAAGCTCCATCTTATGAGCTTTGAAAGGAATTTTGGCCAGAGTTCACAACTGTAGAGTTTATTGCAGCTCATACAAAATCTGCAGTAATTTTAGACAAATCTGGGCATTTTTATACTGAACAGACTATTCAGCATAAGTGTGTGCATTTTTAGCAAAACAAATCATTCTCTTGTTTAAAAACAAAAACAAAACACTACATATGTTGCAGAACTATACTTGCCATTCTTTATTTTAAAGTCATACACAAATGGTTTGTTCTGCTCTGATTAGCTTATTAGTTAATGTTGGATCTGAAAGGCAGTTTTGGGGCATTGTCTGTCAACTTAGTGGAAATTAGGACAGTGAGTGCCTTCAATAGTCTTTGTTCATTAAACCATATCTCTGCAGATGTTCAGTGTTTTAATATTTCTTTAGCTGTTCTGAAGCATTCTCATTTTTTCAGTTAATGAGAAATGTGTGACTGTTCAGAGTCATTTATTAAAGATGCAAAAGAGGTAGGCTTGTTACTCAAAGATTGACACTTTTTCTTGGAATATTTTATACCCATAAGTGCCAATACACATTTACAAGCTCTCTAAGAGTAAGATGAGTGAGTTTAAATGATCTATAGAAATTTTTGCTCTCAGGAGAGCCCCGTGAGCATGTTCTTGCAAACCAAGAAATCATTAGTCCCACGGGGAATTCAGCTGTAGCCAGCTGTGCTTTTTGTGTGAAGAAGGGTTCACATGTGAGTTCCCACTGCCAGCTTTTAGCTTAAATTACTATAGGTGTTTACCAAAGTTAGTATACCCTGTATCTGCAGACAGCTAATGGAAGGACAGGTTATGTTTCTTGATTTAAACCTCTGATATCTTTGAGTCAGAATTCCTAACTGACTGGCAAACCAGATGCTGTAGTAAATGAAAAGCTTTCTCTTAGTGATGAAGCCAACAGACAGTTCTGGCTGACACTGTGCTCTCATCACTAGCAGAAATGCTGTATTTATTTAGAAATTAAAGCAAAGACAGTTGTACGTACTTGAAATGCTGTTTGGAGTAATGGGCCCGGCTGGGGATGACAAATGAGAGCTCTAATTGATTAGCTAGGGAAATGTACTTTATCTGCTTCTCTTTGGTGAGCTTTCTGTTGAATCGATCAACAAGGTGCTAGTGCTGCTCCTTAAGACTAATTTCTTCTTCAAATCATGCACATCATTAGTCAACAGGATGGATGGAAAGGTGGTGAGGTAGTTGTTTGTGCTTCTAAATAGATATTAGTTATGCATGTAACTGTATTTTGTTACGATTCTTGATCTCCTCCTAACTCCGGTTTGTGTTTTTCACTTTAGCAACTTCCAATTTGGTTAGAAATTTGCATATGCATAGGTACTGCTGTTCTTTCTGGATGACCTAATGTGCAAATGTGTATGAAATTCAGAAGCCCATTTTCACCAGCCTTACTCATTTTGACCCAGTCTTATCTTGAAAGTACAGATAATAACCAACAAGAAAGAGAAAAAAAAAATACGTTTGAAATATGTAGAATTAGCTGTTTATAAAAGGGAAGGTCATGTTTTATCTTGCTGCATACTATCATGTATTGTCTGGACTTACATATAACAATGTATTGCAGTGAAAATTAAGATAACACTACAGTGTGTAAAAATATTAGTTGGTAGTAATATAACTGGCTACTGGTAAAATATGCTCTTTATGGAAACATAAAATAGATATAGGTTGATAGTACAAAGAAAGGGGCAGTTGCAGTAGTTCAGTATATTAAAAATGATAGCATATCAGATATGGCAATTACACTAGCCATCAATCTTCAATAGTTTGTGAAGAATACCGCCAAAATGCAGTGAAGCTTTATAAGATTTGTGATCACAGAGTGTAAAATATAACAGATGCTACAATATTTAGATGCCTGCTGGCATTTACTTTTACCCTACACAGCTCATTTCAGTTATATGAAAATTTTATGTGCTCTGTAACCTCACTGAAATAGAAACATATTTATAAAGAAACCACAATGGAACAGAGCATTTTCAATATATCCACTGCTTGATCTGTTTAATAAGATAAAAAAGAGACAAAATGGCCAGTTAGATTAAATAACTATTAGTTTATTATTAAATTACTATTAATACAGAATCTTTGATACATGTGATGCCTTCTAATCAGAACTCCCTGCCAGATACATATCACTCAGAACTGGTTGGAGAGTCCATGCAGCTGTTGTTTAATGCACGTTGAACTCTTATGGGGGTGATCACTGGAAGTCAAAACTAATGAAATGAGACAGGAAAAGAAAGTTCTTGTAGTTTGCTATTCCTTTCAGCTGGGAAGCATGACGGACAGCTTTCTTTGTGAAATGTGAATTTTACGTAATAGCTGCCAAGGTTGCTGCAATCTCTTGTGAGTCTGAAGATTACTGGAGGACTGTGAAATCGGGGCCTAGATATACTTGCTATTTAATACTGTCTTGTGGAAGGACGCCCATAAGCACCTCTCCATATCAAGCCGTGTAAGTCACCACGCTTCTGCTCTTGTAGATGACTGTGTTTCATTGCGTCACATCTCTATGTTATTTACCTTTTCCTAGCTTCCCCTGGGGCTACTGTATTACAAACATTTAATAGCTGAGTATGTCTCGTGTAATTTTGGTAATCACTGAACTTGTTGTAATAAAAAACAAATGAATTAAGGTCAAAGACATCCTTTCTAACTTGAGAAGTGCTCCTAAGGCTTGACCTTGTAGATGTCTGACACAGTATTTGATCAGGAGAAAGAATTCACTCAACCCAGACATCTAAGAGGACACCAAGACTTGTAAAAACATTTGAACTGGCAGTTTGTCCATATGGCATTTGGCTTGGTTCCTTTTCAGTTTTAGGTTTCATGAACTGGTTTCCCATGTGGTAACCTGGCAAGTCTACAAGTGTTGGGACTGTACGAAACCAAAAGGCTCTGGCTGTTTTTCAGGGAGGGATTATAACACAACCTTGTTCAAAAAACCACAGTAACTTGTATAATTATAAGTTACTCCTTTTTATCAATAGTATTTTGATATTGTCAGGAGGAGTCTGGCTCTCACTGAGGTTACTGTCCGAAACTTTTCTTCATCAAAAAATTTGACCTTTCACCGGCACCGCTCACAGCATGTAGGCTATTTGTATTTTGTCTTTTGCAGCAGCTTACTGTTCATGGTTCCCGTTTATGAATCAGATCCCCTGACACACATGGAACCAAATTATTTTTTCTTCCTCTACTAGCCCATAAATTGTAATACAGCAGAAAGCATGTCACTTTGAGTGAGTCACCTGGAAACAAGATATACTTGGGCTTTGGAGGATATTTCTCATGCGAGCTCGAGTTCCTTGAGCTCCTTCAAAGAGCCACCTCAGACACTCTTCCCTCCTTTACAAGTCTAAGGTACTTTACTTCACTGCAACTTGACAATACACATGGTAACCAAGCTACACTGTTGCTATTCATCCAAGTTGCGTGTTCTATAAATCAAAACAGTATCTTGAAGTGATGTTGCAGAGGTGGTTAAAAGCAATTTTGTGGTCAAACTTACTATCTGTCTCACCTGCTTTATGCATAGAAACAGCACAAGCATTTGGCCACAGCTAAATCTGCTAAATCTAAGGTCTGGCTTTTCTGCTGCAAAGCAGAAAGCCATTTACTAGTCTCAAAAAGCATGTTAGGAAGTTAGCAAGCACTATAATTCCATTTCGCGCTTCTGCAAAATCAAAAAGATTGTGTCCAGATCAAGGTCATAAGGCATACCAATTTCCCTTTGAGGTGTCTTAAGTTGGTTCGATGCATGACAGACAATATTGGACAGTGTATTCATTATAATAAGTTTGAAATGTAGTCTAAGCTAATTTGAAAATACAGGTGTTCAACACTTGCTTCTGCTTAAAATATATTTTTACCATAGAGTTAGCATTGAAATTGGTGAAGTCTTTGATGTAAGTGAACAAGGAGTGTAGATAAGCAAACCGATTCAGAGTACTTTCATCTGTAGTATTTCTTGTTGAATTAAAAGTATTCTCAAAATGCAGACAGTTATATGAACTATAGCAGCTACATGAAATACATGACAATGTATTTTTTTTAATAGCCAGAGAATCAAAGTCAATATCTGAACTCATGCCATCTCACCTGGCATATGAAAAATACAATTATGCACAGAGATATAATGTATGTCAGGGCTGTCAAATGTCAATCACACACCTCTGGTGACTGCAGTATGTTTGACAACTGCACCTGGTTGGAGCGAGAGCAGTTCTGCCTGCAGTTTCTAGAGGCCACTGTGGCTTCGGGATGATGGGATGTCATCTCTGCCCTTCCTATGGTTGCTGTCCCTGGTGCTCCATCCAAGCGGTGATTTGCCCAGGTGGCACTGGCAGCAGCAGCAGATGGCATGGCAGGTGGTGGTCAGAGGAGTTGGAAAAGCATTCTGATATGCTTCCTAGGTGCCCCAGTTCCTTCACCAGAGCCTTGTCCAGCAAAGGTGAAGGAGAGCTTGATCCCTGCCCTCCAAATCCTCCCAGCTCCAGGGGGATTCTCCATCCCAGGAAGTAAGTGATTTCCCGATCATCTTGACTCACTTACCTCCTGCCTGATCAAACTACAGCCACATGCAACTCACTCAACCCATCAGCTTCCTACTACAACTAGCTATGACTAGTTGTATGTACTAGTAGCTACTAGTAGTTGTTGTATGGAGAACTCAGGTATGACTATGAGCCTCGCTGCTACCTATTTTAGGATCCCTCAGGCTGTTGAGTGAGATAACTGTCTCTGTAGTCCTTGGGCTTTTTCCATTTCCCCAGTCCAGCCCCAAAGCCTCAGGATCTCTCCCAGCTTAGCCATTTCCCTAACCTCTACAAACCTCTTGCTAGGTAGCTGTGCTCCAGGAAGGGTACCACTGTAGAGGAGCTAATGCGGTATGTAGCACTCTAATTCTGGATTTGCTGGTCCGGTCCCCTGAGCATCTTTCCATTGACTTCAGTGGGTTTTGTATGAGGCCTTTATTCAGATAATATGCTGGAGTAAATCTGCTACTCAGAGATCACATCCCAAGAGGCACAGTTTGCCCTGCTTCACATTCCATGACGAATCTGTTCTGAATCCTTTTATTATTATTAATAATAGACAGCAAATTCTGATCTCAGGGTTCCTGAGGTAGAGTCAGTGGTATCTGTGTAATTTAAATCAAAGGTACTCTCACAGGTCTAAGCAAGTTCTAAAGATTTTATCAGTATAATTTCCCTGTGCAGCTGGGCAAGGTAGCGCACACTTAGAGATAAGAGCCAAGAACCTTAGAAGTGCAAGAGGTGTAACTAACCTTTGCTAATGAAGGATATCATGCAAATAGCATTTGATATTTGTGTGTATCTGATGCTACAACCGAACAAGGTATAGCTGCTTAGTGCTTAATGATGACTTTTGTGAAGGTACAGGCCTTTCTTATTGAAAGTGTGATTGTGACAGGTATTGCACAGATTCAAGGGAAAAAAGATTCTATCTGTTGAATAACAACAAACTTGCCCTCTTTTTAAATTAGCTCAATCTTTCCCACTAGGGAAAGTACTAAAATGATAACTGCTTCCTCTCCAAACACAGTAGCAGCACAGAGATTGTTGCTCTTCGTATAAGTTTCCTACGAGGCTGCGTACACCCCACAAATGCAAGGCAATGGAACAGGTCAATGGAAATTAGCAATTCTTTCCTAAAGTCAGTTTTACCCCAAAGTCCCTGAGAATAAGTATGACCCCTCTGTGTTTGCCATTGATCAAAAACAGCTCTCTGCTGCTTCTATTGCAGTAATTTGAAAACTTCAAAATCTGCACAAATTTCTTGTAGTTCTTTTTAAAGCATTTCAAAGAAGGCACAAGGACTAATGCAAGTCTGCCTTAGGAGGTTTTGCTACTAGGAGGCAAGGTAAGATGTGGGTAAGGCTGGCTGTGTTAGTGCCAAGGATTTTGATAGTATTGTTAATAGTATTCCTGTGAGTCCAAAGATCTGTGCAAAGATCTTTACTCTCATGATACTGATATGGGTGTGATAAGCATAGGTTAATGTGTACTTGAAGGTGTAAGGTACTTTACGTGTATTGCACATATAGTCAATGAGATGGCTTGAATTATCAGCAGGCTCTGAAACATTCCTCAAGACAGTATCTTTCAGCATGTATTGGTACGATGGTATCGTGCAAGGCCAAGGAGTCTGTATAAACAGAAAACCAGTTGCTGGCTAGATTTTCTTTGTTTGAGTATTTTGTAGGAGTAATTCAGAGTAAGTCAGGTTGGAAGGGGCCTCAGGAGATCTCCTGCTCAAAAAGGGGTCAGCTTTTGGGTCGCTCAGGGCTTGAGCCAACTATTGACCAAGACCCCCGGGTCCTTTTCTGCAGTGCTGATCCCCAGCCTGTATTGTTTCTGGGGATTATTTGCATTTTTCTTTGTTGAATTTTTTAAGGTTCCTGTTGGCACATTCCTCCAGCTTATCTAGGTCCTGAGCAGTGGCTCGACTGTGTATGCTTTGAATTTGTCTTGTAGTTTTTGTAAGCAACTTTTAATTTATCTATTTCATTTTTACTTTGCTGACTAATTCTCCAGATGAAATCAATTCCTTATTGTCAGAATTTTTCTTTTTACCCCATAGTTATTGGTTTCCTTTTAGAGCTTTTTGAAAGTTAGTGCATGTGAGCTGTAATTCTGGGTTACTGCTAATTACTACCCATGCTTTCCTGTCTTCTGGAGAGGAGTTAATTGCAGGAGTAGGGTAGTTACATTGGTGTTGTTTTTTACCCTTATGATTTCCCTCCTGTGATCTAATTAACATTTTGCAAACTCAGAGCATTTCTTCCAGTTTGTAGTTTGTGCTTGTGTAGGCATAAATATCCTGGGAGCAAAATACCTTATACTTGGCCAAGATAATTATGTGGCCTCCCTATTACAAGAGTAGTTGATTGTCTCATATCTCTGCAACATCTCAGTAGCATTTGAATAAAACAGGAAAATGCTATTATTTCCATTTTACAACTGGGTAAAGTAAAATCATATGAAGCTTGAGAGATCTGATACCCCGGACTAATGCCTAAGCCACTGGTATATATTCATTTTCACCTTAGCCTGTTTGATACTTTAGTAAGTCTGGTTCAAACTGTCAGCTGTAGGAAGCCTGCTGTAGGGTGAGAGATACAATCAATTGATTCAGGAGCTACAGCTGCTATTTAACAGTGTGCATCAGGAAAATCTGCAGGAACTAAGTTAGAGTAATGCAGGTATAGCTGCCTCAGTCTCCTCCACAGACCTTCAGAGGGCTGGGATTATGTACATAGAGTGCAGTTCATAAATGTAAATCTTAAAAAAAAAAAAAAACAAAAGAAAAAAAGAAACAGACAAGAGAAAAACCCATCCAGTGGCTATAACATCTTTTCTGAAAAATGTTAGATTTATTTGCTGTTGAAAATAGCTTCCTTCTTCTGAACTATAAGCTCTTTTGGAGAACAGCCATCTCTATATTAAAATTTGTTAGACTGCCTAGCACAACGTGTCCTAGTCTGTATGGGCTACTCCACTGTTAAGAATAAGGGATGATAGTATAAGTTTATGTCAAGAAAGTGAATAAATAGCCTGTAAAGGGTAAATTTCCTTTGCTCTGAAATATCTGCCAGAGCTGAACAGCTATGGAGGACTGAGTAATCTGCGAAAGATCCTTTTTGTATTCATCAGTGTAGGGACGACTGTGATAAGCAGAGGATCGCACTCCCCTTGCTGTCAATTGCAGCGTATCATTGCCTGCTGTCCTGTGCAACTGCGTCAAGTATCGTGATATGCAGTACCAGTATGAGCAGTGAAGGCTGGCTGATATTTTATTAGCTGTCAGTAGGAAATTGTTTTGTTTGTGCAATAAGAATATAAAATACAATGAAGACTCTTAAGTATTTGACAGTGATTTAAAACAGAATCCTAAAAAAGGGTGTCAATATTGTATGCAACAAACAGAACTAATAAACGTGGGAAATAAATTTATTATCTGCACTTGGCAGCCTCCAAACTGAAGGTTCTTGTTCAAACACTGAGTCAAAACCAGGAAGCATTATTTCTTTGACATGTTCCTATTCTGGCCTGAAATGCGGGCAGCAGCCAGAGCTGGTCTTCAGATGAAGTTCTGGAGAAGTATTGGATATGTGCAAAGAGCAGACCCAGGCAGACCCTCAAAACTGACCTGGTATGGCTGGGTAGCTTGGGCTACGGATGTGTTCCTTGCACATTTCTAAGTTTTCCTTCCTGCTGTCAAAAAGTAAGCTTCAATTTAGGCCCACCAAAATAAAGACAAGTGTATTAATGACAAAGGAGCTAATGAGAAATGCCAGAGTTCCTAATAAATGTCATTCAGAGATGTTTAGTTTGATTCCTTTTCTCATTTTTATTGGAAAATTCATATAATTAAAGAAGACTGGTTAAATTTGCTCAGCTTTTTGTGTATCATTGGTGGATCCGTTAATAGTGAACCACCTACTGAATCATTAACTGTGCGTGTGGAGTTATATAACCCTCAATCACCCCATACAACTGCCACCACAGCAGCGCTACAGGCAGGGCAGTTTGTCACCAATAAGTGATGAAAAGCAAGAAGATCCCATTCTGACTTTCTCATCCACGGGTATACACATAATATCACCAGGCTGAAGAATCCAATCAGGTTTAATTGCATTGAATGATTTTATTAACCCTTTCCAGTACCCTTAAAATGTTTGGACTATTTTCCTCACTATTTGAATTGCAAAATATATATACTTGAAATTTGAGGATGTTTAAGTACATATTCAGATGTCATATAAGGACCTAGATATGCCCTGTACATTTAAATGTAAGTCTTGAAAAATAACATAAAAATATTTCTTTTGGTTTTAACTTTAAAATCTATGTTCCTTTTCTAGCTATTTTCGAGGCATGTAGTGATGTTATGGTAATTGGAGGTTTTCATGAAAATAGTAGTCCAACCAAACCTCAGAGAAAGAAGAAATTGTAAAATTGTTCTAATTGTAAAAACGTATGTCGGCATCCAGACACTGAGTTGTGTCACGCAAGGCAGTGCCATTGGTAGGCAGAAGTGTAAAGATTGCTAGGAGCTGCGTGCCAGCAGCCATGTTACCTCCAAACAACGCTACGGCCTCGTCACGCCAAGCAGTCCAATGTAACCAGCAGTAAATTATTACATGAAAAGCCTTCCTCAGCCCCTCTTTTTTACCAAGCGTAGGTCAGTGCACTATGTCTCCAGGCCTTTTGTGGTCAAAAAGCACAATCTAACCAAGAGAAAAAGAGGCCAAATGAAGTATGCATTTGCTATAAATGATTTAATCTTGCTTTATGAATCCTTTGGTTGCTTTCTCAGCTCTAATAGACCTAAGTAGTTCTGGTAGCTGTACTTTCACATGCTACAAAAGTACTATTTCAGTAGCAGACTTGTTTGCTGCTGAGAAAATAGTTGTTAAGAAATCATATAACAACCACTGCTGATCCCTAAAGGGGATTGCTTCTCCCACTAGCTATTATCTAAATTGGATGTTTTCTGGAAAGACGAGCTGAATAAATAAAATAACGCTAGCAAGGCTGAAGCACTAAGGATTCAAAGATTCTGACTCCTCCGTTTTAATGTTAGTGTTAACTCCACTGAACTCAGTAGAGTTATTTTGCCTTTAAACGTAAGCCCTGGGGCCCAAAACGCTGCGGGGAAAGAAGCTGTCTGCTCCCATTTGAACAAGGGGAAGGCCACAGCGTGACTTTATTTACATAAACTGTCTACCAGATGGAGAGAAACCCTGCGGAAAGGCAGGCACTCCCTGCCCCCATCCCTCCTGAAATGTAGGATGTGGGAGAAGGCTCTGTTTGATAAAAACATCTACCTAATTTCTTCCTGTGGCACCCTAGGAGTCACTATATGCATTTCAGAATTGTTTGCTTAATGGGAATAAACTGTCTAAGAGGGGAACAACATTTCAAACTAGATGGACTGAATCCCCTTGACGTGGATTTTACTCATTGAGTCCATGCACTGCTGAGTCTGTGCTGAGGACCCTTTTTCATTAGAAGGACTTCTTGATTGGAAAGAGCAGCAGCAGAGTTCAGTCCTGCCTTTTAACTACTCCATACATTGAAACCATTTGAGATCACAGCTTTGTTAGGGCATGGAATATGAGAGCTGGCCTGGAACTGGAAAGGCTCACTGGGGGTGTGCCAGTCCCTGAACTGGGAGTCAGCAGATGAGGGAGGGAGAAGGAAGGGATGCTCGCCTATCGGATATAGTCAGTTTTAGAGGTTGACATGGGGTTGACATGCTTATTACAGTGCTGACTTTTATTCATATAGACATAGTCTTACCGTATGTGCCAGAGTTCATTTTTCCTCATCTTGTAAATATTATTCCCCCTGTTTCATGTATGGCCTTGGAGTCTGTGTAAGATTACACTGCCTTTGGAGGACAGTAAGGATAAGTAGTTCGCGATCCTACTGTTCTGAGGGGGTTTGAACCTGCTGCATGTTAGCTTCAAGACCTGATACGTTTGTGCTGTGTCTTGTTGCTGTAACACACCTGTTGAAGGAGTCCTAAAACTGTGAAGAAGGTGGAAGGTGAGTGTTCTCTGCTGCCAGGCACAAGGCTGCAGAAAGGGCTCAGTTGCTGCTGCTAAAACCGGGGAGATAAGCTGGGAGGAAAAGGTAGAGTTTGCACCAGTGAGTTTAAAGGGCTGTGTGGACTCAAGGCTACAAAGGTATGGAAGCAAAATTGGATTTTGCCTTCCTGAGAATGAGGCCAATATCACGGCATTGGCTCTTCAGAGTCCTTATTGCCTCCCCAGGACAAACCATTGTGAAGGGCAGGATTTTTCTACCCTCCAGATGTTCAGCAGGAACCCTGTTCAGTACTGCAGATAACAAGCAGGTGCTGGAAAAGCCATCATCCTCCCCCTGCCTCCAGCTACCAAGGCAGCAAGTTTAGCCAACTTGCTGGTTCCTCATCCTCACAGCAGACAGTAGTTGCCACTGCGTGCCTTTCCCTCGGTGCCGGGGACCAGTCACTGGGGGTGGTGGCTGGGGGGAAGCTCACCACAGCCTTCAGCCCTGGATGTAACGGAGACTCAGAGATCATCCTTCAGGAGAGCTGGGAAGGGTTGAAGGTACTCTGAAGTTTGCAGAGTTCCAGGTCTGGTGCTTCATCCTCAGAGCGTAAAGGCTCTAAGTTTGGGACTCAGGGTAACACGTGGCTCTTGCAGCTGCCTGACCACATCTTCCTTGCTCTTGCTCCCACAACAGCTTCAGCAGAGGTCAGCAGAGAATTTGATATCTGATATGAACGTGGCTCTTTACTGAATTCTTATTCTAAAGTGCTAGGAGTTTTATTTCTATTTGGTTTTCTTTTCATCAACTCATCTGTCTAGGATATCTGTTTCTGGAAAGAGGCAGAGTAAAGAATTTAGTCTAATACACCATTTAAATTCCATAAACAAGACAGAAATCTAGTAGCAGGCAGAGAATATATATTGCAGCAATAAAACTTCTCTAAAAGAATTGCAGCAGCAGCTAGGGAATGCTAATAAGGGTTCTGTTCCTGTGAAGTAACATTTACAGGCGTAGGTTGACTTGATTTTCATGTAATAAAAACTACATTAATACAATCGTGATTATATTGTGAAGAGGAAATACTTTGGAAACTTTTTGATTCTCTTTATTAATTACTTCTCTCTCTAACAGTACCACTGCACTGAAGAGATAAAAGGAGGAGAGTGACTGATATTGAGTTTCATTTTTAAAGGACAATGTGCGTTTGTACTTGGGTTTAATATGTAAACTTTCAGGTAAAAGATGGGCTAAAATATCTCTGAATTAAAAAAATTAATTGCAAACCACTGCTTTCCGGTCAGGCCTATCCCAAACTATACACAGACCACCTAAAAGGTGCAGATTAGCTGACTTGCTAATTGTACAGGGCAGTCTGAGATGCTGAGAGAAGTGACCTGAGATGGACAGTGCTATCTAGTCTTCATATCTTGGCCAGGTTTTCAGCTGGCATGTAGATTTCAGAGATGGGATCTAAATATTGCATTTAAGAACGGGACTCTCAATCTCTGTGAGTTCAGAGTCATATAGGTTTGGTCTGAGCAATGTCAGCTCCAGCCTGGAGCTCCGGAGGCTCACAAAGGCTGTGATCTAGGGCCAAACCCAGCCGCAAATGTAGGGATAGCCTAAACCACAACATTTAGTCTTATCTTTCAGCTACAGGGTGAATCAAGTCAGAGCAAAGATCAAGCAGAAGCTGGAGACCTAGCTCTGAAAGCAAAACACATAGAAACAATGAAAGGAAAAAAGAAAGTGCTTCTGTATGTGAAAAGCGCTTTTCCATCTACTCTTAGAGCATTTTGTAGCTGAGGAGATATGGTGTACAGCATGGGAAATCCTCAGCAATGCAGTTAAGGAGATCAGAATCTAGATGTACAAGGTTCACTGAGTTGGTTGGTGGAGTAGAGCTGTGCACACAGACATATAATTTGCTTTTACCATTTTAAACCAATTCTGGAATTGTCCGATCAGTCTCTTGAAACTGCGTGCTGCAAGTGGAAATTGCAGCCCCGCATGGGCGGAGAGGGCAAAGGCTGTCCTGGATGCTCTGCTGCTGCCTTGCAACACCTCCCTTTCCATACCAGGCTGCAACTTCATGTCGGCGTGAGTCTAAGCTGTGCACTGGGTCACAGCAACATCATCTGCCTTCAGCCATAAGTATCTACAAGAATTTCTAAGTTGTTGATGTCTTGAAAACAGGAAAACACAAAGTTCCCTGGGAAACAGAACTAGGCGTATGCCGGGAATTCATGGTGATAATGTAAATAACCTTGTTCAGAAACAGGAATTATGAATAAAAAAGATATCAAAAGTATAATGAATATGAGGAATTTAATGTTTACTTGAATTAGTGTGTGAGCCTGATATTGATATTACATGCTTTGCTCCAATTAAAGTCAGTAGCCTACTGAAATGATTTGCCTTCTCTTTATTTTATATTTCAAGTTGTCAATGTATATAGTATAGTATTAATTGTTGTAAGTTGGCAAAGAGAAACAAGCTAATCCATGTGATAAGAGTGCTTCCCTTTGGTTCCCCGCCTGCCTGCCTACTGGCAGTTTCATGCTTAATCCACTGCTTCATTTTTTACTTCTCTCTTGCCAGCAATTATATTTCATTGGTGACTGTTGTAGTATAGAGTTGGATGCGAGGGCTGCTGCTTTACCTGAGAAGCAATATTTCATACTGTATATCACTTCTCAATGTATAGAATCCAGAAAACTAGTAATTTCTCATTTTATTTCCAGTATAATTTACTATGCTGGAGGAATAGTGCTGTTGACTTCTGTTGAAAGTGGTATGTGGTATGTTTTGTATCTAAAGGCTTGCCTTGCTTCTCTGTCCTCTCTCAGGCAAGGCAAATACACAGTACATTTCCAAAACAACTAAGTAGTTCTTGGTCACCTCATTTTGTAACTTTGCCAAAGGAGCAATGACTTATTGTTTTCCAGAAAAAAAAAAATGTAAGCACAGAGGGGGGTAACAGGTATCTGTGCAAATCCACAATTATATTTTTTTGTAATTCAGTGAAACATAACACCTAAAATGAATGTCTGCACAAAATTTTCTCACTTTCTCCCTTTGGCGGCAAACTTAAAACTACCGATTGCCATAGATAATAGTAACTGGTATTATACATGGTATTGACACCATATAATGCATGTCTATGTCAAAGTAAGATAAAGTGGCGTTGCTCAAGATATGGACTGTGTTAAGCTGGAATGCTTCATAGTTGATAGGAAGAGTTTTACAATTAAAAAGTAAAACTTACAGTTAAACTTGTGAAATAAGTGGTTAAAAAGACTGAGTTCCAAGATTGCTCTGGGTTTGTTATAACAGCTGATAGATGCGACGATGCTGAAATCTTGCAAACTTAACACTCGCTGACCTGAAGGTTTGCTAAACAGAAGTCCTTTGTGAATCAGAAATGATACCCAGCAACACTTTTCTAACTAAACAATATATGAAAAAGTGTTTGCATATACTGTGTGCATGAAGTATTGATCAGCACCTCTGTTTAGCTCCTCTTAACCGCCTTTTAGAGACAAGCGATGTCCATTGGCACTAGAAGTCAATTTTATTTAGAACAGGTTTTCGTCGCCTTTCTCTTCCCACCAGCCCCCCAGCAACTGGAAGCTTGCTTGGAAATCTGTAATTGTTTTGGCCTAAGCCAGGTTTTGTGTAATGTGCCAGGCTTGGGACCCTGGTCAAAACCAAGTAAACTGCTGAATTATGTATGTATTTGTAATAGAATCATAGAATCATTTATGTTGGAAAGGACCTTTAAGATCATCAAGTCCAACTGTAAACGTAACACTGCCAAGTCTGCTGTTAAACCATGTCCCTAAGCACCACATCTACATGTCTTTTAAATACCTCCAGGGATGGTGACTCAACCACTTCCCTGGGCAGCCTGTTCCAATGCTTGGCAACTCTTTCAGGGAGGAAATTTTTCATAATATCCAACCTAAATCTCCCCTGGTGCAACTTGAGGCCATTTCCTCTTGTTCTATCGCTTGTTACTTGGGAGAAGAGACTGACCCCCACCTCTCTACACCCTCCTTTCAGGGAGCTGTAGAGAGCGATAAGGTCTCCTCTCAGCCTCCTTTTCTCCAGACTAAACAACCCCAGTTCCCTCAGCTGCTCCTCATAAGACTTGTTCTCTAGACTCTTCCCCAGCTTTGTTGTTCGTCATTGGACATAATAATGGACGTGATAATAAGATATTTATCCACTTCTTTGAACATGATAATAAGATATTAATCCACAAGCTCCCTTGCTTCTAACCGCACATCTCAGAATCTGGTCAGCAGTTCTGCAAGGCACAATACACAAGGCAGCAGGTGGTGGCTGTTAAACACTGTTCACATCTTTGAAACCTAATTTAGTAGCTACACTGGCACCCCACACACCCCTGAAGGGGAAGGTGTCTGTGTTTCTTTGGTGCCTGGTAGCTGACATGTTTCAGTGTATTTTATGATGTTTTCCAGTCCATGGAAGCACATCCCCTGCTGCAGAATGTGTCCTTATCAGCCTGAGTGATCCAAGCCTCCAGGATTTTGCTCACTATCCATCCTGTTCAAGGAAGCTTTTCTGACATGAGCAGGACTGAGGGCTGGGAACTTGCCATCATAGTCATTTTCCAGAAGAATATACACTTGCCATAAAATTAAAACATCCCAGCTGAAAATGTGACAGAGACTGCTCCCAGTCCATCCTCCCTGTTGGACTGGCAGCACACACAGGCTTCCCGGCTTCTTGGCATCACTGGAGCCTGTCAGGCAAATTTCCGTTACTGGGGCACTGGGGATTGACCCAGGACTAACATGTTCCCTGACCCCGGAGTATTTTGGGAAGCCTCACATTTCTGGTTCACTGTTGGGGATTCAGAGAATTTGAAAGCTCTTGAGAACATTTAGAAACACTGAAGCAGAGTGAGGTTTTGGTTGTTGCAAAATTAAATATTAGAATTTTCATTTCTTGTATAATTTTTTCCAAATTTATGTAGGAAGAAATACTCAACATCTTTAGCTATCTTTACTCTATACCATAATTGTTCCTCTATATGTGTTATAGAGACCAGATAACCTTCTATCATTATACCTTTAACACCTAGAAGCAGTTGTTCAAGCCCAGATAGGAGAAGTTGTACATATTAAAAAAATATCTGTCTGTCTGTGCCCTGGTCACTTCTGAAACAGGACATAGCCACTTAGCACATTAAGGGTCCCAAAACTGAGAGGGAGTATCTTAAAAAAAAAGTGTCTTAAGTTTCACCTTCATCAAATAATTTTTCTCTTAATGCGATCTCTGTTCTGGGTCAATTGTTGTGTGTGGATGAGTATGAACCTAATCTTCAGAATTTTTCATGAAAAGACAACAAATTTTTAAAGTCACCTCTTGCCTAGCGATCTCAGTTTTACGAATATCATGAATCACACTGTAGAAATTGCCTGATGAATTGTTACTGGTTTTATAACGTCTGTGGCAGGGTGGCTAATCTTTAGCTACTTGGAAATCACTTGACTCAGTCTCCCAGGACTTTGGTAGCTCTTACGGTCTCCTTTGGTATGATTTGTGTGCCAGGATGTAGAGGACACCCACTAAGGCTTCCTCATAGCCTTGTATTACTCTTTTTGCAGTGAGGGTGAGCCAGATATCTGCGTAGAGGAAGACGCATGGTGCCTCTCACTCCTCTTCCTCATGCAAAGTGAGTTGCTGCTTCTTCCTCCTGAAGCCAGGAAGTCTCTGGAGGCAGTATCAAGGCAGAGACATTTCACATGCTTTGCCAAAGTTGTAGTACTATGTTTTCTCCAAATTACTTAGACATTAATTAACATATTGCCTTTTTGCTAGTGCTGCCATTATTTACATAGAAATGAATGTTGTATCAAGCATCCATAGTACCTGTATGTCCACCCAAGACTCTTTTAGGACTTTCCCAATCTTCTTTTATAATAAACAGGCAAATCCCAAGATAGCAACTCCAAGAAGCACTGAAAATAGTGTTCAGCTTTCTTCTCCCAGCTGTGTATCGGTAACCACTACTGCAAGCAAGGCACATAAATCTGCCTTGCTTTGCTCTCAAAACACTGAGGCACACAACAGCAAAAGTGACACCAGGTAGCCGAATTGTTACCAACATCCTGATGTCCATGTCTGCCTGATGGGAACACTGGTCCCTCTTCAGCCATTACAGAAGCATGATAACGCAATTTAAAGTAGATTTTCTTATATGGATGAACTAGATTTGTATTAAATGCAGCTTTGCTCTGTTTGGTGTGTCAGCAGTTTGTTGTGGTGCCCTTCACATCCTTATTTGGCTGGTGTAACGTAGCCTTGATTATTGCAAGAAATGTCCTTTTGCTTGATGCTTGATGATACAATGAAGACCAAGATTCATTGCTGGGTAGATTTGGCCTTTTCTGTCAATGGCTGTGATTTGTACTAGTCATACTTTCCACGCTTTGTGATGTCTTGGTCCCATGAAAAGATACAGCCTGTAGCATTTAGAGAACCAAACTGGAACCCATGTTTGCTATATGTGAAAACCAAGATAACCCAGCTGTTGCTTTCTCTTTGCCGCAGATAGGGGAATGGCCATATAAACTGCACATCTAAACAGCCCACAATCTCCTTTTATCACGTGTGCGTCATGGAGGCACAGAGCCTGGTTGGGGATGAAGGGGCATTCCCTGCCTCGCTTTGCACTTCCAGATGTGTTTCTGCTGGGGTCAGTGTGGTTTACGTGAATCCCAAAATGGGATCTCCACTCAGCCCCTGACCACGCAACACCACCCCGTTTCCCAGCTCTTGTCCTGTGAATATTCAGGTGCTGTGGCAGTAAATACATCATGAGTAATTCAGTAGATGGATAGTAAGGCAGTAACCAAATTGCTGCAGTAATATGTATGCTATTTTCAAAGCATTCTGAATGGTCTATCGGATGTAAAATTAGATTAAAGAGAGCAATTAAAAGGGTAAACCTGTAAGAAAAGAATTATACATTGTGGCTTTAAAACTAGAATGACCACTTGAACAGTATGTGTCAGCCACATCTCTTGCTTTTTATTGAGCCTAGAGGAATTTAAAAAATATTTCATTAGCATTAAACCTGATAGATTCTTTCCATTAAACAAAGGGAAGCAAATATAATGCAACACAGCTAGTAGCACTGAAGTGGTGTGAATGCTAAAATATATAAGGTGCTTCAACTGGGGTCCCGTTGTGCACAGTATTCATATTTTGAAAAGGTTTGGAAGCTTCTCATTAAAGATAATGAGAGTTGCCAGGTGTCCAGCAGCTCATGAAATGAAGGACTGAGTCCAAATTATTTCGTTTATATCTTGTAAATGGATTTCTGTTGTCTTTTACACAGATTTCCAGTAAATAAACTAATTCTTGTTAACCAGACCTCTGATACTGAGTCATTTGGCTGAATAAACTCAAAGATATTTTGAATAATATATTAAAGATGACTATATTTACTATGAATATGCTATAATTTATATAGTGTAGAGTTAAGATCTTTAGAGTTAAGTTTACTGGACAAGAACTGCTTTTATCTCAGTATTAATGGCTCTTAAACATAATTTCATCTGAACATTTAATCTAAATTAGCTGTCTTCTGAGGTGATTATGTTGCTTAGGTTTTTTTTTCTTTCAACTAGACCATACATTTCCAGCAACTTAGTTTGCTGATATTTGATTTGTGGTGATACAGATCGTATACAAGCTGGCTTGTTGTTTTTAATGAATTGGATGTGTTGTATAACAGGATTGCTCGGTTTGTGTTAAATTACAGCTTTGGGACTCATTATTGTGAGATGTTATCTACTTTGAACCAGCTTATTTTATCACAAAGAAAGAAATTGAATTTGCTTAAGATGGCAAATGCTACAATGGATGGGTTGGTTGGTGAGTGTTTTGGGGCACCCTGTTGAGCTGATATATATTTTGTCTGATCTAATTCACATTCTGCACAGAAGATGCATACACCCACACACATGTAAGAGTCCATATAAAAAAGCCTAAAGCAAACCACAAGCACAATATATTGTTGAATGGTTAAATGGTGCTCTTTAGCCATTGGTCTTTGACTGTTTCAACTGTAAATTCATAAGATCCTTTCCTTGGGATATTTTGTTCCAATTTTCAGTAATGTGCATGCAGAAGCGAATGATGCATTTCTTCCTGCAAATATTTAGCTTCTGCATGCAAATATTTCAGCACATACACAGAAGCAGTTAACACTGAAGTTTAAGTGTGTGCAGCAGGATAAACTGTGTAAACGCCAAAAAATTATGGTTCCTTTGGTAATTGCAGGTTTGGAAGATGTAACCCCTATGCGTCATTCTTGGCATTTCTTTTGCTTTGAAAAACGTGTTGAGCTTTCAGTCTAATGTAATGATGATATATGGGAAAATGAAGTAATTTTATTGACTGAAATAATTTTAGCTGCTCTGCAACAATGTATAAAAGCACTGCCGTGCGTTGACAGAAACTGTAGACACATGACAAACACTTCTATTGAACAGTTTATATCAATGAAAAAGGGGTTCAATTCAAAGGTGATTTTAAGAAAGTGCCGAAGGAATGTAAATTGTTTATAAACTGGTGTGACACATGCTTTCATTTGGCTTCTACTTAGCTGCCTGTTACAACAGTGCCAGCCTCTATAAGTATGTTCTATAAGTATGTTGGGTATATGATATGTTAACATATAAGAAATATGTTAAATATGAACGAATTCCACAGTGATCTGAGTAAAAGACCCTTTGAGATGTGTTTGCTCCCTTCCTTTCAGCCTCTAACAGCCTGAAGCAGTGTAAGGAGTGGTACCCAAAAGGGGAGGAAAGGGTAGAGCAAAGCAGGGGGAAGCAGGTTTTCTCCACTGATACAGCGTCCCACCTCCAGCTTACACAAAGAGTGGTTCAGGCGTTGAGTGTATTGCTCTAACGCTTTCCATAGGCAATAAATTCACACCATTAAGGGCAGGAACTCGAGGTCCTCTAGAAAGCTAGAGTAAAGGGCGCCTGCACAGAGAAAGTGCCATGAGCTGAGAAGCCCAGAGCCAGCAAGTCCCACGAGCCATGAGCAGAGTCCATCTGCGTTTTGCTCCAGTTTGGCCTCTGTGTCACAAGGCAGAAAAACGCCCCCCCCCCGGAAAGTCTTACGGGCTTCACTGCACTGTGGAAGCAGCTGTCCCCAGAGCTCACGTGTGGGTATGAATCCAGCCGAGTGACCTCAGCCCTCCCAGTGCAGGGGGGTCACTTTGGTACCTCCTCGTTCATTCCTGGCCATCAGAGCTGGTGCATCCCCCTGGTCCTTCAGCACAGCATGTAGGACACCAGCATTTTGCAGTGATGCCTGTACTGTACAGGGGCTAATGGTATTCCCTTGGCCCGCTCAACGCAGTGCATACACATCTATCCAGAGCACGTGTCCTGGCTTCCAGGAGCACTGCCATGGCAATTTCAATTTTTGTGTAGAGGTGTTTGAATTACTGCAGTTAAAGTCAGAGTTTTATGATAAATGAAGGTTTATAGATAGCTATGGGGACTCAGATGTAAAATATCACATTAAAGTTTGTTCTTTGCAATGCAGCAGAGCTACCCTCCCTTCAAAAGGAAGCCAATAAGCAACAATAAATATTTTTCTTTCAGAGTGGGCTTAGCAACTCATTTTAAATGAGTCTTCTAAACTCTCTGTGATCCAGCATCACATGCCATAGAGGAGGAAGAAATACTAGCTATTTGCTCTCTGCGTTAATATTTAGGGTGGATAGTAATGTTGAAGCTGATATTGAAGTCTGTGCAGTTAATTTGCTTTTGTTGAAATAACCTTTAAATTATCCTTTCTTTAAACAGACTTTTTTTTGCATACTGATGAGTGCTCTGTCCCATTCATGTCCAGTATGCTGTTTTATATCCTTTCTCGCTTCATCTTGGCCGCCATTATTTAATAGATAGGACAGTATATACCATATAACATGAATTTTTTCCTCACTTTGCTTTCCTGGCTTAAGAAAGTTCCATTTTTTGCATGACCTTGGTTCTGGAGGCCTTGATTTACATTACATTAACAGCTTTATGGAGTCACTTTATAGTTTGCTTTATTGCAGAAAAACAGAACAGTTTTACTGATAGAATTTACTGTTCATTTTTTCCCAATTGTTTTTGGCATATGTTCATGTTTTGGCTTTTACATCACTGTTACTAGTAATTACCTTGCTTCCATTATTTTTCTTTAATAGAGGATAAATGAGCATGTGGTACTTTTCTTTAGTAGAGCCTGAGTATATTTGAGATATCTCTTATGATGGGGAGAATACTGTAGGCATGATTAATAGCATCATCATTGTAACATAATTTAGTTAGAAGGACTTATACAACTGATAAAGTGTCATGTACTTCTACTAAACTGCAATCTAAGTGAACTGTATTTCAGGTTTTTATATCCTCATTTCTGTCTTCTGTAAAGATATTACTGTAAGATTCATACAAGCGTCTTTATAGTCTCACACTATAAGCAGTGAAAGTTAAATCAGTTCTTCTTGCATGAAACATAGTTTCTATAAAATGTGAGTAATTATAATTCTGAAAAAGGAATAAATTAGTTCACTACATTCATTGAAGACTGAAGTTGCGACTAGATGAGATCTTTTCTAGAATGAAAAGAAATTTAGTTTAAAATAAAGAAATCTGTCCTTGAAAGATGAGAGAAAAATTAAGTATTTCAAGCAGATAATGCCTACAAAAACTTGCATTATAAGTAGTCCATAGACCCAACATATATAAATTAATCGGAGAGAATCAATATATGTCAGAGAATAATATAGGAGCTTTTGTTGGTAATTAAAAACATCTCTGTCTTTGTCTACTTTACCCAGCTCCTTGAGTCAATTGAAATGTTGCATTTTAATTTCACCTGTGTGTATTTTTACATGAAATTATCAGTTTTGATGAAATCTTTTGAAAACTGACATAAAAAGAAGATTTTTCTTGGTTTTCACTGATTGTTATTTTTTCTGGTGGAGCATTTTGTTTAGCTAAACCTGCCATTTGAGCCTTGCATTTTGCAGGGATTTTCTGTACTTAATTTCCTCTTTCTTTATGGTTAAACCTACATAGCTGTTGAGCTCAGGCTGTCAGTCTAGCCTAAGCAGCTTGAGTCTCCCCTAGCAATTGCTCTGCTGACCATTCCCCAGCAGGTGAGCATGCTGGCACAAGGCTTTGCCATGTGCAGTGACATGGTGTCTTCCACCAGCAAAGGGAAGCAAGCTTCGCACTTGTGTCCCTTTCCAGCTCCCACCTTCAGGAACACAAAACGAGCCCAGCAGTGCTTTTCCCCATCTCCATCAGCTGGCACTTCTAATTTTCTTATCACCCCATTCTCTGTTACCGGTTTTGTCTAACTTACATCCTTTCCCCTTTTATATTATCCGACTGCTGCTTTGCCCTGCCTGGTATAGTGTCTGCTTGTTAAGAGTAAAATCATACATCCTTTCAAATAACTCTGTAATCCTAAGATTGCAGAGCTCATGTCCCAGTCAGAGCAGGATTCATGAGTATCATTTCCAGTTCTTCACTGAGTTGGTCATCCGCATTATTTTCCCTTTCCTTTTCTCTTCATGGTCTGCTGTATTTGCAGACAGTAAACATTTCAGATGGAGTTGTTCCACCCAGCGTGTAGCACGGTGGGCCTCAGTCTTTGTGACAGCCTTTATGGGCAACAAAAATAGAATAGTAAATAGAGTCTCCACTAAATTATTGATTCTCATTAGAGATTCTCATCTTGGCACTCCAAGCAGGGTGCTTGTCCAGAAATATTTATTGTGCATATTAATTAGGGAAGGATGAACAAAAATGAAAAATAAAAGATCCATCACTTCAGTACTTCTTTTTATCTTACCTTTTATCTGGTTTGGCTCAGCTGGATAAACTGACAGCTCCCTCGTTTCTGTATTCTGACCTCTAAACAGGGGTGCGCACATCTGGCTCCACATTTCAGCCAGCAGAGCCACAGAGGGAGGAATAGTGATATTTCATCTGTTCTTGCTGCTGCTTGTACACCTTTGGCAGTTTCTTTGGCTTTATGCCGAGTCCTTGTACTCTTTTATTTCCTGTATTATCAAGGTGGAGAACAGAGTAAGTAGCTAGTTGGTAAGTTTTGACTTAATACATTGATTCACACAAGCAACACTGTGTAGACCCAAATGCTCGTGTAGGATATTATCTAATCATTTTGTACAGAAGAAGCTCTGTAAAAGCGATGGTTCATACTCTTTCATCAGCCTTCTACTGAAAAAATGGAATGGGCTTAAAATTAAGATCCCCTTACATAATGGAACTCATAATGAAGGGTATGGTTCATAAATTTCAATTGTTAAATTGTCTCAGTGGGAAAGGTGACTTGACATTCCCATATTTTAAGGATTTAAAATCCACATTCAACAATAATGGTAGAGAGTTTAATTATCAGCTTATATTAAGACTTGAATATAAGGGACATTTCAAGTCTTCTTTATGTGAGCCATAAGCCTTTGGACTGAAGATTTCTCTTACCTCCCAAGTCCCAAATTTTAAAGGGATTTTTATTGGGTGCCTGTTTGTAAAAATTACACCTTATGGAGGCACTTAGCCTAAAAAATTAGAACTGAGCTATGTAAAAAAGAAGACAAGAAACCCAATTTAATAATTTCTTTAATGTTCGTATTTACAAAAAATATTTTCCAGGAGCACATTGCATGTAAAGCTTTTTGAGAGTATTTAAGGAGGTCACTTAATGGTCGTTAGGCAAAGTAACCAGTAGTGCTCTTGTCAGAGGCGGGCAACATGTGCCTTTCCACTCCAACATGCAACGACTCTTTGTGGTGCCTCCAAGCTCAGTGTATTAAAGATGACAACATCCATAATGGAGAAAATGTTGCAGTTACCTGTTATTCAACACAAAACCATTGTAGTTTATATGGATCTATGTTCCCTAAGATTGAAAGTCCTACTGTAGTAGAAAGTCCCTGTATGGCTCTTCCATTTTGGGCAACGGACTCTGTGGTTTTCTCTAGACTTGGAAAGCACTGATAACATCGTGGGGGCTATTGTAATATAAATAAATAGTAATGACAATAATAATAGCGTAACGTTGCAGAAAGTGATATTGTGTTTGTAACCACTGCTGAAGCAGTGGTAGTGAATGATGACCATGTTTAGCCAGACTGCTGATGCAGGAATACAGAAACTGGAAAGATATCAACCAGCCTGATTTAAGACTTGGAGAGAGTACAGAGCTGCGAGATTGATAGCACAGAAAAGAATCTTTTGGTTGAGGTCCATGGCCTGCGTCAGAGCTTTTGGGATTGATAGCACGCAGCACTATCAATCTCACAGCAGCAAATGGGACAACTATTCTCTATGAAGAATGGGCCATATTAAATACCCTGACATCCACTAGATTGAGAACTGCAAAATGAGTAAGGAAGAGTACATGTTTGTAGAGATAATACAGTGCTGATTCTTCACGTAGTTTGTTTTGCAGCAAAAAAGTCTCAGTGGCTATTCCAAGCTCAGCTCCTGGAAGTTGCAAGTCATGCTGGAAATAATAATAATAAGCATAAAAATGCAGAGAAGGTAGGGAATATGTAAGGGAGAGTGACCACTTTTTAAAAAGTGCCAAAAATAAGCAACATATCTTACTGTGATCTGTTTACTATTTTCCATTTGTATTTCATTGGATATTTTGAATATTACATCCTGGCCATTTTCATGGTGTGCCTTCCGTTCAGAAACTGGTGGCAAAACCTCTTCTTTGTTGTATCTTGTGCTTTGATTCTCCTTGTGTTATGAAGCTTGTGAAACTGAAAGCTAAGTCAGATTTAGGTAGACAAGTCTTGCTTCAGGTCTATGGAATTACCTGCATGAACCAGCTTACATTTATTATTTAATATTTTTATTTGATACAGCCATATTCTTCAAGAATCCTATCCTATACTACATTATTCCATCAGAAAAGTATAATTTACTCACACTAACATTTCAAGGGATGCGGAAATCACTTTTTTTCCTGTGTGGATGCAGTTGCCTTAGCAAATATTGCTGCTCACAACACTACCAGATGCATTGCTAAATGAACATAACTACCTCGTGTGTGAAATGATTCGGATAGTAGCAAACCGCAGACAAAGCCATTAAAGGACACAACCCGAGAAGTAAAAACTATTGTTGCCTTCCAACAGTAGAGAAATTCATGAATAGTGGAGGATCACCCCTGAAATTTGGAGGTTATTTGCTCCTGTAAATCCTTACAATTTACTAATGTGTTTAGATGCACAGCATAAAATTAGGGAAGAAATATCAAACCTTTGTAAAACAAAATTATTTTTTTAAAGGTTTGTTCACAAGTCTGTGAAAAATTAACTTTTACCTAAATTTATCTTCTGTAGAGTCTGAAGGCAAATGGAAACGTTTATAGTAAGCAAGGAGTAGCCAACTGCTCTTGCTGGAGGGAATTCCCAACTTTGAGTAATGTGTTACTAGATCTTAATGTTCACATGTGACATTATTTCTTTTCCCCTTTTTTATACTCTAGCTTTTTTGCCTGTTTTAGTAATTTCCTTAAGTCTTGTTTCAGAAGGCTACAGAATTACTTATATTATATATTTGCTGTGCTTGACTTTGGTGGCATGACTCTTCTCTTAAATCCTTTTGGAGATAAGAGGAACTTAAAACATGGTGCACCACAATCAGGGAAAGTTCTCATTTCCAGTGATTCAGGGCAGCACTAAAATAAAAGGATGGTAACTTGTAGAGAGCATCTCTCTTATCTGAGAAATCATTATTTCCAGCATGTGATAAGCATTCTAGATCATGCTAAATAAATCGGTTTATTGTTCGGGTTTATTGTATTATAAATACACTGAGTTTTAGTAGGAAAAAGTATTTTTAAAAGTATTCCATTTTAAACGTGTGCTTTTACAAACATTTGAATGAATGTTACAGGCTTGCTTACGGGAATGTACTGACAAAAACCAAAGCACAGTTAGATGTAATTTTAAGCATGCACGTGTCCATGAAGTACTCATGAGAGCCTCTCTCAGGGAGAAGTACCTGGGGATGACTAACTGCTGGTCTAGCAGTTCAATAGGAAAAATAAACTGTTGCTCTCCTGGTCATTAAGGAAGACATAGAGGTAATCACATTTAGATTCTTACAAGACTTTTCATAATAGTCCAAAAAAGATTTTGAAGTCAAAGGTGAAAATTAAAGTTAGCTGAAGCAGTTCTAGTGCTTGTGTGTCACAAACTCAGACTTCATAATGAATGTTGGAGGGAGGCTTATGCTGAGCCACAAATGTTACATTAGTGTCAGATCATGACAGATTGAAATAATAGACCTGTGCAGAGGAAGGCTGTAGTTGGCATCAGCAGAATATGCCCCTTAATTATAAACTGAATCTCCAAGAGGTAATGCTAACGTCAACTGAGTGCATAAAGAAAAAAATCCCATGTGTACAGTATAGCTCATTTGGGAAGACATCTAGATTATGGGACCTACCAATGACAAATGAAATTCAGTCCAGGTAAATGAATAAACAATAAAAACAAAAGCTATTCATAAACTGGAAAATGTGCTGATATCTAGACAAGTAAAGCAATCTGGGTATTTCCGCATTAAAATAATCCCTAAAGTATTCATCCCAATGTGTACTGGCAATGAAAAACAAATCAAGTAGTGGAGTGAATTGAATTACTAGTCCTATGCAGTATAAATCAAAAGGAGATCCAAACATTTTTATTGCTCCATATGGTAGAGTTGGCCATTATCTAGACTACTGTTTATAATACTACTCACATCAAAGTAGGAAAGTTAAAACTGCTAGAGAAGGTGGATCACAAAACAATCCGGAACAAGAAAAGTGTTGATCTAATCAACAGAGAAAAATAGAATGACCATTCAAGTTAACAACAGCCAAAGGGAAAAGAGCCAAGAAAAGCTGAATTAATTCTAGGATCTTCTGATCAGTGAAGGAAATTTGTGATTGAAAATAGATGAGGAAAATGGAAAACTAAGATGTTTAGGCAAAAGTCCACATTCAACCAAAATGCACATTTAATAACATGTGTTATTCCACTCAGTGGAAAGGTAATGGAAGTGGCATTACCTGGAGTTCGCATGCATGCTGAAACATATTAAAGAGGGGGATATTTCCTGGATGAGCCTGTGAGCTGGATGCTCGGCAGCCATGTATGAGCATAGTGTTGACTCCAACGTGAGTGTCATTAGAGAGCTGACACTCTTCAGATCTCAAACACCCACAGTGATAGTGCAAGAGTTATGACTGAATGAAATTAGGACAGGGTTATTTGTAAAATTAATGCCAATTATGTCTTTAATATAAAATTGTACTTCTGCCTCTTGGATTTCTTCATAGCACTACCCAACTTTACACCATATGTTTGCACAGTCCTAGAAATTAGAGGTGGCTGAACTTGATTCTACCAATAGTGATGGGTGTTGAGCTGGATCTGCTCCCTGCTGCAGCTTTCCTTGCTTATAATTCTGGAGGTCACTGGGCTGCTAATAAAAAAGAAGGCAACTCAGTAAATAGCTGAAAAGGCCAACAGAGAAAGGGTTAAGTGCAAAGTAAGTCACCCTGCTAAATATAGTCTGGTAAGGACAAACCTGGTAGCTGCTTGGAGAGGTTAATTGCGGCTGTCAAGACAGAGATCTTATAGTGCAAACAGAAGAATGATTTAAAATGAACTGGTGCTCCCTCTCAAGGTCAATTAGGTGCACAGAGACCCTGCCAGTATCACCATGAAGCCTGGTTATCCCACACTGGTCTTGGTAGAAAGGTGCTCATGCAGCTGGCCTGTAAGAGCGGATGAAGCTGAACAGGAATGAAGTTTAGGCTACAGACTGATTGAGAAGGCGTTGTGGTATGATTGTTCTGCAGTGTGCTTTGATGAGCCAATCTCACAGGCACAGCCATCGTCTTCACGCTGGTGCCACTTGTTGCGTAGTAAATGGTGCAGAGTACTTTAAGACTTATTCACCTTTCTACTTTTAAACTGGCAGGTGGCCTTCTCCTTAAAAAAGTCTTGAGGCAGCCACTGTTTTGATTTTTTCTGTTTTAGCTTTGTGCCCAAGGGAGAGCTAACTGATATAGTTTGCTGATTGTAACTAGCCTCGGGGCAGCTGACGTTGCCTTTCTGAAGTTATAACCTCAGATTTAGGAACTTGTGGACTAAAATAGCTCATCAAAGTATGCAGATGGGAAAGACATTACCCTCCCTTTCCACTACATGGAATGAATTGAAATTTGTGGAGTCTCCAGTTATTGAGTTTTCTTTTTTATGGAAGCATTTGGCTTATATACGTCTATTGGAACTAGAATGAATTATCAACGTTTCCACTGAGTGTAATTAAGCATATTAGAGCCTCGATGAATTGTATTGTCCTGTGCCAAACTAAAGACTGCAAGGAATAAAAGGAATTAAAATGGATGTCAGAGTGAAACGAAGTTAACATTGAACACCTCCATTAAGATCAATAAAAAAATTGTTGTTGTTCAGTGTATTTAATATTGTTCTGGAGATGTAAAATGAAGTGTCTCATTGTTGGCTAAAATTAAAACATTGAAATGCTGCTAGGAGATCACAGGTAATATAGCTACCTGAGAATATATCACAATTCTAGCAGCAACCAGATAATTAAACCTTTGTCTCAAGTGTGAAACCTCTTGCATATAACAAGATACTGGAACTTGTGTAGGTGAAATGATAAATGGAAGCAGATTTTTTAATTCCTTATTTTTAGACACTTTGGTAAAGAAACTAACATTAAAGCTCAATTCAGTGTATTGCTTTTTATTCCCCAAACTAATATCTGTTGGTTTTGCATCAATAAACACATTAATCAGAAGGAGGAATATAGAAAACATTATTCAATGATCCAATAAAATTCTATAATATGAAGCTAGTAATGAAAAAAAATTGATAGATGAATGAGAACAGTAATATCAGATAAAAAACATAGCCTTCCAATACGCTGCTTATGGTGTTTGAATGAGTTTCAAAATTTAAGTGTGAAAAATTATGCTAACCGATCCTATTTTTAAGGGTCCTTTGAGCTTTTACCATATAAATTTATAGCATAGTACTTAAATATTGAATGGTTCTATTCTTCTTTTCTGACATGAGGGGGAACCCCTAATTAAAACAGCGCACCATACATCTGGGAGAAGTATATGAATTTTTTCCACCTTTGTTGAAGATCCTAGGGATCCTTTTGCAGCACGACATAACCCAAATTACCATCTTAAATGTTATTTCTCATTGTAAAGGTGTTACTGTCCTCTTCTACTTATTCTCATGTTCCTTGCTCACTTGATTTGGATGTCTGTTCTCCTTATGTATTTGCATTCCCCATAAACTCATAAGGTGTTAACAGGAGTTTTTGGGTTTTGGGAGGCAATTTGCCAAACTTTTTTGTTTGCCTAAACTGCTTCTAGTTTTAATGAAAATGGAATTGCAACAAGAAACCAAAATGTTTCTGATTTAAAACAAATAAAACCAGTAACTGTTTTGCATTTCTTTTTCAGAAAAACATTGATGCTAACTTCAAGTTTTCAAGCTGTGTGAGAAGTGTGGGTTTCCGTAGACTTGTATCTAGATGGTTTTCCATGTGTGCACCTGTCTGCTATAAGACAATAATATTTTAGCCTGATACTCTGGGAAAAAAAAAAGGGCTGATGCAGTCATACAGTTTCAGTGCACACCTGCTAACAAGTTTTGAACAAGTTGTTTGACCAAAGTTGACAAAGAAATCAGTGATTACTCCAAGATGTTTTGTGAAAATAGGCAGCTACATAAAGAACAGAGACCAAATCATTCTGAAAAGGCATTTGTCTATAGGACATTGAAATTCTTGAACAAGATCATATAACTGTCTCAGTTTCAAGAAGAGTTTCTGAATAAATCCAAACTAAAAATCCACACACGGCCATGCTTTCTTAGCTCTGATGAGGACAATGGATTTTGTGTACATAGACTATTACATTGGCTTTTTCTTTGCGTTTATCTGTATGCATATCTAACAATATGCAGTCTTTGTATTCAAGCAAACAAAAAAGACATTGTGGTGTGCTAGACACGATAAAATCTGTCCTATAAAACAGAGTCATAAACTAAAATTTGTTTTCCATGTTCTGAGTTAAAATGACAGCAAAAACCTCTTTAAATCAAATCATCTCACTTTGCTTTAAATTAAAGATACTGATCCAGTTCCTCCGGCTTCTGTAAAATTTGACACTCCCTCCCTTTAAATAGATTATTTCAAAATATGACAAGTAGTTGATAAAGATGAATTTTTAGACTAATGGAACATAAGATCATCTGTTGGATTTTGCTGCCAACACATGTTCTCTTAAAACTATACTAATCCTGAAAAGTTGGTGCAATGAATTTACGCTTCCTAGAAAAATCAAATGGGAAGTTTCTGTTTTCACTGTAACTCCATTGACTTCCATGGATTTTCTGTTGATTTATGTGAGTATGAATGAAATCAGAAAGGGCCCAATAGAATATGCTGTAGTTTACACAAAAAGGATTTATTGCAAGGACTCATCAAAAGAATTTTTCAACATAATTTATAGAACTGTTTACTGACTACAGCTGACCTTCAAAATTGCTATTAAATTTTCACTCTAAGGACTGCTCTGTATATTTAACTAAAAGCTCAGTTTAGAAAGGTTGCCAGTACTTTTCTACTTAGTGTCTGTTTTCCCCTCAGTTTCAATGGAAGACAAAAATTAATAGCTAGAAAATACATATCTGTTCCACTTAGAATTGACAACAAGAAGTCCAATAATTTTTGATGAATAGTCTTATTTTATGACTCTAAATGCCCACCAGAATCAATGTGCTGGATTAAGCAATATTTATTCTTTCCTGTTTCCATGATGTGTCCTTGTAATCATCATATCTCTGGGAATTTGTCCTGACTACATTTATTGAAGTATATTGGATACTGTTAGTTTGTGTACCAATTGTGTGACTGAGGTCCGCTCCTTCTTGTGCGTGTGCCAGAGTAGAATGCCTTCCCTGCACTTTTATTAGGATCAAAGTTTCCTTTAACCATATTCTAGTCGGAATATGATACTGCCATGCTTTTATAGGGCAGAAACACCCTTTGAAAAAATGCTGGAACGTGTTAGCTAATCCTTTTCAATGATGCATTTTTACAGCCTAATCAAGATAAACCCCAGGAGGGAAAGAGAGGTTTGTGAGATGGATCTGTGCCCCGTGTGGTTTTTCAAATGGATTAAAAGTCCATTTTATTAACAGAGTGCAGTGTAGTATGAAATAAACCTGAAAGCATACGGTTTTTCCCTGCCGGAGAGCCATAGGTTGAAGTTCTGCTGTGATTTTCCCAGTCTCAACCTCCCTCTGCCAGGAAGCTTCAACAGCATTGGGCCAACAGCTGCACCTCTCTGCTACCATTGTTTTGAGGCTACAGCAGTGGCAGTGAGTTGGATGGGACAGTGGTGACTGTCTGAGCCGATCTGATTATCCAAGGCTGGAGAGCGTGAGGTTGGGAGTGCTTCGCTTGAGGTGGCCCATGGTTTTGGGCGGGCTTGAGTTTCTGCAGACTGGCAGGGGAATGTCACCTAGGCTGTGCTGTGAGAGGGCAGGATGCAAGGCAGTATGCATGGTCTGCATGGCAAGAGCCCGCCCCAGGCTGTGGATGGGCACCATGCCATGCTGCTGGAGTCATAGAATCATAGACTGGTTAGAGTTGGAAGGGACCTTGAAGATCATCTAGTCCTTGAACACCTCCAGGGATGGGGCCTCCACAAGTTCTCTGGGCAACCTCTGCCAGTGTCTCTTGCTTCCCAGCAAGGACAATTTGGTCTTCCAGAGTCACCTTGTTTCCCAGCAAGGAAAACCTGATCCTTCATCTGCTGACAAACGGTTGGCCAGACATAGCCTTATATGCCCGTGGGCAAAGAGAAATGACGTTCCCCATGTGCCACTTCCACACTGTGGACAACATACAGCTGCAGCTGAAGTGGTTGGTTTTTAGGAAACATTTCCAGCTCAAGTGGCCATTTCCCATCTCTGCTGGAAAAAAAAAAAAAAAAGAGGTCACTTGGTTATGTGGTATTCTTCAAGCCCGCCTCTGTGATCACTGTGGAAAGGCCTTGGGTGGGGTGTGCCAGTTATTTGTAAATTAAATCTTATTAGGGAAAATGTTCATGCACTTTCTTCCCTGTTAAATTCTGTCTTGAAAAAAAAAAACCCCAGAGTTTGATCTCAAGAGCTGCAAGTGCATCTGCAAGATAAAGCTGAACTCTGGGACTATTTCTGGCACTCAGCCTTTTTCTTGAGCCTCTGCTCTTTTCCCCACAGCTGCCAGGGCCATGAGGAGTAGGTTTTGCTTTCTTTAAAGTGAAGTGCCATAGCGTGGCTCCCGCAAGAGACAGCCAACACCAACTTCTACCCAGACCGGGGGAATGCTGATGTGGATATTCATAAAAGCTGTTCAAAACATCCTTACCCATGTTGCAAAACGAGCCCGAGATTTCCTCACATGCACCACATAAAATATCCCACGTAGTTCCCTGGATTTCTGTTGTATTTCTTAGTCCTTCTTCCAAGAGCTTCAAAAACGTTTTAAATTAAGTCAGTTGCAGCTGCTCTGTCAGGAATTCGCTAAGCACTGCAGCCACTGAAGCAATTAAAAAAATTGCACAGAAGGTAATTAAAAGCCTTACTGGTTCTTGCTATTAGACTGACATTTTAAATGCCTCTAGATGTTTTATTGTGCCAATAACCTATTTCCCTAGTCTCAAAGAGAAATACAACTGACATCAGTAATTTACTAAAGTATTCTACAGGTATCATAACGTTCCAAGTAGAAATCTGTATTAAATCACTGTGGTTTTCTGTTCTGCGCAGTCCTTGCCGCACCACTTAATGAAACAGTGGTTGTTTGTTAATGGGTATTAGAGCTTAGTCTCCTATTCTCATTCCCTGTAGTGAGCTGTGTAATATTCGTATTACTTGTACACAAAGACATGCCTTCTGGTTGTCACGAGCATGTGGGCTGGGGGAAGTCAGGCAAAGATTCTCCTCTTCTGCACAGCAGTAGAGCAGAAGTCCTGGTTTATTGTACAGGGCAATGCAAGTGGCCTTTCTCTGCCATGATGGGCTTTACTAATGAGGAGGGCTGTACGGTATGCGGCTGGCTGCTGTCCGCAAGGTCTGCTAGGACATCGCTGGGTTTCTCAGTGCATCTCCATCCTCGGGTCCTGTGTTTGCAGACAGGCTGATGGAAGGAGGTCCCTCCCGGAGACTTGAGTCAGTCCCCACAGCTAGAAAAGTTAGGCTGCCTTAGTTTATCCCTTCCCAAACCCCATGTGCATCCAGAAAGGAAAGCTGGCAGGATATTAGGCAGTTTGCTGGCTTTCAATTCAAGGTCCAAGCAGAGACTTTAAAAGGATGCAGGGAAAATATTTTATATAACATTTTCCCTGATCGATAGCCTCAAAATGTGAACATGCTAATCCAGTTACTTTTCAGTGTGCAAATGAACTACTATTATTCATTATTGATAGGAAGTTAAAGGAAAACCGCATGACAGAGAGGAAGATAGCTGGAGGTTGCTTTAAGTTTTTCCCCTTGATTTATTTCGTAGATCCCACTGGAACATAAAATCAAACCAGATTTCAAGTATATTACACTTAGCTGTAGAGCATACAGAAGTAAGACTATACCAAACTGCATTATGTTGTAGATGGTATAATGTCTTGAAGTTTGACAAAATTATTCTGACGCGTAAGCGTAAGGAGCAGCATTAATGCTGAGCTTTCAACTTTTATTCCATTTTTTCTCTCCTGGGTCGCATTAATACTATGTAAACAGGGGTGTTTTGGAAGGGATTTCAGCAATAAACAAACCCACACTTATTTCTGTGACCCATGAGAAAGCCTACACAGGCTCGCTTACAGTGACCTCTGTGGTGTCTTTTGAATCATATCCTGCTGATCAACGCTACATGTCTCTACAGTTTGCATCAACAAGAACGTAAAATGGCAAAACTCTCTTGGCACTAGTCTCTCAAGCCACATCTAATTCTCTTTTTTAATGAGGTATTGAATTATTCCGTACAGTGAGATGCCTGTCAGTTTGCAGCATAGCTCCATGCATGCTGCTATGCCACCAGAGATAAACAATCAGCAGGATTGATCAGGCAGGCAATCAGTTAAACAAATCTGAGCAGAAAAAAAATTTGCACATGCACTGCTTGGGATGAAATAGATATTTTGATAAAGTTGCATAATGAAAATATGTGATGTGTGAATATAGTGACTGGCAGTAACTAATTAATAGAGAGTTAGTTTTTGCATAAATGATTTATTTTCTAGAGTTGCAAAGGGAGGAAGGTCTAGAGATCAGAACAAAGAGATCCATGGTCAGTTCCCCCATTTTGCCACAGATTTAGGCTTGAGTAATTTAGTTTCTCCTCTGTGTAGCAGCTCCGCTCCTCTCTTATAGAAACAAAAATAAGGGTGCAAGGAACACCTCCTTAGGGCAAGGGTGGCCATTCTTTTCAAGGGGAAAAGGTAGGGAGTTAAGTTATGTACTTGTATGAGAAACACAGGGCAGGCAGCTATGGTCCTGGCCATCCTTTTCCAGGCTGGACATCTGTGAACGTGGCAAGGTGCAGATGTAAGCAAGAGTCAGCAGACAGGTCATTGCAGTTATGTGCCACTCATTAATGGGTTATGTAACATATAAAATTTTTAGGAGGAGATGGTGTCAATGTAGCAAGCAGTCTTAACAAAAGAAACACCATAAGCCAAAACCCAACTATATCCTTCCTACTCCTGCTGCTAAGCCATCCTACTGATGCTTGCCATCATACCCATGAGCACCGCAACAAAATAGTAGATGCCTACTCATACCCCTAGGAAATGGTTCAAGTATTGCTGGTGATATCTGGATTACTGTTTAATAATCTTTGTCATGATCTCATACCATTAAGCCAGTAGTGATTCAAGCACTTCGATCACTCAGATCTGCTCTGCTGTTCATTAAGTCAATGAGTTTCTATTGAGTTTGAAGGGCAGCAGATAATCAAATCAGGCATTTTATCACCTGATTTTGCTGCATCCTGGTTTAACTGTCACTATTTAAGGACAAGTGATGGATATATTGATTTCTGCGTTTACCTACATCCTAGCCAACACAGCATTTCCTCTGGATTTATTTATGCTCAATGGGGTTCTCAGCTGCTTTACAGAATTTTTTTTTTTTTTTTAAACTCATCTGCCAAAATAATTCTCGCCGAGTATCAAGATTTCATTAAAAATCCTTGTCCGCTACTTAGGTTAGAGTGTATTGAGTGTCTTTTTAAAAAGACAGGGAGGATTCCTTTCTAGCAAAACCCTGTGAAACTAGACTCCCATCCTCTCTCATCTTTGCATATAGGAAAGATCCCTCTGAGAAACAGTGATTCCTTTTGAGCTTGGTATCACAAAAGAGTAGCACATCTGAAGAAGTCACCGTCCAGCTGCTTGTAACGGGTCTTGCTGCCAGAAGTTATCTCCTCTCTAGCCTGCTGGCTGAGCTGCTTGTGGTATTTCTCCAGATGAATCATTTAGCATGGGCAGCTTCGATAATAACAGGTTCTTATCAAGCAGGTGGGGCGGCGCAGTTGGATCCAGCAGAGGACACGTGTCCACAGCTTAAGGGAATATGGTTTTACAGGGAGCAGAATCCAAAGCTCTTGAAACAGGTTACTCTGTCTAACGTGAAAGTCTGATGTAAAGGCTGGTCCTCTAAAGCTTAATAAACATTTTAGCTAAGAAAAATATAGATGGTTAAGTTTAACTGAGTAATAGTCTGAGTGTTTAGGTGGGAAACTTGGCTGTTTAGGCGGAATTGTAAAGTTGTGAGCTAATTCACTGACATGCAGTGTAATTTGTGATTAAGGTTATCTGCAATATCTAACCTTTTCGTAAATGCCAGCTGCATAATGACTGTCAGTTTTCTCTCCTCAGATATTACATTGCAGAAGGTTCTATCTGACCATAAGAATCTATTTAATAAGACTATAATGGGAAATGACCAGAATCTGAGTATTAGAGATTAAAAGTGACAATGCTAATTGACTGCAGAGGTATCTACATGAAGAGGGACCAGAAAAATCATTTAAGTCTAAATGAAATTGGACTGATTTGATATTTGAAAAAGCATTACATTCCTCTTGTGTTTGGCAGCGTGAATTAATTGCTCCCTGTGTCAGGCAGAACCGGTTTCTATGTAGCAATAGGCTAAGATTGGTGGGGAGTAAAGAACATTAACTTGGGGGGGTTAGAAATACGTATTCGTTTCCTAAAATTAGAAGTATATGGGAAGGTTTGTATTGTACATAATTTTTATGGTGAGGAATGAAATTATATTTTTATATGCAGAAATCCAATTCTAGAAGACTTTTAATGATTTGATTGTGTGGATTTGTGATTGCTAGTAAAACAAATGGGGTGCACAAGCACATTTCTGCTCTGAAGATGCAAATTTAATTACCTTTTTTCTTAGCTTTTCAAAAAGCATTTAGCAAATAAATAAAACAGTGAAATAGAAAAACGCACTTATATTTTCCAAGGAGTAATTGGTAGGAATCATAACAACAGGAAAATGATCATACATGGCATATGCTTATCTCAAAAATGACTTAAAATCATTAGGTATCAGATAAATGCCTGTGCTTAACTTCTCTACAGTTTGCTGTGCCCAAATCTTTACTTTCAGTCAAAGAGGTTGCAGTATAAACTCTCTATAGAGGTCTAAGAAGGGAATCAGACACATAGCATTGATTCCAAGTAACACGCCATGTGCATAGAAAATGCAACATTTTCATATGTACATGCATAAAAAGGTTTTGGAAAATAAACATTAGACATCCTTTAAAAGTCCCAAGATACTGAGAAAAATTCTCTTCTAGCATGGATCTATGTGCTTCAAAATACTATGGGAAAATAGTTGTAAAGATACAGAAAAAGCTTAGGGGTTCAATACATGCTGCCACTGTGTCTCCCCCATCTAATCAAGTTAAATGTCTTGTGTATTACAGCAGCACGACCCACCTTGCCAGATTTTACTTTACTTTATTTTATTTTATTTTATTTTAGTTTAGTTTAGTTTAGTTTGGTTTGGTTTGGTTTGGTTTGGTTTGGTTTGGTTTGGTTTGGTTTTTTTTGTTTAGTTTAGTCTGGTTTCGTTTGGTTTGGGTTGGGTTGGGTTGGTTTATTTTATATAAAAAATAGTGTTTCAGTTAACTGTTTTTTTTTAAAACCTACGTGAACACAGGGAAAACTGCCAAACAATTCAATACAGAATTCAGTGAGTTAATACAGAAAACAGTTATGTATGTGCTTAAATTCAGTATGTGAGCAATTCAGTTGAAGTTGGAGGAGCATGTGGCATGGTTCAAACTAAATGGATCCATGAGTCTTTGCAAAATCATCTGCTTAGCGTCTCTGGTGGAAGATAAAGAAGGAAGCATGGTAATTTTACAGGAATATGCACTGAAATATGCCCTGCTTTTCATTGACCCTGCTGTATCCCCAGCGCATACCTAGGAATGTATGCAATGTACTCTGTGGGACATTCTACCCATACTAAGAAGGAAATAAAGATGGGAAACAAAAAAAATAATAATACTAAATTCTTTGAAATACTATAATTGTGTTATTGTACAATTTTCAGATTAAGTTTCAGGTAGTTTATTTTTAAGGTAATATTTTTTGTGTTCTGCTTATATAATGCATAGGATTAAGGCAAAACAAAGAGTATTCTTAGAGTCCGGAATACAGGTAACATTTACTTTTATACAAGAATTGATAGACCACTCATATAACTACTGCAGTGTAAAATAATAATCCACAATTACTTACACAGTATGGAGTTGGGAAACGTATCAAAATAATCAGCATGAAAGCGAACAATAGAACGTGTTGAACTTAAATATATGGCCTAATTCTCCCGTTGTGTCAGTTTTAGGCCAATATATCTATTGCAATATAGAAAAACCCAGAAATAATTTCACCGATTCCAGTGCAGCTGGTTCTTAGATAAGTAAAAACATTTAGTCTTTCATTCTGTGGTCTTTAATTTGAAATAAAATGTACAGTGTTTTTATTGCCTTTGATTTGTTGTAATTAAAAATGAATCAGTACGGTGCTAAAGAAAAAAAGTGTGTGAATATTTATATAAATACAGTAACCTTGGTTAAATTTGATCATAATGGCCATTGAGGTCTTTCTTCCGCGAAGTCAAAGCTTTTTGAAGCTGGTCTGCATAATTCAGTCAAATATAGATATCATATAGCTGCATATTTATATTTGTTATTCAACATCCATATTTGAAGTCATATCTTTGCATTCAGCTCACTAGTAACTTGGCTTACCACTCTTGAGGCTTAAATATCAAACCCCAGTGTCAGTCTTTTCATAAGTAATCTATAAACTGCCACTTGCTCATGCTTGATATTGGGAGGAATATTTTTGAAACCTGGCTAGATTAGCAAGTAATTGGATTGATTCATACATGTTCTGCAAAGGTCAAAATTGACCAGGTATTATTACAGAGTAATGTACCGATTGACTAGTGGCTAACTTGGTGAATAAAGTCATTTAGTTTTCTCTCCACAAGTACTCTACGGTTACTTTACCCTGTCCTTTAATCTTGGCTTGCCCAGGAATGAAACTGTAAATTGTGTTTCTTATGACATTTTATGGTGAGCAGTGGTACGCAGAGGCTCTGCAGAACAAAATTTGAGGTCCTCATCTATATGGTCTGGTTTATTGGGCCAAATTTAGGACCGTAACACCAGCTTATATCAAAATAAGCATTTCCCCTGCTGTACAACTCACTTGCTCTTGGCTGGGCTAGGGTGCTGTGCTTCTTGCACATCTGGACATCAGCTGGGAAAGTCTGCTCCCCTCTGTGCGAGCTACACCTTGATAATCCCATAGCTGAATACTGGAGATGACCTCTTTCTCAGCTTATAACAGAGGTAAGAGGTTAGAATCATAGAATCATAAAATTGCGGAGGTTGGAAGGGACCTTTAAGATCATCAAGTCCAACCATTAACTTACCCTGACAAAACCCACTTCTAAACCATGTCCCCAAGTACCACATCTACCTTTTTTTTAACACCTCCAGAGATGGTGAATCCGCCACCTCCCTGGGCAGCCTGTTCCAATGTTTGATAAACCTTTCAGTGAAAAAATGTTTCCTAATATCCAGTCTAAACCTCCCCTGACATAACTTAAATCCATTTCCTCTTGTCCTATCACTTGTCACCTGGGAGAAGAGGTCAGCTCCCACCTCTCTACAACCTCCTTTCAGGTAGTTGTAGAGAGCGATAAGGTCTCCCCTGAGCCTCCTTTTCTCCAGGCTGAACAACCCCAGTTCCCTCAGTCGTTCCTCATAAGACATGTGCTCCAGACCCCTCACCAGGTTGTTTCATGTCTTTTAATGCTTTTATAATAGCACGAGATATAATTGTAGACAGAAACAATACATGAGCGCAAGAGGGAGATCCACATGAAAGTGCAAGACATGTTTCCCCAAAATTATATTTATTAAGCATTGTAGAGATTTTAAAAATATGACAGAGCAAAAGTCCTAAAATATTTTACTTTCAAGAGTTTTAGCCAATTTTCTGTCATCTCAACTAACTGTAAAGCAGAGATTATATTTTATATTTTTCCCTCATTACTAGTAGAGGGTCAAGGAGAGAATGAGCATAAAGATAAGAAAGGCTACTTTTTCTGAAGATCACCACTGTGGAGAGGAATGTGTGTCTGCACAGATTTGCACGAATAGTTCCAGCAGACAGCATACAGATAAATCATTTCTAATACCACAAGACACAACAAAATATAGTTCCAGGTTTTTTTTCCTGCTTTATCTTCCTCAGTTTATACAGGAAGAATGCACATATCCATTAAAAAATGTGGTTTACTTTTTATTTTTTTAAGCATCAATATTTTGCCAGAATCATTTTTAACCTAACTGTAGAATCCATCACTGTCGATAGATATAAGAATGGCTTCAATTTTTTTTTTCTCTCCAACAACTTACCATTTTGACATGTAAAGAAGAGTTATTTTGTAAAATTCTAAACTTTTACAAAGGTAAGAAATGGCAAAATAATAACAACATTTGTCTTCTGTCAAGAAATATTGACATGGTATTACTACAGCAAAATTGGTTTGTGTTCTGAAGTGTGTCTCATAGATAAATCAGATTTGAAACTTTTTTAAGCTAACTAAATTGTACTTTAGTACTGATATATATAAGAATATCAAGACACATGATACTGAATTTCTTTTCTTTTTTTTTTTTTCCTGTTACGAAAGTGGAATAGAAGCACTTCAGTTTGCAAAAACGTTTCCTGCTCTTTATCTGCCTTTACTTTTTTTGCACTTCACTGTAATGTGATTCGCTGTGTCAATAAGTGGACAGTGCGTTCTCAGCCTCATACACAAACAGGCAGTGGTGAGATGATTTATATACAGATTTAAGGAAAGATGCCTTTTCCTTGTCAGATTAAATAGATATCATTCCAGAATTTTAGGATAAGTACATTTATATTTCCACATAATTAAAACGTGGGTGAGACAAAGCCAAAATGGCTTTGTAAAATCTTTAGAGGCATATGATGTTTATCAGGCTCTGTGCTGAATACTTGTGCAGTAGTTGTACGGCTTGGTGAAGGACTTGCAGAAGATTTGGAAACCGCTGCTCCTCATGGTCATGCTTTACTGAGAGTTGCTAAGCTGACATCTGGCTGAGCATCTTCTTGCTTCAGGGCATCCTCCATGCCGTCATAGGAGGTGCTCGGCCACTTTGCCAAATGCATGGCTTGAACTGGTTTCTTCATGCCTTGCTCTGCAGAACACCAATGGCTTTCCCCCATGAACTTGAAAGGAACAGCAGCAAACAATTAGCAGTTCTTCAATACTAGAAAATATCCATCTGCTCTTGGCACCACTGTTTGTCAACATATAAATAGCTGCACTACCAGCAAATGGAGCAATTTTCTGCATCTGGCTCATACTTCCTTTCCTCCCTATGCAAGTGACATTTGCAGTTCAGTAAAAGGAATTAATATATTCACAAAAATGTCGGTTCTTGCCATATTATTTTAAAAGGAATAATTTCAGCATATAAATGGAAACATGGAGATTCTTGGAAAATTTTTTGTCTTTTGTTTTTTTGTCACTAGAGTACACTTTCATACTCAAAGAGGGGTAAAGAACATATCTGATGGGCTGTGTTTAATTTTGCATTGTGTAATTAGTTACCTGCTGGAGTTTCTCACAGCTTTTCCATTTGCTCGTATAAAGGCTAATCCTAACTAAGAAAGAAACGAGTCATTCTGTGACCAGTGGAACTTATGAAGCTTTGTTTCCTGCAGTTCCCTCCCATGCGGTTTCTCTAGTGTCTAATAGCTTGGTTGAGTTCACGCTGCAGGTTCTCCCACAGTAAGATACTCAGATTAGTTCCCTTTCATTTGACTTTCAATTTTCACAGAACAAGCAGAAATTTACTTTAGATTTAACATAATGTGGAAATATGTTTCATTTCTTCTTAAAAAATCAAATAAAAACATTGGGGCTTTAGAGCAGCCGCAAAACCGCATTTTACTTTTTCCCAATTAGCTGATGACCATAAATGCTATCCGCTGTGTAACGGGCACAGTGGTAATGCTTACATATCTGTAGTTGCCCTTGATTCCGCCATTGGGCTTTCTGAAACACTACAGTAGTTTTGATCGTTTGGAAGAGGCAAATAACCGTAGTTTCCACAGATATCAACAGATGTTGAGTGGGAAAACGATTGCTTTTTTCTACAACAACCTTTGCTGTTTAGAAGACAGAAGATGATATATTTTCAATGTCTGCTATAGAGGATGCTTGGAATTCCAGGTGTTCAGATTTGGAAGCTGTCACACCTGTGACAGGTAAGCAGGCAGGCATCAAACCTAGATCTGCGGAGGAAAGTTTGGGTTGGCCCACGTTCTGCCAGTGAAGGCATGGGCTGACTGATGTATTTCCATTTAGCATCTCCTCTTCCTCCCATAATTCTGTTTAATTGCATGAACGTGCAAGGGACAACAACTCGGAGTGTCTGTTGAATGCTGAATCAGTGAACCCTGAGCCTTATAATCTAATCAATATATAATATAGTAAATGACTGGTAAGTCTGGTTTAGTAAGTTCAGTGTTTGTTACATTTTTGGACTCTTAGGAAGTTTAATCTGTGAGTTTTGATCCTCTGCAGCAAACTTGTTAGTCCAGTTTCAGTTAGCTTTGTTTAAACCCAGAGAAACTTCATGGCTTCCAGTTTTCCCGTGACCAGGATGCATTTGGAGGAATAGACACAGCATGTAGCTTTGTTTTGACTTGTTTTTTCAATGCACTTACTAAAACTTTTACAGAAATAAAAGTGACAAGGCTCCAAGGGGTTCTCAGTCTCCATTCCAGGTTGAACTGGAATTATCTCTTGAACAGTCAGGTGTTATTGCATAAGTCTTGACAGATCCCAGCTGGCCAAGCTCTGATCTCATACCAATTTCATTCACTTTCAAACCCACTGGCTTCTGTGGTTTCTCCATTTTAAACTGGCATTGCTTAGACATTCTCATCCTAAGAATTAAATGTTCATGTAAAGCAGTTTGGGAACTGAATGTTTTGCAAGTTTCTTCCTCATGTGATGGTGGCAGAGATGTTTAGGATTCTGACAAAAATGCCAATACTCGACAGAAATGCCGTAGGCACGGTCTCTTACAAATGCACCTCGTTGTCATTATTGTCATTACCTAGATATTTTCAGATGCTTAGGTTTGTTATTAAATGCCTCCCTAATATAAGAAAGTAAATGTAGTCTCCATGGGCTGGATGCTTTCGTCTATAAATTGCAATCAAGGTAGGTTCCTGTTATTTGCAGGCACTGTGTGCTGCTAATGTAGTCTGTTTTAAAACCAGCATTCGCTTTCGAGGAAATGAAAGTGGAGAGAGGAAAAAAAAAAACCTGTTGCATGCTCCTGCTGAGCTGGTCCTTCCAGACTGACTGGCTGAACACCAGCCATTGGTAGCAGTCACCTGAAATCCACAGGCTGGGACACACAGGGATTGAGGATCATTTAAATAAATTGACTCCACCATTACCATTGAGGAGTAAGTCTATGACATGCTCTTTGCAACAGCCTGTCTGCATGCAAAGGCTTGTTGTGTCGCAAATCTACTTCCAGGCCTGCTTGTTACTCTAAATTTGTTGTTGAAGGAATTTGGTGCTTTTTTTCCCAAGCTAAAGGTGACCAGCTACGGTGCAGCCATGGTGCTGGTGAGTGGGGTTGAAGCTGCCTGCAGAGCTCTCCTTGACCTGCAGATGTCCTGCTGTTGCTGTGTTTCTGGGCCTCTGATGGAGAGGCTGCTCACTTCTTTAGTGAGCTAACCTTGAATTGGGGTGTACATCCACAAGTGGCAAGACTGAGATTTCTGAATGAACTTCCATATAGGTTGAGACTGAGAGTCTCTGGAGATAAAAGCCCAGGACTGCTATGCTTCAGCTCTCAAGGTTCGTAGAAGCCTCTGGTATCAGTATAAATTTGTCTGAATTTGGAACCCCTTAAACTAGGGAAACACTCATATCCAATTTGGCTCATTATTAAAGTGGGAGCACTAAACGTTTTGGATCCAGATCATGTCTGCATAACAGAGTTTGAACAATTAAATTTTCTTCTCATCACAGATTTGTCACATGCCACACAGGCTGCTTCTGAGATTTATGGGAACCTGCTTGAGAGGATAGTTGATGCTTGTCACATCATTGAGATAACTGTGGTTTGGGAGTTATTTAGCTGCTTAAAGGATATTGAAGAAATACTTGTCTGTTTGTATTTACCTACTAGACTAGGTATTAACTGAGAAGATTTTACTAGAAAATCTTGATTCTTGTTCTAATAACATTGATGACAATCAATGGCATTAATGTCAATGTCTAACTTATATGTATTTGCATAAACTGTCATAGTGTAGTAAATCGCCAAACATTATTTCCTTCCTATTAGCAATTGCTGCTGTAAGTCTTGAGCAAGACAAGTGGAAGCCAAATAACCTAATTTCCACCTTCTAGGAAAGCAGGTGATGGTATTCATGTTGCTGGGTCTATGCTCCTCCTCTCTGTGGTGCCATTTCGTGATATTTGGAGAACTGGGAGATGTTTCAGCTGCCCAGAGTTTGAACCCAGTGACCATATGTCCAAGGCTGATTCAAGAGGAAATATTTCTCTCATGTGCAGAGAGGAAAGATTTGATTGCTTGAGTAAATGCGCTGTCAGAGTGTAAAACCAGGATGATAGTCTGCCTAGGTTCCTTGGAAAAAGCAATGTGATTTTCAATATATTTCCCTGAGAGAAGTGTAGCTCCTCCGTTAAATTTTTTATTATGACTTTTCCATGATAAAAGGTCAAGCACAGCCTCACAGGACATGTGAGGACAATGTCTGAATTAAGAAACATGCATTTGATATATCCAGCTGCAATAACAAAAACAAAGTAGAACTCAGACAGGAATTTAAAACTACATACTTGGAGAGTTTCTTCCCATCCTTGCAGCCCTTCCCACTACTTTTTGGATGCCTCAGTGGGTCTAGAAGGAGACAGACACAGTTCTAGTGATGCAAAGCTTCATCTTGGTACCCTCAGATTCAAGACTGCATCCTGAGGCTCCAGATTTAAGTAAGATTAGTACATCCTGGTTCAAGGAGCACAGGACTGATGTGTTGCCACTATGATAGTAAAGGAAGCAATAAAAAAAACCACAACCAAAACCAAAACCACAACCACAACAACAACAAAACTGAAAAAGGAGAACTTAGTGAGTGATAACAACATTTTGCGTTAGTCCCTAAGAGCTTAGTGCCTTGAAATATTGTGCCCAGGCTTTCCTTCTAGAATTTTAAGCACATATAAATAACACAGCAAATCATGATAGCACCAATGGGTGTTCAGAGTTGCCATAAGATTTCTCAGGCACTTTCGTTAGTTTCTTTTCAGGGGTTTATAAGCAGCATGAATTGATTTGTTTTGTAACTATTTCCACTTTTTAATTTTCCATACGACAACTACCTTTTAATTTCTCATTCGGACGAGCAGAGCCCAGGGCAGAGTTATTGTGCGTATGCTGTGAACAAGCTACACACACACATGCATAATTCTGTCTGTACAAACCAGAGCAGAAGCAGGACACTACTTCACAGTCAACATAGTTGGCAAACAATGGCATAAAAAAATGATATTATTTTCAAAGGTAGATAGTGTGGGTTTTAAGGGATTTTAGTTTGCTAAACTTTATTTACTTTTTGTGGACTTTCCTCAGGGATATTTAGGATTTCCAGAAAACAAATGATAATATTGTGTGCACTTTAAAACAAAAATCTCTTGTGCTCTGATGAGACAATAGACCTAGTTTGGTATGTGTACACTTCCAGAATAAATAAAACCCCCATGGAGTTTAGTTACACACTAGGTATGAATTTGGGCTTGATGAAAACTTCAGGAGTTATGAAATGCTCAGAATCAGGCAGATTCAAACCAGCTGCAGCCCTGGCAGTTGGTGATCCAAACAAGATGCCACCAGCCCATCCAGGGGACTGGGGAGCCCCTGCTCCGTCCAGCCCCAGCACAACCCCTGTCTGCTGGGAGCTGGGGTGACAATGTCGTGGTACTCACACCGGGAGCTTGCTGTTCCAGCATCCTGTCACAGTGATGGCATGGCTCCTTTTTTACTAAAATCCCGCACTAGAATCTCAGCCTAGAGTAATTCAGCCATTGTTAACCTAAATATGCCATCTCATGTTTCATTCAGGCTTACTTCAGTGCGGTTGTTTCTCACTGATTGCAGCTGAAATGAAGAAAAATCAGGCTTATTATGTTTAAGGGTTGTGAATATTTTTATTTTTGGGTTTTCAGTGGGCCTATTTCTAAAGTCTTAGCCATTTCCACCAGAATAAATTAGAAGCAATCACCTTGCTCCTCGTCGTCATTCACCCTGCAGTTAAGCGAGACTCCTTCATCGGCATGAAAGGTGCCTGAGCCTTCAATAATCAGTATAACACGGTGGAGTATTTAGTGGAGTGGGGACTGAAACACAAGTCCATCGTTCCTATAAGTGCCCCAACAGGAACCTTCAGAAAGTGGCTGCTGTCACTTCTCGTTTTCTCTCTTTTCTTCTGTTTATATAGAAACTGAAGCAGAGGGAGCCATCCTGTGCAGCCTGCTGTAGGTGAACCTGCTCTGGCAGGGGGGTTGGACTAGACGATCTCCAGAAGTCCCTTCCAACCCCTATCATTCCATGATTCTGTGAGACTTTGACTTTACCTAGGAGAGAAACTTGGTGTCAAGTCACCATAATGGGAGATTTGGAGTTTAATCCCACTGGAGAGATCAGGCATTGAATCGGGTACCTGTGTGACAAATGAGTTAAGCTGCTGGAAAGGCTTTGCGTTACAAAGGAGGCAAGCTGGCACTCTTCAGGTTGGAAAAAGCATGATGGGGGATATGACAAAAATGTATAAAATCATGAATGGGAAGGAGAGGGTGAGCAGGGTCTTTCCAGTCCCTCTTCCAAAACAAGAGCAGGCTTAAAACAAACAAAAGGAGATTTAATTTTTTTTCTCCACCAAACCCATGATTTACCTTTGGAGATCCCTGCCAGAAGAGGCTGTGGATGTTGAAGGTTTAAGTGGGTTGGGGGAAGACCAGACAAATCCATGGGAAAGAAATCCTTTAAGGATTAAGGAATATGGACAAAGCACCTTTTGCATAGGAAGTCCAGGAACTGCAGGTTGTTGGAGGATGCAGTCATGTTCAAGGGGAGGGTATGGATACTCCTGCCAGTGTGACGAGCTGCACAGAAAGAACCGCTCTGTTCCTGCCATGCCTGGGGCTGCTGCCAGAGACAGAGCAGTGAGCTGTAACACCCTTGGCCTGAGCACTATGGCTGGTTTTGCATGGACAAGGGACTGGGGAGGGTGTCATCTCCTACCTTCCCCTGCCTGTGAATCCTGAGCTTGGGCTAAATCTTCCTGCAAGACTGGGTCCCTGTGAGACCGCAATGAGCCAGAAAATCCTCTGGGATACACACAGGAGAGAGCTGCCATGATGTGCCAGGGGAGCGTGAAGTCTCATGTGCTTCTCTGTTGTTCACAAGCAAAACTTCACACATTTGAACATCCCATGTCACCTACAGAAGCGATTACAGGCCTGGGATACCTTCAGCTGTAGGCAACTATTTTAGACTTGACTACCTAAATCCTTTCATGTATCCATCACTAGAAAACACTTCAAGGTCACCCAAAGATGCCATAGTAAAAGATGATGGCTGAAATCTGTCTTACCCCCTGGGACCATCCTACTCTTACAGTTACTGGCACGAATGTTTTAATTTTTACAAATATTCAGCAGCATTTAGAAAAAAAATAGGTTTATCTTTAGTAATGCTTGCTTTTTATTTATGAAATTCCTAGCATAAATAAAGTCTGGTTACTGTAAACCTGAAAAGCACGAGGCTTTAAAGACATTTTTGTCAGATCGTGGTAAGAACAACCTTGATGTGGTTTGCCAAGCTTTGAATTATAATGTATGTCATCAGTAATGTAAGTTGTTATAATTTACTTCTGACATTAAGATCTTGCTTTTGGGCATATAGTTGCAAATGTATCCTATTCACTTTTTTACTTTCTAAATGCCCTTCATGTTTCAGTAAGACAATCCAATCAAACCTAAAGACCAAATGCACTGTAAAACAAATCAAGCATACAAACAATTCTTAAGCGTTCCTCATATACGTTAGCTTGCTTGCCCAAGGCTTCTAAACTTCTTAAGCTATGTAATCATGAAGTGTACAAAAGTTTTCAAAGGAAACATTTATACCATATATTTTATATATCGCTCAGGTCGGAATTTGTAAAAAGAGAATCACACAGATAAGAATTTATCATAAATCTAACCAGCCTGGTCTAATGCTACTGAATATCCTCATTCAAAATATGGGGTTTTTTTCTGATATTCTCATAAGTTTTATGATGACAACACTTTGGAGGTAAGTAATTGTGCTAAGAGATATGCAACGCCTGATGAAACAAAAGTCCCCCATGAGGAGAGATGCTTTAATTTAATGGTAGTCAGAAAACCAATTTTTAAAGCTATAAAGTCACTGATACTCTGCATTTAGCCTTAGGCTGAATCCCATATTCTGCATGCGCTTGCCATCAAAACCATTTCATAATCTGCTCATAAGGGCAGATTACATTTGGGTTTGCCTTTTCCCACCCTTTAGTACAAAGCATAGGATTTTTTTCACTTAAAATTTTTTTCACACTTAAAAATCTATGGCAGGAATTCGGTCGTTATTAAACCTTGATATTAACCGGTGCTCCAGAGGCACAGGGGCCACAGCTCCTTTGCACCGTCGTGGCAGTGTGAACGCACGGTCCCTGGTTTGGCAGTGAGTTTGCAGAGTATCCAAATTGCTCCATTCGTTTCATCTGGCAACTGAGACAACCACTGGGGATATTTGCAATCCCAACGTTAACGACTGTGTTGCCGGCTGAAGCATGGCAAGGAGCAGCAGCTTAGAGATTTCCAGGACAGGGTCTGCATTCAGGGAGACTGTGGCCATGTGCTTGCAAAGCCCCTCTAAATCTCTGGAAGAAATCACCCCCCTAAAAAGCCACCACCAAAAGGAAAGGGTTATGCACTGACAGACAAGTTACCAGGGGATGGGACTGAGGTGAGTACAAGAACCCTAACGAACTCCCTTGCTTTGGGGTTTAAGCTGATAAAGAAGAGGATTAGATTTTCCCTGTGCGATAACCGTCTCCCTGCCCTCCTCAGCTGCAAATAATTAAATGAGTTTCAGTAAGTGTGACATAAGATCAGATCCCAAGAGCTCCTGCCAAAGAGCACTTATAAGGCATGAATTAAATAAAGGTTGAAGTACTTTTAACCAATCAGCCGGTTTCTCACGGAGAGCCAGGAGCTTCTTCATTTAGGAACCTGACATTTTGTTCGAGTTCTGCTGAGCAGAACAGATCACACCAGTTAACGTGGTAATGAAGAAGTGATGGTGGTATTTGCACTTGACTCAAACGTCAGCATAAATTCTGTTCCTTGTCCAGATCAGTACGACTTCCCTGAAATAAAGCATATTTCAGCCTCATTAACTAATTTAAGATCTAAAATGAAACGAGATAAATTTAAACTTAAATCCGTCATAACCAGACTGGCTTCAGAATTAGTTTCTCTGGGTCTGTAAGGATACTTCCAGTAACTGTTCCTGCCAGGTAATCTATTCTGAGCTTTTTAATGGGCCCAGCTACCCACAAAATTTTAATTGTAAATACTCAGATCAGATATATGGACTTCTGCTTTCTTAATGTCACTGCCACCCATGGAAACATGCAGTATTCCTGCATTAGGGTTTCAGGCAAAAAATGAATTTTAATGCATTAAAATGGTACATTTATCATTTAGCCACCAACAAGGAATTAGAACAATAAACGATTTTAAAAATAATTACTGCACTTTAGAATAACCTTTATTTCGAACTGTAGATTTCAGTTGTGTTCATACTGCACAGTTACATCTATGTTTAAATATTTTCACTTTTCAAGAAGATGGCCACCCAAAGCGGACGTCTGAGAAATAAAAATTGTAATTAAAACCTTGAATGGAGGTTACGTTTGCTAAGTTACTCGTTGTGAGACCTGCATCGTGGTTCTCAAGGCTCAGCCTGTTGGGATTAGCCAGATAGGTGTAGTTTCTTTGCAAGTTAATTCATTTTTCTCTCAGCACTTGTGTAACCAAATGTAATACTCAAAATAACCTGTTTCTAAGGGGTCACCTCTATGTGACACCCCTGTATTGGTGTCATCAAAATTAATAGGAAAACTTGCCTTAAGCTTAATTGGTATTTTAATGCCTACATTTTTAAATTACTTGAACACTTTCTTAATTAAACTGGAACATTAAAAATGAAACTGCTCTTTATTTTTTGCTGTTTTCTTAATATTAAAATATTTCAAAGATAATTGCAATCCATATGGAAGAGTGCTTTTTGTAAAAAAAATTTAAAAATCTTGTACTCCATACTACATGTTAATTATAAGAAAGAAACAACTGGGGAAAAAAATGTAATGGGTATTCCAAAGGCCAGCAATGATTTCACCTGAATGATTGAACATAGCAATTGTTTCCCAGCTGTTTAGATTGTAATCTCATTGTGGATTTGTATTGCTTTCACTGACTATATCTTTAATATCTACACGGACAGATGCTGTTGTGGTTTGTTAAGCATTTCAGGAAACTTGCATCTTCCATCACCATTGTCACAAATTAAAGGTCCAGAGACCATAAGCTGATAATTCGAACTTATTTTGCCAAAGCAACAGGGTGAAAAAATATACCTGTTTTTTATACTGCTCATTTTAAAGAAAATGAAGTGACTGGTGAGATTTTTCAGCATCAATAAAGTCATTCTTTCCATCAGTTTGCAATGTTTGTAGAACTTTATTCAATGGGTAACTTCTGACATCTTTCTAATCTATGGATCATTTATTGCGTATATGTATTTTAACGTCTACCCTGTTCTTGCATTTTCACTCACCGTCCTGAAATTAACCATATTCAGCAAATAAACTGAGTACTTGTGTTCACCGAGCAGTATTACAGTTAGGGGTGGAAATGTGTTATTGGGCTTAAATTAATGTACCAATTCATTAAACATTTTCAAGCTGTGTGCCCATATTTGTTAGAGACAAAATGCTAGCCGACTGCAGTAAAAAGCCTTTTATGCTCCAGTATAAACAACCTAACTCACCTCAGCCTCCAGCTCACACAAACCTAACCCACACTGCCCTGTGATTGCTGGAAATCAGAGAAGTTTCTACCAGTTGTTTTAATCTGGTCTCATTTTCTTTCAGGTGCACCAGTGCCAGTTCAGAGTCACTCCACCTTGGTCTGTGTTATTTTCAATTTTATATCAGCGTGAGCAAGACCAGAATCAGACCCTGGTTTCTCTCCGGTGCTTTGAACCAATTTTGGCATCGTACAGCTCTTCATACAGAGAGACAGTGACTTACAGTGGAGGACCAGGCTGCAAGAGGTTTGCCCATCTTTTCTTCTGAATCAATTCAAGCTTGGTATTTGCTTAAAGAAAAATACATTGCTAGTGCCAATTAGATAACTGGATCATCCTTTTTCTTCTGTCAGAAATTTCTTTTTCTTTTATTCTCACTTCTAAGGGCCCGGCTTCTAAAGCATAATGATGCACATCGAATTAAGTGGGCTGTTTGTGAGATTGAGCTCTGAAATTATAAATACCCGCTGTGTTTGTAAGCAAGTAATATTCTTCAGAGAAATTTACACTCCTCCATTTATAAAATGGGGACAAAATGGAATTTCCATCATCTGCTGAGCTCAGAGCTATTGCTGCCTTTTCTCTTCTAAACCTGTTTTTTGCTCGGTTGCTAGACCAGCCCCCCTCCTGAGCCTCTTCCCGGCAGAAGCGGCAAAAAAAGGCAGAATTGAAGGAGAGACGGAGCAAAGGTGGTTGTTCTCCACTTGCCCATGTCTTGTCTCCTAAGTACAGCTGCCGTTTTCCCCCACAAGGAACCAGAGCAGTTAATTACATGCTCTGCAGCCCACGTCACCCACAGTAGCTGCAGCCATGTGCCGTCGCCCTGCTCACCGCAGCCCGATGCCCATTCCTCCATCCCGGCTGGCGATGCAGCACGTGCCACACTGGTCACCACAGGGGAAATCCTCTGGGACAGCTTGTCCCATGCCACACAGCCCGGAGCGGGGCCGCTGGCCTGTCCCTGGGCAGGGGACACAGGCCAGAGCCACTTGCTTCTCTTATATTTGGAAGAGGTGGCAATGTTTGACTTGTTGGTTCTTGCTGCTGTTTTTTTTTCCCTATTCTTTACCCAGCAAAATAACTTGGACAGCTGGAGCGCTCAGAAAGGGCCTCTCTTTTCCTCCCGATTAATTATGCAGCTGAGTTCATGGTCTTTGATGTCGTTGCTGTGAACACTGATAAAACTTGAGGAGCTTTAGAGCATGAAAGTTGCTGCAACCAGTTTTTCTGGCTGTTCGTGTGTCAATACCCTATCGAGTCAGCAATTATCTTAAACCTTTATTGCAAGTCAATGCAAAATAAAGGAAAAATTTCTCCGTAATCATTTTTTATAAGACCCTTCTTCAAGATCCCGCTCCACATGCAAATTCTCATGTGCTTGCTGCGTTTTATAGCATTCCTGGAATTACTGCTCAAAATGTTTTTACCGTTCTTTCAGGTGCTGGTGAGGTGAGATACCCTGATAAGGTTAGGATTTAGGAGGGAAGGGCATGTCCACCCAGAAATACTTCTGACCAAGCAGTGCCTAGCGCTGCTGGCAGAATTTACCCTTCTGCGTGATATTGCCTCTTTTTGCATTTGCAATCATATGGCTCTTTAACGCACTGGAAAAAAGGTTCTGCATTTAAAAATGCCACAGGAGCGAAGATTAAGAAAGCAAGCACAGATGCCCAGCTGTTGAAAGCAGTAGCAGTACGAAATTGGGGGTGGGGGACAGAATTAGCATTCTCCTCACACGCTCGCCGCCTGCTCTAATCACAATGCAGGCATTATCAGCGAGCGTTGAATCTTTGTATTATTTCCAAGTTTCCCCTATTGTCAGTCATTGTGACAAAGTGCAGGACGATCTGACACAATGATGAATCACTCCAGACATTGAGTTTTCACATGGCTGTCAGATGATCTCACTAGGCTGTGTCACCTGAAAATGCCACAAGACTAAAACCGTGTTGTACTTCAGAACAAAAACGGAGTTTGGTATAAACTCCACTGATTCGGGACATAAACATGGGAGTCTGGAGGGCTGGCTCAGATTTCTTTTACCCAGGAAATCTCTGCATTTTCATTCCGTGTGAATGAAATCAAAATCAGAGCTTGGGATTTATTAACATGTCTTGCATGCAAACCAGGAAGATATGTTGTTTGGGTTTTTAAATTAAATTCCTGCACGGAAGGATTTGTACCATGCTCATTTTTTAAAATACTCTGTTCAAGACGTAATGCCCATCAAAGCATAGGGTATTTTATCCTAATAGCTTCGGTTGCATTTATAAAAATGAATTTCTTGCAGTTTCTTTTCCCTGCATGGCAAAGTTATCTAGCAGGCTTTTTATTTTCTCTATGGCTCAGGTAAGATGTAGCTGTACTGATAACTGATTGATATATAGTCAAATGCAAATATGCTTGTTGAAGTACATGCCTCGCCTTCATGTATATTTGCTCGTTGGTGCTATTGTGAGTCCAGCCCAGAAGAACATTGCTCTCTCCCACATTATTATTCACAAAGGCAGCTTTCTGAGTTATTTCTGTTCCTGCACAATATTCATGATAGCAATTTGATACCTTAGCAGTTTCAAGGTTATCAAGTGATTGAAAATCCTACTGCTTACTTCAAGGTGTAACATATAAACTGTACTGCCATCCATTCTAGTAATATAATAGTTTTTCTTAATGCCTTTCATGAACTCCTGATTTAAAGTGTAAGCTAACTTCAGAAAGGGCTTATCAGCCCCAGACTTCGTCAGTGCTGCTTGGCTGTTGAATACAGTCCCCTGAGTTTGTATCACTGCATGTAGCACTTAAACAGGCAATATTTAATCTCTTTCAGAGATATCGATACATCAGCTCCCGAATGAGGACATTAAACCGCAGTCATAATGAGAAACAAAGAAGTGGTTATTTATCTCACGTGTCGAAGGGCTAGCGCTCCTTTGATATGAATCTTGTGAGCAAGAATTGCAGATTGTAGATCATGGGGATTGACTTTATACCAAAGAGCAGCTACGGAGCCATATGATACAGTAGCGTTCCTTAACGATGAACAAATAAATGCCGCTGAATGCTTAATGAGGACATTGAAGAAAAGCCCATCATTTCTCAACCTGTTTTGGAGGCTCCCAGCCACCCACTGAATTTTGGCTGCGGATGGAGTTTGGGTGGTTTCTGATTGGTGGATGGTGTTGCTTGATGGAGTTTACATGGTGGCATCTGCTTAAGTAACAGATGTCTGTGCCACTAAGGTGCTATGTTCTCACTTTTTATATAGAAAGAAATTGCTTCTCAAAGAGTTTTTATTGTCTTTATGCAAATTAAAATACAAAACTCCTCTCCTTAAAGGATCCTCATTATAACAAGAACCTTAAATAATCATAAATACATATGCAGCCTCATAAAATCTTTTGCTCTTTGGATATCAAAGAAGTTCCTTCTGCGCTGCCAATTGTGCATGAAATTAGTTCTTATTTCAACTACCAGTATGGAGATACTAGCTTTTATTCAGTGAAGCCCCACTGGATTTCTAAACAAATAGTGCAGAATAGTTGTTTGTGCCAGAGTAGTTCAAGGAGGAAATTTTGCATTCTGTTTCTTATGCAGTGCTAAAGAGTAAGATAGGGCTCTGTGCTTATTCCCTAGAAGCCTGGTGACAGAAATATATATGTTTTTTATCTTTCCTTTGCCAATTTTCTTTAGTAGGCAAATGCGTGACGTCTTTATGGATTCTTTTATTTTTAACCAGGGATTGAAATCTGTGAAGGAATCATGCCTAAAAAAAATACCCACAGATGCCAGCCTACTTTGGGCTGAGTGTTCAGGTACCCAAGTCCTTACGTTCCTGGTTCATCTCACATCATAACTTTGCAGCAGGTATGACTTAATGCCTTGCACAGCACTAGACTCCCCATCTGTTTTGTTTATTTCCAGTGACAGAGAGGGATGAAGGACCTTCATCCTTTGCATTACTGATGTATGGACCAAGCAAGATGGCAGGTGCTCTGTAGCACGGTGCCTTCAGGCAGGATGAAAAGAAGGGCTGCTAAGGGAGGCCACGGCCCCAACCCAGTTTGCACAGGAGTGAAACCAGACCCCGAGGCAGGTAAGACTGTACTGTAACAAGATGGTTTGAGATTTTCTCCTATGGGCTACACAGTTCGGGACAACAGCTGGACAACAGCTGCCTTGACAAGGAAGGCAAGATGAATGTGCTAATATCAGACTAGAGCATCTACCAGCTGCTTCCAGGCCGTTTGTACCTCATCACCCTTAGGCAGAACAAATTGCCCCACAAAGACCTCTGATGTCAGCCTTGGCTGCCAACCCCAGAGGTGATTTGGCTGCCCCCACCCCTCCCTGCTACCCACACCCCTCCCTGCCACCCACACAACTGGGCCAAGCCTATGCACCTTCTCTTCCCTCATGTGGGCTCAACAATCACCAAACCTATGGAAAACTTCAGAGAAATGGCTAAATTCTTGCAGAGAGGGGAGCCTGGATCATGTCTGGTCTCGTCATGTAGCTTGTGCTTGTTTTTTGTCGTTTTAGAATATGTTGTATTGAGGGGAAAACAAATTGAAAAAGAAAGTGAAGGGAATAGAAATGTGATTCTTGATTTTTTTCTGACCTGTGGGATGTGATGCTGTAGGAGGCAGAAGCCAAAGTCTGTTCAGTGTTTCAACTGGTAAACCTTATTTTAGATAGATATTTCTGATATGACCTTTTCCTAACAATATTTTTTTCACATATCTATCCAGTAGACTAAGTAAGGAGGTGGTGGATGTGCGGTGTATTATTAACCTGGTGGCAACAACATTAATAACATAGAAGGGTGCTTTATTCTACTGCTAGCGCTCGCATCTGTTTCACAAACATTACCAAGATAATCACATTCTTCCTGCATCTGCTTTGCTTTAGCTCACACAGATAATTCAAGGGTAATGCACCTTGTCTAAGCTAATTCTAAATACATGCCTCAAACACAACAAAAAGTGCTTGGTGGGTATTTTGACCCAATGCACTACATCAAAGTAACCAACTAAGCTGTAAATGCTTTGAATAAAATTGGACAAAAGTTGGCATTTGTCCAGCTGTGTTTCTGACTGGTAGTTGTGTGAGTTTTAAACTTTCCTTTTATATTAATGTATATCAAATTACAGTGTAACCTGCAAGGTGCTCCGGTGAGAGCTGTGCTAGGACATAAAATATACAGTGGACAGTATGCTCTCAGATCTAAGATGAGTGCTGGAACTGAGACCTGACCTTTTCAGATAACCTGCAGGTTATCAAAATTGCCTATATGGGATGACACCTTTGAGACAGTGCACCTAATGTGGAGGAGCTCGGAGCCCTCTGGGCCCAACTTACTGGGTCTTTGCCCGGTGCATTCAGACATTAACTCCTAAAAAATGGAATCATGCAGGTGATTGTTGAAAGTGAGGTTAAAGGAAATTAAGCAAAATTGATAAAACGTAGGAAATAATATACTTAATAAAAACAGAATGTTTGTTGTTCATTGAAAATCAACAAGAGGTCACACCTCTGGAGGAAGTCTTACATTCCCGCTGAAGCTGGGCTTGTCGCACACTGCACATATCAAATTCTAGTTTGTATGGCTAAGAAATATCAGTGACCATTAGTTTCAGCAGCTTCTGTTAGGTACTGTGATCAAGTAATAATCTAAGGTGTCGGAAGCTTGAAATTACTCCATTACAGCCAGGAAAGAAGATAATTTATGAAGGCATCATTAGCATTTCCTTTTCAAACTCCGTGCAAATTTCTTGAAAGAACATATGCTGAGAGTCTTCCGTTAGCACTTGGAGCCAAGAGGAGTGTCCTTCTTAACAGTGGCTACCGCCTGTCATCTTCTAAAAAGTATGCCATATGGTTTCAGATAGCTAATACTACATTAGACACCATTTCATTCATAAGCTTGATTTCTTCTAATCATAACCCATTTTTAAATGTTACTACTCCCAAAAATCAGTATGATAAATCCACTTAAAAATGAATTATTAGCACTATTCCTATTTGCAAATACATTCACCTAACAGACTTTATTGGTAAAATTTAACCTGTGTTGTTTGAATGACATTACATTGAAGTGCCCATCAACAAAACAGAGTGAATAAAAATGAGGATTTTTCAACCAAATCCTGAGGTTGTACAGACAGCAGAGACAACTCTGAATCCCTCTTAAAACAAAACTAGCTCGTGTGTAGCAGATCAACATTGGGAAACACAGAATGGCAAAAAGGGGTCTGAAACAGGTCTTTATGCCTCATCTTTCCACACTAAAATGCAGAATTGGGCATTTGAAAGCAAAGGCAAAAGGAAATGACCAGAGAAAACAAGTGAGTTTGTCTCCAATGGGAAAATTATTTAGTGTTATGTAAAGTGATCTACAAGTTATCTTCTTATTGCACTAATAAATAGTGGCAAAACTGTAGCCCAAATTTGACTCAAAGAGAGTCCTTGCTTTACCTTGGGGAACTGCATCAAACGGCAGGGTGTTTGTCCCAGGGCTAAGAACTGCTTCAACAGTAAAAACGCATCCTGGGTCCGATTGTTCATCTCACCAGCATTGTAGCATTGAGATTTGGGGACTAATTTCTAATTTAGCCCAGTATAGGTGTGAGTTAATTTATGCCTATTTTATTTTTCTCTGCTCTCACTTATTCATGTCACTGGTATTTGGCTTTCCTGCCTTTCTGTTGCTGTTGTCCTTACTGTTTTGTTGTCTATGTATTTTTTAACTCAAGATTTCTGTAACATTATAATTACTGTAATTCCTCACAAAAAGCTGAAGGAATTCCATCAGTAATTAATCATTTAAATTAAAAGCAATATATGATAGAAAACTTCAAGCATGCTTAGCGGTATTCAGACAGTGACCAAATATAATGTTGCCTGCAACCATTGGTGCCGTACGTGAGAATTCCTCATGGCCAACAGGAACAAGGAGCAAACCAGGACAAAAGGCCAGATCCTTCTGCAGCTTGTAGCAAAGAGATTTTAAAACGTCTTGTTGAAACACACAGACAAAACACTGCCCTGTCATTGGGAATAATAGGCAACAAATTGATACAGTCATTAGGGAACTGAAAATGAGAAGTATAGGAAACAGCAATTAAGCAATTTCAAGCCTAAATCATAACAGCGCAAGAGAAACTCCCCAGATGCCTTCGCAGCCTTTCAAATAATCACTGGATAAGTTTTGCCAGAAAAAAAAAAAGGGGAAAAAAAAAAGAAAAAAGGAAGCAAAATCAATGCGTATACTCAGGAAAACACAGAACTGCAAAATCAAATTAACAAGGGGAAATTCCCAATGGATGGAAGAGGAAAGGACATGCGAGGACTGCACAGTCCCCTGGGGCAGTGGTGCAGGACACGGCTTTGCAGGGAGGAGCCATGCAGGAGCCGTGTGGCCACCAGCCCTGTCCCCGAGCCCTGCTGCTGCTGTAGCATGCCGGGCCCTCCCAGGGACCTCCTCGTTTTCAGCATGGGATTTCTGTAACTGTGTCCACGATGGAGGAGATTCACCTTCTGTGGGTGATTTGGGGGAGCAGAGGGATCTCCTCTGGGAAGCTCCCCCAAGATCCTGCTGTCTTCCTGGTCCCTGCAGCCTCTCCCCTGGCTTACACCCCATCGATCTGATCCCCTCATCTTAAAACACAGCTGGGTAGCCAGAGCATCCCAAAATATCTGTACCTACAGAGTCTGAACTGGCTGATCTGGGCAGCCTGGCAGCCAAGGAAATGTCCTAAGCAGAAATTTAGCAGCACTGCCACCCCTTGTCTGACTCTCTGCTTGTGAGTTCATGTTCCGGTCGTCAGAAGCAATACTCTCCGCTCTCCCAGTCCTCTAAGTCTATGTGATTACTCTAGGTTTATCCTTCTAAGCAATCGTGCAAGGGAAATCACTTGGTTGGCCCTGGTGAATTCTCCAGGATAGTTTAATATGGAAGCCCTGAGTCTCTTTGCCTGGTGATGAATAAAAGTACTGGGGTTTAACAGGCTTGATATTGCTTGTGGTTTTTCTGTTGAGGACCTGAATTGAAGCCCTAACACTGCTGCATGTGTAAACTTTCCTCAGCCAAGCCTCATTTTCTACCAAACAACATTGTCCACATATATATCCAAAATTTGGGAGTTTTGTCCTGAAATCTTAAATGTGTTTCCAAACTAACTCCATGACTAAGGAGGAGTCTGACTGGGGGTTAGGCACTGCGAATACCTCCTATCTGCTGGTGCAATGTCCAGCATGACCATAAAATGATGTTTATCCCTTCTGAACTGCAAAGTTACTTTGTCTATTCCCAGAAAGAACCATGTTTCAGAGAAAAGCTGGATTTACAGACATGTGCTGACCATCTGGGCAGCGGGCACGCAGGGGAGTGCACACTTTCTGAAGGAATGGGACCCATTACATGCAGACATATTTCTTTGCATCTAATGTGAAATATGTCTTGTCAGGAATGTGTCTTTTCAGGACCAGTAAGACGATGATGCAGTGGAGGTCTTGAGCATCTGTTTATCTTTAACAGCATAAGCAGAAAGACATGGAAATCATTAACAAAAAAATAATAGAACCAAATAAGAGACAGCTAACTAGATGAAGTCCCAAATCTTAGCTCCAGGTAGTGCAATCATCTGAATATCTATTTCTTCCTATTTGCATGATTAATTGACATCTCGTTAACTGCTCATTAGGGACACTGCAAATCAGCACGGAACAAAATAAACACTTTGCAACAGAGAAGAGGGTCTCTAATTGTGAATTATACTGGAAAAAAAATCAAGTTTTAAAAATACGTTGAAGGACTCAAGCTGTGTTACATGCGAGGTAAACTGGAAATAGAAAACTTTCTGAACTGCTGCTGGAGAGAATACATGGCAGCCTGTGCTGTACTCATGATGCTGCTCTGACTTTGATGGATTCCAGACTGCGTATTGTCTCTGGCCAGTAATCTGAATAGCATGAAGTAGTCACAAAGAATGTTTTTCAGAAAGGTCTTCAGGCTTATTGACGTATTAGTCCGGTGAAGTGTATTTCTTGGTTAATTTATACCCATCTCTGAACACTCAGGTTTACATGTGAATAAGATTTCAAGTCAAGAAATTTCCTGTCCTAATGATGAAGGCTCTGCTGCAGAGTTGTTGTCTGTAAATATAAATGCTGCATACAGAGCAGGAATATCTAATCCAGAAAGTGCCTGCTTTACAGTGCACTTTAGAGGTAGTAGTTCTGAGGGAAGAAACCAGCTCCGGGTCTGGCGTGCAGAAATCCAATGCTTAAACCCCATTTAAAAGGCTGCCAGGTCCTTTCTCTCTGTGTCCGCAGGCAGATGTCCGTCACTTTAATAGGACCACATGCCTGCCGGGGACAGTGCCCGAACAGGTGCTTCTGCTGGACCATGGCTACCACACAAACCATTACACTGATATTGGAGATTTGGAAACCAATTAGTACATGCAAACCAGCTTCAGATACTGAGATGGAAAGAACTGGCAACCGACCGAGGTTACTTCTATTTGTTATGCTACTGTGGCTCCTGGGTGCTATGGTAATAAAACGGAGTAGTAGTAAATAATAATAACAATAATGGGTAAGAAAGGGATATAGCTACCAACTTCTGTTCATACAGCAGGGCTAAAATTATATCCCCTTCATGGTCAGAGTAAAAACATTGAAAGTGTTAGCATAAGCCCCACGCAATGCTTTGAACCTGTAGGGGTGGTGTTGTGAGGACGACTGTGATTAAGGAGTCAATGGTGGCGGTTCTTCCGAACTGTGGGAACTTCCTAACGCCCCTGGGAGTCTCCACCATGGTACCATGGCTCCCTGTGCCCCTTGCAAAGGGAGCGGTACCAGGAGGAGTGAGCAACCGTTGTGCCTTCCCGTGCACGGTGCTTGGCCAGGAGAGGTAACAACCGCTTAATGCTCTTGCACATCACAGCAGTGGCATTACAAAATTTTTCTCCCTGTTGCAGCCTGGCAGTTCCAGCGGGAATTCTGGGCTAAATGACTTTGTTTTTTTTTTTTTTTTTTTCCATGCACCAGAGAGTAATTTAATTTGTTTTCTCTCTTGCTTGTTTTGTATTGCCGCAGCAGAAAGGACAACGGCTGATAAAGGGAGAAAGCAAGAGAGCTGCGGCAGTGATTTTCCATTTTATTTATGGTGACATTGTGTAGCAAAATGTAAAAATAGATCTTGGTGCTGACAGTTTTGTTGCTTCTTGATCTCAGGCTGGCACTTCGGAGCTGCCACCTCCACCACCTGTTAGGAGCAGTGCCCAAGCAGAGGGATCGGGCAAAGGCCGGTGTCCAGTGAGTGGGGAAACTCTCAAGAAAGCAAAACAGCGAACAATTTACAGTTTATTTTTCTTGGAGCAGACATCTCGGGCTAAATCTTGCTCTCCTGAAACTGAGGTCAGAGGGCTGAGTCCTGTGAATGATGAGAGAGAAGACTGGGAACTACGGACATTGCAAAATCCTCCCAAAGGAGAATATGAGAAATATCATTCTAGCTGAAAACAGAAATATCTGGCTTCTGCTACAGCCTTTTCCAAATAGTACCTATTTGCATGATATGTGAGCAGTGAATCCCAGTCCATGAGACTTTTTGACCCAAAAGCTTACTGAAGGGGACAATGACCATTTCAAAATCAATGGCCTGAGCGACCAGCAAAGTATCAGTGGAGGTGACCACCCACTTGAAAAAAGCAAAAATACCTCGTGGGCTGCAACCCAAGCAAGTACAGGATCAGTGATATCATTAGCTTTTCTTTTGAAAGCCACTCTTACAGAAAGGCACCTCTTATTCACTGTACTGCCTGGCCATGCATCTTATGTTATTAGAGTGAAAAAAGTACTTAAAAAGCATGTGAGCAAATATTGAACAACAAAATCAAACGACAAAGGAGGCAGAGAATTGTCATGACATCTTTTTGACTCAGGGGAGGCGTTCACAAACCACAGAGAGAAATAACATGTGAGTATCTTTTCAAATAAGGGCAACAGTATTTAACGGCATGGATACGTCAGCCTTGGGGAGTTTTTTAATTTTTCTTATTGCACAGCACTGGAGGAAGCAGCTGCAACACCCGTTTTCATTAATACTGCAGGTGCGATGCGAGTATTGCCACACTCGGCTAAACTTTCGATGTCCTCGAGGGACTGCAGGGGGGAATGACTTTGATGGATCGCAGTTGCACTTGAAACCGAGCTAGGAAAGATTAGCATGTCTCAGGCAGAGAGATTCCACTCGCCTGATTTTTTTTTTCCTGTTGAGATAATTTTTCTAATTAACCTTGATAACATTTCCAGACCTACCCACGCATAGATTGAAATACATTTTCAAATGGACATTTAACTTCTACCCATGTTTTCTAGTTGTGGATGCAGAATTTTAACACCGTTGTTGCCAACTGATTCCTTTGGGAGACTAAAGCTGAACCACTTAAACAGAAGCAGAAGTTTCCCACAAGACCCTTTGGCAGAAATCCATGCTTCTATGGGCACCAACGTGTTTTTGTACACACTGACGGAATAAGGACAGCAGTATGAAGAGAAGAGCAACCTTACAGTGTCAGGTGCCAATTTCTGTTAATTCCTCTTTTGATGCTTATGAAGGAAGTCAGCGACCCTTTTCTAAGCAGGGTCTCAATGACTGCAAAAATGTTTTGAAAATCAAAGCATGACAGAACCTGGTCCTTTGGAAATATTCAGTGTCTGACTTTTGCCCCTCACACCTTCCCACTTAGGAACATGAAGGACCGTCTCATAATCCAGCTAAATCCGCATGAAAATCATCCTGGGAACAAAATGAACCATTCCCCCTGCTCTCACCTACTTTGTTCAGTTTTAAAGTTACTCAAGTGCCCAGCCAGCGTTGCTTCCAGAAGTATTTCAAAGCTTTCCTGAGTCCCCTCGCTCTTGTCTGGCTTTACACCAACACTGATTTTCTACTTTGTAGGGCTGGAAAAGCAGTTCTTTGCTTCCCAAAAGGAGCCATGACTCCTGTGAGAAAGAATAGATAACTCCCTGGTCATCCTTTCACCGTGTCCTTTGAACATGCTGCAGGTGAGCCAAGGCGAGTGCTGCTCTGAAAGGTTTTCCCAGGGTGCTTGCTGGAGGTTGTGTTTTTCTCTGATACCTGAAGGATGCTAAAGCTTGCTGAGAATGCAATATAAAAAATAATCTAACACATTGTCTAGGCTCAAATGCAATAAATGTGAATTTGTTCCTAACTATCGGTCATATTTCTGAGTCTCTGTCTATGGTGTTACCAATAGAGCAGTGTTTAAAAGCAGCTGTAATATCAGTTCATAAACCTTCATACAGGCAAAGGAACGGAGAAACTGTAATATAGGTATCAACCTGCATTTTCCCCAGGAGCTGACAATTTAGATCTAGGGAGAAGTTTTAGTAGGATATTTGGCACCAGCTAAACAGAGTTTAAGAAAGTGCCAATCTATATGTAAGTTTTTAGAAGACAGCAATTTTAGAGATATCACAATTCTTCAGAGGTTTTGCTGGTACCTCATCACCAATCTGCCTTTCCTCTTGTCAGAAAGAGCCTACTCGTTTCTGCTGCAGCTGGGTTTGTACAAAGCCAAGAGGTCACTGTCCACTTTCACGTGACTTTACAGGTCTTTTAACACATTTGGTAAAAGATGCAATTGCTCTGGGTGAGCATTACTTTGTTAGGCAGAAATGATCGCTCTGTGGGATTGGCTTTCTTTACCTGTAGCAAGTTTTTTGTATTATTCTTCTCAAAGATGTCAATGACACTCCCTATTCCTGAGCCAATTTTACAAAGATTGCAAAAGAAAAGTGTTTTGAAAATTAAAGCATGCCAATACTCAGAAATCACTTATTTTAAAACCCATTTGTGCCATTGGCCTGAACACGCTGATGAGCAGGTGCCATTCACCCAAGCCCCAAAGACATTATTCATGATGGTTCACAAAATAATTTGCAAAAATTTCAGACTCGATACTATGTATATATTCCTCTTCTCAATGGGTAACACAGTTCTGAGCATGTGTTATGTTTTTCCAGACATACTTTTGTGAGGGGTTTTGTTTCACATTGCTCATTTCTGAGGCATACAGTCTTTCTACCTCATCAGCCTTTGCCATAACTTTTAAAGGACACAGGCAGAGAAAGAACAGATGGAAATAATGATAATTGCTTACTTTGAAGATTGTAAGAAGTGCACAATGCCTATAAGGTCTCATCCAAAATTAATGGAAAGACTATCAATCTATTGTGTCTGTATTGCCCCCGTTACCGTAGGATCTAAGCACCACAGCAGCTTTCAGAAATTTATCCTCAGGACTACATGAGGTGGAGAAGCATTTTTCCCCATTTTGTTGAGGCAGAGAAAGATTTTTTGTGCCTCCCAAGGTCATACACACTGATGGAGCAGGAATTTGAAGCTGGGTGTTTCAAGTCATTTAGTTGCCTTGATGGTAACCAGATCACGCGTGACCTGCTGAATGGGTGGGTTCTAGATCCAGCTCACCCTGACAGGCATCCATCATCTTTAATCCCAAACGCTGCAAGCCATATGCGGACTATAATACCAAGTGTGATAATCAAGTGGTCTGTAACAGATATTTAACCATCTCACATGCCTCAGCACATCAAAAGTTGTCCCTAGTGAAGTGAATCTAAAGAAATTACAAAGGCAGTATGAATCATGCCAAAATCCACGTGATTTTTCTACAGCTCACTAAAACAAACTCTTGTCCCTCTCAGATGAAATGCATGTTAATAACTGAACAGGGTATGAACAGAAAACCACTGACAAAGGAGCTTTACTACCCATAAATAACATGACCTGTATGATAATCAGGAGCAAAACCTGTGAGAACATCTCACCGATGTTTCTTGCCCGTGTTTCACTGCCCTGAGCACCTGGTCCTACCACCTCTGTCATCTCCTTTGATCCACCTGCCACATTGCTACTCTGGCTCACTCCTGCTTTCTCACAGGACATTCCTGGGGACAGGGTTTCCCATTGAGCATCTTTTGGCACAGGTAAACACTTGTCCCCTGACCCACTGGTACCTTTGTCACACCGGTCGCATCCATGAAGCTCTGCCACTGGCAGGTCACCATGCTTGTGGCTTGGCCCCCCAGGCGCATGCACCACAGCATCCTCATAGCATCAAGCAGCCACGAAACTCCACCATTCCCCAGCCAATACAGTGCTCTGCAACACTCTGGTATTGGTTATAAACGCTAGGAGGCCTGCATGGATGAACAAGGAGCTCCTGCACAAGGTCAAAGAGAAAAAGGAAGCCTTCAGAGGGTAGAAACAAGGACAGATAGCATGGAAGGAATACAGAGAAATTGTCCAAGCAGCCAGGGATCAGGCTGGGAAATCTAAAGCCCAGATAGAGGTAAATCTGGGCAGGGGTGTCAGGGGCAACAAGAAAAGCATCTATAGGTATGTCAATGATAAAAGGAAGACAAGGAAAAATGTGAGCACACTCAGGAAGGAAACAGGAGACCTGGTCACCCAGGACATGGAGAAGGATGAGATACTTAACGACTTCTTTGCCTCAGTCTTCACTGGGGAGGGCTCTAACCACACCACAAGTTGCAGAAGGCAAAGGCAGGGACTGGGAGAATGAGGTACCGCCCACTGTTGGAGAAGACCAGGTTCAAGACCATCTGAGGAACCTGACAGTGCACAGGTCCATGGGACCTGATGAGATTCATCTGTGGATCCTGAGGGAACTGGCAGATGAAGTTGCCAAGCCACTATCCATCACATTTGAGAAGTCATGGCAGTCCAGTGAAGCCCACTGGCTGGAAAAGGGGAAACATAACCCCCCTTTTTACAAAGGGTAAAAAAGAAGACCCAGGGAACTACAGACCGGTCAGTCTCACCTCTGTGCCTGGCAAGACCATGGAGCAGATCCTCCTGGAAACTCTGCTAAGGCACATGGAAAATAAGGAGGTGATTGGTGACAGCCAACATGGCTTCACTAAGGGCAAATCATGCCTGACAAATTTGGGGGCCTTCTACAACAGCATTACAGCGTTGGTGCATAAGGGGAGAGCAACAGATGTCATCTACCTGGCCTTGTGCAAAGCATTTGACACCATTCCGCATGATATCCTGATCTCTAAATTGGAGAGGCATGGATTTGAACAATGGAACACTTGGTGGATAAGGAACTGGCTGGACGGTCGCACTCAAAGAGTTGTGGTCAATGGTTCCATGTCCAAGTGGTGAGCAGTAACAAGTGGTGTTCCTCAGAGGTCGGTACCGGGACCCGTACTGTTCAACATCTTTGTTGGCACATGGATATTGGGATGGAGTGCACCCTCAGCAAGTTTGCTGATGACACCAAGCTGGGCGAAGCAGTCAACACGCTGGAGGGGAGGGATGCCATCCAGAGAGACCTGCACAGGCTTGAGAGGTGGGCCTGTGCAAACCTCATGAAGTTCAACAAGACCAAGTGCAAGGTCCTGCACATGGGCCGGGGAATTCCCATACACAAATACAGGCTGGGTGGAGAATGGATTGAGAGCAGCCCTGAGAAGGACTTGGGGGTATTGGTTGATGAGAAACTCAACATGAGCTGGCAACATGCGCTTGCAGCCCAGAAGGCCAACCATATCCTGGGCTGCATCAAAAGCAGCGTGGCCAGCAGGGTGAGGGAGGTCATTCTGCCCCTCTACTCTGCTCTCATGAGACCCCACCTGGAATATTGTGTCCAGCTCCGGAGCCCTCAACATAAGAAGGTCATGGACCTGTTGGATTGGGTCCAGAGGAGGGCCACAAAGATGATCAGAGGGCTGGAGCACCTCTTCTATGAAGATAGGCTGAAAGAGTTGGGGTTGCTCAGCCTGGAGAAGAGAAGGCTCCAGGGAGACCTTACAGCAGCCTTCCAGTACCTGAAGGGCACCTACAAGAAGGCTGGAGAGAGCCTTTTTACAAGGGCATGTAGTGATAGGACAAGGGGGAATGGCTTCAAACTGGACAAGGGGAGATTTAGATTAGATATCAGGAAAAAAAATATTCACTCTGAGGGTGGTGAGACACTGGCACAGATTGCCCAGAAAAGCTGTGGCTGCCCCATCCCTGGAGGTGTTCAAGGCCAGGCTGGATGGGGCCTTGAGCAACCTGGGCTGGTGGGAGGTGTCCCTGCCCATGGCAGGGGGGTTGGAACTACATGATCTTGAAAGTCCCTTCCAACCTAAACTATTCTATGATTCTATGATAAAGATCCCTCGTAAAAGGGATCGTGCACAATGATTTAGGACACGGAGGTCTGGGTTGTGATGAAGACCCTCCTGCTTTAAACAATGTGTTTGGACTAATCACTGCTGAAGATTTTACTCTACTAGAGGAATCAATGCTTCATTCATGCACTAAGTGGTAGATGTCACCTGTTTTGTTTTGCTTCTGGATGAAAGCAGTGTATAGTTTTTGTGACAAGCAAGCCTGCAGCAAACGGAGTGTCACCCGCATCCAGAAAAGTGATTGTTTCTGAAACAGCAGGCAAGAACATTGGGTCTGAAAAGAAATGCAATATTTTAAACAACACAGAGGACATAAAATGAGATTTTGGGGTTAAAGGTTTGGGTGATTGTTTTGTTTTTGAAGAAATAAAAGCAGGGATAACATACGAACATTCATCAAACATCTATCTACACATCTACTACATGTGCTGTACATGAGAGTACAGTTTTGGGTCACTGTGTGTGATACATGTATAACAATAACATAGATATTAATTTGAAGTAAATATGTAGTGCATACAGTGCTTGTTTAATTTCCAGGAACTACACAAAGGTAGCGTGAGGGGCTGAGCTATGAGGATTGAAGTAGTAGGGAGAACTCAGAAACCACAGTTAAAGAACTTAAAAAGAACATCTGAAAAGATGAACCTTTTGATAGGATTTAAACTGCCTATGGGATTCAAGAGCTTTAATCAACAAAAGCAGCTTATTCCATCAATGTCGTGAGCAACAGCAGAAAAGGCATCATCAGTGAAGAACACTGGAGAAAACAATTTATTTGGTTTAAAAATCTGTTTAGGAAATCTGAGACTCCTTGCTTTGTCTGGTGACCATCTGGATGGATTTTGCCTTGGAAAGTCTGTCCTGAACTTGAAGCAAACAAACATTTGTCCACATGGTGGGAAAGAAAAGATTGAAGCAATGTGCCAGAACTGGAAAAGCCACCCATGCATATCAGTATATTTACCTAGAGCAAGAAAAATGTGCTCTTCATTTCTGGGACATTATCTTTAGTCCTCTTGCAAAGGTCTCCTTGACAATCCTGCATAGTGTAAAGTCAGGGAAAAGATACTTATTTTCTCCTGTATGTGACATATATTTCTATAACATGCATTTGCATTCAAGATCCATTACCAGAAGACTCTCGCACCATGTTAGAGGCTGTGAGGGTTAATTTTTATGTTCCTTAACGAGGTTTTAGTCACCCCAAAAGCAGTTTCTGGTAGGCAATTCCCTTGGGGAGGAGGTGCTGCCCTGGCCTGGTGGTGTTGCCAGCAGCCCATCCCTGGAGCACACCACCGGGTTTCTGGCAAGTCCGGTACCCAGTGAGGTGGCGGTGCCAGATGGTCCCTGCTCGCCGGGCTGGGCTGCCAGAGCCCAACCCTGGCCATTTTGGGCAGCTGGCTGTCACACCGATGGACCCAAAGCCATCAGCTGGCGCCAGGGCCATATCCAAGACCTATAAAGAGGAATAGACAGTAAACTCCATTATGGGGAGGAATAATGCAAAGAGGCAGAAATGTTTATTTTCCTTTTCCTTTATGGTTAGCTGTTATGAATTTGGGTGGCACTGTTTTAGATGGACCCTGGACAACTCTGTCTCTGTGCTGCAATATATTCACTCAAACACCCATTTAAATGAGCTGGCAGTTCGGGTGATGGTTGTTTCCCATTTCAAGCTATTTAGCATCCCTGGCTGTTACTTTGCTAACTGAAATATCTGATATCCTTCAACAAAAACCCTATGACTGCCAACAATATACACATCAAACCCAGACAGCAACTAAACGCTTATGCTCTTTAGCATTCCCAATTGCCAATATTCACTAGACCTCTGAAACTGCTTCACCCGATGCGCGAAGGCGGAAGGAACGCTGTTATTCATATTTCTTCTTCTCACAGCTTTGAGTACGGTGTGAGTAACCTTTCCTACAAAGTCAGCTAATACGATCCTTCATCTCAGACATGTATAATTTACAAATGTAAAAGCGATGGGTCGTCACAGTTATATGAATCCACATGCAGGGTAAAAGGTTAGAATATTTTGGAAGGAGCTGATACGTACTCCACAATGGACAGTGATAAATCTTACCTTGGCTCTTGCTCATTTGTGCACCATGATTGCTCTGGGAGAAAGACAATCGCGTTGCCTGACTAACATCAAGTATTTCAAGGCTACTTTGCTAGTGTACATTTTGACAGTGTAACGTGCATTTTTGCAGGCGCAAATACAGGTATATCTAAAAGATATACCTGGAAGATTTTAAGTTCAAGATGAAACACCTCTTCCTCAAAAACAATTTTTTTTTTTTTTATTTTAAAATTACCTTGAAGTGAACTATGAATTACTTAGTGTTAAAATGAATGGCAAAGGTTTAAAAGAAAGTATATGTGTTAAAATGCTTTAAATTCCAGTAAAATCTTTCTGAAATTTTTAGAGCAAATTGAGGGCACCTATGCAGGCACATGTTACCTTCCTGCCAGCATTGCAGAGTCTGAGAGCTGAATTATTAGGAAATCTCTTTTGCTGGATTTCAGACTAATCACTTTAATGTGCCAAAATTGATTTGGCATGAAATCATCAATAGACCTTCCAGAATACTAATAGCATTAAAGGCAGAGGCCAGGACTGTCAAACTTGCTTGGCTAAAGTTAGGCTAATAAATTAGTAGGTAGGCATCCAAATTAGTCTTCTGCTTCCAGATGTGCTGTGTGTCCCCTGGTCCAGCTGAAGAGACTTCAGCAAGTGACACAGGTGCATGGGGATACTGGGAATACTGGGGATGAGGGGAAGTTTATTTAATGGCTTTGCTTCTCAGCTCAAATCTGCATCTACAAGCCTCAGGTGCTGTAGGTAAGAACCCCAGGTAGTTACTAAACCTCTTTAGTTTTGTGCATTTTTTTTTTTTTAACAAATCCACAGATCTTGACTCTGAACCACACATCTTACTTTTCACCCCATGAAAATACCAGCACAGCCCAGTGCTCTGAGCAGAGCAGAGAGCTGACAGGTGAACATCACTAACCTCTTCTCCCAGCTCCACTTTCAACTCCCCTCATGGCCTTGGGTGAATTTCTCCCAGCCTCTGCTTTCTTGTCAGCGGTGACAGCACTTATTTTCCATGTATGCTGTGACCATCTCTCATTATATTCAGCTACTCTCCCTGAAGCACAAATTTTCTATAGGATCTTTGCTATGAAAGTATAGAGCAATATTCTTCCCCCAGCTAGCTGTATTTACGGAATTTAAGAGTGTGAAACAGCATTTGGACTAGGTCTTTAGGCAATAAGATACATACGTGCTATCTCTGTAACATTTAGGGACAGGAGCCTTGGATGACGTACATCTGCTTTCTTTGACTTTGGTGAATTTGAAATAGTTTCCTTTGGTGGAGGTATTGATTCAGTTCAGCTGAGGTCCAGGCCTCTGCCTTTTCTGTAGCAACATTTCCTAAAACGATTGGGAAAAGTACAGTGCAGGAGGAGATCTGCAGCCAAGCAACAACTCAAGGGAACTAAAACTGTCGTAGCTGATTAACAGAAATGAAAGCTGCTCAGAAACAAATCTGGGTATGAATTTGGAGCACAAGAATTAATTGAGAAGGGGATTCTCTTTGTACTTCTTTTAGTAGGTCAGACAGTTTATCCACTAAGATGCCTTTGAAGCTGCCAGCAAAAGAGGCGTCACTGGAAAGATGAAACGAGCTAGTGAGTGAAGTCATGGGTTTGTCCTAAACCCTGCTATTCTGAGTGAATTACTTGCATGGTGAATAACAGAACTCTAAGCCAAAAATGCTCCATTAGCCTTTCCAAAGAGACAGTAAGAAAGGGATAGCTGTGGCAAGGGATGAGCCGACGGTAACGTGCAGCCTTTATTAGTGCAAGAGCAGGGGCGTAATGCTGGAAGGTTGAATTTCTGCTTCATTCACACAGCTGGGCGACACTTCTGCTTTCACTGCAGAAAACACCAAAGGACTGAACGCAAACTCACAGTAACGTGCTCCCTTCCCAATGGCATTAATTTAATGGCAGTACAGGGCAGGTGAAAGTTACAGCAGTATCATGGTGACTTGGTAGACGTCCATTCACATAACCATGAATTTTACAAGTTTTTACATTGATGTTCATGGGATGAGGCTCACAAGAAAAATAAAGCAGATGTAGGCACAGGAATTGATCACTAGCGTATAGGAAAAAGACTACAGCTCCTGCTGAAGTCAATGGGAGAAAGAGATTTCACTAATAACATAGAGAAAAGTATTTGAGAAAAAGAAACGCGCATTCAGAGCAAAGCAAATGAACTGTTTGTTTTTTTCCAAGACTTGGCTGCTTGTAGATATTGACAGTAGAAAAAGATCACTTTTTAAAGCTGCCTCTGTTTTTAATGCATAAAGCCAATGTGGGATGTTTGTCCCAAAGAGAACAGTTATAAAAGAGATATTAAGATCTTGCAGTCCTCTTCTTCCTCATTAGAGAGGAGTCATGGCAGATCCTGCCCATCCACTGCCTCCAGTGTCCAACCTTGTACCTAAGGAATCACTCATCCTTTGCTGAGGATCAATTAGGTATAAGAAATGGAGGAAAAGAGGATGCGGTCACAGAATATGGCACATTTTAGGAAGTAAATTGTGAAAACAATACTTGTTTTGCCCATATTTTTCCGTACCTATAGCTCCAAAACCAATAAAAGAGTCTTTTTGTCATGATGCTGTATTATGTTGTATTTATTGTTTTTTCCAGCCTAAAGTGCTTTGTGTGTGAGATTAAAAAGCTGCAAGTCTCAGGCCATCTGGCCAACCAAATGGATTTAGTGTACAGGATCACTGCCAGATGTATGCCAGTTGTAAGTTTAATTTTTGAACATATAAAGTGCCTGAGGCTCTGTGTCTGTTATTCAGAGGAAATCATGTTCCAGTTTTCCAAAAGAATACAGATACAGTTTGAATCTCGGTGTATGGTCTTTTCTCTTTCACATGGTTTAAGGCACATTCTTTGTTTCTCATAAAGAAAAACGATGGCAAGAGAATTTTGCATGTTTCTGACATGTTACGTGTGTTTGTTCACATCTGTCTGACCTTATGCAACAGTAGGAAACACAGCAATAAGTTTTCCTAAGGAGCTTCATTGAAATTGTTTAATTGAAAGATAAAATCTCACAGAGTACTTTAGATTAATTTGCACTTGTATTTATTTATGATCAACTTGGAGAATAAGTATATTTTCAAGTATTTAATGGTTTATAATATCTTAAAAGTGATATTTAATTGATTTGATTTATTTCAAGTGAGAAGCTAATGTAGGAAGAGATGTATTTTTAGCTTTACAGACAGTAAGAAGGATAAAGTGCATTTAATTTTTTTATTTTGCAAATGTTCTCACGTAACAAGGTCTACAGCACATCTGAGATAGATATTGTGAAAACGAGGAAAGGTGTGAGCACAGATAGCTCTGGGATTTGCAAACAGGTCTGAGGATTTTGTTCCAAACACACCAGTTGAAATCCAGGGTAAAGCAGGATTTGGGTGATGGAAAACAGTGATTTGCGGGTCTGGCTCTCCTGCCTAACGCGCTGCTGCCCACATCAGTGTATTTCTTTGCAGCTGAAATACCGAGGTTGAATTACTTTCTCCTAAACAGACCTGAAGGCCCAATGAATCAGAGATAAATGTTTGGAAAGAAAGACTTGTTTGTCAGGGCAGAGTTATTCTCCCTGTCTGACGGAGCAGCGAGGGAGGAGCTGGTGAAAGACAGCCATCCACAGCAGCCAAGGGCTCCTGGGGCGGGTCTCGGTGCCCCCGAGAGAGGCATGGCGCGTGGGACAGCCCAGCCCACTGCGCTGACCGGGTTTGGCAAGTTCCATCACAGTCAAGTTAAAGTATATGTAGACTAAAATAGGTTCAAATGTTTGGAAAAGGAGAGTGGTGGCAACTAGTAACATCGCTAGATGCTGCCAAGAAGCAGAGCCTCCAATAGGAATTTCTTTGCAAATATTTCTAATGCTAAAAACAAGTCTCAGTTTTCCAAAACAAGGGTTGCATTAGCCCTGAAATCAGCAGGTCTAATTGCATTCTTGATCCTGGAGATAGATGAGAAGTTTTGGTTAGCAGCTCAGGTTGGTATGTTAAGGCTCAGATGATTACGCAGTGAAAAGGGCTCCATGTGGTTTTGGGTGCACCTTTTCAACAAAGCCATAAAAGAAAAGCTGGCACTGTAATTTGTAGTTTATTGTATTCTTGAAAGTAATTTTCCCTGTGATATTAGCCTTTTTTTCTCTCCTGCAAACTCATTCAAGGGGTGGGAATCAGGGAAACCAAATAAATAGTAGATTTCATAAAGTAAGGAACAGCAAATTGAGCAAAAGGAGGATTATGAAGACTAAATCTTTTGTTCAAAGAGTGATTAAAAAGCATTAAGTTGGATGAAGTCAATCTAGAGCTTAGCTGCACAAACCTTCTGCCCTGTTTTTCTTCTGTTTGGTTTTACATGTATTAAGAAATTAAAGGAGTGGGAGAGACCTCTTGAGGACTGCTGAGGTTGGGGCTTTTTAAAAGTAAGAGTTGAGCAATTTCAGTTGGACATAAGCTCTGTTTCCTGGTTTCCAGGCAATGTAAATTGTCCTGGAGAGCTGTGTCCGAGAGCAGCAAGAATAAGTTGAGTGCTCTTTTCCAGCAGAGGACTCAAGCAATTCACACCCAAATGCGTGTGCCGTGGGGATTCCTCCAGGCAATGAAATTCTGGGATTTGTTTTTTCCTGTCCCCATGGCCTAAGTGAAAACAGTTCCCCTGCCCAACAGCAAATACAGCTGCCGTTCATTGCTGAAATACGGATGTGTCAGGGTAATTGCTATTTGCTTTGCATTTGGAATATTGTTTTTTTCTGTGCGTTTAGATTAAATCTACACAAGATGCGGGCAACCAGCTCTCTGGGTGTTGTTCGCCTTAAAGAAAACCGTGTGGTTAGAGAGGCACAGCTCCTTTCCAGGAAAGAGCAATAGTATGAAGTAGGAGTTATCAGTGGATGCTATATCGTAGCCACGGACGTAAATCAAGAAAGACTAAAACCAACAGATAGGTTTCTGCACTCTACTTGCGCACGGCACTTGGAAAGCTCTGAGCCTTTTTTCCACACTGTGTTTATACAGAAAGATCAAGGATGGGGGAGGGAGCGCAGCTGTAAACATAAATTAAGTTGGTATATTACTTTTTTCCACAGCTTTTCTGTATTTGCTGACTTAATTGTTTTCTTCTGTTTAGACTGTGGTTTTAAATGAATTGCTAGTGTGATTAAAAACTAATTGTTAATTACAAAATCATCTCCAACCATTTCCCATCATGGGCTCTTTGTTCAGTACATTTTCTTATCCTCCCAGTTTGGCCTGATGACCTTTCCTTTATCTGAAATATTTTTGCTTCTGGTCTTTGATGTCCTTATGAACAGGACTGAACATTTCAATGTTTACTCCTAGAGAAATCTGCCCTTGGACAGTAGCCGTGCCCCATAGCTCTGCTACAGAGAGAAAGGTTCATAATGGAGCAATGCAAAACTCTCCCAGTTGCCAGCAACATTACACTAGTTGTACTGAGCAAAACTTTGCCCTGATGCCTTTTGCTCTCCTTGGATCTTATTTTTCCCCTTGATTCACATTTCTCTTTCTAATGAAGACCAGAAGGAGGAGCTTCCCCCTCCCCAAGGCACTCGAATAGAGGTCAGAGGACAACTATTTTCCTTCCAAAAGTTGTTTCTGGTTCTTCAGCATCTTTCTTATTCTGTGATTGAGTAAAAACAGAGATTTTCCTTCTCCCTCAGAGAGAGCTAATAAGTAGCCTAGTGGCTAGGGTACATGTCAAGGGCAGAAGACACTGAATACCTCCTCGGTCTGGTCCCTACCAGAGACTGAGCTTAGCTCTTGTGCAATGCAGGGCCCAGGGTGCCCCATTGTGTTCATCTCCCCTCTTCTTTCCCTCCAACCATTCTCATCTCTCCCCCAAAATCACTATTAATCCCATGGAAATTTGCTTAATCAGCCACTTAAGAAAAAACTCCATGTGGTTCTAGCCAAGCGAGTTGAAAAACTGAAACAGAACTTTGAAGTTGAGTTGAAGAAGTCGGTTAGCTCCAACCATACAGAATACGCATATTTATGTTGGCTTTTTTTTTCTCTTTCAAGTACAGTGGATTATCATAGAATCGTAATGTCCTCTCAGAATTGCTTTTCCAAGGGGTGATGCTGTATAAATCATGAAAACTAGACATGGAAAATGTCAAGCAGGTCTCCTGGTCCAACCATCTGCCAGGAGAAGATTGTTCCCTGCAGAATTTTCCCCAGCGCTCTGCTGTAGAAAAGTAGCAAAGAGATGCTTTATCTGCAAAACAGCTCCATGCCTATTTATAGTCCTGCAGAACTCATTATCTTTAGTTACAGAGAAATGACTTTACACCCGTGTTACAGAATAAGGTCCCTCTGCCCACAGTGTCGCAGCTGAGTTTGCCCACGTGCATGTCCCCAAAGCCACAAGTGTGAAAGCTGATATGCATTTGCAGCTCAATGATTCAATCAGAAACAAATCTTATCCACCGCAATCACATATCCTGTCCTTCCATAGCACACTGATAACCAACCGGCAACCCCTTGATTGCTCCCCCATGAATAATGGGCAGCACAGCAAAATGTTCCTGTGCTTTTAAAAGCAGAGAAGGAGCATTTCATTACCAGATCCTCTCCCTCCTCGCCAGAAGCTACCAAACAATAAAATGGGAAGGAGAGATACGGCTTGTGGCATCTGTCAGCGCAAGTAGCCTTTGGTTCAACCTGGGCCGTTATAAATATTATATTAGAAGTATTAGCAAGAGCAGATTGGATTGCAGCGGGTCCAGAATGAGGCAGCCCGAAGGCTGGCAATAAAGCTGGAAGAAATGAAATGGTTTGGCATAGGTATCTTCCGCTTTGCATTGCGCAAGGAATGAAGAGGAAAGAGGGAAATCTTTCTGCCTTGATTTAGCTCACCTTGGCAAACATGGCCTGTGCCTGCACACACGCCATGACACACGACACTGTCCTCGCAAAGTCTGTTTAATTACTCTCATCACCGGTTTGTGCTTTTCTGGACGTGTATCTGTATATTTAACTGAGTTTGCATCACCATTGGCTGTGGGCTGTCAGCACTTTGGGCCAGAGCTGTGAGTGCAGGTTCAACTTGCACAGGCTGCATGGGTGAGCCCGGGCACATCAGTGAGGGACAGAGTTTGAAGAAATTCAGGTACTGAAAGATGAAAAAATAGCTACTAGATCATCTTGTTTTCACACAATGAGAGCTCCTGAAACTGCCATTTAGTTTTTACGCACAGCTTTAGACACCACAATTGTTTTTAAACCTGGTTCAGGTCTCTGCATCTTGGTCCTCCACCTGTATCATGGAGAGAAAATTATTTCTTTAGCCTGAACATTTGTGAGAAGCTAAGAAACTTCTGCCAGAGGCTATATGATTGCCTCAGCTAAATAGGAAAATTCATTGTATACGTTGAAAATCTGACAACTTCAAGGGAGACGGAAAATCGAGGGTGTGTGAATATATCTCATATTCCTTCCTGTTAGTGCAATTTTAGGTGTTTGATTTTCTAGGGTAACGGTATTACTTAAAAAAAAAAAAAAAAAGCAAAACCAAAAAGCTTGTAACATTCCTCCTCCAGCAACGAGAGAACAAAGCAGGCAAAAATCACTGAAGAGGTGGACATTTCCCACACCACTAAATGAACCCTCCACCTTGGTGTACACGGGGGTGTAGGAAACACAGATGCCAGAAATTGGCCTAGACGTATATTTCCCTAGAGGCATAGAGAGATATTGAGGGAAATCACAATCATTTTGTAACATGTGATTACAAAACCAGGTTATATATTTTTTTTCCATTTTAAGAATGCAACAGACTGGAGGGGAACCACCTGAGAAAGCTGATGGCAAGAGGAGCAGGGAGAAATCATTCCAGTCAATACTTCTGAAGCGTGGGCTTGCATCATTTGATGTACAGTGTTTTTATCATAGCAGGAATGCTCCTGTAGAAGAGAATAGCCATGATCATCTTGGGCAGAAGGCTGTTATATAAACAAGTATATATTTAATTGCCCTCTGTTTGCTCTCTGGAAGGACTTTCCTCTCATTTCAAGTTGGAGGTACATCTAAACTCAAGAGCACTCTGCACAAAAAAGCACTCAAAGTTTTCTGTTTAAGGACGTGCAATTCCACAGCCACTTTGAGCAACTTTAAATAGGTGCCATGAATGGCAAGTCGAGGAGCTGCATTATCATTAGCTTCCACCTGAGGGTAAAAAGAAATATGCTGTCTGACCTTAGATGGATCAGAAACACTGGCTATCAAGCAAATGGCAGTAAAATATCCCCAACTGCTCTGCTACTGTTAACCACTTCTGGTATTGTGTCTGCCTTATAAAACGCACCAAGGTTAAGTTCCACTTGCAGGACTGGTGCCTCCACAGGACAGGATGAGGCAGCCGCACACCCTTCGCTGTAGTTATCGATGCTCACCCAAGGATTGGAAATTGTTTTCCATCATCACTGCTGACCCTCCTGGACTGTCAGTTTGCTGGTTTGAAATGTCCAGCTGCGGCTCTCTTAATCATGACCTATCTTGGTGCCAGCAAATGATCCCCTCGCAGATGTGTCTTGCACATCTGTAAGAGTTGGGTGGTGCTCCCATCTTCCCAGGGGACACAAATTTATGGTGTGAGATGCTTCTGCCCTGCCTGCCGCTCTGCCTCGCTGAGCTGTCGCCCACTAGGCAGGGCCATGAACAACCTGCCCAGCACTTGAGCGCCATCCTGCTGGGACGATGTGCAGTGCCAAGCCAGCAGGTCTGGCCACATGGCCTCTTGCTGTCCCTTTGGTACAGACAGCTGCTGTTCAGGGCCGTATTTCTGTCCCCCATGCGGCATAGGGTACATACAGTCATTTCCCTTCTCTGACTTCTCCTTTCACACTAGACACCGCAATTTGTGCTTTGGCTCTCTTTCTAATGACTGTATTATTAGCTCTATTTTCATCTCCTCTCAGCTGTTTATTTTGCATAGAGTTATTTTGGCTGCTTTACATATCACAAATTGAGTAGCTGAACCAAGTCCACAAATGCTGACAGTGAAAGCATGTTGAGCAGCTCTTGTCCGACCAGCATCGTTTTCACCCTCGCATGGGCTGCTGCTCCCTGCCCACGCTGGCGTCCCAAATGCCGTCCTGCTGCGTTTCCAAACATACAGTGGCACAGCGAGGAGCAGAGTGACCATATGGCCTGAGGCAGCTGGGCCATATGAGTCTCCATTTGCAACACCTAGTTTGCCCTTCCTAAGACACAGAAGGTATTTAATATGGTATGTGTCACTTTATGGGCTATTCCGGCCTTAATTGCAAAGTCTGAAATGGTGCACAAAAGCTTTCCTCTGGACTGTGCTCCCTGCAGGAACAGGAGGCTTTGTCCCTCAGTGAGAGTGTTTCTCCATTTGTATCCAGGACATCTGAACAAAGCAGCCGACACTCTTCACCATTCAAGGTGGCTGGTCCTACCCTCAGCAGCCCATCAGTGCTCTAGTTTTTGGTACAGCTAATGGAAATGTGACTCGCAAAGGGGTGGGAGAAATCCACGGGGCCCTCAATGGTTTTATGGAAGGGAAAGGAACTGCGTGACTCCAGTTTTCTCTTGGTCTCCTGTCAGCTTCAGACCCCAGAGGTTTGTTATTTAGGTATGACAAGGATGGAGTCATCCTGAATTCACTTCCCACAGACCTCCCTGGGTTTTTGGAAAGGCCTCATTTACGTATACATATTCCCAAAACATGTCTCTGGGCAGCCCTCACTGTGATCAGCACCAGGTATGAGCCCTGCAGTCTCCTGCTTCCCCACTGCCCACCAACAGCTAAAACGGGAATTTCCATCTGCACCATGCGGATTGGCTCCAGATTGTTCCTATGGAGGGAATGAACTGAGAAACAGGGAAGGAGTCCTCACCTTCTGCTTTCCTGGGAGCAAAGACTTCTCAAAGGTCCTATTTTCTTCTGGCTCACTGGAAATCCTTGAGGGAATGAGGGGAGGGAGGATATTAGGAGGCTCCCTAAGAGCAAACCAAGCGGGAGCACCTCATTGCCTAGAGAAAAGCAGGGAGGGCTTGAGCGGATAGAAGCAGAAATGAGTGCTCTCCATTCAGCTTTTCCCTTCCCACTAAATAAAGCTGAAAGCCAAAAAATTAAATAAAGCTGCCCATCTCCCAGGTTTTGGAAGAGGAAGGAGCACAGGTTATATGTGTGTGTTGTTACAAAGAAGTCTTAGCTAGAAAAGAGTTTTCTAACAATTTTACCGCCCTCCTGGCCAATCCACGGCTTTAGCAGCAGCCTGGGACCTCTAGCGGGCGATAGCCCACTTCCCAGCAGAGAGAACGCTACGGAAGCTGCACGCAGTTTTTAATGTTTAATGACACAAAATCAATCGGCAGTGGTTGCTGGCTTCCACAATCAATTTTAGGAGATCTCTCAAAGAACAGGAGAAAGTGGGAGAGTTTCCATTAGCCCTGGAAATCTCATCAACGATAGGAAAATAGTTATAAACAACTCTGCACTCCAATAAACGCATTAACAACCCTGTCCTCACTCATTTCTCATGTCTCTGTAAGAGGATACAGTTTTGTCACCAGTAAGGCCATATCCTGGTCTCCATTCCACCCTTTCTTTGCACAGACACACAAACATCCGTATGGTTGTGAGCACCTTAACAGAGCGAGCTCTAAACCGTGGCTCACAGTTGCTGCCCCACGAGCCGGCCCTGGTCTGGGAATATCCGAGGGGCAGGAATCACAGCGGGGTAATCCCCCTGCCCGCGGGCTCTGCCCCATAGCGAAAGGCACCTTAGGCAAAATACAGGGTAGGATGTTGTCCTCCCCTATAGCTGAGTGGGAAGGGGCTCCCTGGGGAAACACGGGGCTCCTCCTCCTGGGTGCACGCAGGGGCAAAGCATGGCCAAATTTGCCCAAATGCTCATGGGAGGCCACGCTCAAGGGCTGTTCGGTCAATGGGAAGGTGCCTGCTGATTTTGATGGGCTTTATGCCATTTGCCAAGCTTAACGCCGCACGGCATGAAGTGCCCTTTTTCTGCCCTTGTTTTTGCTCAGGCTGGGGGAATGTGATGCCTTCTGCTAGCTGGAATCTGGGGGGAAAAAAAAAAGAAAGAAAAAAGGTTATTTTTTTGCATCTTTTAAAAATCCCAGAACTAAGCAAAGTTAGGAACAGCCCTGACTGCAGCTCAATACAAATCAAGAGGCTGTTTTCAAATTGTGTAGGTTCGCTCCAGGACTCCAGCTAAGCGAAGTCAAGGCAGGGTTTGTAATGCACAATTTAATCAGTGAATTTGTAGATCTCAAAAGGCGTGCTTAATTTAATATTGTTTCTAATGGCTATTGTCTTCATGCTTGCCTGTTTCCCCGGTGTTTTTCCCTTTTGTAATTACTTGAATGGGCATTTCCAGGTGCACTGCATATATTAGCAAGCACTTTCATTTTAGTAATGAGTAAGACACTTTCAGTGTTTATTTCTTCATTGCCCTAATACTTACTTTATTAAAGGTCCTGATTCTTCTAAAGGAGAAAAATGAACATTTACCACTCGTTTCTGCCTCATTTTCCTCTTCTACCTTACAATGCCCTTGAGAACAGAAGAGTTAAATTACTGGCCAGGGTTAGATGAGATTTAAACTATCAGAGAAAAGTAAAACTTAAAGGGGATGCTTGGGCAATGCCTATCCTCCCCCATAAAGCACTTGTTGAACTTAAAGCCATTCGCCTGGTTGTCAGGACCTGGGGGCTATTTTAAGCTCTGTTAGGGGTACCCTAACTACCTAGGGGTAGTGCCCATTTCCTACATCCCATTACCATCCCTTAGCGTTAACGTGCCTTTTTCCACTCCTTGCCCCACAGCACGTAGCCTGGGGACTTGTGGGGCGCAGGGGACCGAGCCTTGCCCCCCACCCCAGGCTGCCAATTAATGCTGTGCCAGGATTTCAGCATCAGCGGACAACCTTCATCCTGCTGCTGAGCAGCATTTATTATACATGCACAGCGTCCCTTTGCCACATGCTAGTCTAATTTTCGGATTAGCTGTTTATTAGCATTATTACAAACATGGCTCTTCATCTTCTGTTAAATGGTACTGCAGCCCCTGCGCTCGCACACGACGCCTGTAAGGAAGCACTTGGTTCACTAAATTACCCTGCAAATGTCAAACTTGCTCTGTATTATTAGCTGTACGTCTTACATCCTCTTTATTAGGATTTTGTGTCTTGAGGGTGCCCTGTGGCGTATAGATTTTTTAAAATACAAACCAGTGTCATTTCGCTGTTTAAAAGAACATTTAATTAAACTGGATTCATTGCTTGTATGGGGCAAGTTAAATGAAAACTAAATAGATGGCATATGATCACACGTTATTAAGAAGAGCGACTGCTCCAGAGACCAAACTCTTTTAACACAACATTAAGCTGAACTCATTTCATATGCACAGGTTAGCTCTGGCCTGTGAGGAGAACATATTTTGAGAAGATCAGCAGAATGGTTATGGGCACTAAACAGCTTTTTACAAAATGTGTGTTGCAGGCAAGAAACCTTTCCTAAGCTAGAGTTAAATATGTTAATGACAGAAATCAAAGCTTCGCAAAGATTCTAGGTAACCTTTTAAAAATTACCGCTTTTATAGTATCAGATGTAAATGATAACGTTGGCTTTGTTTATGATTTCACTAGGTATAAATTAAAAAAGGGGCAGAATGAGTATAAAAACAAAATTTGAAGTATTTTGTAGGCTTGAGTCGTTTGGTCACATCATGACTTTTTAATGTTTTTTAGGAAAGCAAAAGGAATGGTAATTAAAAACTCCATTACACAATTTCCTATTCCCTACTCCATTTATGTTAACACTGTTCGTACAATCAGATTTTTTTAAGAGCACTCACCAAGTCTCCTTTTCAGGCACCCTAAGCTGTTTTTTTATAAGTAAGTCCACTGCACCCATGTCCTTCCCCAGCCCCATCCCTAAAATTCGCCCTGGCTGTGAGCCTACAAAGCCTTCAGCAGTGCTGTGGCACTCGGTGGGCAAAAGCTGCTAATTTTTACATGAATCGCAGCCATCCCATCATACCCTTATAGCTACCAACTGCTCTGAGGTTGGGATTGCCTTTGGTGGTTTTGCCCATCATTTGGAGCAGGGATAAGGGTTTGGCTGTGTATCACTACATGGCATTGGCCAGATGTCATAGCCCTCTCCCCCCTTCCTTCTTATGCACCCTCCTTGCCTGTTGATTGCCTGTTGATTACCTGTTACTAAGATTGAAGCCACGACAGTGACAAGCTCCAGCTCAAGCCCTCTTCAAATCCTCACAAGGACACCACATCTATTTTCTCTGCTTGCAAGTGAGCGTGCACAGCTAGAGCTCCAGAGAGGCGGCTCTCAGCAGGAGGTTCATGGTTGAAAAGCATTAGATGATTGAGATCTTGTATTTAAAACTGGAATTACATGTTTCTTCCAACAAAGTAACTTAAAATCGGGCTGTGTGGTGTGTAGCTGTTGGTGGGACCAGTGCTGTGTGTCCCCAGTACGTGTTCCCTGAGCATCGCTGCGTTTCATGTAAATAATCCATTTGCCAGCCGTGAGGGCATTGCTGTGGGAGGATTTGGCTGACAGACCTCCTCCAAATCCCACAGAGAGCACAAGGAAGAGGTTCCTCACCTATGAAGTAGGTACACTCAGAGGTGAGGCTGCACCTCATCTCCCCCTGCCCTCTCTGGAAGGCAGTGCCGATCACCCCGCTCTGCCTGATCCCCCGATTCCAGCAGAAGGTTTATAAATCCCCTGGGCACAGAGATGCCTAATGACCAGAATCAATACCTATGTCCCAAAATTGGTGGAGATTAACTCCTCTGCTCATCATTCCCTCGAGCGGGTGCCGGCCACTCTGCTTGCTGCCCTCGGTGCTCCTGGCATGGCCCCAGGGCACCTTGCAGGGAGCTACAGCCCGAGCCCCCGGGTGTCTCTGAGGGCTTGGGCTGCTGAGTGCTGCAACAATATATGCCCTCGATTTAATAAACAGGATAACTTTCTCCTGTGCATTAGGCCAGACATGTCCCTCTACCTCTATCTAGGTCAACGAGCACCTTGGGAGCGCAGAAGTGCGCTCAGAAAAAAAAAAAAAAAGGAGGAAGAGACCTTCTTATTTTAAGGTTGTTTTAATTGCTTTTCATGCTTTTCGTAACACCTGAGAGAGGAAACTTTTCCCCCAGAGTGCCATGTCCCCCAGTCACGCCTCTTCTGGGAAGACCTGGAGATCTCAGCCTCTCCTGCACCGCAGCCCAGGCTCTTCACCAGCTCTGCTTCTCTTGGGGTCCCTCTCTAGCTGATGTCTCTTGTCTTCTCATCTCATCGTGTCTACTTTTTATCTTTATTTTTTGACTGCAAAAGAAATGAAGCCGTTCCATGCATTGCTAATGCGAGCATGCAGCCACATATACATGAGAAAGTGAATTACAGCAAACAAATGGAAACAAATAAGACAGTCTTGGAGCAACTCTGCCTTCCAAGGGGAAGGGTGGTTGTCCGGAGGTCAAGCTTGTAACTTCTGGGCTTTGAAACAGGGTCTTAAATGGAGATCCTGTGTCTTTTTTGTTCATTAACACAATCTACCCTTGGGGCACATCAGTACAGCCGCAGCTTTGAGATGAGTTTAGTCAATATAACGTGCAGGGATGTAATTAGCAGCATTGGAAAGGCTGCTGTGGGCAGATGGGAGTGGAAAAGGCTGCGCTTGTTGTGAGACAGGCTTTTATACATATTGGCCTGGGAGTCTGAAGCAATGTGTGAGGAATGACCTTACACAACGATAAGCCAGTTGAACAGTAAACCATGGCATCTGTGTCCCTTGCTTTGTTACAGGGCAGTTGCAGCCTCTCTATAAATCATGCCAGAATGAGGTTTCCCTTAGTAATCCGGGTTAACCTTTGCTGCCGTGTGGGTTAGCTACCCAAGGGTTTAAACCGACCGTTCAGCCAGGTGGCCTGAGGTTCACCTGCAAGGTAAGAACCCCCAGATGTCCCTGGACATGGTCCTTTGCCTTCCAGCAGCCCCCGGGTTCCACCTTCAAGCAAAGGTTATCTTCAGGCACAGCCTCAAAGCCTCTGCAAGGTGAGAGGAGGAGTAGCCAGGACCAGACCTGTAGGAACCAGAAATACTGCAAAGTTTGTGCTGCAAAGCCTCTGCCTTTGGCAGGGTACAAGCTTTTAGTTGTTTTTTTTTTTTTTCTTTTCAATCGTATGGTTTTATCCCCCCATACCATTACCTGCTGCCAGCCATGCAGCCTTACCGCAGCCCATGGGTACTTGAGTATTTATTTCATAGTTTGCCTTCTTCCCTGGCAGCACACCCGTCTGAGCAGCAGTTCGCCCAACTTATTTCGGGAAAGATCCCAATCCCAGTAATAGCTTCTGATGGAAATAGTCTGTGACTGCTGACTCTCAGGCTTTCTTGGGTCTTCTTTTCCAGAAAGCTGTAATTTCAGGCAGTCTTAGCATCCACCCTCACATTGCAAAACCTGAGAGAACCTGTTTTATACACATGTGCAGCAAAAAGCCTTTTACTCAGAATTTGCTTAAAAGTATTACACTAACACACCATTGCCTGTGTCTTCCCTGGGATTAAATGCAGGACACCAGGGTTCACACTCCTGTGGGCTGTGCAAGCGCTGCTTTCAACAGCCTAATGCTTGCCCTGGGCTTAGATGTCAGTCATTATTAGGAAAAAAAGAATGAAATCGAGAAAGAAAAGAATTAGTGTGTAAAATGGGTAAAAATACTTCTGTGCCACAGTGTCTTGTATAGTATCTCCAGTGCTGGTCATTTCAGCTTGGGTTACAACAAACTCTAAATGGTTGGACTATCATTATTGTTTATTTAGTGTTTCCCCAGCTGTGTTTACAAGTGGAGACCTAGTGAAGAGTATCCTACACATCTTATATATTCAGGTCAAGCACGTATAATAGTTTTCCTCAATATTTTTCCACTTATTTCGGGAACTCAGGGACTTCCTCCACTGGGCACTGGATGTTCCTCCTCAAAACACTTCTTGTCCACGATGTTGTTGTCTTCTCTTGAACCCACGTAAAGGTTTAACATCCATTCCTCTTTCAGGAGGAGTCCCAGAGGTCACCCAGCTGCCATGGGAAGAGCCACCTCCTTCTTCAGGCTTTACAGATCTGAGCAACAGCAGCCATGTGGGGAGGCAACTGCTGTCAGCAAACTCATCCACGAGCACTGATCCAAATTTGGATCAAATCCTTACAGTCGTCTTCCATAAATAACGCTTTGTACTTCACATAAAAAAAAAAAAATTGTTATTTATACAATGGATGCACCTAAAAACCACCAGCCAAGATGAGGACTCAGTTGTGCTGGGCACTATAAAAACAAGCAGTAATTCCCCAAAGAGCTTTTAAAGTAGGGAACTGATAGTTTAGTTCTCCTAGGAAGACTCGTCACTGTGATTTTTCAAAATATATTTCTATGCACAGCAGAGAAAGTAGTTGGACTTTCGTTCCTTTCAGTTCTTGATAGCACCAAACACAAAAGCCAAGTGTGACTGCAACGCAAATCCCAGACAGAATCTGTGTGCAAATCCCACTGGATACATCCATTGACTTCTAAGCAGAAATTTCTTCCTGAATCAGGAAAACGACAAGCTGGGCATCATTCCTCACTTGAAATATCAGCCCAGCAGTGGTAGTGTTGATTGTGGCAGGCTTTGTAGAGAGGAGCAATCCCAAATCCTTACCATAAAAGCATATTTCTGACTTCCTGCTATTGCGTTGCGTTCATGGACATGCTCAAAACAACCATTTTTAGAGCGGTTCGACTCCTGAGCTTGCCTTGGTGCACTTTGAAGCAGTTTGTTCTAAGCAAGTCATGTTCACTATCCTAATCTGACATGAAGCCTGATGGAAAAATCTGTGATCGATTATAGCAGCAGGACAAAGAGATATGAGAGGAAAGCAATGCAAAAGAACAGATATCAATCACCGGTTCGCAACGAGCCTAAAGAAGGTAGCTGGTGATATTACTGAATTTGAAGGCAGTGTAGCACATCTTTTTGCTGTTGTAGGTAAACACTCCGAGCTGCAGACTGTTTGTCTTACAGACAGACCGATTTGGTATGAAAAGTGGATTTTGAAGTATGGATTTTGTTAGAAGGGGACAAAATAAACTATTGGTTTGTTACCTTGAAAACGGTGCAACATGTAATGAGTGTTTGCAGCAGTTTCACAGCTGCTTATATATTGTTATTTTTAAGCTTCTAAGTGTTTTTTTATATTTGCAAATTTTAATTGATTGAATATGAAATATAGGATGGAATGAATTTGTATTGAATAAGAAATAGGCAACACAATCAACAAACTCTTTAATGTTGAGTTAGCTTTTTTCTCATTGCTGGACAAGATCATACTTCAAAGCAAATTAAAAATGTGAAGCCAAATTCTGATTGCAATGCAGGCAACAGAAATCTTCCTGTCAGCCTCAATAAAAGCAGGTGTAAGATTTCACTATTAGTCCAGTCCGTCCAATTCACATGTCTTTCTGTCTTTATCTAATCTAATACATGGTCGTGAGATAAATTACAGAAGCGTATGATAAATTGCATTGCTATTCATTTTTGGCAAGATCACCTATACTCTGGCCACTAATTCATCTCCGCCAGGATCCGTTGTAACATACCAGATCCTTGAAACAGCCTCCAAATAATGTCATTTCATTTTCCTTAAGAAAACAAAGAAATTGCATCTGCTGGCAAATATCCTGCTTACCCTCACCAAAATAAATGATACCTCACTGCCACCTCTGTAAAATCATGGTTATAAAAATACAAAAACTTATTTATAGCATTAAGAGTCTCAAAGATACTAGGTCTTTATATTCTATTTGAGTGGGAAACTGTGACATGATTTAGGTTGAGGGATTTCAAAATGGGAAAAGATGACGTGGTTTATGGATTTCAAAGAGCCATTAATGTGGTTATTTCTGTGTTCATTGTTTTTTTGTTTAGAGACTTGATAATACAAACGGAGTAAAAAATCTGCAATATGCTGTCATAATTTTTCCCGGTGCTTATTTAGAGCAGTTCACCACTCTTGAACAAAAGTACCGTCCTGAAGCACACCAGTACCACCTTGGACCAACACATTTTTGCATGTCTGTTAGGTACCATTCCTGTCCATCTAGGAGTGGAAAGAGGAACATGCCATTTAAGCAAAAAGGTAAGATAACTTCTTTTCCCTTACACCCATCAGATCCTCCCCTGCCTTCCATATGAACTCTGCCGGGTAGCGAAGGCTGGTGGTGAAGTGCCTCTTGAAGAGCAAGGAAATTGTGAAGAATTGAATGTGAGGTGTTGGGAGGTGCGAGATAACGAAGGCTGACTTCGTGAGTTGTAGGAGAGCTCCCCATTACCACCAGTGTGAAGGAGGACCAGGACACTGCAAGCAGGTAAGACTGCAACAGAAAAGCTGGTGTCAAGTCCATTGGTGGTAGATACCCTTGGTCCCACCACCAGGACGAGCTGTTGCATGTGCCAGAGTGATGGTGACCACTGGGCATCATCCAGAGCCAGTCCCATGTCCCAGCCAGATGTCCCACCACCCCCTGCTAAGGAAGAAGGGAAGCAGTAAACTGATGGCAATTTTGGCTGGAGAAGATGTGTTAACGCCCCTACCCCTGCTCAGTGCCAACCCAGAAAATTGCTTTCTGCTCCTCGACATTGCTGCTTTGACTGCCGACAGCCACCTCCTCCTCCTCCTCCTGCCGTAAATCGCTGTGAAACAGTGCCGTGAACCATCCAACAGCTGCTGAATTTCACCCAGGAGATAGCTGCACCTCAGTGGTGAGTGAAGTGGGTTTACGTATCAAGATTTTACAGTAATTCGGGGCATTTTGAGATGGAAAACACCACTGATGTGAACAGACAATTATTATATTTACTGCAAAACCCGTTATTCACCCCATGAAAACATGAGCAGTACTTCAAGACAAAGCATGTATTGCAGGTTGATGTGAAAACCTGGCCTTGCTGGTGGGAGGGAAAGTTTTCCCGGTGATTTCAGGGAGGTGAAGGCTTCATTCTACACTATTCAGGAGCAGTTGAGGCATAATGGTTACGTCCAGTTAATTGGATGCATTGCTATAGGCACTTGAGAAATATGATAGACAGATGCATTCAGCTAGATAGATATCCCTTGGTGTAGCGAGCTGAAGTCAATTACAGAGTTAAATTGTGAAAAATTTGACCTGATGTCATTTATATCTCGAGTCATAATTAACACTTAAAGTTCAACTCTATGGCAATTTTCTTTTAATAACACTTAAAACCTATATAGAGCTCAAAGAATTGCATAGACATGATGAAGGATGACTTGAGTGGATGCCAGAATTTCAGCATGAGTAATTAATCTTTAAAACACCTTTCCAAGGCATATGGGTAGCATCATTTCTCTTCAGTTTCTCCTTTGAAGAGAAGCGGGGTTTGCCCAATGCCTCCCTGAAGTCGGTGTCACCTGGAGATAAGGACTGAGGCTTTTTTAGCTGCTAAACCAGCAAACGCAAACGCTCAGCCAGGCTCCCATCTTTTTGTCTCGATGTATTTTTAAATTTTGCCACAGTCCTCAGAAAGATTGCGGTCAAATTTCTTGTCAAATGGCCTGGTTTTTCCAATTAGAAGCTATGCAAATGCAGAAGTAAAAATCTGCCGTAAACACAGCTTCTGCTTCTAAGATTTTCATGCGGATGAAATATGACTCTCACTGAGGGAAGGAACGTGCCCACGGACTGAGACCTTGTAAGCTGAGATTCAGCTCGCTGCAGATTTTTATGGTCAAGTTATAACTGCCTGTAAAGCAGGGGTTTAAAATGGAAGTGCTGACAAAACTTTTAAACTACAACAGTGGAAATGGCGCCGCAATAATTTATAATCTACAGGCAGCTTTGGATTTATTATCACAATGACAAATGCACTGTCATTGTTAATAGGATATTTCCCAGCAAGGACTTCTTGTTATGCAAGCCAGGTTCACTATGTCATGCAGCATGATAGCAATAAAGTCTACAAGAATTTGTAATGAACTTCAATTACTAATAGATTATGGTTAATGGGAAATATGTGCAGTAAAGATATGGGTTTTTATATGCGCCTTCTGGTACTCTACAAGGCAATGATTTATGCTACAATTTATGTTAACATTCTCCAGTACGAAAAAAAGCCTAAATTGGTGGAAAGCCACTCCATCCATAACAAATATTTAAGATAATTTTGCACATCATGTAAATGAAGATGTAAAATTAGATATTAATCCATTTCATTTTAGCATTTGTATTTTTATTAAAAATGAAGACTTTGCCCTACTGTGTAACGACATTAAAAAATCCTATCATGGGCTGCAAGCATGAATTACACCAATGTAGAAATGGCGACAGCAACCGCGCTGTAAGTGCATTTGTTCAATTTGCTGTTGTAATTAACAGAGCAGTGAGAATATTTTTCTACATATGATTTAAAGTAACAGCCCTGAAGCTGCTCAGGCAGATGGGTTCGATGCGGAGGGGGTACATACGTGAAGACCAGGCTGCTTTGGAAGGGGTCAGCCTTTTCCCTCCCCTACTTTTGCTCTCCCCCAGCCTTCCCCGTGTGGCATCGCTCCAAAGCCGTGCCTCATCCGTGGACATCGGGCTATTCCCGTCCCTGCACAGCAAACCTCCGGCGGGAATTACTTTGGGAAATAATCACCTATTGCAGCAACAGAGCCGTGAGCTCACGCTTACTTATCAGAGGGACACAGACACGGGTGTTTGCCTGCTATTTCAAAGGAGAGTTCCTCCTCCTCCTCTCTCTCTCCCTCCCTCCCTCCGGCTTTTTTTCTCCTGTACCTGTAATATAATCTGTAAATTCCAGGTTTATGTGCCTATGAAATGAAAAGAGAAAAGGATGTCTCCCAATTTAAAAACAAACGCTGTTCAGAACCATCTCTGATGAACATATAGATGCAACGTTAAGGATTGCGTTTACCCAGACCAGAGTCACATTTCTGCAAAATATCTGAAACCCACATTTGAGCCTGAAAGGGGCACCCATGCATGAAGAACTTGCAGGATCATTTCTGGTGTGTTTTTAATACAGGTAGCCTGATTCCCAGCTTGTTTCAATCAGTGTTATGCTGGTTTAAGACCGCTGTTCTGAGCCAAGCTTTATATAAAGCTGATAAATTCACTTTCTGGGGTTGGAAGTGAGGAAGACCCATCCCATTGGCCCACACATCCAGCTGGGGGTTTGCAAAGAGCAAGGCTGGCCTGGAGATGCACTTTTGGGCTAAAATTCTGCTGGCTGAGATAAGGCAGACTTTCTGAGAGGGAAACAATTAATTCAGTGCGAAAAGCACACAGGTAAGCTCAAAATTGCCATATAAATCCCAGCCCGCGGACAGGCTGGAATCCCCAAACATGCTCTGGAATAGCAGTATCTCGCTTTACAATTGAGGGTGATTCTCACATGAAAATGTGGCTCTTCAGGCTTTTCGGAAGTTGTTTGAGAGATTTAAAAAAAATCCTTCACTTTTTATGTTCAAATGAGCATAAAATTGTGCTTCCCCACACTCATTTCCTGCTAAATAATAGTTACAGTACTTACTTCTTGGAAATATGTGTTACAAATTTAAAATTAAAAATAACTTATCCCTTATGGGTGCTCTTCTGATTCAGTTTTCCCCCAGCCCCTTAACGGAAGAAGATGCATATACAGAATGGAGTTTCCCCCCAGTTTTTTAATGAAATTCATAGAGTCATAGAATAGTTTGGGTTGGAAGTGACCTTTAAAGGTCACCTGGTCCATCCCCCCTGCAATGAGCAGGGACACCTTCAACTAGATCAGGTTGCTCAGAGCCCCGTCCAACCTGACCTGGAACGTTTCCAGGGATGAGGCATCTCCCACCTCCCTGGGCAACCTGGGCCAGGGTTTCACCACCCTCATTGTAAAAAATGTCTTCCTTATATCTAGTCTGAATCTGCCCTCTTTTAGTTTAAAGCCATTACTCCTTGTCCTATCACAACAGGCCCTGCTAACAAGTTTGTCCCCATCTTTCCTGCAGGCCCTCTTTAAGTACTGAAAAGGCCACAATAAGGTCTCTCCGGAGCCTTCCTACTCCAGGCTGAACAACACCAAAAATTCCCCTCAGAAGCAAAAACAGTGACAGAGGATCTCCCTGACATGTCTGGTTTTAGATAAGGAGTTTTCTTCTCCACCCTGGGGTGAAAGTGCCTTTCCCCGAAGTGAATTCTGCAATTCTGCTTTTAAATAAGACCCCGTGCAAGTCCACACACCCAGCAAGTGCTGCCTCTCCCCATCCTCTCCCCTTCTGACTCAAGAGGGGAAGGAGCTCTCACGTGCTTTCACACTGAGTCTCCTTTATTGTGTGGGGGGACAACTCCTTCTTTCTTCTCTCCAGATCATCTCTGTTGTTCCTCATCTTTCCTGCTCTCTCCCACATTTTCAGAACAAACCTCCCCCAAAAAACCTCTAAAAAGCTTTTTTCTTGTATTTTTTACCTCTGCTAAACCAGAAAATAACAGCACCTGCACGTGCATCTTGTTGCTGGGTTTTGTTGTTGGATTTGAGGGTGGGGTTTTTTGCTCTGGTGTTTCTGTGTCTCCCAAAGATATGTCACTCCTGACAGGGTTGATGTGGCAATGTTCAGCGGTCACCTCCTTCACACGCCCCATTTAGAAAAGGTCACTGACAGCACAAAAGAGCTATGAAAATAATTGTAACTTTAATTTGTTTCCCATTAGAAATGCATGCAGCAATATGTCCTAATGAGAGATTTTCTTTCTTTCCCGCTTCAGCATGTCACCACAACAGCTTACAGATATACTGACGTCTTCTAATGCAGGAATCTGTACGTAGCAGTGTGTAAAAGCGGCAATAGATTTTTTTCTGTTCAACGGTTGAGAAATATTATGGAAACATTCTAAAATACACTGGAATTAATCTTTGATCAATAGGAGGAGTGTGTGTTTCAAACAATTCACTCTAAAAAGAATATAAACAGCTCTTAATGCCCAATATGGTCTCACGTAAATCACTTCAATTCTTTAATAATCTACATTGTATCAGAAATGTATATGCAAAAATAAGACATAATTCCTTGCAGCTAAAACATTACCTAAAGTAAACTATTTCAACACTGAATCAAATTATTTCAATGGTAGAAATCCCACCTGTCTCACCGGATAAACCAAGTATTCAGACTATTAAACGCATCCAAGTGACTATATTGTACTCCACCATGCATTATGCCTTGTAGAGAGCATAACACTTCTTAAAACCATAAAATCATACAGCAAAACAAATGCGCAACAAAAAAAAAACTACCGCAGTAGAGACAGCCCCGCATGGAGAAGGGACCAAGGAGGTGAAGAACCTTCTTGCTGAACATCCTATACTATATGTTGGACAGATTTACCTGACATGACCCCATTGAAAATGAAACAAATCCTCCTGAAACCTGTCAGTTTGGCATCAGAGTTCATTTTTAAATCTTCCGTGTCACAAAGCTCACAAGCCATGCGTGGCCCTTGCTGCCAGGCTAGCGAAAGCCTGCGACCAGGAGGTTTGTGCGTTTAACTAAAAACACCAAAAAGCCCTATGTGACAGCAGTGGTTGATTCCTAACAAAGGCTTTGCATCAGGGCTTATTAGTGAAATCCACCTCTCCAGGACAGTTGCTACCCCTGCTGTGCCTTGACCATCTCCAGTCACTTTGCTCTTTTGGTGCCAGTATGGACCTGGTACAGAAATCACTCTGCAGGTGCAACATCACAAAAATAAAGTGAAAAGACAGGGAGAGGGGAGCAGTGCTGTTAAATGGAGTCAGCTGCAGAGGCAGGAACAGGCAACCATCTCACATGCAGAAGGTGTGAAGCCACTTTTAGGGTAACTGGAGGTATGAGATCTCGAAGTCACAGCAAGCTCAAGAGATCCCATTGGGCAGCCACCCAAATGGTTGGTCATTCTGAGCCTCCACTCTTGCCAGCTGCACTGAGAAGCTGTAATTTGTTTATTTGTTCTGCAGAGGGTTTTTAAATGAAGATGATGAAACCACATGTACGTCTTGACTATTTTGTAGGAAATGGTCTGGTTTCTGCCGTGCCTGAGTGGATGGTCCAAGTTACATCTGATTATACAACATTCATATGATAAAACACAATTAACTGCTTAGTGAGTTACACATTCATAGATTTGTGCAGAATTAATTGGGTATTAAAGCTCACTTATAAAAGCAGATATTAATACTGATTTCTTAGCAGACTCCAAAAATTATATTCAGTATTGAAGTAAACTAAGGCATTTATAAAGTATGAAAAAATTATTTCAGCTGTTTGTATCTGACTATTTGCTTTGGATCAAGAAGCAAGAAGTTAACTCATGGCTCAACCACTATTACACTCAGGTTATTATTAAAAAGCACCTTCCCATCTCTTTCTTCACTGCATTCAGGCTTTCTTAGCTCTTCTATTACCTGACGCTTTAATTCAGGAGGAGCGGTTTTAGAAAACTCACAAGTTTCTGTCAGGAAATCCAGCAACAGCTCCCCATCCTTGTTGCCTTCAATAAAGCAGCTGGTTATGTCCATGTGGGATGGGAGCTCGTGGAGCTGGTACTTCAGCCCAGCTGAATCCAGTATCCTTTTGATGTCAGCAGAAGAAACGTAAAGGCAGAGATCATTCAAAGGGAAGGAAGACCCATACTTCTTCCACAGCGTTTCCCAGCCACTGGTTTCTGAGAGATAAACCACCAGAAAAATGCTCAGGAACAAAGAAAAACACCATTTGAACAAATTTTTCATCATCTGGGGTTTTTAGCAGTAGTCCTCATTGCGAGCAGCATCTTTCCAGAGTTGGACATGTGTCCTGGGGCATGGTGGAGAGGGCTGCCTCCCTTCTTCTGTGCCTTGGGGTTGGGGGCTGCAGGAGGGGCTGGACACGTTACCTACCCCAGAGCTCCAGCACCTCCCACTGAGCCCGCAGCTGAGGCCAGAGCAGCTCAGTTTACTCGGTCCTCCCCACTTCAACATGCTGCACCCCTCTGCTTCATGCACATGGGCAATGTCTCTCAGGGACATCCTTCTACAGTCCACATGCTGAAAACTAGCCATTCAATGCCATCTTCTTGATTTAATCTGTTCCCTAGAATTCAACTACCTGTTTGGAAGCCAAATCCAGTGATAGGATTTTGATATTTGAGGATATTTGAGACCAAAATAGTGATGGGACAAGAGGTAACGGGCACAAACTTCAGCACAGGAAGTTCCATCTTAACATGAGGAGGAACTTCTTTCCTTTGAGGGTGGCAGAGCAGTGGCACAGCTGCCCAGAGAGGTGGGGGAGTCTCCCACTCTGGAGCCATCCCAAACCCGCCTGGACGCCATCCTGTGCAACTGCTGTAGGTGTCCCTGCTGTGGCAGGGGGTTGGACTGGGGGAGCTCCAGAGGGCCCTTCCAACCCTGACCATTCTGTGAAATCCTCTCCTATTCCTTCACCTAATTACCTCGTGGTCGATCTACACATGAGCTTCATTGAAACTCTTATTACCAGTAAATTATCTCTCTGCTATGTGAAATATGTGGGGTGCAAAACCCTGCTCACGTTGTCCATGAAGGTGAATGCGTGTTAGAGAAAAGGGTGGGATGGACAGAGCCCAGGATGAAGCTGCACCATTGTCCTGGCCTTCAGCCTTCGCTCCCGTGATGCTCACGTGGGCGTGGTCGATGAGAGGGCTGCCCCTCACTCCAAGCAGACCTCCCCAGTGGGGCCAGAAGGACGTTTTGGCTGTGTATTATTTGGGTGTGAAAAGATGAAGGGTGAGGAAGAAAAAGGCTCTTGTAGCACCGCAATCACCTCCAGAACTCAGCCCATGCCGAGCCCACGCTTGTGCACGCACCTTTTCTCAAGGGACGTTTTACAAAGAACACCAGTTGGGTAAGCTGAAAACTCCCCAGATATACCTTCACAGCTTTGTTTCCCCTCACCCTGGCTCTGTGATTCAGCATTTCTGCTATAAATCATTTATAAAAGGATCACCCAGAATGACTGGACGGGTTGAAAATAACTTGGAGCCTAATGAGCAGCTCTTGAGAGTTACAGCTATAAATCTCCATAACTACAAAAACCAGTTGCTCGGCGGTTTTGCAAATGCTTTATCTGCAAGCAGTTATTTATAGTCAAATGAACAGTTTGTTGTTTAGAAGAGAGGCTACAATATTTTCTTTCACCTGGTGGAAATTGAATGCAGAGCACTAATTGCAGAAAATTTGCTGGTGTCAGTGTTGTGTGACTCAGTGCCATCTCTGAGCCGAGCAATTATACACTACCTGAACGAAGCATTATTATAATAGCTCTCAATAGGCTCAGCATATGGCACTACTTTTGTTTTCAAGGCGATGTAAACAGATTTTTTAAATGTGTTAAAAATAACACCGCATAGCTCTTGCAACTCGCCTGCTCTCCCGGCAGAGACGGAGCAGGAGGGATTGTAACCTTCACCGACTGACCAAGCCCTCTCCTATCAATCTTATTCCCAGACTGGTTTTTAATTAACACATCCTAATGTGTTTGTGTTGGAGATGACATTGCCTTCATTTTTTGAAATGAGCTTCGCTCTGCTTATCTTTCGGTACCTCTTTTTGCTTCAGTGCTCATTTTCATAGCGCTTCTTCCTTCCCCTCTCTATACTCTTCTTTCCCCCAAGGTTTTCCCCTTCCTCTCCTCTCTGCTATTTTGAGATCTATTCCTTTCTCCCATTTTCTTGCCGTCCCCAGCAATTTCTACTCCATTCTGCTCCATCAGAAAACACAGAGTCACCTGGCCCAGAGAGGACTTCACATACTTTTCATGAATTCGTTATTTTCATCAATGTGATTTTTAATCACATTAATTTTGAATAGACACATGTTCCTCCCTGTATTCACATTCCATGAATATCCAAAGGGACAGGTTAAGCAACTGGAAAGAGTTTCAATTAACTCTATGGAGGTAATCAGCAATAGTCTGATACTATGATCTATTCTCGCTCAGCCAAAGAACAAGAACAGTAACTCAGATCATTTAAAATACCGATTTCTTGTAGTGAACTGCTTGAAAATACTTTAAACCAAAAACGTTTTGGAGAAAAACAATCTGAATAAATTCAGGTCAGAGAAGTGTCATTTGGTTGTGGACTTCATGAACACAAAAAAGGAACTTCACCGAACACATTACAGTTTGCGGACATGGCCAAATTCAATAAAAAATTAAACTTAAACCTCTGAACAAATAACACAACATCCCTGACAAAACTATCAGATGTGACTGTTGACACAATGAAAATTTCCATAGCTTGTGAGGCAAATTAAAGGCTTTCTAGAGTCAGCGTAGACCCCACCTTTGCAGTATCTCTAGCATACTTTGCCCACAGTATTAAAAGGTCATCGTTTACTCTGCTCCCTCATTTTCCTGCTGGCTTTACCACAGAGCATCTCTTTGAGATCTGAAGCAGCCTAAGAATGCTGTTTTCCACCCAAAATGATGATATTAAGGAAATGGGCAGTTTGAGAAGAAAATGAACCATATGTGCTCTAACACCTGCTGTATGGCACAGCCGAGCCCCATTGTGGCCGTTTGCTTAATGCCGCAAGTCTCGGGGAGCGAGATAATGCGGTGCCCAGCCTGGAAAGCCTTTTACAGAAAATAGCAGAGGCTGAAGGAGCTCTTGCGAGCCCGAGCCGTGGGAAGGGGCTCTCTGCTGCCGTCCGTCACTGGCCAGGCTGTAGGATGGGGAAGGGCAGAGGGGGAGATAGAGGCGTTTTGTGCCCATGGCATGGGTTGGCCGGCTCACAAAGCTTTACAAGCTGCAGCACGGAGCTGGGCAGATATAAACGGCGTGCAGATTTCAATAGATGTAGGTGAACGGACACCATTTATTACTCAACCAGTTCTCCTCTATTTGCGATAAAGGATATTTTAAATAAAAATGTCCATTGTTTTCTATCTGGTCTGCGTTGAACTTGCAGGAACCCCAAAGGGCCTCATGGCTCTTGCCTGACCGAGCGGCGCTGGTGGAGCGGCTCTCACCTGACACCAAGATAATGAGGAGCTTCGCCTGCGTTTCCAGGAGGCTGTGGAAATACCGGATAGTCGCCGGGACGTCTTTCACATAATACAGCATCTGGAAAGAGCAAAAATGCTTACGGAGATAGAGTGTGATCCCGGTGAATATTATAACAGGTACCACTGGGTAAAAGGAACCAAATGGGGGCAACCTTGACAGAAGAGCAACAAAACAGGTCAGCACAATGCCGGGCAGTGGGCTCCGGCAGCAAGCTTGGGGCTGTCACTGCCTTGCCTGCTCTCCGGCTCTGCCAGGACAGAGCTCATGTTCATTCATTAACCTGAGACAAAAAGCCTTGCCTTTCTTAGCAGTGAAGATGGCTTGTAATGGCTTCGGTAAACTTGGAAATACAAAGGCATTTTCACAGAGAGGACAAGGAGCTTTGAAAACACTAGTTAAAATGTATTTCTAGTTGACTGCCACCCACAGCCTAGTTAATAGGACTACTGTGCTCAAAGTTGCTTTGCTGTAACTCATCTTTCATTTTTGCAGTTCACTTATGCTTAAGTACTCTAAATTACAGGGAAATAAACTCACCTTTCTTCCCCTTAGAGTGGATAATGAGGTCACATACTTCATGCGTACTTTTAACAGCCAAGTCTTTGACAACATTTACTTTGCAGAGACTTTTACCTGGATCATGTGAATGAAGTCCCATTTTTTAGGCTGCTTTTCTGCATTCATTCGACTTTCATATTCATAAGCTGTCTCCTCATGCCAGGTAAACTTTACATTCTTGAAGTTTGAAGTCCCAGCCACACGCTCTGAAATATGAGAGAAGGCAGAGTTATCTCAGTTGCAAATATGGGACCGATTTCCATTCAGAGCTTTAATACATTCAAAAGTCATATTTAGTCAGAGAATTTTGGTACCAGTTTAACACAGCAGTGGAATGTTTAAAACCTTGAGCCCGTATGTGAGAAGGGGGCTGTAAAGGTCCATGTAAGATGAAGTCTTAAGAGGGTCTGATGCTTTAATCCTTGCACCCTCATTTGTGCTCCTCCACTCTTTACCTGATTAAAAAAAAAAGAAAGAAACTCTTCTCCGTGACTGGCTCGAGCTACATTAAAAGGTTTTGGCTGGGATAAATGGTTATGAGGCCACGAGCAGCACTTTTCATGCTGAAAGGGAAAAGAGCTAATGGCCCCTTCGCTTAGGTGTCATGCAAGACCCACACGGCTGAGCTGAAGCCAGATCATGGCAAAGGGTTTTCCAGAGACTGAACAAATAAATACAGGGGCTCGAGGATGGATCAAGGGGGTTGTGTTTTGGAGAGAAAGCACAATTAAAAGCTCAAGAAGGGCAGAGAAAGCAAATGGCTCACATGGGGAATGTGTCACAGGGATGGTGGGAGAGGGAAGGAGCTTTGCTCCGTGAGCAAGGACCCATCTCTTGACATTTGGCTTCTGCTGTGTCCAAATAATTTTTCAAAAGCCCACAGTTTCAGCCAGCTGCTTCAGGTAAAAGGGATAACAGTGTTTTAAAGCAAAGAGTAGTATAAGGAGTGACACATGGTGTGTTTTCAGACCTTGATACAATGCACATCCAGCAACTGAGGAAAGCAGAAAGCTGTAGAAGTGGATTCAAGGAACAGGGTATACTGAGGGCCTCGCTCATCACTGCGTTTCTTTGCTTTTATGGGAGTAAAACTGAAGGATAATTTCATATTTTAGGGGATGCTGGAATACTAATGTCTATCTGCTGGCATATGGAGCTCATCTCATTGAGCTCCTGCCTGGCGCTCGGGATCGCTCCAGGACAAAGCTAGCCCTGATGCGATTCCTGTGCTTCGCTGGAGTTAACATAAATTTAAAACTTAAAAGGCCCAGAGGCAGACTGAGCCTTAGCTACAGAACACATGTTCAAAACAACATGATTTGCTAAGACCAGCGCCTGTACACCACTAATCACAATGTTTCTCCTTTTGGGCTCTGATTAAGATGTATCCCCATCGGACAGATGAGAAATGCTCCATCAGTGCTTATCTCCTCTCTTTTATGGCTGGAAATGGGCCACCCCTTTCGGAGGCTGCTGCTGTTACTCTGTTCACTTCCATTTATCAGTAACCGGCCCCGGCGCTTGCAGTTCAGATTTAATTTGCTGTTTTAAACGCAGGCTTCATCCAGCAGCAGTTCATATCACCATCACAAATAATCTGGTGCGATCTGGTTCAGTTCAATTGCTAGACAGTCTGTGAGGAGACACTAGGAAGAAAACTGAATTGCTTGCCAGGGTGGGCTTTTAAAGGCAAAATTTCAAAAAGGGCAAACTTATTCTGATTATGGGAAGTTTCTGTCCAAAGATTCATCTGAAGCCAAAACGTACCACCCTAACCTTTTTGAAAAGTTTTCCCTAATTTTCTCCTGGGTACAACTCAGATGGTTGTCTGGGTCAGAAGCCGGTTGTGTGCCCTTGACAGGTGCCATCAAAACCGAACTGCCTGCAGTTGTGCTGCGCCAGGCAATGGCAACACAGCTCAGTTGTGGGGCCACCAACACTCCAACCATGGTCACCAAGGGACTTCACCTGGTCACGGACCAGGAATGAAGGAAAGCCACAGCCTGGCCATGAGGCTTTGAAAAGAGCTTCCGTCATGCGACACAGCCTAAGATAAACCTCAGTTTGTCATCACTGCACATCCCAGTAAGACGTTTCTCTTGTGAGCTTGGCTTCTCCTTCCCAAGGAGAAAGTATCTGGTTAGGCAGAAAACATAACTACTGAATCCTCAGAGGCACAGATAATGTTTCCAATTCTCTCTGGAAAATCTTACGGCTCAGAAACCTAATTAATGATACCTACTGGGGACATGATTAATTACCAAATAAGAAAGTTTAAAGAAAGAAATTCGGATAAATATTTCATTTCTAGTTTAGCATAAAACTTAAAATAAGGACAACATCTTATATTTTCTTTAACTTTCTTCAGCAAAGAAACTCACTGAAGCAGGATGGGACTGCCATTTAATTGGCGGCAGGTAGTGAGACCACTAGGAAGATTCAGTGGAAATCCAGTCTCCCGTAGCCTATGGTCCACGGCCCAGACAGAACAGAAATGCTAGCTGCAAGTGCCCAAACTGTCTTATAAACCGAGCAGACCCATCCTTCACCATCTCAGCCCTGAGCAATGTAAAAACTACTGAGATTTTGCACAAGTCATCTTGTCAAAGATAAGGTCCATGTAATACAGAGACAGATACAAAAAAATGATGTGTTTCCTGGGAGCCTTTGGTGCTTCCAGTGACTGAACTCACCCACTGCAGGGAGAAAGGGATTGTTACTATTTTTTTCCCTTCAACTTCCACAAGTTGCCCAATACTAGGAATGCTTTTCTTTTAAGGACTTATAATCATAGAATTGTAGAATTGTCTAGGTTGGAAGGGATCTTTAAGATCATCAAGTTCAACCATCAACCTAACACTGCCAAAACCACCACTAAACCGTGTTCTTAAGCACCACATCTAGCCATCTTTTAAATACCTCCAGGGATGGTGATTCCACCACTTCCCTGGGCAGCCTGTTCCAATGCCTTTCTGTGCAGAAATTTTTACTCATATCCAATCTAATCCTCCCCTACTCCCCTGGCACAACTTGAGGCCATTTCCTCTTGTCCTATCACTTGTTACTTGGTAGAAGAGACTGATACCCACCTCTCTACACCCTCCTTTCAGGTAGTTGTAGAGAGCGACAAGGTGTCCCCTCAGCCTCCTTTTCTCCAGGCCGAACAACCCCAGTTCCCTCAGCCGCTCCTCAGAAGACTTGCTCTCTGGACCACTCACCAGCTTCGTTTCCCTTCTAAGCAAGAGTAAGAGTTGGAGATTTACAGCGTGGTTTTACAGTCTGGTATTTACTATGGTTTGGAGCATTTCCAACAACACAGACTGCTGACGAGGTTCATTTATTACTGCCACGTCCATTCAGCAACTGTTTTCTGGCAAGATGTGCTCTGTTCCGGGCTGCTCACAGCCTGTATGGAGTAGCTGGTGTCACCTCCATACAAGACCATAATTACCTGCTAAGGTAAAGCCTGGCAGGTGTTAATGCAGTGATACTCAAACTGTGGATTGATATTTTATGCTCTCTTTGTAGGGCAATATGAACAAAGGACCCCCGGTAACATTCAATGGAAAATGCTTGGTTTTCCTTCATGAATGTTGCTCAGACCTTTGGGCTGGTGTAAGGAAACAAGCCCTAAGCCACAGACCACACAGCAAAAAGCGTTCCTACCCACCTTACTTTCCTTTCTATGTTTTCTGATTCAAAGGATGGTAACTAATTTAGTGCAACACTGTGAGGTTTAGCTAGTTGTTATTTGGAAACGATTTTTGAGAGATGTGAGAATTAACGTGAGACACTAAAATTTTCCCTTCGATGCTGAGGAAGGTTCCTGATTCAGTGCAAGTTGAGGGAGAAAAACTTTCTGAAACATGGGGATTTTACCCTATTGCCGTACAATCACCCTTCAGTTCCCACCTTTAAAGTCCGTCTAGCCCAAACATTTGCCATGCAAAGTTCTTTGCAGTGTAAGAGACAGATTTTAATGAGACACTGAATATTGTTGAAAAGTAGTGATGGCAAAAAGGCATAAAATAGTGACTTTTTTTTGACTTTTAAGAGCCCATTCCGACAAGAAAGCATTTGAATGTGGGGTCATCCAGCGTTCAACTCTTGTAATGCATTTAGAGTACTTAATGTAAATTTAATTCATTTAATGTAAAAATACCTTTGTACTTGGAGATTTGGTCAGCACTTGGCTCTATCACATCGTTGTTGATGGTGACCCCTGGATATCTGGCTTGTACTTTCGAGAGGATCAGCAGGTCAACCTCACCTAGGGAAGCAGGCAACATGAAATACAAGACGAAAGCAAAGCTTAGGCAAATGTTATCACATCCCCGGTTTTGAAGACTGATGCCTGCTATTCATCTCCACAAAATGTACCACACAAGTACATGTAGCTTCTTTGTATTCTCAGCAGCTTGCCACTGAGGGTTTAGCTCTAGGATTTAGAAAAATTTAAGTATCAGTCCCGACTATCTTCATTCCTCCTCTCTGACTACCGCCATCGGTGCCAAGGGAAAACCAGACATCATGCGTGTGGTGTGACCTCATATTTTCTGGGCACGGCCTAGCCTCCCGGGGAAGATCCTAAATGACGCTGATGGTAACGGTTCTGATGGTCCCAAGTCACCAGCGAACCTGACAGGATTTCTTAGGAGTCAGTAGCAGCATTTTTAGCTAAGTGTCTCACTGATTACCAGGTCATGTGGGTGAGGGAGAAGAGAATATGTGTTTACACTGGAATCAGAAACAACATCCATGTCTGTTTGTCTTTAGTGTCCTGTGACTTTTTCCATAAGTAGGATGAAGAGTGCACATACCATTTATGTTTATCTAACCCCTGTTTACAGAATACCCCAGAGCTGACTGTACTTTCTTTGTGAGGAATAGTTCTCTCTGGATGCTGTTCAATCCAGCTGCAATTATTTTACTGATGGAAGTACCAATAGGCCCAAAATTTCAAAATTTAAAAGGAGTTGTCATCGCTCTTGGCCACCTCTCCCTACCTGCAATGTAGGAAGCTCAGGGAGATGATGCTCCTGACTGAGGCATGGGTCCAGGAACAACATCGTTTAGCTTAGCTTGCTTAGCTCTCCTAGGGCTCACTTCTGCTTATTGGGCTTGAATAAATTTTAGGTGGAAAAAATAATAGCAGAATAAATTAAGGTAGAAAGAGTGAAGCTGAGGGCAACTGTGATGAATAAGAGACCCCGGGGGTCATGTTACAGACAAATATTGAGCTTTGTCCTGAGAGATGTACTTGCACTTGCACACAACTCCATATTATAAAATTCCATTCAAATGAACAAAATTATGTACTGAATGGAAGGTCACCCAGGAAACCCTGCTGGCCAGAGAGGCCCTTGCTGAGGGACGGTGGAGGGAGTGCTCCCATCATATTTGCACAGCCTCTGCCCATCCTCACGATTTTCAGTGCCCCTGAGTTCCCACCACTTCAACGTTAGCTCAATTATATAGAAGATTTGAGGTACAAAAGGAAAAGATTTGGTGTGAAATAGCTGTCCTGTGAACCCCAGAGCTCAAACCAGCACAGCAGGTCCTCCCCCAGGAGGGTCCTTTTCACCACAAAGAGCTCGCTGCCTGCTTCTGGCCCCACCACACATCACCACGGGTCAAAATCAGGCACCCCAGCCCAGGTCTCTCCAGCTCATCAACACCCTGAGAATTTAACATAAAAAGTGAGGAAAAGTTCAATTTTTTTAGACTTACAGGTCTTTCTTAAAGCAAATAATAACACCAAAAATTGCATGGCATCTGTGCAAGTGTGTTCTTTCAGGGACTGAAATTGAATTTCTGAAGGAGCAGAAATAGCGGCAGCTTTGCTATCACTGCAAACCCTGTATTCTGTTGAAAAATCAGAGCAAAGCCAGTTGTCTGCGGGCTGCTGTGGTAAAATCTGGGAACACAGAATTTTTAATGAGCTACTGCAACATTTTTGATTTTTGGTTGCTTTACCAACTTTCTGTAAAACGGATTAGCCCTTTGAAAAGGCTGTGCAGGTCCTGATAAAAAAAATTTGAATTTTGCATTTTCCACATGTGGCTAGGTTAATGTATTCCCTTCTACTCTTCTGTGGCCAAACCACCCTTGCATTGTTTTTAACCAAAAAAACCCACCCCTTTGATTCATAATTTAATCCACAGCCTTAATTGACTTCAGTTAGCTCTTTTATATGCAAACAAGTGTCCTGAGGCATTTTACAGTCAAATCTGTGGCAGCTTGCATTATCAACAATTTGGCAATTAGGCTATCCGAATTATTTAAACTCTCCAACACAATTACCTTTTAAAGGCTACCACTATGTTCACCATTAAGTTTCTAATTAAACATTTTACGTAACGGGATAGTTTATAGCACAGTTGCTACTTTATAGCGGCGTTGATGACTTTTATGGTTTTTAAAGGTACAGAGTGCTGCGCGCTGGAGTGTGAACTTAATAAGGCAGAGGCTGTAGGCGAAGGCAGGCGCTGTGGATGGGCGGGTGTAATGGGATATGATGCGACATTAAATGGTTTGCTTGTCTCTTGAGGTGGAAAAGTGGAAAGGAAATGCTTCCCTTCCGCGCTCCCTCCCCGCGAAGCGCAGGGGCGGATGGGGCCAGGGCAGCTGCCTCGCCGGGGTTAGCTGGGGGAATTTGGGAATTTGCTCCCTCCTGACCCCCTCAGTGACCCACGGTAGGAACAAACCAGTAAGAAGCAGGGTTTTAGTGGTGTTGAGGGTTTTTTTACATCACAAAATTAGCTTTGCCTGGCCGTTATTGATTGAATATCCATCATGTTAAGCTGGAGTGTCCCTGGCTAGGGAGTTAAGTACCTCACTAAGTAAAGTGTTCCTGTTAGAAGACATTTCTTTTGGTGGAAGAATGGTTTCCCTTGTTTGGAGAGCAATGTTCCCACCCTGTCACACTGTCTGTTTTATAACTAACACTCACCATTTACATACAATTATTTTCACTTATTAAGAGAGATCGACAAAGCTGAGATGAGTCTTTGGAGATGGTATGACTAAAGCATTTAAACTAAATCGACTGTTCATATAAAATTTAAGTTTGATCACTTAATGGGCAGAGCAGAATTAGAAAACATAGGCTTTCATTATGGGGGAACTTAAGCAAGAATTTAATGAGAAGAAGCTACTTGATGTTATTGGTATTGTTTTTTCCACCCAGTGAACTTCAGATAAGAGACTTATTTCTTCTGGATTTCTTCTGGAGCTTATGTTCAGCTCCAGTGTTTTGGGGGTCAGTAGCTCCAGGGGGTTCTTCTGCATTGACGGTGGTCGGCAAGTACGTACGGGCAAAACAGAGGTCAGCTGAGGCTGTCATGTAGCAGGGCAGGAGGCAGCAATGATGGGGAGTTACCACATCAGCAAATAGTTACAGGGGAGAGTAATTGCAATGCAAGTAAAAATTTAGTATTCTGAGGAATCTAAGACATTATGGTGCTTTGTTTTTTTTGCACAGAAACACTACGGGGCAGTTCAAGCCTTTCTCTGCCCTTGAGAAGTGATGGTGCAGAAGGAGGTTTCTCGTGGAGGACATACAGGAATCGGGGTGAAGAGGCACAAGCTGTTTTCAGACGATGTGGCCGCACACCAGCTAACACCATCTGTCCCCTGGAGCTGACTTTTCAAGAAAAGACTTATTTGCCACTCTGCTACTTTCTGCAATTTCTAATCCTCTATTCTTTGGAAAAAAATGTAAAACCATATCAATATTGAAGTCCATAACATACCTGCTCCACCACCAATGCTTAGAACATTGATTGTAGACTTCCCGTTTCCAATACTGAAAAAAATTATTTATACATTTTAGGAGAGCTACCCAGTAGAGAGGGTTGCATGCATTATGTGAAGCACCGGAGATCCCATGAAGACTAAAATCTGCAGGACAAAACCAAACACAACATGTACAGGCATGCCTGTGAGCTGGCAGGAGGGATCAGATGCAGAACTCTGCTCTTTGGAGATCCCTGGTTTCCCGTTATTTTGGTAATTTGTAGAGGCGTTCTGCTTTCATTACGAGTACATACAAGCAGCAGCAGGTACGTGCCTTCTCCATGTCTCTGCTTCAAGGACCAGCAGCTTAAAAGTTATTTGTAGAAGTTTTCCATTTCGCAAAATGGGGAGAAAGAGGGGAGAGTGTAACATGCTTAAAATCCCTTGGCGAGGCTTTGTCAGACCTATAAAACCCCGAGCCCAGAGCAGGGCCTCCCCAGAGCCAGGATTTGACCCCAGGTGCCGGCTGCCCGAGCCAGCCCACCAAGCGAGGGCTCCAGCCAAAAACATGCACCGGTGGGCAAAGCAGGAGCGTTACTTACACATCCTAGAGAGAGTCTAAATATTAACTGAAAAGGTTACTTTTAAAAAGATGCTTTCAGTCAAATTTAAGGTTAGAATGTAATATCTGTTACTGCGTTTTTCGCACGTTAGAGTTGATTCGGGGTAAGTTGTATTTGCATGCAAGGAAACAATTCAGCCTTATCTCCTCCCTGCTAGGCAAGCTCCGTCCCGATGAGCAGCCGTTCAGCGGTGTGTGCAAATGAAATCTCCAGCCAAGCCCTATCAGAGACCCACAGACGGGGCAGCCGGCGGGGAACAGCAATCTGCCTCTCGCAGGAAACCCCCCCGAGCCCGGCCGAGCCTGTCCCCACTGTGGGACCGTGACCCAGGCTGTCCTTCAGCTCCATGTGGCCACCTCCATGTTACCTCGCTATCACGTCCGGCAGCTGCCTCTCCATGAACTGCTGCATGCTCTGGTGCTCCGTCGAATTCGTGAGGAAGAGGCGGAAAGACTGGAGGTATCTGGCGGGGTCGGTGAGTAAACTCCTCATGGGGGATGCCATGCTGGTGGTCGGAAGGGTGCAGGAGGGGAGAAGTTGCTCCTTGCAGCTCTTCTTTCAGACCTGGAGAAGGAATAACAAAGGCAGAAGAGGTAAAAACCAGCACATGCCCGGACTTTGCTCCGCATCCTCAGCCCTGCTACTGCACCTTAGAGCACTTAAAAAAGTATTATGCAATTTTGCGCTAGAAGCTGTAAATCAGGTTTGAGCAGCAAAGGGTAATATATCATCTTTAATCTGCGCAGAGGAAATGCCAGCATTTTTTAGCTGTGCTGACACAAGGCTCTGTTAAAACTCAGTAAAAGGGTCTTTAGACGGTTCTTAAATAAAAGAAAAATTCCCCTATTTCTTGAAGGCATGGAGAGGCTCCAAAGACTTGGTCTGGATTAGAAGAAAGTGCAACACACATCTCCAGAGATGCTGGCAGATGTCTCTATCTGTTTTTTCAATCTTTTGATGTTCTTAAAGGGAATGCTGATGGTGGAGTGAAAACAATAAAACCTTATAAATGCACTCTTTATTTTTCTAGTTCCTCTGAAGATAATGGTATAATTCCCATGGGCTAAGTAGATAATTCACGAAAGCCACGTGAGTTACTGGAATGGATGTTGTGCTAAACCTGGCTTACACAGAGTCGGGAGCAGGGGAGGCAGAGTGTGCTACTGGGAAATATCGGGCCGTACCTTGAAAAGTGCACAGACATGCTCATCCCCTCTTGAATTGCAGTTTAAGTCCATCATGTCTTGTCCTAACTGGCAAGGAGAAAGAGGTCCCCTTCTTTCTTGCAGGTCCCAGGCTTAAGGACTACACTGCATCTCTTACCCTCAGGTCTGACTTTTCTGCAGAGGTTATGTCCCAGCCACATCTCGTTATTTTTATATCTCCCTTTGGACTGTCTCCACCCAAGCCCTGTTGTTATTGAGGTGCAGCAGCCAAGAGCAAAAGCCTCTCACCTGCTGAGGTCCCCCAGCTCCCAGCACAGCCGGGATGGCTCCCTTCGCCCCATCGAGACCCTACAGCCCTTGCCTTTGCTCGCCAGCTTGACCACTGAAATATAAACCATGGGCTTTGCTTGGGGATTCTTTCCAAACTGTTTCTCTTATCCCTTTGAATAATAATTCTGTCCTCTGTTGTGCTCCCAGTCCCTCCCAGCTGCACATTGAATAGCAACAGTCTCATCCCTCCCCCAAATCATGAATAGAAACACGAAAGAGTAGCGGGCTCAGGTTCATACTCGTCCTTACCTCCCTTTCTGCCAGTGAGCTGCTGATAACTTTTCTGACTAACTGTGCAACCAGTTTTCCACCCACCCAATAGCTGTCTCATCAAGGCCACATCTTCCTTGCTTGCTTATGAGAAAGTCATACAAGATGGTGCCAACCCTAAAGCCCCCACATAGGAACTCCTCCTTCTCCCCTGTACTCTAGGACAATTACACCACCAGCAGAAAGGTGGGCTTAGCAAAATTTCTCCCTGACATCTCCATGTTGTCTGGCCACCCTTATTCTCTTTCTGATGTTCACTCCTTTTCAAAGGGTTGTTTCTAGGGACAGCTGTTGTGCTGAGCAACTGCAGTTCTCCGGCTCCTCCTCCTCCTCCTGCCCCCTTTTCACCAATACCATGAGCTGCTTGGCTTTGCTCACCTTCCTTGTTGCTCACGTCAAAGATAATATCCAACTCATGATACATTTTGGGTTTACATTCCACAAACCACATCGCTAAATGTCCCACAGGTTCCTACAGGAGGACGCGTAGTGAAAGCTGGTGATGTACCTCCTCCTGTGCAGGCTGTGAGGTCAATTAGCAACGCCTGTTAATTGTTGTCTTTGAGGCAGTCCCAAAGACCAGCAGCAACCTGCAGAGCAGGGCCCAGGGTGTGATTTTCCACCCATACCACCGCCAAGGCAGACCCAGCTTTCAGTGCATTCCCTGTGCCCCCCTCTGTCAGAGATGAAAAGGGCCTGGTAACAAGTACATGGGAGCGCTTGAAAAACTTTGCTGGGTTCTGGATGCCCACAAGGGCTAGTTTGGAGCAGCATGGGAAGGAGATGGCTCCCCCCAGCCACAGAGCTCACCTCCTGCCACCCACTTCAGTGAGCCTGGCGGTGTTAGATAAGAGAGGCGATGTGGCCTGTGTGTTAGACAGACAGACCAACAAATTGCAGCTGAATTGACTCTGTTAGGTGGAGGACCACGGTTCAGGCTCGCAGGGCAGTACCACACTGCCCACCCGGCTCAGCCACCGTGCATGAGCCTTGGACAGGCACACGAACACCCCCAGATCCTTTTCCCACATGACCAGCACTCAAATCCCCAGCAAAATCTGAGTTTACCCAGGGAAACCAAGTATAAATTTTTGCCAGAGAGGGTAAGGAAGCAAACACCTGGATGTACATCAGGTGAGAATTACTAACCCACCCTGAAAATAAAGTGGTATATTCCTTGTTTACCCATTCCTCTGCTCTGCCCAACCCCTCACTTTTTACTTTAAGTGCATAAAGAGGCTGTGTCATTTTCTACTAACATATTTTACTACCTTCAATCTTGAAAAAAGCATTTTGCAGTTAATAAGAGGAGATTTAGATAATCAGCCTTTTCTCTGTTCCTCCCTCTACTTCCCATGATTTAATTTGCCGACATCCCCTACTCGGTGGTTTCTAATGAGCAGCTGAGATTCATTTTCATGTTAGGTGCAGTTCAAGGAATTTGTCTCATTTATTTCATTACGCTTTTGGCCGTTTGAATTTGCCCCATTTATCTCATTATGTGTTTTGCTGTTTGAATTGCGGCCAGTTAACTTTAAAAATAAGTAAAGAGAAGGAAGAAAATTATTTCTTCTGAATCAGGCTGATAGAAACTTTTGGATAATAATGTTCACTTGGGCGTGTTCCCTTCAGTGATAATCCAAATTTATACGTAGCTCCCTAAAGAGATTGAGGAGTTTCGAAAACAGATTCTGTGTTTGCACTGCAGTTATTTGATTCACCCCTGGTTTGCGCAGGCAGTAGCAGAATTAAACCTGCTTTAAACTCACCGTAAAACTCTTCAAACCTTCCCCGTGCAGCCAGAACACAAAGTGAGCGTGCCCTCAGCTGTAAACTCTTTGCAGCAGGCGCTTGTGCTTACTCGCATGGGGTTACAGCTCGCCGCTGAACGCCAGCAAAACAGGGATCCCTCTCGGAGTTTAATGCAATCGTTTCAGCTCGTGCTCGCCTCGCAGGCGGCCGTACTTACATGCGAGTGGTCCGTGCCTCTCGGGGCTGTGGGCTCCCACGGCGCGATGTCCCTGCGGTGCTCGGGACGCGCTCCCGGCCGGACACCTTCCCGGCGGCCGCTGCCGTCCCACCCCCGGGGCCGCGACGTGGCAGCACGGAGGAGGTTTGGCTGCCTGAGAAAGGGGCAGGGGACACCATAACCTCCTGCGGCGGCAGCTGCCTGCAGAGGCAGAGGGGCCAGTTTAAACCCTGCACATCACATCCAGCCGGCACGCCCTGCGTGGTCCCGACCAGCGGTCCCCCAGGACACAGCTGGCATGGCCACCAACACACCAGGAGCACCGAGACACAGGGCTCTACCAACATGTTAATTAGAGCTCGGATGAAAAATAGAGCCCTGCCGCTGCTATATAAGAAATGCGACTCTTGACAAATTGGAAATAGTTGTCTCAGTGTGTGGCACACAGCAACGTACAGTATCATTTACAGTTTGCCTATAGAAGCCTACCGTTATAGATTACTTTGCTTTTTAGCCGGTTTCCTTGCCAGCAGCTGACATTTTGCTTATCCCTTACTTTCCAGGGCTTAAGCAATGGGAAGCATTTTCCAAGTTGTGTGCACCCCCTCACAGCCCTGTTAGGAGCAGTTTTATCCCAGGGAACACAAGCGCAGAAAAAAGCATTGACCCATGTCTGCTCTCACACTGTGGTTTGGTGTTCAGAGCCTTAATAAAATATTTTCCCTGTGTGTGCCTCAAATTACTCATTGTTCCTTCATGTTTAGTGAGAAATAATTTTTTTGAAGTTAAATGAAGAAGTTTTCCTTCTGGACTTAGATGGAGAAATGAACTGTTCATGGAGAAATGAACTGCTCACATTGCAAAAGTCATATAAAATAAGACCAGTAATATTAATAATCATACTTTCAAAGGCATAGTTACAGGAAAAATGGCTGTAGTTTGACATTTAGCTGAAAGTTTACTGAAATAAATATTTCATATCAACAGTTAAAATTGTTCAGCTAGAACGATGACTGTGCGGGAAGGCAACACCCGCTGCACTTTTTTTCTCTCTCCGTACACAGCGCCATTTCCGAACCACTTGCAGGGAAGGAGGTATGAAGCCCTCCACCAAGGAGCAACGCGAGCACCACGGGGCCATAGCGTTTGGGCACCTTCTGCTGGTCCCTCAGCAAAGAGGGATGCCAAAGCCACGCAGGAGGGACGAACAGCCCCACAACTGTTTTGCCGCCTCAAATCGACAATTATGACTTTATTTGCAAGAGGCTTTATAAGGAAAATAAAACCAGCCAGCTCCTCTTGCCTTGCAGAGTCCCAGCGGATGCCCAAGCTGAGGCAACGGCGCCCACACAGGCGGTGGGTGCGAACCCCTGCTGCAGCAGCAGCCGGGCGATGCCGTGCAAAGCCCTGTCCTGGCTCCGTACCGGCGATAAGCACCGCTGCTCAAACATAACTGAACAGCAAGGTCAGTGGCGTTTTCCTGATTTTCTTTGCAGTTCTGGAAATATGGATTAATTGGCATCACCAGAGCTGTGCAAGTTGGTCAAAAGAATATGAACTCAGTGCATCTGGCCCATGCTTTGCTCCCTCTGCAGGCCACTAAAAATGGGTTTTCCAAGTGCCAGTTGCCATTTAATATGAAAGCCTAAGCTTAAAGAGCCAAAAATAAAAATTATATGCATCTGGTGCTTTTAAGTGCTGTATGAATATAAAAGACGCTGCTGTTAATTTTCTTATTTAATTTCCCCCGGAGACACATTCTGCGAGCTTTAAGCCAAATCCCAGCCATTTCAATTCAACGTGGGCTCAGTGCTACCCTGGCGCAGGATAATTTGGGAGGAGGGATGCTGCACCATTGCCTAGACCTTACTTTCATTGCCCCCAGCACCTTCCTTTCCCAACGGGTTCTATACGATGTGCTGCGGAGGCACCTGTGCCCAGGGCAGGGCTGTGCTGAGCCGGAGGCTACGAGCCAGCAGAGAAGGGCAGGAGCCAGGATAGGGGTTGGCAACACTCTGAAAAACGAAATCCTGCAGAGAAGCTTGTCACACCGCCCTCGGGCAGATCTACGGTTTTGTTCATTAATGTGGTTTTACACTGTTTAACATCAATATTTCGAAAAGAAAAATCACCTCCCTGTGTCATTTTACCATGCATCCTCCTATATACAGCACTGTCCCAGATGGCAGGAGGCTGAGTTATTGAAAGGAGATCCCACAAGCCTTGAGGGCATCAATATTTGGAAAATAATAGCTATTGTGCATTAAACATCCCTCTGTCATGGCAGCTCAGAGGACAATTAACAACTCTGTAGATACTTGGCCAACAGTGACGTGGTATAATATTAAAATACAAAGTTGTGAGCAAGACAAGTCCACCCAGAAACCTGGCGAGAACCCAAGTATTTGTCACTGGCCCCTTTTAGGCGAGGCAAGAGCTGGGAACAGTCAACATCCAAAGATTATTTTCTCTCTGGAGTACATCTGCATGGGTTTTGGCTGAAAATCTGTGCTCAGGGAAGGAGGGGAAATATTACGGTCTTGGTCCAAACGAATCATTATAATTTATTCTTCCAGGGATGCTGTGAGTGATGCTGGGAGCCAGCCCTTGCTGAAGGAGGAAAAGTGCAGGGGAACATGCCCTGCCACATGGTCCCGGGGTGGCCACAAGCCGCGCCCGGCAGCAATGCAGGGTTTTCCCCAGTTCGTCCTGATCCACAAGCTCCAACAGCCTCGTCTGTCCCATGGCAGAAGTGGGAATATCAGCACAAAAGGATCCACTGAAGATTTAGAAGTGTTATGACGACTGGTTAATCAATTGATGCCTTCAGAGATGGAAAGTGCTACCTAAGTTAACAAAAGAGCCGGGTACAGGCAGGGCATTGGGAGGGGACGTTGGTTACACACGTAAAGACAGGCGATCACCGGCGTAAAGCTGTGCAATGCTGATTTATCTTGGAAGAGATGGGAGTGCCGGAGTAGACCATCGGTCACGCACATGGTTGCAGCGACCCTTGCTTGGGCGAAGATCCATCCCTTTGGAGCAGGGACCGAAGCCTGGAGTCACAGCTGAGCAAAGCCGAGCTTGGGAACAGACAGGGGATGGATCCCTGTGTAATGTCCCCCCGCCTTAATAAAACCCGAGAGTCCAAAGTACGTGGGTCAGGTCTAGGAAACTGGATTTTCAAGAGGCAGCAGGAGTGGGAAAGGCCGGGCAGGAAAGACCCAATTTCTATCCTGTCACCAGACTTCAAAGCATCTGTAGATGGACCAAATATCTGAGCCCAGAGATCCAGGAGTTTATTGGGCATACCCTCTGGATCCGATTTAATCACACACAGCCCGCCTGATAAAAGCAGAAGCTAGACGTTGCTTAACGTCTAAAGAATTATTTCTGGTGTCTTCTAATAAAGCACGCTGATGTAAGCTGGAGTTGATAACGAGATCGCTGCGCTGGGGTAGCAAAATCTCATTTTACAGGACAACCGAACTGTCAGTGCCAAAGAGCAGACAGGTTATTGCTCATGCTCCGCCAAGGTTGCTTTTATTAAAATGGAAATTTCCAAAGCTTTGTATGCACACACACACGGCCACGGGCGCAGACATCCCTTCGCGGGGGAGAGGGGCCAGCCACAAGGCCACAGCCCCCCCCGCCACCTGCCTCCTACAGCTCATCAGCTGCAGTCCTTACAAACCGGGGTGCCTGGGGGGAACTGCAGCACAGCTCTCTCTGCCCTGGGCGAAGGCACTCGTGTCTTCACATCCTCACCGTGGGTGAGTTTGGCAGCTACAGCAGCCCCGAGCAGCAGCTGCGATGCGCTCCCCCACGGCTGCACCCCATGGATTTCCCATCCAGTTTGGGTGAGGATTTGCTCTCCTTCCTCAAACCCAACGTAGGTGTTATCACCTTAAGATCGGGCCTTTCACATTTTGGGCTGCCACAGCTCTTCATGCGAGACGGGCACAGCACCCCAGCCCCTCTCCAGCACGGCCACACTCATACCTCTGCAACTGGTTCATCCCTGCAGGTGGTCCCCACTCTAGAATGGAATGGAATGGAATGGAATGGAATGGAATGGAATGGAATGGAATGGAATGGAATGGAACGGAACGGAACAGAACAGAATAGAATAGAATAGAATAGAATAGAATAGAATAGAATAGAATAGAATAGAATAGAACAGAGCAGAACGGAGCAGAACAGAATAGAAATTAATAGAATAGAGTAGAGTGGAATGGAATGGAATGGAATGGAATGGAATGGAATACAGAGTACTTCAGTTGGACAGACCTACAATGATCATCTAGTCCAACTGCCTGACCACTTTAGGGCTGACCATAAGTTAAAGCATGTTATTAAGGGCATTGTCCAAATACCTCTTAAACACTGACAATAGCAAAAGAAAAAAAATAATAAATACAGCACACAAAATAATATATGGGGAAGAAAAAGATGCAAAAATTAATGCCTGGTTGTATTTTCACTTTTTGTTGTGATAATACAGTGAGCAAATGCAACACACCAAACCTGAACTTGGCTACCGAGAAATACTTGTTCATCTTCCAAAGTACATCTCAGGAACAGATTAAATTTTTACAAAAGTGTGCCTTAGTTAAAATAATTTTGCTTTTTTCCCCCTCCCCAAAGTTAATCAAATCAAAGATTGTTTGTGAAATATCTCATTATGGAGCACTCCAAACTTCTGGCTTGTAATTAATGAAACAAATCAGTGCTCTATTCCCAGATGGAAAAAAAAGAATTTTTAGAGTATTTCAATTAGTAATTTGAAACTGAAATTCTTAATTAAATTAATCTCAGAAAGAAATTCAAGTTCCAAAAAATGTTGGTAAGGGATTTCATTACTGTGTCTGGGTCTGGAGTTGGTAAAGGATGGTGAAAACACAAGTGAAGCTGCTAGAAATCACCCAGAGTGTGCAGCTCTCGCCCTGCAAAGCCACGAGGCAGCGACGGACCAGGCACGAGAGCCCCAGCCTCTCGCTGGCCCTGAGTAATGTGCAGCTCATTTTTTCCTTGGGACTTCAATCTCTGCCAAGAAACTAGTTTCTGTGCTGGAGAAGCGTGAAGGACTCGGCAAAGACCTGGCTCAGGTTATTGATGTCATGGGAAAGCAGAATTATGCCAGGGAAGAGGAGCTGGGTCTTCCTCTTTGCCACTTTTGCTGCTGATTTAGGTTTTCTGCACAGGTATGGATTTTAGCGAGCAACAATCATTCATTATAAAAAAAAGTAATTTTTAGGGCCATACATGGAAATAATTATTTCCTCTTTTCAAGATGCAGTGACACAAGGAAAGAACGGCCAGAAATACCCAACTATTCATAAATGAAAAATACCATCTCGGAGACTTTTTTTCAGAGAGTGTCACATGGGGCCACCCCTGGTACTCAGTGGAGCTTCAGACCCGCTTTATTAGGCTGCAACTTGACGGTATAGGCGTGAAGTTATACAGAAGTCATGCAGCTCTTAATAGCTGCTCATGTTTTAAGTCTTTTTCACTTAAAACAGCAATAGTATGTTATTTATTTGCAAACAAATATCCCTGGCTCAGAAGATCCCGGTCTTTCCGATACCTACACAATATCCCCTTGTGATTGGCACCTTCCGCGTTATTAATTTCCCCTTACCTCCTCCTCTAGCTGTTCCCTGATGAGCTCATGCGACGAAGAGGATCTGAACGAGCCTCATTTGAAAAGCAATCAACCGAAATTAGAGGGTCTTTCTTCTAGCCCGTCTTTGGGAAGCCATCACCCCCCCCAACCCCCCCCGCGAGCGCATGGCACTGACGTCTGCTGTCACTCCGGCTCTGACATGTTAATGCAGCGAGCGCAGCGGCTGCCGTCGCAGCATTATTTTGACAACTGAATATTCCACTTGCGGCTCCTCGGTGTGGTTCGCATGCCTCCTAAATCTCTCTGCTTGAAGTGTAATATTTTCGTGCCATTCATATCTCTTCCTGTGGGAACTTATGATAAGCTTTGGAAACGGCTTAGACTCGCTCACTCCCCTCTGATGGCAGTAGCCGCGTATGACAAAATCTTCGCATTAGGATGACTGTAAAACCACGTATTAGGAACACTTCAGATGTTTGCGAGCCATCATTCGTGCCATACTCCAGCATTTAAATTACTCTGACCTGGTAAAGAGTATCCTTTTGACAAAATGTGTTTTATTATCTTTAAGTCTATGGGATCCTGGTCCGGATGGCAGCTGTCAGTACCAGCTCAGGGGTGGCTTTCCCACCCGGTGTCTCTACAGCCCAGAGCCTATGCACCGCTTTGGGCATTGCATTACTGTGGCAATCCGTATATACTAAGCATCTAAAATGATCCATATGTCTTTTTGAAAAGTTTCTGCTTGCTGGGACAGAGAAGGGTGTCCTGAATATGGGGCTTCGCACCCAGCAAGCCCAGCCCTTCCATACCAGCCGCTTGCTTTTGCCTTTGCCTTTTTTTTTTTTTTGCCTTTTTTTCTTCCAACCCCCAAGTCTTTGTCCCTTCTGCTGAATTCATTACAATGAGGTTACACTCTCTCAGGATACTGATGATGATACATTTAATAACAGAGGGTCAGCGAGCATCCGGACCGCCTGCGTGGGAAGCCGGCTCAGCAACACCGGACTTTCTCAGGGGAATTGCGTGGTCCCAGACGTCCCCGGGCTTTGGGCGCAGATGGGAGGAGAAGCTCAGCCACGCTGTTGCTATTTCAGCCGCTCTTCTCCCAGGCTTAAGAATGAGTCAAAGTTGGAGGAATAAGGAAAATAAAGATGAAACACTCCTGCAAGCAGCACAGATGGACACGGAGGGCTGCTCGCTGCGTGACCTCCTCCTCTCCAGCCATAGATTTTCAGCGCACACACCCAGCGTGTGTAAGTTTTGATGGCACTGCGTAACTCATAACCACAACACAAATGGCATCTAGGACCACAGAAAGAGGCTGATTTTTTTTATTTTTTTTTTGCAAAACTGAGATTAACAATGATCTCATATTTATTTATTTTTTTTTAATTGCCCGATGCTATGATCAACTACTGCCACACGCAATGAGACCCTTGGACGCTGCTGTTCGGGATGGACAGCGAGATGGTCCGTGGCCCACCAGGGCCTCATATTGCCATGCTGTACCTTGGCTTTGGGCACAGCCATGCTTTGTTTTATACTACATTTTGTACTACAGTTCGAACTAATACATTCGTTTCAGAGCTGAGCGTACCACCCACTGCCAAAAGGGTTGCAAATGTGGAATTTCACAGTGAAATATCAGTACAAAACCACAGCTTCCTTGCTAGCACTTATCAGCGCTAGGTACATGGATCATGTAAAAGTCCTTGGAATAGTACTGTAATGTTGCTCATGTGAAAATGTACAACAGCTTTTCATGGATAGTGCTGTCATTTTTATTTTTTTTTTAATTACACCTTAATTTGGAGCCAAGAGGAGCCTTGACTGGAAAGCTCCTCCCTGCAGAGTACGCTCATGTTTTAGCAAGGGATGCCAAAAAGTTCGTCTTATATATTTCCTAGGAGCAAAAGTACTGTGGATTTTCCCCCCTCTGTGAAAAGTCATGCCCAAAGAAATTACTGTTGTTTCCTCAAGCCTTAAACTGAAGGTGTATTTATTTGCACTGAAGCCAGAAGAAGAATGTTGTCTGAAAATGAATTTTTTGGAAGGCGACGTGGGAGAAGGGGGATGCAAGGGATGCCTGCAGGTAGCCTGACTGTCGGCTTGCAGAGGGGCCGGACCTGGGAGCGAGGCATCTTGGTGCTGCCCGCAGCCATCCGTGGTCCCTGATCGTCTCCTTTGAGCTCCCTCCCCTGTCACGAGCCCAAGTAATTGCCATTCCCGGAGCATGTCCTCGCCTTTTCACTCACCCTCCTTATCTGTTGCAATGGCTTCCTGCTCTCCTTTCCCTTTCTGCCCTGCAGGCCTACAACTGTTGCTTGTAATAATTTTTTTTTTATACTGTTTCTATCTCTCGCCTCAATCCAGCCGGTGCCATTGAAGGCAGTTTCACATGTGTCACTGCTTCTTCAAGCATCATATCCTCCTGCAAGATACCGACACATCCGACTCAGCCTGCCCACCTCTCTCCTTTGTGCAGGGCTTTTTATTGCAAGTTATTTAAACTCCCAGCTATTTTCCTGATTAAATAAACCCAGGACCAGTTACTCTAAAGGTATCAGGGTTTTATTAGAAAGCTACGTTGCCATCGTGTTATTTTGATCCCTATTCATGTCTCATCTTCCCACAGACAAAAGCCTCTGAGTTTCTCTATATATACGTGTATTCTTGCTTTTATTGAGCAGGAAACCTCTTCAAAATCTCTGCTCTGAGATGAGACTGCTCTGTGGATCATATTCAGTGTTTTACTTGGGTTTGATTTTGTCTCTGCTCTGACAAACCCCTGGTGAAGTTAATGGCGACAAAAGAAAATAAAAGACTTCAGGATTTGGTTCTGATTTCAGTGATAGGAGTTCACCTCCTTGAGACGTTATGGGTGCTTGTTCCCCCATTGCAGCCACATCCAGGTTCCGGGGAGACTGGGAAGGGGAGGGGAGGGTGGCAGGGAACGTCTTTTGGGTTAGGATAGGCAAGGATGGGCATGGTACCTGAAAATGCAAAGCGAACCAAAACTCATTAAAGCGTAGCAGTTTTGGCAAAGACAGATAGTTGCAAAAAATACACCGTCTTGCTGTAGTTAATGGATTTTACTAACCATGCCGTTCAGAGCCCGGAGGCGGGAGGCCTGGGCTGTGGTTGTACCCCTGGCTGGGGGCGCTTCCCGGTCACACGGGGTTAAAGCTTCAGCCTCCCGCCTCCAGGCAGGAAAATGCAAATGTGGCCCAGCTCTGGCTTTCCAGAGGCAAACATCTGCACAGCCACAGGTGAATAAAAATGTGGAAACGCAAAGATCATTGGGGAGGCTAGGGATTTTTTAAATTTATTTATTTATTTATTTATTTTCCCACTATTTCAGCCTGCAAACAACGCACCCTCGTCTGATGCCCACCCTGTTCCAGCCACTTTCTTCCGCACTTTCATCCAGACTAGTGCTGCATCAGCATCTGAGTATGAGCTCCACAAAGGACACTGCTATTTTGGTGGTGCCCACAAGTCCAATTCCATCTGTCAATTAACAAATTTAAGCAGAGCATGAAGCGTCAATCAGCCTCATCCCAGCATGGACAGAAAACCTGGCATTTTCTGCACCGCACTACAGCTTTTTTCCCTAAGGCACATCCCACCCTCAGGAACATGGCATAGAGGCAGTTCTCATGGATCTCCACTTCTGACTAAATGTAGGGGTAGCCGCTTTCACAGTAACCCCCTGATCCAGAGTTTTTCTCTCCACTACCTAAATTTCCCTAAAGACGGCACAAAGCAGACCAATCACTGCAGGACAGAGTCCGTGTCCATGGCTGGCACGGTAGAGGAAAAGTGGGGACAAGTTAGAGATGTGTTTTATAAAAAGGAGCACGAGAACAGCCACCACTGTCCCCTCCCAGCTGTGATGGGCTAAAAAAAAAAACCACCACCACCCCCCAAAAAAAAAACCCAACCCCCCCAAAAAAACTAACAATGAGTCAAAACTCAAAATTTCCCAGAAGTGAAAAACGAAGCACGCACCACAGAATAGGTAATATGGTAAGTAATGGCTAAGGCAAACAGAGGGTACCTCCAGCCTCACCCCCAGCATCGCCCGAGGTCACCTCTGTTGTCTGTGTTTCTGTAAGGTGGGGACAATCCTCCTTTTGTTCCCCTACCTTGTTGCATAGGTGGCAGAAGAGTTTTGTGGGGTTCCAGATGTTGCTATGATTAAAACTGAAAGACATCTGCATAGCTTATAACTCCTGCAGGTGATATTTCTTCAGCTCCTATCTTCAGGATATATGTGTAAAATACTCCTGTTGACTCTAATCGATCTTAGAGCAGCCCTTCACTTCTGAGTTACAGCGTCCATCTCCAGGAAAAACGGGGTTTTCCTTGTTGTATCATGAAGGGAACTGAAAAAAGCAAGTCTGAGAACAGTGATGCAAGTAGAAGAAAATATGAGAGAAGTGTAAGGGCAACGCTGTTTGCATAAACACTTTGATAAGTTATTAGGTAAGGTCACAGGTCAAAGTCCGTAAGGGTCAGAAATCCACTGTGCCAATATAAGTGCAAGCTAGAGCTTGGAGAAGCCCCTCAGTGACGGGTAGCTGGGTGGGTATAAGACATAAAACCCAAGTACCGGTCCTGTTTTTTCACACACTTCAGCTAATAGTAGTTTCTCAGAGGCTTCTTGTTGCTGTTTCTTAGTAATTAGGAGTGAAGCTCCAACTGCAGCACAAATAGTTCCTGGGGTGTAAAACACTAATTCAGGCAGAGGACAACAGTGATTGGTGCCTGGGACAGGACTCTGCCTTCCCCGGGCCTGCAGGGGGGTGGTCTGGGCAGGGGATGGACCTCTGCGATGTCCCAGGTTTACATTCACGGCTTTGCATCGCCTCCCGGCTGTCCCTGCACGATGGGCAGCTGTGGCGTAAAGGGAAAAATTAAGGAAAAGTTGCCTTTATCTCTCCTGATGGAAGGAATCCGTCAAGTCAGGTAAACAAGAGACAAGGTAAGATCGCTGGGTTTGGTCACCCTCCAGATGAAAGCACCAGTGTTGATGAAGGAGCCCAACTGCTACATGAGCCGGTAACACAGTCCAGTCGTGAATATCCTCTTCACACCATGTTTTGTCGGTGGCTTAGAACGAAGGGATTTGCGGGGGAGAGGGGGGTGATAGTCAACAGACCACCCAGGATTTTGGGATGGGGATAGTCAGAGACCCCCAGGCATCCTTCTCTCAGTACAATGCGGTGGCACCAAAGCCCTCAGGTGCAGTCTCGCTGCAGACCGAAGTACGGCAGCCTCCTCCCGAGGCAACTGACCTTAAGGACGGCCAAGAAAACAAGAATTTCATTTTGTGAAACATTTGGGTTTGTTCCACAGGGACTTAATTGCCTTTTGTTTTGCTTGTGTGCAAAAATGAAAGCATTTAGCAGAAAGAAATGGCACTGCAGATAAGCGTTGTAAACCAGGGATTAAGACACTCACTGGGGAGATGAGCACGTCTACATCAAATCTTTGATTTATTCCAGGAATTGGGCTTCTGTTAATCACCTTATTTTTTGGTTCATTGGCCTAGTGTATTTTGGGATGAAGTGTACCATTTTGTCACATCAGAAATGGAACCATTAATAGGAATGTACCGTTAATTTGGAGGATGCTTGTACCCGCCTGAAAGAAATAAATGATGCTATAATTAAGGTGTGAAAATAATCACTCAAAACCCCTGGAACATTTACAGAGTGCAGAAATGCAATGCAAATTTTCATGCTTGAAATATTCATAGATGATTTTGTGAGTCATTACAGTTTACCCTATAAACAGTGGTTTAGGTAGGCAAGTGCTGTGCTCTGAGTTTCATGCTGGTGCTCCTACAGGTTGAGGAGTTTTATAACCTTCCATCACACCCAGCGGGTCTGGGGGTGTTGGTGCTGGGCTGTCCCGCTTCGGAGACGGACGCACCTCAATGGTTGGGCAGGAACAGGACATGGCTCTGCCGGTGTTGGGACCTCTGAGCTGGTTGGGGGAAGAGCCAGAGCTGCGCATGTTTTAAGCAAAAAGAGGGGGACTGTGGCCGCACCATGGAGCACAAGGACAGGGTCTCCAGCTGTGGGTGTCGTGTTATTTAATGCGTTACTGCACTGTGGTCCCCAAGCCCGCCCCACGGATCTGGGTTTCACGCTGGGAGCCACCACCAAGATATTTGCAGCATCCTTCTCTTGCCTGCAGCCAAACCCTTCTCTCCACCAAACCCCGCGGCACCTCCTGAGGCACTGTCTCCTAGAAAAACGTTTTTTATCCCTCTCCCAGGCTGGAGCTGCTTCCCCATCCAAATTCAGTGGCTAGCAGAGGAGCCTGAGGCTGCCGGGGTCACTGACCCCCTGAGGAGCAGTGGAGGCATGAGTGGGGCAGGACCCCGTTATCGCCTGGGCACCCCAGGGAGGCAAAAAGGGGCAGAAAAGGGTTTTGGGCAGCTGGGGTTGCTGAGGGGGTAAGCGAAGGCCTCTCCTGGTCTCTGCAGCTGGAGCTTGGGCTGCTTTGGGCACCAGGACCAGCACTTCCCCAACCCTTCCAGCTGCTCCCCACTTCTGACAGCATGATCAGGATTTTGAGGGAGACTCGGCACGCTGTGAAGAGCCAGCTGGGCTTTAGGTTGGACCTTCCAAAATGAAGTTCATCAAGAACTTCCCCAGCACCTTCCAAAACGCAGACATCAAGAACTTCCCCAGCACTCTTAAAAGCTGTATCTACCATACACAGCGGCTTTAAAAGTAGCTTAATGTAAAACTTCGGAGCTACTTTTTTCCAGACAGAGGTTTTACAGCATGGAACTAGGCACAAAAGTTGGGAAGAAGGAATTTTATTTTTTTCTTTGCTGTTATTGCAATTTGCCTGAAGGATTTTCTTGCTCCAGAGGCAAAGGGGGGTATCTTGAGCAATCCTTCAAAAAACAGGGCCATATCTCCCGGTTTTAGGCCCATGCAACTGAGGTCAGTACCACAAAGAGACAGGGACTCTCCTGCAGCCGGGGAGGAGATGCAGCTGTGCCATCCAAAGCACATACTGAGCTGTTGGGTGTTGTAAGTAACATGATAATGCCATGAAAAGACTTGACGAAAATATGCCTTATTCTTCCTTTGATCAGCTCTAAGCTGGATGCACCAGGTTTACTGAGGAGAAGCAACTTGTCAGGCACCCAAATAGTGGCTGTTTAATTTTCCCCAAAGTTAATGGAGAGAGTGCCTGTAATTATACCTGGGCCTTCTGTAACTTTTCAGCTTTCGTGATGAAGTAGGAGGACAGCATTACGGCACTTACGGCTATTGATTATAAAAACTAATGGACTGGGACTGATTGAATCTATTGCCACAGCCAGGGGATTCTGTGTTGTGTTTCTTTTATGGACTCAGTAGAAAACACCTCTCAAACGTCAAGGTGGAAAGGTGAGGGACCAGAGAGCACCCAGGTCCAGGCTGCTCTGACCACAGTATTGGATGCAAGGAAGTGGGTTCTTCACGTCGATGTGGCGCCACATCCAAATGTCTTGAGACCAAAGCTGCTCTGTTAATCCTTGTCTCACTGGTATACTTCTCGTTAGTGGTCTAATGTAGGTTTTTTGTGGGACTGTCTTGCTAAATTGCATTCAAGTGCAAGAGATGGAAAATTTAAGAAAGCGCAGAAATATATGAGACACGGTAAATGTCTGAGGGGTTCTGAGGGAAATGGCAATAAGAGTTTGTTCATCTAACAGACTTCAGTGCCTGGTCTCCCTGGGCAGCTTGCCTAGACCAATCTATCAAAGTCTGTCATATCACACACATTTTGGCAGTAGATTTCATGTTGATCTTCAATTAGACAGCTAGTGCTGAAGGCCAAGCTCACCAGGTTTGTTCACTACACCTACATTTCCTTGTCATTACCAGGATACACCAAATCCAGCCTTCAAATTATTTTTGTTAGGTATTCAGCCCAAATTTATTCTCCTTTTGTACCCTCCTGGAGGGCAACAGGAAAGATATGAAGCTGTTGAGTTCTGCCATTTCCCTCAACATGGGCCAAAGGCTGGCTGGCCCCTCGGACATCCATGCGCTGCCCAGACATCTGGAGCCATAAAAGCCACTTTGCTTTGCAAGGGCAAATACAGTCCCCACGGGCCATTCAGCCCTCCAGGAAGCGCTTTGCACCGTGCCATTTCCTGCTTCAAGAGGAGACATAGAATGAGTGCCAGGCCAGCATGTCTGATGGAAACTGCTCCTGTCAAGAACCTCTGGAGTTTATGATGAGATTAGGATTTTGGCTGATGAAGGTAATAGTGCTGTGGCAACCGATTTGATTGTACAGCCGCTGGCTTGGTGATGTGTAATATTTTGGTTATGCACCAGGAGCGATATAACATTAACGTGGTGCAAAACATATGGATTGAAAACTGCCTGACCAAATCACTCAAATTCATAGAATCATAGAATGGTTTGGGTTGGGAAGGCAACCTTAAAGATCACCTAGTTCCAACTCCCCTGCCATGGGCAGGGACACCTCTTGCTAGACCAGGTAACGTAAGTGAAAAAAACAAGGACTTCAAAATAAAGGACTACTCCTCACCAGAAAGATGAATTTCCTAGCTCAGAAAAAATATTAGGGACATAGAACAGCAATTAGATGGTCTACCTGGTGGATGGGCTTCTTGATGCCTGGCTGATGGCTCTGAAAATGTGTTATGCATTTAATGATACTTCTGTAGTGCTTATATTTACAAGGAAGAAATCTGCCGTGCGCTGGAGCCACAGAGCAGGCAGTAGGAAAGGGACAGCTGGACAACCTGGTGTTCATACACACAGAGCATTGTTCCTGTGCTAAAGGCACAGGTTATTAAGAAAAATGGTTCAGAAACCTTGAAGATAAAATTTAATCTGAAAAAAAAAGGGAAAAAAGCTAAAGTCTAAGTAAGCAGTTAGAATATGCAGTCTATATTGGTATCTTGCAAATGTTATGGTCTTTGTATATTGTTGACCAGATACAACTCTAATGACCACCAAGCATAAACATGAAATTTGTGTGTTTAATAAGCCCCAAGGACTCGTGTGTTTCAAAGCTCTTATAGAAAGCACACATTCAAACAATGAAAGTTTCCATCACTTACCTGCCTAATGTTGGCTCGATACACAAAGATATTTTTAGGATTGGATGTGTGAACAAACCACGTGGTGCAGGAGTGCACCACAATGACATGTTTAGGGCCATGAGGACTTGCTGCCACCTCTCCCCCCAGGATTCAGACCAAGACTTGTCCACACAACAGCTCAGCCCCAGACAAGGAGACTCATGTCCCTTCTCCTCTGGCAAGACCGCTGCTCTCCATGGCTGACTCCCCGTGCAGGCAGTGCTGTGGAAGGTTTCAAGGCCTTAAAATGGTCCCCCGAGGGTCTGCTGACATCTCTGTTTCCACTCCTGGTCCCACATAGTGTCAAAAGTACATATATATAGAACAAGCAATTATTTAATGGACTAACTAGACTGTCCAATAGGTTGTTTAAAAGTGTGACAATTATAAATGACGGTTGGGTCGGTCACATTCTTATAATATCTTTCAGCCATTTAACAAGATGTAAATCAGTTAGGCAAAATACAGTCCTGATATGAACAGGACTGGGGGAATCCCTCCAGCATGGCCAAGACCCCAGGTTTCATCCTCTGCCCGGGTCTGGGGATGTTTGTGGTGCTGCGGTTATCAGCCTCTCTACACTGCTGCTACTCTAAAGGGACATAGGTGTCACACAGGTCTCATGGCAGCACTCTGAGGATGGCTCAGCTGTCCCTGGGCACCTTGAACAGCCCATGACACGTGCGAGGCCACCTCACAGTCTCCCTCACACCTCTCTTGCAGGCAGAGCTGGTGGCTTGGTCGTTGTCCCCCAAGGAGCTGCTGTAGCTCCAAGACATAACTCATGCCCGTTGCATCACAATAAAACAACAAAGACTAACCAGAAACGATCTTAGCAATGTTTTGCTGTTCTCTGCAGGTGGGAAGCATGGTTGCCCATCAGCAGCGGCAATGCTGACCTCTGCTGCCTGAAACCAAAATTATGAAAAACTACCTGCAACAGCACCAGCTTGGCCAGGTGGCTTTGACGCAGCGGCTGTAACACTGCCCAGGTGTAATATGATTTCCATGTCACCTAACCTGGGTGAGCACAGGTTTGTAACTTCAGACCCGCATGCCAGATCTTGAGGACATGTTATAAAGCCAACCGGGTTTACAAGTTGTGGCCAAATGCTTTCCCGGTGGCAATGCCGGGGGCTTGGCTGCTTCCCATGGCAGGGAGAGGCAGGGTTGGTGTCCCCCATGGCTTGCAGCTGGTGCTGACATGCCCACCATAACCGGCATGCTGGGTCTTACAAGAGCCCTGGGTGAGCAGACACACAGCCAGCTATCATCTTGGTTGCTTCCATCAACTTCTTCAATGTTTTGCTCCACTGGTTGGGAAACTGGTGGAGGGCAGGTGCCATGGAGCCAGAAGTGGTGTTCCAGCTGCTCAGGCGAAAATCTGTATTTTCATATTTAGAAAAGATTAGCTTGTTATAACATAATTATAAATATACAGGATAATGCCTCTAAACTATACTTGGGGTCCAGCAATGAAACAGCGCTTGAAAAGGAGTACCAGACCCGGAGGTGTTTTGTAGGGTCTTCCCTCGAGGGTCAGTCACACTGCTTAATTTTTCCATTCATGATCTCGGCAGAAAATTAAGAGTGTGGTGGTAAAAATGTGCTGATGCCACAAATCCAGGGGATGCCTTCAGTACAGAGTGCGGACTGGGATATGGCACGGAGAGGAATGGATGTCTTTTGACAGTTGAAAATACAGTTTGAGATGGCACAAGATGACAAGAGAGAGGCTGCTCCAGTGCAGCATGAGATAGGTCTGTGGAGTCACAGTAACATAATTAAGTGAAAAAGGGCAAATGCCAATCCTAAGATATATCAGTCAGTAGATGTACTTTGCATGGAGAGAAGGGAGTAACGTAGTCAGTTCGGCGTTACTTGAGGTCTGCAGTTTACCTGATCTGGGTTACAGATGGGCTTTGCTGCAGATGCTGAGACACTGATGTGACCCCCCCTCAGGCAGGTTGGGTTTGCATGCCCCAGGCACCATGTGAGTGTGCAGGGCCACATCACCTCCAGAAACCCCATCCCCAAGCAGTTCCAGGAGGTTTCCCCCACTCAAGTTATTCCCTACTGCAGTCCTGCAGGTCTCTCCTGAGCTCATTACGATGGAAGCAGTGTACAGGCTTGAGTCCATTATATCTGTGCCTGCTCCCTGTACTCTGCTGGTTTTACACAATTTGTCGAACGCGCAGTGCTTAGCCTGACTGCGAGCTCTTTCTGTAAGGGCTCGAGGGCAAAAAGTTAATGGAAGCAGCACACTCCTGCTTTCCTCACAGGGAAAATCAAGAGCAAGCACTCTGCAGCCTCCCAGGCGCTCACCTCCCCCCAGGGACATGGAGATCCATCACGCATCCCTCCAGCAACAGACACTTTTGCCAGTTAGAGAATAAGGGAGTGAGACGGGGTAGATGTTTCCGGATTCAGCTCCACCAAATTTAGCAACTCTTGGAGGAGGAAAAGAGAAACAAAAGGTTCAGGGGAGGTAAAAGGGGGAGCAATTGCATTACAAACCGATTGCAATCCTGCCGAGCTTCCTTCTGCATCCACTCACACACCAATTACAGCTGCAATGAGAACCACTGAGGGCTTTTTGCTAGAAAAACTCCTCGCATTCACATATAACACAGAGAACTTTTGACTTGCTACCAGCTGGTGTACAGGCGATACAGAAGAGGAGCAAGGCACGTGTCGTTCCTGAGCAGGCAGCGCGTAGAGGGAAGGCTCATGTGTTAATGCAACACCCTTGGGGAGGTTTTGCCATCAGTTTGTGCCTTCTGGTATTGCATAAGGTGTTTTATTACTGCGGCTAATCTGCAGCTGGGCAAACCAGAGACACAGAGGAGTCAAGTGACCGGCTTTGCATAGGGAAAAGGAAGAGTCAGGGGCTCAGCAAATGGTTGCTGACTCCTCGGCATGCGGACAAACCCCAAGAGCACTCCACTCCGAGCGAGTTCTGGCTGAAGGAAACACCACATAACCCTCTGCCGCTTCCTATCAGAGGGAGAATTATGTCTGTTTGTGGTCAAGGTGGTCTATCCTGGGACGTGTATTTCTTAGTCATTGTCACATGGGCTAATTTATCCTTGGTAATTAGTTTCTGTGCCTTGGAGCAGTGAAGCGCAAATAAGCGTTTAACATTGATCTATTGCAGCACTTCCCTGGGTAAATAGATGGCTCTGGTGTCGGCTGATGCTGATGCATCAGTGTCTTTTATGATCAGCGGAATCACTCAGGCATCAGCTCAGCCACAAGCCAAAAAGCATGTCTAAGCTTTTAAAACCAAGCTTGGGGAACATGTCTTCTCCGACCTGCTCATGCTCTGGAAGACAGCAGCAGCAATTTCCCCGCTTCTGCTCTGAGGCATAAGCCTTGAAACACTCCTGAGGAGGAGATCATATCAAACAGAAACACAGAAGCCTGAAGGCCGGGGCCAGCAGAAATGTCCTTTGCTCTCTCAGACCTCAGGATTGCTTAGGTTCAGCTTTTACACCTACTACACAACCTGCATGGCCAGCTCAGGACCATAGGTCTGCCGTAATTAACAGTTTTCAAGCAATTATATGTGATTATATGTGTTTTCTTTTAGATTCAGGAATGTAACATCACAGGTCTAGGAGGAAGGATCTGTAATTAACCTGTCAAGTCAGGAATGCAACGATGGGGACTACAGACTGAAAAACGTGATGCAGGAACCCAGAGCCATGATAACCTGGGCTGGGTTGCTAGCCTGGTTTGGTGCAAAGGCTGGAGGAAGCTTTAATTGAAGAGGTGGAAATGGAAAACAGGGTGTAATGCACCACGGGGGTCGTCAGGCATGGCACAGGTCATGTCAGATGAACTCTTCTTTAGGAAGATTATTTACATATTTACTCACTTAGACTGAAAAAACACCACTGTTCTAATCTTTCCTGTCTTTAAATAAGGACCTGATAAGATGCCACATGGGGCATAGTTATGTCAACAGGAAAGCCACCTGGAGATCACAAAGTGGGTGAGGAAATGGATGAAAAGGAGATGCTAGATGATGTTTTGAAAAGGTAACTGTGAGCCCAAAGAAAATTTACTGGGGAATGTCTATGGACTACACACAGACAGTAATTCCATTAAAAGTCTTCGCAAATATGACAGAAACATGAAATTGGTTAATGACAAAAAGCTGGGGGCTATCACCGGTACCAACAGGGATAGGGAGGATGTAAAATAAAACCCTGAACAGCTGATTTCAAAGACTTTGATTACAGGATCCATCAAGAATTCATTGCAGCAGCAACAACAGCCCCTAGCAGGAGCACCCAGACTTACTCGACCTCGTCGATGGGACTGCCAGGGAAAAGAAGATGCAGGTATGCTGTTTTATTCCCAGCATATGGAACAGATGCAGACATACAATGTCTGGCAAAAATGAGCAAGGAAAATATCTTTTTATTAGAAGGAAACTATATTAAGGTGTTCATTGAAAAGAATGGATGTAATAGTTGCTAACCAACGTGGAACAGAAGCAGAAATAATAATTAAAAAACATTATTATATATTAAGTAGGGTGGACTATAAAATACCCATTAATCTAGAAATAAATTATAGATACTAAAATCTGTTATAGCTAGTATAGTTTTTCACTTAATTAAATGTGTTATTATTATTTGGTGGGGAAGTGCTTTATTCTGTGATATCTAATTATTTCTTTGAAAAAGTTGCATGTTCGTCTTTATAACTGTGAAATTAAAAAAAGGCCGTAAAGTCTCACTTTGATTGAGAGACTCTTCCAGAATATGGAAAGAAATATTAATTCAGTGCCCATCACCTGGATACACTGGCTTTTCTGCAACCGTATTTAACAAAGTGCAATTTAAAAACTGTTTCTTCCTGCCACAGGGGCTGAGAAGTATTAGCTGCTTGCAGTGCTCAAAAATGATCCCAATTCTTTGTTTGAGGTATGAAACTGGGCTGCACAAATTCAAAGTGGCTAATTTTATCATGACCCCAAAACTGCGTAGTGGTTGGAAAGAAATTTCTCCCCAGCTATTAGCTTCATTGTCCTCATTAAACATCTTTTCTTTTGCTGGTTAGATTGGAGATGAAGACTCATAGTTGCTATTCATGATCATGTTATAGCAGTTGAACAAGTTGACATGGCCAACATTTAAAAATTGGGTATTTCTGTTTATCAACTTCAGTCCTAATATTCAGGCATGTTTTCATTTTCCAAGGCTGCAAAAATATTCACCAGCAGCTGTGAAAATCAGATCACTACTATGCGTTCCTAAAATAGAAGTAGGAACTAGGTAGCTAATTTCAGGTGCCCTCATTTGGAGATGGCTACCTAGAACCCATTCTAATTGCAGTTCAACAGAAGCTCCTCGTTTTGTAAAAGCAAACCAACCCATCATAAATATATGATTTAAAAAATCTTCTTATCAATTATTCTGACTTTTTTCCTCCCCCTGGATTTGTTTTAGTCTGACACCCTCTGCTTTGTTTGAACTTTCACCCTTTCTTTTTCCCTACGTCTGGCACTTTCTTTCTTGGGATCTCCAAAGCACAGCAAAAGGCAGTAAAAAACTGTCACGGTTGGACTCCCAAGTCTGTGTGGTATAAAGAGTGTCACAATTAGACAAAACCAATTGAGGGTCTGGTGAATTGATGAATAAAACTGCTTCGATAAAAGAATCTACCTAAGTGCAAAAGTATCATTATAACGTAGCTTGGGTGGATAAAAGCTTCTTTCCTCAGTCAAAATTCGCAGAGCCGGAAGAGCATTTTGAGACTACTATTACTGAAATAACCATCAAGGTGTTCAGCAAAGTAGTTATCCACCTCAAAAGATACAGGTTATCAAATAAAACCCTGTTTCCCAGTATTTCAGACACGGAATTTTCTCAGCTGCAAATTCAAAGGGAAGCGGATGCCTAGGAGCCTTATTATCATTCGAGGAGTTATTAAAGAATAGAAATTATCAAGAGAGAGCACACTAGTAAATCGGGTTGAAAAGTACAAACCATTTTTTTTTTTTCCTGAAAAGTCAAATATCAAGATAAATTCACTTCAGGCACATTCACATCAGTTTTCATCAGCTTTCTCGCAAGACTTTTATTGGCACAAATGATCACAGGAAGCAAACTTCATGCTGAAAGTGCTCTACCCCACCTCCGAAGGGTAAGTTCATTAGGAAGGATTAATTGGGTGAAGGCATTATCTCCTTTGAGAGGTCTTTTTCATGTTAGCACTTAATAATGTTCACTCTATTCAAGCTAACTCGGGAGTGCAATGTTCCACTGTCGTTCTGAATAGGCAAAACACTACTCTCTCGTGTCAACTATTTTTATTTCCATTGTAATGAAACAACCGCCCTTTGCTCAATGATCAAAGGAAGATTGATGCCACAGTAGAGGACAGAAAATGAGGTACCGGAGGTTCAAAGGACACATTATATCTGCTGATGTGACCTGCTTTTGCTCAGTGAACTTATCTATGAGCATCTCAACTCAGATGTACAGGGTAGGCTTTCAGCCTTGTGCAATGCTTTGTGCTGGAGCCCTGCAGTAGCTGAGACCAACTTCTGCCTTTAACAAAGAACTTTAGTCACTTTGTGGGCATTGTGAAGGCCCTCGGCACATACATCACTGAATAATAGCCTGCAGGAGAGATGCATGAAATCACATTTTTTATAAGCATCTAAAAGCATTGCCTCCTGTTGAAGTCATCTGACGCCATCTCTACTTAGGACTGAGAAGATTTAGAGCGTTTGCATTTGTTGTTAAAGGGAAAAGAAAAGAAAGTTTCCAACTCTTTAGAAAAGGGTTTGATGCCAGTGCTGGTTGTGCAACTGGTCCTATGCAATTCAGAATTTGCTGGGGGTTGGGTCTTACCATTTTTTACATGAATGACATTGCAAAGTGCTTGTTTTGTATTTGTCTAAGCGTTTCGAGCAGGATGGTTCTCCCATACCACGATGGCAGCATCAGCTAAGGTTTTGTAGATATTGTAATATTCTTCTCTTTCAGATAAGATTTAACTGACATGCAAAATATTTTAGGAAGAAAATATAATAGTTTTAAAGAACTCAGGATTTTCTGTTGCTATTTAGCAGGCTGCATTTTACACATCTTCTAAGTTATGTGATTATAACAAGAGAAACCTGCGACTTTTTAGAGTTTCTAATTGTTTCTATTCTAAACCTTGGTTTTCTGCGTTTAAGAACTTGCCCCAAAATTCTCATTTCTCAGCTCAGTTTCATCCTGACAGTAAACGTCTCTGGAATGCATGAAAACAAAAAGCTTTACACTAATCTTTTACTGCAAAATTCACCCACACAAATACTTTCAAAACTTCTAGACTCGCCGAGACGAGCAGCAGCAGAGCCGGCTGATCTCAGCGAAAAAGGGCCTTTCTCAGAGCTTTTTTGAGCCAGGGGAGTGCCAGAGCGGCACAGGGACCCGCAGGGCGCCAGCGGCTCGGGGGAGAGCAGCTGCCGTGAAGGGGCGCCACCAGTGGCAACGGCCGCGCCCCAACTCCCGTAAGAGGCCTCTCCGGGGAGCGCTGTGAACAGAGCGGGCAGTCAGGGCGGAAGGGCGCGCGAGGAAGGGCACCGAGGGTGCCGCCATTTCTGTCGGTTCCAGAGGTGGGGCTCACCCGGTAAAAGAAGCGCAGGCCATGGTCCCCGCCCGCCGGAAGGCCGTGTCCTCAGCACCGGCCAGAGCAGGCGCAGCAACACTAGACAGCGCTCCCTTGGAAACACGCAGGCACCCGGGCCTCCGCTGGCAGGGAGTTGCCACAGCCTCGCTCTACGAGCAAGTGGCAGGCGGTAATAACGCTGTGTGAGGTGAGAGCACGTGGATGACCGGCTGAGCCTGGTGGCGGAGCTCAGGGATGAAGTTGAGCGACTAAGGAGTATCAGGGAGAGTGAGGAAGAAATCGACTGGTGGACCCAGGCGTTGAGCTCCATGCAAGAGAGGCTGGACCAGACACCAGAAATAAAAAAAGACCACGGGGATATCATCTCCGTGCCCTGTAGGGCTGAAGGGACGGAAGGCAGAGGCCTACCGAAAAATGATGAATGGAGGCAAGTCTGCAGTAGGCGCAGCAAGCGAGCCCCCTCCTTGCCCACCTCCCCTCCCCTAGTACCATTATACAACAGGTACGAGGCCCTGGGCATGGTAGGACAGCCGAAGGACAACAAGGCGGACAGTCCTACTACATCACAGGAGACACCAGGACTGGGAAGGCCCGCTCACAACATTAAGACCACTGCTACAAGGAAGAAAGGAGGGCTATAGTCGTGGGCGACTCAGCACTGAGGGGGACTGAGGGCCCAATATGTAGGGCAGACCCCGCTCTCAGGGAAGTCTGCTGCCTCCCGGGGGCACGCCGTTAGGGACATCACTAAGAGACTCCCTAGCCTGGTGCAGCCCTCGGACTACCATCCACTGCTCCTGTTCCATGTGGAGGGCGATGAATGTGCAGATCGAGTGCAAGCATGATTAAAAGGGATATCAGGGCCTTGGCTCAGTCACTATACGGGATCTGGAGCACAGGTGAGTTTTTCATCCCTACTTCCTGTTGTGGACAATGACATTGAAAGGAGAGCAACAGCTCAATCTGTTATACATGGCTCCGTGGCTGGTGTCAACGCCACAGCTTTGCGATTTTAACAATGGAATGACCTAGTGCGGCATCAGGCCTGCTGGCATCAGATGGGGGCTGGCTCACTCAAAGAGGGAGAAGGGTTTTTTGCCCAAAAATTGGCAGGGCTCATTAACAGGGCTTTAAACTAGATTCGACGGGGGGAGAGGGAGTTTATCAGGGTTGCCCGTGACCAGCCAAGGGATGTTACATCAAGGAAAGGGGAACAGGGTGCTGTGAGGGCCTGCAGCCATTAGCTCCAAGATGTGCCGGCTATGCTGCAGCATGCTCAAACCCTCGCGTAGATGAGCTAGGAGCTCCTGGACCAACGGGAACCAATGAGGATGCACTGTTAATACAGGGCAAAGGAATGCTGCCTGGAGAGCAGCACAAAGTAATTACAGCTGCTCCAGCCAAATCGGCCTTAATGAAGACACAGCTGAAGTTGCCTCTACACAAATGCGCGGGAGCATGGGGAACAAGCAGGAGGAATTAGAGATGTGTACACGCCTCCAAGGCTACGATCTCATCGGCATCATAGGAACTTGGTGGGACGACTCCTATGACTGGAGCGTCGGCATGAAAGGGTACAGGCTCTTCAGGAGAGACAGGCAAGGAAAACAAGGAGGTGGTGTTGCCTTATATGTTGACGAGCAGCTGGAATGCATGGAGCTCAACCTGGGGGAGGATACAGAGCCAACTGAGAGCCTATGGGTCAAGATTACAGGGAAATCGGGAGCAGGGGACATTACAGTGGGGGTATGCTACAGGCCACCTGACCAAGAACACCAAGTGGATGAAGCCCTCTATAGACAGATAGGGGCGGCATCACGTTCACAGACTTTGGTTGTCATGGGTGACTTCAACCACCCTGACATCAGTTGGAAGGATAACACAGCCAGGCACAGGCAATCCTGGAGGTTCCTGGATTGCCTTGAGGACAACTTGCTTCTCCAAGTGGTTGAGGAGCCGACGAGGAGAGGAGCCATGCTGGACCTTGTTCTTACCAACAAGGAAGGGCTGGTTGACAGTGTCAAACTCAAGGGTGGCCTGGGCTGTAGTGACCATGAAATGGTCGAGTTTGAAATCCTCAAGGCAATGAGGAAGGTGCGCAGCAGGCTGACGACCCTGGACTTCAGGAGAGCCGACTTTGGCCTCTTGAAGAATCTGCTTGGTATGGTGCCGTGGGATGAAGCGCTGGAAGGAAGAGGGGTCCAAGAAAGTTGGTTAATGTTCAAGGACCACCTCCTCCAAGCACAGCAGCAATGCATTCCTACAGAGGAAGGTAGGCAGAAAAGCCAGGAGGCCTGCGTGGATGAACAAGGAGCTCCTGGAAGTGACCAAAAGAAAAAAGGAGGCCTATAGGGAGTGGAGACAGGGGCAGGTAGCCTGGGAGGATTACAGAGGAATCGTTTGAGCAGCCAGAGAGTGGGTTAGAGAAGCTAAAGCCCACTTAGAACTAAATCTGGCCAGGGACATAAAGACAAACAAAAAATCCTTCTGTAGGTATGTCAGTGAGAAGAGGAAGACTAGGGAAAATGTAGGCCCTCTCTGGAATGAAATGCAAGAACTGGTTACCTGGGACAGTGACAGAACTGAGGTACTCAATGACTTTTTTGCCTCAGTCTTCACGGACGAGGACAGCAGCCGCACTGCCCAAGATGCAGATTGCAAAGGAGAGGATTGGGAAAACGGAGCACCACCCACTGTAGATGAAGATAAAGTGAGAGACCACCTGAGGAACCTGAAGGTGCACAAGTCCATGGGACCTGATGAGATACATCCGCAGGTCCTGAGGGAACTGACAGATCAAATCGCTAAGCCACTAGCCATCATATTTGAGAAGTCGTGGCAGTCTGGTGAGGTTCCTGCCAACTGAAAAAGAGGAAACATAACCCCTATTTTCAAAAAGGGAAACAAGGAAGACCCGGGGAACTACAGTCCAGTCAGTCTCACCTCTGTGCCTGGCAAGATCATGGAGCAGATCCTCCTGGAAACTCTGCTGAGGCACATAGAAAACAAGGAGGTGATTGGCGAGAGCCAACATGGCTTCACCAAGGGCAAGTCATGCCTGACAAATTTGGTGGCCTTCTACGAAGGGGTTACAGCGGCAGTGGACAAGGGAAGATCTACTGATGTCATCTACCTGGACTTGTGCAAAGCGTTTGACACTGTCCCACACGATATCCTGGTCTCTAAATTGAAGAGACATGGATTCGATAAATGGACCACTCGGTGGATAAAGAACTGGCTGGATGGTTGCACTCAAAGAGTTGTGGTCAACGGCTCGGTGTCCAAGTGGAGAGCAGTGACGAGTGGCGTTCCTCAGGGGTCGTTACTGGGACCTGTACTATTCAACATCTTTGTCAACGACATGGACAGTGGGGTCGAGTGCACCCTCAGCAAGTTTGCTGATGATATTAAGCTGTTTGGCGAGGCAGACACGCTGGAGGGGAGGGATGCCATCCAGAGGGACCTGGACAGGCTGGAGAGGTGGGCCTGTGCAAACCTCATGCAGTTCAACAAGGCCAAGTGCAAGGTCCTACATCTGGGTCGGGGCAATCCCAAGCACAAATACAGGCTCAGCGGGGAATGGCTGGAGAGCAGCCCTGTGGAGAAGGACCTGGGGGTGATGATTGACGAGAAGCTCAACATGAGCCAGCAATGTGCGATCGCAGCCCAGAAGGCCAACCGTATCCTGGGCTGCATCAAAAGAAGTGTGGCCAGCAGGTCAAGGGAGGTGATTCTGCCCCTCTACTCCGCTCTCGTGAGACCCCGCCTGGAGTACTGCATCCAGCTCTGGAGTCCCCAACATAAGAAGGACATGGACCTGCTGGAGTGTGTCCAGAGGAGAGCCACAAGGATGATCCGAGGGATGGAGCACCTCTCCTATGAGGAGAGGCTGAGAGAGTTGGGGCTGTTCAGCCTGGAGAAGAGAAGGCTCCAGGGAGACCTTATTGCGGCCTTCCAGTACCTAAAGGGGGCCTACAGGAGAGCTGGGGAAGGACTTTTTACTAGGGCATATAGTGATAGGACGAGGGGGAATGGCTTTAAGCTGGAAGAGGGCAGGTTTAGATTAAACATTAGGAAGAAGTTTTTCACTTTATGGGTGGTAAGGCACTGGAACAGGTTGCCCAGAGAGGTTGTTGAAGCCCCATCCGTGGAGGTGTTCAAGGCCAGGCTGGACGTGGCCTTGGGCAACCCGGTCTAGTGGGAGGTGTCCCTGCCTGTGGCAGGGGGGTTGGAACTCGGTGATCTTCAAGGTCCCTTCCAACCTAAACCATTCTATGATTCTAATCTAATGGCAAAAATCATGAGAAGTAATGCTTATCATTGAGGGAAAGGACTTTTCCTTGTTCTGTGGGAGACTGATGTTGACTGATTGGGTTATAGAAACCATTTCCGATGAAGCAAAGGTAAAATTTGGGGGTTATTTTTGCGCCAGTTGACAAGACAGTCCCCTTTACAAGGTACCGCCAGAATGCCACCACATGCCTGAGGTCTGGCAAGTGGCTCTGCTGGCCTGGCTGGAGAGGACGGAAAGCTGTGGAAGCCCTTGGGAGAAGAAATGATGGCAAGCTGATGCATGGGATATTTGACGACAAGTTGTGTCCCTTGCACAAAAGGGAGGATGTGTGCCCTCCTCCTGCAGGGTTCGCTTTTGTAGATCTACTTTCCATGCAGCATTTCAATATTATCTGTTTGTCCTTAGGTGCATGTCAACTACGGGGTGCATTTCCATCTTTACAGGATGAAAGCAAAAAGGGCTGAGAGAGGCAGAGGAGCCTCGTGGTCAGAGAGATTGTAGAGGTAGCAGGTGAGGGCAGATTAAAGGTGCTTTGGGGCAGCCTCGGGAATTTGATGCTGAAGTCCCTGGCTGCTGTTACGGGCAGGTATCTCAGAAGGATCCCTGGGGGGTTCAATGCAGGAAGTCCCCTGTGCCCACATCCCCAGGTAGGATGCTATTGGGAAGCCTTTCCCTTCACTGACCCATAGCCACAGATGAAAGGGGACTGAAATGAATGGTGTGGGAAAACTGGAAGCAATTCTGAGAGTAAACAAATAGAAAAGGTAATGGGACAAACTGAGGCCTCCCCTGCCTCTCAGAGGGGTTTTCCTCCACCTTTCACCCTAGTAGGGTCATCTGAGCCCAGGTGGGAGTGATGGGGACTTTCAGAGGTGAGAGGTTTCTCACTGGGTCAATGCACTGAGGACATTTCAGCTGAAGAAAGGCCATTTCTTTTCAAAGCGCAAAAATGTGAGCAAGAGAAAAACCTCCGGTCTGTTCTGCATTCAATCCCAGTCCACACACACTGCAAGTGCTTGAAATGCAATTAATAATGTCAGACCCTTTTACACTTTTAGAGAAGTTATTTATTATTACTATTGTATTGTCATGACACTTATCACCTCAGTAATAAAGCCTCTCACTTACAGTAATGGATCTAGCCTCCTGACCTGCCTGCAAGGAAAGGAAGATTTTAAAGATGGAAAATAGGGGCCCAGCAAGATGAAGTGATTATGGCCAGGCTTGGGAAGCCTGGGGCAGGGCCCTGCGCAAAATGCAGCTCTCCTGGGGACAGGAAAGGCCCTTAATTACAAAAATGAACTTCCCTTTGCATGCTCAGATTTAAATGTGGAATATCCAAGTAAGAAGTTTTTAACCGCAGGAACTTTCCAATATGATTTCGAGCCTGATTTTGGAAGCAGAAGATGGCAGACTGTTGTGCAGTCAGGGTGTACGTGAATGTTAACAGCAGATCGAGGAGCAGAGTGGCACAAGAGGAGTCACAGCCAGCCCTGACAAACCTGGCGTACGGGCTGGCGAAGGAGGCAGGGATCACCGAGGAAAGAGGCAAAGTCCTGCCCAGACCCAGCCCACCAAAAAGCAGCATCCTGCACCACAATGCTGGTGCTCTGACTTCAGAGCAACTTCATTATGATACCTGCTGGAAAACCATTATAAGCAGCCGCTGACAGCCTACAGACAACCCACCAGTTCTGCTTTGCCAGCTGATAACTGTAAGCTGGTAATGCACTCGGTGTCACCGTGATGAGTTCGTATGTTTCTCCCCAGAGGACTGAAATGTGTGATGGAGAACCTTTTCCTCCGTCTCTTTCCCTTGCACCATTATGGAGCATCTCCTGGCAGGCTCCTGGTGCCAACTTCTTGTCTCCTGGGCCATCAATGCTGTGGCTGGTAAGGGTTATTTCTCCTCCTTGCTAGTTTCCTCCCTCACCCTGCTCTTACCACCTCTTGATGCCAAAGGGTTGATGGCTCTGTGGTGAAGCAGGTGCCATCCAGTCCATAGGCAGCCCTGAAACGAAGAGCAGAGCTGAGCTGTCATGTTTGCAGAGGCCAGATGGTCCTCATGTTAGAGGAAATTTAAGAAAAAAAACAAAAACCGAGATATCTTCCACCAAGATAAAAAGTGACTGTGGAGACACACTTTAAATGGGTTTATTTGTTGCCCATCTTTGCAAAACGTCTGGAAAGAAATTAGACAAATTAATGAGGAAAGGCAAGGAGAAGGTATGATTGTCTGGCTGCAGCCTTGGGTGCAGGAGGTCTCTGACCAACAGGTTGCCAAAAGGCAGGGGAGGATGGGGGAAGAAAAAGAAAGATGTTGTAGAAGGTTGACTATTTTCTATATTCCCTTCTTTTTTCCTTTCCTCCCTTGCCAGGACAGGATTTTGGTCAAGGTGGAGTTTTCATCTGAACCTGGGTAAAATTTCATATTTTCATATATTTTTCAGGGACCTTTGTGACATGTAAATAAACAAGACTCCAGTACCAGCATAAATGCTAATTATGTTCAAAAGTAATTTTTTGGTGAGTGGTGGGATTGGAAGATTTATTAAAATTTCCACCCGAACCCAAATGAACTTGGGCACTGTATTTGCTGGGGGTGCTGCTCCTCTACATGTAGGTGGACCTGAAATACAGCTCACCCATACAGAGGAGAAAGCAAGACATTTTCTCTCCCGTTAATACCTTTTCCTGGCTTTGTACTGCAGGTTATATTGATGTCCTTAGTTTAAAATTTCAAAAGCATCAGGAATATTAATAAACATTAAGCAGTTGCTGAGGAATAATTTATGCAAAGTGCGGTGAAGGTACACTCTGGCAGTGTTTGTTGTTTTAAGGCATTTGTAATCGGGCAAGACGCTCCTAGTAAAACACCCAGACGAGCGCAGGTCATTTGTTTCGTGTCACCTTAGGCTCTGAAGCAAAAAATCTGCATTAACATTTGGCAGGAATTGCGAGTGAGTCACAACGGAGGTTGGCCACGACCCCACGTCCCCTGAGCACAGGAGGAAAGTTTTCCTTAATTTGGATGCCTTGAGATAAGGCCATGGAGGGGGGGATGCTCTGCTGGAGGAGGGAGCTGGGAAGGAGGAGACCTTGAAGGCAAGCTGTAAGAGTTAAATAAGCTCAGGAAGGATGTCTAGGCTGAAATTTGTAGTTTTGTCATTGTTATTTTTAAGCGCATATAAAAACAAGTCTTGGCATAAGGGGGTAACTTTGGGTGAATAATTTTTGGACTGAAGGTTATTCACAGCTGAGTTGTTTGGTTCTCCAGTGTTAATTACTTCTGATTTGTGTTGGATCATATGAGCCACAGGGATTTCTTTGCACTCCAAAGTGGATAACCAATGTGTAAAACTGGAGAATAACTTGTAGTTGATAGTAAATAATGGAGCAGGTCTATAAGTTAAATGTATTAAATCTGTAGAACTTTCATCTGAATTTCCTTAAATACCATCCTCTGTTCCCAAATAACAAAGGGCATGATCTGCACAAGCATTGCAAGCCAAAGCCAACAGTTATCTGTGTGAAAACATCTGCAGATCAAGATCTTGTCATCTGTTTGTTCAGCACTGAAAGTATGTTAGCCCTTCTTCCAGAAATAATAAAATCAAAGCATTTACACTCTGGATGATCATTTAGGTATGTTATGAAGTAAAAGCACTCTGAGTCAGGAGAGCATTGCAAAGCGTTCATAAAAGCAAGGGGTTTGGTCTTGTCATAGCGAAGTCAATGGCAAAGTGCCCATAATGTTAAAACCTAAAGAAAACAGCCACTGGAGCAATGAACTGTAATCTTCCTTAATCCATAATATCAGCTGTTGACAGATACATACAGAGTGATTAATAGGATGCTAAAAAAATGTTAACAAAGCAATAGGGACTTAGCGACTGCTCTGAAAATTTCTTTATCACATTGCTAAATTCACCAGAGGTACCATCGTTACAATGTATGACAAAACATATGTTTTCTCTCCAAACTTGCTGGCAGGTCTAACTGAAAGTGTCATCAGACTATACGGAAGCGACTAGTAGAAACGAAGCTCCTGTTCTGCTCTTCCCTGTTCCTTCTCAGAGATGAGAAGAAAAGCCCCACTGGGATCAAGCCATCTCACATGGTCTACAAACCCTCTTCAGACCCGAGATCTTTCCAGCTGTAGCTTGTACTCTTCAAACATTTATCTTGGAGGGGTTTTGTTTTGTTTTAACATGAAATTAAAGGAGAATGGGAAATGAACAACACATTTCCTGCATTTCAAGCTGCTGCTTTGGCTAAAATCAGCGGCATTAAATAACACAGTGCAGGAGGGCTGGTCCACAACCTTCTCCGGGTGTCCAGGCTGCAGCCCCCGCTCCTGTGCCAGGCTGATCACATGAATATATTTGTATTAGAGGGATAATCTGTCAGTTTGTTTCTTGTCCTTTTTTTGGACTGATTGCATGGAACATTTGCATTGATAAGGGCGCTCTTAGAGACAGGGAGGGACTTAATGCGAGTGGCAGAAGGAGACCTTTGTTTGCTTTGTGATTTCTGAAGGGCTGTGTATCTAAATTTCAGCCTTTCCCAGCAGAATTGGGCTGGCTGATAAATGAAGCAGGGGCAGCTGGTGTTATTGGGGATGTTTGCCCGGCCCCGGAGGTGCTTGCCTGCAGCCAGGAGTTTGTGTGACTGCCCCTGGGTGAGAAGGAGCCAGAAGGAACCATCCTGAGATGTTTGTCTCACCCCAGACAGCATGAAGCTACTCTGCTGGGACAGAACAAGTGCATTCATGGCCCTGTCAGCATGTTTATTAGTACCACCCCACTGTGTCCATACCAAAATAAGGAGATTGCCACGTTTTTGCTGTCTGGTATCACAGCACCTTGGCACATGGGAGAGTGACCATGCACTAGTCCATAGATGTCTTTGGAGATCTAGCTGGGACTCTCACCATCTAGCAAGATTTAATTTTCTGTTGATACTTAAGTACTGGAGTTGAGGGATTCCAAGGAGTAATTGTTAATAATAAAGATATTTCAGACCTGTTTTGGATATTTCTTCTCAGCCTGGAGGATCTGACCTTCAAAAAATATCATACTTGAAAAAGTAGGATGAAAACCACCTTCTTAGAGTTCTAGGTTATAAGCTAATAATCCTATGAAGGTCTTTTTAAGCTCCAAGAAGGTTAATATGATCCTACCACCAGTACATGGAGGTACAACCAGTAGCTTCGGGGGTATTTTTCTGGCCTTTGCTGCCTTCTCTGCTGGATACAGAGCATATGGACATGTTCATGTTTTGGGTCATCAGGACTAACTCCATCAAAAGACACTGCATGTTGAACTCATAGTTGTTCCTGTTCTTCCCATCATAAAGGCTTTTAGAAAGGTCATTCCCTCAAGAAACCCAAATTCTGTGCTGAGCAAAGACTCTGACAACATTTGTGAGGAAGCCATTCTGAACCATGCACGGTTTCAGGGCAACTGGAGGTCTGTTTTCTGGGCATAAACATACCCTGCGTTTTCCTGGGATTTCCTAAGTACAACCTTATGGGAACGACTCTGCCACATCTAGATCCTGTCTTAGGTGTCTTCACTCAAGGGACTTCCAGAACAAGCACCCCAAGTCTGAAGACTGCAAGGCAAAGCCTGGTGTCTCAACGAACACTATTAAGCTCGTGTACAGCTCGTGACGGTTGGAGATCTTGCCTTACATTTATTTGATGTATTTATTTATGAAGAATGCACAGGGTACCCAAAGATTTTCTACAACCCTGATATAAGCCTCAACAGATTTCTTTGGGCAAATATTGAAGGGAGGGGGCAAGGAAGTTCAGCATCTTTATTTTTATGTTGTGCTCCCTGATTGAGGTTACTTTTAATCATTTCAATATATGCTCCTGTATTTTACTGAGCTTCTCTTTTAATGGGATTATTCAGAAATAAGCTATTAGATTTTCCAGTTCCTATGCTGCCTTCATTGCCCTGGTAATGTTCATGGGTAGAGAAGCCTTAACATTCGTTACAAAGGCAAAGCATTCAGAACCCAAGACTGAATATAGACCCAGTAAAAAAAAAAATCATCCTTTCTTTACATTATGAAGAGCTGTTTTCTGTAACTCCTTTTTACGAGGATGTAGTACACAATCAGAGCTATGCCACGCCATTGAAATGGGCATATTACTAACATGAAATAAAGAAAAAAACCTTAACATATCCTGGGCTGCATCAAAAGTAGCGAGGCCAGCAGGTCAAGGGAGGTGATTCTGCCCCTCTGCTCTGCTCTTGTGAGACCCCACCTGGAGTATTGCGTCCAGTTCTGGAGTCCCCAACATAGGAAGGACATGGACCTGCTGGAGTAAGTCCAGAGGAGGGCCATGAAGATGATCAGACTATGAGAACAGGCTGAGAGAGTTGGGGTTTTTCAGCCTGGAGAAGAGAAGGTTCCGGGGAGACCTTATAGCAACCTTCCAGTACCTATAGGGGGCCTACGGGAAAGCTGAGGAGGGACATTTTACAAAGGCAAGTAGCGATAGGACAAGGGGTAATGGCTTTAAGATGAAAGGGGGCACATTTAGATTAGATATTCAGAAGAAATTCTTTACTCTGAGGGTGGTGAGACACTGACACAAGTTACTTAGAGAAGTTGTGGATGCCCCACCCCTGGAGGTGTTCAGGGCCAGACTGGATGGGGCTTGGAGCAACCTGGGCTGGTGGGAGGTGTCCCTGCCCAGGGCAGGGGGGTTGGAACTTGATGATCTTCAAGGTCCCTTCCAACCCAAACCATTCTATGATTCTATGAACCTGCAACTGCTCCATTTAAAAATAATGCCGTTTGGGCTTTGTAGGCATTACTTCTACTTCAGAGTACGCATGGCAGCTTGGTTACCCACAAAAGCATTCACTTGGGGCTGGAACAAGCTGTCGCGCTGTCGGAGCAGCACAGATCACTCGGGGAGCCAGGGACCTGCTCCTTGCTAACTGCAGTGCTGGGAACCGCCATGAAACTCATAGCTGAGTAGGGCTTATCTTGGACTGAGGTCAGCAAGGTTAATTCAGCTCAAAGCTAAAGCAGAAGCAACCTCATCCTCCTGACATCCCCTTCGTTATGTTTTCCTCCCCTGGTCAGCCGTGGCGCCTCGTTAGCTGTCTGCAGACCTGTGCTTGAGAGATAACTAAGCTGCAGCACTTCAGCCATCGAGTAAGGAAAGAAAAACAACCCAAGAGCAAATTTTCTACAACCTTTGTTGGCACCCATGCTGTGCAGTCATAACCTTTTTATAAGCCAGAGCCCGGCACCAAGAAGATGACTCCGCAGTAGAAAAAAGTGTGGTCCCCAACACCTGATATTAGCATGCCATGACCCAGCAAAGAAAGTGGAGGTGAGCTGGTGCATCGTTTGCCTGCCCAGCTGCTTGACTCTGTTTCTTCAGCTCAGCATCTCAAGTGTTTTGGGCGACAGATTTAATCCGCTGACTGCTGCAGCCCTCTCGTGGCCACACAGACCCAACCGCGCTGCGGCATGCCGGCTGCTGGGAAAGCACAGACCGAAACTCTGTGTGGGAGGACAGCATATTTTACGAAGCACAACAAACAGTTATTAAATAGCATATGCATCCAAGAATAAATATATAAATAAATGGAACAGACACTTCGGATAGTATTTGTTCCAGATGTACAAGCAGTTGTTCTTAAATGACTTGCTTTTCAAGAATCAAAAGAAAAATTACAGATAAAGCATTAAGCAGTCATGTTTTTAATGGGGTGCCCTGTTTCATCTCCCTGGGCTGTCACTAAACTGCCTGCTTTGAAGTGCTCCTTTCTTTTTGAGCATTTGCACATTGATTTAGAATGGTGCAGGTAAATTTTGTGCTCAAGGGTTTTGCTGAGTGTCTGCTTACTGGAAACGTGTCTATCTGCTCAGGAAGTGCCAAGGAGGGGTAAAAACCTCTTGGGTGGGGGAACCTGGACTGTTCCAAATTTTTGCAAAGACTAACAGGGAGATGGTTCTTTGGAGCTTGAAAAGCAAGCCTGGGTTTGGTATATTTTGTTTTTCCTTTTAGTCTACCAGGTAGAGACAGAGACATCACTAACACGTGGAAATAAATCATGAGAATTAATAGCAGAAGGAGCACATTGATGGGAGCAGTGCTGAGAGCCCATCCAACAGCCCAGCCATACAGTCCCTGGCCAGTGCTGTCAGCAAACACAATCAAAGGAACCCCCTACAGAATAAAAAAAATAAAATGGATCTGAACTAAAAGCTTGTGCATAGATATGGGGCACTCTGGAGGAGGTTGTCCAATTTTGATTGATGTTTCTTAGACTGACAGCAATAGTACTTACAGATCAGAGTGTCACAGTCCTGCCAGAGGGATGATGTTAGGCTATCATTTTCCCATTTCTTTCCTCTTTTTTCCTTACAGTAGTTTCAGAGGAAACATCTGCAGGAGAAATGGCTGTATTTCAAAAAAATATGGAAAAAAAAAAAAACAACCCAAAACTTAAAAAAAAACCAACAACAACAAAAAAACCAAAGCAAAAGTGGAGCTGCAATGACTCTATGAGCTGATGTTACTTTTTCAGACAGGACCGCTGCTGTCTCCGGCAGCAACCGCATCTGGGCAGAGAGACGGGGCTGGGGTGGGGTAGGTTTAGCAGGATCAGCAGGACGCTGGGTGACAATGACATGTAGTGTTTTGCAAGCCAATGTGCCAGCCCATGCATTCGTGTTGCTGAAACAAACCTTTTGATCAAAACCAGGCATTGATAAGTCAGCAGTATCTGCAGCCCCTTCATGTGGACGTAGGCATGTGGTTTCCAGCTTAAGCACGCAAAAATAATTTTATAGAGGTGGGGTCTGTGCCTGCAGGTGTTTTCCATCTGAGCTGGTGCTTCCTGCCCTGAGAGCTATTTGCGATGATGCTGGTGGGACTTCAGGCCCTTTCCGCCCATGTGGCAGCCCAAGGTCTGCACAGCACCATGGCCCTAAGTGCAGCACCAAACCCTACTGGTCTCCCATGCAAGGTCTTCCTTTCCAGCTGGCCGCCCTGGCAGCACCTCCTTCAGCCCTCTGAACATCTCAGGACTGTGTGGAAATAGTCTTAATTTACCCATACACAAATACAGGCTGGGTGGAAAATGGGCAGTCCTGAGGAGAACAACTTGGGGTTGTTGGTTGATGAGAAACTCAACATGAGCCCACAATGTGCGCTTGCAGCCCACAAAGCCAACTGTATCCTGGGCTGCATCAAAAGAAGTGTGGCCAGCAGGTTGAGGGAGGTGATTCTGCCACCCTAGTCCACCCTGGTGAGACTCCACCTGGAGTACTGCGCCCAGCTCTGGGAACCTCAGACATCAGAAGCACATGGACCTGTTGGAGTGAGCCCAGAGGAGGGCCATGAGGATGATCAGAGGGCTGGAGCACCTCTCCTATGAGGACAGGCTGAGAGAGTTGGGGCTGTTCAGCCTGGAGAAGAGAAGACACCAGGGAGACGTTATAGCAAGTTTTCAGTACCTAAAGGGGACCTACAGGAAAGCTGGAGTGGAACTCTTTATCAGGGGGTGTAGTGATGAGACAAGGGGTAATGGTTTTAAACTCAAAGAGGGGAGATTTAGATTAGATATTTGGAAGAAATTCTTTACTCTGAGGGTGGTGAGGCACTGGAACAGGTTGCCCAGAGGAGCTGTGACTGCCCCATCCCCTGGAGGTGTTCAATGCCAGGGCAGGGGGGTTGGAACTGGATGATCTTTAATGTCCCTTCCAACCTAAACCATTCTACGATTCTATGATTCTATACTAACATCTTAACCACATACATTATAATTAAGTAACGTAGGTGCTGTGCTGTGGTGATGCTGCTGTGACTGAGCCAAGCTGCCTCTCATGGCTATGGCACAAGGAGGAGCTGGAGCTCACTCCCAGCTCTTCCACTGCCTCGGGCTCATCTTTCTTACTTACAAGAAAGCCTTAATACTTCCAGAAAACAATATTTTGCATTTTTGTTGTTTTTTAACTAAATAACCTCTTCATTCTTCATTTTCTGTAAGCCCACACGTACAGAACAGGATGGGACCTTTTTGGTTTAAAATTGCTTTTATTTTATGTGGAGAAAAACAGTAGTAAGAAAGTAACAAAATTAATATCTGCCTGAAAGAGCACAGGGCAAGTATCACTGTGGGATTCAAAAAATTGTCCAAACAAAAAGGCTGATAAATTTTTAAGACATGTCTATATTGCGAGATGCTTGGGGCAGGCAATACCTATGCTCTTAAAACCATGTGAAATAGCCCAGAGCAGAGCAACTTACAGCTCAGGTCTGGGTGCAGTGAGGCACGTTATTTGGGTGCAAAGCAGTGGGGACACCTTTCTGGTTTTGTCCTGCACAGCTGGCGGCAGAGGGTCTGTACACAGCCAACGCGGGGGGCTACAGCCTCCTCACAGCTGCAAAGCAGCACCTGGTCATATAGACATGTCTTTAGGTATGTAAACATGCTGGCTGTATAGAAAAGTGGAAATCCCAGTGTCAAAAGCACAGACAGGATGCATACTGTTAAAAAAAAAGGTCCATGTAGGCTTTTAGTGAGATGGATCTCTTTACTTTCTGGAAAAATGTTCTCCTGGGGCTGGACTAAACAGCCAGGGTGAAATCTTGGCCCCATTGACCTCAGTGGGACAAAGAGCTCATCCCTGGTGTCGCAGTGTCCACTGACCCTGGCTGGGAATGGGAGGTTGCGGCTGAGCCCCGCTTTCTCACCTTCTTGCCTGCAAGTTGCCTTCTTTCTAGGCTGTGCCCTTCTGCGACCGCATCGCCCCTATACCCACTCTAACTTGTCTTCTGCAGTTGGTCCGGACTCTAGGATTCAACCACAATCATACTCAAGTTGTTGCTGAAGATGATCCTCCCGTCCTTGTTGCTGCTGCACTCGGGCTGGCAGAGAGCCTCCTGCAGCCGCCGCCGTAGCCCCGGGGGGGCCGTGCCCAGGAAGTTTTTTGTCCCTGTCAGGAAATCCATCATGCGGCCTCCAACCGGGTCCCCCTCGATAAAGCACTCGGTGATATCCCAGCCTGATGGGAACTCATAAACATGGTATTCAACACCCAGTCTCTTCAAAACATCTGTGATGCCGTTGGAGGTGATGTAGTGGCCGCTGTCGGTGGAAGGCAGACAGTCTCTGTACTTCTTCCATAAAGTGGCCCATCCGCTACTGTCTGCCAGAGCAGGAGGGAAGGTTACTTTTGCAAAGCCAAGGCAGTGAAACACCAATTAACGCAACCACTAAATGATTTTGAAATGCTCCTTCACTGCTGGCCTAGACTTTGCCAGGAGCAGTAGAAGAGTAGAAGAGCTTTTCCCTTACTTGAGTTCACTTATAACTCTCCATGCCTGGAGATGGGTAAAACTGTGATCTCCCTCAGCCCTCCTTCCAAAACTCTCCTATTTAAAGGAAATTCCAAGGAGACTGTCTCCAGTGCCAGATTTGCCCAGAAGGAGGAGTACACACAGATATATCAGTGCACTGAGCCTGCACACGTGTACTACCTATTAACTGCCCCTTTGATAGAATAGTACAAATGTTTTTATACGTTGAATCTCAATTTTAAGTGCACATCAAAGAATACATACCTGAAAATCCAGTCCCAGATAGCAAGGGAAACAGCCTACGAGCAACGCTAAAGGGAGTTTTAATAGTAAATGTGGGGAATTTTGCTTTATCCACCACATTGTGAGCTGGGGATTAGCAAATGGCACACTGGAAAAAACAGTGGTTTGGGTTTTTTTTAAAAATTGCTATGGGGTTGTAAGTGCCTCTTTTTCCTGTCCTGCCATAAAGCCTGCAGCTCCTGGGCCATCGCTGTGTGAAGGGAGAGCCCTGAAGATGGGTCCTCCCAGAACTCAGGTTGTACAGTGCTGAGTTTGCCATGAAGAAGGATTGACCCTCATTCATTAATAGCCACACTTCTCTCTAGCCAGTAATTTCACAGCAAGAGGTCTCTGTGAAGTACGGAGCAATTAATCTACATCATAAGCAGGGAAGCAAGAGCACGAAGGCTATGCCTAAGTGGTCCCGTCAGACACTGGGATCCAAGAGGCTAAGCCCAAGATTGCATGCTCCCTATGAAATACAGCATTTGTTTAACTTAATTCCTATAGAAAAGGCACTACTGAAATTCCCAGATGAATATTTGTGGCTCACATACTTCAAAGCTCTTCAAAACACCAACAATGCAGCAAAAGATTAAAGGTTCCTCTTACCTGATAAAATTATGATCAAGAGTTTACCATGAGGGTCAAGGCAGCTGTGGAAAAACTTGATAGTATTGTGAATATCTTCCACACGGTACAGCATCTAGAAGTGACAGTTACACACAGCCGTTATTCCTCCTCCACAGTGCAATGGCCCGTCAAAGGCTTAAACCCTTTCTCTATAGAGTTGTTTTAAATTACTTCCCAGTTGCTTCCCAGCCTGTCCTGACTCAGCACACATGTTTAGGGGTGCCCCATGGGACTGAGCATCACCAGCTCTCCACTGGCACCAACAGCCTTGGTTCGGACCCAAGGACCCTCTGCTCAGCCTCAGCCACCAGCTGGATGCTGACCTGCCACTGTCCTTCAAGCCCAACACAGCTTTGTGGTTGGAAAATATGCACAGAGCAGAATCCTCTGGTTTCTGTGGCTGGTCCTTATCACCGGGGGCATTTCTCGGCCGTGTCTGGTCCATGGGCAGGCTGGATCTCTTCCACACACTGAGGAATTGGCACTAGGACAAGGCAGGTCTCATCTCAAAGGCTGCCCTCGGGACTTGTAACTTAGTCCTTGACCCAACCATCAAACCCCTGAAACACTTTGCAGTTGTGAAATCAGCTTTTATGAAATGAAATCAAAATTAAATAAAAGAAAATTTAAATAAAAGCTACTAAAGCGAGAGAATAACAGATTTTTTACAAAATATAATTGGCACATACAACATCACTGTCATCAGTAGCAGAGACACAGCAGCATAATTTCTGACCCAAAACCTTACACAGGTGTTTGTTCATTAACCTTTCCCTTCAGTGACATTCAAACTACCCTGCTAAGGCAAAAAATTCAAGGTTTTTTGCAGCACTAAAGCATAATTGTTGGTCTCCATGTGATGTGCGATGGCCTGGGACTCATCCTGTTTTATTACCCACCATACACAGTTAAACAAGTACAGACCAGAGACCAAAACCAGGATGGATAAGGAATGAGGTCTGGCGTTTGTAGAGCTGTTGCAGAAGCTATTGCTCACGAGAGAGCTGTGCTCAGCTCTGGTCGCCCAACTTCATGCATAGAGCAGAACTGAAGGGAGTAGTTAAAGCTAATGCTCCTATATTAAAACAATATTCCATCACCTGGATCATATGGATGAAGTCGAATTTCTTATGTGCACCTTTCTCTTTCACCTGTTGTTCATACTCCGAGGAAGTGAGCTGGTGCCAAATAAAGGAGACATTCTGGAGGTCTGGAGCTTGATTCACCAACTCTGTTTTAAAAAGTAGAAGAAAACCATGAATTTCACAAACCAGCAGAAAAACTCATCGTTCAAATCCTCGCTATAGCCCAAGGCAGGCAGGTATAGCCTCACCTTTGTAAGCTGCCACATGCTGCGGGTTGGGCTCTATGATTTCGTTGTCAATAAGCACCCCCGGGTGCGCAGCCTGCAGTATCCTGATCATTTTCAAATCCTGTTCACCTGTTCAATAAACACAAATTCATTACTTTAAAAAGTACATAAATGAAATGAAAGGATACTGGTGCACCTGTGCCTCTGCTGCTGGGAAATCCCCCAAGAAGTGAGGCACTGTCTACCATGGCATGTAACCCCGTGATAGTCCTACCATGATATCTCACTGCTCAAGGTAACATTTCTTTACAGATAAGCCTAAGACCAAGGAAGAGATAAGCAACAGCTCAGAAACCTGCTGATGACTATACTCTGGGTCATGGGACAGACAGGTAAAAATAATCAAAGATCAATGTTTAAAAAAACAGCCAGGAAACATTAGTTTTCAACAAAAAGGCAAAGTTTGAATGGCGGCATGGAAGGAGTCAGCACGGCTCTGCAATTTCAACATGGCACAGGGGGATCCACGCCTTTGGCACTGCCCTGGGGAGGTGGTGGCTGCTCTGCTGCAGGTGTGACACAGCTCGGAGACCTGGGGAACTGCATGGCAAGAGGAAAGACACACTAACATGTGGTACCCTGGGTCTTCGCTCTTTGGGGCCCAGCCACATGGTCTCAGCTCTGGGCATCTACTAACTAGTTGGTATCTTGGAGCTGCAAGTAGACACACACATATTTGTGTGTAGGTGCCCTGCGAATTTAGCTATTGGTGCTCCTCTGGTGCTGTCCAAGCTCTAGAGGAGCAAGCAGCAGTCTGCCCTCCTGTCCTAGGAAATTCCCAGCCTCTTTGGGTGTGATGCAGGTCACTCATTTTCTCTCAGAAAGTCCACAATACACCACGTGTACAAAGTCCATCTGGTTCATCTGGGACCTTGGAAATAAACAGCAGACATGACCACCTTGAGTGGACCTTTGTGAGAATCCTGTCTGTAGCTGGTGGTGGGGCCTAAAAATAGTCCTGCCCCTGCAAATGTCATACACGGAGGGCTTGATACAAGATACCGCATCTTCCCTAGCCTTTCGGTTGATGTACCAGCTATGAGAAAAGTCATCATCTTTGGCAGGTGTTGCAGTAAATAGAATTCAAGGACAGAAATATCAGCCATGCCAGCACTACAGGGACATCCAAGGAAGGACAGATATTTTGAAATTGGAGAAAAATACCTAAGACTCCTGAGGAACGCAGTGGCATCGGTGCAGGGCTGGCCAAAGGCAGAAGTAAGGAGGCTGAGGCTCCACCTGTTGAAGGTGGGTGCATGGACCAATATTGTTGACAATGGTATTTCACGGAAGATCTCTATAAAAAGCATCTGAGTCACTTCAGACAGTCCTAAATGCCAGTTAGTATGTGCCTGGGGTGGGGAGCACCAGCAATCAGAGGTGCTGACATGGGCTCCCTACAGGCTCGGGGCAGACAGGAGGCAGAGCATCACTGTCCCATGCCCTGGAGACACTGATGGCAGCAAATGGGTGTATCAACAGCAAATGGGTATTTTAAAAGTTGTTTAGTGTTTGTTTTGTTTTGTTTTATTCTGTAAAATGCCCTAATCCAGTCTTTGCAAGTGCAGTTAATAACATCCTCAACTGGGGTGTCTGCAAAAACCCCAGTAAAATACAGAAACTTCTGCACTCCACCTGGCCCACGAGCAACAACCCTTCAGCAGTAACCACATGGTTATACGCCTATTCTAGGTATTCCAGAAACAGGAGTGAAACCCCTCTGCAAACAGCAGCCAGCCTGGCACTGACTGGGAGGTTACAGCCCAGATAGTGAAACCGGCCAGGGGACAACATGGGCTGAATGAGAAAATGTGATCTGGAATCCACAACAGTCTTTTAGGATGTGGAGTTTGTCACTAATCCCCGTTAACATTTTCGTCAACTAAACTAGTTCTGGGAGCTCTGTGAAATCAGAGTCCAAGCCTGGAAAGGTCAGGGATCAGATATAACCTTTTGCTCAATGCCATCCTAGCTCGCTCCCTGCCCGGCTGCAGAAGTTCAGCTCTTGTAGCCGCGGGCAAGCCAAGGGGGTGCGAGTCTGTACCCCTGCCCCGGCATCGCTGAGGGGCAGCTACCCAGGAAACTAAAGAGTTTTTATTTTTCCCTTAGAATATCTTCTGAAGAGGAAATAAGGAAAAATGAGGACAGTGCAAAAAGTTCATTTTCCCCTTGTGTTTTCTTGCAGTCAGAATTTTGGTTTTATATTACTTAATGAAAGTGGAGTGTAATTGAGAACTAAATGATTTCTTCCTCCTTGTTTTCTCGTGTGCTCCAACCTATTCCCAATTGGGGTAAACAATTCAACCCTATTTTTTTCTTATTCAGGAAAACAAGCGAAAAAAAGTGAGAGAAATACTTTCATTTGAAAGTATTAACACTTAAAATTCAGCTGAAAATAGTTTTTAAAGCAAAACCAAACTCTGACAAATCAAACTGCCACTTCTTTTCTCTAGTTTTTATTTTCTCCCAGTTTTCCTAGGAGAAAGTTGGATGTTTCACCACTTTTTTTTTCATTTTTTTTTTTAACACAAATGCATTTAGAACAGCTGTAAAGCCATTTTTCCAACATATTGCGTCTCTCTGGGGGAAAATATCATTTACAGTTAAATCTTACTTATCACTGGATAAAAGCACAGTAGTAACAAAGAAACACATCTTGAAAAGCTGACGAGGCGCTTTGCTAATGGCTATGGCTAGCTGGTTTTGAACCACCCTGAGCACAGCATTGCCCGGCTTTGGCCTCTGGCATCCCTAGCAGCAAAGCAAAACAAGAGATCCCTTCAGGTGGGATATTCTAAGACAGCACTTTGGGTGGAACGAACACCTGGGATGTGTCTAATTCTCTCCAACAAGGTTTGAAGGTGCTCTCATACCTAACCTGGAGCACGACTCCTTGCTTTGATACATATAAAGTCAGGGGAGAGCCATCTAGAGGCAAAGACTAAGCTAAAATCATTGCGCTCATCTCACTTCATGGAAAGATTTAAGCAGCAGCGTTTCAGAAGAGAGACGGGGAAGGAAAGGAGGGAGCATCACTCTCATCCCAGCTCCACACCCTGTTTTGCTGTTCTCTGCTTCAATGAGGAACACTGTTATTAAAGCCTGAGTAGCTCTCCCCATTGCTCAAAACTTCAGTATCTCTTTCTGCTACCCATAGGGACCCCCCCCCCAGTCCCCCAGCATTGGTGGCGCTGCTGAGCTCCTTACCTGTGCCGCTTCCAACTCCCAGAACATTTATAGTCGATTTTCCATTGCCGAGACTGAAATGATAAGTGCACATTACTTAACCACATTATGTCACGCAACTTCATGTTTTAATTCTAATATCTTGGATGCCACATTGGCCTGGAAATTTAACTGAGTTTTGCCACATGAATTAGGATAGAAATCTGAGCATCCCTTTGGAGCCCAGCTGTAACCAACTGCGTGGCGGGAGCCAGCCCCGTATTAGCCAGCTCATATTTCAAAGTACAGTAGGCATCAGGGTATAGTGTTTCTTGTCCTTTGCCAAAGAGTTTTCTTCAAGCTGTGGCTGGCACCAGGCAAAAAGGCCTCCGTGAACCCCAAGGTGAAGGGTTCCTTTCCGGGATAGCGGGTCTGTGCCTGGCTGGGGTGGGCACCACTCCCACCACTCCTGTCTGCAGGGACAAGGTGACCTGGGGTGAAACCTCTGCACACTCAGGAGACAAAATTTGGCTTTCCAATATTGGGTATAAATGTCCAGAAAACATAAAAATTCAGCCTATCCAGATGACTGGAAATCCTCTCTTTTTGATATTTATCTTGGTTAGAAATTGGGAGGAAAGGTCAAAATCTTCAATAATTTTTACCTTAGAAAAATTACTTCTGAAAGGATCAAAAAAACCACACCCAGCCTTGTCAGTCCTAGAAGAATATTTAATAACAGCCTGGCTCAAGGATGAGGAGCCTGGGCTGGAGGCACCTTGCTGCTGTGACATGCTTTATGGCCTTATTCTGCTCTTGGGCATGGACTGCGCAGAGGGATTGAGTTTCCCGTACACAATCTCAGGAGACACTGCAGCAGTGATTCAACAAGAGGGGAGCGAGTAGTAAATCCTGCAAGATGTGAGCCAGTCAAGGAGCCTTAGCCCTAATGAGGGTCAAGATCCTTTGACAGACCCACAATTAACATCATAGGAAGCCGCAATGTTTTGCATCTTTTAAAATGCACATAAATAAATTTTTCATTTAGAATTTCCCAATACAACTTTTTTTTTAATTATTATTTCCATTGCTATTTTTTTTAATCTATATCTGGTCTGGAGTTGCCTGCCCAATTTTTTTTCTCAGTGGAGAATACAGTTCCATAACACCCCAAAATTACCCAAACTTGAAAGATCTTTCTTGTGGTTTGGATCTAGGCTGCTCTAAAACTTATCTGCAGTCATCCAGGCTTAACACATTGCATCAATACTTCACAAAACTGATTATCATTTGGTACTTAAGCAATGCAAATCGACTTAGGATAGAAATAAGGAGGTCTTAGGGGATTGAGAAAACCAAGAATTAGTCACTAGAAGAGAATTAGAGATGTGTTTCTGTTTGGACTGATGTGTGATGAAGTCCCAAAATCGGGGAGAGAGCACAAGAGAGAGCTTTCTTTTGAGAAAAACAAACAACAAAAAAAAAAACTTTAATCCTTGGAAAATCAGCTAATGAAAAGAGATGGATGTGAAAATGAAGTCTTGATTCTTTCCTTAGCATAAGCTGAGAGGCAGCATAGTGCATTAATTGAAATGGCACGTATTCTGGAGTCGTTAAACAGAATATCCTAAAAACAGCTATTAAGGGACTTAAAATTGAAAAGCGTTAAAAGTTCATTCATGCCCCAGAAAATCCTTGTGCACAGGTTGCCCTCCCAAGATAACAGATGGCTTTCCCACTTTGAGGGGAGCACTCCTTACCCAGCCATGATGTTGGGCATTTCTTCCTTGTTGAACTCATCCATGCACTGGTGCTCTGTTGAATGATCCAAAAATGACTTAAAGGCTTCCACATACTCCTCGGCTGTGAGACTTCTCATGGAAGGGATCACATAGAGCTCTTGAGAAATAAATGCAAATTGGGTGTTAGTGGCTTCAAGGCAAGTGAAGGATAAAAGCACGTACCTCATGGAAGAAACACAACCCAACCCAACCAAAGCCAGAGATTTGGGAAGACGGTACAGAGGACACATGGCCCAGGAGCCATCCATGCAGGTGGGCTCATGCGAACACTTTCCAACATGTTCACACTCAGGGTTTAAAAATTATTCTTAGATGCCCTTTTACATCAGTGTATTTGTTAAGTGCCTCATTGCTACAGGTCAGCCTGAGGAAAATGTCCCCAAAATGCTTAGCCAGATACGGGGTACTCAGTGTGCAGAAAGGGAGATAACTGGAGTGTTTTTCTGGAAGACTCAAGGCTAGAAGGTGAACGGAATCGCACAGCAGGTCCCAACCTGGGTGGGAGGGGCATTGCTCTTGCACGTGCTAGACGGCGCAACTGAAATCACCAGCTGTTGGCAGAGTTGCTATTAGGGGTGATGCAACAGAAAAACTGCCACCTGCACCTGAAGCAAAAATAGTCAACCTTGTGCATCTCATTTCCGACCCTTCCTGGCGTGGGACTGCAATGCACTGCCGGGGAGGTGAATTCCCTGCTGGGAACTGCAACTCATGGCCAGGAGGGCAATCGATAGCTAAAGCATTTCATCTGAATGGGCTCATGTTCAGATGTGGGTGGCTGAGACCAAGAGCTCTAGCTCTGAATCAATGCCCAGGGCTACTCAAGGGGTTGCAAGCAATTATTGCAAAAACTCACTTCCCTGCTGTCTCATCCCAATGACAGTGTCGCTGCCAGGGCACAAGCTCTGGCCAACTGTTTGGGTCTAAGGAGCAACAGTAAGGCTAAGACTTGAGGGTCATGAGAAGATGCCATTCAGCTGGGTACTGGCTCTGGGGTCTATCTCAGAGAGAGGGCTGCAGTAGGGAGGCAGTCGCAGTGCCAGTCTCGGCGTGTGAGATCAGCATTGGAAAGGTAGGATTCAATAGAAAAAAATCAGCTTTTCCTCCTAGAAGAAATGAGGATGAAGGATAAGACTCAGCAGAACATCTTCATCCTCATTTTTGCCTTTTGAGGAGCTGCTTATTTATCATCTGCTTTTAGTTGCCACTAGTAAGAAAACTTTGTGTGTCTCATATAGGACTGTGCAATCTTAAATTGAACGCCTGTGCCGTTTCCAAAACCACACATCATTGGCAGCTGTGTTTTGGGTAGGTAAGTATGGACACCCTGTGTCCAGCCCTATTGGAGGTAGACATCAACATCTGTCCTCAACAATTTGAACTATACTCTGAGATAAACCTGAAATCACCTGAATTGCAGTCAGTTTAGCATCCTGCTTCTTTTTGTTTTGTTTTGTTTTTTTAAACAATCTCTGTCTCTAGAAGAATTAAGACATGTTTGTAGTGATAGCAAGCTGAATGGGCATTTTACTTTAATTTCCTTTTTTTTTTTTTTTTCTCCCAAATACCTGAATTATCGTGTGGAGCTGTCAGAATCTCTGCTTCAAAGTTCATGCTGGGGAACCTATTCCTGTAAGGAAAGTATAGCACTTCAGTTATTTGAAGAACCTGTATGTTTTTTGAAGCTGCATTGAAAATGCAGAACAAAAGGAAGATGCTCCAGGACAAATTTTCCTCTCCTGGTAAGCAATACTGTTTGTTCTCTTTTACTAGAATAAAGAAAGTCAAAACTTCTTGGTTAGCTGATCACCCATAAGTATCAGCAACGGACTGGCCACCTGAACCAGTGTTTGTCTGAGGTGCATTGTAGAGGATTTTCCTTCCTCTGAGGAACTGATAACAAGTCAATAGAGTGGAAGGCATTAGACTAACTGATATTACACACTCTGTGAAACCTTTAATCGTGAATGGAGTAGAAGAAATAGCACTGAAATTAGGAAAAGACTATAGTGAGCTTCAGCATCTGAAGCGCTGAAAAATCTGTTTGGCCCAATGTTTCCGAGACCTTTTTGCTTTGCTTTTTTTTTTTTTTTAACTTCAATTTTTCTTGGCTGTAAATATTACATTGGGTAACTTGTAGAAGGCACAGGACTCCAAAAGGCAAAAGTCAAAGAGATCATTTGACCATAAGTGTTTTCCTTCAGTCCTATGTTTTCATTCCTAGTTTAGTGGGTTTTGTCAAGTTTCCCAGCAATGAAGTCACATCTTCATTTTCCTTTGACAATGTGCCTCATCTATTAAATTGGGATGAGGTGCCACTAAGTGAAAGGAAGGGATGAAATTAAATTTGAGCAAGGACCTCACACCTGCAAAAACAGTGTTGGGGCGAGGCTATCTATACAAGAGGAATAGTTATCTTCTGGGTAACCACATTTCAATATCGAGATGCACAGCAAGCCTTAGGGGTGATATTCCTGTATAACCTGAGTTTAGATATGTTGCTGCTCCCAACGCTTTGCCATTAGAAAATGATTCATGACAAGCAGTCTGCAATAGCAGTAAGCAGCCCCCGAGTCCCCTCTGCCAGGGAGAAAACTCCTACATGAGTAAGAAAGAAGCCAGGAGGCAGAAAGAAAAAAGAGAGTCTTGTAGGAGGGCTTTGAGACACACTATGTAATGAGTGTAGCAGATAGCAAGGAAGTGGCCACGTGTGCAAATAGCGCACTGCTTTGGTAGATGAAGGCAAGAAAAGACTAAGGTGAACCAGAAGCCTCAGAGACGCTGGGGCGCTGCCAGAGTCCTTGCACGACCAGTTGATCTCGTCTGAGTTCACTGCCAAAGTCACGTACCTGGCTCTCACGAGGTACACCGAAGGTCTCGGTTCCACCACCTTGACCTCACCTCTCCCCGGGAAAAAAAATCTCACAGAAACTCAGCAAACAAGCCTGAACTCAGCCTACCTCCATAAGCTCCAGCTTGGCTGCAGGCCAGTCCCTCCAATTCCCACTCAACCCTCTGACCTCTTCTGTCTCTGCCTGTCAAAACAGAGGACTAGTTTGTCCTCTCAGTTGGCTGAACCGAGCAAGATGGTTTTCAGACGAAATCTCCCAGCAAAATGCCGAGGGGTAGCGTGGCTTCCCTTGTGCAGAGGAACAGCTCACAGGGTCTGCAGACACAAACTCCATTTCTGACCGGTCAAATGTTTCCAGCCATCCCAGGAGACCTGCCAGGTGACCTGGACAGACTGCGGCACAAGCATTCACCAGGACAGACGATGCCAAGATAACTCTTGTACCGAGACTTTTGCCATTTCTCCCCAGGCAGGGCTTAAGATTGATTAACGCTCATTGCTGGGAAGTTGAAACGGGCTTACTCATCGCTGGGAACAAATAAGCTTCCTGTAAATTCTTACTTAAAATCTAGCCTAGATATGAAAATCGACCACAATACTTTGGGCTGTTGCTGCCCATCCCAAGACTCCGATATCCGACAGTGGGACTGAAGCAGTGACTGCCAGGGAGCGGGATGCTCGTGGGCAGCCGGTCCTGCCATGGCTCATGGCTAATTCAGAGCTCACCATTAGCAAGGTTAAACATCTTCCCCTCCGCAATCTGAGCAGGTTGCATTAGGGACTGCAGGTGCAGGGCACAGAGGGAATTCACAGTACCACTTTAAGTGATGCAGCACCTTTAAGTTGGAAAAGTCATTACATTCAAGATATTTCTAGCAACACAATTTGCAAGAACGTCTTCATAACTCATCATTCCATTACAGCTAAACTTAGGCTGCTACGGGGCTACAGGTCTCCTCACAAAGGCTATCTTAGCCCCCATCCCACCCAGGACATGGGCACATCAGCCATTACTCCCACCTTACACACGTCCACCTGTGACGCAGAGACAGCGGGGACTGGCTCTGCCACCCAGCCGGACGGTGGAGAAACCCACATCCTCACTCCCTTCCAAAATCCACGTACCTCTTCATCTCCGGGGCCGGATCCATGGTCAGGATGGGTGCCGTGCCGGGGGCCGGCAGCTGGGCACGGGACTGGGGGTTAGCGTGGTGCCTGACCCCTACGTTAGCATGTCCACCCGCCGCAGCGCTGGCGGTGGCCCCGGTGTGTGGCCGTGGCTCGGCCGGCGGCTGTCGGGACAGGCAGCGTCACTGGAGCGAGAAGGGGAAACCCGAGCCCTGCGGGGAAGGAGCGAGGGGCCAGGGCAGGCGATGCGCAAGGCCTGACGTCCGCGGGGCTGTCCTCATGGCACGGGAGCTGTGCTGCTTCCAAGGGGAGGGGGGAAAAAAAAAAAAAAGAAGACAGATTGAGATTTCCAAACCTTTAAAACCTGAGTGGAAGTAGCAGAGGGGTGTCAGCCAGCACCAGGCAGACCCAGGGGCTATTTCCATCTGCTTTTTAATTTGCTTTGAACGCCGCCTCTCCCTTGTGCTCGCTGCCCCAGGAGGGAGGAGATGCTCTCCTGCATCCCTGCCGCGCTGCTGCCTGATGGACAGACATGTTGGGGATGCGCTGGGATATCCCTGCTTTCTCTGGAGAGAAGAGGGGCTGGCTGGCTGCCCAGAGACCTGAGCAGGTGATTTTTCCATCTCTGATTCAGGGGCAAACAGGGCATAACAGCGGGCACTGTATCCCCGCAGGCAGCCCGGCACCCCCCTGTCCCTGCCCTGCGAGGGGGGCGGGCAGCCGGGGCGGGGGGCAGCCAGCCCAGCCTGCTCCCTCTCTGCTTGCTAAACTGCAGGGATCAGAAAGCAAGGAAACATTTTTGGGGGAGAGCTGTCAGAGCTGGAGGTGGCTGGATGTCACCCAGGATGGGATGGCACGGCTGGAGGTGCAGTGGTCGCTGTTACAGATACAGAAAATCCTGAGTGTTCCCTTGCACCTGGATTCAGCCTTTTCTCCTACAGCATTCACAAGACTGATGATCCTTTTGACTAAAATCTAATAATACAAATATAAAAAAGAAAGGACTTAGAGACTTTATATTTCCAAGGGATGTCCGGTGGTGGAAAGTGTAGGATTAGGATCCTCTCCACTCCCTTTCCCTAAAGGCAATGGGCAAAACAGATGTAGCAGAGTACAAATAAAACCTCCTGCCTTGCTGAGGTCCCTCCCCCGAAACACCACCTCTCCCGCAGGTCTCACCGAGGCTGGGGATCATGGTGTCAGATGGGGATGCTTCACCATCAAGTGACCTGTCTTGGTTTGTACTACATTTGGCTTCCAAATGGATTTAAGTTGTCTCCATCCCAAGGCAGGTCTGCAGCAGCACGTTAAGCTAGAAACGGCCACATTGCTGCTCTTCACCAACATATTCAAGTCAGAGGTGACGAAAGACCTCTTTGCTAGCTCTAAAATGCAAATTTAACTCATGGTGCTCTTTTACCACCCAGGTGGTGATTTTACATCAGCCATTTCCATCCCTACATATTCCCAGCAGAGACACCAGCCCCGAGATACCAAGAGTGCACCGGGAGATGGCAGATTGTGTTTCCCAGCCGAGCCCCCCACGCTGCAGCCACAGCTCCCTCCTGTCCCCCAGTCACCTCCACCTCATCCCAGCCACATGCACATGCCACAGCATGCCACAGCACCCACGCTGGCCCAGGCACCCCTCCACCCCCCCATGCCACCAGGGATGGACACCCCACAGGTCCCGGCAGAAAGCCATACCTCCCTGGAGCAACAGGAGCTGTAGAGAAACCTCCAGCAACCAGGAGCTGCACAGCTCTTGGAAAGCTCCTTGTACATCCACTGGGGGCTGATACCCCTCCCCGGCCCCCCCATGTGTCCCCCCCCTGGCTCCAACAGCCCACGTAGGCGCATGCCACAACTGAGCCGGCATTAGCCTACAACAACAGCCTTTGTTCCCCCTGCGCTGGGAACAACAGCACATTGTGGGCAGCTGCCTGCGACGGCAGGAGTTGGCAGCAGGGTGGCTTTGGAGGATGTTCCCTCCACACGCTGTGCTCTCCCCTGTTCTGGTAAGCTTGTGACTAAATCCCCTCTAAACTGTGTTTTTCGTGCAAATTGAAAAAACTGGGTTTTGGGTTTTGTTTTTTTTTTTTTTGATCAGTGAGATGACGTCTGAAGCTCGAGCCAGGCTGCAGTGTGAGAAAAACAAAGCAACAGTGTTTGTGCCCACACGCTGTGGCTGTGGAGGTCAGTTTTTGGCTGATCCTGCAGAAACAGGTCATTCCCTTTTCCCAGGGGTGAGCCTGCCCGAGGCTGGTGTCGCCCACGGCGCTGAGCCCCCTCGATGCTCCATCAGCACACCACGACAAGCCTTGGACCCATACCTCCAGGCAGGAAGGTCAAATTTGAAATCAAATTTCAATGAACTGATCTTTTAAATAGCAATCAGCTTTTAGGTTGATGAATGTCAGGAAGGTCCTCGGCATTTTTACAGAGTTCCTCACGGTATTAACTAGTTTATTTTTTGAGACCTTCCCAGCTCCACCTAGAACAACTGTTTAAGGCCCATGGAATGTAACTTTGATTTTCTTGTGAGCAGAGCTCCTTTCTTCTGCAGCAGTGTTTCTTTTTCTAGTGAAAGTCTTTTCATCAGTTAGATATTTTCCATTTCCTAGGTCAAACTTCTAAGGTATAACCAGCAGTTTGTACTCTCCTAAGTGAAATATTTGGTACAAACATGTTATTCTGCATTAGACAAGTTCTGGTAGAGAAGAAGACAACCAGTAGTTTTGTAGCACCCATTTTCCTGGTAGTTAAAGACAAGATTTCTCATTAAAGGAAGAAATGTTGTTTTGCATTAATTCTTTTAAATATTTAACAGCTCCTGGGCAGCAGTAGATCTTGGAGTTCGAGCAACGGTATTTGTTTTTACATGCATGTACATTTTTTTTCCTACGGGAAAAAGAATATGACTTCTGATAAGTACTGAAAAAGATAACATTGGAGAAGCAGAACCTGTCTCTCCCCGGGGAGAGCAGCATTCACTGCTGCTGGGCCCGGCTGCTCCAGCCACATTTTCATTCAACCTCCCCCAAAAAAAAGAAGCATCTAAATCTGGAGATGAATTATTTTTTTTAACACAGCCCTTCCTGCCTTTTTTATTAAAGCCTGGCTGCTGGTGCAGTTCTTCCAGACCTTTTAAAACCACCCTTTCAAACTATTTGACTAGAGGTCATATCTCATGTAGTTGTAATTATAGAGCCGAGGCAAGGGCAGAGGGAGAGGCCAACGTGACTGCCTTCTGAAAAGGCTCTTTGATTCAAGGTGAAGACCAGCTCTTGCTCTACAGACCATAAGGCGTTCCAAAAAAAAAAAAACCTCTCTGAGAGCAAAGACAGGTATGGTAAAGTGTACCTTTTACCCCTCAAGAGCTTACCAGTCTTCAGCCAGGAAAATACGCTCAGAATTTAAATTTCCCTGGCTGTACCCGTGCTGCTGCCGATAGCGCATGCTGGGAGCACAGAGCCGGCAGGATTAAACGCATCCAACAGGTACAGTGCTCCAAAACCGGGGCATTTGCAAACCCCGCTGCACGGAAATGTGGAGAATTGCCAGTGAAAGAGCTTTTGTCCCTTGCTCAAAGTTAGCAGTGCAAATAGTAAGGCAGTGGAGGTTGGTCCCCAAGTTTTTCTGGTTCAAGAGAAGGAGCAAAGGGAGGACAGGAGCTTTTGGTAAGAAATAAGGCTGTGGTAAGGAACCCTCACAGGGCTGAGGAGGGGGTACATCCAGGGGAGCTTCGCTTTATGTTAAGGTTTCTCAGTGGTGCTCCTGTGTTTCAGTGGGACTCACGGACCAGCCTGTAACTGGGAGCAAGCAGGTGCAGGAGGTACAGCTCAGTGGTTTGGATTAATCACAGCACGTTGCAAGGGGATGCAAACTGCTGGCAGACCCAGAGACCCATAGGTGCTGAGCTCCCATAAGGGCCATAAAGAGCTCAGAGAACTTTTTTGCTACACAAAAGTAGCACTGAATTACTAATAGAATCATAGAATCATAGAATGGTTTAGGTTGGAAGGGACCTTGAAGATCATCCAGTTCCAGCCCCCCTGCCATGGGCAGGGACACCTCCCACCAGCCCAGGTTGCTCAAAGCCCCATCCAGCCTGGCCTTGAACAACTCCAGGGTTGGGGCAGCCACAGCTTCTCTGGGCAACCTGGGCCAGTGCCTCCTCACCCTCACAGTGAAAAACTTCTTCCTAATATCTAATCTAAATCTCCCTTCTTCTAGTTTGAAGCCATTGCCCCTCGTCCTATTGATTGTAACAGTTATCGATTAACGTTACTGATTATATTTCAACTGCACCTGAAATGAAGGAACAGAATTGAAATTCTGTTTACTTACCTCTTCTTAAAGCAAGGCTGAGCCCAACCATCACAGCATGCGTGACACTGCACCACCCCCAAAGGGAAGAGACCTGAACACTCCAAGCACCCAAAGTACCCCAAGAGAAGCCACTCTGCTGGGCAAAAATCTGTTACAAAACTGGACTACTTCTTTTTATGCCCTCAGTGGAATTAAGATGATGAGTCACCCTTTTCTGGGTAAACAGAGAGAGCAAACGGTGGGAGAGCAGGTACAAGTCTAATGGGGGATGCTCACGTTTCAGAGAAGCATTGGCTGATCTTCTGTGAAACTTTCTGGTTTGCCCTCTTTTTAAAAAGAATATCCTTAGCTAAATCACCGTTTCTTTAGAAATTGGCCTAAGGTTTCCTTTCCAGGAAGTTCTGCCATCTCTCAAACCCTGGCATTTACACCAGGCAGCAAACATGCCCGTTGGTCCCCTGGCACGTGGCAGCAGGTCCCTTTGGAGTACAGCAGCTCCAGCACAAAATGAGCAGAGATGAAGAAAACCACTTTGAAAGCCTGGAAACTTACTGAGGAATACATATAAAAAATTGAATCCCAAGAAATACATCAAATCGAGCAGCTTTGACTCAGCCCAGCATTCCTGATGCAAGTTTAGCAACGCGCTTGCCTATCATTCAGCAGATTGCAAGGCATTAACAGGTATAGGAGAAAATGTTGCCCAAATGAAAGGGACTACAGTTTTGTTTTACCAAAAGCCACTAGATGGGGATGCAAGGACGCTTTTCTGCTACTTCTCTTACACTTGAATCCCCATTTAGTTGTGCTTGAGCTGGCCTTTCCTGCAAACATGGGTTGTTGTTGTTGTTGCTTTTTCTTTTTAGGAGCTGACAGAGGTCATTTGGAAACTTATCACTTGCTGACTTTCCATCCTGTACAAATCAGGCCTTAGGCAACAGTTACGATGTGATTACTGCTTGCCGAATATTATTCTCTGCATCAAGGCTCGGCAGAGGGAAGGGTGAAGGGCTTGGTTTTCAGTTTGCGGATTAGTCTTCTTTTATAGGCTGTGGAAAGAAAAAGTACTTTATATTGAACACAGTGGGGGAAAAAAGGGTATTCAGCAAACTGGTAATCTCTGAAAATGGCCATACTTTGGAATCGTTACTGTGGGAAAAAGCCAGGAGATTTTCCTCAGGCTCAATAGTCAAATCTCTGGGCAATTTTTTTTCTCCTCCTTTGAAATCCATATTTCTCCTATGAATAAGAGCGATAAAATCAGCAAGAGTCATTTGGCAGAGGTGTAGGCAGGATCAGCCCTGCTCTATAGGGCAAAAGCACTCCACAGATTATACCCTGAGCACATATGGGCTGCAGGAATCCGTGCAACACATAAGTAATGCTATCGGGGGGTAAGGAGTAAGGAGGGCTCCTCCTATACATTAATTTTCAGCTCCATTCAGCTTGGCCTTCTGCAGTGAGCACCCGCTCTTACTATTTCATCTTAAGTGTCAGGATATTTGGTGCTCTTATTAAGTCCCAGCTCCTGGCGTCAAGCGAATGTGAAAAAACTCTCTTAACATATTTTCAACAGTAAAATTACAGCTTCTGCAGTGTGGTGGGGTGCCCAAAGTGTACTCCAGGGTTCAAAACACAGAAGACGCTTTGAAAGAAGTACAAAAATGGGTTCATTTCATAGCAATTTCATGAAAGATTTCAGTGGTTGGCGGGGAGGAGGGGATGGCGAGTCAGGGTGTCTCGGGCAGAATAACCAGCTCAGATGGGGAGTCTGAGAAAAAATGCTTTGGTAAATATCCTGAAAGCAAAATAATCTTACATCATAATGATAAATTCAGAAAACCGGGAGAACCATTCAATTATTTAAGTGATGATGTGTCTTTCTTGCTCAATAATCTCCATTACATGGAGCTAATGCTACCAGTTTATAGCAATCCATGTTTTTAGGACTGGAGGACAGAGGTGGCAGGGACTGTTTTGTGTTTTAAACTGCATCTCCATGAATTGCTAAGAATTGATTGTTAGATTTCATTAAAAATAAACAGAAGCGCAGTTTCGCTTGCTGGGCGAGAGTGTGGAAGGGCTGAAGGGGCACTGGATTGGCAGTGGGGGCCGTTTCCCTGCGCTCTCTGTCTGTCGGACGCTGCAGCCACCTACCTTGAACCCATCCTTCAGGTGCTGCCCATGGTTCCTGCCGAGGCGCTCCCAGCAGCTCGAGCAGGTACTGCAGCCTCTGTCTATTTTTCGTCTATTTTTTTTCCCCCCACTTCTTAGTAGTCTCCTCATGGTGACAGCAAAATGTCTGTTTTCCAGGAAACCATTTGAGCTTTATGGATTAGCCATGGTCGGCACTTGCAGACCTCCATAAAGCACGTTGACACGCTCTCTGGTGTATTACTAACTCGACTGAAAAATTGATCAAAACTGATAGAGTTACAGGGCCCTGAGTCCCTTTACAATCTGCCGTTGTGCTGCTCAGCTCTTACAGAGGCAGCAGAGATAAACCCAGCGAAAACTCTTGCCTGGAAAATATACCTTCATCCTGCCCTTGGCTTTGCACTGTGGCAAGAGCCGCGCACCCGAAACGTATGATGTGCTGTATGCACCTCCCTCTCCGATTACTGCTGGTCCTCCTGAGGCCAAACTCTCCCTGGCATCTGCAGGTATCCCCAAAATGCGGCAGGGAGTGCCTGCAGGATCCTGCCCTGCCATGGGGCGTGACACCGACTGCGACATGCTCCGGGCTGGCACATCCTCGCCCCAACGCAAGCATGGCCTCAGGTGCCTCCTGCACCCTTGCTGCAGCTGTGCATCCCCCGTCCCATCTGCTCCAGCAGCAGGTCTCAGGAGAGACTGCTTACATTACAGGAATATTTAACAAACTCATTAAATATGGGCATAGGTTTCCTGGAGAAGACGGGATGCCATGAAGTAGAGAAGCTGCTGGTCTACCGCAAGACCTCAGCAAATTCTTCTTTCTTTTCCTCTTTGCCTCCCAACAGCTCTTCCTTTTGCTCACTGAGATTACCAGTCCCTCAGAGCAGAGTGTGTGCTTTGGGAGGTATTTGTGCTTGATTTCATCCCAAGATCTCCTAGTCTTTGGGAAGGCAGCTGGGTGTCAGGTGTGGTCCCTCCCCAAGCATCCTGTAGTGTCCCAGACCTACAGAAACGCCTCCTGTTTCTGTTCAGTATTTACAGTTTGATTTTTGCTGGAATCCCAAATGAAGAATGAATAGCAAAGCCAATATCTGATTCAAAGAGTTTCCAAATGAGGGGTCAGGTGGGATACGAATGATATTAAGATAATGGACAAGGGATCAGAAGTAGATGAGACAACAGAGGAGATAAGGCACTCGCTTCCAGTCCTAAATGTGCAACCAGAGCCAAAATGCTTTTCACCGCATGTTAAGCTGTGTCCGCTCTCATATGAGATAGTAACACTGTGCTCGCTGTCAAATTCAGTTCAATAAAGCTGATCGATAAACACACACAGATGAATGCAACGACATGATAGGCATGCAGGGGGAGAAGGCACTGCCATGGAAAGACCTCACTCGCAGACTGTCTCTTTGTGCTGCCTTCAAATCACGCACCGCCAACGGGAAAAGGACAGTGAGGGAGATGCTCGGCTTTTCAGCACTTTGGAGTCATGACACAGCTTAGAGCCTCCAACAACATTATTTAAATGTGGCTTTGAAATTATGTCAAAATATTATTATCATATGGTTTCATTAGATAAATAATGTACAGTAATAACTAGTTTCAGCATCGGGAGCGAATATTCATTTTAAAATTTTATATGTTCATGTGGATAGATATACAGGATAGTCAAGAAAAAAATGGGATTATTTTACTACAAACATCAAGCACAGGCAACCTTCTATCACCTTGCAAAATGCTGGAAGTTTTCCAGTTTTTAAGCTGTGTGCCGTTGTAACACCTCAATGGTTTATTTATTTTTACCTGATTAGACAAAAAAAATACAAGGATCTTCTAGGAGTTCTTTGCACCCCTGCCATTCTCTCCAGCTATGAACAATTTCTGCTGGGCCCCTCACCTAGTCCCACACCCCAGCCAGCTCAGCGCAGAGCAGACCCACCCCTGAAAACCCTGTGCCACCCCCATGAGGCGACCCTGGCATAGAGGGGTGCAGGATCAGCCCCAGCAACCCTTCCAGGGCAGACCCAGCTACTTGCATGGGTAAAAACATGCAGCATGAAATCTGAGCAACGTTAAGGTACTTAATATCTTTTCAGATAACGATGCTATTTAAGTCATCATTACAACAACTGCAGTTATGATTGTATGTAAGTCATTGAATCATAGAATTGTTATGGTTGGAAGAGACCTTTAAGATCATTGAGTCCAACCATTAACCTAACACTGCCAAGTTACCACTAAACCATGTCCCTCAGCGCCACATCTACAGATCTTTTAAATATCTCCAGGAATGGCAATTCCACCGCTTCCCTGGGCAGTCTGTTCCAGTGCTTGATAACCCTTTCAGTGAAGAAATTTTTCCTAGTATCTAATCTAAACCTCCCTCCCATGGCACAACTTGAGGCCATTTCCTCTTGTCCTATCGCTTGTTACTTGGGAGAGGAGACTGACCCCCACCTGGCTACAACGTCCTTTGAGGTAGTTGTGGAGAGCAATAAGGTCTCCCCTCAGCCTCCTTTTCTCCAGGCTGAACAACCCCAGTTCCCTCAGCCGCTTCTCAGAAGACATGTGCTCCAGACCCCTCACCAGCTTTGTTGCCCTTCTCTGGACACGCTCCAGCGCCTCAATGTCTTTCTTGTCGTGAGGGGCCCAAAACTGAACACAGCACTCGAGGTGGGGCCTCACCAGTGCCAAGTACAGGGGGACAATCGCTTCCCTGGTCCTGCTCACCACACTATTCCTGATACAGGCCAGGATGCTGTTGGCCTTCTTGGCCACCTGGGCACACTGCCGGCTCATATTCAGCCAGCTGTCAACCAACAGCCCCAGGTCCTTTTCCACCGGGCACCTTTCCAGCCACCCTTCCCCAGGCCTGCAGCGCTGCATGGGGTTGTTGTGGCCCAAGTGCAGGACCCGGCACTCAGCCTTGTTGAACCTCACACCATTGGCCTTGGCCCATTGATCCAGCCTGTCCACATCCCTCTGTAGAGCCCTCCTACCCTCAAGCAGACTGACACTCCCGCCCAACTTGGTGTCATCTGCCAACTTACTGAGGGTGCACTCGATGCCCTTGTCCAGGTCATTGATAAAGACATTAAAGAGAACTGGCCCCAGCACTGAGCCCTGGGGAACACCACTCATGACCGGCCACCAGCTGGATTTAACTCCATTCACCACCACTCTGTGGGCCTGGCCATCCAGCCAGTTTTTCACCCAGCAAAGCATACGCCCGTCCAAGCCATGAGCAGCCAGTTCTACAGAAAAATGCTGTGGGAAACAGTGTGAAAGGCTTTACTAAAACCCAGGTAAACAACATCCACAGCTTTTCCCTCATCCACTATGCGAGTCAACTTGTCATAGAAGGAGATCAGGTTAGTCAAGTAGGACCTGCATTTTGCAAACCCATGTCCTTCATGGCCACCGAGATGATTACAGGCCCTGATGGCCGCGGCTCCCTCCCTCTGTCCTTGCTCTCCCATGTGGCCACAAAATCCCATTTCCTTTCCCCTGAGCCAGATTTTAACTACTTACCCCAGACAGGGTTAGATCGCTGAGGCAGGCAGCTCCAGGCAGGCTTGAGGAGTCATGAAAGGACCAGCATCAAACCTCTCGGCAAACTCAATGCAGCAAGACCACAACTGCTTCAAAAATCCCAGGAGAGAAAAGCAAATGAAGCAACTCCAGTGTAACTTGACCATCTCTTCTTACTCCACGGCTTGTGCCATTGGTTTCCTCTTTGTACAGCCCACATCCATGCTGCAGATCTTGTGTTTGTCCCTGTGTAGTGGCTGTGTGCTTTAAAACGAATGCCCCTGCTCACTTCCACTCACTTATTGCCTAAGGAGTGTATCCTAAATATAAATAACATTACTGGGGCTGCTGAAGGTACCTCCTGCAGTTTAATGTTCTTCAAAGAGCGCTGGAGGGAAGCGGCTCAGTCGGCTCTGGCACATTCCCATCTGCAGGATTTAACGTGATTCCTGATCTGTTAGCAGACCTAACCCAGAGCTATGGTTTTCATCTTTTTTCCTTCCCCTTCTTAAATAATACATACGTGAGTGAGCTTTCCTAAAGCAGTGAACATGTTTTTGATCTCAATTACTGGTATCAGCTCTAGTGAGAAAATTAAAATTCAGGATTTGTTACCAACGCTTTAATTATTCAGTGTTATCAAGTTGTCACCAGGCCTTTAATTATTTTTCAGTTTATACCTAATTTCCCCCACTATGATTGCTTTAGTGATGTTAAGGTAGATCTGCAACTGTAATAGAAAACGTCCAAGTCCTTTATGATGCTGGGGATTGGAAATGACAATGTTAATAAAATTCGCTCATCTCCCGTGCCACCAGCCATCCTCAATATAGTGTTCATCTGCAGTTGGCATGCTATTTAATTATGCTCTTTTGGTACCAATAAACACTTAATAATATATTCAGAATGAATAAACAGGATATAACACTGTCTGTGATTCTGCATCTGCTTAAAGATTGGGCATAAGACCATAAAATCTCACTGCCAATGCCTCGCAGTGGTGGACTTTGCATTTCAGACAACGGTGTGACACTGGGAAAGTTATTTATATACAGGGTAGGTGCACCCATGACACTGGTAGCGTTCTGGAGACGAGGCAGAGATTTCACAGGTGATTAACACCAATTACGCAGCTAGTTACTGGTTTTTACAGAGAGCATTTGTTTTAACACACTAGGCAATTTTGACTCAACAAAACCTGATGCAAAGAAGGAAGCCTTGGTTACAATGAGGAAGCTGGTGCCGAAACTCTCACAGACCTCACCAGACCCAGCAAAAAAGGCAATTTGCCAAGTTTGTTGCCTGGTGAGGGTAGGATTATTTTACCTGCAGGGTGGGATTATTATACTTGCTGCTGATCGCCATCACTGCAGGAGTCCCTGAGGAGCTCTTCCCACTGCTGTGCACTCAATAACCCTGCATCTCTGAAGGCTTTTCCCCTAGAAGGCCATTACCAGTCAGGGCACACTTTGTCTCCAATGCACAGGCAATGTTTCATGGACACTTGAGGCAGCTTTACCCCAGACCAACGGCCAGGTGTCACTTAGTACCCATCCCCACCTGCCCTTCACCCCAGCCAGGTCCACAGCCCCACCTGATGTACATGTCCAGGAGGACCACGGACATCCCCAGGCTGCGCAGACAGGTTCCACCAAGGCTGTGTGAGTCAAACGCTCTGAAGACCAGTTGGGTTGAGGTTTTTATGCCTTTGCCTTTGATACTGCTCATGCTAACAACACATTGGGGAAAAAAGTCTAGCAGAAGACCTGCCCAAACTGCCCACAGTGTCACCAGCCAGGAGTGAGTGGATGGGGGCATTGGGGTGAGAGGTGCTGGGAACAAAGCTGGGCTGGAAAAGTAGAGAAAGGTTTGGGGGAGAGCTGCTGGTGCTGTGTGCAGGCAGGGGTGCCTGCAGTCAGCCTTGGGAGAGGAAGGGGCTGCCCCTGCTCCCAAGGAGGGGAAATGGCCAGATTCAGCTAATCAACGTGACGAGGTGGGCAAGCAAACAGGAACAGAAGAGGCACACAAAGCACGCCCTGCCACTCTGCCAGGTATTGCCCAGTAGCAAAAGCAACCAGCAGCAGCTTACCAGGACGCTGGGGTAGGGTTACCATTTTCTTCACATGTGGTCGTAAAGTCCTTTGGCATATCTCACATTACTTTCTGTCTTGGAAGGTTCCTTGGAATTACTTCGAAGACCCTCCAAGCCATGATGTCCTTCCCAGCTGCTCTGCAGACCCCTGGGGCTCTCCTCTGCCACCACATCCTCACTGTCCTCCTGGGCCACTTCTAACTACTAGGACTTGGAAATTTCATCCCACTCATTTCTTTGCAACAGGAAAATACATACATAATCCTGGTCCTACTGCCGATGAACAGCAAAATAAGGAACTTTTATCTCACCCTGCTCAGTTTTACACTGTGTTTGAGCACCTTGAAGATAAAACACAGGGAGAAAAGCCCTGAACAGGTCAGCATCTCTAGACTGGGGTCTCCCAGTCACCGCCATAATTTGCTCTTTCAGCTGGAGGATAGTTGTGTGTAAGGCTTACAGGTGCCTGCCCACTGTGTGCCGGCTGGTGTTCAAACGCACCGCTTGGCATGATGTTCTTTCTTACTATCTAATGACACTTCTTGCCAGGAATTAATTAGTGGATGTACGAAATAACCTTTCTAACAGCACCTCCATTTCTAGCCTGCAGCACCTTTTGCAAACAAATTTTACATGTTTGAGATTTAAATTCCTGTTAAATCATTAGTGCTGATCTTCCAGAGGTTGGGAAGCTAACACACAGGCCGAGTGCTGAAGTTCGTTGCATATTTTATACCGTTCCCCTCTCCGCTAATTGACTTAATGCCACACACAGCTGGGAGCGTATTTGCATCCCCGAACGGACCACCTCATTCCAAAGATGTGCTTTTTCACGTGCCAGTCTGACAGCTTGACTCACAACTGGCTCCTCCCCAAAAAATACCCATGCCACACAGGTGTGGATGATTAGCGCCTGAACCAGAACTAACTTCTCAGAAAATTGTACTTATTGCAGGACAAATTGAGTCTGCTATGGCAGAAGCCAGAATAATTGCTCAGGGGAGCACGGGGCTTATCCAGCAGTTAATTCATTATTTGTACCTGCTCAGAGGCAGGGTAGAAACAGCAGGCAAGGCAGCAGCAAACAAGGTACAAACTCCAGTATCTCAGGATCAATTTGTTCAGATAAAGGCTTATTGCCGTCACGGCAAGGTTGCAAAACACCTCTACAAGCGTTTATGGGTGGGAAAGTAAGAGGAGGAGCTGTTTTACTACTGTCCTTTAGTTTTGTGAATAAGCTATATGCATTTGAACGCAATTAATGCTGCATTTTGGGCTTTGCCACGCTTTCATATGCACCCCAAAGGCAGAGTCCAGAGGGGAAATGCATCTCAAGTTGGGAGGGCAGATCCCACCTTTGCAATGGTGCCAGGATGAGGTAACCAGCACCCACCAGTGGCAGCTGTGGCTGGTCTTGCCGTGTGTCAAGCCCGATGCTTTAGAAAGAAATAGCAGCTTGAAAAAAGTGCTAACAACCAACAGCACCAAAAACAATGCAGACGCTGAGCTCTGCCATCTTTCTAGTCACATGTGCCATAACAATTAGGGCTGACTTTGCTGCCCGCTCCTGAAGATGTCCCTTTTTGCTGCTCTGAATACATCTCCTCAAGGGATAGAGGGTTCTCCACAGCTGCCCGGGGTGACCCCATGTCGGTCCCTGTCTCCACTGCCCACTCTGCAATCCCATCTGTGCGTGCGAACCCCAGGAGCCGCTCTCACCGCCCCCCTCCCAGCAGCGACTTTCACCCTGAGAGGTGATGTCCCATGGCCACACGAGGAGGCACGCCGTGGTCCCAGGGCTCAACTTCTTCAAAGGTCTCCAGAAGATTTGGGAAGCCAATTTTTTTAAAAAACCATGCCATTCATCAGGGCACGCAAACAAGCTCAGGCGCACAAGCACTGCGTGAAGTCCAGTCTGGCCTCAGGGCAAAACAAAGCTGCTCCTCACTGCAACATCACCTTTAACAGACTTGACAAATTGGAATACGATGTGTCTCTATTGAGTGTGGATATTTCCTGACCAGTTTTTTGTAGTCCTAACCGGTGCAGGGAATCATCACGAATCTTCATTTGCTTCGCTGCATTCACACTGGGTCTATTCTACCATATTTTTTTAATACTAAATATGCATTACTTTGGCGAACCTTCATATAGATCTTAATACTCACATTAGCTTAATCTGATCTATTATTGCTTAATACTTTTATAGAGTTTAATAATTTACTAATGTGGAACTGTAAGAATACTGCCAATTCTTTCATTCCCATGAAACGAAATGCAGAAAAGTGAAGAGCACAAGGTGGTCCTGGACCAGAGCAAGACAAATGTGGTTGGGGCAGTCACATTTGCTCCCGTGGGTGGCTGGGCAGCTTCCCTACCCGATACAGGTGTGGAATAGTTTTTTATTTCAATTGAGAGAATGTGTTAGTTAAAATAATCTCAGGTAGATTTATGCTATTTGTTCTGTGCCATTACACAGCCATTTTTGCTAAAGTAAGTGATAATTAATCTGGTCATCCCCCTTGTAATTATAGGCAGTGCAAATACAGCAATTTTTCTACTTGCTGAAGATAAATACTTCCCACATGGAAAAGCAGTTATCATAATGTGAGCATGTTTGACTCAGTAAGGGCACTTGTATTGCACCCTATTAGCACAGCCATCTTACCATCAGTTCCCCAAAGGAAGAGAAGAAAATGCAATGTGCATTCATGCGCTACACTGGTCGGAGAAATACCTAGAGAGAAAAGAATAATAAATCCAGTCTGCACCACACTACTCAAAACACCCCATCACCCTCATTACTGTCTGCAGCACAGAAAGGCCACTACAGTCATCTGCCGCTCCCTTGAAATGACACCATCATCTTTAGTCATTTAATGACTCCTCTCCTCACTTCGACTGGACCTGCCTTTGTCTTTGGAAAAACCATAACCCAGGGAAGGAAGAGCAACCAGAGCAAGTTAGCACATCTGGGAGGTGAGCAGCAAAATCCATCCATGAGCTAAACGAGGGACCAAACAGCTAAAAAACAAGCTGCATTTCCCTTCTGATCCTGCAAACACTTAGAAATATGCTCACCGCTACATATGTAAAATATCCACACTGGAAGCATTGACTAGCAAAGTGTTGGAGGAAAAAAGGAATGAAAAAAACCTGCCAGTGAAGATCCTCACATGATCTCAGCCTGTGCACAGCAAGCCCTGCAGAGACTGAGGAGACACTGCCAGCCGTGAAATGGGTATCAATAAGTAACACTGATACCCGCGCTGTACCGGCACCAGCAGTTCTGCACCGTAGTTATGGATTAGCGCCCTGTTTTCAGTCCATGCCGTGCTGCTGAGCCTCCAGATGAATTTATTTTGTTCCATTTTAACCTTGAAGGCAAAATTCTTATTTTAAATGTTAAAAACATCACATATTTGGGAGGGGAAAAAAAATGTGGGTTGTTGGGAGACCTTGCGAATGTGAATACCAGCACTCCAGCCTGCACTAAGATGAAGCGCTGCCTTGTGTGTAAGGTGGGTTTCTGTCCTTCACCCCCCACCCCCAGCATGACGAGCAGATGAACGTATCCACCAGGAATTGAAATGTCCATGTCTCGGTGATGGCTCTGGGTGAGAAAAGTGATTGAACACATTACGGGTTACGGAAGGCAACACTTCCAGAACTGTCCGTTGAGAACAGGAATGAGAAAGGGATTGATTGAAAGGGAGGTCATCCTCCCCCTCTACTCTGCCCTGGCAAGGCCGCATCTGGAGTACTGTGTCCAGTTCTGGGCTCCCCGGGTCAAGAAGGACAGGGAACTGCTGGAGAGGGTCCAGCAAAGGGCTACAAAGATGATGAGGGGACTGGAGCATATTTCTTATGAGGAAAGGCTCAGGGACTTGGGGCTTTTTAGTCTAGAAAAAAGAAGACTGAGGGGGGATCTTATCAATACTTATAAATACATAAGGGGAGGGTGCCAGGGGGATGAGAACAGTCTTTTTTCAGTGGTGCCCAGTGATAGGACAAGAGGCAACGGGCACAAACTTGAGCATAGGAAGTTCCATCTTAACATGAGGAGGGACTTCTTTCCTTTGCGGGTGGCAGAGCAGTGGCACAGGCTGCCCAGAGAGGTGGGGGAGTCTCCCACACTGGAGACATTCCAAACCCACCTGGACGCCATCCTGTGCCACTGCTGTAGGTGTCCCTGCTGTGGCAGGGGGGTTGGACTGGATGATCTCCAGAGGTCCCTTCCAACCCTGACCATTCTGTGATTCTGCCTTCCCCTAATATTCCTTTATAGTAAGAGAGTACCTGTGTGTTGTCCTGGTAGCAAGAAAAAAAATCCCCTTTGCATTCTGTAAGGGGTAATTCACAGAGGGACACACGCAACACTACAGCAGAGCTCTCCTTCGAAGGGGAGAGCCCACACGTGATGATGTCCAGCTCTGTCTGCAGCCCTCTCCCCACCACTCACCTCCCACCAGCGCTCACAGCCCACCCTTCCACGGACTGCCAAAGAAAGGGGCTGAAGCCCAGTACGGCTTTGCAAGGAACCCACCAAGTCCTCTTCCGCCCATCTGCAGGTTCCCCCCTTCCCCGGCAAGGGCCCGCAGGTGTCAGCATCACCGTGCATCAGCCTCTGGATCTCCCTGGGGGATTTCGGGGTTGTTCTCTCTGCCAACACTCAGCCCCTGCCCAACGCGCGTGGAGGAGACGAGTGATTCGGGGAGCTGCAGGCACAGTGAGGCTCTGACCCTTGGTCCTTGGTGAAGTCAAAACAGCAAAACTATCAGTCTCACTAAAAAGCAATGCATCAGCCTCACAAATTAACCCAGATTTCTCACCTTACGTCTGCTGGAAGAGCCACCCCAAGCCAGCACCACTCACACAGCAGCGGAGGAGCAGAAACCAGCTCCGTATTCTTGCAACCAAGGTCTGCTTTCAGCTGGGAAGCAAATGGACTCCTTAGGAAAGCCGGACACACTCTCTCCACGGAAGAAATTTCACACCAGTGGCTAGGTCCATTCACAGAAACTGGTCATTTGATGAAGTAATTCAGGAGTGGGTCCCCACAACCACGGCCGGACAATGCTGACATTTCAGTTCTCTCCCGGCCGCACTGCAATAAATGGAGCTGTCAGGTCAGAGCATGCCATTTCATTTTCATTCAAGCACCTATTTAATATTCATCATGTTATAGGGGGACAATTTTATGTCAGGAAAAACACAAGTACTCTCCTGAAATGACTCAAGGGCAATAAAGAATAAATTGTCTTTAAACCTGTATAAGGGATGCCGAAGTCACAAACAAGGCATAAAATAATATGGAGCTGGAAAGTGCTTTTTCCTTATTAGGTTTATCAAAGTAAAACTAGGCTGGCAAGCTTGTTCTATCAAGCAAATGGATGTGGTAAAAAAAGGAAATGAAAATTCTGATCCATATTCATTGTTTCAGTCTCAGCAAGGGAGAAAAAAGCTCCACTTGAATTCTTTTCTTTGCTTTAGAAAGCAGATCTGAAGTTTTACCCAAAAAAAAAAAGTAAGTGAAGACGATAAGGAAGCAAAAGAAAATCAAAGATAATTAATAGAAACAAAGCAAGCAGCAGAAGAGGCCAGACAAAGTGTCTAATATTAAACAAAACGCGAAACGCAGAACATGCTTGACTGCACCAAGCAGCAGCTCCAGGCATCGACAGCATCTTAATAGGGAGATTTCTTTTCCAAAGCTCCCAGCGCTGGCCCTGCTGGTGCCGCTGCTGGCCCTGGCCCGTGGCTGGCAGCCACCAGCACCTGCATCGGCAACGGGGCTTACTTCCAAACATGTAACAGATTTTTCTTTTCTGTTTAAATTAGGTTTTAACACAGTCCTGGTGGTACCTCCTGAGCAGTCACACCCACAGACCCGTCTCACTCGTGACATAAAGCCAGACTATTTCCCAGGTTAAAAAGAGACTCATGTCTTGAACAGCAGAAGTCTAAGGGAGAAGAGGACTAGTGACTAAATTGGGGGGGTTTCAATGCCTGCATGTGCACGTGTGTATTTTGCATTTCCACAACCTTGATAAATGAACACCTTTTTCTCTGTAAGACAACAAAAAGACAAACAAGTTTCAAGCAAGTCTTGTATCCCGCAGCCGATACCTGGGCGGGAGTTGGTCCTACAGCCAGAGCCACATTCCCCAGGCTCTGGGCTGCAACACTCCCCATTTAATTTGAAATTTCACAGCGTTTGGCGGTTCTTCCCCCTGCCCCCAACATCCACTTCCCAGGTCTGCATGATTAGGTGAGAAAGGCAGCTTTCTGGTTTTTACAGTTGTACCTTCCTAGCTGTCATGGTGATGGAAATAAGATGATTAAAAGTAAAAGCACTAGCATGATATTGAAAGATACTCAAAATTTTCATTATTTGGGAGACTCATCCCTCGTGATTTGTGAGCAGCGTTGCCAATTCAGTCAGTCGTATGATTTCTGTAAAAGGGAAACCACAACTGCGTGCAGTGGGGACTCCGGAGAGGAGCCAGCAGATTCATCTCAGGCGGCAGCTCTTCATTTCTAAATCCTGTTCTGCCAGTACATCAAAAATACTGCACAACTTTGAAAAACTGAAGAGGGTGGTTTTTTTGGGTCAAAGATGATCCATGTGGGACGTACGGGAGCAACAAAGCAATGGGAGTTTGATCCCTTTGGCCCTTCTACAGCCCGCTGAGTGCGATGAACAGATCTCTACTCCTTTCCCTTACATCTGCCTTCGCTCCCATGGGCTCATCAGCACAGATTTTTGCGGACAAAGCTTGATGAGATTGGGCAATTATGCCAGCCCCTACTCCTCTAGAAAACACAGAATTACTGGAGAGCTGTTTATGTAAATACACTCTCTTTCCTCAGAAGAGGACAGTGGGTTTAATGACAAATTGAGTGAAATCTCACTTGGCATGAAGCAAATAAAATAGTGAATATTTCAAGTTACTGGTTTGCAGTAATAGAGACTGCATTTAAAAATAATTGCTGTGGATCTGCCGTATCATACAAAGGGATAGAGTGACAACGCAACCATGATGTGACACATCTGCATTACAGCTTTTCATCTCAATTCAGTCTTTAACAGGCTCCATCATCTGATTGCATTAAATACATGAAGCAATATTTTCCGCCAGTCTCTGCTGGAGAAGTAGCAATCTCATGATGCAATAAGAAAGCTGCCTGAATGTCACTGGTGCCACCACAGACCACAGTGGTCGGTCACAGGGTAGAGTCTGTACAGATGTATGTCTCTGATGCTCCTGTGTTGAGCCCATCACGCAGATGCCATTGCAACACAAACCAGAGCCGGCACTGGGACTGAAATATAAAACTCCATTTTCTCCACTTCAGGATTGGCAGACACTGGAAGATTAAGTGTTTTGCCCAGTTAAAAAAGTGCTGTGGAGCCATTAGAGAAAGCAACAGAACGCTGTAAGTTGCTCTGGTACGACCTGTCTCCGCTGTGACTTTTCTTGGCAGTCCCTCAGCGCGTCTGTCACGGGGAGACACAGCTCAGACTCATTGTCTGGATTTCAGCAAATGTGCTTCTTACACCTCTCAAAACAAACGGTTCACCTACAGCGACTGAAACACAAGCAGTCACTGGTGCTCCAGCTGGGCTACAACCTCCACAAGTTCTCTGTAGTGTATGTTGGGAGAAAAAAAACTCTCTGTCATAGAGAAATCTCTTCTCCAAAGTCCTGCTTTGGTTTGCTTATCTGAGGACAAGGCTTTTGTTTTACCAGAGGAAAGACTTAAACTATCCACTACAAATAGGAAAAACATTGATGTCGACTGTCACTGTGGATTTCCGCATTTTTTCTCAAAGCATGGAAGAAAATAGGTTAGGTTTAAATCTCTGTTGCATCCCATCATTGAAACAATCCCGGCTTTCCATACTCAGGTAGACCCCAACTATTCCACTTAAATAAATTTGGATACATTTGGTCTACCCAATGCATGCAAGCCAAGCAGCTTAAACCTTCTGCTGCAGAAGAGCAGCTGCAGACCACATTTCTCATGGTACGCTTGGATCTTTCACTGGTCTGAGTCATCTATTGATGGGATGTTCTTCTATAATTCTGTCACTGAATTAAATAGACTAGCAATGTAGAAGGCAAAACCAGATTGTGTAATTAAATTACTTAATTTGCCACATGAGGTGTTTCAGGATCGATGAATTCATATTCGCAAAGGGCACTGAAAGCGGAAAACTCTAAGCAAGCAACAGATAATAACCTACAAATGATCCGATCATCTCTAAGTGAAGCCAATTGGCATCATTTACTGACTTTGGATCAGATACATTCCTCCAAATACGGTTTCGCCTGCTGCTACAACAGTGTCAGAGTGACCTGCACATTAATTCCTGCTAAACCCCAGTTTCAGAATGCAATTTTTAAAGGCTAGTGGCAACAGAGGAAACATCGCATCATTCCTTGGCCTAATCCTGCTGCTGCGCAGCGTTGTGCCTGGAAACACCATTTCTGGGCTGCATCCATCTGCTCAGACACTTCTGCAGAAAAGCTACTCGAAGCCTGTTCACACGGGGTAGGAGCCAGATTGCACCCAAAAAAAGAATAAATTACAACTGCCGTCTTCCTCATCTGCAAAATTAATGCTTGGTGCTCCACTTCATCCGCATACTGTTGAAAGATTCTTCACTGTTATTATGTCTGAAGAGTTTTTTTCCAAATGTCATATTGGCATGTAACAACCACAATATTCATAACATGCAGGTGAACTTTCATAAAGCAGAGGAGAAAATTAACATTCTTCCTTATCAGAGGAAATTGAATCTGATTTTTCATTCCATCACAACATCTCTTCACAGACAGGATAAATCCCATAAATTGCTTTAACCCATGTATCCGCCTAGAGTCCATTCTCTACGCTATTGTAACAAAGCATGTAATCAAAGTAAATGAGCATAATTACCAACGAGTGCAAATATGGGGTTTCTGGATTCTTTTTAGCAGACATTTCATATGTGACCATTTTACCATATGTTTACATTGAAAAATAAGGATAAACTGTATTAGACTGGAAGATAAAAGGATATACATTAAAAATTCATGCAGAAAGCATCCCGTAGCCGCGATTACCATTATAACTATTCATCCAAATCTAGTCTTTTCTCCCCAAATGTACATGTAACCAAATCACAAAGCGTGGCCAAATAATAACTCGTTTCAAGGGACAGTGGGGCCTCATGCTATCAGACATCACAGCGAGACTCTCCTCTCATTTCTCTCTACCAGGTAGGAACAAGAAATGACTGCGCCTGATTCCATTTACTGAACGGTAGTTCAGGTGAATTCCTCATTTTTTTGCACTCATGTTTCTGGTCCTAGTCATCCTGAGGGGCCAGACAGACTTCTTTTAGGCAACCTCACTTCTGTACAACTTTTTGACTGGTAACACCTCCCAAACCCATCCCATCCCCACCTGTGCAGCTACGCTGGGCAGTGGGCACTCCCACCACCCGGGGACATGCCCATCCCGCAGATGCAGTAAGGCCAGGAGGAATTACACGCGACTTTCTTTATCTTCCACATCTGACAGAAGCAGGAGGCACGACCCGTTGTAAGCGTTACAAGTCAGGTCGTGTCACATCACACCACCTTAACGGCATGGCCAGTGGCACAAGTCATGTCAGCAGTTAAATGACAGCAACAGAGTCACCCGTCAGGTCGTGGCGCCGGGAATCAAGTAACACATGCATATTGATGACGCGTAATAGTATGTGCAGAGATACATCTTCATAAAGATAACATAAATCAAGCTCCTGTCCAGGACAGGCGCATGTCACAGCTGTAAGACGTGGAAGTTAATTCATTTAAATTACATTTTAAACCAGACAGAACCGTAATCTGTCCCGAGGCACGTTAATACATCAGGTATCCTGATCCATCTTTCAAAAGGTCCTGAGGTAGATAATTTTTTTTCCGCATTACTACCTCTCAATTGAAAACAAGCCCCAACATTATATTTAAACTACATTTCTCCTTCCCTTCATAAGCGCAAATGAAGTTAAATATTTAGAAAAAATAAGTCTTTCAAGAAACCTGCTATGCCGCATTAGCAGCAAATGACCTGATCTCTAATGATAACTTCATACTTATCAGGACTAATCCAAACTGGAAGTGCTCAACCATTTTTTTTTTTCCCAAGATAATATTTCCTTCATTGCCTGATGAAACTGGCCATGAATGTAAGTGCACTTAGGCAAAGAAAACGATGCAATTAGGCTCTTCTGTGACACATATGAATACAAGCAAAAGCTAATTTACAAGTCTTCAGCTACATTGTCTTGTAGGAATTTTTACACTACTCTGCTTCCAGAGCAAAGAAAATTACAGTCTTTATTCTTGACTGTAGCTCTTGAAGTCCAAATGCTCAGGGACACTTCTGGTGTGGTTGGTGGAGGGGGAGAGGAGTTCAGCTGGGCTCCAGCCCTACTAACATGGAAGCTCCCCAAGACTTCCAAGATATTTCTGCAGGAAAAATGTCATTTGGGTTTACATACCTCATACAAAAGCCCAGATGTTTGCAGTGTTTAGGCCCAATGATATGCACAGACGTGGGACCTGCACATGCAAATATCCCATTTCCGAGCACAGGAATGATGTAGGTATGCAACACTTCAGTACTTCTTGGTAATTTGTTTTCTGTGGTGTCTTACTTCAGCTGCTGCTATTTTGGTTTACTGTTGTGTGCTAGAGAGTCTTTGAACAAAGGAAAGAAAATGCTACAGAAGACAGATCTCAAAAAAAAAAAAAAAGTTGCACATTTTACAGCTGTAATACTGAAGTAGGAAACACCTGGCAGCGGACATTGAAATCAATAGTGTTGAAACAAAAGATGACAAAATGCAGACTCTTTCATTATCTGGTTATTAACTACCAAGACAGATTGCCAGGGTATTTGGCAAACTCTTCACCCACAGATGCTTTTACTCACAATCACATACGTGCCTTAATGGGATGCCCCAGCCCAGGGGCACAGGAATTACCTCCCTGATCGGGACCAAGATTTCTCCTGTCTTCAGCAGGGGTCAGCACCGGCTACTTCAGCATAACGTTTAGAAACTCCCAATAGGCAAGAATTGGGAGTAATCCCTCTTCCATGTCATGACTCACTTTGGCCTCTGAAAGGCAGGAATTGACTCCAGTGCTCCCGCGGAAGGCTGGGCATCCCTTCCAGCACGACACCCAGGCTCTTACAAACAGGCAATAATCTCAGTATCTGTCTAAACAACCGATTCCTTTTTTTTTCCTCTTGCTGCATTCTCAGCCTCATGGACCCTGCAGGGCCACCAGCTCCTCGGTTCAATTTCACAGCTTAATTCAATCCCGAATGATCAAATACATGCAATTACATCGTGACATTTGAATCACCGCACTGTCCAAGCTGGACGACGAGCAGACACGGGGTTCATGTGCATGCCGGCAGCCACAGCGCACGGCTGGTAGCGGCTGCCTAACAGCAGCCTCATCAGCCGTCACCTCTGCCTTATTTTATTTTATTTTATGAAGTCAAACAGGTGTCCTCACTCTCTAAACTGAACTGCAGCAGCTCTGCAGCAGATGTGGTCCCTCAGCCCTGTGTACCGGTGCCCTGCACAGCCCCAGCATCAACCATGGCCAGTACCTTTGGAGACCCTGTGGGGCTTTGGCCAGAAGGTGCTATAGCACCAGTGGGGACACAGACGGTGTGAAGGCCACCAAACCAAAGCACAATCCCAGTCCATCTGCTCAGTACAAACACATTTTGCAGTGTTGTACCTGGAGCTCCTTGCCTCCTCCAGGCAGCTCACCATCCAGCCTGCATCTCCTGCGCTGGACACCACGGTTTGGACTGTAATTTAGCCTGATGTTGAGGGCAATGACCAGATGTTGCAGCTGTCACTTTTTGTTATTGTTGCACCAACTTTCCCACTCCAATGCCTTTTTGAAAAGCATGCTTAATTGAGTTTATTCCTTCATTATTTAGAGAGTACCACTCTCCTCACATTGTATACCGCAGACAAAATCTATTAAGATCTGGCAGTATTCTTCCTAATAGCATGAGATCATTATTCCCCTTGTAACTCTTACTCTATATGTGTTACTCAAAAGTTCAGTACAGGGCACCATTAAAAAAAGATTTAGGCCCCAATTGTTACTGGGGAACAACAGATCCTGCTTTTTATACCATAAACAGTTAAGAGGTTTAAGGTAGACAGTAGGGCCAGCAGAGCATCTTCAGGGCCAGAAATAAGTGAGACAATTTCCCCTTGCAATTCCATTAGCCTTTTCTTTTAAATGCAGGAAGAGGAAAGCGCATTCCTGACCCTGCTCTGATGACACAATATCATCTCGATTCGATGCTGCAGAAATGCTGAATGGGAGGGATCCTGACCTGGGGAAGGAAACCTAGCGACAACACCATCATTTTTTCAATGAAACTGTAATATTCACATCACTTTACAAAGCTGTGAATAGCAACACAACAAGACAAGCATTGCCTTCTGCCCTAGTTAGACCCTTCTCTTGTGATGATCCACTCTGAAGTAACTGCAGATTGAGAAGGACCACACAGGTGCTGGGCTGGTAACAATTCTTTTTTTCTCTTCTTTCTAATTATTGGAATAAGCAGCAGCACTGAGCTAAAAAAAAGCTGAAGCATTCTCCAGATCTGCAATTATTCTCTTGACTTATACTCATCTACAATATTTCTTTCACTAATCAGCCCAAAATATGCCAGAATTGTTTGAAATCCGAGTCCAATCTCAGACACAGTAAAAGACTAATAACGAATGTTGTTTACACACATTTAATTCAACATACCAGAAGCAATTTTCTCACTCTCTTTAGCATTTTATTTGCTTATAAATACAAGTCAATACCACAAGATGGCACTTTCTTACTTGCAACACACACTACCATAAACACTTACCCTCTTCAAATGTTCCCAGATGTTTACGACATGTAACTTCTCAGTGGTTTCGAAACATTTAAAAAAGCAAGACCTTCTACAAACTGCATTTGTGTTTGATGTATATTAAATGAGGTCAGGTAATTAAATTCAAAAAAAGAATTTATAAATATTTCAGATAAGAAAATTTAAATACAAAAGCAGAGTTTGTATTAATTAAACTGAATAACAATTGAAATTGGCCATAATGTATCTACATGGTTTAATTTAATTTAAAATACTTTTTAAAGAATCAAATCCTCTAGCCATTCATCAAAACACCTATCTACTCACTCTTTAAAAAATATTCTTGGTTAAGAAACCACCTATGCTTTTTCATAACAATCCTTATTCTGTCCTGTAGGTGGAAATGAAGCAAAATCATATTCCAGACTAGAAAACAGGATAAGAAGGAAGAAACTTTAAAAAACCCGATAACTTCAGACACTTCAACTCATTCTTCATTGCGTTTCTCAAAATACATGATCCGGTTTTAAAGTCTTTGAACAAAATGTAAACACTAGAAAACTCATTGTTGAAATATGTGAAGAATAAAGAACGCTGCACTAATATAGTGCATAATGATGCCGTGTCAAACTTGTCATTTACAGTAAATGTCACATTTTTCTCAGGATTGTCATGCCTTTTTTTTTACTAATTCCTTTTGATGTCTGCAGATTCTCTTTTTTTTTTTTTTCATTCCCATTGCACAACAGGAAGAGATGTATTTTCTGGTCTCTTCAGAAAAGTTTCACAAGATCTAAGTCTTTGACTCCATTTTTTTTAATAAAGAGGTGGCAAAATTTTAAGCTTGCGATACTTCTGCCGGGTATATTACACATCAGGAGATTCCTCAAAAAACTGAGAAGTCGGAGAGTTCCAAAAAAGAAAGCAGTTAAGGCAGTCGATGTCTACATTTGGATTCTTTTTTATGTTACATATCAATGTCTCCATCATAGGCTAAAGTTAGAGGCTTCTGTTGCGGAGGAGTGCTTTGATGCTGCTTTGTTTTTTTGCTGCAAGAAAAAATAAAAATATTTCAGGAGACAAAAATATAAGCTGTAATAAGCTCGGAAACATCATCAAAATCAAACTTCAACAAAAAAATCAACTTCCTACGTTGGCTATTTCATTTTGCACTAGGTAACACTGCAGTAGTGACAACTTCCAAGAAAAACCATACAGATCTGCTCGAGTGCTCTTATGCGTGTGGTGCGGACACACAGCCTGCCGAAAATGGGCAGCCAACTGTGCTCTTCATCTGGAGAGGAAATAAAGCACATTTGTCTCCCATGTCTTCTCACAGCTGACAAAAGAAGGAACACCTCGCAGAAAAATTGAAACATGAACTGTCTAGGAGTGGGATATTCTCATTTTTTCTTTGGCACAGTATTGGAGCAACAACAATTATTATTGAGAAATACACTTCCTCACCAGCCTTCAAGTGATGGAGAACTATGTAATGTTATTTAAAAAATCCTCTGTATGCTCTACCGTGAAGCTGCAGAGAAATGGTACCTACATGGCTTGGAAAATACGGAAGCTGCAACTCCTAAGCAGCATCCAAACACTGTTATTTAAGCTTTTAATTTGAGACAGAGACTGAGAGGAAGATTGAGAGATTGAGAGAGAATAAAGTGATTTTGAATGAAAGCACCAACGATGCTGTCAAGTCATGGTTGTGACTCTCCGGTTGCCTGCCCTGATCTGACAGGGCTTGGGGCAGCTCCACCATTAACGTTCACAAAGCCCTGGCCAGCTCTGTGGTCCTCAGGGGGAGCTGTGGATGTTGCAGGACACACAGATGCTGGCCGTTGCTCCCTTTGTATCCTCCAAGACGCATCAATGGCAGCGCCCTTCCAAATATTCCAACCAGAGAGCGCAACACTAGCTCTGTCAAACCAGCCCTACCACGCCTGCCGGCGGCGACTGCTGCTCTGGAGGAGGGCAGACATCTTCCCCACCAGTAAAGCCCACCACCAGCGCTGCACTGGTGGAGACCAGTGCTTCGGTACACCCGGTACCCTACTTCTAACAGTGGCTGGTAACAGCAGCTTTAGACACAGGATGTGTTTCCACCTGCTGCATTCACTGCAAAAACCTATTTAGGGATTTCCTGAGCTGGAGAGTACATCCACAAAACCACAATTAACACCAAGAGACCCAATCTCCCGTGAACTGTTATGCCACCTTTGAATCCATTTATCTTCCTGGCATGCACAGTCCCCGGCAGCAGTAAGCTCACAAGGTAATAATGCGCTGTGTGAAAAATAAAATCTTTTGTTTATTTTAAACGATCATTTCATCAGATGCCTCCTACTTCTTATATTGTGGGAAATAAAAATTCCCTAGCGCCCTTTTCTACTCCATTCATGATTTCATAGATCTCTATTGTATTCCCACGTCAAACATCATTTTCCAACTGAATGCCCCTATTCTATTTAGTCCTTCCTTGAGCAGAAGCCAGCTCCTCGATCCAATCAGCCTCCTTGCCTTTTTTCAGTTTTACTTTATCTTTTTTTTTTAAAAGAATACAATAAAAAGCCCTTTCTAATCCCAGCAGAAGTCTGCATAAATACAAGGGCCTATTGATAACCAAAAATAATTCTTTCCCTGCATGGCTACCATACTTCTTCATGATTACGCTGGATAGCATTTACAATTCGGAGAGTTTTAAATTACTCTGAGGTAGGGGCCAAATGCAGGCAGTTAAGTAATCCAAGCTCCATCCTTTCCTAAAGTCTTGAGGATTAAATCTCTGCTACACGGAGCATTGTGATATATTTTGGATTGTTTAAATAACAGTAAACTATCTTTCATTGAAGGACAAATACATGCCATACTCACCACATCAGGTAGGATGTAAAAATCAGGAAAACTATGATGAGGAACCCGCCAGCTGATACTCCATATACCCACATCTTCAGTTTGCCATCTGTTGGAAGATGAGGAAAAAGGACGGGGGGTGAAAAGGAGGGAATAAAAAACTTTATTCTAAAATACACAAATTCTTAAGAGATGAAGTAAAAAGAAAGCACACAATCAAATGGGAAACACAGCAAGGACTGGCTGGGATAATCCATAAACCCCACATTTTTGATTGAAAAAAGATTCCTGTAAAAATCAATTGTTTTAAGGACAAACTCTTAACTTTGGTGAAGAGTGTAGGTTTTCCTCAATGAAAGCTGCAAATGTACTCTTCATCTCAGTTTTCCAAAGCAGCATTTTTTCCTAGAATCATAGAATGGTTTAGGTTGGAAAGGACCTTGAAGATCATCGAGTTCCAACCCCCCCTGCCACAGGCAGGGACACCTCCCACTAGACCAGGTTGCCCAAAGCCCTGGATTTCCTCATCTCCCCTTTCACTGAGCTCCTGCAGTTCGTTACGGGCAGCCCGGGCTTATGGTCCTGCACAAGAATTACAACCCGGCCAGGCTCCTGCCCGTGGAAAGGAGCAGGGGCACGAGATAATTGCAGTACATTTGCTTGGGAGCCCCAGTGGCTGCTCTGGCAAAGGCATTTCAATGTTGAGCTGACCCAGATAGAAACGCAGGTAACACCTGATATGTTTAGCCTAAAGAAAAGAGGGCTGAGAAAGGACGGGATTGTTCTCTGTAAATACCTGGGGGGTCAACTGGGGTAAACACCAGCGAGCACAAGTGAAAAAGCTACTTAGAGCTGAAAAACGCTTGGGCAGCAAATGGCAATAAATTCAGCTTAGAATAAAACCAAGAATACGCTTTGTAATAGTAAGACGGATAAAGTTGTGCAAGACCTCTCCAGCTGGGCCACAGGAGCAGGAGACACAACGGGGTTTAAGACAAGGCAAGGCTCTCGATAGGGCTGTTTGGGGTGCGATGCCAGGGGACCCACTCTGTGCCCCTTGCACATGTGAGCTTGAGTGTGCTGAAACATTTCCTTCTGATAGGAAGTCTAAAAACATGTGATTTGGACAGGTCCTTAATTACAAGCTTCGCATTAATAATAACAATAATTTTAAAAGATCAATATTTCTGTTTCTTGCTCCTTTCTGGAACTACTGTAGAGAGTCCAGTGGACGGCTACAAAGATGATTAAGAGAATGGAGCATCTCTCTTCTGAGGAAAGGCTGAGAGACCTGGGTCTGTTTAGCCTGGAGAAGAGAAGACTGAGAGGGGATCTCATCAATGCTTATCAATATCTAAAGGGCGGGTGTCAAGAGGATGGGGCCAGACTCTTTTCAGTGGTGCCCAGTCACAGGACAAGGGGCAACGGGCACAAACTGGAACACGGGAAATTCCATCTGAACATGAGGAAAAACTACTTTACTCTGAGGGTGGCAGAGCACTGGCACAGGCTGCCCAGAGATTGCGGAGTCTCCTCTAGAGATATTCAAAACCCGCCTGGATGTGTTCCTGGGCAACTGCTGTAGGTGACCCTGCTCTGGCAGGGGGGTTGGACTAGATGAGCTCTGAAGGTCCCTTCCAACCCCTACCACTCTGTGATTCCATGATTCTGGCTGTACTTGTGGGGAGAAGCGATGGTATTTTTGCCATGCAGCGACAGTCTGAGCTGACTCATATCAAAAGGGCTGTTAATACATACTGGAGGTGGGACCACAAACCTGCGCCGTGGCCACAGACATGGTTTGACAGAGGCCATTTCAAACTCAGTCATGCGAGTGGGGAGTCACTTCATGGGACAATCACTGAGCCTATTTTACATTTTAAGTTTGAATGATGAATTTTTTTCAAAGGGAAACATATTTAATCAGATCCCATTCTTTCTGTTTTTCTTCTTTGAAGCTTTGCGGAAAGGGTGAGTACCTCTCACAGATTTTCTCTTCTCCTCGAAACACTTACAGCCCATCTCCCATGTGAGAAGAGCTCTGTTCATCAGATTTGGGATTGTTTTGGTTTTTTCTAAAGCCTACATATGAAATTTGCTGCCCTCTCAACTGGAGAAGGCCAAGAAACATTTAGCAGTCCTGCAAAGGGACTGTCACAGCAACACAGAGGCATCCCACCATGTTTGCTATGAAGGCAGCTATGCTCTCCATCCTCAACGTAAAGGCATTGGACCATGCCATGCTACAATTTAAACAATGCTATTTAAATTGCCTCTCAACTTGAAAAAAGTTTCTGTACCTGAACTCTGGCCTCCCAGAGTGTGGTAAAGAAAGAAAAACACAAACTGATTCGAAATCAGTTCTGTGCACTCCTGCAGAGCATTTAAAAGAACAAAAACATCAGCCTCATAAAATTGATATAAAATTTGTGTTCCAAATTGTAAACAGGAAAGGAAATCACAAATAAACTGGAGAAAGGCACGTATACTTTTACTGACAGATATAAGTCCTTAGACGCACACAAATGTCAAGGACTATGGTACTGAAGGGTGGTAAATGCCATCCATCCAGGGAGCATTCACCACAGGCCTGCTATCAAGAGTGACACTAGTAGGTAACAGCGGTTTCCTGGCTCAGCTAGCAGTAATTATTGCAAACCTCCAGACTGGTAAGCCTGAGAGCCTGTTTAAGCAGAGTAATTACATATTTTGTCAAGAAGTTAGTCAAAGGGAAGTGATTTGAAGAGGACCAGCCTTGAGCTGGGGTCTGAAGGGCACATACAGACTGAAGAGGTACCTGCAGGATGCCATGGGGTTGCCGATACACTTAGCACACACGGAGCACGCTTATTCCTTTCCCATATATTGTTTCTATAACATTTCTGCCCTAAAATTAAATAACACCATGTTCTGTAAAAGCTCTTTAGTCCCTATTTCTGTCTTGTAGTCCCTCGGGGAGAACTGGCTCACAGATGCTGCACTGAGGTCAAGCCCACCAGAAGCTTTCAGGGCCGCAGCCTTGAATGTCGATTAAAAAAAGAGAGGATTGCAGCATCCACCTACACCTCTCTCCCTTTTTCTAACCCCGTAAAGGTACCAGCTGAAGAGACGACACCTAAGTAAGACAGCCTACAGAGGGCCATGGATGCTGAAAAAAGGCAATTAACCCTAAACCTGTGACTCAAAACTGCTGGTGAAGTGCGTGGGCTTCTGGATGATGGGTTTGATCTAAAACGAGCCAACTTGAAAAGGCTTCGGACCGAGCTCTATTAGCCCGGAGACTGTCAACGCAAAGGTTAACTACTGTATGCAAATCAAATATGTAAATGTAACATTCAAAGCGTGATCACATATATCAGACAGAATTATGGCTCCCTGAATCCCGTAACAGAAGCTTTCGCTACGTGTTTTCTAAAGTCTCGTGTTCATTACAAACTAATAGGAAACAAATGCAATGTCAGGTAACAGAAGAGGGGGGAAGGCTGCACCACCAGTAGTTTAGAATACGGGGAGAACTAATGCGTTTCAGTAAAACTTCACAGGTCTGACACTTTCATCTCCCATTTTAAAGTCCTATTTGCATTTTAGAAATCTATTTTGACTAAATTAATCTTGCAAAATAACAGTCAACATGGTAATCAGCTATTACAGCTACGGCACCAGTCCTGTGGACCAGTCCGGGCACATCCAGTACATGGTTCCAACTGGGAAGCCTTTTATGGTGTGGAAGTCAAAGATCGATTTGGGATGCACTGCTTGGGCACAGCAGCTTCCCTGCTTTTTGTGTATTTTTATTTTTAACGTCTTAACTTCAACACTTATAACTCTCAACTCTATACTTTCTACCCTGTTTTTTTCATAACTTTTGAAATATTGCAAGAAACAACCAATGTTTTCTTTAATGAAATCTTAAGTACCTTCTGCCCTGAATCTTCTGAAGTGCTAGTGATCAATATCTTTCCTGCTCAAAATATATTACTTCTAGAAACATCATCAGATAATAGTTCTAAGCATCCCCCCCAATCACATATGAGTATACTTTTGCAAAATATTATTGCTTCATTCTGTCTTTGCTATCTCTCAACATAAGAGATTGTGATTACTCTGTATAGGCACAAAGGAATGAAAGGTGGCATGCGAGTTAGAAACTGGGAGGCTGCTCTGCAGCTCCCAGACACAACCTCTGATGTTATGATCTACAAAGCTTGTACCTTTCTTCTACAGAAACGTTGTAAAGACAATTTATTCCATTCATATTTAAGTTTTTCACCTGGATTAAAAGGTTGAATAGACCATCCTTTGAAAATGTCATGCATTTTTGAGTTGACAGGTTTATTTTTTCCAGCAATGGTCTTAACATCAGCTTTCTTATCTTCTAAACCTGGTACCTTCATGCAGTAATCCAGGAAACCATTTGATCTCATTATTTCTGTATATCCTCGCTCACAACCGCAGACTCCTCTCTAGGTGATAAAAGGGAATTCAGTATTAAACCAAACAGTATCCTCTCACAGAACAGTGCAAATTGTAGGCAAAGTATGAAGACACTGCAAGGTATGTCCTGCACATGCAACTTCACCACCACCAAACCAAACAAGCGAGGAACCAGTGCCCGCAAACCCATTTCAGTATAAAAAGCCAAAATGTATTTGGGGAGTTGGCTGAAAAAGAGTCAGTGATTACAGAGAAGCCCAACACGGCAACATTTTCATCCTAACAGGCTTAATAACAGGCATTTGTGGCTTGATCCAAACTCCTCTTGTTAATAACAATTTTCCCACTGATCCTGCTGGGAATTAGAAGAGCCAAACAAGAAACAATCTTGCTTCAGACCCAAATCGTCCCCATGTATTTCCACTCCAGTATTTCATAGGGCTATCTGAAATGAAGCTTTCTCTCTCACAGACAAATATCTGCTGCCCTGGATCAGTCTAAGCAGTTTCTTCAAGGGGTTTCTTAGAAGTCTGTGATTGACAAAATATATTCTCCATTTTCTTGATATCTACATTAAAACAGCTTTTTTCAGTTTGCTCTTCTTTGCTAATTATCTTACAATTACCATGCCTGTCTGAGGGTCTGATATCCTTGGTTACGATCCAAACAGGCAATTGATTTATTCTCTGTGAAAAGAATTTAACTCTTGACATCAATTTTACAGCCACAACATCCCCCACGTGTTGACAAACATGATCTTGAGCTTTTCTGGACAAAAGGTGAAGTCTCTACAGTTTTTATAGCTAATAAATTCATGCTTACCTATCATTCTTATGTTCCTGTAGGCTCTGAACATTCTCACGACCATTCTCTTGGCCACGTTCAGTTGCCCATGAGCTGGTTTCCAATGGTAATTCCTCCCACCAGATACTCAGCTGAAGCTGAGCGCTGTGGAGGCGATTTTGAAAATAAAAATATCTAAACTCCAACTGCCCCTGGCCACTTTAAGGGTTCTGGGTTTTATGCTCCATCACAGTACTGACACAGTTAAGGAAGGCATTTTGGGAAGATCTTACTCTGGAGTTCAGTCCTGCAGGAAGGGACATTTATAACCTCTGGGCTTGTGTTTGCTCAGAGGCAAAGAAGTGACAGTGGCTCAAAAATTTAGAAAGTGTTGCAGATGCTCAACAATTCACCAAAAAAAGGTAACTTCGAGGTGTTGCTTTCGAAGGCAGTAAGAAGATGGTGGGATCATTCTGCTACAGCATCCCTATGCTCATGGGGGCTTTCTGTGTCCGTGAAAGAGAAGGAGAGGACATACTCTTTAATCTCCTCTCTTACATAACTACCCCACCACTCATTTATGTATGTTTATGATGGTTTCCTTTCAGACTGAAATTCCCACAACTTCCTCGAGGTGGTACCATGGACACACTAAAGTATTCTCTAGGTCCTGGAACGCATTTAAGATACAAAAGCTAATTGAATAGATTTTGCGGTGTTAATTTCTGAACGATATTCTACAGTGAGCAATTACCTGTGTGCAGTAGGAGAACGGCTTTCTGCATGGCGGGCTGCAGTGCCGAACTTCTGCAGGTTTCGTCCGAAGAGCACACCCTCCTGTAAAAGAAAATACTGAGTGCCTTCAAGGACATGTTTTAAAATGTTTTTGACTTGGAATGCTATAGTGTAAGAAATGCTTGCTTGCTTATTTTATATAGTTAAATACTAGTCTACCGAGCACATTAGCATAATATCTGTAGGCACTGCATTAATTAATTTGCCTTAACAAGGCAGGGAATTATTATCATACCCATCTTGTTAATGGAGAACAGAGATATACAGATTTAAGCAATTTGCCATAGGCCACATAGGAAGTTGGGGACAGAATCGGGAACTAGATGCACATCTTCTGTGTCCTCATTAATGTCTTATCTACATAAGAAGACATAATCCACATAACGCTTTTGCCCATTCTCACTTGGGGAAGTCTGTGCTTCTATAGGAATAAAAACATGTTAATGAGATCTTAACTACTCGGCAACCTTTGCATGCAAAACTTTTGTTATTATCTCAACTAGTCATTATAAATAGAACGAGATAAGAATATCTGCATTTTCATCTCTACTCTCTGCTCATTCACGCTGTGCATATTGAGAGAGATCCTATGGATGTGCGAGTCCTACTGCCTTTGCCAATCTCTTGTGGAGCTTCAAAGTGCTGACCATGAATTTCCCTTTTCACCCTGCGCAGGCAGAATTTGTAGGTCACGGCAGCAGCAGGAATCTCACAGTGTGAGTGATTTGAGATTCCTGTGTGTTGAACAGAAGAAGAGGTACAGAAGATGGGCTCTCTGCCACGCGTGTGATGCTCTCCACAGTCACAGGAAGATTGCACTAATGGCTGTGCAAGCCAGCCCAGGAAGCCCTTTCAATAAATGTATGCTTATTTCTTGCCATGACCAACCCTATGGTAGTATTTGGTCATCCAAATACTCTCATGTAATGACATGTGTGATGTCGACCTGACAGCAAGGCTGATGAGTTCCCATCTGCCTTTCCTACACACAAATCTGAAGTGAAACTCTGGAGGAGTTCGGAAAGATGCCCAGCTGCCCTCTGAGCAACTGATGCAGAAGAAGAAAAACTTGGATGGAGACTTTTCATTCATAGGTGTGCATGGCATTTTTTGGATATACCTGTTACATTTATTCCATCCGAACGCTGACACCACACTGTGCGGACGTTGTCTCGCCAAAGGCTGGTTTTCCACAGGTAGTCATAACACTTCCCTCCTGCAATACCAACACCAGTTAGTCTTCACCTTGCAACAAACCCAGAATAAACTCTTGAAGGGGGGGAAGCAGCGCTGTGGCCATGCTACCTGAGCAAGGCCGTGTTTCCATCGCTTGTCCAGAGCAGCTCTCCTGGTTCTCAGGGGACTGAACGATAAATGCCCTGGAGCGAGACTGGCGACCCGTTGTCTCGAAGCTCCTGCCATTGACGCAGGTGAGCTCACAGGAGCTCCACTCTGACCACTCTGTCAGGTGGCAGTCACCTGCATGTGAAATAAATCACAGGTTTTCAAAAGGAATCAGCCTTAAAGGATAAGGGCAACCTAAGCATGCAACAGCTTTAACAGTGAAATACACCCAGTTTATCACCCAGTGGTATGAATTATTCAGATTTTCTGCTTAATGGGGAATCTCATTTTTCTAAAAAAAAAAAAAACCAAAAAAAAAACAAAAAAACCCCAAACAAACAAAAAAAAACCACACAAAAAAAAGCACCTTTTTCAGGTGATCTAGAAACAGCTGATCTGCTGCCGTACAAATTCTTACTACAATGGCTGACAGTACGCAGAGCTATGGAAGCATCTCCATCTCTGACAGCCATCATGGGCAGAAAGGCACCAGGACTTTCCAAAGACTTTACCTGGGCAAGGCACAGAGCACGGTAACTGCAGCACACTCTCTTTCGATGGCAGCTCACCGCATAACACATTTTCTACTGGTTTGGATGTAGCAGAAACAGACGCATCGTGCACTACACACGTGAGGTTGCGGACTTGCAATCCATCTCCACACTGTCCACCCTACGAAATGACAGAAGGGAACAGAGACACACATCACTGACATTAGCAGATGGCAGAAGAAAGATGATTGATTCCACCTAAAAAGACTTCAATGATACAAATTTGGTCTTGGGACTGCAATAGTATCCCCAGCTATGGGAAGACAAATGGAGATCTCTGTACACATCTCTACAGAAGCTCAGAGACAGGGGCAGAGCCACACAGAAAAGTGTGTCCGCACCAGAGCAGGAGAAGAGGTGGGTACCATAAAAGATGAATACTGTCTTTGGGGTTGGCCCTTCATGCCTTTAACCAGTGAATTTACTGATTCTTAACAAGTGCCCAGCTACATGAAAACAGAAATTTTTGGCTTCTCTGAAGAGGCCAAGAGCAGAGCCTGCCCATAAGGAACGGATATTCCCATGCACCTCCTTTGGTGACACAGCCCAACAGGAGCACTTACGTGGTTTAAACCCTGCAACAGCAAAAATCCTTCGGCCCACTTAATTAGACTGCAAGGGTGATTGTGCCTGTTTGTGTTATTTCTTAAAGGGAGCTATTGGTTCTGAAGCAGACAGAGATCACCAACTCGTGTCACATATACTCTACCAAAACATCAGCTGAAGTCAGGCACAGCCTGTTAGCACCGAACCCCACTTGAAGAAGCAATAGGAGGCTCCACGCTCGTCAGCCCAGTTCTGAAATACTTAGCCATACACCAAACTACTTGCTGAAGAAGACTTCCTTGATGGGAAAATCAATATTGTTTGGCTAAAGCGATGACCAAGGGCTGAGGATGCTGTAAGAACTGAAGCACGGAGGCTATTTCTAGAGGCTGGAATTGTTTCATTCTCATCTGAAAAACAGAGCCGCAATGATGTTTGAGGTACACACCTCAAACCTGCGGGATGCTTTATAAACGGGCGCCTGAAGCCTTGCGGAAATGGCACTTTACAAAATTCAGCAAATAAAGCTCAAGAAGAAGGATGAAACATTGCTTTTATACAACCAAGGGAAGTGCTCCTTTGGATCACTTGGCAGTGAATTCTTTTAAAATAATGGACTTCATCTGCAGAACAGAATGGCTCCTACCAAGTGCATTCATTCAGCAGTGTGTTTGCTAGCAGGAATCTCAAGGACGGCTCTCCTGCACACACCTGGTAGCTTTTTCATTCTCTCCATCCTTTCTGTTGCTGATCCACAATGAAATGGAAATGAGAGCATAACTAGCTGGATTTTGAGCAGCTGCTAATCAAAAGTGTCTGAGAGAAGTATTAGTGCAGATTTACTATATGCAGCCAGATTTCAAGTTTTTAACACCGTGTTTCACTTTAGTCAGTATGTAACTTACTGTTCTAAATTAACGTTTCACCACGGAAACCTCTATTGCAGTCTGAGATTAATGGCGTGTGAATAACTCATGCAGCTGTCAGTTGGGTTCGAGCTCTTAGAAATGGCTGGTGGAAACAGAAGATGATGTGGAGAAAATTCTCGGGGGAAATGGGCACTAATCAAACTGCACTGTATTTCTAGCTCCAAGTGGATCAAGGAATGGCTAAAGTTTAATGGAAAGGACAAAAAAAGTTTTTAAAAAGTTACTTATTCTTGTATAAACAATATATAGGTATTTATATACATATCAATATATAAGTAGTTATATGAATATTCAGATATACATATAAGTAATAGGTAAAAACAATACATCTTTGTTTGGTACAGCAGTGTCCACTATAAAAGTCCACATACAACATTCTTCATTCTTTTACCATGCAATATTGGAAATACATTCATATTTCCCAATGTCTAGAATAAGAAAAACATAGAATCTGTGGACTTTCAAACAATCCCAAAGACAAAAGTTCACTTTTTAACAGTGGCTTCTATTTACTTGCTTTCTTTCAAGACCAGCAATGTGTTTTTTACAACCAATTGAATACACTTAAAAGATAAAATGTCATTCTGTCACTTGTAGAAAGAGATGTTTTTTGGTATATTTGGTAGGACCATAAGCAATGCAGGAGCACTGCATTAACTTCCTCATCATCTTCAAAATTATTCATGTCCCCAAAATTATACATTTGAAGGTCTAATTAATAGGTGTGGAATCAGGGGAAGTTTGCTGCAGTAACGGCACACTGAGGATGCTGCTAATCAGAGGAGAACTGCCAAGGAGATGATCACATATTCAAAACTCGGGGGATCAAATCTGTATTGTAAATGCTTTTCCTTGGAAGATGTGATCCCCTGAAGTCTGCCCACAACCGGGATTTGCCTCTTGAGTCACAGGCTCCTGGCAGGAAATATGCAGGGATTTGATTTCCAGAAGAGATTCCCTCCATTTGGCTGCAAAAAATTTTTATGCTGACCCTATGGAGGATGCACAATCCACCCTGGGTGCCCTAAATACAGCCTGAGGGTATGGGCCCCTCCAGGAGTGCCTGCAGGGAGCCTCTGCCTTTCACCCCCCACACCCCAGCTGTAAAATACCCATAAAATAAGGAGAAGGTTTACACCAGGACTGTGTTTTGACAGTCAAGTATCTTTTGAATTGACCAACACACTAACATAAGGCAGCATCTGCACAAACTGTCTCACCTGCCGATGCTTTCCACGTGTAACACACTACTAAGACAAGAGATAACAGTCCTAATGAGATGCTTTGCCCAGATGTGCCTTTAAGAAAAGTTTTCCCTTTTCAGCTTTTACTGGGGTTCATGTGCTTTCACAATTATTTTAGGTAAAGAGTTGATTGGGCAATGCTTTCACAGGTTGATGAGCATTTAGTCAGGTAAAAGTTTTCTTTAATGAGGAAGCACTGCGTGATCACATTTAAGGGACTGCTTTTAAAACACTTTAGCAAGGAAGGGTTCTTAGTCTTCTTATGAATGTTAGGCAGCTAGTGCTTGATAAGGTCTAGCTACTTCACTTACATTCCTTTAATGGAAAAATTATGAACAGTGTCAGCCACTGCTAATTGTTTGGTTTTGTTTTTTTTTTTTTTTTTTACTAATCAGGGTAACCCACTTAAAGTCCAGTAGGAAAATGATTACTGTAATGTAACCCTTTCAGCTTAGGTGTATTGGCTATTCCCCAAGTTCTGCATCCCTCTGAACACAGCAGAAATGCCCCACGCCCGCCGGAGCTGTGCCTGTGACATGTGTAATTACCTGGAGAGCAATGCACTGATTTTTGTACGGTGAAAATCAGCAATACAGAACACTCAGCAGGCTCTATTCCTAAACATGCAAACACCTTCAATTATTCACATGAAGTCAATTTAGCATAAAATAGTCCTTCTACAATTAAGAAACGCAGTCTCAGTTATCTCACAATACAAGGAAGAAATATTTTAGACTTATAATTAATTGTCCTGTTTATATTATTACAGGAAGACATTTCCACAATATGCATTTTGGCCTTACCATAGGATGCATTTACCTTATTTAACAAAGCATCCTTGAAAACAGGATTTCTGAAAGCTTTCTTTAGAAAGAAAGCTTAAGCTTCTTTTCCAGTAAAGCACAGGAATAAATCACCCTGTATTTATGAACTACATTTAATTCCTAAGCACCTCATTAAAGAGAACTGAACATGAATAAAATGGCTCCTCTCCAAAACAAAGCAAAGGGCAGAGAAACTACATCACAGTAATTTAAGGAGGGAAGCAGGCTCTATCTCACTGAAAGCACAGGATGATATCTGGGTTAGGGAAGGCTGTGATTACTTGCTCTGAGCTGAAATTTAGCCAGGTTCTGGATGCGCACACTTTTAATCTGCACAATGTATTATTTATCTGGAGTATGCCAGGGCGTTAATTCAGCTTCCCTACTAATTCTTTTATCAGCTCTGTTAGCTCCTACGGTTGAAGGTCTCTTCCCTAATGTTTAACAGAATTTGCTTACGTTAGCTGGACAAAATATCAGCTGATGTTATCATTTTGTTATATTTCTGTTATACATAAATACTGAGTGCAGTACATACAAGGACCGCACTCACATCCCTAGCTACAATGAGTTGCTGTTCATTATATGAAACATAAATATATTTCTGTTTCTCTGATCTCGGACTGTTCAAAGACTGTCACGCTCCAGATTTCACTTGTGAAAACCTGGGAAAATCCTGGGTATCTATTCTGCCGCCCGCAGTATTTGCGACACGTCCATCTACCGCATCCAGAAACCAGGTAGGTATTCAAGGCAGTCGCAGCGTGGTAGAGAGCAGAGCAGAAAACACAAGGGATGTGTCTTCACGCGCATTATTGGCTTCCATCTCCTACACGGTATAATGTGGAGAAGCAGCCACAGATCCAGGCACAGGTCTTGTCCCCTGGGACCAGACAGGGCTCTCTCCCACCCCAACCACACTTCTCCCACCACCACCTCAGCACAGCCGGCTTTAAGCAGCCCGAGTGGACTCCACTCTGCCTGAGAAACCTCACTGTGAAAGATTCACTTCTGCTTAAACTGGGTTGCTGACTAATATGTTTTAATATGGGAAATGGGATCTAACAGATAAGAAGAGAAGAAAAAACATAGGGGGGGGGAAGTCAATTCAAGGCTGACGCAAGTCACTGGCAGTGATAAAGTGATGGCTCCGGTGCCAAGCATAGGTACAGCACATTGCAACTGAATCCAACCGTTTTTAGGTCATTAAAAAGATAGGCAGGCTAAGGAGAAAGTAGAAACCAGCGCTTCATACCATAACCCACACTATTGTACCGGAGACCTTGTGGGGAAAGACCTGCTATACAGCACTTTAAAAAAAAAAGGGGGGGAGGAGAAAAAAGATTAAAAAGGCTAAGCTCTCTTGAAATCTAGTGTATCTACTTTCTTGTTAGAGTTATTTTATATAATTAAATTATGGGTCACGATGGCTATGCTCACTCAAGCACATTTACTCTGTAAATCCTCTTTAACACCTCTATAAGCTCGTGTTACTTGAACCCATATTACTGTAAATCGCTGCTGATGGCTGGAAGATGAGGCAGGAAGGTTTACCGCTCCTGAACTTTCCCTGCTTCCCTGCAGATCTTACCGGCACCTTCAGTGGCCACAGAGACACCTCTGACCCGCGGACTGCAGCCTCAATCAATTCTGCCATATAACGATGGGTTTTGTCGTTGACCCCGACCGCGGGGAACCCAAGGAGCCCTCGGGGAGCGCAGGCGGAAGCCGTACCTGGACTCTGCAGGGGGACCACGGGCCCAGCATCCAGCTGTAGCAGGGCTTCACCGGGCAGCTCCTGTGCTGGGTGAGCTGCTCCGGGCAGGGTCTGCCCTCGCCCACCGCCCGCAGGACCACCGAGCGCCCACGCACCATCTGGCCTAGGCGAGGGGAGAAGACACGAGACGGTGAAGGAGACCCGGAGACAGACAGACAGACAGACAGACAGACAGACAGACAGACAGAAAGAAAGAAAGACAGATTTTGTGATTTATCAGTATTCCCAGTTCATCTTCCACCACTAAAATAGGCTAAAAAAGCAATTAATTGGGAAGGCTATTTGGATAATATGGACGCAATTGCTAAGTCTAAGTGATGCGGTCACTGATATTTTCAAACAGAGTTTTTAAACACAGTTTTGTATGTTTTCCAAATATATTATTTGTTTATGCAGCACATTAAAATACTTGACTAAATCCTGATTATTAAATATGACAAGAAAATAATTCCTGTGGCAGCATCATTTCTAACGTTACACATTCAATATGTTTCCAGAGATTTTTAACAAATGAAATTTTCTTTTTATGACCAATTATGTGCATCTAATTTGAAAACTGCAAACACTCTGGTGGCTATTACTGTCCATAACCACTTCTGCCATTTCCATTAAAATCCTATTTATTATTGGTGAAAACTTCTTCAGCCGCTGAATGGAAAAAGCAATTATGTTACTACTTTTGAAATAATAAAACTGAATACATTCATTAAAGTTACAGCAATTCCATTTCTGTCTCCTCTGCTGTCCATTTACATCCAGGAATGTTTTCACTCAGAATGTTTCAATTAGAATCCCAGCTCCAATTAAAAAGAAAAGTGGGGGGAAAAAAAAAAGTCCTTATGCAACAGGATGCCCAAGATTGGGGGTGGGGGATAAAATTTCTGCTCTGACTTTCAATAGGAGTGGATTTGAGAGGCAGTTAAAAAAATAAAAGGTCTGGGTAATAAGGGCACACACACACAACAAGACAGATGCAGGCGGTAATTGCTAACTCACTGAAAAGGAAAGAGATAACGTGTTGCGGTGGAGCTCTCCCATTTGTATCGCAGTCGTTCAGCTGCAGTCGCGAGCAGAGGAGAGGCCGGGGCGGGGGGAGCAAACACCCCAGTGAAGCGGGGAGCCTGCGATATTCAGCCAGATCCTTCTCCCACCTATTTATGTACGTGCTTTTTAATTAACGGTACTGCAGCTGGGTTTAAGGTACATCTCTAATAACTGCCATTGTGACTCTCTACGGAGCAGGGGTTCCAAAAACATTTTAGCAAATAAAAATTAAAAGCAGACACACCTGAAAGAGCTACTGATGGGTACCTTAGCAAGCTCTCTTACCTTTACAATGCTCTTCCCTTGCTCTGACCCGTTGCATTCCATTTTTTAAACCCATTTAAACCAATTTTAAAATTTCTTCCTTCTCCAATTCTAATCCCCCGGACCTGGGGAGTTTGTAAGAGAAGTGATGATAAAAGCTCTTATCCACATGACTGTGCATTTAGCCATCACGGAATCAGATACATTAGGAGGTGGAAAAAAGTCCTACCAGCTGAGAGGAAAGGAAAGTTAAGAAACCGCTGCGGTTCACGGGGAATCAGAGCAAGGGAAGAGAAACCCCTCAGCCCACTGCTGGCAAACCCGAGGGCAGCCCTCCCCTCCCCAACAGGCCAAAATTAGCTGTTTCTTCCTCTCCAGCAACAGACAAAATTTGCCAGATTCTTCTTAATTCTGAACGCTGAGGACTGGTAAGCGATAGGAAAGGCTCTTTGGGAAACTGTGGGAAGCCCATGGCTGTGGGGTTTTTGGGATGCCCCGGGGCAGGGAGCTCTGCCAGGCACGGCAGCTATGGGAAAGGAGATCTAAGCTTAAAAGATTTGATTTCATTAGGAAGGACTTGAAAGCCTGAAGCATTCATCAAGCTGTTTTAATTAAAGAAATAATTTCCTTTCGTACACTCTGTTTAACATCTTTCTAGCAAAATGTAAATGGGAAGATCATTGAATAGAAAACACAATTTTCCTTTTAAGAGGAATTAACAACCGTTCTATATTTATTTACATTTTATTTTCCTACAGTTGGTTATCCAAACCATTTAAACTCACTGCATTCACAATGGTCAGCAGGTGCTTGACTCATTTAGTCCATCAGCTTCTTTTTCTACTGTGAACAAATCATCGAAGAAAGAAATTTCATTGAAATCTTTCTTTGCACAATCACTGCAGTGAGTTTCTTAAAGCTCTGATTTTTTTTGTTCTCACTCCAAAAATACTACCTAGGTGTCCAGTTACCACTCAAGCAGCTGAAAAACTTCCCATGTTTACTTTTTAAATACCTTCTCTTTTGCTGCCTATGGAGAATAGAATCTCACTGGATCTCAAGTTATTCTTCTTCCAATACAAACTCTGGAAGAGTCAAAGCGATCCTAGTTGTTTCTTTAATTTCCCAGTGAATTTTTCTTTAATTCCCCCATGAACTGGCCACATGCCTGTCCTCTGCTCTTCAGTGTTAAATGATACAAAAATTAAGACGGAAAATGTGCTGAAATTTGAAAATAAGTATTTCTTCACATCCTCAAATTTGTCATTAGCTTTGAAAGGAGGAAAAAAGAGGCTAGTCTTGTTAATGCTGGTCACTTAAAATTCTATTTTGCATCATCGGCTAAAATTTCATCTCAGAAACCTAGAATCGTATTTTCTAATCAGAAGAATAAGATTTTCTACCCCCCCAAAATCTTGCCATTTCTTGCATTTTATCTCCACAAAGTGATGTGTCGTGGCTGAAACCAAGATGATTAAAATTCCTGCTAGAGTTCATTCCAGTCAAAATTACCAACACGTCGTTATCTGTTTGACGAGCAGAGCGTATAAAACACAACCCTATCATGCAACTGCAAGACCAGAGCGGGGATCAAGTTAGTTAAATACGGCCCTGGAGGTCAGGTTAGGTCAAGTCACAAGCAAAGGGGACAGGTGATAAATGCAGCTTTTCACCTACATCCCACTGCCAGTCCCACCAGTGGGCACTGGGGCATCCCTAACTCCAGGAGAGGTTTTGGCGGTCCCTCTTCCAGCAATGCCTCCCAGCACCACCAAACCAGAGCTTAAGGAGTTTGAGTGGCAAGCGAGAAAAAGTCACGGAAGTTTCTTCTTCATAAGGCGACACCAAAAATGTTTTCCCAAAGTGGTGATGAATCAGTGAAAAATGTAACCACCAAATTTTTCAGTCACGCACATCCTTGTCCCCTTCATTTCTGTCCCACAGGTCAGTCTGGTGTTGGGGTGCACATCTCCCCAACCCTGCTGCGGTCTCTTCTGGGCTCTGAGGACAGAGCAAGGCACAGCAGCGCGTTCAACCCTGGGTAACTCACATAAGTCCTATAATTTACCTGATGGAGTCAGCTTTATAAGTGACAAAGCATGGGTTTAGGCGTTCTTATACTACTTAGTGCTCCTGTTAGACAACTTGGGAGAAATCATAGAGGATTGGAAAACGTTTACGTAGAAAAATTCAGCCTCCTCGTGCATTCATTTGCCTTAACAAAGGAAACACAATTTGCTGGGGATTATCCGCACCAAACATCTTTCCAGTAGCTTTGATTCAGGCCGTGGGAGCATCATCCATTAACGCAGTACTATACATCTTTTCATAGCAGTACAGCAACTGATGTGAGGAACCCTAATATATAACCCACCGTCAGCCTAAAGCCCTCGCCAGCATCCTGAACAGCTGCTGCCCAGAACTACAGCTGCAACAGGCAAAGATCAGTTACACATCTCCGTAGGCTCAGCGCAGACAGGAAACAGAGATCTACTTTACTCATCATCATTTATAAAAATCAATATATTCGCCTTTGGCTGCTGTGTACCAGAACCATATTAGCTGTCAGTGCCACATACACAGCAGCACCACTTCATGTTTAAATGCATTGTTCCATAAAATAAAACCTGAGCAAGAGAAAGGTACCATCCATTAAAATATATCACAGCAAACCGCTACTGGAAGAGATGGACAGAATAAAAATGCTAGCAACAATGCTTGAGTTAAGAAACACGGGAAAGCGCAACTCCAGCAAGACCAAATTTTGATCTGAATGATATTTAAATTACGTTTCTCTCTGAAGTCATTTATGGTACTTCAGCAGGCCCTTCGCACGCTCTCCAAGAAAAGCCAGAAAAACAGAATATTATTGTGAGCGGAGCCAGTAACAGTGCGTACAATTGATTTGCTTTGAATTAATCCTGAGAACCGTGCATCTAAGTCCTCCATTTTAGCTTTATCAAATAGTGGGCAATTACTTATTTGGCAAAGGGAAGCTGAATCAGTGTTTACTACAGCCAATTCCCACTGCTCATTTATTGTCATCCTTTGGTTTTCCCTGTCCAATTTGAGGCTTTGTCCTATTCTTGCAGATGTCTGTGAGAAACTCATGATGATTTCAAAGGTATTGCAGTCTGAACCTTTGGGTAGGAAACCCAAACTGTATTCATCTGTGAAGTACCACCTGTAGATGAGTACATAATTAATGTCTTCTGTTAACACCATCATCAAGTAGTATTTATAACCAACTGGAACTCAGTGAAGAAGCTGAAATGATGGTGTTTCTGCTGTTGGAACCATACAAAGGCCACGGCCACAGGACTGGTGCCCAGGTCCCTCCACCACGGATGTTTGATATCAGTGTAGCTCCACGCTTGACAGCTGCTGCAGCAAAACTCAGATCAGGACTGGGGCTGCAGTAAAATAAACCACGCGCTTGGAATAACTTGGATGCAAAGTACTTTTGTTTCATTGACGCTCCTGCTTTGGGCTGAGATTCAGAAGACTCTTGGGTCCCTGCAAAGCTATTCAAAGGACAGAGAAGGACTGAGCAAAACTTGACTTCCTTAGGATATAATTTTTAAGACTTTCCCAGATCCTTAGCTGTCACAGGTTCACATAACAGTATCTCCAGCTTATAAACCATACGTGTCTATGTCCTGAACTGTACGAGCCAGCTCTCTAGCTAGCAGTATAATGGAGTTATGATCTTCAAAGACCAGAAGATAACCGATAGACTGAGCTGAGCTTGGGCTTGACTGTGTGGTTCCAGTAGCCTTAATGAGGTTTGGCACCCCCAGGACACTCCCAGGAAGAGCTGAGGTCTCCTTGAGAAGGGCATGGACATTTCCAGTTTTCCTCTGCAGAAGCCCAGCTCTGATTTAGGACATGAAGCAACTGGTTGCTCCTTCCACGCACTGGGAACCACCAGCTTTTTATCCAGTCTTTAGGGTTTACATAAGCGTTTCAGGAGCAGAATATGAGACATAGCTTTACTCGAGTATGTCCCTTTGCAGACTATGCTATGTAAGAGCTCAGGACAAAAAAAACCTTCAGGCATTATATAGGATGAGCTGCTCCTTTAGCATGCTAAAAGCCATACAGAAGTTACAACTTGCTTTTGCACATGTAGCTCTGTTTATTTTAGCAACTGATTGAACACTCAAAAAAAAAAAAAATTAAGTCCATTCAGCAACATGAGCATTGACACTCCAAAATGGATTTTGAAGAAAAAATAAAATTTGGAATTAATAGTATTCCTAGTGTGTTGTTGTTAAAACACTGCCTATGAATTATTCATTTCTGTTAAGAAAGCACTACTTTACAAAAGGGCTAAAAGCTCAGCAAAGAAAGAACACCACTAATCCAAATATTAAGCTTTTTCTGTAACATGCTTTGATCTCCAAAATCCATCTGAAGGAATCACTTTATGGAAGTTAAGAGCTTTTTTCTTTTTGACCTTAAGTGAATTTGATTCAAATATACATTATGGCTCTCAAACCTTAAAGACCATTAGCTGTACATCTAATGCACATCAGAAACCTTGGGAAATAACCTTGCAAGCTTATTTCGAATAAAAGCTTCAACACATTTCCTCATGTCAATACTCAAAGGGGGTTTTAAATCATATAAACTTAAAAAAAAGGTCCTAATCCTTTTACTTTTTGTATGCTGGTGAGCACTACGGGCAACAGAAAACCTCGTTGGAGTTATTGGAGTGACGCAAGTATTAAGGGACCTGCGGATGCAAGATGGAGACAAAGGCATATACTAAATGATGAAAAACAGTCTTAGTGTTTTTCTTTCAGTGGGGTGTAACTACTTTCCTAAAAGTAACTTCACCAGAGGATTTGTATTTAGTTATTTGTCAGTTTCTTAAGAATCGTGTAACTCTCCCCAGCTCTTCGCTAGTTCTACGTATTCCTCCTGTCTCTGGGGTTAATGTTTCCTATGACTGAATTCTGAGAGTTTGAATTAATTAATGAAATAATCCTCCAGGCATTTGTCCACTTGATTTCCTAAATTGCATTTTTCGTTTTTGAGTACTTTGAAAACAACCTACTTTGTTCAAAAAACCCAACACCTCAGGACCTCAAGAGTGTCTGAAAACCACCTGGGGAGGGTTCGGTGTGGCTCAGGGCGATCCCTGCACTCCGTGCCCCTGCTCAGGGTCTGCGTGAGCCCGCCTGGGGCTGGGGGTCCCGCCGGGGCTGCGTGGCTGAGGTGTGCAGGGAGGAAAGGGGGCAGGAGGGGACTCACCGCCAGTGCCACACGTGTGGGAGCACTGCGACCAGGCTGACCACGCCGAGAGCCGGCAGTCCACCGCGCACCCCACCACACACCGACTGCTCGTCTGCATGGGTTTCTCCAGGCCAAGCTGTGAGGTGAGAAGGAAACACAGGCGTCAGCCTACCCAGGGACCCCGGCCACCTCCTGTCGCCGCTGGGCACCAAGTCGGGAAACTGAAAACTCCCATGGAATGCCAACGTTGTTGCTTACAGGGAGTTTTCCCGAGGTTGCAGTTGGTGAAAGCAGTTTCAGTGTCTATGAGTCCTTCAGTGTTTGGGACTTACTCTGAAAGGACAATCCCAAACTTCTAGTAGGGCACAATGTCCCTGGCGGCCAGCTTTGTTGGAGCCATGGTGCAGGGTCTATCGCTGTGCCCCATGAGTGCTACTCCAACCCCAAAACCTCCCCTTTGAGTCAAGGAGTGATACCACCCACTAACACCCCAGGGATGCTTTTCTTCCCCAAAGCACCCAACCGCAATTTCTCCACCATTTATGGACAGTGTCTTGGTGCGGATCAGGAGGCACTAGATTTCTAGAAACAGAATGAAGCCCCGGTGGTTTCCCTGCCCCACGCATGCCATCCTCACCCGCTGGCAGAGCTGTGTGCTGACGGTGGCCCCGTCACTGCGCTGGCAGCTCAGGAGGCGCCGCCGCTCTCCATGCCCACAGGTGGCATTGGCACCCAGCTGGCACCCGCTCCAGCCTGCAGACACAAAGCAAAGGACACGGTGCTGTAGGTCATGGCCATCATTCTGTTTCCCCATCTTTTTACTCAACGTGCAGGTTACCTTCCCCTAACGCGGCGCTTCCCCACATCAGGGCATCCCAAGCCCAAGAACAACCCACACAAAAGGAAGTTGCTCTTAAAACTGAGCAAGTCTTGGAGCAGAAACTCCTTCCTTTGCACTCAGATATCCCCTAAATGAAATCAGTACCTCAGAGTGCATGGAAAACTGTTAAATGCTGATAAAGGGTATCAGTTCAATCCAGTTGGTGCATTTACAAGACCGTATTGTCTGAAGTAAAAATTCATTTTGATAAAGTAGCTGGGGAAGTTTCTGAAGGGTAACTCTGGTTTAACCTATTTCTTGTCTCAAGGCAAAGCTTCCCATTATTTAAAACTAAGCTCTAATACTCGTGAAATAAAAACAGTATTTCTAGTAGATGAAAATTCGTATCTTATTACTTGTCTGAAATTATGATGGTCAGAAGACAACTAAACTAAAATAAGCCTTAAAACACCATTTAAAATAAACAAAAAAAGCATCACACAAACAACAAAAAATTCCATACACCACCAATAAATAGGGAGCATACCAGAAGAAAACCTATTACTTTGTGTCTTCCATCTCTGATAAACACGAACACATAAATGTTCTGCATTGCTGAAATGTGATGATAAAAAAGGCATCGTCCCTCTGCCTGTGTGCTTCTAGGGCTTTTATTTCAAACAGGCTGAGTTTATATTCAGACATAACATTTCCTCTTGCTTTGTTCTCTCTTCCCTAAATTCCTCTTAGATCTCCCCTCTCCTCTCTCTGCCTTTCTCATTTATCTGAGCTGGTCAAAACAAAAGGAATTTTTCATATTTTTTTTTTTTTAAGTTTGTTTGCAACAGATCTAATTGCTTCTAAGATCCTAAATAATGCATTTTGCTCTGAATATCCTATGCCCACCCATATAACCCATATTTGCCTTCAAACCAGACTTTTGTTGCTATTACTGCCTTCACCGGACTCACACAAGATGATACTCTTTTAACTGTAATTTTGCAATTAATTCTGTTGATAACCCACCAAAAAAGAAGAGATCCCATTTAACCTGTTTTATTTCCAGTGTACCTGCAATGACAACTTAAATTAAAAACTGTGCATTTGTCCACTAACCTGTGGGGGGAAAAAAAAAAATGTAGGCATGTAATTAACTTTAGTGAAATCAGTGATGCCTACACCTCACTCTTTTAATGCCAAAGCTTTAACTGCAAGCAAACATAACTAAAAACAACTGGTGAAAGGCTATAAGGAGCTGAATCTTTTATGCAAAGATATTTGGAAAAGCAGAACATCAATTTAATATATGTTGTAATAATTGGTGTCACTTCCTGCTAAGAGTACATTGGAAAGTTATACCCACCTGTTAGATTGTACTGGTATTGGAAGCAATTTTGGTTAAGAATACATGGCTTCATTTGTGAATCTTCAGGGCAGGGCTTTGCATTGACAGAAGACCTCAGCACTTGTCGAGTTCGGATTTGCATAATATTCGGATCACACACCTATATACAAAAGTGGTGGAGAGTACAAGAGACCCGAGTAAATCAGACAGACACCGACCGCCCGCGGTTGTTACACGCACACCCACAGCCATGCCGAGCTACGGTATAGTCACGCTTCTGTTCTAAAGACACTTGAAAGCACGTGAAGAAAAAGAAATGTGGTTCAAAGGTAAGAATCCAGTATTACTAAAAGTCATCTTTTGTCCACCCTAATTTGGCTATTTTGGGCACTCTTATGATATTTATTTCCATAACTTTTTCTAAGGATCCTTGGGGACAATGGGATAAAGACTGTGCCATTTTGCAGTGCTCTACTCTCCACCTCTTCCCAGGACTTCTAGTAAAATGCCACAGCACTGAATAACGGAACAGGATTTCTGGCACAATTAATGTGTTTTTAAGTAATAAACAATATTACAGCAAAGCTTTCATTTCCAGGAAGGACATTTGTAATTGCATATCAGTTATGATGCTGACAAGAAGACGGGGTGACTTTTCAAAGTATGTGATACAAATACTGTTGTCCAACTGCCTATAAACCAGGATTTGCTTGTTTACATTTTCATGTGAATATGAACCAACTGAGGTCTGTTTTCATTTGTGTTTGTACATCACAGGCAGGCAAATCATTTGTTTTTAGCAGCCCCCCACCCTTGCTCCCTTAGCACAGTGGCATGGGGCTGTTTTGCTTTCCATTTCAGCTGCAGACTTGGCAATAGTGACTAAATGTTTTCTGCCTTCCAGGAAACACCCCCTTTACGTAGTGGAAAGCATCTGCTCATCCCCACAAGTGCCCTCCTGCAGCCTCCTGCTTACCCCTCCTCTGCAGAGAGCTTCTCTCTGGATGTCACACGGAGGTGTCACCCGGATCTGCCCCTGCATTTCTTAAGTTTTTCCCTTGGTTTACTTAACTCGAGGCTACAGCATAAGCATTGGCCAGGCCATGGAGAACGCGGTGCCGCTCCCGGTGTGCCCACCCCGGCTGTCCCATCCACGTCTCATGCCAAAGGTAACTACCTCAGGAGGAAGGAGTCGCGGTGCCAGACATTAAACGCCTATGACACTGGGCAAGCCTAATCGGTGGTGAAGAGCACTAAGGACTGCTGCCTTGTCTCGTTAAATGAAATCACAAAAAAAGTCTAAATAAGCTTGTTCTGAAGCCAGGGTGATTACAGGAATACGTAACAGCCCTTTCGGCTGCAAGGCTGGGACAGAAAAGCAGCCCCAAGAGTAGGGGTTCCGACCCGCTGAAACTCAGCGGTTTTCCTGCAATCCAGTACGGCGGGAATGGGTGCCTGGAAGTGGTCCCAGCAAACCTAATGGAAATAAATCCCTACTAAAGGTATTCACAGCCACTTACTGAACAAGATGACCTATTTAATTCCTGACAGTCTCTCATTAGGACCAAAGATTGCTCAGGAACAGCAGAGAAAACCAAAAAGTAATGCATGTAGGAATGCATTTTCATAAATGCTTGGGAATTTAAAACATGATTTTTCTATAGAGCACTTTAATTACAAAAAAAAAAAAAAAAAAAGCTAACAGTTTAAAACAACAGTCTTATTATCATGCAATGAACTGCCTGCAAAGACTGAACCCTGCACGGGTGAAAGTACGGATAATTCCTGTATTGTGAATATTAAAGAGAAATGTAATGGCAATGCAGCATAAATATACACCTCAGACTGCTGTAAACTGGATTAGTTGCACAGATGACAGCATAACCAAACAGAATAAATATCAGGACAAATAGGAAAAAAAGTCTGGTCCGGTCTTAAAACACATCGTCAGGGCCTATTTTCCTTATGCTTACATTATGTGAAGGAAATTCTATTATGTTCTTACTGCTGACACACACCTTGTCAAATCATTTTAAATGGTAATCTTGTTCAAATATCCATGGTCATCTAAAATACCCAATTGTTCTTAATTATCTGAAAATTAAACCTATGCTAAGTGTTTACCAATAGTTTGCTGCCTTTTCCACAACTAATTTGATTGTTTATCCTCACCACTAACACTAATAACTTAAATGATTTGCCAATAAAGCAAAACAAATTAAAAAAATCAAAGAAGGTATCTCAGTAGCTAGTCCTAATTAATGTTTCTCTGCGTTATGTTACCAAAGGGAAAAAAAATCAATGAATGCTGTGGAAGAAGTTAAATCTGTGCCATGTCAGAAATACCTGCTTTTGCTCCCTTCAAAACAAGAACCTGCAGACAGAAAATATGCATCATTTGTAGATAAGTGACTTCTTTTAATAAAATAGCGTTTTTTTCCCCCTATCCAGCGTGCACCCCGTTGTGCTCAATTGCAGGGCGCTGACGCAGCTCAGGGCTGCACGCTCTGTCATAAAGCCACCCAGATTTCCCGGCTAGCGGGACCATTCTCCCTCTCAGATGTCCTCCTGGTAGCAAACCAGTTTAACAGCCGTGACTCAAACAGGTCAAAGTCTATCTTGTGTTTGCCAGGATCCAAATAAACGACCAGTTTACAGCAGCTCTGAGGCCGGTGTTCTCACTGCGCTGATGAGCCATGTTGTTCAGAAGCCAGAGCTGATGCGATAAGCTCCCCACTTTTACTAGTTTTGAATAATAAAGAATCTCTGTAGGAAAAGTGTTCATTTAATCAAGCTGAGTACATGGGAAACATGCAAAAATTCAAAGTTGGCAAACTGTAACTAATATCCTGTAATATTATTTGTTGAATTTCTCTTTACGTCAATTGAGAAGTCAATTTAGTTTTATAATTGATTTTCTGGCCTTACTCTTTCAAGTTAACTATGTAAAAAATTGAGCCAAATATATATGGAACTGAATAAGCGGCAGGAGGGAATGACTTGCAAAGAAAAAGATGAAAGCTGAGATTTTCAAAGGAGCAAGACTGAGCTGAGTATCCAGCTACCCTGGAATCTCAATGGGCTTGGGTGCACAACTCCTGCAGGACCCCTCCAAAATCCCAGGGTGGAAAAATTCAATATTTACGATGTGGCAAAGGTTGAGGAATGGCTTGGCAGACTCACAGTCATTAGGGGATGTGAATGGTGAAAGTTAAAGAACAGAGATTACTTCCAGTGGGGAGATGCTGAGGGTATTAGGAAGCAATAACGGGGAGAAGTGTGTAAGCTGCATAGCAGGAGGAAGATATGTCACCATTGTCACCACTGCCATCACTACCAATGGTATGTATCTAGCCCTGAATATGGATCTTAAAAATACTGGGAGAAAAACCAATCACCATCAATGGCAAATCACAATTTTAGGAGGTAGGACAGAAACAGCAGTCAGTAATATTATAGAAAGGGCAGCAAAAGGAAGAAAGATCACCTGCGTAATTAAAGTAAGAAATTATCACAGACTTAATTAAGGACAGGGCAAGATTACAAAAAGGGTTGATTCTGAATATTCTCACAAATGAAGAAAATTACAAAAACAACTCGACTGTTCAAATAGTTTTTCTGTATGAAATAGTGAAGATGGCATCTGGATACATGGATCAAGACTAGATCGGGTCTACCCCACTAGGAATCCAAGTTTCTTATCACCAGCATGTATGAATCTACAATTCTGGGGGGTTTTAAATAAATAAAACCCACTGTGATTCAGCGATCCTTTACTGAGTATCTTCATTTACAACTCCTCTCTTCCCACTAAGTGGATGCTATACTTTCAAAGACATTATTTTACTTCCTACCGTTCTATTAATAACTACTACTTTCACTGATCATAGACTAAGCTTTCTTTAAATTATTTTTACATTAAGTCAGCCATTACCTCCTGTAAGGTAATCATGACTGGTTTATGATCAGAATTAGCCAACACTTCTACAGTGGAAGCACAAGGTAAGAGGGAAAGGTAAAGCCAACAACACTGTTAAGAGTAAGGCTGGTACGTACAACGGAAGCATTCAGTAGTGAGAGTTTAACTTTGACTTGTATTTTTGAGATCATCTCTTTATTGTCATGCTACGTATTTTTACGTCTGTGGTTATAAATCCCGTATGTAACAATGGGATAGAATTGGGCATAGCAGCAAATCTCCTTACACAGAAATTGGAAGCCAAGGCGATAGACTTAGGTCGCACTGATTTCTTATGATAGATTTAGGCAGTGTCACAGCCAGGTGATGGTTGAACTGAGCGCAATGCAGAACTTTCTGCAGGTGCTGAAGCTCTCCACATGCACAGAACTCGCTGATCGGTGCTGGGGTCCAGATCGAGCAACTCTTGCATAGACCTCATGTAGAGGAAAGTGAAACAGAACGTGGGGTGAAATTCAGCCTCTCGCGTGGGTCTCGGCTCCAGCAAACTGCAATGAGAGCAACTCTGGAGACTCGGCACCTTCACCTGATCTTTCCAGGAAACTAAGGCTCTGCTCTGCCAGAGGGCTGGTGCTACCAGGAAGGACAAGTAATTCTTGCTGCAGCCTGGGGACCATCAGAGTTTAGTACCTGCTTAGCAAGTGGAAAACCTTTGTCCAAATTCTGCTTCTATTCTGGACTACTGAAACTCACTTCCAACACCACCCAGCCTAGAAATAGATTACAGATTTATGGATCAAAGGAAGAGGATGAATATGGGTGCCAACTGGCCATAAATGTAAGAGAGGAAAGAAGTCCTACGAAATGGAGGTAGCTGTGATGCATGGAGGTAGAAGGTCAGAGGCCTGGAGAACTCTATGTACCTTCAAGGCCAGGCGCCAACTCAGTTTGGTAGTTAAGTTTTACAGACTATGTTGTTCGTTGGATTTAGTTTCAGATTCCTTCTTGATGACTGCAAGCTGTGTAATTCAGACACGTGCTTCCTTTGGTATCATTGATAGGAATGGAATTAATTTCTGTAACAGAGACCTAACTCAGGCCACACATTAACAGCCTACAGCAATAGGACCTTATACACAGACACAGCAACTTTCCTTATGCATACAACTATACTGTCTCAGCCTACTTTATTGTATTGAATCTCACCATTTCCAACAGCCTGTTCTATGAAGTGTGAAAAAGTGGATCTAAAGCCAGGGATCTATAGGCCAGATGATATAAACCAGTACAGAAACAAAACATTCTGAAGCAATGAGAGGTACATAAAATGTTAAGGTAGGAATGAATCAGATTTTTTCCCAAAGGACCATTTAAAAATCCTAAAAGCCACCATCTTGATTCTATGGAGGAATTCTTGGCACTATTAACTACTGCATTTTTTAATATTTCTTTTAGCCAACCACTTTTTTCTACCATGACCACTTGTCACTATTTTAAGCTAACATAAAAAGTGAGGGACACAAACATACACAAAGGATGAACCCAGCCTTTGCTCCAGGCAACAGGAGAACAGACAAAGCACAGAAAGTTTGTTCTGGAAGAGAAGGATATTAAATACAATAAAACTGTAAGGTTGTGAATGCTAAGTTCCTGAGTAAGAGCTGTTAACATACCACATGTTAATATATACTATTAGACCTTCTTTGTGAAGGATTTTAAAAGCTGTCCATTGATCTAGGCTTTCATATGCATCATAATTGTACAGCACAAAGGTTGTAACCCATTAGAGAGCCCTTTAAGCTGTTTAATTTATCAAACAGTTTGAATAATGCATACTGCACTATAAATAGCTGGCCACATTATATTTAACCAGCTATTCATAAGGAAACACACAACCTCAAACTAAGGTAAATGCGTTGGCAGCAACAGCATTTGACTATTTTTAACAGTGCAATGAACCGTTATATTGTTCATGCCAATGTGGATGTTTTGTAACAATTTAACAAGCCATTTACAATAACATGAGCAGTCTTTGGAAATGAAAAGGCATTTGCATAAATTTTCTTTTTGAGATGCATCTAGGTTCTGAACTTTATCTGCCTCCATATATAACCACTACGTTTTAAAAAGATGAGTAAAAATAAAACAGTGAATCTAAAAAAAATACAGCAGTTACCAATTTTTTGATAAAGCTGTACAAAAAAAAATCAAATCCCCGCTATGCCTAAGGAGCAGTGTACGTTCTTCCAGAAAAGCCTTGGACCAGCATAATTCTCAGGCTTGAGCTGAATAAATTATCTCTTGGGCCAGAAATACAACTCTGTGCAAGCTTCATTCTTCAATCCAGCCTCCATGCTGCAGATCCTCTGCCAAACCCACATCTAAATGTACTAGCTGAGACCTCACCTGGAGTTCTGCGTCCAGCTCTGGAGCCCTCAGCACAGGAAAGACATGGACCTGTTGGAGTGGGTCCAGAGGAGGGTCACGAAGATGATCAGAGGGCTGGAGCACCTCTTCTATGAGGACAGGCTGAGAGAGTTGGGGCTGTTCAGCCTGGAGAAGAGAAGGCTCTGGGCAGACCTTGTAGCAGCCTTCCAGTATCTGAAGGGGGCCTACAGGAGAGCAGGGGAGGGGCTCTTTATCAGGGAGTGTAGTGACAGGACAAGGGGTAATGGTTCCAAACTGAACAAGGGTAGATTTAGACTAGATATTGAGAAGAAATTATTTACTTTGAGGGTGCTGAGACATGGGAACACATTGCCCAGAGAGGTGGTAGATGCCCCATCCCTGGAAACATTCAAGGTCAGGCTGGATGGGGCTCTGAGCAACCTGATCTAGTTGAAGATGTCCCTGGTCGTTGCAGGTGGGACTGGACTAGATGACCTTTAAAGGTTCCTTCCAACCCAAACTATTCTATGATTCTAGTCATGATGAAGACTTCAGTGAGTCCCAACGCCTACACGAGTCCACAATTTCTCTTTCAGTTGGCTTGGGAGGGAAAGCATTTCCAAACCATAATGACTCCGACTCGCATCTATGATGAAAGTCGCTGCAAAACCTGAGAGTCAGCTATATCTCCTGGTGCCACTTTTAATATTATCAGTTATTGCAATATTACACCCCCAACCCCCTAGCAGATTCAAGACAATAATAACTCAATTGTCACAAGTCCTGAGCATTGCACATCACTATTGATCCACGAGGAAAAATGCTCACTGAAACAGAGACAGCTGTTCTCACTCACTAGACATGTAACCTCCTATAATTAACTAATTTCAGACCTCTTAGAATTAGCTGCTAGAAATGCCAACAGCTGAGGCAAACAAGGAGGCCACTCCGATCGGCTATGGGGGCTGTGACAGCTATCCACACGGCAGCAGAGAGCTAACAAAATAAATTTGAGGTAATTATTTCAGGGACTTGTAGCACAACTCGCATATTAACTCTTTTTAAGAACGCTTTGATGAATTCAATTGAAGTCAATTAATTACATTTCCAAGTCAGATGAATACAAAGTCAAGACACTGCAGGTAGTGCATGTTATTGGATCACTGAATATGTAACAGAGATGATAGGATTTCAGTTTCCAGATTGTTTAGCTGGGTCTTTGAGCAATCAAGTGATGACGTCTGAGTGAACACGCTATTGTAGCTGGAACGAATACGAAATCTCTGAAGCAAAATGCAAGTCAATCTAATTTGCTCATGATTTTTTTTTCCTAACTATCAAGCTTCAAACTGTTACTTTAAATGGCTTTAAAGCCTTGATATTTAAGTTATGTGGATGTTACTTAGCGACAAAGAAGAAAACTTTATGAGCCAAAAAATAGTCTTCAATCAGAGGGAAAACCATTTTGAATTTACTTCTCACAATTGAGAATGTGAGAATAATAGGGAAGCTTTAAATCAGTGACTATGAGTTTCCCGAATCCTGTAAAGAGACAAAACCTCAAAAGTCACCTCCAAGTATTACAGATCAGACAGATGCATTTCTGGGTCACAGCAAAGTGCCATTACAGGAAATATTAAAATTTAGCCTTGTGTAGCAGTGTTAAATAGCACTGTAGTCAAGATGCAAAAATTGCAATTCAGTTGGGAAATACACACAGAAGAACTGTGGGAGCATCTGAAATTACAAAAGACCACCCTAGAAACACAAAAATTTAAAAGCAAAAGGGAAATGCAGCCAAAAAAGGTAGAACAAATACAATCTTTTAGCAGAAAGAAGTATTGAAGAAAATACTGCCTATTGACAAAGCAGTCGCCACATTTATGACTCATTGATTTCAGTATGATTCAAGATCATTTACTATCCTGAAAGTGGAAAATTCACATGGGAAGAGTATTGCTACAAGATAAAACCAAGTAATACCCTAGCAAGTATCCAGAGTACAATGACATATTGACAAAAGGTAAACTGGATAATCTAAAAGGCCTTTTTATATTCAGCTGATAAGAGTTAGTTATTCCACTATCAGGTTAGATTTATTATCAACACTCTAAAATATGAGCAGAACACCAAAGCGACTGGAAAAGAATTCTCATCTGACCAAAATCTTAGGTAAATATCTCAAATCAAAGAGCTACTCAGGCAAAGATGAGGCTGAAATTGTGGTTGCTTATTTATTACAAACTAGAATTTGTCAAGTTTCATAAATCCTCTTTATCTCCAGCAAGCCAAACATGACTAGAGATACAGGAAGATTTCCCAGAATGCTCTTTGGCAGCTGCCTCACAAGAGTGCTACGACTAATAGAGTGCCAACTATTTTGATATGAAATGTAAATGTGCTTGAAAAAGAGCAGCCAGGACGTACGGTTTTGCTTTTTCATTTCAAGATGATGTGATGACTCAAATTTTTCGGATTACTTGTGGAAGAGAAAGGAGCCATACTTAGAAAATGGATTTTTGGTGAATATTCAAAATGCACTTTATACATCCCAGAAGACAGGCATTTAGTTCCAGTTTGGCATGAATGGGGAACCATGCATGAGTATACCAGCTATTGAGTAAAATCCCCTCAAACACAATTAAATAGACAGTCCTAATGAGCAAGAGGTTCTACACATGCAAACTTACTGATATGTTTTTTGGGGTCTGTGGGAATACACTTCAAGCAGGCTGGAGGCACAACAGGTCTGACCAAAAGACTTAAAGATATTCAGCTCCAGGTGCAGGCTCCTATATTTGGGTGTCTATGTGTACGGTCTCCATGCAAGGTCCAGACCTAAGCTCTCACTTGCAACCAGTGGAGCTACTCAATTGTCCACAGGTAGCTCTTCCCATAAAGATGAAATGGGATACTCCGTAGGCTCCATTGCCTTTGTAACGCCATGGACCATGTCCACCAGCTCACAGCCATTCTCAGTGACCACCTTTCCTAGTGGCGACTCAGGACATGGAGGGTTGCATTACAAGAACAAGTCTTACGAGGAGTGGCTGAGGGAACTGGGGTTGTTTACCCTGGAGAAAAGGAGGCTGAGAGGAGGCTTTACCGCTCTCTAAAACTACCTGAAAGGAGGTTGTAGAGAGGTGGGGGTAGATCACAGGCTGCCTAGAGAGGTTGTGGAGTCTCCCACACTGGAGACATTCAAAACCCGCCTGGACGCCGTCCTGTGCCACTGCTGGAGGTGACCCTGCTGTGGCAGGGGGTTGGACTAGATGATCTCCAGAGGTCCCTTCCAACCCTGACCATTCTGTGATTCTGTGATCTCCTCTCCCAAGTAACAAGCGACAGAACAGGACGAAATTGCCTCAAGTTACACCAGGGGAAGTTTAGATGGGATATTAGGAAAAATTTCTTTACAGAAAGGGTTGTCAAGCATCGGAGCAGGCTGCCCAGGGAAGCGGCGGAATCGCCATCCCTGGAGGTATTTAAAAGACGTGTAGATGTGGTGCTGAGGGACATGGTTTAGTGGTCGGCTTGGCAGTGTTAGGTTGATGGTTGGACTAGATGATCTTATAGGTCCCTTCCAACCTAGACAATTCTGTGATTCTATGATTAATTACCCTGGTGCTGGCAATGCCTCATGCCTGGCCACCACATTTCCCTCAGTCCCTGCCCCATCACGCCAGTACCCCCCACACACACTGAAGAGACACCACTGTCATGGTACAGCCATTCTGCGCATACAGCAAGCCCAGCACTTGCCTTGGAGATGTTCAGCCTGTGCAGCCTGGGAGGGACTGTGCTGTGTGGTCCTCTCTCAAATCAAAATACAAACAGTGTGAGTAGCTATAAAAGGGAGACAGCGCTGCTGCAAACTCGTCAACGGGAGAGTTTTATCTGTCCATAAAACTTCAAGCTGTTTATTGCCTCGTATCTGGACAGAACTATTTAAACACATGCTCCATCCACACACAGTCATCTCAGTTTCACAACAAAGCGTTGCAGAACAGCTTGTGAAAACATATTGTTCAGTTAATTGCATTGGCATGCAGATGCCCTCACATTTATGAATTAACATCTATCGTGGCAAAAGGATGTACAAGGAGACACACTGGGCCCTGCAACTGCCAAGAGCTATGCTGCCTGATGGAGTGCAGCCCACAAGCTCTGGGCATCACTTTCCTGCTTCTGTGGACTACAGAGGCTTCACCATTACCAAAAAAAAGAGTCTGCAGGCAAAAACTGGGGGTGTCTTAAGGATACAAGGGAGCTTAAAGCTTCAAGCAGTTCTTCGTGACCAACTGACTGCCACCAAGGCATCTGAAAAATACCCAATGGCCTTGAAGATCTCTGCATTAGTTTACTGCATGCTAAAATGAAGAAAATCTATCTCTTAGAAAAAAAGTCAATGGCAAAGAAACAGTCCAACCACAATGGGACTTTGAAAGGTATCCAAGCATCTGTGTCGGTTGCAAGAGTGTTATACTTCATCAAAGCTATGCTGCTCAGGAGGAGGTGAATGCAGGAAATGAAACACAAGATTTTATTTGACATGTTCTTGCCGAGTATATTGATACGCTACACAAAATATTATGGAAGGAAATTATCTGTGTCAGCAGTAGTATAAATACCTGTCCAATAACCACTCAGACTTTTGATAATGGCCCTGTTAACACAGGGGCAATGAATATATGTTTGTCACTTAAATACATCAAGCAAGTCTATTACAAAACCCCTGTGAGTAAACCTGGCACCTATTTCAACACTGATCAGAGAGAAACAATGGGTTGGAAATTACATGCTTTGAGGCCAGAGAGTTTTCACAAAGTGGAATTTGCAGCTTCTTTCCATCTTGAACACTTAGGAAAACAGAGCACTTGGTGGTGGCTTCAATCCCTGCATAACTGACAAAGTTTTGAGTATTTTGTGACATGACAAATTGTTCAGGCATCTTGCTGCCATGCCCTTCTCTTGCTGTTGCCTCAAATCTTCCCTCAAGGTTTTGAGGAGGAGGAGATGCTGGACAGGAATAGCGTCTGTTGGGAAGGGAGAAATGTCATTCCCTCAGGCCTAAGACCTGTCCAGAGGAGTGCAACCACCACGGTTTACCAGCAGGTTGTTACGGCGGTCGTGCATCACTCAGCTCTCCCCTGCAAATATTTCCTAACCCAGACAGCCCTTAGTGCAGCTGGAATACCGGTCCCTTCACCTGCCGTACCTGTGTGGGTCCTCTCCCATAGACCAAGTGGAAAGATAAGTGTAATCAACAGTCACAGTAATAACTATGTGTTTTACTAAGCTTCTATAGCTCAGGCTCTGTAGGAATATAAAAATTTCCAGATTCAACCATGCCAGCAGGATCCATTAAGCCTGACTGCCCTCAGAAAATAATTTGTTAGACAATAACTATCTCATGAAATGGTTGACGGACAGAGAAGACGAACACGTGAGGAACACTGCCACAGAGACACAAGCAGGAGAGCCTACCTGCGGACACTTGCTCCACTGTCCCCAGTCAGACACTGCACACTCACTGGGACAGTACAAGCTACACTTCTGCATCGTATCTGGGATTTCAGCCTGATTACACAGTGCGTTGGGCACAGTCTCCCCTCCGTGGTCCTCAGCAGTACTCACACACCTACACAGAAAACAGACATTTTCATTAGAGGATCATCAGCGTGCTACAGAAGTGATGGATATCATTTCATACAGAGGGATTTCAACTTTGATCGGCTGACAGATGAGTGAACAGAAAATGACAACCAGCAAGAACAAACCTTTGTGCTCCTGCTAGTAACATCCAAACATTTGGAAATAACTCAGCGTTTCCCCGTGCCTGGGGAATGAATACTCACTAATAATGAATGCCACTCCGGTGCGTGCAGTGCCATTACTTGGGGAAAATGTTAGCAAATCAGAATATGGAGGCTTTGCACCTTAGGGGGCTTTATGTATATATGGCATTTAGGTTGAAGAATTCTAATTTAAACACCATGCCTTCTTCCTGAAGGACATCTTGATCATAGCACACAGCTGCATCTCTGTGATGCTTTTCCTGCAAACCACTGCACATAAATGCATGTTTCTTTTCATTTTCAATACACTGGCCTCAGCAACGTACTCGCTGTCAGATGGCCAGATATTTCAGCTTTTTGCAAGTACGTATCAGCTCTTTTTAACCTGGAGTACCTGTGCTTTTGTCTTCACGCACCTGACTTTCCTCGTTTGTATTCCTTCTCCACAGTGGAGGGAATTTTGTTCGCTGTTGATTCTGCACGGAGACCACGGTTCTACTACCCAAGAATACTGATTGCACTCAGCGTAGCATGGGACTGCCTCGTACACCTGCCAGGAGAAAGAATCAAAACTGTTCATTCAAACCATCCAGGTTAGCACCTCTGCAGAAATGCCTCAGCCAAACCCAGGAAGGAGTACACTGAAAAATAGCCCGGCTTACGCTCCTTATGCTAAGGGTGTTGTAATAGCTTCGAGTTCATTTGTTCATTATTGACTTGCCAAGGGATTTTTAAGTATATAATAAACAGCAGCATGCATGCACCGTCTTAGGAAACAGGATAAATAACAGCTATTTCCTGCAGCCAGAAGAGGAACTCCATTACAATTTCATTTGCTCAGACTGCTCTCGCTATAATCTATCACACATTCATTCACCGGGACTGTATGTACTGAATCCTTTTGTGTTTCAGAAGGTACAAACTTAAAATCAGCAATCATTTACCTTTTCTTCTAACATATTCTTGTAAGTCATTTACCACAGAAGAATGAAATTTCATGCATCCTATAAATTTCATTTTTATACACAAAACCCATATTTTTTTTCCCTGCAAGTGACTTATCTCTAACACATCTCCTAATCAAACACGACCATGTATTCACCTGAACTATGCTATCTATGCAGAGAGAAAAATACAGCCAAAAGCTTGATAAACATTTTTAAAAGGTGCTGGATATTCAGGTTGTTAGAAGCAGCACACTGAGATATAGTACTTTAGCAGATTTTTAGGTTTAAACAAATGAATGCATCAACAGTTCTATTACAGTAATGAATAAAAGTTATTTATTTCGAATCCAGTTCGTCTGCAGAAGCTGATTTGAAGATACAGTGTTCTCTGTTGCTTTGTAGGAAGCACAATGCACCGCCCTGAGAAAATATAGCACACCTAAAATTTTTTCTTCCACACACCAAAATCTCCTTGGCCTTGCTGCCGTGGAGCTGTTAAAATAAATCAACAGCCTTCCTCCCACCCCACCCCCCCACCCCCCACCCCCCCGAAAAAATCAGCCACAGCTTTAATAATTTATAGCTTCATTTTAAAATAGCAGATTACGACTATGCATGTTGTGGCCTCAACAATCAAGAAATCTTATTTGCAACATTTTGGAGGTGGGGGGCAGAGAGATTGCGATACCAGTCAGAACACAAAACTGGTGCCCCATCAGAAAATTACCTTCACATCCAAGGAAAAGAAGACAACTTGCTAAAGAAAACCCCTCGGGAACAGCAAATGTCAGAAACTAACTTCAACTGTGGGTCTGTCTATACATTGTGCATAGGGTTAGCATAGAGAAAAGAGTAAGAGAAGGAGAAAAGTGCAAAATACGTGAAGGGGAAAAGAAAGCAAAGAGGGAAACAGAAGTCAGGACTGGCGGGGGCAAGCATGGCATGAACTAGTAAGAGCGTCACGGTTCATGCAGGGACGGGGAAAGGGAGGGGAGCGAAGGGAGCAAAGGCAGAAGTACCATTAGTACCGGTTTTCCTACATATTATTAAGCACAAACCCTTTTTCACAGTCTGTGCACAAATAACACGTGAGAACGAAAAAATTTTTTAGGACTACGACGGCAGGGCTGGAACACATACAGTGATAACGCTGGGCACAACAACCTTCTTGCAGAAGGGAGGGGGGTCACCCCGCAGCCTTTTGGGGGCGCGCAGGTGGCGTGCGGCGTCTCCAGCTCTCACTGGGCCTGCACGAAGGTCTTCGGAAGATCACAGCGCACCTCAATCGCTCCATACGGGTTAACAATTTCTGCACATCGAGGCGGTGCTGTTTGGCTTAACTATACGATATATAGAATCACAGAATGGTCGGGGTTGGAAGGGACCTCTGGAGATCATCCAGTCCACATAGGTATCTACGTATTCTATGAAGTGCATGTAGAGGCTAAGTTGCCTGGGCTGAAAGCGCCAGGCACCAGGGCCAGTTTCCCAGGCACCAGAAGTGTCCCTAATGAGCTGTGCAGCCACGTTCATGAACTGGCGTAGACAGAGCAAAGAGAGAAAGGACCCGCTGAGCAGGACCTGTGCTCAGCACCGGCAAAGGGGGAGACGAGCCCACCCCGAAGCCACCGTCCCGCCTCAGCCAGCCTGTCACCTGGAGCGAGTTACCCACCCCTGCAGCCATTTCCCACGCCGGGAAGAATAACCACTCCTCTTTAGGCACCGCGAAGCCTTCCTGTTCCCCAAAGACAGCCAGGAGATGGATGTGCAGACAGGGAGTATTTATTAGTTTCCCTGCTCCACAGGGTGGGGGGGGAAGAAAAACTACACTCTGCCTGTGTTGTCTGACAAAACAGACTGCTGTCTGCAGGAGGTGATTTGTTGAAGAGGGAAATGTGTGCTTTAGGTGTGATCAGAGTTTCCCTCCTCACGGAGGGGAGGTAAAACCAAGCGAGAGCGAAGCGCCAAGTTTGGCGAGAACTGGCTATTCTGTGATTCTATGGCCGCCGGCGGGCAGGGAACCCACAGCCCGGGGAGGAGATGTCTCACTGGGCAGTGTTAAGGGAGGTCAAAGCTATTTGTCAGTAAGTTTATTAAGAGCTGGGTGGGTGCCTGCTCCTGCTCTTTAGGGTTTTGGAGAGAAAGACGAGGTTGGGAGCAGCTGGGAGGTGACAGTGCGGGGCAGCACAGTGGGGCAGTGGGGTCCGGCGCAGCACAAACTGTGGCTTTAGAGATTTAAAATTCTTTTCCTTGCTGTAATGAATACCCCTTCCTCGGGGTTAGAGGGTGTTGCTGTGGATCCTGCAGGTGACAACATGAGCGCTGCCAGCCCGCCCGCACTCGCCCGGCAGGAGCAGCCTCTGCTCCTCGCCTGGGCCAGACTGAGAGCTTGGAAATCCCGGCTCCTTGCCTCACTGACCTCTCATCGCTCTGGTTTAAAATCTGTCAAACCTCAGACCTCTCTGAACCAGCACAGACAACCTGCGGATAGCAGCAGAGGCCTAACACCAGGAATTTACCACAAAACTGCAGTTTAGTGGTCAAAACCTCCCACAGCTTTTACCTGATGTGATTCCTGTGTGAGAAAACCAGCAGCATTTGGGCAGGGACGGGATGCCATGGGAACTAAAATCTATCTGAGGAAATGTGTGAGGACAAAACAGAGATCCCATATGCAGTGACACAAATACACGTGATGTGAAGCGGTACTTCAAACGCGCTCTTTCAAGAGCAGGCAGGATCGCAATAACAAAGCCCTTAATAGAGCATTTGTATTCTGCTGCCGAGTCGTGTCAAGCCGGTACGATTACAAGTGAAACCCCATCAGCTCACCCCCTGTGACAGACATCCCGCTCTGTGCTGGAGGAGGGAGGACACACCACACCGACCACGCCATCCCTGTGGCACCTTAACACCCGGGCGGTCTGCTGCTGACCCCCTCGGTACTTCCAGTTCAGTCAGGATTCCCAGGTTACACTCGCCAGCAGAAACCCTAAATATAATTGTCACAAATACCCCATTTTCCTAAGCTATCGTGCTGACACCACTGCGTGTCCCGTCTGTGAATGACCTCTCTCCTCTGCCCTGCATCGGCGCAAGCAATGCCATCTCCGGCAGTACCTCCGAGACAGCGAGAAGGTGTAAATAACAACCACGCGCCATTGGGAGGGACAGATTTCTTCATAGCAAGTTACAACGTATATTAGTAGACTCCGTTACACCTTTTAAATGGGAGTCTCAAAGAGATGCAAGATTTCTATGGGTGAAACTCTGCATGTACACGTTTTGGAAGCTGTGAATATAATTTGTGGCTCTATCTTTGCATTTAAAAACCATGGTGATGTGGTATGTGTTCCTTGCCACCACAGGACAATGTTTTCCTCCCGTTTCTCTCTCCTGGCTTGCCATCATTTGTTTTCCATCACTTTTAATTCCTCTTTTTTTGTATTTGAAAAAAAAAAAGCAACAAAGCCTTTCATTCCTATCTTCTGCTAACAGCTGTGGTACTTAAGGAGGTCAAACACATGATGTTCTTGATTTTGCATTTTCAAAGGATTTTGGCTAAGCCTTCCTGTTTTTTGGGTCCCACCAGCCAGGGGAACCTGGGATCACTTCTCACCTCCTGGCTCCCTGGGAGCACCCTGTCCCCCCTGAACAGAGGCTGGGATGGGATGTGGCGTCCTCACTCCTCACCCAATCCAGGGACTCAAAGCACCTGAGCCTGGAGGGGGTTGACATGTGCTCCCATGGATCCCTGGCTGCAACGCAGAGTGCGTCCAAGCTTCAAATTAGACATAGTCTCAGTATCCTGGCCCACATCACATTTGCCATTTGCTACCTCTGCTGCAGACACAGAAATCTCTTGTCCAGCTACACCGCTTCTCTTCCCAAGCACAAAGACAACAGTTCCTTTGAAAATAATCTGCTTAACGTCCACCCTTCTCCAAACTTATGCAAACCCACTATGACAGTGCATTCACACAAACCTTCAGACCAAGCCACCCAACACACGTCTGGAGCTGTACTACCACAATCCATCTCCTGAAGGACAGAAACTAAATGAAGCCCATGCGATGGGCAGATGGGCCCGTTGTTCTGCACTGCTCAGGGGCCAGGAATCATAGAATCATAGAACGGTTTAGGTTGGAAGGGACCTTAAATATCTAGTTCTAAATCCCCTGCCATAGGCAGGGACACCTCCCACCAGACCAGGTTGCTCAAAGCCCCATCCAGCCTGGCCTTGAACACCTCCAGGGATGGAGCTTCCACAACTTCTCTGGGCAACCTGGGCCAGTGCCTCACCACCCTCACAGTGAAAAATTTCTTCCCAATATCTAATCTAAATCTCCCCTCTTCCAGTTTGAAGCCATTCCCCCTCATCCTATCACTACATGCCCTGGTAAAAAGTCCTTCCCCAGCTCTCCTGTAGGCCCCCTTTAGGTACTGGAAGGCCGCTATAAGGTCTCCCTGGAGCCTTCCCCAGGAAGATACTGGAAGCTGCAGACACTGGATCTGTGCGGAGCTGCAGAGCTCAGCGCCCAGGGGACCAGCCTGGCTCCATCCCTTAGAGCCTCGCCTTTAACCCTTTCAAGAAATAAACACAATCAAAATACTCAGCATTTTAGGAAATTAACAGCTTTCCTCAATTTTTACTCACATTCACATGCTGGGGTTTGGGCTCAATGAACCAAGGGGTGAAATGATGCCAGACTGAAGTTAACAGGAGTTTTGCCACTGACTTTCATAGGACCACTGCATCACTCTTTGTAGCCACAATTAATCTGGAATACATTAACATCTGAATCCTAAAATCAAGTTGATGGGCATAGTTCTAAACAATTAAAGGGAAGAAGGACAAATGCTACTTTTTAAGAGACAAACTGCTATAGCTTTGACCTAATAAAATAAGCCAGCTCCCACTCACTCCAGTGCAAACCCCGAGTCTTTGATAAAGTGTCTTGAAGTTGACAGTTACCTCAACAAGATATACAAATGTTAATCTATTTATTTTGTCTTTTAAAAGCTGATACTTGCACTTCAATTAAAAGTCCAAATATCTAACCACCAAAGAGCTTTGGTGTGATTTATAATGTTCTGTAAATTATTTATTTAAATGTAGGTCAGGAATAATACTGACGTTGCAAACAGCATATGGAAACAAATGCACGTGCTCAACTGATGTGGTTCATTAAAAGAAATTCATCCCTATATTTCAGGTAGCATTTCTGATGAGCACCTGCAAAGTAAACTAGAATGAGGTTCAACACTTTTGAAAATCATAGTGACTTCATATTTCAGTGAACATCAAGATTTATTGTCCCTCAAGGTAAATATTGACTCTGGTTTTCCCTCAGTCGATATTTTAGCTTTCAAGACAGTAAATCTTGGTGTTCACCTCAACTAAAGTCAATATCTGCTTATTATATTAGAACAACCAAACTGATCACTGTAGCAGTTGCCTGAGACCCTAAGGACAACCTCTGTGCTATTCATTTCTAATAAAAATGGGCTAAATTCATTGCTAACATAAGTTCATTTCACATCGCTGCCCTTATACCAAGGTTACATTAGACCTAATATATTGAAACAGCCAGAACTGAAGAAATAACAACCTACTTTTAAACTATGGAGACCACCATGAATAACACTAAAGCTAGAAAAGATCTCATATAGGAAAGAGAGCTGATTTGCTCCGGTTTGCAAAGACACTTGCTGGTAAGGAAATTCAAGCGCAGATATTAAAACGACTCCTACTGAGACTGGCCAGCAATTTGCTCACTGTTAAAACTTTTTGCATACCCACTTTTATGTTCGCTGCATATCCAGGCTGCAAGAGGAGAAAGCAGTGGGACATCACTGTGCAAAAGTCGTCCTCTCCTTCTCTTAGTGCTTATGGCCACTGCTTCCTCAAATCTGGACCACGACCAGCACCTCTTGCAGCCAGCCTGACACAAATGGATCCAGAGCACGGTGGGAAATAGAGCTGCAAAGACATCCATCTATTGCAATTACCTGCAAATTTGATTTCTACATTGACTCCGTCTAGCTCATCTGAATCTCTTTTTTGGTTGTAAAGTGCCTATATACTAACTGAATAATTTTTGTAATGTTCTAATACTGCCTTCGCATTCCATTTAATCCAAACCAAATAATTTCTAACACTGAGTTTCTTTTATTTAATTCTTTAAAACTGAATTCAAAATGGAGTACTTACTTTGTTAATTACTAAAGTGCATGTTTGATTTGGCAGATCTAAGCACGCATTTAAAAGCTTTACCAAATTAACTATATATCTGAAGGACAAGTACTTGCACATTAACAAACACTACATCACAGAAATAAGCTCATTAAAATTTCAACATTAAATAGTTCTCTTTAAAATAAAATTGATTTTATTTCATGCTAGTTTATATATTGATCACAATCACCAGAAATATGCTAACCGCTCACCAGTATTAAAACTGATCGAACAATTGTTTTCAAGCAATTTGGATTTTGCAAAGCAGCTGTTTCACTGAGGAATACTTGTCTTTAGGTATTTGGATGCTGCAAATAGCCACCAAAAGTAAAAAAAACCCCACTATTTCTCAAGAATGACTTACAACACAGAAGTTTGAAGAGATCAGCATGCGGTAAGACTTCTGAAATCATTGGAATTCCTGAATTTTTTATGCCTCTAGCAGATACCTGCACAAATATTCGTGAAGCAAATTCAGCACTTTTCGTTTTCATTTACACCCAAATCAAAGGAGTTAGTGTTTTTTACCTCCTTTGTGGTATGGAAAAAAGAAAATCAATTAGAGCTTGGCTAAGGTTATGAAAAGCCTTCGCTGGCATTGAACCAAGTTTCTAGAAAACCTAGACCCACCTAAAACTTTGTAGCTGGCAAAAGGACAGGATCAATTTCATTCTAAGTACAAAATATGAATTAAGAGTCAGGGCAATAATTACTATAGCATAGACAGAGAGATGTATCAATTCCCAGTCTCTGCCCTGTGGGCCGTATCATAGAATCGTAGAATCATGGGATGAAGAATTAAGTGATTTATTAGAGGCTGGCGAGGGAGCCCTCAGGGAATGGGGGCATGAATCTGGAAATGCCCTATTTCTTGCACTAACTGGATGACATCTCAGCTTAAAATCAGATACTGAAAAGTTCAGATAAAGACATTTCAGGACGAAGCCATCAAAAAAAAGCGGCACTGTAAAATTCTGCCTGTAAAATGAGGAAAAGGAAAAGAGGAGAAATTAGGAAAGCAGCAGAGTGTTCTGCTATAGAGACATCTGGATGCTCCACATTCCCTCACCATGGCCTTTAGATGCTTTTACTGTATCTAGTTTTGTGCTGGACTTTAAAAAATGCTCCTAGTAAATCCCTTCTTTTCTTCTAATGGATGATTAAATATGCGAAGACAGACAGCGCTGTATTTCAAATTCTTAAGTGCAACGAATGGAAAATGCCTTGTTTAAAAAGTTAATTGAAGCAAACTCTGACGAAGCCCAGTCATTACAGCTCACACTTAGAGAACTAACATGTTTCTCAGCAAGGTTTATTAATTCATATTTCCTAGTGGTAAGTGGTTTTATTTTCTGTGAGATTGGTGCAGGCATTAACAACAGCAAGCTGTAATACGGTAAAGCGTGAGCACTCCTTCCCGCAGATTAAAATAAGAAGTTGGCATTGTTCAACATGAGAAAATAAGGGAGAATGTGCAGCTCCTGACCCCAAACTTGCCTCCCTGGTTTTATTCAAGGTTGTACTGTCACCACAGGCTTTGAGGAGCAGAACACAGCACGGAGTATAACCTTGCAGATATCGCGCAGATATCGGGTATTTATTTCTCCCTGAAGTACTTCAGGCAACACAATTTAGTCTCAGTTATGCAAAAAAATGGAGATATTGGGATATGCAAATACAATCACAAACACGCAGTTGCTGTGGCTTTGCTTTTTATTTTATTTTTTAATTACTTGTCTTCACTATCAAGAAAATACTGAATCTAGACAAGGTATTAACAAATGTCTTTTTACTATGTTGTCAAATATGGGGGTCTAAAGCAAGGCAGAAACTCGTTAGTGAGAGTTTTGGTGCATTTTTGCTGATTCTAGAAGCTGTAGGTGCTGTAGCTTCTGCTGTCTCCCTGTCACAAAGCTAGGCAAGCATAGCAAATTTAAGTAGATATAAATAAATCAATGTCCCGTGTTTTTGAAACAGCACATTTTCCTGCAGCTGAAGGATAGTTTCAGGGGTAACAAACAAATGTGGCACCTCTCTGGAGGAATCTGTTATGCAGTAATAATGTTGGATCCAGTTTTAAAGAGAGGAAGGGGAAAAAAAACCTGATTGATGAAGAACAACATCGAAGCCCCTTTTTACTAAACGAGAACAGTAAGATAAGATGAAGACAGATTGCAACACCAACCTGAGCCTTTGTAGATGTCCATGTTAGCAGGGCATGACAAGCAGAAAGGAAAGAAAATTATATATTCATTAGTTTAGCTGCTGTATGATAATATTGCTAAGAACAAAAAAAAAGCAGAAAAACTGCTTAAAATAAAATTGCCACAATGTAAGGTTGCATTCAGTTCTTCGATTTCCCCATCTTTCAGACAAAAATAAAAAAAAAATCCCTCAAGCAGAAATCAGGCATTTATTTGTGAGTGAATAAAAAGCATGACTATGCTGAAGAATAAAGCTGAGTTCATTCAGCTTCATCCAGCAATCCTCTGGATTTCATCAGTGTGTCTCACGACCAAAGCCTTAGGATAATAAAAAAGTAAAAAAAAAAAAAAATCTATGAAGCTTAACCTGAAACCTGGTAAGAAACCCCACAATTACGGAATATCAATCACAACAGATATGAAAGGCTTTCAGACATTTAAATCTTAATTGGGTGGCACTCTTTAGCGCAGCCTGCAGAAGCCATGCCAGGCGGCACACAGCCAGCTGGCCTTTCTCAGGTTGGACCCCATCTCCATGAACGCCGTCAATAACTCAAAAGTAGCTTTCATTATGGAAAAAATAATTAAATGATAAAAATTCAGTAAGGTGGGCATATAGTGCATGCACATCCTACAGACAAGGAGGTGGGGGGGGGGGGTTGAGACCAAGATCTCCAGGGGTCTGTCGGCAGGGCAGAAGCTGCGCTATTTAAATCCGTATCAAATCGTCCTGCAGCTCGCAGGCAGCCTCACTGAAACAGCACGGACAACATAAACATCAGCTCTCACTAACAGAGCCCAGGCAGCCTGGTGCTCCCACTCCTCTCCTCGGATTGAAACGCCAAACGAAGCCCACGCAGACGTGTGCCAGGAGCCATCGGGCTTGGGGGACACGGGGCTCCTGAGCCAGCCGGCCACCGCTGCTGGTCCTCTGCCCAGCCAGCGCTCCCAAACCCAATCACAGCGCTTCAGTCAGTCAAAAACCTGCCCCGGTGGGATACGAGCAAGCGATTACTAGATCCAGAAGCCAAGTCATCTGTCACATGAAATGAAATAAATGCTGGTACTAAACACAAACAGTCCCAAAGAAGCCCTTTTTTTTGTAGGCATCTGTACAATAGGCAATTTAAAGAAAAGACAATCAGAGCTTACTGCTAAGTTAAAAATGATGCCTCGGAGACAAAGTTTTAGCCCTAGTCTTTCTTTAAAGAGATTTTAAATAATTTCAAGGTCTAAAAACTTCAATTTGATATTCTATCAGTTTATTTTCATGTCTTAAGCAAGAATGAATTAGCATGACAGAGCAGTCATGCGTTTGTCCTTGCATAGTATGGTCTTAGACTGACAATTTTCCCACACAAGATTTAAAACCAGTTAGCCAACAAGAGCAATTTGATTGATAGCACTACAGACAAGAAATAGGAGAGATTGGGCAGTGTCAGGCAGTTGAAAGTTATGTTTTCTGAAACACGCTTCCATGAGACTACACCAAAGGCTGGAAGCAGAGAGAACTGCAAACTGCTCCTGGGGCTTCCCACAGTCACAGCAAGAAACAGTCCGGTTTTAGGTTCCCGCAAGAGCAGGAATAGAAATGCAAACCGGCTCATAACCTGATTGTTTCGTTAGGATGAGACTGTCACTCTCCCCTCAGTCCGCTCAGCAGCATCTGGACAGAAACGGATGCTCGTAGGGAGAGCAGGACAGATGCTGATGGGTGACTGATAGATCCCATAGCTTCAGAGCACAGAAAGATCACCCACAGCCTGATTAGTAACTGGAGCTGGAAAATTTTTCTTAGAAGAGCAAGTTACTGCAGAAGCCAGGATATTTGACAGCCTGTTGCATCGTATATTTGTGGTAGCTGTCTTACTGCCAAGACAGGCAGATGTTAGCACTGCGGTTAGACGCGGCATTAACTTGAGCAATTTTTTCTATATAATTACAGGTAACGCAGACCTTCTAGCAGCGCTGCTGAGAGGCCAGCCTTGTGACAAGGCAGCTGAATTCACAGATTTGAAGGCAGCTACAATCACACCGCCGCACACTTAGAAATCCTGCAATTGTTACCATCTGACAGTTTTTATTGATATTTCCTATAGGCAGAACCAGAGAGAAAAGAGTTAGGCTCAGAAAAGCCAAGTTTTCTTTCCCAAATGCATACGTTCAAGAAAAGTGATGTGCTGCAGAGAAAAACCGTGCTTCTACCTGCGACCGCTCCCCAGTAAGAACATCCATATTTAATAAACTAAAGGCTCCCTTGAGCCAAAAGTTAAATTCTACCCAACCTACTTCAAACATCAGAGTGCACATATACTATCCCCCGAGCCAAAAGATAAGAGGGAAGCGCTCGCAAGCCACTACCTTGCAGGGTAGCTGGTGTCTCTGGATTTCTGGGTATCTTTCTTCTGTACTTCCATTCCTTTCTTTCAGAGCAGGGAATATACATTTTCAGATTCCTACATTTCTATCATTGTCCCGTATTCTGAGCTTAAACACTTTACACAGACCTGTACAAATCCACATGAATCAATGGAAAGTCTTCTCCTGACTTCCACTGTTTGAGTCACGCTGTAGCAAGCAAGGCATGTCTGAACATTTATACGTACATCACTAAAATTTAGGGGGGAAAAAAGTAATGACCATGATGAATTTTTGCCGCATTACCTGTTTATTTAAAATGTACATCAATAGTTGCTAGTTAATGAGAAGCTATATAAAAACCAAACAGACGTTTTTTGGAATAAATCAGGAATGACTGCATAACCCTACATACACATATGCTTATGTTCCGCAAACATCAGCATTTAGCACATATTTCTCTTTCCTTTGTGCCTTGTTTTTAAGGAGTTTATGAGTGTCTGACTATTGGAACCCTACCAGAAAACAGAACTCCTTATTTGTTCCTGCACCAGTCGGTAATGTACCCCATAATAACTACCAGCATGGCACCAAGTCCTGCTCTGTACCACCGCAGCATTCAGGAAGGGTATGTCAGGGCATGAGTGATTCAGCAGTTCTCACACCTCTGCCATTCCCCGGAGCACCACCTTCACGCATCCATGATTCTGGAAATAATGGAGTGAAAAAGACTGTTTCCCAAAACAGTAAGTAAAAGGAGAAAGTAGAAAGTAAATGCATATGGAGACTACGCAACACAGCTGTGCTCTGCAGTGTGTCATACGCACGAACCACTCTACCTGAAACCTTTTAGAGAATTAAATAATGCAACAGAGCAAATAGCATGTGGTATAAATTAGAGGACTCAGTAATACAAAGATCATGCAAATGGTCTAGAAGAAAGTATTCACTCAGCCCATAGCAGATTAGAAATAGAGGAAAATTAAAAGGCAGACACAAGGAACTGAAGTTGAATGGCAGATCTGAAAGGAACTGAAGAGTCAAAGAAATAAAGAAAAGGGAAACACCGTTATCCAACACAGGAGCCACAAAGATAAAGACCAACACTAAAAATAGTCAATTTACAATAGAGGGAACCGTAGGAAATGAAAGATCACCAACAGGGTGAAGGAAAAGAAACGTGAGACAAACTTTGTATGATGGGCACTGGCTCAGAAGGTTTGGCCAACAAGGAGGACAAATTTGAAGAGACACTTGAAATAACTTCTGGGTCAATGGGGTTATTTCGGAATGATGGAGACAAGATTGCCCAGCATCCTTCAGAAGACGCAACGTGAGAGCGCTGGAGGAGGAAAGGGGGAAAAAAACAGTGAACTGCGTAGCAGTCAGATAAACTTTTATTCTTGGAAAGATATTTTCCTATACACATTATTGATGAGCAGCAGAAAATAATAAGGAGACAAGTAGCAGGCAGCATGGGTTTGACAGGAACAAACTCTGCGAAATCATTCTGATGTTCTTCGCTAACAAGATAACAGATGCTGTGGACAGGGATGAAATGGCAGGTATTATGTTGACTTTAGTAAGCCTTTCACAGTACCTCTCAGGCTAAGGAAACATGGTCTGGATGAATCTAATACTTGGTGAGTACAAAGTATGTTGGAAAATCATACTCTGAATAGAATAGTGTAAAACAGGCAAGAAACCTCACTCATGGCTCTGCAGAGCTTTATGTTCTGTATCCAGTCGTATTCCTTGTTTTCGTTAATTTGGGGCTGATGGATTGAAAATGATTCTTACTGACTCTGTGGATGCTGCCAAGGTGAGAGAGACAACGAGGCAATCAGAGGACAGGAAGAGAATTCAAAATGGGTTTTATGAATTGGAGAAATAGACTGGAAAAATGGGTTGAAAGAGAAGTACAGAACTACAGTGATGAGAGACCAACCAGTCAACAGCGCGAACACAAGATGAGAGACAACCGGCCCCTTCATGGTACCCCTGCCCTGGTTCCAGAAATTGTAGAGAACCGTAAAGAGAACGTGATTCAATAATGTAAAGAGACAAGTGTAGAGTTTGTAAAACACTTAAGTACACTTTATCTACGGCACGAATTCAGCTCGGGAAGCATGTCCAGATGCATGCACTCAACTTTATGAGAAATTTGAAGTATTTGAACCAACTGAGAGCTAACGGATGACAGTAAGATTAATAAGACCAGAATCAGATTGCCAAGGCGAGTGGTGGCATTTCCACTGTTGCTTTACAGGTAAACATTTAAAACACCAGTATAATTAGTGACAACACATACAGGTCTGTCATTGAAGCATGGCATCATTGTCAGATAAAATAGCAATACCGAGTCATAAAAAGAAATAACTCCGTTGTATCATAACAGATGCAGAGTAGCAGAAAGACACCTGAGAGACCTTTAAAGAGATCTTCCAGCAGCTCGAAACTATCTGTAGCATCACTGAGCCCTGTTGCCTTGAATAAATCACAGACTGCCAGACTGCATTTTGGAAACCAGGGACTCTCTTCTACCTCATACAGAAATAGGGCAGTGGAATTACCATTATATTAAATATTAACAGCACTGTTATAACACTGCCTACAGTCCTAGTACCTTGTTGTAAAAGTAACATTGATAATGACGGAGTGGTTAAATGAAACCCAGAAAAAAAAATCAGGGTCTGAAAATCTTGCCTTATAGTGACAAAATACAGAAACCTACCTCTTTGGTTCAGGTGAAAGGTGGGGAAGAGGAGACTCGATCATTTTGGGGAATATACAAAGAGGATTTCTCTTAGAAGAGCTCTTTTTAAACTAGTAGGTAAAGATATACATTCCCAAGACTGAGAGCTGCAGTTAGACAAATTTGTATTCAAGTTCTGAAGTCAGAGGAACTTCTTAAGCACAAAAGAAATTAATTACTGGATCAGCTTACCCAGGGTAAATCCTCCTTCAGCCGAAGTATGTGCCAAGGTGGGGTGCTGTTCTACAAACCTGCTCCAACTCCATAGGTAGTCAGGGATTTGACTGCAAAGTCAAGTAGCTTATGCTATACAAGAGGTCATAACAGACCATCATCATCATCATGGTCTACGTCTGGCCTTAGGAGCTCTGAATGAGGAACTTCCCAGAAGACTTCTAAAACACGTATTAATCATTAAGTAAGCACCACATTTATTAACCCATACTGCATACTCAAAATATAGATTGTACGTTAAAGTTGAGGGCAGGTAGTACGCCTGCATACATTTTACATGCATTTCGAGAGCTGGTCAAGAAAAATAATTCTACATTATAGATCAGAAGCGCAGTGGAGTTTGGCCAGTCCATGTATCACGCTGTAAGCACTGATCCTACAAAGACAACAGTATTTTCTTTACAGCATTAGCTCTAGCTACTAAATTATAACCAAGAGAGGAGCTGGAACTGAGCAAAGAGGACAAATGTTTTAGCTAGGTCATGATGTTGCCAGTAGCACGCAGGACAGAATAGGAAAACAGAAAAGCAATTATTAAAATAAAGCAAATGCTCTCTTGGCAGCCTCTGTTCATCAATGACTTCTGCCATTTCTCCACCCTGGTGTGGGTAAAATAGACGGCATACTTGGAAATGCAAGTTGGACTCTCCTGCCTCTGGATAGAGGCATCCAGGTCTCTGTTTTGCCCCTCAGCCAACTGCTCCTGCTGGTTTTTATTACTAACACCCCTCGCTTAGCAATGCCTCCCTGTCCCTCCTGCAGGTCAGCGTGTGATACTTGGCACATGGACAAGTCTATGCCTGTATGCATGGACATCACGAAGAATAAATATGAGTTGATTGACAGGAAAGTGAAAAGAAGTAAAACAAAGGGAACAACTGTAACTGCACGTGAGCAAAGAAGGGCAAATATTCACTGTACAGAAACACATTTCAGTGAAAACAAGAAAAAGAGGAGAAATGTGGTAACAAGGAATACTGGCAGTGACACAGAAAGGGGTAAAGACAAGGAAAAGACAAAGGAAAATACTTGAGGAAGAGGCTCCCTGTGTTTTACAAACACTTGACAAAGTACAACACAAAGCAAAATAGGGCTGAGGCAGGACAGAGGCGCGCTGAGAGTCAGTGCCAAAGTTACTCTGCAATAGGAAATACACGGAGCCCTGCTGGGCTCTACTTTGGTTGTTTCTTTGTGGTTTGCTGAGTCCTGTAACGGCTTCTGATTACACAAGAGACGTCCAATAGATCAGAATGCTTGGAAAATAAGCAATGTTTAAAAGCCTAATGCTTTTATACCTATCAACTGACAGTTTAATATTTTTTTGCTCTACATATGAACAATAGACAAGGCTCCCGTGGTTATTTTCAGCTTATTTTACAAAGCCGCTCTTGGCAATCTTTGCTTTCAGCAAGCGATGCAGGCGTTAGAGTCAAGCGCCATCCGCTTTGCATCAAAGCCTCTCCCACAGCACAGCTGCACTCCTGCGCGTAGGGTCCAGGCACATACGCTTCTACGGTTGCTGTTGGCCCACCGAGCCAACAGACTGTACGCACACAAATCTACGTATGCTGAGTTGGGAAACAATCCACATTTCATTGCCTTTTCATTTAGACTGATAAATAACTTGGAGACGAGCACTAGACAGCAAGGAAAGTAATTGCTCACTCAAAATTGCATTTAAAAATACTTAAGCACGGCATTAAATTCCTCTCAGTGTTTATTGTACTGACATCAGACAGTTTGCAAATAACATTTTTAATCGCCAAATGTTGACAGGGCTAGACTGTGAAGGACCGACATACAAAAAATTGTTTCAGATGGGTATAGAGAAATATACCCTGGGTAGAGATCACTGAAAAATCCACTGCATTTGGTATAAATAATAGTTTGGCTTGGATTTTTTTTTTTTTCAGATGGTATAATGGAATAATCCAGCTGCCTTCTGTTACCTTCTATTGTATCAACAGAAACTATCAGAGAGGAAAAGTGCCAAACAAATTCCCCCTTGTGCATCATGGAGATGAAAAAAAAAAAACCAGTCAACTGAGTAACACTGGTATTTGTGCTTGTGTATGTTTAGACATAGAAACATTTTTCTTAATAAAACCAAAAGACATTACAATTTGGAGGAAAACATAAGGCTGAGGTAATGTGTTTTTCCTTTTAAATACTGTGAATGATGCTTCTCAAGGACAATGCCTGACTTTCTAACTCAAGCAAATGCTGAACAACAACGAAACTAAACCAGGTTTATCACTGTGATGGTCAGCAAAACTCAGGATATTCAGAATAAACAACCCAAACCAAGAAATGTATGCTTCCCTGTTCCTGCCTGGCCTCCTCGTGTCTTGGGCAGAGGGCTCTGGAGCAGGTCGTGCTCTTGTTAAACATGAGGAACGTGACCGGCCGGCTGCAGTGTGCTGCCAGTCGGCCGGCCCTCCACGAGCATCTCCGAGTTGAGGTTTCCCACACAAAAGGAAAGGGGATTTCTCTTCCTCGCTCATCTGGAGAAAGTGAGCATGGCTGTACTGGAACACCACAGAATGAAAACAAAGCAATGAAGGAAAAAGCCTTATCGCACACTGGGCAGAAGCTGCACAGTTTTACACAACACACAGAAGACATCAGGGATGTCCCCACTGCTGGCACTTAGGACTTCCATCCAAAAAGGGCAACTTGTGCTCAGAAATGCTCTCCCTCGGTGCGTAAAGCCACTGGAGCCACCCATTGCTGTAATTACGGATCCCTGAACCAGGTGAAAAAGCAATAGCAACTCAAAGCTGTCGGCATGTACAAAAGAGCACAAGGAACTACGGCATCCCCATGGTCAACCTGAGAAAAAGGGGCCTCAATGCTCCTACGTGCTCACTGGAGAAGACGCTCTGATCCTTTCCAAAAATTACAGTCTTGAAGATTTTTGCACTCCCGGCATGAACAAGACACATCACCAGTGGGGAGGACCGAGGCAGAGAAAATGTCGATAACTGACACCGGGGCAGAGAAAATGCCAATAACTGACACTATTTTAATGGCTGTGGTTTTAAGACCTCCCGAGGATAAGGTTAGATGCCACGGTGGGTAAAATACCCCTTTCCTTGGGGAAGAATTAAAGGAAGCTTAAAGAAAATTAGGTTAGGTACTGAAGGAAGACCCCGGTGGTCTCCAGCACAGGTGTGTGCAGTGGCAGCTCTAAAATATAGGGAACAAACCAGGACAAAATAAGATAAGCTTATCTTTGCTGGGCACAGTAATACGCGCAGTTAGACTTCTTTATAGCATAGCTACTTATAACAAATGACATTTTAAACAATTCGAATTACAAGGCGGCATGCTTTTGTTGGGAATTAGCCCCCTCGGACTGAATGCTTACAGAAGTCTAACTTTCTTAGGTTTCCCAAAGCAATGTGATACTAAGCATTCCAACTTTTCTCTGCCGAGTTGCCTCTTTTGGATTGTTTTCTTTGTGAAATTCCGTCTAAATCTGCCCTGGGTGCAGCAGGAACAAACATACCTCCAGATAAGTTACAGGCAGTTAGACTGTACGCAGCACAGCTCAGCAAGTGAACGCGGCGTAGCTTTACCCACGTGGCATGGCGTGGCACCTAACAACTGCCATGGAGAAGCAGAGGACTTCACCGATACAACCCTGTTTCATCTCTACAGGTGACATTGCATTGCACCGCAAACGTGCCAACATGTTTAGGTATCTCTGCAGGATGCCACACTGCAAAGTGCAGACAGAGAAATAGCAGACGGGGGGCGGAATCATGTCTCCAGTGCGGTCGTGTTCTCCGTCAGGCTGGCACGGCAGCAGAGAGGCGAGCGCTCGTCCGACACGGCAGAAATAACAGGGCCATTCCCATATGCGCTTTACTGCATGTACACCATTATTATTCTTCTCCATGGCTCCACTCCGTCAGCAGAATTATATGCAGCAGTAATCCACACCTGGGCCCCTGGTAGCACCTAACAAACTTGAGAAACTCTTGAAGGAAGAACTAGTTTGCTCCCACTTCAATAGCTCTTTCCTTCTGAAAAGGGCATTGTTGTATAGGTTTATTAGCTAGGAAGATTTTTCCTTATAGTCAGCCTGTATCTCCACTCTTAATTCCACCCCATTACCCCTAGTTATACCCCGGGCCCCATCCTGTATAACCACCGCCTTTCTTTGATATTTACGCCCTTTATGTGTTCAGCAACTGTTATGAACCCCCGCAGACACCGCTCAGCCCCAGACACCTTTTCACAGCAGTACTTGGCTCTTCCCACTCCCCTAGCAGGAGGATAGCAGCTGATGATACGGCTGGTGTTAATTACAGCATGAATTCCCATTCAGAAACAGCCCGGGCAGCACCGAGGGGCTGTATGGCCCCACTCCACACAAGCCCTCTAACATAAGGACGCACAAGTTTATCCCGACTTTGACGTTCAAATGGTATGTTCCCATTTTCCATCACATTACTTGCTCCCCCCCCTTGCCTCTTGGCCCGTTTACTGCTCTCTTCCCGTGCGTTAAAGTGGGAGGCAAGCTTTCTATCTGTGTTTATTACACAATTCAGTTTTATATCAGCATATTTAACTTGTTTACACTGAACGCTGCTGCCTTAGCAAAGAACCATTGAGCTGAGTCTTACAGGACTAAGTTCAGTATTTTCTCTTAATTAGGTTGCACTGGCTCCTAGGATGCTCCACGTTGCTTTTATCTGCATTCTCCCACAAACTGGAATTGTGTATCTCAACACTGCATAACTGTTTTTACTCTTCAGTGAGATAAACCTAAGAAGATTAGACTGGTCAGCGTCTCTCAGGTTCCTGCAGATTATCACCCGCAACGTCACTGCCCCTGTGTACGTGTCCCTTATCTCCCTCCAACACTTCCCGGTTTTGAATGTTTCTGATTATATGATAGAGCCTGAAAAATAGCCAGGGTCTCCCTCTGTGTTTTGCTTTTTCTAAAAACGCACTCATTTTCTCATTCTTTCCTTCACACATTCCTTCTTCAATACACCATTTGGGACAATAATCTCAAAGCATTTATCGCAATTGGCATTTGATATATATGGACTGGTTTTCCAGAATCACTTGGTCTGCCAACCATCAAGACTCATCAATGTATTGGATTTCAGAAACCTGGAGGCAAGAAAACGTCCAAGGTTTCCTGGAAGTCAGAAGAAATCCAGGGACTAGCCTCTACTGCCTGACCTAGCTCTCCTTAGGCTGCAGTACATTTCTCTGTAGAAAGCATGATTAATTAATATGTACATTAAGAACAATGTGAGGCTAAAATGCAGGTGCCCCAAGGCACCTCAGAAACTTTAATCATACTTTCAGACATGACCAAGCAGTGGGAATCTAAGTGTTAATGGGACTTCAGCCTGCGGACACCTTTGTGCCCGAAACACCATCACCCTGCCTGGACTCCCACATTCCTGCCCGCATCAGGATGGTCAGCTGGCTGATGGGTATTTTATTTGTGTTAAATCTTTATTCAAAGCGTACAGCCTTCTATATGTGGGGCATGGAAGTTCCTGCAGGAGAAGTAGGTCAATGAGTCGGCCTTCAGTTCAGCGGGAAGTAATTTCTGAGAGCAGATACGTTAATGCGAGGCAGGGAAATTATGGCTGTCTCAGGACAACGCAAGCCAATGATGGAGACTGCCAAGATCAGCCTTGGGGGATCCCAGCCTCCGGCACAGCAGCAGCAGAGCTGTCAGGTATCGATTCACGTCAGCAGGCAAGGACTGGCTCTGTTGCCAATTCAGCCTGGGATCCCTGGGGACCAAGGGTCTTCCTGAATTATTTATTTGGTTCCACAGGTGATCTTTGGTCCTTAGATTACCTGAGTCCACTCAGCCACCTCCCGTAACATATAATATTTTCATCTTTTGCCCTACTTTCCCAGTGAAACTTAATTTTGTCGCTTCTTTTTTTATTCAGCCGTAAGCTGAATGCCGGATGACTGCCCTTTCTTAGAGGTGCCCATTTTCCCAACAGCAACATCTAATAAATGCACAGCTTAGAATCACAAATACCAGAGATAAAACATTCTTGAAAAATATCGATATAACTTTCCAACTAGTTCAATACAGTATTAGTTTCTGTATAATAAAGTCTTGTTTTCAAACAGTTATTTGTAGGGCTTTCATCGGGTCACCTATTATTTCACTGTGCCTAGCTCTTTTCCCTTAATATTCAGTCTAAGCCACCTCTGAAATCAGAGCTGAAAAACCTCTTGGTTAATCTGATGTTTTAAGTGTCAGTACAATTTCCAGAAAGTGTAAGAATTACAGAAGTAAAAGAATCGCTCCAACTTACACCTCATATTCATTAATAATGAATTTTGAGATACTCTTTGAGGACAAAAATTTTTAGCCTGAAGTTTCAAGAAACGCAGCTTTGAATTTGGGTGGCCACTCATGATTACTTGAGCTCCTGTTTGAACAGTTTAAGTGACTGTGGCCAAGCTAATGGATGCCGCTCTCTTGGAGGCAATAGTTTGCTCCTAGTCATGGTGCTGCAGGGGCTTTATGAAAACCCTTTCTTATTCTGCGCTGCAACCAGCGGTGCGCACGCTGTCAGCGCTGCATCCCCCAGGAGAACCGAGCTAACAGCTGGAGGCTGGTGGGTCCCTAAACCCTCTCTATATAGTCAGGTACGGCACGTCATTAATATGCTCTGAGGGCTGTAACATCAGAGGCAGAAGAAAAGGGAGGAATCCCAAAACTGACACTTTCATCTCAGTTTTCACTGGAGGAACACGGAGTTTATGGAGGAGCCAGTAATTACCAACTCAGGTGAGACATCATTTGTTTTGTAACTGCTAACTTATCATCTTGAGTGGACTTCTGTCTGTGCAGCCTTCCAAGAGACGCCTACCGTAAGCTCTGCTAATTGGTCAGGCGCAAGAACTGCTGTCAAAAATGTGCTCGGTAGGCATTTTCTTATAAAATCCATCAGAATGTCAGCTAGAAGTTTAGCCCTCAGAGATAAAAAAAATGGGAAAGGCATTTATGAGTTTGACAGGATTTTACTGTAAAAGGGAAGTGATGATGGGGTGGGAGAGACACACAAGAGGACAACCGATTGCTGCAGATCCAGTACAATTATATTGGGGTCAGCCACTGGCAAGGCACCTGTCTGAGGTTTAGCATTGCACTAATGGAAGACACTGATTTCCCAGCCATCACTCTGACATATTTTAACACAGAAGAAAATGGTCAAACTATATTTGGATGCCTCTATAAGAATTTTTCTATTTCCTACAGACTTTCTATGAAAAATGAATTCAGACCTAGACAAACACTTACTACATTTGCAAAGTATTGTAAGTTGCCAACAACTAAGAGCTGTGTTTGGGACTGCAAATTTCTCTGCCATGCGTATCTCCCTATCAAAAATACAAGAGGTTCAGTAATGCAAACATGCAAGAAAGTGCATCTGCTCTTATTAAAGTTAAGACATTTGGCCAGTAAAGACAGTACTTGTTCAAAAAAACATAGTTAAACAGCTCCAAAAAAATTTTTTTGGCCACAAACATGGCCAAAACCTTTTAATCTACTAATCCACACTTGAGGACACATCTTTACAGAAGAGCTCACTGCATTGCAAACAAGTAATAAACATACATAAAAAGGTTCATGCATTAATGCAAGAAATTGCATTACAGAGATCAAGCCACCTCTGCAAGGCAAGGAGCATGCAGCCCAATTTCTTTCTAAAATCAGTTTAATGCTAAACTGTAATTTCATTTACCTAAAAATAATGAAACAGGAAGGGAGAAACCACCCAAATTTATGATTAAAATGAATGGAAAAGAACATTTACCAGGTGTTCAGGCTCACCCCCTACTCTTTATCCTTCTTGACGTCTGACACTTTCTTTTTAAAAATGCATTAATAAGATCATAGATCATAACAATAAAACAGGTGGTATTAAAACCCTCTAATTTAGGCTTCTAGTTAAGGCGTGCTGTAGGCATTCACCTCCTTCCATTGACTACGGAGGGATGTCAGCCTCCCAGTTTTAAAGATTAATAGGAATATCTCCAGTGTCTTTTTTTTCCCCAATTTTCCTTTAACCCCCAACTTATCCTATCCTAGAAGCTAATCCATTCCCATTTCTTCTTCCCTACAGCTCAGCGCTCTAGTCCCATACTTTAGCTATTCCTACACATTACTACTGTCAACAATGAGTTCAGTGAGGTTACTTCTTCTATCAACACTGGAAGATGCACATAGAAAAACACGTGGGAAACAAAATACTCAGCTATCTCCCTTTTCTCCATCTCAATCTTACCTGAGCAACACATCAGGGAAAGTCAGGAGCTGCTACACAGCCACGCTACAGCTAATTACCCACTCATATAAACAATATTGCTGACTGCCCTTTCTACCCTCTCCTTGGTGTCTTCCTATAGGAATTAGCAGCCAGTCCTATGCCAGTGGTAAATTAGCTGCTTAGCTTTTGTTTAACTCTTGTTTAACTAGATGTGACATCTCTGGGTTCATCCTGAAAAAGTGGGAAATGCCATGCCAGAACGCTGATAAGGGTCATCAATCATCCCTGTTTAGCTGTATGGCACATGGAGGAAGGGGAGAAGAAAGAGGGACTGATAGTTGAAGAAGAACCTATATATTGGGGGAAAGAACCCATATTACTTGTGGTACATCAACATATGGACAAGATCAGTTAAACCATCAGTAAAAACAACACTGAAATAAATAATTGTCAACACTTTTGCAGAACTGGAAGAATGGCAAGATCACAGCAGCCTTTGCCAAGCAGGACACAGGCAGAGGCAAGGAAGGAATATATGGAAGAGAATGTAATGAAAAGAGCTTACCAAAACCAGGAGTCTCGTGAATTGTCAGACTAATGTCAGCAGGGATATCATCTTAAAATGGTATTTGAGAGAAGGTAAGGTAATATTTTCAGGCACTAGAGTGGGAAGTTTTGTCCACGAGGGGAGGAAGTTTTGTCCCACGAGGGACATCACCCAAGGTGCGTGGGGAAGAGGGGAACAACTGGGTGGCTGCGGCTGTCGTGGAGGTAGCACAACCCCATAGCGCACCCAGAGCAACAACAGGGGCTCACAGTGGAAGGAGGCAGAGGCAATCATAGAATGGTTAGAGTTGAAAGGGACCTTGAAGATCATCTAATTCCAATGCCCCTGCCACGGACAGAAGGACACGTTCAATGGGCTGATAACAGCCGAGGAGAGGCAGAGCTTGTGGGGCTGCACGGGAGAGCTGTAATTCTTCAGAGAAGCAATCATACATAAAAAATTCTCTTAGACAAATTGCCAACCCCCTCACAGCACAGTGCGTTCTGCCACTCCAAACGCAGAGATGCTTTTCTGCGCCTTACGGCGGTCCTGCATAGGCACTGAGGGATTCTTCTTTTCAAGGGAAGGTTTGAGTTCACACTCCTTTGACTCTTAACACAGTTTACAAATCCACAATGGAATATTTTTTTCCCTGATATGGAGAACAGAAAGCAACAGAATTACAAGCTGGGCGAGACGAAAACTAACTACTGCATGCAAGATACCACCTCCGAGGCAGGAGAGGGGAAATATATGCAAACATTTCTTGCTTCTGCCAAGGATCAGCCAGATTTGCAGAGCTGGAGCCTGCTCTCATTTTTATTGGGGTTTTTTGTAATTCTATTAGAAAAATCACTCCTGACTTCCAATAGTGTGAGGTATTGCAGAATCAGATCTGAAATATGTTAATGTCATGAGAATAACAATTACAAATCTTGGAGGTACTTTGCATGCTGCACAGGTACATCTTGGATTACAGGCTTCCTGAATCTGAGCTTGTTTTCTGATTTTGATGCTTTTACTTGTGCTTTCTGGTACATATTCCACTATACTTTTTACTGCAATTATTGCAGTAACTCCTTTAACAATTTTTAGTCTTTCAGCTTTGATTTATTTATGGTAGACTTCTTTTTTAATTAAAGTTCTTAAAACTTGCTGCCAAGGACTTTGAAATTTAAGGATTTGATTTAAGCTACCAGAAAAAGGCATTCACGATCATGTTGGGATCCCGTTTTTTTCTTTTCAACACCAAAGCGCAATTATATCTCTGTAATAGTTATGCTGAATATTAAAGGGAGCGATTATTATGGGGCATTTTAACTATCTGAACATTAAAAACCTAAAAGCACTAATCATAATTCCTTTGCCATATTAAAACATCACATGAGTAGAGCAGGAGCTGCACTAAAGCAATACTCATTAATCAGTATTTAAAATAAGACTGTTGCCAAATTATCTCTTAGGCTTAATTTCCTTGAGCAGTATCATCCCACAGAGAGAAGTCTGGAGCGTAACCTGACATATTACTCTTCTTCAAGAGATTAGTCCACCATTGGCAATTGCTCACCTGCATTAGCTGGCCCCCGCAACACTGCTAGAACCTCTCCTCCAGCTTACAGAGCCACAAATGTCAAATTAAATACCCATCTGCCTTCCGAGCCAGCCTAAGGCTGCTCAGTAATGTAGGCAAAATTGAATGAGTTATTTGGTCCTAACTCTACAGGCTGAAAAATTGAATTTGGTTGCAACAGCAGAGCTGGATCCAAGAGAGGGCACAGAGGACTGCCAGCAGCCAGGGAGAGTTTCGGGAGGCAAGGGTGGAAGGAGGGGAATGACTGTATTTTAGAGGCCACTGATTTGGGGCAGCTGGAGGGAGTATCCATTCCTTCATGCACCTCTCCCAGCCCAGGAATTGCCAATCCTGGCCCCTTGCGGAGCCTCTCCTGCCTGATCCTCGTGCAACACCATCTCGGTCCCCTGTGCCCAAGCGGCTGGTCCCCACTCCCTCAGGCACAGGGGAACCCTCTGAGGACTGCCACCATGGGGAATAGACACCTTCCCTATGTCTGCAGCTTGCCCGTGATTTCGCTTCTCTCCATACTCCATACCAGTGTATAAATTGGCAAGAAAACACTTAATAAAAAATTAGCGATCTAACCATTCTAATAGGAAAAGCTTCACTGAGAGCATATGGTCACGACACAGGTCTGTGCCAGGTCCGGTCAAACTTTCTGAAGTTATCAGCTAAGTGCAAGTATCAAATTTTCCCACCTGCTGCTGCTGAACTTCTTCCCTCCCTCCTCCTCTTAGCTGGAAATGTTCCCTGCAGAGGTACTTCCATCTGCAAAGGCAGAAGCTGTGCATCCCTGCCTGCTGGAGCACATCCCAGCGCAGGAACATCAGCAGCAGACGCAAGCTGCCATCCAAAATTGCTGTCCCAGGCTGGCCCAAACAGGCAAGAGCATCTGTACTACGTACCAGCTAGACGTAGTGCTCCTGCCAGAGCGCGTCACTGGTGATTTGTGTTTGTATGGTGTTAAAAGCCTGAGGTTCGAACCAGGAACAAAAAAGCTGTTCTCTAATCCAAAGATGTTACATGCTATTTTTATATATATTGCACGGAGGAATAACTATACAGAGAACAGGAGTTAGCTGTCTCTTTGCTATGCCTTTCATAAGTTTGCTCCCTCCACTTACCCTCCTTTTTATGGGGCACAGGAGAGCTATCCCTCAGCTCGCCTGCTTTTCTTTCTCTCTATCTTGTCCGTGGCTAATTTTATCTCCCCCATGGCTTCAACTTCCATTTTCAACTAGCACTTACACTGTCATATCTGAAGTGTTCCTCTCCAGCCAACACATTATTTTAGCCCATCTCACTCTCACTTCAGTTGTCCCCATCCCGCTCCGTCAATGACACCAGCGAGGAGCACTTATGTCTGAACTTCTGTTATACCTCTCTTTATGCAGCCCCCCTGGAATATTTAACTGGAATTAATATGAAATATCATTCCCTTTCCCAGCTTTCAGTACTTTCTCAAGATCTGCTCCTGCTGTAAGCCTCACCTCTCCTTCCTAAAACCAGCCAGACATGACATTTTGGTTGCACAGCTCTCAGTAATACTGGCTGCTATTTATTGTACTTGTTCTTTCAAAAAATAACATTGCAAAAATAGCAACACCATCCCATTATGTCTACTGTTAACCTGCATGACCACACAATCTCAGCACTACCACTCTTTTCATTGCTCTTTGATCCTCTCACATTGTTTTGTGATTTTTCTTTTTTTTTTTTTAGATTTGGTTCCATACTGATAGGCAACCACTTTTGAAGAAACCTGTCTTATATGTATGTACAGCAACTACATCAGTGAAGGCATTACCATAAAACTGATAAGAAATAGTGCTAAGAGCTAGTTCCTCCACTTTAATCCATTTATCCTACTGTGCCTTCCAGTAGTCAAAATGAAGATACGTCCATGGGACCCAGCAAAAAATCAAATTTACATACCACTATAAGACATGAAATAGTTACAACTGCAATTGCTTAAGGATAATTTAGCCTATTATCCCCTTCTGTGTTACGTTGATGTGCCTGGGTAAGAGCTGATGCATGGGGAAAATAAAAAAGCGTATTTTATGTGACAAACAGAAGAATGTTTCACTAATTTAGAAGAGTCACAAAGAATAAAAGGAATTGCAAATTAAAAAGAAAAAGAGAACATAGTTGTTCAGGGGATTTGGATACTTGTGATATTTGTACTGGGACCAAAACAATGCTTCTTTTAATAAAGCTGTCCTCATCATACATCATATAAATGGCCACTTTTCAGCCCAAAGCATCGTACAAACAATGAACGCAATCTGGCAGTCATTACTTAGTCTTCACACTTATTAGTTTTTTATCTAAAGCAGTCTGATCTGATCAGATTTTCTCATCTGTTTTCTAGGTAAAGATCTGAACGCATTTTATCAGGGTATATCTGTTAGCTTTGCACTTAATGTCATACTCAGTATAAGTAGCATTACAACACATAGGTTCTCTCTTGTAAAAAATGCACATATTCTTCTGAAATTGGCTTTTACCTGCTGCTTAAAGGACAAGTCCTACGAAACACCTTTAAGATGAAGAAAAAAGAAGTGTAACTCTTAGGTAGGCACACCTATAGTTTAGAAAGCAGCTCCATAACCACGCTCTTTCCTAGTTCAAACTTGTTATCCAATCTGGAGCACACGCTTCAGGAATGTCACTGCTATTTAGCAGTGAAGCCCTGTCTGGGTACAGCTAAAATTTAGTGTATGAGTGTCTTTATTGAAACCCATCACCGTACCAAATGATTGGGCTGTCTAATGAGAATCTGAGGTAGAAGACCAGAGGTGAGATGAATTTGCAGACGGGACCACCGTTCCAGCTGCAGATAATTTGCCATTTAAGTGTACTTGAGACAGACAGAAAGGCGAGACAGAAGAGACACACTTCCACTGACGTTGTCCATTTTGTACTAGTCTCTGGCCACATATTCCCAAACGAGTCTGTCAAGCCTGACCTTTCAACATTAAGCAGCTTGGGGGCTTAGTGGGAAAAAAATGACAATAGTATTTCAAAGCAGGAAAAAAAGAGGGTTTTTTTCCTAGATTTGCACTATTTATAAATGAAGACCTTTTTGAAAACTGTTTGTGTGGGTTTTTGTCTTAATTATCTTTGAACTCACAGCTGGCATCCCCAAAGGTGAACACTCTCAGAGAACAAACAGGACAAACCAATGGCTGAAAGTTCTTCTTAAACTTTTCTATGCTATCTGTCATAAATGTGTATATATTTATATTTGCTCGCTCTAAACTGTATTCAGTAATAGCATCCAGGCCATTAACTTGAAAAGTTCATTTTACCATAGTACCTCTAAGAAAATTTTTCTCTTAATTAATTTTCTCAATGGCCTCCTGGCCAGCATCATGCATTCTTACTTATTTTTCATGTGAACAAACATTCACGGATTTTATTTAATTACAAGGTGAAAAACATTACTCATCAAACACCAATTGCTAACATCTCTGCATTTTCCATGATGATACTTGCAGCTGAATTCTTAAATTTATGTTTAATTTAAGGCTAAAGAGAGGCAAGGTTGAACACTGCATATAAGTGAATGCATGACCAAATCTCCTCGGCCAATACCAAACAGCCAAAGGAGAAAAGCACCTTCAGCTTCTACACAGCTGCCCATTCAGTGAAACCAAACCGAACTAACTCTACTGGTTCCTGCACATTTCAACAGAATTTAAGTCATCTCACTATCTTATATGTGAGTTTCCTTCCAATGGCTACTGGAAGTTCTTCCTGAATTTATGATTTATTTTTTTAATGAGACTATTTAAGACAATCAAAATCAGTAAGTACACAGAGTACTTTCAAAATAGCTCATCCTTTCATTTTTTTCCTCTGATATTTTTTCTGTGTATATCCACGTACATCCTAATACCCACACACGTCTAAAGTCAAAATTTGTATTAAAATACTGCTTTAGTTGTATTACTGAAAAGTCTAAACTCTTCCCAGCAAATCACAGTTCATGCATCAGGAAATACATACAAACATTTGCATTACCTGGTGAAAAGCAGCACAGCACAGTTCTGCAAGGCTTTAAATAAAGATGACACTTAGCTAGCTTAAGTTTCTTCTTACAGACATATAAATCAGGAGGGACTTACCTCAAGTCATGGAGATTCCCCAGTGAGAGGTAAATGAGACCCGGTGAATTAAATTATTGAAGAAGTTTATCAAAACCAGGCTGAAATTATCTGGGGACCAGACAGTAACACTGTAATGGTTCCATTGTGATGATGCTGGAGGGCGACACGCCACAGACCTCAGAGTTGGATTTTAATATAAATGCAGTGTTATTAGAGAGCTATTTTTTAACATGACTTCTTATTCATTAGTGAACAAATGCTGCTAATAATAATATTAGAACCAGACATTCCCAAAAGCAGTCACTAACAGGCTAATCCAGCCATTGAAACAAGAAGGTGATGCTATTCTAGATTTCTTTTTGATACATAAAAGGAATAAAAGAACTGGTTATAAAAATAAATTTGGAGTATGCAATTACATGCCAAATCTAAATTAAAGTATTCAGCGATGTTCGCAGAACCCTTAGAAAAGGCAGGCTGGCATTCTCAGTCACAGCTCTTGGCTTCAAAAGGGCAACTTCTGCACAGCAAGGGAACCAGCCGGGAAGTCACTAATCACAAGGCTGAAAGATCTGCCTGGGGAAGGAGACCAGAGTTTTTCAGTCAGACATGCCAATACTTACAGAGATCCATATCTCGAGAAGAAAAAACGTGAAGGCAGCGTGCCTGGTCGTCACTTGTCAAGGAGACCAATAGACAGAACAAATCCTGCAGGGAAAATGGAGTTCACGTGGAGATGAAGAAAGCAGCGAGGGGAAGCCCCACCTCAGCGCTCGGGAACGGGCGAGGAGGAGAGCGCAGGAGGCAGCGAGGGGCAGCTACCAAAGCCCAGCCAAGGGAGCTGCTTCAAAAGGTATTAAAACAAGTGACGAAAGATTCGTTGGCTACATGAAGAGACAACCTGCGAAGCAGCGGAGCTACCACACAGTGAGGCTGGAGTACCGATTAAAGACAGTACGTAACTCCAAATTACATGAATCTGTGCTTCAATTGTCATTGAAGTCAATGATGATAACCACATAGAAACTATCACGGTCAGGATGAACACATATCTCAAGAAACCAAATGTCCAAAAACGAGGAACTAAGTTACTTCCATCCAGAATAGTGAAAGAACTGGCAAATGAAATTTCAAGTGGGGTAGCAAGTTTAACTGAATCAAGGACGACACAAAGATATCATGCAATCAGAAATAATAAATGTCATATCTATATTTAAAGAGGGGGGGGGGAAAAAAAAATCAGAGCAACTAAAAGCCCTTTCTTCCAAGCTCGGCAGCAGCACAGCTTGAGAACAATTTTTAAGGAAAGAATAATCAAAGCCAGTGAAGCTAAGAGAATTTGGGGGAAAATACCACATGCATTTAATACAGGTAAGGCACACTAATCTGACATCGTTGTTAGAGAAAAAACTCACTTTTCCGAGAAAGGAAATTAAATCGATCTCAGCTGTCTGACTTTGGTAAAGCTCTAACGTTGTATCACCTGGGAAGTTATTAGTTAAATTGAAGAAGATGGGGGATTAGTACAAAAATTTTAAATTGGCCTGAAATGGCTGGAAGTAGGACAGTAACAGCAACGTTAAATGGGGAATGTCAGGCTGGAGGGAAGTTATTAGCATCACTGCTGAGGGACTGGTCTTAGAGCCAGTCTTGGTTAATATTTCACCAATTATACTGGCACACAAATAGCTATGGTCCTGTTAAAATTTTACTGAAGACAAGAAGCTAAACGACATCTTTATACAGAGAGAAGCGGGACGGTGTGGAGCAAGAACCACACAGCACCGGGACTGGAGCACCAGCGAGAGGTTGCAGTTCAGTAGTACAGAGTACGGATCACGTATTTGGAGACTGAAAAAAAAAAAACCCCACCCCAGCCTTGGGAAACTACAGGGGGGCATCACAAGATGAAACACTATGTGATGTGGCTGAGAAATAAAACAGAAGAAAATGCAATCCAGGAAGGTATTATGTTAGAATTTCCCTACAAGCTAGGATGCAATTACTGGTGTTTTACAAAGCCCTGCTAAGATCCTCTCTGGTGTAGTGTGCACAAATCTGGGCACTTAGTTTCCCAAATTCGAACAGAAACAAATGCAGACGAGAAACATCAGGGTGACTGCGAGAATGAAGCTCCCGTCTTGCAAGGAGAGGCTAAAAGGGTTTGCTGTGTCTGGAAACGGAAAGCTGCGAGGGATGGCTGTCTTATCATTAGAGAATAGAGATGTTTTCTCCCTATAAAGTCTGCAGGGCGAGAAAATACTAGAGAGCAGAGATTTTAGTACTAATGGAAACTTCAGCAAAGTCGAGACAGGAAAAAATACCCATCCACTCAGCCTGGGAATGACGAGGCTTTTAAACAGGAGAGGATGGGCCAAGCCTTTACATCGGAGTAATGCAGATCATCTGCCTAATGCCAAGGCAGTTTAATAATGTTTTCAACCAGCAAATACAGTTGCCTGCAATTTCTCTGACTGTAACAGAGAAATCAGCCCTGTGTCCTGGGAAAATACCATAAGCATTTCACATGTGAACCCAGAATAAGGCGGTGTGATGCCTGCTGCACCTCCCTTCTCCCACGGGTCATCACACATTCATTTCCTTGCAAACCTTCAATTAGAGGAGTGAACCAACCAGACAATTATCTTACTGAAACCTCGAATTAAATGCAAATTAAATTAAAGGCCACTGAAAAAGTGATCTTTGACTAGAACTAGGCAGTGAATTGGGTTTTGTCTTTAGCAGTTGTTAACTGGGTTTAGGTAGTTCCGGGATATCAAAGGAAAGATAAATTGACATAAGCAACGACTAATGAAAAGCTATTAAGACCAACTCTTGGTTTTTACAGCCTATTAAAAAATATAATTTAAAGAAAAAAAACCCAAAACAACAAACTTGTTCTTAGTAACTGCCTCGAGATGAAAAATGCTTCTTTTTTCCCAGTCAGTGCTGTTTGCAACACTGAGTGCCAACAGCTTCAGTTTAGGAGCCAAGCAAGGCTGGCGTGGGAAGCCAGGTGGAAGCATCACAAAAGTGACCCATTTTGGTTTCCATACAAGCCATTAGGAGTTTTCATCAATTGAATTTAATGGAAATAGGAAAAAGCCTATTATTTAACAGAATATACATCCTACCCAATTAGGCAAGATGGGTTACTTTTCATGATTTAGTTACCCTTATGCATATCAAATATAACAATAAAAGCCAGCAACAGTTTTACATTGTAAAACTGAAAAGTGGAGATCTTTCCTAAGCAAAGTCTGACTGTTTAGACACTGCAAGTTATACAACATGATTTAAATGAACTAAAGATATTTTTTTGGTCCACAAAAATTAATGGAGGGATAGTACTGTAATTGAAGCTACCATTTACAACTAAGGAAACATGAAGCACAGCCCTCTGACAATACTTTTACTTTAAAAAGAATTACATTATCTCAGGTTATTCTGGCCTCACCTGGTTCTGCTGTAATTCATTCCTGGGAAGCGTACTGCTTTCCCTTAGATACTTGCAATACAATCCAAAGAGCATTTCACATTTGTGTAACTTTGAGATGTGCTCCAAACGTCTGTATTTTTCCCATTTGCAACACAGAAAACCTTTTATAAGAAACAAATGTTCCTTATTGCACCATTTAGGAGATGTTCTGTTAGTGTTGCAAATGCTATTGGACACATCTCAGGGAAGCATGTGGAGACTGATTGTTCCTTTCATTATTAACTCCATTGATAAACATCGGTTCGAGCCAAAAAATTATCTTTTCGTTTTTAGAGTCAAACTTCATCTGTTACCCAGTCTGCAAATTAGATCACAATCCAGAAAAAATATGCAAACTTCTGGTATATGAAACGATTGACTACTCTATAGGGACGCCACTTCGTAGGGCTTTCCATATGACTTGGATCAAAGGTCTCACCTTCGCTGAACAGACAGAAAAAAAGGGAAATATTGTGTAAATTAATTCTGCTTTCTAAAACAGCAGAGCCAATTCCGGGTGTCTTAAAAGTTAATTGGAATTTGCCTTTATTTAATTAAATGATGAGAGTTAGGCCAGAGACAAAAGGGATAACACTTGGTTAGAATAACACAGTAGTTAGAAAAACACTAGCTGGAAGACAGGCCATAAAACTGGCGTTTGCATCTGCTGTCCCACAACATGCCCCGGATTTATAGGCACGCTCCAGAAGCGAAGAGCTGCCATCAACTCCACCCGGACAGGCAGCACAGAGCAGCTGGAGCACACCTCCCAGCACTCACAAAGTACCCACCGCCGGCTCAGGCACAGACGATTTACTGTGAATTACGGGGGGAAAAGAAGAAATAAGCCACGCAGAGGCTGGATCCGTACCCAAACTCCCCGCAATTGAGCTGGAAGCGCAGCTTTTTGATAGGGGGTGCTGGGAGGGGAATTACTGTCCGATGCTGTTCTGCACAGCCGGACATGAAGATGAAGTCACTCACGTAATGTCATTAGGAACTGAAAGAAAAGAGTCCCGTCCTTGGATTTAAACATAGTGCCACCACAAAAACCAATACCTGTCAGGCACTGATTCTTCTTTCGATTTGATTACAAATGAACTTTCATTCCAGTGTATAGAAATCTGTTGTACAGAATCAGTGCTGCGAGGACTCTGCACAGTCTAACAGGGGGTGAGACCTGTTAGAAAGGATTATTAATACATTTTTTTTAAAAGCTATAGCATACAGAGTAAAAGAAATCTGTAATTAACATTTTACTTCAAAACAAGTAAACATTTTAGTGGTACCTGAAGGACTTAAGCAATCCTCTCTGTGTTGCCTTTCCTTGCCAAGCTCTCAGGTACCGTGGTACGCTACATTATTATGATGGGGTGAAAACAAGGCAATGAAGTTAAAAAATATTTTTTCTTCCTCTAGCTGGGATTAATTTCTGAGGTTAGCATGCAGATATGACCCAAAGACAACTTGCACTTAGAATTTCCTATGTGATAAGTAACTACTGAAAATGCTGCTGTTTGCATACACCTCCTGAGAGGATACTTATTATGCAAAAATGAAGACATGAGAATGCTGATGAAAATCTGCGAGTCATTTATCAAACACTGACCTGAAATGAATATTAAGAAAAACCTCTTTTATATGCAAATGCTTAATCCGATCGAGTTTAATCATGACTTTTCTTTCTCAGGACTGATGAGTTGTGTACGTACTGTGCACTGTAAGACACAATCTTCCGTATCTCATTCTCAAAAAACCCAGTTGTTTTGTCAATGGTTGCTCTGGGAACACGCAGAATAGAAAATTAATCTTTTCTTATTATTTTACTCACCTGTGAGACTATCCACAAAGCCTATTTTGTCTGCCCACCTGCTGATCACTCAAGTAATATCTGGTTTACACGGACCAAGTACTTCCACTCTCTCAACAAGACAAACTCAAAGTATAATTGATTTCTCCGATGGATTTTCTAATTAATATCTATTGCTACTCTAGTTGCTAACGTACTCACTGATGTTTTGTGTTCCAACAAATATAAATCTGTTTATTTACTATCCAACTTTACAACCAGCTGCTAGCTGGGGAAAAGCAACGTGAAAGCAAAACATCAATGCCCATGCATTGAGAAACGTTCGGCTCCAAACTGGCCGCCTGGTGGGAGCGCCGTCTCGCTGAGACTACCCAGAGGAGCAAAATCCTCCGTCCTGCAGCAAGCGTTAACAAGATCGGAGCCTTATTAAAAAGCAACATCATTACGTTCTGTAAATCAAACTCCAGCAGAACTACATGCGGAACCACAACAGAATTTAAAGCATTGGTTTGCTGTACTGTAGTATTGTCAAAAATATGCATTACCTTAACAATAATTAATTATTCCCTGGCCTGACAGGATCTAGATTTACACCAAAACTTGGATGTAAAATTTAGACTTAAAGCTAGGATTTAACTTCTCAAAGAGGAGATCACGTCCATGATGGTTAAAAATTTGGCATGCATGCTTTAATCCAGGTCCGGATCCTGAGTTACAAAGGAGTAATTCCTTAATAACTGGATTAATAGCAGCAAAGATAGTACCACTCAGCTGTCAGAAGAATGATTTACATCTACAAATCTATGTTCCAGATGGCCACTTGAGAGTACGCTGAATTTAAATTAAAGCAACAGATTGGAATTATTTTAAGAAATTCTGAAAATTTGCACACTCATAAAGGGCCATGTGTCGGACTTAGTGACCACCAAACATTGCCACCAAAACCAAACCCAACTGCGGTGCCTCAGGAACGTCTGGCCATTGCAGCTGCGTTACCTGAAAGCACGGACAACAGAGCACGCGTCTTCTTATATGCTGGGGACCGAATGAAAAACCTAAACTCCGTGGACTAAATAGAACACTGCATAACAGCATTAACAAATGCATATGAATTATTTTCACCAGTGAAACAGATATATAATAAGACTTTATAAAAGCAGCATATGACTTCATTACTTTTCAAAGTCTTGCTTGGAAGAGATTGCTAAACTTATGATTTTTTTAACATTACGCTTTTTACTCAGACTCTTCAGAACAATCTTGAAAATATCTTTATGCCTGGTAGTTAATTAGAAAGTTCATAATGTCACTTACTCAAAAAAAGGAAAATATCTCATCTTTGTTTAGTAAAGTCATAATTTAAAACTAATTTATAAGAGCATAAAGGACACCTAAACTTAACAGATGTTGGAATAAATTGTTGAATGTAGACCGACCAGCAGAGCTGACAGATATTCTTTGGTTTAGCATTCTAATTGCTAAAGTTCATACTAGTTAATAATAACTGTCCAATTCTCAAACTCCTGCAGAACAGTCTGGATAAAATGTTTCTGACTATCTGAAAGACATCTACTGTTTTTATCCAAAAGAAGGCATGGGACATTTTAATGCATGACTTTATAGAAAAACATTACCATTTTCATCAATTAAAAAGGAATTTCATTTTTTCTATTACTGATTCTAAAATTTAATTTTAAAAAAAGTTTCTAAAAATCCAGGAACAAATTTTTATTTCAGAAACAATTATGACTGTTGACTGACAACACTGTAATTAGATACGAAGTTATTTAGGAAACCCAAAACTTAAAAGTAAGGTTAAGAGAAGTAGAGCGTTTTGCTGAAGTGACACCACGCATGGAGCAGAGGTGGATTACTGGAAGGACCCCGCTGATTTCAAACACAGGACTGGCAGGTGGGACTCAGGGAAGGCTCTTCCCATTCATCCCACCAGAAGTCATAAGAAACACAAACAAAATCACAGCAAAGCTGAACTAACCAACAGAGGGCAGCTGGCTCTCAGGTATATGGAATTCTTATTCCTGCTGAAACCCATGGCAAAAACCCTTTGCCATCAATGAATTCCAGACATATCAAATCTTTTTACATGAAATCTATAATGCCAGGATTGGACACCAAAACCTCCTCAGAAATTTCAAAGCTTTGCTAGTAGAAATAGCGCATGTTTTCAAATAATAAAGATAATATTTGAGAAAGAAGATAAACCTATCAAAGTTCAAATCAGATGAGCGCTCTGAACCATGCAACGCAAAACTGTTCAGTTAAAATTTTTCAAATTTTACAGAAATTCTCAAGCTAGCCATCTCTGCAATCACTACAAAAATTGAAGTTTGCATACTATATTTATTCTTCAGTCGTAACTCATACGGAGAAAAATCTGTGGTTTTTTTTAATAATGCATGCTGCATATAACTTTAATTAAGGAAAAAACACAACAGTAACCTACCAACTAATAAAACACTAATCACCCAACGACCAAACTAAAACAAAACATTAAAACTGGTTGTTCTATTGTTTTGACAACAGCATGTGGTTCAAAGCTAGAGCCAAATTAATTCTCCATTAAAATGTAAATAACCATTTTAAGTCGGCTTTCTAAATTATTAAAGTGCAGCTAACATCTGTTTATTGTGAAACCACAAATGAGTCCCACTCCTTTTAAAGTCAATCTGTAACTCTAACAAACGCATAGACTGTATTTGCCACTAAACTTTAATTGATGCTGGGTACATTTTATTAAGTGCACTAATATTTAACTACCTTTGGTTCTGAGTTTGAACTCCGAAGTCGAACTGGAACATCTGAGACACTGTCATGTGCCACATCTGTCAGTGAATACAACAGCTCACAAAATGGTCCCTTCATAGAATGATGCAAGTTTCCTGGTTAAGTTACTGTATGGGAAACAGCTGACTCAAAAATAATACAAATTATAGATGGATTAAAAGCCCTCATAACTTTTAATTAAGCAATAAATCACATCAGACTACACAGGACTGCTGATTTATGCACTCCTCAAGTGAGAAGCAGTAAATAAAATTAGACAGAACAGAATATACATCTTATTGGAGAAGAAGAATCTATCCTTTGGCGTTTCATTCATACTTAAAAATCCACTCGTCTTTAGGTTTTCTACTGTTGGCTATAGCCTGCAACACATGTATTTATAACAAAAAGACAAGTCATGATCTATAGGTAATGAGAAAGGATTAGCTGAATTTGTGCAAACTCATATTTGCAACTCTTTTCTTAATGGCCCTGCTAAAAAAGGGACTTCAGGAGGTAGGGAGAGCCCCAGACAGCTGTACAGTGGAGAGCGCTTTAATTTCTCCTTTCTTTCCCCAAACACACCTGCATGTGACTAGAACGAATTTCAACTTTTGGAAAGCAGCCCTTGCAAACAACAGACCTTCCCAACACGGGGGTTGTATTTGACAACTGCTCAGAAAGCTGTAATTGGGCCTTGAAATCCAAAATCTCAAGTGGTTTATATTCCAGCTAGCAATCTGGTAATGCTGATGATCCTGATGCTGTCACCTAAGAAAGATGCAAAATTCATGTATTCAACTTTCAGTTCAAATGCACACATTTAGCTGATGGCAAGCCCAGCACAATCCTTCCAGTCATGTGAGGAGAGATCAAGAGGAATACAGAAGGTCATTTGCACTTTTATTCTGCTGTCTTGGAGGAGGAAACCAATTAAACAACATAAAAAGAAAATAAAATCCATTCCTGAATCTATCAATCAGCTACAGTGCATAAAACAAAGCAAACCGAACAAATGAGGTGGGTATAATTTCTGGAAAACGGCCACAAGGAACGTCTGCACCAGAAAAAATATTAACACTTGTTAAGTATTAATCAATAACAACTGCTGCAGATGGAACAACACAGCAATATTAAATACTTAAGAAAGTCAAGACCAGGGTTATTTTAAGGGCCGTAATGCAAGAGGTGCCTGAGCGTTCCTGGGCTTCTTGGGAGCTCTGACAGATGAAGTAACAATGCATACATCTTCATGTCCCTTCTCTCTGAACAGCAACTTCATTTCCAATTATTCTCTCTTATTCATAAAGGAAAGTCAGAAAGTAGGGATTTTCTGCTCTGAGTGCTCAGGATATGTTCATGGCATGCAGGTGAACCAGACCATTTTTAACAAACTATATTCCTCTCAGAATAAAGCCAACCACCTGAATGTGGTCAACTTTAAACTGAGGACACACAGAGTCTGCAATATATTTATGAGAAAATTCAGTCCTTTTAAAAGACACTGCTGTTCACTGGAAAAAAATTAAAAAGTGACCAAAATCTTAATTAATAACCAAACTAGAGCTAACTACCTAGCAGAGCCAACACAGAAGCCATCAGTATAGAAGTCTGGATGAGACATATAGATATTTGGTTGACCAAAGCGTATATGAGATACACTGCCCTGTAGAGGAAATTCAGTTCTTTCCTGCAATTTTCCCAACATCAGAGCTGGGGGCAGACTGCCATGATGCCCTTTCTTAAAGCTGCTTCCTGGAATAGCCTCACATTGGGTTCTGACAGTTGTAGATGTTAAATCAGGCCAATGCCAGAACCTAATTTATCAACCCAACCCAACCCAACCTTCGTTGAGGTTGGGTGCTCTGTACCATGATTCAGATGGCACACACAAGCTCCCTAGATCGGACAGAGCCGGGCTGCCTTCCATTTAATGCACTCTCATTCAATATCTTGCCAGTATCTTCTTGCATTCACACTTCAAAAAGTTTTGAAATCACTATGTGGCAGGTTCTATAGAACTGTAAGTTATTGCAATTCATTTCATTACTTGACTTGGAATTTATTTCAAAAGAAATTTCCACATTCATGTCTTCTATTATAGCAAATATTGCTTTGTAATTAACAAGATAATATTTTGGAAACTATTTTTGTACAGAAAGAAATTATAAAAGACAACAAAGAGAAGGAAAATGTGTCAAACCCTTCATTTAATTTCCAAAAGCAAGAGAAGTGATACTTCTGTGTAATTCACTGTTCCTGAAGACTAAGTCATATGTGATAAAATGCATGATGCCAAGTAGCTGTTTTTCACATCTTCTACCATATGAAAAGGTGATGACATACAAACATTTTTTATTCTGAATATTCTTGGGTTTGTTCCAATTAGAACAGAAGCTAGGTCCTTATTTTAACTGTTATGCAGTGTTTCCCCTTCCTTAACGATTGTGAGTCTAAAATTGAGAACAAATTACACTGCAAAACTTTGCAGAAAAGAAATAGAAAACTTTCTAGAAGGAGGGGGGGGGGGGGGGGGACATGATTAAATCTGCTGCCAAGGAATAAGCAAGGCATCAATCCTTTGTGTTCTCCTGCTCCTAAGACAAAGACAAGCAAGAGTAAGTTCAGTCTCAGTGTTAGACGCTGTCACGCTGATTTATGACACACAGCGTAGGCTGGTCCTCCAACATGACACATTGTCCACGAGAGATTCAGCACAAACCAAACTTCTTTCCTTAAAAAATATTGCCCAAACCAATTCAACTTCAGTTCCTTAGGTGAAATGCTAATACTTTCTCCACTGGGATACCCAACTGTCTACACCTGATTTTCCATTTAATTCCATTTCCTTTTCAGAGAAATAAACAGGACAAAGCACTTTTGGTGGAACTCCTGTCTTTCACTGTATTTTGCATTATGCTATCACATTAAACCATAAATATTTTCTTCAACAACAAACATAGGAACCCTGTATTTGAATCAGAAATAATTATGGGTAAATTTTCAGTTCCAGAGATGTGAACATATCACTCTCTTTTACAGCAAAAAGTCCTGCTTTGATACATATTTCAGGAAGAACTTGGGGCTGTAGTAGGCAGAAAAATGTAGTTTAACCAATTAGCACAAGGCTGCTAACTTTTGTGAATCCAAAGTAATTCTAAGAAGTAGACTGGTGTTGTATGGTATTTAATTTCACAAAGTGCAAATGTATTTTCACAAATACAGAAAACAGCATTACACAATATATTAATATGCATTATTATTACAGAGAAGTTTAAAGGAGTTACATAGAAAAAAAAAAAGGAAAGTGAAAAATACTTTCTAGGAAGTTGTTAAACTGCTCAATTTTCACAAGGCTAAAGATTTTCATGAGTGGCAATGGTGAAAATATGTTTATGTGACCCTTTATTCAACAGAGAACCTGCAGGAGAAATGAAAATCAAGTGTGGATAGCTATTGAAGCTGAATACAAAATTACTATATGCTGGGAACTACAGTACATGCTACAGGGTTGTGATCCTGAAGAACAACATGGGAACCAGCTGTATTTTCCTTTGGAAGCGAAGCAGTACCCGCCCACATGGTGGACTCTCCAGACACTCGCTTCAGGAAGATAAGTTAGATTTCAGGCTACACAGATTTAACTTGCTACTTTTGCTTATTTAATGAACTAAATTACTGTTTAGTATCAAAACTTTCAGTCACAGCAGGAAAAGTGTCAAGAAACCAGGAGGTTCTCGCTATTTTTTGACACTGGAAATTCTCCCACATTAGTGCAGCAGGCAAAAAAAACTTGTCATTTTTATGTTACTGTAAAACCTCACTAGAATCAGAGGACAAATGTTTTCCACGCTGTAATTCCTTCCTTTAAGGCTGAGTGGGAGGAAACCAGACCTTCTGAAGGTAAAACTGAGATTAAGGATAGGATTTTTGTTTCTAGAAGTTAAGTTGCACACAAAGCAAATGAGTGTTGATAGACAGAGGCAGAGGAAAATATAGGTCAGCTGTGTCCTTGCATGCCACAGAAAGGGATCTCACCCAGCCGATGCTACTGGTACAGCAGCACACAACTGGGCTCAGAAATAAGCTCCTGGCAGCTGAAATCCATGAGAGGAAGAGATTTTATGAGTGCCTCAAAAAAGTTCAGCAGCTTTTCTGACAATTAGAAATCTATATTATAAAAGAAGTGATTTAAGCAGGAGCTATTCATAGCTAATACATTATTAATGAATTCCTGAAGACTAATTTCTATTACTGAAAGGTAAGGGTTATACATGCAACTCACCAACCAGGGATTAGATGTGAGCTAATTCAATGGTAGCAATGGAAAATACTGAGTTCAAACTTGTCTCTTAACATACGAATCTAACAGTTTTTAAAACACTTCATACAATGCACATATACATGCATACGTATGTATGAAAGACATGTTTATCTAAAGGAAGAGTTCAACCAAATATTACACCAAAACAAAGCATGAAAATAAACTCTTAGAGTCAGACTCACTCAAGATTAAGAGAAGAAATACTATTTTTATAATTCACAGTCAGGGGGCAAAGATAAATGAAAAAGGTCGTAAATATTTTATGTCAGCAAGTAAGGACAAGAACATAACTTGAAGGAAGGAAAACAGGAGAAATACAATAGTGTTATACATTGCTTATTCAGAAACTTTATTGTATAAAAAATTATTGCTCAGAGAGCAGTTATGTACCTAAATAAAAATGGACTTTGGTTCATTACAATGTCCTGCTACGTTGCTCTTCCTCATGCAGATTTCCTCTGACCCAGTCTAAGGGTATTTTTGGATCACAGAAACTTAGCTTGCCAAACGTGAGCCAAACATTGCCTAGAGAAACGGCTACTGAACGTGAGCAAGTCAAACTTTAGTCTGCATACTACTGTGTTGGGGGGTTTTGTGGTTTTTTTTTTTAGGAATTAAAATGCAAAAAGCCCTGGAAACATCTTAACAAAAGGCCTTTCCTGAAGAGACCTTTCCTAACATCACAGATTAGAAAAGGCAAAAGATTTTTTTTTTATGCCCAGCTTTGCCTCACAACAGATAGTGGCTTCTACAATTAACAGCAGTCTCTGAGCCCATCCAGTCTTGTACATTCGAATGGTGAGTTTTCAAAGCCTATAATTTTGTAGGATTTTCACTTTTGAAAGGAAATTTAACACATTTTTTGCTGATCAAAAAAGTTTGTTTTTTTCTGGAGCGCAAGTAGGACTAAACCAGTCATTTTCTATGAAAAGGTTACCGGAAATTCATACATCTTCACACCTGCTTCTGAGAAATCTGATCTGTAAACGTACCACTGTCCTCCTTTTCCCTTTCTTTAAACTTCTGTATGCAATTTCAGGAAAAGTACTTGCAACTGTAATGTGAAAGGTGTCTGTATTTCTCATATTCTAGAGTGAACACTGGAAAATGTCATTAAGAATAAAATACTCATTTTCAAGATAGCAGTAATTTTAAATTTCAAATACGTTAAATTTCTTCCTGCTATGCCTGCCTTCACAAATGCTCTCAATCCTTTAAAAATGTTTACTTCAATATATATAGCCTATATAAAGGGAATAAACTACTTGCTATGATATTTGTCCTTTAGCAGGACCGAGTAAGAGGGAGAGGGGGAGGAAGGAGAAGGAGGGAAAATCTTGACAAGAATATATATTAGAGCAATCAATAAAAAGATAATCCTTGGAATTCATGAGTCTTTAAAATAAGATGCATTTTCTTGTAGTAATCCTAAAAACCTATAAAAGAATATTCAAGCAATAAACCCCCCATAACTCATATTTAACCTTTCATCATGTAGAACTACATATTAAATAGCTTAGCAACTGCATGCTGTGTAAGTGCATTCAAATAAGAGCAGAAATAGAAAAATGTAAATGCTACACCTCTTTAAACATGCATTGCACAGCCAAGAACATCTGCCAGCTGACCCCGTAATCCAATCGGCTGTTCAGAAGCAATCATATCCTTAGATAAGAGCTGCACAGCTTCTACATGCAATGCCCATTTTCTTTAAAAGATGGAGCAAATTGTAGTTAGCCAAATCTTCAACAATTTTCAAACACTTAGAGGTACAAGACGAAAGTAATTCAACATATTACATGGATCTGCATTAAAATACTGTCATCTTTTCCCCCAAATATTCTAATTCATCTTTTAATTTCACAGGGCAATAATAGAGAGAAAGCTTAAGGCTGAAGCGACTATATCAACAAACTGTTTGTCACTTCTATTAGAAAATAACAAAACCTGGAATGGAAATTTGGAAGGGCTCAACCTAGTCCATCGACTGTAATGAGAAGGAGAAATATATAAAAGCTGAATTAATCCTCCTAACTCAGAATTTACTTCTGGCATCTACTGCAAAAGGCATGGACTGCTTGAGAGGCTCTACGGGCAGGGGGGGATGAAGACATCCAGAAGAGTGGCTTCAAGATACTGCAGAAGAGCCAAAACCTCTATGGAATTAAGAGCATAAAGCTCACAGAATATCATGCAGTAACAGGACATGTTATTATCTCTGTATAAAATCAAACTTCTGCTAAACACACAAGCAAGCTGCGCTGCACTGATTGAACCGATTCTAGGAGGACAACCCTTTACGAAACAGTTTGACTCAAATAATTACCTATATTCATCAAATAAATTGTTTTGATCACACAAATTGCCCCTCTCTCCAAAGCAGTAGCTCTGCTAAAGCATTGGCAGGGCCCTCAATGTGGTGGAAAATGGTAAAACAAAATTGCTGGAATAGTATTTCAAGTAACACTCTCTATAGTTAAATTTATGTCAAATATCTGAAAGGCATTGAAAAAAAAAAAAAAAAAGACACACAGGGGTCTGCCAAGAAGCCTAGAAAACACCCTTCACAAGAAGAGGGCGAAAAGATTATTTGCCTTATTGAGAAAAAGACACAAACTGACTGAGGGCTTTAATTATAAGAACTGGAAAATGGAGGGTTCTCCAAAGTAATTGGTTAAGCGATAACAGGACCCAAGCTCAGAGGCAATAATTAAAAAAAAAAAAAAAAAAAAACCCAAAACCCAAAAAAAAACCAAAAAACCACCACACTAAAAATGCTGGAGGAAATAATAAGGGAAATCTACTGGCACCTGGAGGACTTTATTATTGGTTCTAAGCTATCTAATGTCTTTATCAACTGCATAAACCACAATATAACACAGTAGCCAGTGACAGACAGAGCAAATCTCAGCACCAAGGTGATTTAGCTCTCTCATGTCTGATATCAAACAGAAGCAAGTATTTTACTGCAGGTATTTAACCCAGATTATATAAAAATAATTAGGATGTCACATATTTATACATAAAGAGTCTATAGAGCTTTGCTCCAGGATTTAAACACTGCCCAGACCAGAGGAAATAGAAGACAATCTGCCTCGCAGTGGATTAATGGTATGTGTCCAGGTTAGCTAAACAGCAGTGCGATCCGCCAATTTAGTTTACCATCTGGGTAGACAACTTGTGCAAGCTTCAGTGTGCCTAAGGACCTCAGTGTGTCTAAATCTGTGCTGGAAGTCAAAGTCCTCTGGGTGCAGAGCAAAACTCCTTCTGAACTGCGCAAAGGATTGAGAAGCGTTTGGGGAGGCAACAAATAGAATCATGCACACAATCTGTGTATATGTGTGCATATCATAGAATCATAGACTAGTTTGGGTTGGAAAGGACCTTTAAAGGTCATCTAGTCCAACCCGCCTGCAACAACCAGGGACATCTTCAACTAGATCAGGTTGCTCAGAGCCCCATCCAACCTGACCTTGAATGCTTCCAGGGATGGGGCATCTACCACCTCTCTGGGCAATGTGTTCCCGTGTCTCACCACCCTCACGGTAAACAGTTTCTTCCTTATATCAAGTCCAAATCTACCCTCTTTCAGTTTAAAGCCATTACCCCTTACCCTATCGCAATAGGCCCTGCTAAAACATTTGTCCCCATGTTTCCTGTTAGGCCCCCTTTAAGTACTGAAAGGCCGCAATAAGGTCTCCCCGGAGCCTTCTCTTCTCCAGGCTGAACAACCCCAACTCTCTCAGCCCATCCTCATAGGAGAGGTGCTCCAGCTCTCTGATCAATTTTGTGGCCCTCTGGACTTGCTCCAACAGGTCCATGCCTTTCTTATACTGGGGGCTCCAGAGCTGGATGCAGTATTCCAGGTGGGGTCTCACCAGAGCGGAATAGAGGTGCAGAATCACCTCCCTTGACCTGCTGGCCACACTTCTATTGATGCAGCCTAGGATGCAGTTGGCTTTCTGGTCTGCAAGTACACATTGTCAGCTCACGTGCAGCTCTTCATTCACCAGTACCCCCAAGTCCTTCTCAGTAGGGCTACTCTCAATCCCTTCATTCCCCAGCCTGTATTGATATCGGGGTTGCCGCAACCTGTTGCAGGACCCTGCACTTGGCCTTGTTGAACCTCATGAGGTTCACACAGGCCCACTTCTCAAACCTGTCCAGTTCCCTCTGGATGGTAGCCCCATCCATCAGGTGCGTCAACTGCACTGCTCAGCTTGGTGTCATCTGCAAACTTGTTGGGAGTGCACTCAATCCCACTGTCTATGTCATTGATGAAGATATTGAAAAGTATTGGTGCCAGTACAGACCCCTGAGGGACACCACTTGTCACCAGTCTCCATCTGGACATTGAGCTGTTGACCACTACCCTCTGGAAGGGACCATCCAACTAATTCCTCACCCACCGAACAGTCTACCCATATCTAAATGTACATGTATACACACACACATTTTCCTTATTAGCACAACAATTTCTTCTTACCCTAAAAGTTCCGAAATATACAGGATCTGATCCAAACCTATAAATCTAAATTGGAAAAAGGTAATGCATTTGTGTGCTGAAACAGCTAGAAATAGCTTCTGTTTCTATCCTAAAAAAAAACAAACCCACAGGCAAAGAAACAAATTCCCCCAAAAAAACAACCAAACAAAAAAACACCCTGAAAAAACAAAACCTCACAAACCTAAAGAAACAGAACTTAACACAATTCTGAGGTGTCACTACTAGAGCCCGCAACCGGAAGATCTGTAATGAATTCAATGGGTTTTAGACCAAGACAGGTGTTCCTGGTAAAGAGGCAAAAAATTTTTATTAATATCAGCCGTGGCACTTTCCAAGCACTGTGCACCCATAAACCTTACAAAGACATAATTTCCAAGTTTAAACAATTTCTTTCCTTTAATATCTTCTGAAAGGCTTTTGAAATTAGCAAATCTAATGTGTGTGGGAATAGGCAACACTTTATAGCAATAAGTTTACTTTTAATGGAAGTAGTCTGCTGTGTCTATGGGTAACAAACCCCAGTATCTTTTCATTACAAAAGAGCTTATTGTTACCATACAACTTACTGTGGGATTTCATTTTGCCTCTTTGGTGATCTGTCTGATCTATTAAGAAAACCACTGAGGTATGGACAACATACACTTTATTGCAGTTTTACATTTTCATAGTCCCTGCTGCTTCTGTTAGGCTACCGCCTACGAATTTCAAACAGCAATATGGAAAAAGAAAAGAAAAAAAAAGGATTTACCAAGTTTCTCACAGGAAAAAAAAATAAACTGTGAAGAAAATGAGGAAAGGTCAGAATCAGGTGTTAGAAATGATGCTGCATGCCAGGACACAACTGCTGCAGCAACGGCTGCGCAGAAAAACAACTGGATCCACCAGCTCTAGCACCTACAAGCAACTACACAAATAAATCTTTGCATGAATACTATTAAAAACCTTCTACACATACTATGCAACATATTTTTTAATATATATATATTCATAACATATATATGAAGCCCTTCAGTATGATTGTTTCTCCCTATTAATTTTCATAGTTGAATCTGAAATAAAGGACAGGCAAAACTTAATAGTACTTCATCAGCGTTAATTAGTGGTGAGAATTAATCAGCAAATGTAGGAAATCACTATTAGTTTTGCAGAAATGCATACAGCATTAAATAGCATTTAAATAGACGCTGATCTTTTTTAAAGAGTAGCAATTTAGAGATTACTTTCCTCTGATGGAATACTTCAATATTGAATATACAGAGATTAATGTTCAAGGAACTTGTGTTGTGTCGAAGGAAAATGTTGCTAAAAATAGCGATATATATTTAATGAATGTTTTTGCAGCAACGATAGTCTCAGAGAGAATTAAAGACACTTGAAATATCCATGACACCCGAGCTCTCTGATGCGTATACGCTATCCAGGTGGGATTATTTGTCCAGGGCTTCCTGTGCTCTGAGAGATAAAAATTTCTTTATAGAAGAAATATGGTGTTTCAGGTCAAATTCTGCTGTTACATGAGCATCCCCCCATCAATCCTCAACAAGTTCGAGGATTGCCTACAAAATTTGACACAAGGTGTGGTCCCAGAGATAACTCCTATTTTTAACTTCTTCACCAGCACAGTACCTTTTGATCACAATTAAAAATACAGTAAGCACAGAGAGATTTCTGTTGGCTATTTAACACCGCTCACCTGATTCTTGAGATCCAACTTTGGGCAGGGACGACCTCCATTGTAAGGCTTCTCCTTAAGCCACTTGGATCGGACTTTCACCCCCGGTCCACAAGAAGAGCTGCAAGGGGACCAACTGGACCAATCGCTTAATTTGCAATCAAACGGGCAAGGGACCGTGCAAGATTCTTCAATGTAACCTAAACCAAAAATTTAAGAAAGGTTTTAATCACCACAACTAATGAACTCCGATCCTCTGATGTCTCACTGCAATCTGTGTAATCAACACAAAATGAGAACTTCTTAAAGAGGAGACATTTGGCAGACTGACAACGCTCTCCCAACGTGAGATTATGATGTTATTTGTAAAGAATAGCAGTGACTAAAACTGATTTCTACTTGGTTTAGTCCAGTGATCATTAGGAAGGCCACCACAAACTGACTGATGTAAAGGACACACACTGGCAAATGTATCTGCTGTGAAGCTGGTGGTCACCAACAAGTGCTGATTATCTTCCCTGCAAGATTGTGGCCATAATAAATTCTGGAGAACTAAGCGTACACCCCAATTTTGTACTCCTTTAGTATTACGCTAGCCATCTACAGAGCTGGCATAGGCAGGGAGTCAGAGGCTCTCTTCCCAGCAGAAAGGACCAGAGGATGGTGGAGGCACTAGAGCTGTGCTCCTGGCAGCCTGCTAGCTGGAGCGGTGTGGGATTCCTCCTTGGGAAAAGCAGACAAAACCTGCTTCCCACATCTTTCTGATAGTTCTCTCTATACATCTTTCCAGCTGTTTTGCCTATTCTGGGTTTCATAAATAGCACTTTAAAGCTTTGCTTTCACCTTAACCTGGCTTGGCATAAAGGTCCTCCCAAGATCATCACCTCTTAAAATCAGAATACCAGACATCCGCAGGACCAACGCCTTGCTGAATTAAAACCCACCAGGGCTTCTCAGGGAAAAAAACAAGATTCCTCCACACAGGCACAACCCCACAGCTGGTTTAGGAGCTGGCGCATGGGAAGAGAGATTTTTGCAGAGCCCAGCACTGGCCATGGAGCTCCTGGTGTGCAGAAAGGCAGTGGAGGGTGGCCAAATCCTCAGGGTCACCACAGAACTACTGGCACTAGTCTCGGGTCAGCAGTGTGGAATAGGTCCTGCACCTTCCTGCTTACCATGCTGCATTCATTCTCCTCGAGTTTCTATTATCTCCTTGTCATGTCTCTATGCACTATTTTAATTTAAGAAAAAAAAAAAAGAGATTTCTTGTTAGACCATGAAACTCAGTGGCTGCTAAGATCAGCCTTTATTACAGGCGGCTTCGACCCTCTGACAGCTCTGGCAATGATGGTCATGGAAATAACTGAGTTTCACCCCTACGGTATTTCTGATGTTTCTCATTTTTATGCCCTTTTTTTCCTTTTGGCTTTCATCACAATAACTCTCCCTCTATATTCCTTACCTACAGAATACCAAATTGGCTCATTCAATTACTCTTTTATGAAGGGTTTCCCCACTCTCATGGTGTCAATCACTGCAGCAGGGAGGAAAAAAAACCCCAAAAAACAAAACCCAGAAAAACCCAACCCAGAAGCAGCTGCCCTCCAAAACCCCCAGACAACAGCCCCAGGCACCCAGGAAACACCGAGGCTGAGGCATGGAGATTATTCTCGCCCAGAGCTGGATTTACCGGCTCTGTTATGCCCGAACCTGCTGCTGACTCCAAACCAAGACTGTGTTACATTCTGAGCATCGACCCACAGCAGCAATACACTGCCTCCCCCCTGGTCTTCGTGCGGAAGTCAGTATCAAAAAAGGTTTTGGACTTATTTAGGAATTCGCCACCAGAAAATATCCTCCATCCAGAATTACAAGAAATACTGATGTTGTTTTTGTAAACAGTCCCTTAAAAAATGCTAGAAACAACAGTAGTTCCCTCCTTCAGTTCAATGACGCTCTATTTCTTCTCTCCTTTTCCTTTGTGATGGTACTGTTCCCTCTTCCTTTACAGCAGCCACCCCGTAGCCTGACAGCTGCAATCACTTCCCCAGTAACTCACGCTGTAACTCTTCCCTAAAGATGCAGACCTGTCCCCATACGGTGTGCTCTGGTTTTCTTTGCTACCTCTTATCTGTGTGTGTTGCGTTGCCTTTTCATTTGCAGCTCCAAAGCCACTGGAATTGGGTATCTTAATTATTTCCGACCCAATCCATTACAGTGGTGTTTGCATGCTTGAGCTATTTCAACTTTGCATGCTTTGTATTCTCATCTAGCTGAGAATACACCCATGCACTCACATATACAAATATTTCCAAAATAGATTCGCTTTTTTTCCCCAAATGAAACTCCCAAATATCCCACTAATATTCTATTCCACCTGCTTAGGTTGCCACTCAAAGCAATTCATAATACATTATGACAAGTAAAAGAAATTTACTCATGATAGATTTATGAGAAACATTTCTTAGGCAGTTCTCCAAAGAGTTCTGTTCCACCACTGTATGAAAGATCATTTTTCCTTGGGCTGTGTGACAGCCTAGGTAATTAACTCTCAACAGAAACAAAGAAAATGCCTTGATTCAAAGTAGGATTAGACAAAGGGGTTATCAACTTATCAGTGAAGGCAAAATGGGTTAAGCCTTTTGGCAGTTCAAGACCTACCTTATAATAAAAAGAAATATAAGACCAAAAAAAGAAATATAACACAAAAAAGAAATATAAGGAAGAGGAAGGAAAAGTTATAATCAACAACACTGAAGAAACCTATTGTGTTCCATCCCCGGGAAGTGCTGTGGAGATCCCTCAGCGAACCACAGAATTTCTAAAGACGTCCTGTTGCTAAGAGGCCAGCTCATTACTTTTTGAGTTTCCTCACCCATATTTCTAAATTACATTAAGTATAAACAAATAATGGCCAGCTAATAGAGTATTAAATTACCATACTGCCCAGAGGAAGCCAATTCTCCATATTGAACAACGCTACGGAATCAAAATGGGAACATAACTTTCTTTCAAGCTCTTCTCACAGGCTGCCATTATTTCTTCTATCAACCACTTGAGGTTAACCCTATGCTGAGATACCCACGGATCAAAGATCTCATTCAACAAAAATTTTCCTCCAAAAATCTTCATGTGATGTATCCTCTCTGCTCAGATACAGAATGCCTTTGTGGCTATCTTTTTATGAGAAACTAGTATATAATGTTGTTCTCAGCTCATCCATTGCCCTTGAGAACAGGATATTTGTTTTCCTCTGTAGGAGCCAAGCAATGGCTTGCCGTTGTCAGGGGGCTGAAAAGACTTCAGTTTGGATACCCACAGTAATCCTAGTATTTGTAGCATTGGCACAGTGCATAATACAAAACAAAACACACAAAAAATAACAAGGGAGATATGCTATTAAAACAACCTATTAATAAAGAATTCTACATTCAGGCTATTATCCAGAGAAATAACTTCTTACCATAACAGAATATGAATAAAGGAAACAGCACAAACACATTTCTGAATTACTGTCGCTCAGCTTGGGGAGACTAACTCAAGGTTGAGTTTACACAGCTGCTTTTGTCAGTGCCATCCTTAAACATCCTTAAACATCTCACTCATCTATCGCATTCCCTGTTTTTCTCTCCTCTGCAGAACCTGGTACCAAAAATTCCAAGTTGACTTTCCAAGACATTCTATGGAAAAAGATGCCCTCTTCTCCCCAGCCCCGCTCAGCCTGCTTTCCATGTGTTCTTGTATCATTTCTTAAAGCTTCCTTTAACCTTATTTTTTTTAAATTTATTCCTCAAAATCTCAAATACCATTAAAATAAAGCTCATTTAATTTAGAAGCAACAGATGAGAGCCTCTGTCCTACCTGAACCAACAGCAGGCTCCTGAATGCTGCAGAGCTGGAGCTGCACACACAGATGTCACAGGAGGTAGAGGTGGAAACACCAGTGCATGGGATATTTAGGTAGGCACTTTGAAACATGCTACTGGGAATAGTCCTGAATTGGCAGGAGAAATTGAGCTGGATGATCAAATAAGCCTCTTTTATGTTTAAGTGCTATTGCTTTACTACTGAGACGCTGCCAACTTAACGGGATGAACAAACGCATTTACCTGGGCTGCACAGCTCATTTTACTATTATTTATTCATTAGGAACAATGGGCTTGTTGCTCTACAAGCCACAAATGGAGTCTCTTCCCTAAAGTGTTGATAATAAACAAAGCTCCCACAGATTACACAGGAGGTACTGGGAAGGCTCAAACACATGACGTCTCATGTGATGCCTCGTCACGTGACGTCAACCATTACTCGTCTCATTTCTTCTGTGCAGCCCAAGAGACGAAGCAATCGCAGGTAGATTAATAAAGTGAGGATGATGGCCCGGTGGATGTCAGAGGTTAAGGCTCAAATACACAGTGTAAAAACTGTTCTTGTCTCATTTTTGCTGTGCAGCCCAAAAGAGCCGAGGCAGTGGGAGGCAGCTGGAGGATGGGCTGGTGGGTATCAGCGGCGCAGAAGCACAAAGAGGCTGTGGATTGCACTGCAGCACCGGGGAGAGGGTGGAGGGGGGAGTTTTGCAGGAGCGTAACTTCTTTCCCACCTACCCAAGATGCCGTACATATCACCCCAGGCACAGCCAGCGAGTGGCTGCAGTGTCCTTCCATGTCCCCCTCCATATTCGCAAACGGATTGTGGCGGGAGAAGCAGGTGATTAGTAGGTTTACAAGCTAACGTAAGACACTGGCATCCACCTGATTGCTGCATTTCCAAATGATAAATTCGCTGTGGGTGTAAGGTCTGCACACAGCGTTAAACAACAGTGCCAACAGGATTCTGAGAGGCTGACTTAAAAGTGATTCAAAAATAAACAACATTTCTCCAGCAGCTTTGGAAACAGATGCATTTCTAATTGAATTGGCTCATTTGTATCCTCTCTAACATATTTCATCATTTCAATTAACAAACTTCTAGCAGTTCTACCCTTGTTAGTAAACCTTGAGGTGCTTCATAAAACCCAAGGTCATTACTACGAGAAGGACAATTCTGTGCATCGCCGCAACTGCCACTGGTAATAACACCAGTAAATCCCCTTGGAGTCTACAGGATAAAAGAGATCACACTTTAACAAACAAGGCAGCAGCAGAGTGGACAGTGACACAGAAGAAATGTTTCTAATTACACAGACCAAAGGTAGAGGAAAAAAAAAATTGATTCATTTTGTAATTAATATTTACATTCATTTGGTTACTGACTGAAATATGTAGAATAACACCAGTAAATCCATGTGATGCCAAACATCTAATAGCTAAAGACTTTATAAAGGAGACCTGGTGGACCATGGCACTTGGTTGGCCAGATTCTGCTCAGCTGAAGACTTGGGATCTCCTACAAAGCAAACCTCAGGTTTTAACTCAGGTTAAAACTTAGCATCGAGCATAGACTGCAGTTAAGAGACTAATTCCACCAGCTGGTCATAGATATATGGTTGGGGCTTTCCCAATGTGCCACAGATAAGGCAGCCACCGGCCATGGGCCACAGAGCACAACCAAAGGCTCCAGAAGCTTGTGAGATACAAGGGGAGTACGTCATCCTAAGCAATCCAGGTCAAAACATTTAAATCCTGCTTCGAGGGAGAATATTATTAACTGAAGGAAACTAAGCAGAAGAAGTCTGGGAGTCTTAAAGTTGCTAACAACTTCAGTTGCATCTGAAAAGGAAATATTGCCATGGAACAAATGTTTATTTTTTTTTTTCTAATATGCAAGGACTTGAGAGATTTTATGCATTATTAGTTTGCTAGCTGGGAAATTTAAAAGATAATCTAATGAATACATTCAGTAAATGCACAACTAAAAAACCCAGCAAAAATAACTTTTACATCAAATATTTTGCAAAGCTCAAATAGTAGACCCGTAGCTAATTTATTTCCACTTGCTCTCCTCAACAAAGATGCACATGCTCTCGTTATCTCGTAGCAGACTGATTATAGATTCTAAATAGACCAGAGAGGACTTGTAAAAAATGCTGGTAAGTTTAACTCAACATTATTGTTATTGAAATTCATCCAAAGGTTGGTTTTATTGCTCAATTTCACAGTCTCTATAAATTCTGATGAGGCATTTGGGTTGATGCTGACTTTGCATTATGATTCCTAATTTCTTTTGATTTTGCATTACGGTTTTCTTCCTTAAAGAACTTGCAAGCTTACACTTTGAGTTGCATGCAAACTGTAATAGTTGATATATTTAATCTTTTAACTAAATAAGGAAATTTCCATTAATTAGCACATTGCTTGTAACAGATTGCAGAACAAGCTGAGAACTCTTCCAGAGAAGAGAGACTCGTCTGCTGCCTTCTGAGTGCAAATAATCAGTGCAAACAAATAGGACTTCACAGTGTACGTTCATCTCGCAGGGAACTTCCAATGCAAAAATCCACTGCACAAATCTGGAAATGATTCTCCCTCCTCCTGGGGCTGCTTCCCCGCAGTGAAGGGCTGGGCTGGCTGCTTGGAGCCCTCTGACGTCTTAAGAAAGACCTTACTCAAATAAAAAAAATCACCCACTGGGATCAATAGCAGCTAGGGGAGCAGCTCAGCTCTGTTTTTCTATATACTTTGCTCATCACCCTGCCCCTGGGAAAATCATCTGCTTTGTCCAAACAAAACTGAGTAGCTTTTTTTTTTCCTTTGTCAGTGTCCTCATCCTCTGTATATCAGGACAGAAACTCGTCCCACTGTACTTTATTATGAATAGTTTAGCATATATGTTCTTCAGGCTACTCAATTCATGGTAAAAGCAGATTTTTAAAACAAACCTGAGATTGTATTTATCTTTTATTATTATTATGAGATTTAATAAAATAAGACTTTTCTTTTAAAGGCTGAACACACTTCCACAATACATCACAAAGACAAAACTAAATTGTCCACAGACCATCAAATTCTCCTCCTACATCTGACTTCTCTCAGAGGCCCAATTGCACAGTAGCTCTGAAAATAGATGTGCATTGCAGAGCGCTCTGAAGATCAATATAGACTTGGGCAATTTGGATCAGGCGGGAAGCATCTTCCAGAGCCAAGGGTCCATCACTGGGAAAACGTTGCCGCCAAATGTCACCAAAAATATCTGCCCCCATCAGTAAATCATATATGGCCTGAAGGTCAATGGTTTCAGGCTCTGCTGGAGCACACTAAGAAACTCAATTTCAGAGTTTGGGGCCCTCTGCGGAGAGCATCTTTCTGCCAGTTTCTAAAGATACGACGTTAGGCACTGTCAACACAATATGCCACCTCATTTCAGCTGCCAACCTGTGACCCCAAGACACAGACAAGCCTCATTTAGGCATCTTCCCTCAGACAGCAACGCGACAGCTTCCATTTTACAGAATGGGAAACATTGATGCCTTTCCTTGTATGATTCTATGATCCTGATAATTAGCACGTATCACACATTATAATACTGCTCTTAGTTCAGACAAAATAAACCACCAGATGACTCTGCAGAAGAAAGGAACACAAAGCAATTAGATCCATGCACAATTAGTATCACCAAGAAGGCTCATAACAACATGAAAAAAGACTTTTTTTTTCTTTAAATGTATGTTCCTAGTACTTTCATTTACAAATTCCAGAGGTATTACCAAGTGTAAGGGCCTTTGTCCAGGAGCAGGTCACACGGGCACTGAAAAGGCAGGGAGAAGCATCCAAGCCCGCCGTGACCCCCGCAGCCTCCCTCCCCACCGCCACAGGAGGCGAGTGACATAGTGACCCCTCTGATCAATGCATTTAAATCAATACACCGCCTCAGTTCCTTCTAGTCTCATCGACACTAAATGAGAAACCTAACTACACGCTTTAATTATACTGGCGCTGTTTTAAAGCTGCCACTAACCATTACCAACATTCGGAAGATCTGCGAGCGCTTTCCCAAACACCAGGTAGCTGCCGCGAGGTCCAGCCTGCTCGGATGGGGAGTTTCTCTCCTGCTATCAGAGGTCACCTTGCTACAGAGGCAGGGATACAAAGGCATCTGACCTTCTTAAATAAAGCTGTACAAGAAAAAACATCTGATGGAAACAGGGTTTTAAGAAAGAGAACAGTCCTGGTTTTCCGCAGCTTAGGCACAGGGAGAGCAGCACGACTCATTTAGATGATGGAAAACCTTGAGATGGAAATAGGACATTTTTGTGACGTTAGCAGGCCCCAGCACAGAGTACTGATGTACTGAATTCCTGATAGACTTTTGTTTCAATTTTGCAGCGTGACTTTGAGCACTCTGGTTGTGTAGTTCAATCTCCTCTGCTGGCGGACTTCAATGAATTCCGACAGAAGCAGAAAGCGATGCAATCTTGTTGAATAATACGATTTTTAATGGTCACTCCTCCATGTTACCAAATACAAATGAGATCCAAGATTTCACAAAGGGAATCTCTGTCTGCAGTGAGGGGTATTAGAAGTTTTGCAAACTAGGATCTCAGTGATTTAATTTACACCATCCTCATTTGCAAACCTTGGAGGACAGAGAGATTTCAAAGTATATCTCAGACCCAGGAATAGACTAGGGCAGGATAAATTCCCAGTTACTCATCAATATTGTTATGATAATCCTTAGAGCAGACTGAGCTGAAGTTTAATTTTATCCACGTTTCCTAATTCAGGCCCATTTCCTCAAATTTTCTAAATTCAGCTGTTGCTATGTTTCCAAGTTTTCTCCCAAAATCTTTGATCAAGCAGACTACATCAGGCAACTTAGAAGATATCCACTACATGCTCCCCCTTTCATGCTAACTAACTTTATCACCGTATGCAGTACTCCAGCAAACTCATTTCTGCTCTGGAAGTCAGCTCGTTTTATTCAGATGCTGGCCTACGTGCAAAAAGTGGAATTCTTATTTTTGTTGAACTCTTTTTCCATACAAGCAGACACACATGATGTTGTTTCTGAAATTATTCAGAATATGTGGGCCCATGCAAACCTCATGAAGTTCAACAAGGCCAAGTGCAAGGTCCTGCACCTGGGTTGCAGCAAACACAAATATAGACCGGGAGGAAACGGATAGAGAGCAGCCCTGAGGAGAAAGACTTGGGGGTGTTGGTTGATGAGAAGCTCAACATGACCCAGCAATGTGCGCTCTCAGCCCGGAAAGCCAACCGCATCCTGGGCTGCATCAAAAGAAGCGTGGCCAGCAGGTCAAGAGAGGTGATTCTGCCCCTCTACTCCACTCTCATGAGACCCCACCTGGAATATTGCATTGAGCTCTGGAGTCCTCAGCACAAGAAGGACGTGGACCTGTTGGAGCGGGTCCAGAGGAGGGCCACAAAAATAATCAGAGGGCTGGACAGACCTCTCCTATGAAGATACACTGAAGAGACTTGGGGTTGTTCAGCCTGGAGAAGAGAAGGCTCTGGGGAGACTTTATAGCAGCCTTCTAGTATCTGAAGGGCGCCTGCAGGAAAGCCAGAGAGGGACTTTTTACAAGGGCATGTAGTGATAGGACGAGGGGTAATGGCTTCAAACTGGAAGAGGGGAGATTTAGATTAAATATCAGGAAGAAATTCTTTACTTCAAGGGTGGTGAGACACTGGAACAGATTGGTCAGAGAAGTTGTAGATGCCCCATCCCTGGAAGTGTTGAAGGCCAGGTTGGATGGGGCTGTGAGCAGCCTGGTCTAGTGGGAGGTGTCCCTGCCCAGGGCAGGGGGGTTGGAACTAGATAATCTTTAAGATCCCTTCCAACCTAAACCATTGTATGATTCTATGTCAGATGTGAAACCCTCTAACTCTCACTGGAACCCACTAAAACACCTACTATGTCTAGCTGGCACAGGGCTCACCACCAGTGGTAAAGATAGGAAACTGTGACTATCCACTTAAAAATTATTTGTGATCCATTTTTTTGACTGAAAGTCCTGCTCAGAGCTGTATAAAAGGCAATCAGGTTAAAAAACATTGAAAAAAATACCCACATAAGACATGAAAGGAATAATGTGAACTACCACCAATACATGTCACTTCCTAGTAAAGCAACACATCTCTCAAAGGAATCATGAAGTTCCTCATGAGTAGGAAAAGTGTAGAGGTCTTAACACTAGAGTACATAATTCATGAAAAGGCTTAGGCTAAAACAGTATTTCTGCATACTTAAAACATTTTAAATGGAATGGCACATAGGGAGAGAAAAACGTTAATTTTAAATCTATCTTTGCACGGTAACATTTTATTAGAGCCTTCCTCCATAACAGGCTGTATTTGTGACAAATGCGTTATTAAAGCCAGAGAGACGGGCTGCATTTTGAAGAGATACTCTTACTGTAGCCAACTGCAGAAAGCAGGGCAGCAGATCGCCAAGTGCATTAACTTGCTATCAAAGCTCTCCTGACCCTCCAATAGACCATTTCTACACCGAGTTACTCTTTCTACACTAACATTCCCAAGTCCCATGGAAGAGCTTTAATCAACCTGTCAAAAACAGAGAAAAACTGACTGAGCCTAATAATAGAAACAAAAGGCACTGACATGAGCAAGGGCGGGCAGAGGCAGTCCGGCAAGTGGAAGCTGACGGTGATCGTCAAACACAAGAATGCATGCTTGAGGTTAGTAAAAAAATCATTCCTTATAGTCTGGTATTTTCGCCTCTTCAAAAGGGTCATTTTATGGATTGTAGCAAAAAGCATAAAAGAAATTTGGGGGAAAAGACAGGCTATAAAGATTTATATTTAGAGCCAAGGAGTAACAACAGACATCGCTATGACTAAATGCAGCACCTACAGACGATGTTGCTCAAATAGTTAAAGCTCTAAATATTTCCTCATAAGATGCGTGCTTGCTTTCTTTAAGAAGACAAAGATCTAGAAAAATGTGCATTTCTACGTACTAATGCCTCAGGGGAAGTCTTACCCCACTTTAAATAAGCTTCGGTGATAGCCAGTTTGACCCATTCAGAAATAACTTTTTTGATGGCTGTTTACCTTTGATTCTGTTGCCAGAAAAACATAGAGAACAGAGATGTCTGAACAGTTGTCTTGTGATCCAATTTCATTTGATAAGTCTTTTAATATCCAGGAAGGAAGAACTGCGCCCAAATTTTCTTATGGCAAACAGATTTTGGAAAAAAGGAAGGGAAAAGATAGGGAATAAATCAATGTTCTTTGAGCACTGTTATGAGAGCAATCTGTAAAAATCCTGTAGTCAAACAAGAAATGGAGGGCAGGTCCTTTATGGGCTCTGTTTCTGCACTTAGAGCTCCCCTGGCAGCCACAGCTGTAATTAAGAGTGTCACTGCAAACCCGAGGAGATGTGTAGAAACATCGGTGAGAGGTCCAGAGGAGAACCCAGCCGGGATTTCAGGGCTAAATTTAGAAACTATTTAGCTCTGAGATAGCAGAAAACCAGTCAAAAGTGACAGTGGCTTTGAAGAGTCCTGAACTGGGAACGCGAGGGTAGGATAGCCCCATCTGCAGCTGGCAACTTTTCAGCCACCCGTGATCCAAACCCAACCTTAATTCCCGTGCCAGGGGACGGGATGGACAGAAAATAAGGTGAGTTTTTAGCTGAAACTTTTTCTTCGAGAAGTCTTTGAAAAGCTTTGTCCTGGCAAGTAACACAGTCATTTTTTCTGTAATAAAAAGGCCACAGAGAGATATACCGCAGAGACACGTAGGAGAAACCACAGAGAGAAACAGGAGTATTGTAATATTTAATTAAACCCAAATGCCAAAAGAAGGGCAGGGTAGTCTGAACACAGGTCTATATGTTATCATTAACCAATGGTGCCAAGACTACTCCCACAGTTTTAGGGAGGAGGAGGCATCCTGAGGGTGGCACGCGTGAGACCTGGAGCTGGGAAGAGGACAGCCTAGGCAGGGTTGCCCATTTTCCTTGGAAAAGAAATGAGGCTGTCAAGAATGAGGCGGCCAGAAATGAGGCCTCATCCACAAGATGTTTATAGGATGCTGTTTATGGAAGTACAGAAACCACTTAAAACTAAAATGCGTTGGATTCTGAAATTAATGGTTTGTGCTAAAAACAGGGAATTTCAATATAAAATTTTGTTTAGACTAAGAATGAAATAAAATACTTAGGAATATTTTCCAAATCAGGGGTGAAACTCCCATTCAGAAAAGTTTCTATTTCTGAAGATTTTTCAAAACAAAGTCAGGGATTTCTGCAACAATTTAATTCTTCAAAATAAAATTTACCAGATATGGAAAGATGTATAACACAGTAACTGCCAGAATACACAGACTTTCAAAAATAAACAGGCATTTATTCAATGTAGCTTTTCCAACTTTTTTTTCCCAAAATTGTTACCTTGTAGGAAAGGCAAGTTTGCTATCAGTCCATCATAAACTTGGCTCATATTTCTTCAACCTATTAAGCTCTGCTTATAGTTTTTTGACGTACACAAATATAATTCTGCAGAAAGATTATTAAAATCTAGTGATCGAAAGCTACCTGAAAATCACTCATTTTCTCCTAAAATGACAGTGCGGGGATTCACACACCGCAGGGTGTCAGAGCAGGTCGGTCATGCAATGTCTGTCAAGCTGGTGGCCAGGTAAGGCAGTGTAAGCCCCAGAGGAATGCCCCAGGTAGAAATACAGCACTACTCTGGGCTGACCTTTCAGAAAATCAAATTTCACAAGACTTGATACTACCTGGTTTTGAGCAGGAGTTGAAATTCCTGATCGATGACCTTTGCATACTGTCCTAAGTCTCTCAGCACTGGGGACACGGGTGATCAGGACAGAAGCAGCACTGTCACTGCTGGCACACACTGCCCTGATGTGTCTCAGAGCAGGGAACATCCCTCCAATAACCACAAAAACTATGAGTTTTCACGTCACCAAAATTTTTAACTCCTCCTGGTGCATCTGTTTGCTAAACCCACCCGTTTGGGATTAAAGCTGACATTTTCAAGGAGTGACCTTGCTAGCAGCATTCCCAGTAGCAGTGTTACATTGACCTGACTGGGAGGAACAGAGTGACACCCCTGCATCAGGAGGTGCTGGGGGACCCTCTGAGCAACCCCAGTCCTCTTTGATTTGCCCACCCGCAAGTAAACCACATACAATAAAACACTGCATTGTTGAGAATAAGGAGGTATATGAGCATCCCTGCTGTGCCCTTCACAAATTTAGAGATAATTAAAGCATTTTAAGGGGACTTGTAGGTTGAAGCTAACTGCTCTGTGATTTAAAGCCAGGATCTATTTGTCTGTTGTGTCTTTCGTCCAGGTTCCTGTTGTTGCGAGCACAGCAGAATTGGAATAGTATAAGCGCTCTTCATAAATTCCTGCTTTCCATAAATTGCCCGTTGGATCAAAAGCAGAACCTCTGTGCAAGAGCACAGAAATCTCCAGCCTTTGATTTGGAACAGATGAGGCACCCTGTGTTCCTCTAAGATTAAAAAAAAAATACACTGTTGGCACAGCACACAAAAAAGAGAGGCAAAGGAACTACATGAAATAATGCAAAACAAAGGAGGTGGAAATTCAAAAACAGTACAAGGAACTCAGATGACAAATTGAGAAGCGGACAAACTGCAATTAAGAGGACAATTTCACGTCCAAAGAGGATGCTCCAAACGCCAGCCAGAGAACAGAGGCCCTCTGGACTAGCGGTGAGCTGAACACAAAAGAAGTCATTTTTCTGATGGGAAGACAAACTGAAGCAAATTATCAATTACATGTTTGTAATATAGTTAGAGATAGTCACCTCTATCCATAATTTCATAATTGCATTTCCAAATTAAAGGAAGGAAAAGAAAAGTGAAGCAACCCCGGGGAAAAAAGAATTAGCTCCGTCTGGAAACTGCAGGTCACTCATTTCATGAGCTTATTGAATGCGCAATCAATAAAAATGACGACATCACTAAAATAAAGCAGCACACTAATCACAAAAGCCAGTCATGGAAAAAAAAAAAAAATCAAAAAAACTACAGTGTGTTTTTTCTAGACATCAGAGAAAAGGTTTGGTGTAGAAAGGAATAAAATTCAGAAAAGTCTGGGATTTGTATTTTTAAGCTAGTCATAGCTAACGATCATGAGCTAACCCAAGACTAAACTGCAGTGAGGACAGGTAAATTAGTCAAGGTGTGACCTGTGTAGCCACTACAGTTGACTCAAAGTGTTCACACAAGCTGTGCTCAGGTGTGCTGCGTCAGGGAGGAGGTCTCTCCAGCCCAGGACTCGGGTCCTGACAGAAGAAACTGTAGACCACCAGGCAAGCTAGTAGCACATTTCCATTAAGGCACAGCTGAAATGCTTTTGTCTTCACTGTTTTTGGACCTTGGGATGCTCTGTATGCAGTAACTACACCCACAGGGAGAAAATCCATCACCCGTTGAGAAGGGTTGCTTAAAGGGTTAATATATTTGCAGATAATAGGCTTAGGAGAGTTGGAGTCTAGACTGCTGAAAAACACAGATGAACAGACTTTAGTATTTTTTTGGTTTGATTTTTTTTTTCCATGAGTGGCCAATGCAGAACTGCTCACAAAACTCAGAATAAGATCAGGGCCTCAGACCCTGAACCTCTCTGAGCAGTGCTTAATTTCTACATTAGACTCAAACTCACAGTACATTCACTTGATAACTGTAGTACCTTCACATAATAAGTCCCATTGACATGAGTGAACTAAACCCTACTGAAGTGGTAAGTTCAACAGCCAGGTTTCAGTCAGGGAAAGGGAAAATCATTGCCTGGAGAAGACAAGAGCCCAGAGCTTGCTCTCGAGAAAAGTTATAGACAGACCTATTCTATTCTATACCATTTTTATTGTCCCATACCTTGTACTCCTGGCATTATGAAGCCTGGCACAATCTTAAATCTACTTCTAAGGCAAAGTTTGCATCCTTACATCTGTCTTTCTACACTTTGTAAAAGTTCTTCAAAAGGACCTAGCAAAGAACTGAGGTCTAAGTCTTACAACTTCTCACTTCTGTCCTGGTTCAAGGGAAAAGAACTTTTCCTTTTGCACTGTCCTGCAAAAGGAAAAGAGCAGGGAACAAAGAGAAGTCAGAAGACCTGAAAAAAAGAGAAGAGGAACACACTTACCCCCACAGCTCATAAAGCAAGAACAATGCCTAGATCTCACAGTGATTGGCATTCAATATATAAGGCAATGGCTTAATTAGCCATAAATATGGTCAGCTAGCAAATGTCAAAAGGTCACCTGATATTAATTGTGAACAAGACAAACTGAGCTGCTTAAAAAAAAAAAACTGTCATGAATAATTTCTCAGGGCTTAGCAATTCTGCATGCTTCTGTAATTTGCTCTTCTTTATTATGATTGAATAACATTCTGCTAATTATTAATTGGATAATGATTTGTTTCTATCACTAATTCAATATTGTGTTCAGAAGTGCATTTTGAAAGCTCCCAGCTCTAGAGCCCATAAATATCAGGCTTATCTTCATTTAACTGCTCTGGTTGGAAGACAGGTCCCAAGTGATGGAAGTGGAGCCTATGGAGCTTTCTGCAAACTTTTGGGCACTCTACACCCAAAGTCACCGAAATATCCATGTCCTCTGGAGACGAAGGCAATGCTGCTTTCCCGCTCACCTTGCAGGGAACAGAAGGTGTTCAACCCTGGGTAGCAACGAATATTAAACAGGGATCTGGCAGGAGATTCATAGTTGACCCTTAGGGGAGCTCTTATGGGGCACTCAGAAGGTGGGAACATCTCACCCCTCCTTTACATCCCACTTCCAAATCTAAAGGTCTTCGGAGCACTCTGTAAATAGAGTGCAGGAGGAAGGGCATACGATAGGGCTCTGCTGTACAGTACTGACCACCCCTCCGGCCTCTGACATGGGTCCTGTGCCGGGGCCGGGCTGCAATTCATTTCTGCTCAGATAAAAAGCTGAAGACAAGAAAGCCAACAATAATCCCCTTGAGCTACGACTCCCTACTACCTCCCTAAGAGAAGCCGGACCATTAAAAGTGCCACATAAATATCACTGACAGAAAACAGGCTTCAAGGTTATTCAGAAAAGCCCCACACATAGACAACCTCCTCTTTTTAATAGTGACAAAAGCCCTGAGTATTTCAAAAGAGCAAGTCATGGCACAGGCACCTTTCAAAACCCAACAGCTCTCTTTTTGCGGAAGAAAAGGTAATGTTGTGGGGGAAAGGTATAGCATTCCTCCTTCATGGGCCACAGAGGCATAATCAATTGGTACAACAGCACATTGTCGAAACACAAACCACGGAAAGCTGCTTTATGAATCCGTGCAGCCAGCTGGAACAGCCATCAACAGCTGTGAGAGGAATTCACTCCAGGACTGAATCACTTCATTAGGGTGGGTTTCTTTTTCCTTTTATTACATGCAGCTCGGGCTGCTGATCCTCATCCTGAAGACCCTCCACAGAGCAGCCCCACTTCTTTCGCTGCTCTCTTATATACTCAGGAACATTAATGGTTCCCGTTGCATTACTTAATCTCCTCCTGAGACATCATTTCTCCCTCTCCCATCATATAGCTCACCAGCAGTCTTCCAACCTACTGCACCACATCGTGTGGTGTCCTAAGTTTTTTTGACTGGAAGTCAGAAAGCATTAGTGGTTTGGGGGCAGCATGGGCACAGAATTTGCTCCTAAGATAAGGGCTTTTGTCTGTAAATTGATTTAGTGTAATGATTGCTGTGAACTGCAGATCATGGAAACTGGGAGAAAATATCCAGATGGAATGACATTTCCCACTTGCTCTACTTCTAATTCTGCCCTATTTCTGTTTGATATAGGCTACTGGATTATATGTGAAATATAAGTGGACAGAACCACAGCCCAGAGCCCTGGCAAGCGGTGACACTGGGATATATACTGGGTATCAATTTGCGCCTGAGACTGGCACAAAATTGCAAGGATGAGACCACTCACATGAGTCGTGTACTTGGCAGGAGCGACAGCAGGTGACATTACAGAGTTTTTGTAAAGAAATATGATTGCCTCAAGAAAATTCCTGATTCTTTCATTGAAAACATGAACACCTCCAAATTGAGTATGAACACCTCCAAATTGAGGGAAAAGGAATAAAAATTTACAAAAAGTAAAAGCTGAAGTAGGAAACATCTTCAAACAAAACGCTAATTGAAATACAGCTTCTCCTTCTCCTCAGCTTTTAAGGGATTTTAAGACAAGAGAAATGTCTCTGGTATTCTGACAGTGAAGCCAACTTTAGCCCTCTTATACTTCATTTCCATTGTAGAAATGCCAACAGACCCTTATACTGAGGAAAACCTCAGTATTAATAGTGATAAGAAGATATTAGAACAATGTTCAATAGTCACAGCAACCCTGTGAAAGCTGTTCCAACAAATAAACAGGTACACACCTATGAGAGGCTCCAAAATGAACTGTTGAGTGGATAACTGTGCTCAGCAGGAGAGCTGTTTACACGTGTTGTGCGCTTTTTTAAATTTCCTTACCCGAACTGCTACAGCGAGATGGTTCCACCAGTCTGCCGGTCTTATCATAACAGGCAATAGCTCGCAGTCGTACACCCTCGCCACACTCCTTGGCATCTCCGTGGGATCGCGCTCCCAACTGCGGCTCAGATGTACCTCCTCCGATAATGCAGTCGGACCAGTTTCCGTGGGGCTGGGAGGTAAACACCTCACAGGGGCACAGCTCTGTTTCAACTTGAGGATAAACTTCTGTATTTTGGCATTTGTCTCGCTTTCTGCTTCGCCCTGTTCCAACCACAGAAATCTGTTCGTTAGCTTAACATCTGCTACTTTTGATAACAACACGTCATATTATTTATACTTGCATGAATTCAACACATTAGAACCAAGACAATCTGAATGTTAATATCCAGGAATGTTTCCGAAGCATTTATTAGCTGCTGCCAGTGCTGTGGAGTGCGAGGACAAGGTATTTATCTCCACGGGCAACCGGAGAACTTGGAAATACTGTTTTGATGGGTAGGGCAAGGAGCAAAATGCAAAGTCTCAGTCTAGTAATGGTCTGCCCAGAAAATGCTTTGTAATTTTATATAATATCATCTTTCTCTAATTATCTGATGAAAATAAATTGATTGTTTTGTCTCTACTTGCTCACAATCAATGGTTGCCAGGACAACTTCCAGAGGACTCTACATTAGCCACAACTTCTTCTTTGAGGCTACTTTGCAAATTAGTTAAAGATGCACTCTGCACACAAACCACGCTTTGAAGAAAACAGAAAAGATAATCCTCTGGAAATTATTAGGGCTGGAAAGCATTTCAGTGGTTATATTTGGTTTAATGTTTTCTTTTGCTCTATTCCTTCAACAGGTTTTAAAAGGCGGCTCTTTACAGATCTTTCAGGAGCTTCAGGAAGCAGCGGCATTCAAATAAGCCCGTGGTACGGCTCCCTGCAACTGCCCTCTCCATGCCCTGCTCCTGGAGGACTTCTAGGCATGAGAAGAGGTCCCCAGTACAAGGAGAGATAATGTAAAGAAGAGAATTCACGCTCCCTGCATGCCTACAGCTGCTCCAGGGAACAAAGGTCTGTATACAGCCTCTAAAGATAAAATCAATGCTTTTCTTGGCATGGGTTAGCCAACGTGAGGTGGAGCAATCTTAATGCCGGCTCAGCTCAGGAATGTCTTTGCATTTGGCATCTGCACAGGAGGGGAGAATTCATCTTCGCTAACAAACCGCATCTGTATCTCATCCTCAAAATGTTCCTTGGGGATCTCGGACGCGCCAAAAATACTTTTGCAAAAAGTTTTGAAAGCTTTGATCCCAAAAGAAATGTTTTTTTTCTTTGGTATTGCACACGAATCAGATACTAAAAACAAAAAAATAAGTTTTATAACCCAACAACCCTCTATCTAGTCTGAAACCAAGAGTCATTTCACCACATGTCAGCAGGAGCACAAGCTGGCTGTCATCAATACCCGTTTGCATACAAACATGTATCTCCAAAGAGAAGGGCACCGACTGCAGACCCTTAATATCACTGTCCTTCAAGCCCCAGCTCTTTTAAAATTGCATTTCCAGAGTTCTGGGGAATGTAAAGTTTGCCAGCACAAAGGGATAATAAACACAAAGAAATCAAGTAGTGCCAACATCTTTATGTTTTTATATATATATATATATATAATTTATGAGGAAATTCAGGTAAGGTATAAGAGGTACAACTCCACATACTTAAAGGAAAGTCTTTTAAAAGGCTTTAAATAGATTGGGAGCTCTCTAGGGGCATTTCCAGCACTTTATGTTTGACGAGCTGACAGAAGCCACAAAGACAGTGTATACGTACAGCTGTACGTTCCGCATTGTACTAGTAAACATGGGAATTTGGGACTTGCCCATGTTTTGCCATTATTACATGAAGCACATCAGACATAGGTAAGGATGCTAATAATCTCACACCTATACAACACTTTTTTTCCAACTTGCCCTGCCATCTGTTTTGTAGGTATCTTCCCTCTAATGAAGTTGCTATGAAAGCCCTGTTTTGAGGGCAAAAGTGACATTCATCCCATATTCTTCACAAAGAAATAGTTTTAGAATTAGTGATGTTAGTTAATTAGTGAATTAGTGTGAATTAGTTATCATCTTCACAGACTGCTTTAGAAATTACTATTAAAAATACCACTGCCAAAATTTTCAAGGATGTGAATGCTTCAATGATATAATGTTTTCTTTTTTTAAATTAAATTTCTGAACACTAACAAATATTATATATATTAAATATTATCAGGTAGTACATACTGTACATAAAAATTATATGAAACATTAAAAATACATCTTCCTACAGAAAATGCATAGTATCCATACTACTGTGAATTAACTGACAGTATTAATTAACTGAAGACTTACCTAAAAATTGTGTTTTCATTAAAATGACTTTGAATTTTGATATGTTCTGTAATAAATCTTTCTCTTCTTAAGTAATGACTAATTTTATATGTAGAGTCTATGATTACTTACAAAGTGAAATGAATAATACTATTAAAAACTGAGTGGGAGGCAAGCAAATACTTAGCAAACAATTAGCAGATTCCCAGTAAATGACATTGTTAATGAACTCTTATAATGAAGCCGAAGCATTCACTTGAGCATAGACACGCACAGTGATGAACAAGGAGGTACAATGCATGCACGCTTTCAGAAAGGTGAAATACAAACGGATAAAGGAGTCTTAACAGCATGAAGGACTTCCCAAACAGCACCTTCCTTAAATTTTTGGCCAGAGTTCATTTCACATGGATGAGATTTTTTCAAGACTTTTGGCCAGCTCAAATTTTCATGAGGTTTTATGCAAAGACAGGTCAAACACTAATCTCATCGACTTCTCCTTTTGAATTGTGGTCAAACCAAAACCGACATCTGATTTGGTCCTCCCTCGCTGCTCTCTGTGGTGGCGTGCTGTCCCCACCCCAGCACCACCTGGGACACCTGCAGCATGTTCACCACTTGCTTTTCAGGACACCTTTGCTGGGAGCTGAGACCATGAGCTCCTTCCCAGCAGGAGGAAGGGAACCCACCAAGGTCGTATGGGAGGGACTGGTGGTGTTTGGTCACAAATGCAGTGCGGGTGAGGAGACAAGCCATCAAAACTTGAATATCAGAAACCGTTTTTGGTCCACTTACTTGAGAGAACATTTCAGAATATGCTCTTTGGCAGAAACAATAGAGCACTGTATAATAATGATTTTTATGTAAAAGGGAAATCATTATCCTTTAATGAGCCATACTGACGAATGGCAGCTTGAAGCCATTATGTCTGTATACTGTAATTGTTAGTTACTAAAAACTTGGATCATTCCAACAGTAACAAACTGAATAACAAGATAGCCATGCAGCCAGGTACAAGTGAGTCTAGAAGAAAGGAGCAGAAGAAAGGAGCAGTGGTAGCCACCATACTTTGCCACCATTCAGTTCTCAGGCATTATCGCAGCAGATATTTTTATGGCAATGTTAGTGTTTTACTCCATAGTAGAAGTCTTTGAAGTTTCACCCCTATTAATGGAGCAAACTCAAGCCAGCTACACTATAGCTCTCAAACACAACACAGAAATATGAAAAGATGTGAGTGTTCAGAATAACAATAACAGTGGAATTCTTGTAAACCTTCTGAAAACAGTGTAATTCATTTTGATTTGATTTAGCTAGGGGGGGTGGGAGGGTGGAGACAACTCCTAACAAAACAAGCAGTTCCAAACTATTAATGTTATAGAGTTTTAGAGTTAGAGTTCAGTTTGGTCAGCATTCAAATAACATAATAACAAACCCCAACAGCAAGTATGGGAGACTGCTCTATAAAATGGTTTGAGCTGCAGTGTTTAACGAATACATATAAAAGATCAAACAAAGCTGTTTTAACGATACTGTTTTTTCTTTATTCGTTATGTTAATTTGCCCTGTTGAATTACTGGATACTGCTGAGCACAAAACTCCCAGTTTTAAACTTCATCCAGGTTTCAACAGTCCTAAACAGAAAATCACACAGATTTTTATTCTTGTATAGATATTTGCTGCATGCTTCCCAGATTAATAGGTCAGATAAGTTTGCACAATGCATAGCCTACAGAGGGTGGAAACAAGGACAGGGAGCCTGGGAGGAATACAGACAAACTGTCCGAGTGGCCACGGATCAGGTAGGGAAAGTTAAAGCCCAGACAGAGGTAAATCTGGCCGGGGGTGTCAGGGGCAACAAGAAAAGCATCTATAGGTATGCGAGTGATAAAAGGAAGACAAGGGAAAATGTGGGCCCACTCAGGAACGAAATGGGAGACCCGGTCACCCAGAACATGGATAAGGGTGAGATACTCAATGCTTTTTTGCCTCGGTCTTCACCAGCAAGTGCTCTAGCCACACTGCCCAAGTTGGAGAAGGCAAAGGCAGGGACTGGGAGAATGAGGAACCACCCACTGTAGAAGACCAGGTTTGAGACAAGCTGAGGAACCTGACGGTGCACAAGTCCATGGGACCTGATGAGATTCATCCGCAGGTCCTGAGGGAACTGGCAGATGAAGTTGCCAAGCCACTATCCATCATATTTGAGAAGTCGTGGCAGTCTGGTAATGTTCCCCCTGACTAGAAAAGGGGAAACATAACCCCCATTTTTAGAAAGGCAAAAAAGGAAGACACGGGGAGCTACAGGCCAGTCAGTCTCCTCTCTGTCCCCAGCAAGATCATGGAGCAGATCCTCCTGGAAACTAGGCTAAGGCACATGGAAAATAAGGAGATGACTGGTGACAGCCAACATGGCTTCACTAAGGACAAATCATGCCTGACAAATTTGGTGATCTTCTATGATAGGGTTACAGCGTTGGTGGATAAGGGGAGAGCAACAGATGTCATCTACCCGGCCTTGTGCAAAGCATTTGACACTGTCCCGCACAACATCCTGGAATCTAAATTGGAGAGACACGAATTTGATGGATGGACCACTCGGTGGACAAGAAATTGGCTGGATGGTTGTACTCAAAGAGTTGCGGTCAATGGCTTGATGTCCAAGTGGCAACCAGTGACAAGTGCCGTTCCTCAGGGGTCAGTACCGGGACCAGTGCTGTTTAACATCTTGGTCTGTGACACGGACACTGGGATTGAGTGCACACTTAGAAAGCTTGTCAATAACACCAAGCCGTGTGGTGCAGTTGACATGCTGGAGGTAAGGGATGCCATCCAGAGGGACCTGGACAGGCTTGAGAGGTGGACCTGTGCAAACCTCAACAAGACCAAGCGCAAGGTCCTGCACCTGGGCCACAGCAATGCCAAGCACAAATACAGGCTGGGTGGAGAATAGATTGAGAGCAGCCCCGAGGAGAAGGACTTGGGGGTGTTGGTTGATGAGAAGCTCAACATGAGCCAGCAATGGGCACTCACAGCCCTGAAAGCCAACCGCATCCTGGGGTGCATTGGAAGAAGCGTGGCTAGCAGGTCAAGGGAGGTGATTCCGCACCTCTACTCCACTCTCATGAGACCCCACCTGCAGTACTGTATCCAGCTCTGGAGTCCTCAGCACAAGAAGGACGCGGACCTGTTGGAGCAGGTCCAGAGGAGGACCACAAAAATAATCAGAGGGCTGGAAGACCTCTTCTATGAGGACAGGCTAAGAGAGTTGGGGTTGTTCAGCCTGGAGAAGAGGACGCTCCGGGGAGACCCTATAGCAGTCTTTCACTACCTAAAGAGGGCCTACAGGAAAGATGGGGAGGGACTCTTTACCAGGGAATGTAGTGATAGGACAAGGGGTAATGGTTTTAAACTGAAAGAGGGAAGATTTAGATTAGATATTAGGAAGAAATTATTTACTCTGAGGGTGGTGAGGCACTGGCACAGGTTGCCCAGAGAAGTTGTGGATGCCCCATCCCTGGAGGTGTCCAAGGCCAGGCTGGATGGGGCTTTGAGCAACCTGGGCTGGTGGGAGGTGTCCCTGCCCATGACCGGGGGGTTGGAACTGGATGAACCTTAAGGTCCTTTCCAACTCTAATCATTCTATGATTCTGTGATAGCTACTCTTTTATTTGATTTATGCCTAAAAATGGCTTTCCACCACTGAGTTTTTCTGCATTATTCTCATACCAAAATTTGTGTGCGTAAAGTAGGCAATGATCAGTATCAGATCAAAAATTAAGGATGATCTGTATTCTGTCCAGATTTTCCCAAAACCAGCATCAGTCCACCAACATCTGAGAGGCATTATTCACCATTATCACCATCCAATAAATACTATAAAAGATTATACCTGTGAGTGACCGTCTCCTACTTCTAGTTGATTCACAGTCAAAGGAGCATGCCGTAAATTTAGACCAGGGGGTAAACGTGCAGTCATCTTTGCAGGGAACAAGACACTCCTGTACTAGAGATGGCATAGGTCCTGCCCACCGCATGCAGTCACCAACATCGGCAGAGTCATCGTACTCCGACAAGCATGTAACAGCTGAAAAGTAAACGTACAGAAATCTTTATATTGTTACGTGTAGTGTATTATACTCTATGCAGTCAGTACTTGTGTTCTGTGGGAGATTCACTCTCCTGGGTTAACAGGGTAAAGTTTTAGGTCATTATTCATGAGTCGCTCAAAGATGTGCTAGAAACTTCACAAAACCATAGTAACACACTCTTATTTGAACAGTGTGTTATCTAAACAATGATATAAATTCAACAGTCTCAAGGAGGCCATCATTTTAAGGGTTGGGTCAACAGTTTAACCAACGATACACTGTACGATCAAAAAAGAAAAGATATAATACTGCAGCTATGTGCCATAAAGTGGTCGAGGCCAGGATTCCGAAGCTGTGATGCACACACTACCCACAGAACTGAAACTGCTTCAAAGTGGGAAAAAAAGAATTAAAAAATATATAAAAAGCTTCCTTCTCCAAAACTACCATCTTTTCCATATTTCAGATGAAGGGAACAACTGTCTGAGCAGCTTTCCCATACAGAGAGGTGACCTCTGCTCTGTCTGAGCAGCAGGTGCTACAACAGCTCAATGCTTCTTGCAGCAAGGTGTAAGCACCATGTCTGCCCCCTCCAAACTGAGTTCCCTAAACGTTGTGCTACCCCTCATGCTCTCCCTCTCTCTTGCCATATGAACTTTTGAGTCTCTTGCATAAACAGAGATGTTTAGGAGGAACAGCATGAGTGTTCAGCCCGCAGCCATGACAGAAAGGGGCTGCAGCACTTTACTAGAAGCCTGCTTTTACGGTGCACAATAGCTTGCTATAAGAGCACTACTGAATGGATCCATTAACAGAAAAAAAAAAAGACAAACCAAAAAACAACTGCTCTGTGGGTCTCAGCTGAGGACAGGGTCACTCTGCCCAGCTCCATCCAACCTGAAGTGCCTTCGCACACAGGCAGAGGCAGAGCCCTTGCGCACGTACCCAGAGTTACCTTCACACACAGCACTAGCAATGCTGCAGCCCACACCTGAATGCGATGCGTTCCTCTGGTCCCCTGCCCAAAGCTTCCTCTGAGACTGGACCACGGGAAGAGCAAACAGCAAGCACAGGGTCGGGCTGGGGCTGAGGTCTCTGAATTTGGACGTAGATGCCTTCGGGGCCAGGCAAGAGTCAACCAGGATTTGCAAGAGCACAGCCCAGGATTTAGATGCACTAATTTCCCCCCAGTTTTATTTTAGGTCAATGCCCTTTTCCTTCAACACCCCTGTCCTTTTTTGGACTGTAATGATTAATTTTTCAGGGTGGATAATGGCACTGTATAGCCATGATGGAGGACAGAAGTATTAATGTATAAATCTGAGCCACAGAAAGTCTATAATAAAACTTACTAAAGTTTCAGTGAATTAATAATAGGTAATTATAATAAATAAAAATAGCCTGCACATCATGGAGTCTTTCATTTCATTAATAATAATTAATTTTCACAAAATCTCCAAGATTATAGGTTATTTATATCCTACATTGTAGGTTAACCAAGGCAGAGATAGGTCGTGACTTGATTCAAGTAATAAAGTCAGGGACAGAGTTAGGAATTGAATTTGGCCTCAAGAGTTTAGTCACGTCAGGTGCTCTGATTTCAGGCAAGTCCACACATTGTATCATAAAGCTATGGAAGATGAAGTGATTTAATCCAGATTTTATTATTTAATTTTAACAACGTGTGATATTATTTTATGGAGATTCCTAAATAATTCAGGTTTTTGAGGCTGCATATATTTTTCCTTGTTGCCTGCACTTAACGTAACTAGGAGTGCATGAAGAAAAAGGGAAAAATAACGCTCTGTATTCTTACAGTTAAAGGATTTACTGGGGTGTAACTTTGCAATGAATACACATGATTTTTGGTTTTTACCTACAGTACTGTATGGGAGCAAGGGATGGGTTGGCAACCACCTGGAAATGAAAAAAGATCTTATTAAAATGTAATTAGATTTCTAGGGGGGGAAATCAGCATTTTGAAGAGCGTGCGAAAGGCAAGCAATTGTTAAAAGTCTCTTTAGACTGAAGTGACAGTAAATCAGCATATTAATAACTACCTCTAAATTGCTGATCCTTGCCTTTCACTTTCAATCCTTGTGACCCTTCCTATCTCTCAGCTCCATCAGACAGAAACTCAGAGACGTTCCCCTTCTCAATTACGAGAGCGTGAGGACAGAGGTCACCATTCTGTATGGGAAAGCGGGGTAATTGCCCTCTCCAGGAAGGTTAAACAAGTAAGAGACTCTGATGCCCAAGATCTGTGTAGCCTCATTACCTTGAGCAAGGACACCAAAGATTCGGCAACACAAACGTGCCTACGTGAAGTATAGCCAAACTGTCTTCTCAGCATCGCTACACCCACCAGCGTCTGCAGGGAAGTGAACAATATCCCGCGCTGCCAGCCCCATGAAGCAATATTTGCAATTGTATAATAAACCATCATGTTGCAATGTTTACTGCTATCTGACAGAAGACCACAATTCATTCCTGACATTTATTAATGGCAACACAAATGATGGAACTTCTAAATATCGATGTTAAAGCAGACGCTCCATGCTGCAATGAGTTATTGTCTAATGGCCCAATCTTCTGCACAAATGTCCTTAATTTTAAGCATACAAATAATTCACTGAGTTCGCTGAGGCTATTTAGATGCTAAAAGTGATGGATATATACGGACATATGAGATCAGGGCAAATATCAGACAGAGATCATGGAACTTAAAGAAATTAGTGGCAATAGTAAAGATGGGTAGAGGAAAGTTAAATTTAACCAACAAATAATATAGTGGATCATACATGTATAAGTATAGAGACAAGAAGGAATTGAAAAGAAGAAAGTATAATGGATAGACTAGTAAGAGACATAAGACCTAAAGGAGGAGAGGAGGAGTACCTCCTGTGAGGTGATTAGGGGTGGCTGAAAATACAGAATTGCTTCTCTTCTCTACTTTAGGAATTTTTATAAGTGCAGATCCCGGTAACTCGATCAGGTCATTCCTGACATAGCATCAAAGCCTCAGTGTTAGCAAGAAGAGGAGGCAGTGGTCGAAGAGCAAGGAATCCAAAAAACTTTTTTTGATGCCTAAAATACTACCTAAGGAAGTTCCTACCATAGGAATTTCCACCTTAACATGAGGAGGAACTTCTTTAATTTGAGGGTGGCAGAGCACTGGCACAGGCTGCCCAGAGAGGTTGTGGAGTCTCCCACACTGGAGACATTCAAAACCCGCCTGGACGCCGTCCTGTGCAACTGCTGTAGGTGTCCCTGCTGTGGCAGGGGGGTTGGACTGGGGGAGCTCCAGAGGTCCCTTCCAACCCTGACCATTCTGTGATTCTGTAAAGAGCAAACGTTCCACTTGCTTCCCACTGCCCTGGACTTTCACACTTATCGATGCCAACGGTGTTATTACCAAGCTGGTGGCCCAGATGAGCACCTCTTTGGTGACCCAACTGGCAGTTGCATCACTTCACTGGGAGAGCGGGCACTTCTTGTTTTACATGTACAAAATAAAATGCCAGCCGTGAACATCTGGTAGCCTTCTGCACCAAAACCCCACACCTCCTTGGACTGGCCTAAGCAGTACGATGTGATTCAGTCAGGTTAGGAGGCAATTCATTTCCACTCAAGAGTCCGCAAGCATCTTTCAAGACAATGTCAATGCATGACTTCCTCAGTTTGAGCTGAATTATCTTCAAAAGTCTGAGCTTCATGGGCCTGATCTTTACAGCACATCAGTCATAAGAAATGGTAGGTTTCTGCTACATGCTTACACGATGTTTGAGGCGAGCAGCATGAACTGCTAAAATAAATTAAATAATAAAACAAATGTCCATTAGGGCGTTTTAATGGATTGAGAAGGGCCAGACAGGAAGCAGCAGAGCTGCCAGATCCACTCCCGTGGTTTGGTCAGGAAGTAGTCACCTCATTTCTGCCTGCTGCAAACTTATCTCCCAGTTAATTTAGCTTTAACTTACAAGAAAAAAATAATTTCAAATATAGGCACTTCTGGAAACAGAATGAGACAAATTTGTTTTCAGTGGAGCTTCAGGAAAGTTAGTAAAATTATTTATCCTTGGTGGTTTCAAACTACTGATTGGTTTGGCTCATGTGTGGTTTATGTTGCATAAAAAGTATTTCCCTGTAATCCTGAGTTCTGTCACAATGGTCCTAAATAAACTCATACCGCAAAGCCGTTTCTGCTATGTCAACATCTCTTTGTTTGTTTTTTTTTTGAAGTGGGATACCACTGGAGGGCAAATGCAGTCCATTTGCAGTCCTATGCACTGAGAAAAAAAAGAAGAAATCACGTAGTAACAATAAATCCCTCCTAGTCATAATGTGCGATTTCTACTGTCTCTGCAGCATTTGAAACGGACACATACACATGAATAGAAACAGCTACTAACAGGACACTGCCAGGTAAAGGGTTTCAAATTATAATATTGATTCCCACAAAGAGGGGAAATGCAGGATTTCCTTTTGAACGCCTACTATTCTTTCTTATTACCACCAGCCAATGCCACCAAACTGGAATTAAACACTTGGGACCAAGCTCTGGGATGACAACTTAATGCAGTTCTGTTAATATAAAATAATGGGTGGCACAAAAAGAAAAAAAAAGTACATCCTCTCTCATAACAACAAAAACATGATCATGAATTAAACTGAAAGGTAACCAGGTTTAAAATGCGAAAAGATAGTATCTTTTTTTTTCAGGGCAGGGCTGGAGTTGTTTAACAGACAGTGTGGGTTCACCCATTAAGGCGTCAATAAAAGTTAGAGATTAATATGAACAATGAAACAGCTGCAGATGCAATCACTTTGCTGCGAGGCATACGTCAAGTGTTAAATGTATGGTTTGGGGAGGAAATTTCTGTTTCTGCCAGTACGGGGTCCTGTCAGGATACCGAATAAGGACTGCTAATGGGATATTCGGTACGACTGCCTCTGTCTTCTTGTTTTATACTTACACTCACAAGAGTATATTTGTATGCCATCATCTTAGCATATGGCACGCGGAAACATATGGAAGCTATATTCTTTAACTACATTTATCTTAAATTAAAAGTAAATGGCAGACATTTCTTCTATAAACTTTTACATGGTGAAATCAAATGTTTGTATGCCGTGAAATTGCAGACGCGCTGAATGCATTCCTTAGATGACATTATTTCCCCACCAAAGAAGCATGTCAGCATCAAACTGGGGAACTCAAGTGCTCTCAGTAGGCGCGTGCCTGACTTAAGAGCACTACAGACAGTCCTAACAAAAGGAGTGTATTGAGAAAGAAATATTATAGGCATAGCATTGCATCCAATAAGGAAAGATAACATAAATATAGTTCCTCTTAAGTAAAAATCCAATTACAGACAGTCTTGGTAATCATATTCATTTACCAAAGTTATAATCAATTCTCCTTTAAAAATGCATTTCAACAGTTTCTACAGGGTAAAAAGCTGAAGAGTGAGAATATCAACTACCAACCAGTAAAATTATATTGTACCATGGCACTTCAATTTGGGAAACCTAAATTAGTGGTTTCAAAACTCTGGAATTAAATGTCATTAGAACATCTGAAAACAATGACTGATAATTCCAGGAAGGTACACTCAGGACAAACACTAAAACTAAAGCTATGCAGTAGTGTAAATCAAACAGCTGGACTTAGTACAGGAACAATGGGATGACCTATGAGACTAGACAAGAAGTCTACATCCAAGAAGTGCAGACACAATGATGCAATAATCTTCTCTGGCTTCGAATTCTAAGAATGTGTGAAACATCAATGCCAGCATGTAAAGCCAAGGGAATTATTTTAATGTAGCTGTTTAACTTCCCATTGTTCAGAAAAAAATCTCATTTTATGTTGCATAATTATTCTTATTACCCTTCAATGTAACACAATAACATATCATTTCTTACACTTATCACTACTGATAAGTGAAAAAGGAATTCAGGGATAATACATTAGAAAAAAAAAAAAAAGAAAATAACTTTAAGGATCCAGACTGGCTGACTATAAGCACAGTCTCATAACTCAAGATGACCTCATTTATTTTCTATATTGATGCTCCTTTACCCTTACAATGAGTTTCTCCAAGATCCCAGGTGGAATATTTATGTTATTCTTGGTATGTTAATGCAACTCCTAATTATAGAAGGAGACCAGAAGCAGACATAATAGAAGACAAAAGATCAGGCTCTGCTGAGACTCAGGTTTAAGTCTAAGGTCCTGATTCTATAAGGACATAAATATACACTTAACTTCATCACTGTGACAGCCCCCTTGGATGCAGCAGCACTCCCTGCAGTGAAGTGTGTCCAAAGTCTGGACTTACAGAAGCAAACCATAAGATAACCATCAAAAATAAGTCCGAGGGAAAGAACAAATGATACCAGAAAGGACATCACAGACACAAATCTAGTAAAAATAACAGGCAGAGCTGGAATAACTAGTTATGCAGCAGGGAAACTGGCTCTGAGATCACCAGTTTCCCATTTTGTAATTATTAATGATATTGACAGTAGTGCTAAAGGGCTAACAAATGCCACCGAGCAAACAGAGCGCTGAATAAACACAGACCACAACCAACGTGCACCATAAACAAACCAGAGGAGCCTGAGACGAGGTTGGGAAGCAATAAAGATGGTAAATATCAACTGAAAAGATAAAGGAAAGCAACTGAAATGATTTGCATGAAAAGTGGTGAAGGAAGAATTGGGTAGAAAAGTTGGGTACAGAGCATTAGCACGGAGAAGAGACTAACAAGGGAACGGGATAGAATTAGAAGGGAAGAAAAAAAAAGCATGCAGAACTGAAGATCCTTCTCAAGTTAAAGGTCCATGTTTTAGCTGCTCTTTGGGTTGGTTTCTCTCTGCAGCCTTCCTACAATAGGGTAGAAAAGTTGGGTACAGAGCATTAGCACGGAGAAGAGACTAACAAGGGAACGGGATAGAATTAGAAGGGAAGAAAAAAAAAGCATGCAGAACTGAAGATCCTTCTCAAGTTAAAGGTCCATGTTTTAGCTGCTCTTTGGGTTGGTTTCTCTCTGCAGCCTTCCTACAATAAGACATGTATGTGGGGAAAAAGACAGGTTAATCTAGGTCCAGGAGCCTCAGAAGCAGAGAAGTCCCAGCTGCAGCTTTCTGGGGACCAGTGTGGTGGAATGTCACCTCCAGTGCAGCCCCAGCCAGGGCAGCTGTCCCTGTGTGCATGTGTCCAACCCAACCATAGAGCTCCCCCACGGCCACATCTCATCGGCATTCGCTGGATGGAAGGGGATGAAGAGATCTGTACACAAGGTCTGCATACCAGAGGAGCACGTCCCTCCCACACTGTTCACTCTTCATGGCTCAGAGCCTCTCAGCCAACACCACAGTGTGGGCATGAGAACAGAGCAGTTTGTCTGAAAAGGATTAAATATGTCCAGGGCTGCATATTAAAACCCGTAAAACCAGTGCAGGCTGATTCCGGTCATTTAACGCCTTAAACTTGACTCACCTCTGTTCCATTTTAAAATAACTTCTTAGAGTAAAATTTTTCTTTGATACTTATGGATAAGGTTATCAATTATTTGGCTGGGAATATATGATTTGAATCACTGAAAGAACTGAGCTGTACACGTCAATGTTGCCAAGCTATGTGACTCAATGTTTTAATTCTTCCTCATCCATGAACCAAGACTGCCCACTGTTTAAGAAGTAGGAAATCCATTGCTATAAGACCCATTCCTCCTCCCACCCACACACTGAATGCAGAACACAGGATTGATGCATTAATGTCTAGCATCATTTTCATTTTAATACAAGTGTTTTCTTATTGCAAGTGGTTCACACTCAGCCTGGCTAGAAAGACAAAATAATATGATTTTTTAATGTTTCAAATTTCATTTGGCCAGAGAATAACTGCAATCTGAGTGCGTCTACATTATGCAATCAGTCTAAGGAATCTTTCACAATTTTCCTTTTTTTCTAACATTATTATAGGTTTTGAATTGCTTTTACTTTCATTTTCTATTAAAAAGAAAATCAATGGAAGTGCATTAGATGATTAATGATAGAAATTACGCTTCTGCTCCTTTCAGAGAACATAACAAAATACAAAAATATGCTTCCTTTTTTGCCTCTTTCTGTGGCCCACAATTACTAAAATTACTCAAGTTCAATTTATTTGTAGCACCTATGATCAAGTTATATTTAAGATGAATTATTTATCGCACAATTTGAAAATAAAACTAAGACATCCTGCTATATATACACACATTGAGACCACAGTAAATAAAGAGAATCAAACACGCCAAATAACACGAGAGAGAAAATGGAAAAGAAACACAACGTTTACAGTGTTTCTAGTAACTCAAGTTGGAAAATCACTTAGCTGACTAAGAAAGCACTGACTTTCTTTTGAAAGCTCTACCTCAGTTATACATTTACTGGCCAGTGTTTTTAGTGATAGCTGGATGAACTTAAAATCTCATGTAGCCTGTTTCATTCCAGCCAGGTCCAGATTTTGGTAGCACTCCACAGTCATCTTTCATGACAGCAGTGGAGAGCTGAACACCCCAGCCAGCTCACATGGCAAATCCAACCTTAGGACTATCTCAGAAGACAGCCCTGTAAACTTGTCCAGCCAAATGTCCACTACAGTCTGAATGTTTTTGGTATTGGGTTTGATAAAGTTATCCACTTGTATCATCTTCCAGACAACTGGGCATTTGAAAACATTGCGTTATGTTGGTTTAGGAAAATAAATTTGAAAATCTTGCTCTGGAAAACAGGCGCTCTGCCATTTCACTCCATCTATCCCTTTACAGCAAAGCGCAGATACTAAATCCAGAACATAACACTAACACACCAACATATTTACAACTCCCCCAACATGATATTTAAAACACTATGGTCCAAGTTAACACCTAAAGATTTTAATCTACCCTTCCTCCTCAGCTCCTCACTTCCCAGCTCTGGCTCTTCTCATTTTGGCATTCCAAACTCCTCCTTACTCTTGGCCAGTCAGGGACCAGCAACTAAGCCACTGAGGACACATATGGGGCCTTCGATAAATTTTCAACTCATCCTGATGCCTCCTGCTCTTACAAAGCACAGAATCACAGAATGATCAGGGTTGGAAGGGACCTCTGGAGATCATCTAAGTCCAACCCCCCTGCCACAGCAGGGACACCTACAGCACGTTGCACAAGACTGCGTCCAGGCAAGTGTTGAATGTCTCCAGAGCGGGAGACTCCACAACCTCTCTGGGCAGCCTGTTCCAGTGCTCTGCCACTCTCAAAGTAAAGAAGTTCCTCCTCATGTTAAGATGGAATTTCCAATGTTCAAATTTGTGCCTGTTACCTCTTGTCCTGTCACTGGGCACCACTGAAAAAAGACTGTTCCCATCGCCCTGGCACCCTCCCTTTAAGTATTTATAAGTATTGATAAGATCCCCCCTCAGTCGTCTTTTCTCCAGACTAAAAAGACCCAAGTCCCTCAGCCTTTCCTCATAAGAAAAATGCTCCAATCCCCTCATCATCTTTGTAGCCCTTTGCTGGACTCTCTCCAGCAGTTCCCTGTCCTTCTTGAACCGGGGAGCCCAGAACTGGACACAGTACTCCAGATGCGGCCTCACCAGGGCAGAGTAGAGGGGGAGGATGACCTTCCTCGACCTGCTGGCCACACTCTTCTTGATGCACCCCAGGATGCCATTGGCCTTCTTGGCCACCAGCACATTGCTGGCTCATGGTCATCCTGTCCTACCAGGCATGCTCCAAGCCCCACATAAGGCAGCACAAATTAGCCTGCCAATGCATAGATCTCCTCATCACAAAATGAGCAGCCTGTTGTCCATTGGAGTAATTCATCACTTTTCTCCAGAATTTGTACTTTCTCACTGCCAAGCCACACAGCTAACATTTAAGGGAGAATAAACAGGTTTGTCTGAAATCATCAATTCCTCCCTGACAGTACTGCCTGCATAATGCTGCTTACACCATTGCACCTAAGTAAAGATATGTAGATTTGGACTAGTGTAAAATAAGACCAGAATGTGATCTCTTCTATTTATTTGTATTTTTAATTCGCCATGCTCTTCCAGAATTCAGACCACTATGGCATTTTACAGCATACAGACTTGTCATCTTTATCGAAGTCCAAAACTGCAATTCAGAAAGTAGTAACATGGAAATCTGGAAAGCCCCTCATCACTTTCTATATTCCACTCATAGAAACTGCTGTTAAATTTTTTCTAAAGTACCAATGGATTTTGTAGACATGGTCCTGCATAAAACCTTCCACTTCAACTATCGCTTTTCTAGAGTAAAGAGATAAGAATACTAAATGCTTCGAGGTCTGAAGTCTGGCTACTCATCTCCAGCCTAAAGTTGATAAACCAACTAAATTTACTTTGACCAAAGCTAATAAAAATGCATACTCAAATAATACATGTTATCTAAATTAAGTATCTTTTAGCCATCATACGATACCTCATGAGACAAAGTAAAGATACTGTACTTGAGACTGAAGGGTCAGCACAGCGTAAGTACAGTAGACAGATTGTACTCAGATTGTACTTGTACACTGCACTTAGATTAAAGGTGAGAGAGGCAGAAAGACATTGTGAAAGGTATCCCCTGGAAAACCTTGAGAAATCAAATGTTTGGGGCCTTTCAGGAGATTTGCCCAGTGGGAAAACTAAGTACGCAGACTTGAATCCCAGTAAGAGCAAAGTCACTCTGATGTGTGGGAGTTTCATAAATGTATACATAATGTATAAATTATACATACAGAAAGGCTTTTTATACTTCTTCCTAAACATTTCTAGTGTGCGGGGGAAAAATGTTTTACAGAAACCCTACCTCAGGGCATTCCTTTCTTTCGCAGGAAAAAGAAAAAGACAAACAAAACCAAAAAAACCCCAAATTCCCCAGAAGAAACTAACAGTCCAAGATACATTACTACACAGTGCATATAAAAGACCCTGATTCCCGTAAGTATAAGAACTGGTATTTCCCCTGGGTCATGTTAAATGAACTTTTTTGTGTAAGCAAAGGAGTTCCAATAGGTTTGCCTCTTAAGAATAATAAAAATAGTTACACTCATCTTTCCTCATCATCGTTGTTCAGACCATTCTCACTGCTAGTACATTCCTTTTTACTCTTCTTTTGAAGCTAACAGATCTAAAGGGACTATTTGCTTTCCCCTTCTGTTCTCTTAAAAACAAGGCAGAAGATCAGAGAAGATGCAAAGGGACATATCTCACAGTATGTTATGTTTTTCTTATGATGATCTTCTCTTCCTTTCTTACAGGCAGAAAAAAAAGAAACATTTCTTATTTAGCCACTGCTACTCTTCTTAAATTTGCACTAAATTGTTATAATTGAGTGGGGATTATAAAGCAGATTGTATTCCTGCTGAAACAATGGGAAAACTCACATTTATTTCAATAGGAAAAGAACAGATCCTATTACACTTTCTTTTTAATATCTATGAATGAAGCATTTGTTTGCAAGCATTTGTTTCTAAAGCAATTATGCAATTCAAACACTGACTGATTACTATAGGATCATTCATGTATAACAGATATAATATTTGAAAACAAAAAGTTCTCTATTGTTATTTCTTTACCATTGGTTCAGATCATATAATTTATGGTTTGTTTAACCAAAAAACAATCAAATGCAATAAAAAGCAAACTAATACAACAGAAGGTAAATTGCATCAGAACTAGCAATACTTTCCACCCTGCCGGAAGATTATTAGTATTTTTAACTATTCTTCATAGGCTTCATTTTAACTAACCCCAGGGCAGAGCTGATTCGGACACTACGCTACACTGTCTTATATTACAGTCTTTCCAGTACAAACCATTTTAATCCTGGCTATAATAAGTCACCAGTTTGATCTTCATCTTATTCCCTCTTCTCACCTGTGAAGTTTTGTTCATCTTTGCTGGAGCTCAGAGCAGTTTGTCCCACGAAATTGCTCTGTGAATCTTTCCTGATGCAGAAGGTTTCTGCCAATTGTGATTACGAGATCAGACAACATCATGCTGAAAGTGAGGAGCACTTAAAGCAGGGGAAGGTCATCTTTGGAAAGTAACTTGGATTAACATTTTACAGAAGTGTTTATTATTTTTTCTGACTTCTTAAAAAATAATCTTTACCAAAAAAAAAATAATCCTTAGTATGTCTCTTCTAGCTCATTTGAAAGTGGTTGAGTCACAAGTAGGTATCTTCAGCTTCCTCATCTTGTAAGAGCATAAATACCCTCTGCACCTCTGAGAAGTCCTTGGTGTCCATGCACAGCATGAGGGCCTGTTCTCGGGACCTGGAGAGGCGGCTCCATGGCAGCCATGGAGGGCATCAGTAAGGAGCACATCAGTGACTCAGACCTGAGGCTGCTTCAGTGACATGAAGCCCAGAGGAACATCTGTCCCTTTCTTCCCTGGAGAGGGAATAAAGACTACGGCCGATATACCCAGCTGTCATGGTTTGAGCTGTCCTCAAACCAGGGCATCAGCACTACTGTTTCCCTTAAAAGCGAGGAAACGTAATCAGAGGGACTTCCAAAATTTCCCAAAGTGGCAATTAATTCTTCCATTTTAGAATAAGTTATTTAGGAAATAAAATTCAACACAAAACCAACTCAGTGCTTTGAAAATCCATCACGATTCACATCACATTTCCTTTTCAGAAGAGAGAACTGATATTTGGAATTTTAAGTGTGTATTTCAAAGAAACAGTAAATAGCAGCTTTTTAATTCATCAGAAGCCCAAAGGAAAGGGAACTTTCCATACAAACGTGCTGTACTTGAGAAACTAACTTGCTGTTGCTATAACAGAAGTATAAATACAGCACACTACGAATGCATAGTAATTTGTTTCTATGAGCAAGTTTGACATGGCACGGCCAAATAAATTAAGATTGTATGGATACGCAGAACTGAGAGATTCACTAAAATATTGCATTGGTATTTCGCCTATTCTGTTCATTGTGTCAGACCTTTGTCTCAATTTCTCTTTAAACCTTTGTCTTGTCCTATTTGAAGACCCACGCTCCAGGGTTATATCTTATCAGTTAATTAACTTTTAGAATGGAAACATAGCAAAAATGACTATATAAACTTTTGCTCACATATATCAAAGCCAATGTCAACCAATGTGGTTCCTGTGTACCTAATCCAGGAGACTTATAATAAAATCTCATCTTCCATTTACAGCCTGAGGCAAAAGTAGGTCTTGCAGAGAGACGTGTGAAGTGACGGGGTTTAGTAGAGCAATAAAGTTACTCAACAGTTTAAATATTGGTCTAGCTACTAAACTTTATGCCATGAGGTTCTGTCATTACATTAAAAATACTGATATTTCATCCACCGTTTTCACTGACTCAGAATAATGCAAAATTCATTTTAGAAAAAAAAAAAAAATTGCAATGTAACAGGTTTTTTTCCTCCCCAAAAGAACCCTTGAAGATAATGCTACTCTTCAGTAGGTCAAGGCAACACTAACAGGGAAGTATGGGAGGGATGTGTGATAGATCAGTTCTTCACTGTAAATTAATGAACAATTTAGCAACAAAATACCAGAAGCAATGAAAACCATCATTTTCATTCAAGGTCTATAAGGTCACTGCCAATGGGGAATAAAGGAGAAACCAATTAAGGTGGAAAATTTGAATCAACAAACGAGGAAGAAGATGATCCTCAGAAGCAACTTTGATTTTTATTTTACTGGTTCTTCACCCAAGAGCAGCAGATCTCATTGACATGTATTGAAAAAAAAAAAAAAAAAATCAGGTAAGAGCAAACTGAACAAGCGCCAGTGTTTGAAAAAATTTTGCCCATGGTTCAAAATGACAATGAAAGACCCAGCAGTGAAAAGGATGAAACACAGAAAAAGAATAAAGAATTTGAATGGGAACTGTAGCCTGAGAGGATGCTGCAAGGGCTGGGAGAGCCCGGCAGCCCCTCACCCAACCCCAAGCATGCCGCTTCCCCACAGCGAGGATCAGGCCCTCGGGCTCCTAACCCCACTCATTTTGGAAAAGCTGTGCAATCTGGCACTGAGATCAGTACAGCCAAACTGAGAGGAACTCGTGTCTCAACCCAAAGCATAGGCTGTCTACCTGGGGTGCATCAACAGGGGGGGGAAAGGCAAGGGCAGAAACAGGAAAGAAGCTGGGAAGTTTGTGCTGGGACACCTCAGAGAGCTCAGCTTTTCACAACAAACCAGGAGAACTCCTTGGGAAAAGCAGTCCTTGAAAGGAATCGCACTACAGGAATGAAGGTCAAGTATGAATTTTATTTCGTATTTTATCTTTGAAAAATAGCAGTGGTTTTTAGTAATAGAGGGAGAAAAATCTATACATAGCAGCCAAGTGCAACACCAGTCATCCCTATTATAGAGTTCAATAAAAAGTAATGTGTCCTGTAGTTGAAATACTCCACAAAGGATTTCAGTTGCTGAATGTACCAATCTTATCAGATAACAAGTGAGCAGAAGTTTAAGTCATGTCAGGAATTAAGGCACAAAACCTGGATCCTGACCACACATCCTGAAGACAACATGGTGAGCAGCTCACCGTTCCCACAACCCCGTGAAGGCAGCCAGAGGTCCCTCTGGAAGAGGCAGGCCAGCAGGCTGCTCTCATCCCTCTCACCCCAAGATATGTGCACAATGCCAAAGGATCTAAAGAAGGATGTAGAATCATAGAATGGTTTAAGTTGGAAGGGACCTTAAAGATCATCTAGTTCCAACCCACTTGCCCTGGGCAGGGACACCTCCCACCAGCCCAGGTTCCTCAAAGCCCCATCCAGCCTGGCCTTGAGCACCTCCAGGGATGGGGCAGCCACAGCTTCTCTGGGCAACCTATGCCAGGGTCTCACCACCCTCAGACTGAAAAATTTCTTCCGAATATCTAATCTACATCTCCCCTCTTCCAGTTTGAAGCTATTCCCCCTCGTCCTGTCACTACATGCCCTTGTAAAAAGTCCCTCTCCAGCTTTCTCATAGGCGCCTTTCAGATACTGGAAGGCTGCTCTAAGGTCTCCCCGGATTCTTCTCTTCTCTAGGCTGAACAACCCCAACTCTCTTCAGCATATCTTCATAGAAGAGGCACTGCAGCCCTCTGATCATCTTTGTGGCCCTCTTCTGGACCTGCTCCAAGAGGTCTATGTCCTTCTTATGTTGAAGGCTCCAGAGCTGGATGCAATATTCCAAGTGGGGTCTCATGACAGCGGAGTAGAGAGGCAGAATCACCTCCCTTGACCTGCTGGTCACGCTGCTTTTGATGCAGCCCAGGATACGGTTGGCCTTCTGGCCTTAACTTAAGAACTTATCTTAAACTTCAGAAAATTCCCCTGAAGGTCATGCCAGCCCCATATAGGACTTTTCCTCCAGCTTTACTACACAGCCCCATAGCCTTATGCATTTCGGCTGAAGCCAGATCACCTGTAATTCATGGAAAAGGGCTTCCCCAGTGCTGGCTCTTCTTCAAACAATGGTCCAAATGCTGTGATAATCCTGCTACTCACCCTTTTTTATACCCACTAAGGAATAGAACAGAATATATATTTATTGCTAGGCATGAGAAGCATGTGTTTGTTAGGTTTTGGGGGTTTTTGGAGGGGCGGTTGAGGGTTGAAGTTCAATTGTTTTGAGTTGACAAGGTGGATCACTATGCCAGTTATTCTCTGCACACTCTGTACGTCACACAATTGTTCAGCAAAATGTTAAAAAGCAATGCTCATTTTCACAGGTAGATGTCCTATTAAAAAACAAAACACACACACACAAAAAAAACACTTTAACATCTACGCACAAGTTTTCTTAAAACTGAATCTCTTCCAGGAGCAAATGGTCTGTGATTGCCTTGGCAACACAGAAGTACTAAGAAAGCCTTAATAATCTCTGTTAGAAATAACCTTCAAAGTTTGGAATATAAACTTTAGGAAGTGCTGAATGATTTCTTGCAGCAGGTCAAAAGTCAAATACAGACTTTTGTTCAAAAGTATGAAAAAATTAACTATATTCTTCAGCTGCATGGTGTCAAATTAGAAGCAGAACCTGAAGTTACTGGAAAACATTAAGAGGTTACAAAGACTGTAACTTTTGGCAACACTTAATAAAACAATTAAAAATTCATATAGTCTAAAGATTTTTTTGATATATTAGTAATACAGCATACAAGAATATCAAACCAAAATTAGTTCACAAATTGAAATGGATTTCCGGGAAATTTCTCTCATTACATTGTACATTAGCTACAGTTTGTATAATCAAAAGCAAAGATGTTTTCCAGCCTCCTTTAATCGAATGAAACCGAATGGCATCAGTCTTCCACATGAAGATAGTTCCTTTCCTGACATTTGATCTACGAGAAAATTACAAATCTGAGGGGAGGAAGGGAAGGTGGTTTTCTGACTAAAATAGTCCGTTCTTCCCCAGCCCTCTCTAAGGAATGGCCCCCACAGAAAACACAAGGTATTTGTGATGTCTTTCAGAAAACTTGAAGATAATTTGCTCGGTTAATGTACGTATACATCAGACTTCTACCTAAATACATACATAAAATCCATTCCCCATAGGTTTATGTAAATATATATATGTTCTAACTAGCTGCCATTCTTTTTTTTTTTTTTTTTTTAAAGTGCAGGGTTAAATCTATATAGATTTATTTAAAAACTTTCTCAAGGAAGTTTCACTAAGAACAGTTTTAAAAAGTCAGTAAAACTTCTTATCCTTTAGTTTCAATAAAATGCAAGAGAACATACTGTAGATTTAGATTACCATATCAGTACTTTTGATTTACTCACATTTTCAATGAGAAGACAGGCAATTCCCATATATAACTTTATTCCAAAGCTGTGACCTTGACTTTTACCAAAAGTTCAATTGCAGGGATATTGTTTTTGAGGCAAGATGAAGGAAGAAAGGAGTTCTCACAGCTAAGATAATGAACTGTCAAATGCAGCTTATGAAATACTACTGTTTCAAACAGTTGCTCTGATTTAATATGTGTTGACAGTCGATTCAAAAATTATGACTAGGTCATTATGTAGCACACCAACTACAAAGCCTGAATTACTTATTTGTTTATCTCATAAAGCATTAGGCATGTGAACGAAAGGCATCCCCACAGCCTGCCATGTAGGGATCAAAAGTAACAGAATAATACTACATTATATACCGCATATTGAAGTTGTATGATTAACAATGTACGCAAAATTGGAATTTGTCCAAAGGTAAAGAAAAAAATTATTGAGAAGTACTATTGGTAAAGTTACTGATGGCACCAAGATAAAAAAAATAAGTTCTTCTCTAGTTGTTGGAAATAATAAAGGAATGCACAAAATGGCTATTTTAACTATTAAACCACTGTCCTAAGTACTCATACAACTGTAAAAATACAGTGAAGCTTAAAACCACCCCAAACCACAAGATTATCTCCAGCGTGATGAGAATTGTGTACCCATATAAACTATAAACACAGAAAATAACCTTTTTTTCCTCTCCTCAACTTAATAAATGCATCAAGTTTTTTCTAATAAAAAGAAGAAAAGATGAGCTGCCAATACTATGTGTCTGCTATCAATAAATGAGAAACCTTGATGAGACTACAAGGTTTTCCAGTACAGTAAACACACAAAAACAAGCTGAGATTCATGTGATCCTTTGCCCAGATTCTAGTATTCTACGTTGTCCAATACAACAAAAGCCCATTTCACACTGCTATATAAAATTATTCTAGAAAAAATAAGTGTATGCTGGAGGTAGAGACACAGGTTACATCTAAGTTAAAAAACATAAGATTGACAGCCCAGCAAAAAAATGAGCAAAGATTGTGAAGAAGTGAGGAAATGTTTAACTCTTTAACGGTTCAAATGCTTATCTACCTTTCTATCATATATGTTTAAAATGAAGTTTAATATGCTTTCCACTACTATTACAGTGGGACTCTTCAGTAAGAGCCTCAAATAAACATGTTGTACGTAATCACCTCCCAAAATCAAATTATCCTTTATCAGCACGAAATCTGCTACACCTACAAAAACATTGAATAAATACCAAACAAAAGTCACCTGCTTCCAATATTAAACTATTCTTTTCAGAGTAACTTACATAAAAAAATAAAGAAATGGGACCTGATGTTTCTCCTCCACAAGAAGGCTGCCTAATGGACCTTGTCCCAGCACTGCCGGAGGCGGTGCCCGATGATGCGCCCACATCCCTCTCCTGAGCCGTGACGGCTGCTCCATCATCTTTACATTATACTTCAGCTAAGATAATTGAGGTTTCACATTAAAGCTATATTTACTCAACAAAGCCTTACAAAAAAGACCGAAAGTGTTTACACAGTTATCACATTAACATATATTTTTGAGTGAAACCCTGTTGTAGCCAATATTTAACAGATGAATTCATGTGACTGGCATAGTAACATAAAGGGGTTTTCTGGAAGGACATGTAAATGATGGTGTATGTTTTATTTTATCTACAAATTACACACCTTTTCAGTCTCTGGGCTAGTCTATAGAGAATGACTGACCTACCAAACGCCTGGCTGATGATTAAAAGGGAAAGGAACACGCGTGCTATGCTGGGAAAAAGACCTCAAACTAGGTGAGCTCATGAGCAGGTAGGAGGACACCATCCGCACTGCTCCATCTGGTGTTACAGGAATGCCGAACGGCTCAGTTCTCCAGCCAATTCATAATTCAGTTTGGTAAACTTTGGTCTGTTGGGGTGGGGAAAGAGTAAATGCTGCTCAGCTAGACTGTAAGCCATGAGGAGGAACCAATGGAGAACATCAGGGTGGAGAGCAGAATGACCATTAAATTACACAGCTGAGATGGGCAGGTGGGCTAATACATTCATACAGCTGTGTAAGGTGCCCTGGAAGGCTTGGCTAGTAGGGAAAAGAAAATTGAAGAAAATCTCAGTTCACAAAAAAGACAAAAGCCAAAGTGAAAGCTCTCCTATAAGGGAATGGGCACAACCATGGTAGGGGTAAGTTGGAGTATGAGAGATCAGCTAAGCTCAGTCAAAAGCTATTCACTGCCATCGAACAAAAAAAAAAAAAAAAAAAAAAAGGGAAACTAGGCCAAGTTCCTGAGCATTAGCAGAAGACTGCAGCACAAGCATGCAAAAATCAGAACTGGCAACAGGCCTTAAAGGTAACAAAGGTTCCTTCTGCAAATATGGTAAAACCCAGACACAGTCCACTCTCCCACCCCACCTCCCCAAAACTGGCCCAAGTTTGCACCACCTGGTCACTGAGCGAATCAGCTGCAGTCCCAGGAGTGTTACAATCAGCAGTTAAAAAAGAAGATCTCAGGCCTCACATTCCTCTTTCAGGGAAAGAGCTGTCGAGGATAAGCTGGCTATTTTGAAATTGTCTGTCCTAATGAATCCTGGCTCTAGCAGACTCATAGAAACGAATCTTGATGTGTCAGGAATCTTTGAGACCTCACAGAGGAAGTGCAACTTATCAGCAAACACTGTGCCTATCCTTACAACAGCTCAATTTATTTATATTTTTTTATTTAAGATGAGGGTTATGGAAATACAGCCCCATAAGCTTATTTTTGATTTGCACAAAAATATTGGAACAAATAATTATCCAGCAGATAAGAACAACTACCACAGATAACAAAACAACAACAACAAAAAAGTTAAATACATCAACTTTATTTCTTTAATAGATTGATGGACTCTGAGAAAGAAAATGAAGAACAGTAGCCCTATTTTAGAATAGCTCGTTTCCTTGAGGACAAAAATCCTAAAAATGCTCAGCACCGTGAATCCTAAATGACATCCAAATGACTTTCTTAATAATTAAATTATATTGCATCGAAAAGCACATGCCTTTAGCAGTTTAATCCATATGCGTGCACTCTAACCATGAGTAACTGGGTAAGCAAAGACTGGGTGGTTGCCGTAAAAACATATAGTACGCTTAGCACTAAAGAAAAACTTTGAAACAGAATAGAGCCTTTTGCTTTATGATTCTCTCTGGACCTGATTCACCACTGTTTTATTACTGACTTTTGTTATTGTATCTGAATACAATTTGATTTTATGAGATCTTAAATATTACCTTTATAAACATTTCATGGGATGTTGACTCTCTATCTGCAAATTGCTTATTTGTTTATTTTATCTGTTCATTGATGCCATTGCAATAGCTTATTTTTGCATTACCTTCTTTGTCGAGTCTAGTTTATCTTCTGAGAAAATCCTGGTATGGAATTTTTAATAAGAAACCCTTAAAAAAAGAAATATATACCTGTAACTGGTAAAGACATTTTCCCTTGCAGTGCTCTGTTTGCAGTATAATTCAATCAGGGAGTTTACGCCAGTCACCATGAGATTTCAAGAAAGTACTTTGTTTATCATTTAATCAATATGATTTGAGCAACCCAGAAAGATTTTTAAACAGTAGGCTAAATTCTGTAGACACCTGCTGCAGCTCTCCCCGAGTTTCAGACTTTTGCTCCAGAAATGCTCTCCATACATCATTTCTTTTGCTTCCACCATTCTCACGGTGCAAATTCAACACCAAGAAAAACCTGTGGCTGACCTCCACCTATAGAACACGTATTACCTTGCTTTCACGTAACGGAAGAAGACGACGACTGCACTGGGAGAAAATACAACATGATCATTGGGCTCCCCTGATCAACCCACTTGACAGGTTAGCGCTAATTGACAGCCACACTCATCTATCCGTCACTTCTACTGCAAACCTGAAAGCTTACATTCCACAAAGCACATACTCAAATTTTACTGAACTAAAACCCAAGAATTAAGCATATTTAACTTCTGGAAACACGTAAGATGATTATTTCACTCATAGTAAACACCCAATACTTGCAAAACCACAGGACAAACTGCAAATTGCTAATATGTTTCATTATTATTAAGTTTGCCCCTTGGAAACACCAGCTCTCAGGGTCAAATGAAACTCCGTAATCCCTATATATTTCTTTTGTGGTTACTTTCAATATTTGCACTTACCTGTGAAATTCATCTCTCCCTAGGAAAGACAGGCATCTTTCAAAGTCTTCAGATAAGACAATTTAAGCGGAGACATATTTTGCCCTGTTTCTCATCAAAGCACTTAAAATTGGAAAGTTTATGCTTTCATACAGGATTTGCAGAGTATTTACATTTAAATAAGCTTTTAAAAAGGCAAGATACATGATCTAAAAACAAAAATTAATAAAAAGCAGCCATTTTCCTATAAATGCTACAATTAATCATTATGATGAACAGATAGAAAGCAATCCATCTTATCATACCACAGAGCTGATATAGCTTTTCCTTTCATACACCACAGAAGTTAATTATTATGAGCAGATGTGCTTAGATTACATGAAAATTTATCCTCCATGAAACTAGGTGCTGACGATATCTATTTATTCTAAAGCACAAAAGTATTCCCTGTTTGTTTGGAGGTTTGCTCACATGCAACTTTACCAGCAACGTAGCCTGCACAAAACCCATCCATCTTGCAGGCAGTGATTTTTATGTGCTCCACTAACTGATCCTTTCGAAGCAGTCCTGAAAAAGCACCTGCTGCTCAAAGCAACTTCTCACAAACATGGTGCATCTGATTTGCCCCTCAAATTCCCCCAATGTGCCCCAAATGACATCTGCCATGACCACATCCCATGCTCCAGGGGGTTAAAATGCAACAGAAGAGCTAAATCCCTCAAACTATCTCAAGACTTCATCTCTGCATGTAGCTGTTTGTTTCTGCAGACCAATTTCCACTCGCTTTTCTCAAATATCATTAGTAAGTACCTATTACTAAGATGCCCTCCCAGAGCATAAGGAATAAAATAAACCAGCAGCAAAGGCTCATGGTCAGCAAGGGCAGAGGCTGTGGAAGCCCATATATTCCCATCACACAGCGGTGGTCGGGATTGCTGCCCTCTCACGTCACACATCCCCTGAGGACGTCCTGATCTACTTCACCCTGAATTAAACAAATGCTGAAGTAGATGGCCTTCGACAAGCCTATTACATTTTAATAGGTTGGTTAGATTCCCCTCATACTGTGTACCTCTAGTTCAGGTGTTTCGTTTGCCAACGCAAAGACCAGGATAAAAACAAAGAGAAATTTAATATCCAAAAGACAGTAGGAAAGAGATAACTCGAAGAAATTTCAATCACCTTGGGGCACATATCAAAGAAAACAAATATATGATTGCAGGACTGAAACTTCAGTGAAGTGTCAAGAAGGAACAATAGTACTCATGTCAGAATTGACCAGAAAAGCAGTAAAAAGGCACATTTGCTACAAGGCTTCACATCCAAAATTCAAATTTGACTTTACAAAATACCCTACTTCAGGAAAACTCTGTCAAATATCAAAATATATTATTCCAAACTTTCCTTATTTCACAAAGCCAATATCAGCAATCCTTTAATAAATGATGCACGCACTAGGCAAAACCAGTGGCTGCCAGGAAAAAAATTGACTTTAGAAAAATCTTTGTTGGAAGGTGACAGTTTTTTCATTACTATCTATTGCCATCAAGGTACAGAGATGGCTTTTTCTTGCGTAGTAATTTTATTCCAGTGGAATTCCAATTTTTTGGATGAAGTTTCTCTTGATTTATTATAATATAAATAAGACAGAATCTTCTGAGTCTTTTGAGGAGCAAATAAATGACAATACTGTTAATGAAAGGGGAGAAGGGATGTTTCCAACAGGGAAAATGCTTGGAAGTATTAATGCTGCAATCAGACTGGTTTAGAAAGCACTAAACACACTGCTCAGTATTTTTAATATTTCTGAACATATTTAGAAAGGGTGCCAACAGAAAAGAGCACCACTGGCTGCATAAAGCAAATGTAATATTGGCCGTTTCACAGTTACCTGATGTACTCTCGCAAGTGCAAGCACTTCATAAGCATCCCCGTCACTTCCAGTTACTCTACTGTCACTTCACTGCACCCGTTTGAAAGTAAGATGCTGGGAATTTTGAAAGATAGTTTGAGCCAAGGTTATTCATTTATTCTGAAATTGAAAACTCATGTCTAAAACCTCTACCGCAGACATAAAGCTATTGGAGTTACATAAATATACAAATCCAGATTCAACGAACATGACATCAGGATTCCTTCTGCACCTCTGTGGCATGTCACATTTAGCAAATCTTGTGCCTGAAGATTTATAGTAAGCCACACTGATGAGCTCTGCCACTTAGGATGCTAATATTCATGTTGAGTATTAGTGCTTAATTATTCAAAGAAACCTGACTCAATAACTTCCAATCAGAAGTGCTTTCTAACTAATGCAGAATAAGGAAAAATGCAAACTGCAACTTTTACCGAGCTACTCTGAAGGAAATTCCCCAGGCAGTCCAAACCTTAGCTGTCTGACAATGAACAATATCTGCTATAAATCAAATTCTGCATTCCTTTCAACATCTCCCTTTTTCCTTTCACCAACAGTTGGTCCTGGTTTTTTGTTGGTGTTTTGGGTGGCTGTTTTTTTTGGGGGGGGGGGGGGGGGGAGGGGGGGCCAAAAAACTGACAAAGTCCTTTAATATTTCATTGATTTAGGCAGGATCAGCATTTTAACCCAGAACCATCCATTTATTCAGCTAGGTAAAATAAATATCAAACTAAGCTATTTTGGTACTATAAATACTTTTGGTAAGAATAAACAACCGGTCTTTACCCTTCCAGTTAATGTCTCTCACAGTTTGGCATTCCACTTGACTGAGACCATTATGGACAAGGAAGAGGTTATTCTGGTAAAGTATGTGAGAATAGCATCTCTAGTGCTTTCCTGACAAGTAATAGTATAAAAGCTTTTTAATAAACTTCCTTATTTTTGGTCATGCTTCAAGGTTTCCAGTTTAAAGTGTCTATTTGAAGAAAAGTTCTCCTTAAGGCCATTTTCCAGAGAACCTGGATCTTATCCTGCTCAGCTCAGATGAATTTTTAACAATTTCCCTACGAACTACAGCCACTTTGGCATGAATTATCTTTGGATTTGTAAACAGCACAACCACAACAAGAAGGAAATTAAAATTTTATAAAAGCAAAAGTAGATCTAAATCAGTACTGAACGGACTGCCTGTAACACGAAGAGGTGAACAAGAGGGACACGAAAGTGTTCTATAAAATAGCTAACAAAAAAAGGAGATGAAATGGGACTCAAATGTCTCAAGAAGAAAGGATGATTCAATTAAATTGAAAATTGTCAAGAAACTAAAAGAGTTTACTCACTGAAGCATTAACCCATGGAACTGAGGTATGCCAGACACAGGCAGAGGCCAAGAGATTAGGAATAACACCAAAAAACCCGGATATTGTCATAGCTAGTTACAGTGACAGGTACCTGAGCTCATATAAAATATTAAGGATTACAGACCCTCATGTTTCAGGTTCTAAATCAACGAAACCCAGTTTTAGGATGAGATGTCTCCTGTATTTCTTATCAGGAGCACACGAGGCTGCGTGATCAGGTCTGCTCACAGCGCACCTATGGGCACAGAAGAGACTTCTGCTATAGTTTATAACATCCTCTCCACAAACCATGAAGCATGACCACCCAGGCCTACTGTTCATATCATAAATTTCTCAGATTTCTACGAAAAGTCTGAATCAACTGTTCATAACTAGGATTTTAAATCACTGGAAGCTGGTGCTAAAAACAAGTCGTAATTGGAAGGGCCTGTCTCCATTTTGAGGGAGAGATTGCTCTTCATTATGGCTCTCATTATGTCTTTCATCCTCCCGAGTAAGTCTCAGCACAGTTTGGTTCTCCTCGGACCTCTTTCATCTACTATACTCTGTTTAATGACAATCCATCATTTAAAAAAAGGACCCCAAAAACGACTTTCACCAACGATAGTTGCTTAGATCATACAGACTACACACTAGATGAAAGAAATCTTAGGAGGACCAAAGAGAGCTGAACTTAATCAGAGGGATGAAAGACAAAATGAAAATCTATCTACCCTTACATTTAAAAAGGAGTTTCCTTCAGATAATATGATCCCGACTCCCTCTCTGTACCTGTTAAATATGGTGTGAGTACTGTCAGATCATTTGGGACTTTTATGATTGAGATGCTCTAGTGATTCCTGTAAATTGTACACATTTGGATGGTGCTGCCTTTGACTTTGAGGTGATCAGGCCATTTCCTATTGATCTAAAACCTTCTTTCCACCCTTCTTCCCTCCTTCCTCCTAATCAAGGCAGAAATACATAGCCTGGAAAGCTTTGATGTTCCTCTGCTTTACTTCTCATTATTTTGATCTTTTAACAATCCCTCTATTGGTACATACTTGTAGTATACATTTTCAGTGTTTATGCCTTCTGGCTTCAAAAGACTTTTCTACTTGATCAAAAATTTTTTTTTCCCCAGAAAACAAATACTGTGTGTGGTACTGAGATGCTGGTATTTGTTTTGTTTCTCAGATAGGAACAGCATATAGTTAAGCTAGAAAACCTGCTTATTTCCTTGTACAGAGTGGAATATACTGTCCTGTTTCTGAAGGAAATCAAATATATGTAATTTATCTGACGCAGTCTTCATCTTTATTTTACAGAGTGTGTACAGATTACTGAGTCACCTTTGGATAAAATGTTGCACTGTAGATTGCTGTCAGGAGAAATTCTCTATGAGTCTTATCAATTGTTATGTTTCTGGCAGAAGGCTACAGTGACAGAAACGAGTTGGAGTCTTTCTTGCTATTAGTTAGCGTCTAAAAAGTAATGTCATGACAATTCTCCTACCGCCTATGAAATACTCTTATAGCAGCTATACCTGAGGTGGAAGTCGGGCCAGACCCAGATGGAAATATAGTAGCACAGTTTTAAGCATCTTGTGATGCCTGCTGACATCTCCCATGAAAAAAGGAGGGCAGTCCACCATCACTCTTTTGCGAACAGCCTGTCACTGGAAAATCAGTATCAATCTTTCTTCCCCTTGTCCTATCAACCAAGACCCAAGGAAAGAGAAATTGGTCTACAGGAACACATTACCTGGAGATCAGTGAGATGTAATACAATATGAGGGCAAATTTCATTCCCCAAACCAGTACCCAGCTGCAGACTTCAGTACAGCCATGCACATATTTACATAGACAACTCTGCTATGCTGCCAGGTTTTAAGAAATTGGCCCAGGATGATTTCTATACAAGCAGGTGATTTTATTTCTCATAAATTAAACTGCAGGAATGCCACAGGTAGTCATGAAATGCTCAGAGAGCTTGATCCACCACATCTCACATCATAGCCTCATCTGTCCCTTCCCCTCTCCTTCTGGTCCCGGTCAATTCTAATGTTCCGAAACCGAAATAAATCCCTTCAAAAATCTGTCTGGGAGCAATCCCTTCCTCATTCCACTGCTGCAGGAAAGGCTAAGAATGCATACATGCATACACAACATTAGTATTGTATTTATGTCTCCTCCTCCTTAATTTTTCTTTGTTTTCCCCTTTGTGAAACTGTCACACATTTTTGCAGGAAGCTAAGCTACTATCAAATCCACAATTAAACCCAGGCTTTGGGAAATAATTTAAAGATCAAAGCCTAGAGGTAAACTGATAGAAATGAGATACAAACAATCCAAACTCATGTAAAAAAACATCCATACTGCAGTGATAGATCTCTAAAATTACAAAATCCTGTCCACAGATATACATAGGTCACCAAGACTGAAGATAAGTTTTAAAGGCAAAATCAAGGGTAAACTTTCATGAAGCTCAAGAGATTTTAATTAGTTCCCTGATATTCGCCAGAACTTAGACTCCTAAATACCTAATTTCTTTCTGTTAATGAAATTTGGGTATTTTGCAAAAAGAATCCTAATCTATTCTGAATCTGTTGGCAAACAAGGAATCGGAATTACTTGGGAGAAAGTTGTGAAGTTCTTATTTGACCTTAATTGTTTGGCATTCTTTACAGTGGCAGAAAGTGTTATGGAACAAAAATAAAAGGGAGGATTACCTGTTAAAAATATTCTGTTTTAGGAATCAGAAGAATAAATTTCAAGAACTTGGAGATCAGAAGGTAAACCTAAGAAATACATGATTTTATGATGTACATTTTTTTTAGAACAGTATAATGCTACTCGTGTAGTCTGTAACTCTTAATTCCAGACTTACCTCTGCAGTACTGCTGTCCATCTTTCTATATAGTGCTAGTGCTGCACAATTTTTTCTTTAATGAAACTTTCACTTTTCTGATTCCAGAGCATGCTCAAAACTACCCAGCTTGTATTTTTGGCCCGCCCTTCAAAGTACTCACACCCAGATGTGTTATAGATGTACCCTCTACTTCATTATACACACTGTTCGTGAAAATACTGAAGACAGCCAAGAGTGTGGGCGCCCCACGGGAAGCCATCTGAAATGGCCTTCCTGGTTGACAGCAAACCACTGATAACAGAGCTTTTACTGCGTTTTTTCAACAAGTTGCACAACCACCTCATCCTGCATTTCTCTAGGTCATACTTTCTTATTGCGCATGGCAGACTGTCACGTTGGACTGGATTCAATGCCTTCCTAAAGTCAGGAGAATATTATCTGTCCTGCTTTCCACTTACCTTATTGCCTAACCTCCAGCCCACTGCCTTGTCAAGGAAAGAAATCTGATTATCAAGAACAAATAATAGTAAATCAATTCTGGTTTGGTTGTTTCTTATCACCTTATTACTCTCCATGTGTTTATAAGCTAAAAATTGCATTATCAGTGACAAGAAAATAACAATACAGATAACACGTACTTTATGAAGTTGCAGTATGATGTAGAGCAGCTGCATTGCTAAAGTGTCGGCAAAGCCCCAGGCAGACATGACCGATAGCAAATGGAGGCTCTCCATCCTGGGAAGGCCACCCCCCAAACCTCAATCCCCGTCCTAAACAGACTTCACTTCACAAACTTTCCTTTCAAACGTATCACAAACAACACTCAGGTTCTGTCCTTACCCTGGTAATTATTTTTCCCTCAACTATTTGCTACCAATGCCACCAGCTGCCAGGCAGGTGTCTTCCAGACAGTGACGCTGGCTGGGACCACTCAAGTTCAGCTCGCTGTGCTCCCAGATCCATACTCCCACTTGTGTCCCCACAACCACCCAGTAGCAGCGGGTCCCTAGACCAGTATCATCTGAAAAAAAAACCACTGACAAACCTAATGAAACTTCAGCATCGCTCAGAATAAGGCTCAAGGTGCCGGTGCCCTACCAGGCAAAGTTAATATTGAAGGGAGCTACTGATGACAGCTAAGCCACTATCAGCTGGACAGATTTATACACAGCACTGCAGCGCACAGCACTGCTCATAAAATATCACCATCTCGCTGAAGCAGTCCGTGTCTTCGCCACATTTACTATCATAAATGTATTCATTGTAAACTTTCAGCTATCACATTGCCTGTAGCCTGTAAATTATAACAGGATTCTTATATGTACCTCCCAAAATTGGTAATTCTGTGCAAAAGCATTCTGCAACTCAAATTACAATGAATGCATCTGTTAATTTAGCTAATCAGCAGTTATATTAACTACCTACAAAACAGGGAATAAGAACTCTTGGGTGACTATCTTATCAGCAAAAAAAAAAAAAAAAAGGCAATGCTGATGCTTTTTTGATGGCACGTCTCATTATAAATAGGTTACCATAACATAATTTCAGCAGAAACAACAGTAATGTATTATCAATCTGTAACACGGTAATGGCCATATACACTAGATAGTACAGCTAAAGGATGCCTGTTTGAAAAATTTTTGTAGATGCAATGTTAACAGGCCATACCGAAATTCATCCTTTCATCTTACTTTGTATATAACACGTGAACTTAGTCATTAATTTATTGCAAATTGTCTGTAATCACAATTCTGCCTATATTTTAGATGAGATTTTACTGGAACTATCACTGCATTTAGACACACTAAGAAAACTTAGATAGCAGATTGTTACAATTTTTGTTCTCATAATGATAAGTTTTTGATCCGCATCTCAGTCTAAACCGGGTCTTGTCTGCAATACTCCTGCAGCTATCACAGAAGCTCCAGAGCAAGAGCCAGAAACCTGCAATGAAGGAGACAGGAATCTTAAATTGCTTGAGTCCGGTGCTGCCTGCCATCTACTTTTTCACTGTCAATTCATATATCAACTTTTCAACTGGAACGGATTATATTTAACACCAACCATCTTCGCAAAGTCCACATGGCGTGAATTTACAACCCAGTTAAAGAAGGAAAGAAATACTTCATACGTGGTCTGATCGCACGCCAAAAGGAATATTCCACTGAGATACCCAATGAGGCTACGTGGTATCGATCCACCCCGTGACCTCAGGTGAGCCAGGGAGACTGCACACTTCTCCAAAGCAGAGGAGTAGTTTCTCATTACTGCATTGGTGTGTTTGTTGCTGTTTTCCTGTACATAAATCAATAAATTATTCTCTAAGAATATTTGCTGCTCTGTGTCACAGCATTTCTGCATTCTTGCGATGGCGAGCTACAGAGATGGACTTACTGTCTCATTAATGGGGGAGGGTATGGTCAAATCCCTCAAACGAATCACAGTTAAGAAGTGGCAGGAGCAGAAGAAATAAGACGTGACATGTTCCAATGCTGCAGTTTCTCCTTGCTTTTGGAAAGTTACTACTTTTCTCATAGCCGTGTTGTCAGTGTATTTCCAAGACTAGTTTTTAAAGCAGAGTCTCATTACATCGGTCTGGTCTTTAACACATATCTATTTACTTTATCAATGGCTTTTGAAGCAGCCTTCAAAGGCACTTGCTTAAAATAGGCTTACCATCCACTAATTAAACGTTAACAATCCCTTGTAATGAGCAACACATTTTTTTCCCAAAAAATGTAAATGTCTAAGGTGGCTGCTCATGTCAGTACTGAAGGGAGAGGTCATTTCTGAAGGATCCTCCATCACAAACATCAGAGAACAGTAAAGTCACTGAAGGGCATCCAAAGCAGAAGCAATTTTCTCACAGTCTTGACACCTTCTAGTAAATTAGTCACTTGTCGAGGAAAATGACAGCTATATAGCAATAGAAAAGCCCGTAAAGCTCTTCATTTACTGTTAGAAATGTTGTCTATGTCACTGTCAAGCAACAGTAACATCTCCAGCCTGTTTTACTCGAGTGCTCTATCTCAGGGGCTTTTTGCAAATAATGCCTTAATGAAATTTAAATAACAACTATATTTCTTAGTTCCAAATGCTACTTTTCTCTTACCTGCATGATTTTTTTCTGAACACGTTAGTCCAATGAAGCTGATACACAAAATGAAAGGCTGCTGTAATTACTGTAATATCATTCCAAGATAAAGCCATGAAAACTGCAGCTTCAGACAGCTGTCATCTCATTGGCTATTCTGCTTATTATTCACAGACAAATTCTGATATCTTCTGTATGTCATATCGCACGTTTACATGCAATTCCAGTGAAAACACTCATAGAACAAGATCTGTAAGTATCCATCTCAGACTCTAGCCTAGAGAAAGAATGGACCTTGAAAGTCATTTCAGACTTAATTTTCCCTCAGCACAGTCATCGTTGTAAATAGGTATACATAAATATGTGCTTTCTTTCTTTAGAAATAATTTATATTAATTCAATGTCATATAATTGGCTAGATACAACGGTCACTGAAAACTGAAATCCTCTTATTTACATGACAGTCAGGATATGGACAGCAAAAGAAAAAATATTCTAAGAATGGATGCTCTAAGGAACAGCAAGACTGATTATCTTCAGTGGTAAAAGGGTAATTGCTGTTACATGGTAAAAAAGAAATTGGGCAAATTCATATAAACAGTCTTTGGAGAATAAGCACTTACTGGCTAAAGACGCTGACGCATTATGCAAGCCAATTACTGGTGGTGATACCTCGAATGTAAACTCATTTGCAGGATGCCTGAATATTGCAGGAAAGCATCTATCTATAACACCTGGCATTCTTCCACTGATGGCACAGATTCCCCTGAAAAGACCTGGAGACTCACAGAATCATACAATACAATTTAGAATGGAAGGGACCTCTAAAGATCCAACACCTGCTCCAAGTGGGACTGACCTCAAAGTTAGAAAAGGCTGCTCAAGACCGTATTCAGCTGATTTTTCAGTATCTCCAAGGAATCTACAGTCTTCCTGGGAATTCCAGGAATTTCCCTCACTACAGCCTATGACTATTATCTTCTGTTATTTCCCTGTGCATCTCCGGGAAGAGTGCGGCTCCATCTTCTAAATGGGCTACTCCCTGACAGTATAGTGACACAGCATCTCTTCACACCAGCCAGCTGCTCTTGAAGAGTTCAAGTAGCAGCAAGGTGAGATATAAACAGCAGCTTTATGAAAGTTTCCCTTACTAAACAATTCTACAGGTAAGATACAGAACCGCTGATAAGCTAGAAGCTTGTTTTTCAGAAGCAGTACGGTCAGAGTTAGCAGCTTGGTTTCAGCTGCCTTCTCCATGGAGATCACTCCCCTTTGTAGGAAACATCTTGAAAATCTTCCATGGGTTTCATCTGAGAACTCATTTTCCTGAAACCCAATAATACCTAGCAGATTTTTTTATAATAGCATGTTGTGATTGAACCAAACAAAGCTATTTGCAAAAACCACAGTTAATTACAAAAGTGAACATGGCACTGAAACAAATTTTGCTTAAACCCACCAGGTTATGAGATTCTTTTTCCATGATTAGCCCACACATAGCACATAGCCTATGTAATTGTTGGAGGACTCTCTACAGAGCAAAAATAAGCGTGATACTCTTCTATTATACTTCAAATTCTGTCAGAGTAAGATTAATACAAAGTTCATGCAACTACTGGAGCATAAAGATTACCTTCCCTTCACATGGAGATTGAGGAATACATTTTAGGACATCTCAATTTACAGAGCTCTCTTTGAAAACCTTGTGGAAAGGCTTGTGGTCAAAACCTAATTAAAGATATTTACTCCTTTGAGCTTTAGTTTAAAACACATTTCTTCTTTCAGATACAGCCCACATACTGTCAGGGCTTTTCTTTCTTTTCCTTTGTTTCCAGATTATATAAGAAATTCACTTCATCTTTAAAGAATAGTTTCTACCCTTGTGAAGGAGTAAATTATTATGTCAAGTTTCTTCAGTTAGCATACCTGTATAGTAATTTTTTTCAATAAAAATAACCTTTTGTTAAAGGTTTCATTAGATTTCCCAGGAGACTGATAACAGCCAAATCTCCAGCCATCTGCAGGAACCACTACAGACTCCGATCACACACTGAACAGTGAAATTCTTCTCAATGCTTTTGTTCAGACAAAGGGATCACTGTATTTTCCAAGTGCTTAATCACACCAAGGGCAGGAGCCCAAATCCTTTACCCACGCTGAACTTCTCTAATAGTCCTAATGAGAATCAGGCCTCAGGAAAATTATTACTAAAATTTAAAATCATGAGAAAATTATCCTTTCCATTTTTAGCACCAAGAACAGATTACTTCATAGAGGCCTATAGATAAGTAGTTCTTTCAAAGCCCACGTGCTTCATCTTTAGGCAGAAGAGCAAGTTACTGCAAAGATACGCGAATACCAAGCATAAATCCCCTCCAACACTCCAAGCATACTATGATGCTACTTTAACGTCCAGCACAGCAGCAAAACTGTACAATGGGTCCCCTTCCAATACCACTTTATTTTAAGTGCTTTAGTCACTCATTTTCCCAATTAGCTACTGTAAAAGAGTAAAGACCCTACTTAAATGCCACACTCCAACACTTTAAATATTTGGAGGCTGCATGGAGAAAGCTTACCCCTTGACTGCAAACCGTGTCCACACGCCTCACTATGTCCCGGCACAGCCTGTCTCACCGAATCCGGCACCAGCACACAGTGACTCCAGCGGTGGGTCTTCCACCTGCCAGAGGAAAAGGTTAACAATTTAGTGGTTAAAACCGGAAAACAGTTAACACATCCAAGTGAAAACGTCAGTTAAGAATGATGATATACTGCAGAGACTTAAGGAAAAATAGAGACAAAAAGCTGCAATTACTCCTTAAGTAAGCATTGTGAACTGAAATTCAGATGCAAGGTTCACCTTCTAGAAAGCCACATCATCCTCCAACCACGTTTCCCTTCCTCATTTTTGTAGGGCAGGCTTCACAGTCACATAAAATACACAGGAAACATCTTCAGCGGGCTTTGAAATCAGGCTCTCCTCATGCAAGCCCGCTCTCATGCAACTGATGCTGCACCCAACCTGCTCTCTATGCTAGGGTGGGTGCCCATCAAGAACAGGAGGATGCAGGGATGCGGTACGGAGCCAGGCAGAGTTGAGTGCTGCGACTCCTGCTGTGGCACCACCTTCAGCTCCCCACTCTGCTCGGAGACCGTGAGCTACAGGATGTGCGGGCTGGAGATTTATATGCAAAGATATAATGCTTTTCTATTTACTAATATTTTATAACAGATGGGTCACAGAATTTTAATGAAGAGCAGTGAGTAATTGCCCTATTGTACTATTTGTCTAATCAGAATTTTTTAAAGTGCATATTATTCACTGGAGTGAGAGCATCAGGGGAAAAGATAAGAGTTTCCGCAATAAGCATACAATTATGATTAAGGCAGTTGAGTGCTTGTGGTCCCAAAATAGCTTACATTGATTTTTAGATACATTGAGGGGGGAGTTCCCAGTAATAGCTTCCTTAAACACATTGAACCCTGAGGTTACCGTTTCTAGGAGCTGTGGCTATTGGTGCTTGTTCTGATGATGCCAGATCTACTGAAATCTCCAATTTGAACTCTACTTCTATATATTTTGCAAGGTGTATTGTTCATACATTGTTATGTGTTTATCACTCTGCATTTTCCAGTTTTATGTCATTTTCTGGTGAAAACTGGGCAGAACAATCAAGCGATTTCTAGAGAAGTGAAAACCTACAAGCAAGAGACTGATTCCAAGGTAACACTTTTTACCTGTACACTGGACAGACAGGAATATCTTCACACTCTCTTTCCTCATACAAGGTGTCCGGGCATGTCTGTCCCCCATTGGCAGCATCCTGAACGATAATCCTATACCGGGACTGCTTAACTGCACTGGCATTGACTGTAAAATAAAGAAAAAAAATTGCTTTCCCAGCACAGTTGGCACCCAGAGTTAGTGATCTAGCTGTCTTGGTTAAAAACACGCTTTGTGTTTCATTTGTATTTTGAAACCATGAGCACTCTGGCACTACCCAAAGAAGGCAGGGAATGGTAAATTGGATCAAAAGCTACCATGACTTGCTCTGAAATTACCAGTAGTTCAGCAGAACTGCACCTGGACGGTTGATAAATCAACAGCCTAAGAGATGCATCAAAAAATGTCCATTTAACAGAACAACAGATGAGACAAGAAAATAAGTAGGAGCAAATACTTAAACACCTGAACATGAGAAAAGAATAAAAACAAAAAAAAAAACCCGAACTGTCACATTGGAAGATTGTGCTTCTGAAAACAGACCCTGGTGGTCTCAGGCTGCTAACAGTAACCCTTTTTATGGGTCTAGAAATTATAGATGATAACTTCCTGATAAGAAAACCACTGCAACCAAGAGAAGCTAACTCTCTACTAAACCTGAGTTGATGCAAGATCAATCCAGCTGGAAACACGGTTCACAAAATCTTCAGTACAGAATGCAGCATGAAAGACAAGGATAAGATTTATCTATATATCTCTATAGCTAAAACAAACACAATCCTTGGCTGCGTAAGTGGTAAGTACAAACTGAGAGCTGGTTTAACTGCTGTGTATGGCATTAGTACTTCTTTGGGTAATGTATTCATGCTTCAAAATCAGATGCTGGAAAACTGAAAAGGGATCTCAACAGAACTCCATAAGGGATTCCAGACCAGGCAAACATCTTCTCCTAGTGGACTTCATCAGATTTGTCCAAGAGAGGAAAGCAGTGTGTAAATGAGCCCACATATGAGCATTATGGTTCCAGCTCAAGATAGGGTCAAAGCTGCAGTAGCAAGAAGGTGGTGAGACACTGGCACAGGTCACTCAGAGAAGTTGTGGATGCCCCATGCCTGGAGGTGTTCAAGGCCAGGCTGGATGGGGCTTTGAGCAATCTGGTCTAGTGGGAGGTGTCCCTGCCCATGGCAGGGAAGTTGGAACTAGATGGTCTTCAAGGTCCCTTCCAACATAAACAATTCTATGATTCTAAGATTACAGTGCATTAGAGTAGAAGGAAAACTGAGGAAAAGTCACACCATGAATACAAAGTACAACTACAGGCCTTCATCACTTCCAGCGATAGGGCATCCACAACTTCCCTGGGCAACCTGTGCCAGCGTCTCACAACCCTCACGCTAAAGAATTTCTTCCTACTATCTAATCTAAATCTACCCTCTTTCAGTTTAAAACTGTTACCCCCCCCTCCTATCACTACACTCCCTGATAAAAGAGTCCCTTCCGATCTTTCCTGTAGGCCCCCTGTGTGTACTGGAAGGCTGCTATAAGGTCTCCCTGGAGCCTTCTCTTCTCCAGGCTGAACAATCCCAACTCTCTCAGCCTGTCTTCATAGGAGAGGTCTTCCAGCCCTCTGATCATCTTCGTAACCCTCCTCTGGACTTGCTCCAACAGGTCCATGTCCTTCTCATGTTGGGAGGGCCCCAGAGCTGGATGCAGTACTCCTGGTGGGGTGTCACCAGAGTGGAGTAGAGGGGCAAAATCACCTCCTTCAACCTGCTGGCCACACTTCTTTTGATGCACCCCAGGATGCAGTTGGCTTTCTGGGCTGTGAGCACACATTGCCAGCTCATGTTCAGCTTCTCATCAACAAACAACCTCACGTCCTTCTGCTCAGAGCTGCTCTCAATCTGTTCTCCACCCAGCCTGTATTTGTGCTTGGGATTGCCGTGACCCAGGTGCAGGACCTTGCACTTGGCCTTGTTGAACTTCATGAGGTTTGCACAGGCCCACCTCTTGAGCCTGTCCAGGTCCCTCTGGATGGTATCCCTCCCCTCCAGAGTGTTGAGCACACCACACAGCTCAGTGGCATTGGCACGCTTTCTGAGTGTGCACTCAATCCCAGTGTCCATGTCACGGACCAAGATGTTAAACAGCACTGGTCCCAGTACCAACCCCTGAGGAATGCCACTCGTCACTGGTCTCCACTACATTGAGCCATTGACCGCAACTCATTGAGTGCAACCATCCAGCCAATTCCTTATCCACTGAGTGGTCCATCAATCAAATCCATGCCTCTCCAATTTAGAGACAAGGATGTTGTGTGGGACAGTGTTTGCTGTAGGACTCTCCTTGGCCACGTTCCAGTATTATTATGAATAATGGACACCTATCAGCCAACTGACCGGAAGCAGTTTTGCAGAGAAGATCATGGGAGTCCTGATGGACCAGTTGACCATGAGGCAGCAATGTGCCTTTGCAGCAAAGAAGGGCGACAGCATCCTGGGGTCCATTAGGAAGAGGATCACCAGCAGGTCAAGGGAGATGATCCTTTCCCTCTCATCAGCACTGACGAGACATCTGGGTGCCATGTCCAGTTCTGGGCCTCCCCAGGAGGAGGAGGACATGGGCATAATGGATTGATTCCAGTGAACAGCCACAAAGACTATTTAGGGACTGAAGCACCAGACACACAAGAAACCAGGTAAGCTGGGACTCTTCAGCCTGGAGACGAGAAAGTTCATGGGATCTTATCAATGTGTATCAATACTTGATGGTAGGCAGTAGAGGAGACAGAGCCAGACACTTTTCGCAGTGATATCCACTGTGAGATTTTTCAAGCAGCTGAGCACCCATTTAACAGTGATTTAATTCAAGTCACTGTTCCTCGGCTTCCTGATAAAAGTTTAATGTGTCAAAAATCTACCACTTCCCTTAATTAGAGCAGCTATGCTGTCAAAAGAGGAGATAAAATTCATTGGGCACAATTTGTTCTCAATAAATCCATACTGGCCAGTTTATCAGAATCTGGCTCTTGAAATCTTTATATCTTAAGTTACTACTTCTTGTGTTTTTCTAAATAAAAAAGTCGGATAAGTATTCTACACCTTTCTTGACCTTTCTTCTTTTTTGGGGGGGGAGGTTGGGGGGGGCGGGTGGGGTGGGGAAGGTGTTGGTTGGTTGGTTTGGTTTGTCTGGGTAGTACTGGGGTTTAGTCATTTCCTTAGGACTTGGCAGTTTCTCACCCAGAAGACAGTCACTAGATGCTCTGGTGTTTATTACTTCCTTCTCTATACACACAGCCCTACTGACATGGGAACATCTGATTTGTAGAAATAGTTATTCTTTAGTTCATTCCTCTCCTGGCTGCAGACAGGAAACAACAGCAGCAACTGCACATTCCCCATGTTGTGTTTCCCTCGTTTCTCAGTAAGTAATGGACAAATATTTCATTCAGCTTCCACTTACTTCTAATTCTTGTTATCCAATATCCTCCTATAGCTTAATTTGCATTCTCCATTTCTATACTATATTTTTAAATTCACCTTCAGTTACATGCTTGTTTCTGAAACAATTTTTTTGTGAAACAATTTAACAATCAAAAAGGAAAGAAGGTTCTGAACAACTCTGATGATAAGAAAAGCTAAAACCAGGGCTACGCTAGCTGCGTTTGATGTTTTCTCTTCATGGTTTGAAGCTCGAACACACAAGTCATATACAGACCTATACACATGTTGTACCCCTCTGCTACTGGCGTTCTATTATAATAGTTTCAGGATAGAAAGTAAGAGTTCAGTTGGGCTTCAGCCCTTTGTACGGTCTTTCTTGGTAGTTTCCAGGTCTTCTACACTCCTGACTGCATAGAACACATTCCCAAGCGGTGTAACTACCAATTTTCTCAGTTTGTTGAAGTCTGTCTTTTTTTTTAAATGTCTTGCTGATATTGCCATCCTTCCCTTCTCCTAAGAATCGTGAACTCTATCACTTTGTGATGATTTTCATTCAAATTATCTACCATCACTAGAATCTTAGCCATTTCCTTCCTATTAATCAGTGCCAAATCTAAATGAGCTTCCCACAGTAATTTTCTCCACCTCAAGAAACTAAATTATCCTCAACATTTATTGCACATTACTCGAACCCCATTTTCAAAATTGAATTTCCTCATTGGCTTTTCTACAGCATTCCTTACAAATGTTAATGAACGTAATTTTTATATCTCATTTAGAATTGCTATAGCCTGATTTTCCAGAGTATTAGCATTACGTAGGACTGTCCTTTTAAAGAAGAACTTCAGCTGATTTCAAGTATGGCTATGACTGCTTGCTCTCCTGAAAAAAATTAAGCCTCAGGATCTCGAGAGAATCTTAACTTCTGTGTCCTTGACTTTGCAACTCAGATAATGCCGTTTGACACTTTTGGGGGTGCCTTGCCTCTGCTTCCACTCCCACCTCCCTGTCCAACCAGTCTCCCTCTCCTTATACACACTTCCATACAATTCCTCCTCTCAATCCACTCCTCTCATTCCTCCTTTGCTCTTGCATCTTTCCTTCACCTGCATTCGACCCCCAGGGCTTCCCCGGTACGCTGCCCAGGGCTTGGAAAGGTGCATCACCATTCTCAGGTGAAGGACAAAATCCTTGTTTGCTCCTGTAAAGTCTGCTATATCTGGTCCAGGAAACACTCAGCTTCACACTCTTTGCTCATGACCAAAGGGAAAGGCAGAGTCTGGTCAACACAAGACTCAGCACACAAAGAATAAGGACAGCCTCTCCAAGATTTTCTTCACCAAAACCAGAGCTGTCTTCAGTATTTTTATGCAGATAAGAGCTGTTGAAGTGTTAAGTCTTTAACTCTGACCAATTCTGATTGGGTGTTTATGAGAACTGAAAGGGGCAGACCCTTGACAGAAACTATCTGACATAAGGTAGAGGTCACTGGAATTTCTTATCGTGGCATGCAATGCATTTTATCAGCTTTTACTCCACCTTCTTTCAAATCTGATTTAAGGCATGGGGAAATAAACAGGACAGTTACTACCTAATTGTCCTGGTTTGAGGAAAAACAGGACCAATTTTGTTCAGTAACTTTGCTTCTTAGCTGGGGCCTCTTCTAACTACTGAAATTAACAGCATATTGTGCAGACACTGTTCGCTCCCTCAGAGTGATAAGACCCATGTTTATAGTTGATGCCCAGGCATGGTATGCAGAGAGGCTCTTGCTTGTACTTATTGCTCTAACACCCAAGGCCAACCAACATTGGTACTTGCCCCGTTGGAGGGTGGGAAGCGGAAAAGCGCAGTGGGGTCCCATCCGCAAGGAGGAGCGGACAGGACAGGCGACCCAAAATTGACCAACCGGGTATTCCATCCCATCTGCCTCAACCTCAGTATAAAAGCTGAGGGATCAAAGGGTCAGCCCTCTCTCTCTCACTCTCTTGCTTCAGTGGCCGACGTCTGAGGAGGACTCTGTCTGTCCATCTGCCTTTGGTCGCAATTCTGAATGCAGATCCGGAATCCAGTTCCCGTCCGTCACTGAGTCCAGCCTGGGACTCCCCCAGTACCAGCCGGTGTCATGATTGTCATCCTGGGAGCTTGATACAGTTTTGTATATATTTCATTATTTCCTTTTATTTTATTATTAATATTTCATTGAAGTACTTTAGTTCCTTCTAAACTCATAAGTCTCTTTTCCCCTCCTCTGCCTCCCTCTTTGAAGAGAGGTAGAGGGGAGCATCTGTCAGTCCTATCTGGGGTCCCCTATGTCCCCAGTAGCCGATTTGGCCTAAACCACGACACTAATATTTCATGTAAACTTGTTCAGAGAATTAAGCAACAGTGAAATTTCTAACCTTCCCCCCAGACAACCAACGCCCAGAAGAGGAGAGGTACTTACAGGTACCCTCTATTTTCAGGAGAGAGATGAAAAATGTTACTTATTGTCAGGTGTTCAGGGTTTTTTTTAAATCTCCCCATTTTAAATCTATGCTGACAGACCAGTGAGCACATTACCCATGCTGAAAGCTGCTACCTCCCCAGGACACCTTCACCGCCCATTATGGAGGTGACAGGGGAAAATCTACATGCTGCTCATTCAAACCATTTCATATTCTGAAACCTCCATATTGATTCTTTGATTCTTGTTTCGATTCATCCTCAAAGACCCATTAAAACAGATATATTATAGGAGACTGCGGTAGACAGTTGTCACCTTTAAGTATCTGAAATGGCAGAGAATCAATAACTTGCAACAACCTCCTTGTTCCTGCCTCACCAACAGGTGTTTGGATTCAACTGCACTTCTTTTGTGAATTATGTTGTCCGTCCATCTGTTATTGCCCTAAGTTCACTGCTGTCTATGCTGCTGAGGTATGAGATAATCCTTCCCCAGAAGACAGCCTGTTGCCTGGTGACATTTAAATGTAGGGAAAATGCCAGCTTTTTATTGTTAAATAGTAAAGTTGGACGCATTTTCTCAAATAAACTACAAACAGCTTAACTGGTAAAGTTCTGTGTAAACCTGATTTAGTGATTGCATGTTTGTCTAAGCTCTGATCTTATGCTGGTACACATTTAATTTTAAATCTGCCAGGCAATACCTGTTCCTGCTTGATCTGCTTAGTTATTCACCATCTGTACATTGTTTTCATTAAATGCAACTCTTCTATAAAAAAAAACAAAACCCCTAACAACTCACATACATATAGTGGTTTTTAAATTTCATTATCATGCTGAGGTTTTAATTGTGCAATGTAAATGAAAAAAAAAAAAATCTTGCAATGCAGCCGTATCAATAACAGATCTAGCAAAAAGCAAACTCCCCCAACTAAGAAGTTTTAATTTAGAATTATATTAAAATGATAACACTGCCAAGGAGGTTAAATAATTAATTTCTTCTCATTTTAATTGTAGACTATTATTTAATAAACAAAGTAATTTACCAGGTAATTTATTCTACTTCTTCATAGGCAGCTCATTTAAAGTCTAAAAATAAATTGCTAATTAAAACAGGATTCACTGTTTTAGAAAGCAACTCATTTTCCTGTAAAATCTAACAAGGACTATGCTAGAGCATCCACTGAGAATCTTTGAAGGGCGAGGAAGCCACCGACAAAAATGAAATATTCTGGTAACTGAGAAGGCTTTAATCTGAACAACTAATGAAACACACAAATTTGTCACAAAACTCAACACTAGGTCATTATAAAGGAACTTTGCTAAACACCTAGTGCACAAATGCTCAACGACTAGATCAAAGAAATGTACAGTCCTTGAAAAACCATGAAGCAGAGGAATTATTTGCACAACCCTGTATGTACATCTAGGTTGGTCAAGAGCAATAAATTTCATATGATGCAGCAATTCCATGTATAGCCATACAACGCTGGGGCCTTGGACTTCTGACTTTGAAGGCAGAAGCCCAGAAGGGATTTATTTCAGGTTAAGAGAACTTAAATCTCCAAATCTGCTCACAAGGGTCCCACCTCCCTAAACACCACTGTCAACAAACCCCAAAGTCCAAACCTCATTCAGATGAGTGCCCTAAAAATTACTAGACTGACATGAACTACAATTACTGTACATTTCTAGGCCAATTCTCTAATTTTTCCACAAATTTTAACCTCTTCTTAAAGGCTTACCAGGCTGACATGCTGTTGGGCAGCGAGTCCACTCACTGAAAGGCGTAACAATGCAGTCTTTCTTGCAGAGGAGGAGACACGGCCGCACAGTCTCAGGTCTGATGGACTCTGGACATCTATTGATCCAAACGCAAAGATAACATATAATAAAAAATTAAAACTATGGGGAAATTATTTACTCCTAAGACTCTCACAGCGCTCTAGGCGTACTGCCATACCAAAGATACCACTTCCGCTCACAGCAAGCTTAATTTTGTTATTTTTTTTCATTCACTTTTAACTTCTAAATGAAAAATATGTCACCCATATTCCAATAAAAGTTTCAGACACAGACAGTTAATATTTAAAAACTCAAAGAGTGGAAAAGGGATAATTTTCTGGGATCAGGCAGATCTTGCATTTCACATGGGGGAGCAGAAAGGGAATTACTCTTTTTAAATTTTTATTATTTAGAAAGATCACTCAAAAATACTGAGTAATGCATGCAATCCAAAATGACCCCATTTGAAAGAGGAATACGCCACTAAACCCTACCAGGAAAAAAATAAATCTTAAAGCCATGATTCTGTTACTGAGATAGTAATAAGATATTTAGAGGTATAATTTAAAAGAAAATAAATATATAGAGACATATCTTCTCATTAAGTATGATTATCTTAGTGGGCAGATTTCTGTTATCTAACAAAAGACCTTTAAATACTTTTCTGCAAAAATTTTAGTTTTATTTGGCTTTCTGCACCTTTCACTCTCTTTGAATATGGTATAATTTTTCTTCATGAAATCAGGAAAAATGCGGAATACAAAAACTTACAGTATGCCAAGACAAAAAGGTTATTTATATACATAGCTTATCCCATTTTTGAAGCCTTATTAACAGTAGACTTTCACCACAGCAGCTCTAAACCCAACATTACTTTGGGTCAGTTTGCATCAACTCAAGCCTAAAATACAACATAGCCATGGCCGGTATCCGCAGTGCGGAGGGCTGCCCTCCACCCGAGCACCAGACTGGTGCAGACCCTCCTGGGCAGTAACAAGGTACTATTTAATTCTGAAACATGGAGGCTTTATTCCTTCACTTAGAACTGTTGTCCTAAATACTTTTACAGGCCTCATTTTAAAGATGATTATCACTGTAAGAACAATACAAAGCGCAGCAACAAAAGAAACAATTTGAGTAAGGAGCTCTTTCAAGGACTCAGCAGTCCTTTTTGATCCATCCACTTCCATCACACCAAAGCCAATGAGAGCTCCTTTCTGAAGTCCCCAGTACACAGAGCTCTTCTTTTTTTTTTTTTTTGCAGGATTTTTCCACCACTGAAACTCTGTTTTCCCTTCACCTACTTCACTTAAGTATTTACTTACCCCCCTCAGTTCCATTTCCCCTTACACCATCTCAAAAGCGGAGGGAGTAAACAACTATTTTAGACATTATGTAGATCTATAAACAATATGTTTAATTAGGTAAAGTTACAGCATATCAACGGATTCTAGGTATAAATGAATACTAGATTTCTTTCCTTTTATTTAATTAGTCTCATTAACCTCAAGAATTTTAATTAACTTTACTAAAATCAACACAGTCTGCTTATACGAACAGGATTGTTTTGAGAGCTACAATAAGAAATGAAACTCGGTTGTAAGTCTCTAGACTCATTAACAGTGCAAAAAATAATTAGCAATGTCTTGATTTTCTGATATTAGGGAGAACACCTGTGCTATTTATTTTCCTCATCTAGTAAAGCAAAGCAGAATTCAGAATATTTGTACTGCAGAATACACAATTTTGTCGTGTTGGTATCACATAGAAGCTGTATCAATCAACCGAACAATATAGATCACACATATGGTTCTGCCTTATTGTGGTGTAAATATAATGCAAACTCTATTTACTTTTTCTATTTTATTAGAGCATTGTTAATAATGTGTTGATGACTGTTATATTCATACGTACTTTATATTTTCCTCACACCTGTCCTTCAGGAAAAATATTTGCAGAAAACTGTAAATTAGAATAACAGAGGAGCTACAGCAGAAAATCCACACCACTAAAAACATGTATTTTGCTTGGATTTACACAGAAAATTAAAAATGGTCTAGCTATTTATTTCTGTTACATATTAGTATCGCTTTCATAGTAGTGATGGAGTAGTAGCTGGAGAATTAGTCATGAAATGAAATTATTTTCAAAGCTGCAGATCCCATACACTAGCTGAAAACACCTTCATATGTCATGTATTGTAACCACAAATAATTACTAATAACTTTTCTTTAAATACCTTTTAGGTGGAACCTGGCCAGAACTGCTCTTCATGCAGAAGACTTTCCTTGTCTGTATGCCCACTCCACAGGTGGCATCTCTGCTCCAATTCATGGTTGCGTTGAGCGCAGTTACCAGCGCGTCTTCAGAGCAGGAGCTCCAGGGAGAAGTTTCCCAGAAGAAATGCACACATGGGTGATCATTACAGGCACGGTGCTCCTGCAGGGCTCGGTCAGGAGGACAGGCTTTTCCGCCTGAAAAGAGTCAAGAGAATGCCATATTTTATCTTATTGAACGTGAAAAAATGGAAAAATAATTAAAAATGTTAGGTTTGCTTAATATCTTTTTTTTACCCATTTAAAAAATAAATAAATAAATAAAGCTGTTGACCTTTATGGCTGCAATAACAACCTTCTAAAATATTGTTTCCCCATTAAACTAGCCTTGCATAAAATTGTATTCCAATGCATAATGGAAACAGAAACAGGCAAAGTGTATTTCTGAGTTACCTTATTGATACTCCTACACACAGCCAAGCTGATTCCGTCTAAATGACAGTATCACTCAGCAAACATGCAATTAGGTTTAAAGACAAATTAAGCATTATTTTTATGTTCATTCTCCTTGCTAATTTCCCAAGGAGGAACATTTCTTTTTAATATTTGGACTCTATTCACGCGTTGCCTTACAGAGCTGAGCTGTAGAGAGTGCTGAACCATACCGACAGAGGAATGTATCAAATGATACCCACACCTGCAAATCGAGTGGGGGAAAACCTGAAAGATAGGTTTTGAGTAGAATGCCTTTGCTTTTCTGAAGCAGCATCCTTCAAATTGGAGTCCAAAGATTTTTCTAAGCTACTGCACTTTGTCAACAACTTGTAAGAAATCCACAAAGTACAGGAGTTTGAACAGCCTCCCCAGAAGCCTTAACACTCTAGCCAGCAGCCTGAATTTATCCCATAAAAGCAGCAGATGTTCGCAGCTCGAAAGCTAAGGAGTAATGCAGTGAAATTGTAACAGTAAGCGCTGTTGTTTTAAGAAGAAAGAAGTAAAAATGACTAAAATCAAAACCACTCTCTTCCAGGAAGGAGAATCTGGCAACTCATGGCCAAAGTGCTGCAGGTTTTGAAAGAACTGAAGTGTTGGGGCCAGATGCTACAAGGTTCAGAGCACCTTTACGCCCTACTAAAATCAATAGGAGATGAAGGTATATTGCTCCTCAGAGGGATGCCTATCACCTTGCAGGACTGAGCCTTCTCAAATAAGGTATGACCCCAAACGGCCACAATGAATAGTGCTGAGAAAAGAAAGAGAGGGACAGAAATTTCTTAGCACACCGATTTGGATAATCATGTCACATTACCATTCATCTTTTCATGATAATGGACTGTTCCAGATAGTGCTCAGTCTCAGAAATCTTTAGTATGATGATGGAGTAGAAAATGCCCCAGGTAACTTACTTTCCCCGAAGATTTTGACTTGGCAGGAAAAATGTAGACCAGTTATTGCTTTTGTGTGTATGAGCACATGTAAAAGAAAAAAAAATATATAGCAAGAAAACAGAAAAATGCCTGGTCCATTAGATAAAAAAAGAAAAGATTTAACCCAAATTTTGAGCTTGCTGGGGAAAAAGTAAGGGTTTTTTTTTTCAAGAATACCCGTGGTAAGAAGGCTCTCCTAAGCAAGGGAGAGTAATAATGAGGCAGTTTTAACTTAAGATAATAAGAAATAGCACATGGTCCATCCAACCTAGCAGTCTGCCTGCAAAACCGCAAGCAGGAGATGCTCTTTACAAAAAGCACAAGAGCCTGGCCACTTCCTGCAGTTCATTGACAACTTTCACACAGGGAAAGCAGGACAGCACATCACTGCCTAGCCATTCCAGTAGCCATTCACAGACTTTTTATGGACCTGATGTTCATCAGTTCCTCTAATCCATTTTAAACCTGCTGAGACTGCCTGCCTCCACAGTCTCCTCTTGCACCAAGTTTCCCGTGTAAAGAAATATCTTTTAAAACCCAATTTAAACCAAGTTTCATCAACAGCCTCCTGTTTATTGTATTCTAGGGTCTGACGAACAGCTTGGAGAAGAGGACCCAAGGGTTTGAAGTGGTCCACCTGTGCGATGGCATCCAGAAGTCCTCAGACAGCAGAGCAATAGCTAACATTGCCTCAGTTGATAGAGGACAAATGAAATGTCACTTGCAAAGGTAGCAGAGCTCTGTAGAAGTCGGTGGCTCAGCTGTGAGCTGAGTATGAAAGTGTCAGAGAAAGCAGATAACATAACGTTGCCTTAGTATTGCAGTGATAACGGTATTAAATCCACTTCCTCTCGCCACAAATTCAAACCAATCACTATCATCACTGCATATCTGTTGCAGATCTGTGACTCTGCATAGCAAACCATTATACTCATTGCTAAAGATGTACAGAAAAAAATGGGGCATTTCATTTTAATAGTTATTTATTTCTTCCTAAGAAACTTAAAGTATTCAGTTCAAAGCACGTCATTTTTAGTTTAGTGTGTTTCAGGATGAGATGACTGAGCTTGTGTACTTCCAGAATTCACTTCTTCAACACTTTACTTTCATAATTCCATGTTTATTTGTTATTTGCATTTCATTCCCTCCATGGAAAATACGAAGCCAACTTTGTTTTTCATTTTAATTATTGTCTAGCTTATAGACATTTTTAGTAGTAGTTATTATCATTCCATCAACATTTACATAGCAGTTTTCATCCTGAAAGGTCCCAATTTTCTTTGCAAGAGCTTACAAGGATGTTTATGTGAATACAGACCATTCACAGGAGTAGGGGTTTGCAAGATCAAGTCCTTCTATTGCCCCAGAAACAGTGGGTGGCTTTAATGATAATTTACAAAATAGCACTTAACAGAGCTTGTCCTAGACTAGATTTGCATGTGAAAGTGTTTTGCTGCTGCATTAGCTGCACATAGTGCTGACAATAGTAGGTATTTTTGTTGTGTCAACAAGGCTTTAGTCTGTTAGACCTCTTCACGTTTTATGAATTTTTATGCACCAGATGTGACACTTTTCAAATCCTTTGTGATAAACCAACACATAAATGAATTACCATATGTGTAACTGTAGTTAGAAGACTACACTTCTGATATGAAATAGTTTGTGTAAATAATTTTATCACTGATGTTGACGTGTAAAAACCCAGATACATGATGTGTCCATGAAGATCCAGAGGAAATTATGTATATTCATCAAGAGCTATTTACTTACATAGAAAAACAAGGTCAATAGATGCTAGGTCTGCATTAATAAAATAAACAGGTCCTTTTCTATTAACTCATTTTTCACAGCTCACTGTTCTTTTCTAAATTGCTGCTGATATGTTCCTATATAAAGACACTCACACAATGAATTTGTGTCATGCAGCAATTTCATTAGTATAGGATGTAGCTCTCCCAAAGTAAATTCACACCCAGACTGACCCTCAATAGACAAAAATTCATAGGCTGAAGTAAATAATTTTGAACTGTAACAGAATTTCTCTAAGTCACACGTGCATTAACACAAGCCCATAAAGATTTTTTCACTTCACTGGGCATGAAGTACAGACACATAGTAAGTTTTGCTCCTCATTGCTACAGTATTGGGATTAGCACCGATCCAAGCGCAGCTTGGCTGAGGAATGCAAGTCAACTCACTAAACGAACAGGCAGAGACTAATCCAAAACGTTTGCCACTCACCCTCGGCTGGAAGGGCCAAGATGGACCTACTCCTGCTTTGGCTGCCCTCAGCATTTTTACTGGAGCATGAGTGGGAACACGGGGACCACGGGGACCACTCGCTGATGACACAGTCTGTTGCACAAGGGATTTCACAAGCCACAACTTCAGGACGGGCAAGCTCTGAGCAGAGGTGACGTGGTACTTCTTCACCTGTAGCAAACAAAAGAAGACAGGCATGGAGAAAGGCATTCAGCCTGGTTCAATATCCACGGCCCGCATCAAACAGCCTGCCCATGGAGGAATATACTACAAAAGAGCTCGTGGTTAGGCTTCAGGCTTGAAAGTATAATACTTGAACAACTTAAGTATTTCTTCAGAAAAACAAAACAGAAAAAAACGTGTTTCAAGTTTTTTGTGTGATGACATTGAGGTACTGGAGTGTGTCCAGAAAAGGGCAACAAAGCTGGTGAGGGGTTTAGAGAACACGTCTTTTGAGTAGTGGCTGAGGGAACTGGGGTTGTTCAGCCTGGAGAAAAGGAGGCTGAGGGGAGACCTTATCACCCTCTAAAGCTACCTGAAAGGAGGGTGTAGCGAGGTGGGGGTCGGTCTCCTCTCCCAAGTAACAAGTGACAGGACAAGAGGAAACAGCCTCAAGTTGCGCCAGGGGAGGTTTAGTTTGGATATAAGGAAAAATGTCTTCATGGAAAGGGTTGTCAAGCACTGGAACAGGCTGCCCAGGGAAAGGGTTGAGTCACCATCCCTGGAGGCATTTAAAAGATGGGTAGACGTAGTGCTGAGGGACATGGTTTAGTGGTAACTTGGAAGTGTTAGGTTAGCAGTTGGACTTGTTGATCTTAAAGGTCTCTTCCAACCAAAACAATTCTATGATTCTATAATCTTGGCTGCAGTCCACTTTATAAAGCAGGCAAGCAGGAGGAATGAGATAATTCAATCAATATAAAGCTGAAATATCAATTATCAACAGAAATTATGATAATTATTTGATTATATGATTATTATTAATTATGAAAATTATGATAATTGCCCATATTTTCCAGCAATCTTCACCTACAGAACTTATTTTCCACAATACGTATTTGTCCAGATCCCCACAGAAGACAATATCCTTCTGCCCGCGGGTCAGAGAAGTGTTGGGTAGATGTTATGGTCATTCTCCTACAATCTCACCAGAACTAACCATGTACATTTTCTGACTCTGCTTCTCACCCAAAAACTAGGCAATCCAAACTAACGGATCTGTTGGACCACTTCCATCCAAGGAAGAGATACCAAGGCACATGGACCAAAGTGTACCTCCTGATGAGAAGCATCTTTCCAAAACACCTTTCAAGAAGAAGGTAGGACAGTGGGAGTGGTGGGGGGAAACCTACCAACCAAAAGAACAGCTGGCAGAACAGGCAGCAAAACAAAGGACACAAGGGCTGTCATGTGGAGATCACCACATGGAACTACTGCTTTTAAAAAGCAAAATATCATACACATTTCTTTCTAAAATGAAAAATGAAATTTCCAGTAATCTTATCAATTATGTAGAATTTACGAGGACATCATAATTCTTAAAAATTCATAAAACGTAACTCTTTTGGTACTGAATTACACATCTTACAAATATAATTCTAGTGATGACCAGATGTGACTGACTTTGTTACACTGTTCTCTTGCTTAGTGTTTTTAGGCCCTCACAAACTTTTAGCTACAAATTCAAAATTGCTGGAAGCTCAAATCTGCCTGTTTATAAACAACAAGCTCACACTGAACGTTACCTCCTCTTTTGCCCTTATAATCGTTACAAAGCTCTCCTTCAAGGTTTCTTTAATTATGAACCTAGGAAAAAAACATAATGACTATCCAGGCTCAATTATACGTAGGAAAAAAAAAATTAAAATTTATAATGGTAACAACCGGCTCTTTCACCTCACGCTACAGGAACAGGGTCTATAACAAGGCAGCCCAGGATGCAATTATAACTAGGAGGGTATAAAACTGTACTGCTTTTGCAAGGCAACACATGTTCAAGTGAGTAAATAAGAGAGGCAGGCTGCTAGCGAGAGTGCATAAAGCTGTCAATATCACGGTGGTATTATCTGCAGTTGCATCCCTAAATGAAGACAGTCTCATCGCCCTCGAGGCACAAATAAAACTTTTCAAGCATATTATAAGAAGTAACAGAGAATCTAGCAGGCAATCAGACTGCAAGATATGTTTAAAAATACTTTATTTGTATACTCCCTTTCCCTTGCACTCGTCTATGCTCATCAGGAAGGGCTCGATATGTCCAGTCTTTGCACCACTATTTTAAGTCTACTCGATAAGAAAAAGGAGGTGAACATCCTCCCTACAGACAGCCCCCATCCTTTGGTACTGAGTTTGGCGCCCCTGCAAACCACACTTAATCCATCATTCGCTTCCACTAGCCCATTATCACCATTGCTGCTTTAGATGTCACATAATGCTGAGAACTATCTTTAGAGAAAAACAATGTAAAAACCCCAAATAAACCTGTAAGCCTTATTCCAGCTGTCTCCTTGAGTCACTTTAGCATCAAAATGCCTGCTAACATTTTGACAGTTTGCCTGTACAGCGGCAGATAACATGAGGGCATCCTGGGGAGACTTGATTTTAGGAGTCAATGGTACAGTAGCATCAAGAGATTATATGCTTTGATGAAGCAGGGTAAAACATCTGTCCTCCTTTCCCATCACTGACATTTACAGGGAAGCAGGCAAACAGTCAGCAACAGGCTTCTGAGCGAGAAGGTATGAGAGGGGACGCTGGCCCTGCAAGCACGGCCCCCTCCCCTCCATCCACGCAAGAAGTTATCTTCATTATATACAGACTTCATAGCAAGGGAGCGCCATGAAGTTCACTGAGTTCTGGATTTAGCCCAATTTTTCCTCCAGATAGTGCCAGACATGCAAGCGTTAGAGAAAACCCTACTTGCTGAAAGACATGGGAGCCTTTCTGCTGATTTAATCTGACTTTACAAAGTCCAAGCCACTCCACTTAGAAGATGGTTCGAAATGCCTGGATCTCCTTTGGGGTGGCTTCCTCCACCCACAAGCACAGGTGCCACAGATTTTCAGGTGACCACCCTGTGGGGAAGGGAGGCAAAGGAGCTAAATGCACTTTGCACTTCTTCCCTCAGTGATTTCTTTTCAAGCTGGGTTTACAGCAGGTGACAGCAACAGTAACGCTGCAAACAGAGGCTGCAATCCACGGTTCCTCAGCAAAGAAAGGAAGCTTTGAGTTTTTTTATAAAGAGTTTACCACCCAGTGCATGAAGGTACAATTCAACACTCACTTTGATTTACTTTACAGCTCTATTCACTGTGTTCAGGTTTAATTACTGGCTTGTATTACCACAGAAGGGAAACATTACTTCTGTACCAGCCGCCTGGCAGAGAATTCTCACAAAACTACCGTATACTACAAAGGGAGGTAATAATCTTTCATTTTCCATGAAAAATACTAGTACAGGGTACATCTGAAGCGTGCTTTATGCATTGTCACAGATTTACAGGGAATATTAAATTCTCCTGAGCTTCCCAATTGTCCACCCCGTACCTTGAAGGCGTAATTCTTATCTCAGATATTCTGAATAATCTTTCCAGAGGAGGCTTTCTCCCTCTCTAAATAAGACTAACGCTTTTAAGCACCTAAATTATGCATCTGAATGCAATATGAATTCCTCTACAAGCATGTGTTTATGTCTCAAGACACAGCATCTGAAACCAGCCCTGGAGAGCAGAGGGGTGGGGGATTACAGCAGAAGGATGCCCGTCTTCATGAAAGACATCTTTCCTTCAGAAAGAAGAGAGAAAAGGACAGCACTGACCATGACAGCTACAACTTTGCTCCCCGTTAGAATTTTTTGCATGAGAACCGATGACATTGCTCTGAAGTTCATCTTGTGGTAACCGGGAATTAAACCCAGATGGCAATTCAGGGGCCTAGGTCTCTCCTGGTCAGAGCCCAGAGCAGCTCCCTCTTGATGGGAAACCGGTTCCTCTCTGCAACTTGCTGTGACATTGGAATCAACTGAGAGCCTCGTTCATCCATTCATCAGTAAACTGAGCCCTCGAAGGCAAAAGACAGAAGACATTTTCAAAGAGCAAAAAAGAAAAATAAAAAAACGCCTTGGGTTTTGTGGGGTCACAGGCCATCCAATCCAACCTGTTCCAGAGGTTACTACCATTGTCTTGATATGACTTGCTCATTTCATCCTTTTTTCCCCCCTTGACACTGTCCAAGTGGCCAGAATTAGTCTCAAGGAATTATCTTTACTCTGAAGAGTGTTTCTTCTGCTTTAACACTAAACAGTGCAAATCCACAGCTGTTACTGAGACACAACTGGAGACTTGGTTAGGATGGTGACCAACCAATTGAACAGTTTCATCCTAATGTTGAGGACATACGGTGAAAACTAAGTGGGGCTCAGATTGGGGTGAACCTTGGGAAGTGCTTTGTATCCTTAGGGTAACCACAACCAACTACTGCTAATACATCAGCACATGGAAAGCACTAGCTGTAAAACAGAACTTATACCTACATTTTATAAAAAGTTACAGCTATTAATTGATTTGTGCTAGTCACGATCAGCACAGCACCTTGAAAATATTCCTCTTTTTGACTTATTCCATACTAAGAACTATAACATGGCTGTGAGTCGAGGGGAAATTATTTTTCCATATTATGAAATGTTATAAGGTTTCAAAGCTTCTAAGTTTTTATACTCCATATTAGAACAAAATCCAGATCTTTCAAAAAACATATTTTAAAAAGACAAGGTGGGGCAGAGAGAGCAAGAGGATAACTACGGGTTTGTGGCTTTTAGCCATCACCCAAGAAGCACAACACACAAGATCCAACCTCTGATCTACATCAGGTCTAAGGACTGAACCAGCACCTCCAGCACCCCAGGAGCCAGGAGCCACAGCATTCCCTCTCACATGCTCTTTATTTCGTGTTTTAAGCAGACTTTTTGTTCTCAGCCTTGCTGAATGTGTGCTTTCTTAAAAAAAAAAATTCAATTAAGAAAAATGTTAGTTTTCTGTTCAAAATGTTTTATTGCTAACATCCTGACCAACTCTAACGACATTTTTTTAGCTGATTGACTCATACGTGAATAGTATAGTGATTAAAGCTAAATACGCACAATACATTCAACAGATAATATTTCAATATGGGAAAGACTGAATCCATTTTCTTCCAAAGTCAGGGTGCAATAATTACAAAAGAGAAGATGAGCATGGCATTTTTGCAAATATATTTGCTAATAAAGTTGATCATTACCTAATGTACTGGTCCCTAGTTTGAATTCTTTAACAAGGTAAGAAAGAAGCCACATAGAGTAGTACAATTCTGAGTGGAATTTTTGATTCACCTTAAAAGCAAATTAAATTATTCCCAACAAGGGGAACAAAACAAGGGAGGACATAGAACCCTGCTTAAACTAAAGAACTTGTTTTTTTCAGCAGTTTATTTTTTTTCTTACTGTCTTTTCCATCCTAGAAGGAGAAGCCACTCCCCACAGTTCTGAATAACGCGCTCCATGGCAAGGCACGTTTCATTCTGAATCAGTTCAGTATTAAACTGCATCTGTCTGGTTCACATAATGCCCTGGAGCTCCAGCGCATTAGTCTCATTCTTCCCAGCAACCCACGTACCCATCTCCTATGACACAGTTTAATTATTCCTGCCACAGACATCCCTCCTGGCTCAGGAAAAAGGGAGTCTCCACTGGACAGGATACAACGAAAGCACCAAAAATACAAATCCCATCAGGCAGAAGGAATCAAAAGATCAACTCAATAACAAACCAAGTATCTTCCCTTTTGACATTGACCACCGCTATACCGTCTTCGTTTTTTAAGAGGAAAATTTGAAAAATTACTTTGAAGATTTCAGGTTTGCACACATGTGTGGAGCCTTGAGCGATCTCCATGGTGGAGAAAGGCTCAAGACGAAAGAATTGCATTTCAGATGGTTCTACATTGCTACCTACAAGTTCAGGAAATTTATTTTTTGCGCAAATGACTGCTGCAAAAATGCTGCATATTTAATGACAATTACCAGTTTGACATCAATATTTCTCCTTGTAGCATTTCAAATTATTCAGTGGAAATAATGAAGCTGTCATCTAAAATACTATACGTATCGTAAAATTTTATGTCCCACTTAAATCTCAGAAAAGAATGACAATAAACTTTGATTAAATACTTGCCTGTAACAGAATAAGATGTCAACAGACAGCAGTAAATTCAGAAGAATTCCTATTGACTGTATGCCAGTTTGCTAACGGCAATTGCATTCAGAGAAAGCTGTGTGCTGACAATATCTTGGTCTAGGCATCTCATCAGCTAATGACAATGTTACATTTAAGAGCAATAACAATCAAACTACAACAATAGGAGAAATTTCTTATAACCATTTTGAATGTGTTCATCTCATCACAACATCATGTATTTTTTTTTCCATGTCACACAACCAGCTTTAGAGACAACTTAAAGCTTCCAGGGCTTGCCATGCTCAGTCATCACCAGGAGACCAATGTCACACTTCACTGAAATCTCTGGCTCCTGGTTGACTTTTCGTAATGCCAGTCAACAGGTAAGAACATCGGAGAAGAGCAGTGTCAGTTTGTCAGGGAAAGCAGTAGCGTATGGAATAAATTTAATTGCAGTGGTCCATCACTATTATCAGAGCCCCATAGCGAAGAAGAGGAATGCAACAGCAATGAAGACGAATGGAGGTGAAGATCCATCATGAAAAAAGATGAAGCAGCGAAGAAGAACAAGCCATTCACAATGTAAAAGAGGAAATAAACACAAATACAACCAGGATCATTCTCAGGAAAGAAAAAAGAATAGATGAGACCAAGCACGAGGATATGAGTCAAAAGACTTAACTACACTGTAACAATGAAAAAAAAAAAAGCATTAGATTAAGGAAAAAACATTTTTAACCACATAATGCACAATGAAGAAAAAGGGAATAACAACTCAGGAGAATAAGGAAAAAGGAAAGTAAGATAAAAGAGTATGAAAAACAGAGGGAATGAGAATAAACATGAAAAAGAAACAGTATGTCTGGAAACATGTTACAAAATCACCATAAAATTAGCCAAATCCCTGCATCACTGGCCACGATTCTGTCCCTTACCTATGTCCAAAGTGATTGTTACAGAGGTTATGAGAAAAACAGGATGGAAAAAAAAAGTGGTATTTGGTTTTCTGTCCTGTAAACCCTCTACTGAAATTTAGACTTTCCCCACAACTGTTTTCCCTCTTTGTTTATGCAACTGCACACAAGAAAGTTGATTTGTGGCTCCAAGGAAGCTCCAAGAAAGTGAGCACAGGGGGAGGTTCGTCAGCGAGCAGTTGCCAGGCCTGCAGGGAACCTCCCAGTATACCTCTATGGAGTATTATACAGCAGCTACCAGTCTCAAGGCTAAAAAAAATAATACAGCTGCATGAGGTTACCTACATAAGAGATTGGCTCCGATGTATTTCCTATCCCACACAGAAAGACAAGTAGTGATTTAAAGGAACTTGCTATACGTTCACCTGCTGGGCTTGGGCATAAAAGCAGAATTGCGGCTGTTTGCACAACCCCTCCTGAATTAAGAGAAATTGCTCACATGGCAGCTGAAAGTAAACACAGGTTCACTGTATTCCCAGAGAAGAGCATGGAAATTCAGGCTGCTGTTCCTAATAATTAACATAGCGCAGCAATCTGAAAACATAAAGTATAAGAACTGAACATAATCCATATTAGTGTTCTGGGGTTTTTTCCTCTCTCTCTTTGCAATTTTTCTTTTTTCTCCATTATCCCTCCTCATTGTAAATGAGGGAATCTATACAGGTGGGTTGATCAAGACTGATTGCAATTAAGATTTATTGTTAAAATTGGTGCCGTGGTATAATTGAAACAGGTGTCCCTCTATTTTCTTCTCTGTACTGCTTTGTTCCAAATGCTAATCAACACAAAATACTGTAGAAACCAATTACACAAATAAGTCAAATGTATTAAAATATTATAAAATATACATATCTTTCCATAACTTCAAGAAAAAACCAATTATGAGTAGACTTGTTTATTCCAGTAGTGTATAGAGTCCACTTCAACTTATATATCTGTGCAGTGGGGCAGAACAATTTTAGTGGAGGAATTCAAGCATACTAATTTAGAATAAAGAAGGTGGCATTTTATTCCCACTGCACCACAGCCGTAAATTTCTAAACATTCAATTTTTGCAGACTTAAGGCACCATCTTCACTCTCAAAACTCAGAATAATATTATAAGGGAGATATTACAAAGGGCAAAGTACAGTAATCATGGTCTCACACGGTAAGTCACCCCAAAAGGAAAAGCTGTGTGTGCATGCATGAAAAAGTGCAATGATTCTATACCTACTGGTTTGATTATTATGATTTTTGGTCTGATTATGCTACTCTTAGGAATGACGAACCTTGCTGGCGTGCTCATAGCCATCAAAAAGCTATGACAGACTGTTATCCGAGCGATATTCCCAAAACAAGTCAGCAATTTGTCACATATTGGGAATAGCAGACTCTCTCTTCTAGCCCCAGAAATCGCCCCAAGAGTGAGTTTGTATTAACGTAAGACACTGAAAAATTGTAAACAACAGTGCAGCAGATGAGGTTTATCTAAGCTGGCAAAAGTCTTGTTTTCAGATACAGTGAATGCTAATGATAATAAATAATTGCAAATACCATCTGGACTCTTTGAAAAACATCTTTCTCCAAGTCTGCAATTGAATCTCTACAAAAAGAGGATCAATGCAAAAGAAAATGAAAACAGTAAATTAAAATTAGATTTATGCCAACTACTTAAAACTAAGTGCTCATTTAGAAGCAGTTAACACAAAAATGTGCTCTAGTTCAAATGCAGAGTCTGGCCTAATCGCATAAAGCAACTCCAAGAGCTTCCACAGTCTATCAGGAAATGTTCAGAATTTGCAGGACCGAATACTAGGCTATTTTCATTTTTATTATTACCACTAACAGTAGTAGTTTCTTTTCCAATTTTGTCTCTAATTGATCCACAAAACTCAGAACAGAGTGATATTAAGATGTCCTATTCGATAGCTTTTAAGAGATTGCAATGAAGAAAAAAATTCACCCAGTAACATAGATGATCATCAGTCAAGGGTCTAAAGGAATGACTGAAATCTGTTCTTGACAAAAGCAATGCAAACCGTAAACCAGGATCTTTGGTTATTGAGCAAAAACCTCTTCGTGTACATTACAGTTTTGCCAACTATCAACTCTGCGTAAGACATTTTTCAGATGGGTTAAGTTAATTCTGGCTAATGTACCCTGACCTACACTTGAACCATTTTTACATAATAAAGTTGTGAATTTTAGAAGGTGTGTTTAATTTCCACTGTATTTTGCATAGATCATTTAGTACTTAAAGCGGGGATAAATCAAATGTAGGAAACACAATATCAATAATATTTTCCGTGTGCTTCCACTTTGCCCATGAGGTGGAACTTTAATTCCATCATTAATAACGATGCTCACATTTTCAGTTGGTAGTGCATCATTCCTCTAGTGCCATTTAAAGTGCATTTGGTCTCTAAACTGCTCCACCCTCTGGAACTGGTTCACTGATTATATGGTAACAACAGCCTCACCCTGCTTACAACTCGGCTACAATGGCATCAACAGAAGAATTTAAAAGCAGGAATCACTTATGTTGAGCTAAAATATGGAAGGCTTATTTGGAAAAGTTTTCTGTTATTTTCTGTCTCCAGAAAGTTTACATAGATTTACAATTTGTGGTTGTTCTTTGGGTGGGGAATATCTATTCACAGTCCAGATTGTCTCAAAACGATTAAACTGTGACTAATTTTTTTATGGAGAAAAGAACAGAAAACATTGTTTCCAATGCGGGTTTCCAAGAGGAAAACTCTCCCCGTAAGCAGCGCAGGACCTTGGTTTTGGGTATTGTAATTGAAAGGTGACAAATACCAGATCTGCTAGTCCATCAGAGAAAAACCTGATGTGCAGGACACAAATTTGCCAGACAAAGCTTGCTCTCTGTATTGCTGGTCCAGCCAAGGCAGCACAATCCACTTCCTTTTTTCTTGGCTGATGAAACTATTTCCCATGAAACATTCACTCTTTAGGGTTCGGATGGAGATGGGTACTGCTGTTTGAGTGTTTACACACCAAGATGAAGCATCCTCGCAGCGCTGGCCGGCTGTATCATCCTGACTTGGGAAATGGGGTGTTGCCGGCAGAGCAGCTTCCACCAGAACAGGAACGCAGCATCCCCAAGAGGTCTCTGCTCGGTGGGGTATGCTGACCCTCCACCACCGCGTCCTTTCAGAGTTCAAACATACAGATGGGTTTGGCCATGGTAGCTGAGTTCGAACTCTGGCACAGCCTGAGCCGGACCGTTGCTATTAAAGACGACTCTGATCCCCTTGCTTAAAAGCAAAATAAGGTGCATACACACCTATAGCTTCCATTTTTTTCCAAATGGAATGGTGAAGCTAAAACCTGAAGACTGTATTAAAAAGGCTAAGAATGGCCATTCCCCATGCTTTGGTATTGTCCTCAGGGTATGCCCTCTGCTCACAGAAAGACAAGAGAGGAAGATGACAAAGTAAAGGGATGGTAAAGTGCAGAAAACACAGGAGAAGGAATTATCTTTGCTATCAAAATTTCATCAAGCTGGGGCTTTCTCAGAGATGCTGAAGCCGGGACCATGTGCTGAGCTGGCAGTTCAGACAAATGTTGCTTGCCGAGTTCAGAGGCACCCGCGCCAGCAGCTGCCCTCCCTCGCTGACCTACTCCTTATTTGCTCCAAAGCAGAAAGAAAAAAAAAAAAAAAAAAAGATGTATGGACCATAAAGGGCCCGCATAGATACCAACCAGTCATTCCCTAACAGGTTTTCCAGGTCCTGTTGAAGAACTACTATTTTCACTTTGCTACTAGATTAAAGGAAAACACAGAATCAGTAAATGAAATAAAATGAATGCCCCCCTCCCCAGCCCCTTTTTAAACACCCCGAAGTGTCAAGGCTGTCAGGAGGCATTTGAACACGCTTTTCAAATATAAGAACTGAAACAGAAAAACTGGAAAGTATCTGGATAAAATTTGGTTTTCTACCGCTAAATTTCTTTGTGTGAAAAAAGCAATAACCTCTCCACAACTTAGAAAATATTTCTGTTCTGATTATTCAGCTATTAAAATGGGAAAGTGTCATTTTATGACAATTGCTTTCGGCAGGAGATATTTTACACTTATATTCTCAAGGAATATGCACATAAGGAAGAACAATATTAAAACCTTCAGCGTTAATCTGTATTTTCAAAGCTAAGCACATTTTGACAAACTTTCTAATAGACACTGTTCAAAATTCATAACATATATGAGCATGATTACATTACTCTAATTTATTTTTTCTCCTCTCATGCGCAGCAATAAAATTTTACCTTTGAACTTATATTTATTACAACTTTTACTCTACGGAGGGCATGCAGGCACAGAAATATAATAAAGCTTGGCTAATTCCATACATTATTGAAATCCTAACACTGCAAATGGTATCTTACTGTCTTCATGCATACTTAAAATTTCAATTCAAAACCCATTTCATTAAAAGGGCTGGTTAAGCAACCGCATATGCTTATTTTAAGTTTGTGGATTAATGTAGCAGAATTACATTGTATATATTTGGGAAAAAGTAGGTAATACTAGTGGTTTCTTTAGGTATTGTAAGCAAAAGCTTGATAGATGTTAAATAATTGAGTGCTCCATCCATCAGACACCTAAGCATTGTAAAACTGTAGAGAAAGGAAATGCTGGAGAATAACCTTTGCTTATCTACAGGCTGCTGTTAACTGGGTCTAATTCCAGTGGTAAAAATCCCATTGACTTCATCGAAGTGGAAAGCGTAGACCTATGGAGGAACAGCTTCAAACTAAACGAAGAACAAACAGGTGAGAGAACCAGAAAGAATTTAGACCATGAAGATCAGGGGTCACCACATAGCACTAATGATACCTGGTCAATGAAAACATCGCGACTGACATACAAGTTAAGTTTTGGGCCTCTCAACTTGGTTGGTATACTGCTAAATGATACAGCGACCCAAGTCAGTAAGGGAGCTGCTCATGCAATCAAATACATGACAAAGTGCAAAAGTTGACTCAAACTGCAAGCGTAATATTGGCACAACCTCCTTTCTCTTCACAAAGGTCACCTCACACATTAGCTCCAGCTTCACTTATTAGCAGCTGAGATAACGGCCGCTCACACGCACCTCAGAGTCCCTGGGAAAAAAGACAAGGGGATGACTTTCTGCGTACGATGTCCTCATCACGCTTCTGGTAATTGTTCAATCATAGAAAAGGCACAAGTAGGAAAAAAGCAGCAGAACAGACTACTCTGAAAATGTAACAGAAACAACTTAACATCCTTTACATTTGGCACCGAGGCATCAAAAATGATAGCTATTTTTACTGCCGTAATTATATGGCTGAGACTCAGAAGAATTGCATTTTTCTTCCCTGGAAACATGGCCACGTGACGTTTGATGCCTCCTCAACCCATAGGAACAGATCTCTCCACCACGGCCAGTTTGCAGAACACCTGCAGGACCAAACACCTGAACGCACTGCCAGAAATGGTCCAAACAGGGCTCCCAAACCCACCACAGGGTCCGTCACCCCCATCCTCCCGAAGGCAGACTATGCCAGCTTGACTTCCACAGGCATCGATACAATCACACCAGCGGAGTTCTGAAAACTCAACAGCCAGGACTGCTGTCAGCCCCTGCTTTGGGCTTCTCTAATCACAAAACTCTTACGTGCACCAACATCATGCTGCTTCCAGAGCATCTGGAAGGTTCCCACCACATCTATGTCCCTAACACAGGCTTACAGGCCACTGCTGAGGACTAAGCAAGAGAGAAAAGCAAGGGAATAAATACATTAAGCCAATTAAGCTTTTTGACCACGAAATACCAGTCCAGACTGGGGAAATGCATGAGGGCTCCAGCACACAGACGTAATTAAGTTGCCATACTGGAGGATTTCCCAGAGTTTAGTAGGACTCAGTGCATGGTACCAAGCTCTCACAGGCTCAGTTGATCAAATTTAGGCTACTAAGCTATTCTGTGCCACAGCAAGCCCAGATGGGACAAAGCAAACCTCACCTGCGCCTGAGTTCCCAGCAACAAGCGGCAAGGCAGGGAGCAGTTTACCACAATAAACTATGATGTCTCCTACATTAAGGTGAACTTTCAAGATCAGCTATCCCAGCTGCAGAGCCAGAATTTAACAAGATCCCTCAGAAACCTGGTCTCAACCACGTTTGGTTTACAGAGGAATACTCACTTGTTAAAACATGAGGGGAAAGTTTTTTCTTTGAATCTAGGTAAACAGAGCAAGATTTTTACCTGCTCTCAAGCAGTTAGTTGAAACGTATTCCACTACAGACTTTAAAGTCACCTCACCAGCAACGTAACCTCCCAACATATTGAACACCAGCAGGAAGTGTTGAATTAATACATATATGCTAACAAGCAGTCCTACAACCATGAATCTTTAATGTAGTTTTTCACTAGCTGACGCTGTACCCCATGGCTGCTAGGTGGTTTCGAAGCCTTGAGACAGGGAAAGAACTAGAGGGAAACCGCTGTAAGGTAGGGAACCACAGAAAAGCAGTCAAAGGGAAGAGTCTCGGGAGAAAATCCAGAGCAGAACACTATCAGTAAAAGAGGTAAGGCAGATAATGTTAACATCTGGACTGGGATGGAGGAGGGAGAGAAGGGAGTTAACGTGAGCACCGGGGAAGTCTGCCTCTATACTCAGTAATCGTGGGGCTACATTTCGGTGATGTCTAGAATACTTCCCAGCAATATGTGATGTTACCGCTTATGTGCTGTGTATACAAAGAGATGCAAACAAAATGAGTTTTCAGAGAGTGTGTAATACTGGCTGACTGCACAGGATAAGTTATTACGTACCAACCGACTGCAGGAAAAAGGAACTTTTACACACCTTTGGGGTCTTACCCATATATCTTAATGTTCTGGACCATGACAAATGATTGGATAACAACTCTTACTCCCCTTGTCATCATCCATCTTCTTAGGAGGCTTATTTCTTCAAATCCTGATGATGAACCTCTGTAGTCACTTATCTGAGCAGCGAAAATTTATTGCCTTTACTAGAAAATGAAATTCTCCTCCAGGAGAACTGCAATGGACACAAAAGGGCAAATTTCCACCCTGGAGTACGTGGATGCATTTTCTTTCTCTTTAGTGGGAACTATATACATTTATCCCATGTCAGAATTTGGACCAAAGGGTATCTCCTGTGTTAATAAGAATGGCTAATTTCCAATTAAATAAGCTTACAGATTGTAGAGATGCCCTAATGACAAAAAAGGATGAGGCCCCATACTAATCCTGATTTCAGTGCACATATTTAACAGGGTTGCCAAAGCAAAGTCTCCAAAATACTTACTAATTACATTGGACTGCCTCCAGCCGCTGTCACTGGCAGGGAACAGGCAAAGTTTGCAAGGAACCAACCCACCAAGTTCAAAGATGATATTATTATTTTGGGAAAGCCTTGAAGGAGTCAAGAGGGCTGTGGAACAAAGTATTGCGGGGCTGATTTGGACAGAAAATACTGCCATAGCCTGTGGACTTCTTGAGCAGCTGTATAAAAATATTAAAAAAAAAAAGAAAGCTGGGAGAAGCCCCCAAACCAGTAAGATGCAAAAGTGCAGACTAGTACTTACTCCACAGCACTCATGTTGGACTTAAATACATGCAATCTCCAGCAGTTACTGGAACCCGTAGTAGAGACTGGAGTATAAAAAGAAGAAAAGCTGTAGAGCAGAAGTCTATAAATTCAGCAGAAAGAATCCGTACGTGCCTTCTTTTCTTGTGTGTTCAACGGCAAGAGTTGGTACCCCACAAGTGGTTGTTCCCAACACAGGGAGAGCCCAAACTAACACCAAAGGATAGCTGAGGGATCCAAAAGTATATCACTGAAGAAAATAAAGTTTCTACTTTTATCTGGCCGACTATGAGAACTAGCAAATTTGTGCAAGTTGCATGTGACCCCCAGAAGAAGCAGTACTAAGAACAGTCTTTCCAGACTTTGTATCAAGTTGCACAGTTAGCCATTAATTAGCTTGGAGTTAAAAAGCTCCATTCCAGCTCCGCAGTACAAGAAGGGTTGAAAGAACTGCAGGTGCTCAGAGTGACACCATAAATATTGATCACAGTGCTCGTTCCACTTCATTAGCCATGAAGCGAGCAATGGTCCTCAAGGGAGAGGAGAAGGCAGATCCAATTTTAATCAAACAGCCGTACTAAAATGCAAACCTCATGGAATATTATTTTAATTATTGCTCTTAGTCATGCCAATTGCAGCCTATACAAAAAAAAAAAAAAAAAAATTTATATGTTTCTGGACAGAGAGCCAAAACCTTCAGCTGCCAGGAAGGTGCATCTACAGTACGCGAAGCAGCCCTACGTAATGATACCCAAGTGAGCTCTGCAACCAGCAAAAAGCAGTTTTCCAGCCCAGCACCTCACCCTGGGCTCGTTAGAACCACAGTTCATTAACCAGCCAAAACTTCATGCTACCGCAGCTATAGTGTTTCTGGGATACAAACTGGTCTCTGGCAATGGAGCCATACAGACTTATTAGCTTATTCAGACCGACCTACGTAGTATAGTACATAAATCCTAAACCATTTAACCTTCAAAATATATGTCTGGGAACACTGCCAGTGAATATTTGAAAGGGATTACAGGAAATGTATTAGTTGTCATTGAAAATGAAAATATGGATTTCAATTGAAACTCTATATATAAGGGGGAGTTTTTCCCCCAAAATCCGTTAGTCTAGCAGCCATGCTGAACCAAGGGAAAACTGTACAGCTAGCTCCGACTACGCAGGGCAAGCTGATATACTTTTAAAGCTACATTTTTATCTACTGAAATAAAACATCTTACTTTTTTATTTTTCTGCTTTAATCAGAATAGAACCTCATTAAACGACAGTGTGTGAAAAGAACATATAAACTAGGACGAAAATATAAAAACTTTCTGAATAAATTAATGTTTATTGCTTTTAGACTTTGATATTCTGGTCTTTACTACTTAAATGCAGTTTAAATGTATTACTTGCCATGGCCTTTACGTTAAACCCAGTAAGTCTTCAATTTGCGATAAAATTCCTTATCTCCCTCTTTCTGAACCTACGCAAAGATCCAAGGTTAATTTGCAGATAACATTACTTCATGAAATAATTATCTTAGTCTATAGTACTTAAAACAGCTAAATTCAAGAAAGATATTTTAAAAAATGAAGCTGGCACAACTGCAGGATGAGGGCTGCTCCTCCCTGGCACACATCCCCACACTGGCAGCATCTCCCGTGGGGTGCAGAGTCGGTACCGCAAGCCCGGAGCAGCCACCCGCATGTCCTGCTCACCACGGAGTCAGGATGGGGGCCTACGGGAGAGCTGGGGAAGGACTCTCCTGTCCTTTTTACAAGGGCATGTAGTGATAGGATGAGGGGGAATGGCTCCACACTGGAAGAAGGTAGATTTAGATTAGATATTAGAAAGAAATTTTTCACTCTGAGGGCGGTGAAGCACTGGCACAGGTTGCTCAGAGAAGCTGTGGCTGCCCCATCCCTGGAGGTGTCCAAGGCCAGGCTGGATGGGGCTTTGAGCAACCTGGGCTGGTGGGAGGTGTCCCTGCCCGGGGCAGGGGGGTTGGAACTCGATGATCTTCAAGGTTCCTTCCAACCCAAACCATTCTATGCTCCTGCCAATGCCCTTGACCAGAGCACAGACCTCCCTGTGGTGGGGAAGAGAAGGGGACGTGGCCCCATGCAACCTCACCCTCCAAAGCCCCCAAACGCCAACAGCAAGGCAGGCTGCCTTCCTCTTCACAGCCCCAGTGCTTGCTGAAAAATTACTCTCTTGAGCCATTCTTTCTCATCCTGCTAATTTTTCCAAACGTCCTCCTATTAAACTATACAAATATATTCATTTAGTAAACATCCCATTAACCAGGTCAGCATACAGTATTCACAACTTATTACAGAGCAGCGCCAAATCAGTCACAGAAGCAATTATGCAATTGCAAAGCAGACAACTCACTTTAATCTTAATATGGGGCTGGGGATGTACATGCCAATGTTCATTCACATGACTCATTCATTTCCAACTATTGTACACCATTTGTTTCACCCTTACTTACGTAGCACTCTCATGTATTTTGATTTGTAAGCCTTGTGGACTGTCAGAAAATATGAGCTCACTGCTTCACCCTTCACATAAGGGATTTTGTTATTGAATTCAATGTTTTTACTAAGCTTCTGTGACCCAGGTAGCGGAAGAAGCTGGTCTAGATATTCAGATTCAAGACCTAAATATGTGTTTAACTCTCACAAAAAAAAAAAAAAAAAAAAAAAAGAAAACAAAACAAAATCCCTCCAGAAGTATTTAAAATAGGTGGTTGTATAGAAGAGAAATCAGAGCTAAGATTATGGGATGTTGTAGTTACAACAGGGGAAAAAAAAAATTGGTTTTTAAAATCACAGCTTTATTTGAAGGCATTCATTTATTTAAGCATCTTGGGAAAACAGGTTGCCACATAATATTAATAAACAAGAATATGCTCTCTCAACCACATGCAGTACCACAGACATTTTGAAGACCCAAAATAAATAACGTATTAGAAAGCCTACCCTAGTCTGAATTAATGCAGTGGAATTATTTTCCTGGGATTTAAGTCATATATAGCATTAAAAGTAAAGGCCTTAAGATACTTATTGATAGGCAAGAAACTGCTATCTTTAGATCTATGCATGCCCAGGGAGCACTGTGCTAAATTTACAGTATCAGAGAGTTTCCAAGAGAGTTACCAAATCAGTCAGCTTTATTTGTAAACTCCACAAAAAAGAACAAAACACCCTCTTGGCTCTAGTCTCCTTTGACATAGCACTAAGCGTACAACAAAACAGTGCTGACTTTGTATGAAACTTGGGAAATCTGATGAAACTAGGCAGGGAGAGTGGGGGAGAGCAGGCAGGGATGGGGACAGGACTCTTGCTACGTTAAATTTAATGGGAATTTTGCATCTGGTAACAAGAAATGGAGTTTGAATTTATAGGATCATCCTGGTTTCTACAAAGTACTATGGGCAGCCAAGACCCATTTCCCACCTGCTTCAAGCATGGATGGAGCCATTTCTACAGAAATGCCCAAAAAGTCTTACCGTTAAGTTCATGAGGACTTACCAGTCCTGCTGAGTCATCGCATTTTCACTACAAAAAAGACCTGGTACTTTATACGTCATGCACAATTGCCAACAACGAATGGGGACAACCCCCAGTCAGAGACAGACTTAGGTACAGTGCCACCTGGAAGTGACTTTGTCCCTCCAGCAATGCACCCTGGGTTCATCCGGTCCCAGCGAACTCTCTGCTCACGTGCTAGGGGCAGATAAACATACTCACTTCTTCCAGAAAAGTCACTTTTCAGACGACATCTGTTTCCCACTGGATGTAGTGCCTGAATCCCCACGGACATCACTAGCAGTCCAATTCCCACATCTCCATAGGAATTTGTAAATAATGCATCTGTTTTAAGAACCTTGGCATTGTCTCCCAGTATGGGGAGACAAGGCTTCAAAATTGGAAAATGCATCCCAACAATACAGGATGATTCAGTTTCTAAAGAAACTCCATCTCATATATACGTTCTCTTCAAAAGCTTTGCTCTGACATTTGCAAACTGCCTCAAGATAAAAACTGAACAGGCTGTTTATTTTAAAAAGAACTATGAAATATCTTATCCTGTTACTTGTTTAACTCTTCTAAACAAAGGCAGTACCTAATTTGAGACAATTACAGGCGTGCTTAATACAGACGGAAAGTTAAACACCGAACAATGGAATTTTAAATTGTTCTCAATCTCCTCGAAGAGCTAATCTTTTGCGATTCACTAATTCACATTCACTCCAGTGCTTCACAAAAGCTACCATTTATTAAATATGAGATTCAATTCACAGATAAACAAATGCGATAATGTAACCTACACTTAAAATAATAGCTTGGCTTCAAAGTTTTGGGGGAATTAGGAGTTTTCCCTTTTTATGGCTGTTCTTAGCATTATTTCTTGTCACGACTTCAGAGCTCAAGTCCTGTAATCGAGGGCCACTGAACTCGTGTTTCCACACAAGCCAGGACCTGTGTGAGGATCGAATCCCATCCCGCAGAGCGCACTGAATTCAGTGGGAAATCTGCCAACAGGAGGATGTTAAAGAGCATTTAGGAGCCACATCGCAGGGTCGTTTTCCCTGCTCTGCAATTTCTCTACCATTTCATCACATGTTCTCTTTCCATTACGACCACCTGACTAATCACAAATTGCTGCCTAATGAAGAGTACAGGCATTACAATACTTAATTAGAATTAAGAGGAAGACTTACTTTAAAAACCTGACAGACCAATATGCTCCAGAGCCAATCTTGGTAGCGCAGAACCAGCCCAAAGTTTCCAAGTCCTGAATTCTTAATTAAAAATTTGTCAAAACTTATTTTAAGAGGGAAGCCTTCCCCTCCAGCATCCATTAACCTCAAAACAAGTGACTAAATTTATTTTTAATCAGCTCTACTTCATAAACAGCTTGATAAAAAGAAACTTAAAGAAAGTGCAACAGTTATCTTTAATTTCCACTCAACAGCCTTCAAAACCACTGTATAAAGGTGGCTCTCTCAATCGCTCCTGTCCAGCACTCAACGTGCAGCACCGAAGGAATTCCAGCTACAGAAAAAGCCTCCTGTAGGGCCACCCAGCAGGAAAGGATTAAATTACACAAAAAAAAGCCCTTCTTTTTCCCTCCACTAAAAGGGCTGTGGTCAGAGATCAGTGCAAGAAGCTGTCTATTGAAGTTAGACTCATAGAAACCTCAGGAGAAACTGACTGCTGACCCCCATGGCACAGCACACAACCAGACCCCGGGGGCAGCTCCTTCACCTCCTCTGAGGAACAGCGAGCACAGAAAATCTCATGGCTGCAGGCTGCTCCCAGCCTTTTCTTCTACCCTGACTCCTCCGCATCTCTTCTCTCCCCACCCCAAACCCTCCTGCAGAGGGGGGTGGAGGGAAGCCCCCGGCCCCGCGCGCCGACGGTTCTTACCCATACTCCCTACCAGGGCTCAGTCTCCTGTCTGCAAAATCAGGTTTAGTTTATTCCTTTTAATATTATCTGAATTACAATACATTCCTAGATACTACCTCATACAGAACTTAAACGGGCTTGTTTTGAAACTTTTTTTTTCCTCTTTTGTGAGTTATATCGTATGAGTTGGATTCCAGTCCACTAAACCTCACATACAGAATGCAAGAAAATACAGTCAGTCATTTCTTTACCCTAATGATCTTCTGTTTCATTTAAAGCCTTTATACTGTTTTCAGTATTTCTCTTGGAAAAAAAAAGTCTTGACTAAAATAATTTTGAACTGAGATTCGGGCAATTTTCTGTCTATTAAGAATTTGAAAAAATATCAAATGTATTAAAAACTATTTGCTGGCTTGTTTCAGCCTGGCGTCCTACGGAAATCAAGATACACCATTGTCCGGTTTATCCATCTGCTGAACACCAGAAAATTTTGAAACCGTTTATTACTGTAAATGAAATTTCACAGAGGGGTTGGTCCTTTAAAGATTCAACTGCCTACTTTAAATAGCAGCTGGACATTGGAGAAAGGCACAAACCATTACCACCACTGAGGGAAAGTTATCCCTCTGCTGTGTTTGCTGGCCCGACATGAGTTGGTCAAACCCCAGTGCCCTGAAGAGGACAAATGCTACGACTATGTAGAACATGAAACTTTCCCTATTCACTCTTAAGTATTTTGTGAACTTCTCTGCAAACTGCCAACTGTCTCTTCAATAGGACGAGTTCAGAAGCGCTGCTGAAATGAAAGGCTCACGCCTGTACAACCCGTGCTGGGCTTTCTCGAAATTTAGCTACAGGATCCTTCAGAAAAGTTGCGTGAATGGTGTCATATCCATATGCTGTAATATTGGGTTAAAGACAAATGGCTTAAAGACGGTATTAATGCAAAAAGCTTTGAATTCGTGTATCTCAAGGGAATATTATGGGTAGGAAACTAAAGCCCGAGGAAGTTTTGAGGTCACAACTGTGTAAAGAGGCTCTAAAAGCACCATGTCAAAATCAGGTGAAAATACCACTAATGCGAATGCTATGAATAGCCACTGGTTATTTTCAGAGAGTCCCTTTATGTGTATCAAAACCAACAAGGGTGGGACTAAAGCTTAACGCCTTAAAGACTCTGCTTGGGATGAGGAGGATAAAAAGAAATCATCCCCATTTCTTATATTCCTCAAGATTGTGTGCCCAGTGCCGCGTGTTTGACAGACTTAGCACAAACGTCACCAAATTATGTATAAGGAGGGAGGAAGGTATCTAGGTATGTTAAACACTAGTACGAAAGCAGTGAAATCCTTAACCACTTTTGGAACCTGTTTAATCCCCAAAACCCACAACCCTTAGAGATGAGATTCACCCTCACTGTCACATCTTCCCATATGCTCCTCCTGGTAACCTCAGCCATGTTTGGGTCACAGATCCAGAATCCTGGATTACTCAATCCTGAAATCCTGAATACTTTTCAAATCAGTCCTTCTAACCTCCTTCCTCTTCTATCCATATAAGCTAATTTTTGAACTTGGCGTCTACCTACTACCTACCTTTCAAATGCAGTTCAAGAAGAATCCTATTTTGCTCCTACATCTCCCCTTTGTTGAATCAGTGTTCCTTAAGAAATACAACACCTCTCTAAAAAGAATATGAAATCAACATGTATGTGAAGTTATGTTCAGTTTAAAGAAAACAGCCAAACAGGTATTTTAGGCTGCATCCTCTATTTCACTGAGAAAACAGGAATTGCTATTGGCACTTATAGTTATTTTTCTCATTTCTTACTGAAACAATCTGGGATTTTTGTCTAGAATATATTGTGAGGGGCAAAACCAAATAAATCTATTTTAAGATTCCTTTTCCAGACCTAAAAAATTAACTATAAGCACTTTTGCAGTTATAAAATAGAATACAGGAACCTTATTTCAGTCTCATAATTGAAAGATTAGAAAGCATCAAACTCAATAAAGATTCCCTAGACATTAAAAAATGATTTATAAATAAATATTTAATAAGTATACATTTGCACTAGCCTAGTATACAAATATTAATCCTTCTATACAGTCTCTTCAAACCTCTTGCATCAATGTAACAGGCTTACAGGTCACACACACCCCATGCTCTTTAGGTAACCTTTATCACAAACTCAGATCAACTTATGTCAAACTTATTCCATAACATTTAAAACATAAAGGGCAATACAGATCTTGCCATAATATGGGATGTTTATATTTTTCTTAATGTTATAATTCCCATTTCTGAAAGGGCTACCTTGAACCTTTGTTCCAAATCTAGAGGTGTTTGAAGCTCAGGTTCGTTTTTTTTAAAAAAGCAGTACCTGCTGCTCCCTCTCACTAATGCCAAGTGGGAGCCGAAAAATCCATCTCCTCTTTGCTGAAACAGCCATAGGGAAGAAATGGCCTTTGCCTTCACCGTTTTAACACTGCTCTGAAGTCTTGAAAAACATCTTTTGGAGACACTGAGTACCAAAAAGGAGCACTAGATACTGAAAAGAATCGTCAGTTTGCATAGAAAGAGCCTTCCGCACTGACCACAAGCTCACACTTAGCTCACCTGGCACAGAAAAACTATTCCACAGGTAGTTGTAATACCTTATATTGACAAGCATAGGGAGGATGAAAGCTGGCTATATCCCTAATCAACTCCACTGGTATCTCTGTCTGCCAGCTACCCAGAGCTAACATCACCACTGGATACCGACTATAGCTGCCTTCTGCATGACTGACACAAATCACGGCACCAGCATTTGAAAAAGCACAACCACAGTTCAGCTGGAAATCATCCAATGTATTTGCATTCAAAGATAAAGATAATTAATCACAGTACATTTGAGTTTATCCTCTAGATTCAAACCCACAACCTTCCAGCATTCCAGCATCAGATATTTCAGCCTGTATTTTAGCATGATATGCCTGACTCTAAAACACAGATACTTACACAAAGGTAGCTACTACAAGAATTGCTTATAGACTTTTGAATTTCTATCTTCCTTGGCTCATGGGCTGTATATTTGCTATGATCTTGAACGAAGCAAAACTGTTAAAGTGTGACTAAGCAAAGAAAGCTCTTACTTTTCAGCAACTTACCCGAAAATTAACCTAAAGCTGATCTTCCGTTTCTTTTGCAGGCATCAATTTTCAGTAGAGGATGCGAAGACAGTAAATTCACTTGAATTCGTGATGGTGTCTGTCCTCAAATTGTCAGCACGCAACTCCTAGAGCAGGTCACAATCTGCATTTTGTCTTTTTAAATGTTTCCAGTAGGAGACATCAAATATTTGGCTTGGTACGAGCTGCTGCGAGGTAAAGCTTGATCCACTACATCCACTCCACCTGGCTCATAAACAGCCAGCCTGCTCAAAGAGCACATCAATCTTTATGACTACAAAAAAAAAGAGTCTCAAAACTATTGAACAAACCACACACCATTCTTAAGGATTCCTTAAGGAAACACTCATAACACTCATCAGCCTTGCTACTACAATGAGCTACTACCACTATGCCACTACTGCAATATGCTCCTTTCACCACGGCTGCAAAATGAGAAATATGGATCCTATCTAATTGCTAGAAGGCTCTGCATACTGCCTTTAAGGATTTGTGTTCCTACCTGTTGGGAAAACATACCGGTTTGGGAACAACAGCTCCAGTGCTGGGGTATGGTGAGGGACACTCATGAACTGAGGAGGAACGAGCAATGTGGTGCAGAAGGCTGAGCCCCACAACAGCAATTGAACCTGCAGGCGTCGAAGAGCTGGTACCTGTTTAATTTTATTGATTGTATGTGCAAGTGTGTCAAGCAACTGGGTAATTTTACTGTTCCCTACAAAATAATTCCAAATCTTACAGCTGTAAAGTTGTCCCGCCTCCAGTTTGCATTTACATGAATAGTCCATAACGTACACATATTAATCACACCCTCATCAGGCAAAACTCCTGTTGTGAGTTCTGCCTGGATAATGCTGACAGCACACAAATTTGACCAAAGCAGTATATAAGTCTGTCTTTTTGAATCCCAATGATTTAAGAAGCCGAGACAAAACAGTTCCTAATCCATCGGCTGAGCTGTTCAACTTTTAGCTACACATCATTCTCATTCACTGCGTATCGCTAGAAGCGCGCTCTCCACCCGCCCCTCTGAGAAAGTCAAAGCCCTCATGAGTTCACTCCGCTTACAGGCACATCTGGGAAAAGTATCACTGAAGAAAAACTGGCCTTCGTTACCCCATGTATTAAGCTCAGATTAAAGACAGCTGTATTTCCATGTTAACTTGAAAACAACTATTTTAATTTTACAAACAAAATTCCTTTTAGTTTCCAAAAGTTTCCGTTTCTAAAACAAAGAATGATCAAAATCTAAGCTTATGCTACTCTTAGAGGAGAAACAAAATCTAGATGTACCTTTAGACATGGTAGTGTGTCACTAGACACAACGCATCAATGGAGATTTAAGATCTTATTCTGACATGTCAGAAAGAACTTATTTAAAATTTACTTTCAATAAATTGAACACAGTAAATCTTTTCTCTGAGAAACTAAACAGACTCTGAAAATTCATTCTATATCATTAATCCATTACAAGATGAAAGTCAAAAATTCTCCCCAGGTAAGAACTTGGCTTTGCTGAGATTTCTGTTTAAACAGAACTTCTCAGAAAGCTGATAGCTTCAATGCCCTCAACAAGAAATAAAACCAGACATCATCTCTCCTCGCAGCCCCTTCCATCTGGCGGATTCAAGCAGAGCTGCTGGGGATGCTCCTGCCCCTCGCGATGCTGTGCAGCGAGCGGAGCGCACGGCTGCCTCCGCGGACAACCGTGCTCAGGGACCACAGGACACGCTGCGATTGAACCGTAAGCACAGACAGGTAACTGAGCACACCATTACTAATATTCTACCCCCAAAAAGTCTTCAGCTTCTGTAAGTGCAGAGCTTCACTGTCAAGCTCTGGCAGAACATAATATCGGATCTTAAAATAACACTGCTTTGATTACCTTACTTCCCTTTACTCTTCGCTTGAATTCCAACAGGATTTCAGTGTCTGCTCTGTCAATAGAGCCGTGTGAATAATGGATTTCTGTCTGGGCACTGAACCAAAAAAAAAAAAAAAGAAAAAAAAAGAAAAAAAAGGAAAAGGAAGAAAAAAAACTCTAACTGTTTTAAGGAGACTGAAGAGAGACTGGGGAAGGATTTAGGAAAAAAAAGCAATTTCAAGATAAGGCAAAATGTTTAATCTAAAAGGAAGATTTTGCCTTTATGTTAACACCCTCCTAAAAATATTTTGATTTTTAATTTTGTTAAAGACTTGACCTACTTCACTTAGAAAACCAAACATTTATCACTTAATCTAAAAAAAGCTGAAAGAAAACATTTTGAAACTCTGAAATATTGTTCTCTAGTTTTACAAATAAAACTGTCAGATGGAACAGAAATTTGGGAATAGATGTATTTCAACCCAAATATGTACTTTTTCAGTGAACTTATTAACACTATAAAACAAAAACCCTCTTGTCTTCTCTGCAAGTGCCACGTTCTAGATACCGACTGCCTAGAACCAAACATATTGCACAGAAAAATAAAACAAAACTGTTGTGCTGAAATGACTCTTACCAGTACTGCCAGAACAGCAGCAATAGCGGTAGTGGTATAAAGGTTTTTTGCTCGAAAGCAAAAGAAGCGACAGGCCTAAAAGCTTGGCGAACACCCTTATTTTGCAGATTTCTTCTGTTCACCAGCCCCTGCAAAAAAAATATGCCCTGGGGTTTTGGTGTTTCGGTTTTTGGGGGGGTTTGGGGATTGTTGGGGTTTTTTTTTTGGGGGGGGGGGGGGGGTGATGAGGCAGGGCAGTGAGGAATTCAAGTTAGTACCAGCAAAAAAAAGGAAAAAGATAGAAGAAAAACATAGGGTTAATCATCTGGCATAACACTGCTGAAATGAGGATGACTGATTTTTTACTGCACAACAGCTTAGGTTTGTACAGCCCCGAGGCTCAACGGGCTCAGGCAATGGGTGCTGCACCCTCAGCTCCAGTAACGCACACAGCCTGAAGCCAGCAGCTTATCCCACCGAGAATACCTCAAGAAAACATCTTGCCACCATGAGAGCTATGACAGTGGGAGTGCAGCACGTTATACGTCTAAGCTACCATCTTGGCAGATGCTCTGTAGCGGGGAGTCCCAGGACCTGCCAGATGTTATTCATTTATCAGGTATGGCTGGGAAGGGCGCACGGAAACCTCCAAAGCGCCTGGGAGCACCGGCGTGAGGCAGAAGCTGCTCAAGAAGGTGGTTTTGTGACAGGTCCCAGAAACAATCATTTGGGTGCTACCGAAGAGCAACGGTGCTGTTCTTCTGGGCACCTCTGGCAGCGGGACTCTGCTCCTCTGGGCTTGGCACCTCCGTCTCCCTGTCACCGCCCACACAAAGCGTGAATAAGGAATCCATGGATTAGTTGGCACTGTTATAAATACTGTCCTCAAAAAGGAAGGCAACCCCACAATTTTAATTCCCACAAAACAAAGAAACCCTGATACCCAAGCTGACAGTACAGAAAGGCGAATACTCAGCAGCTTTTGAGCTTTGATTGGATTTGTTAACTAGAAGTAGCGTAAAACTGCCTGAATCCAGCAAAATCACATTACCTTTGCATTAAACCTTGTTGCCGATCTGATAATTTCTGATTAAAACAATGAAGCCTTTGGGTATAAGTTAATTCGTATGTTTTATTATTTAGAGACTATGCTGTTCGCTATCACAGAGAAATCGTCTTTGTTACTAATCGTTCTTCTGGCGGAAATCAGAACAAGCAGAAGCAAATTAATAAATGATGACATGGGAATTACAACAAAATGGATTGACGACTTGCGGGTATGATTCTGAATAATAACGTTTTACAATTTATTCAAGAGCATTGCTAATAGGTGAGATTTAGTTTACAGTGTTGTCAGAAATTTTTGTAAAATGCTTGGAAAATGAATTGTTACTTTTTTGAGTCATACTCGTTATTGCATGAATATATTTTTGTACTTCCTTTTACCCATGTTCTCAAGTTGTACTCCTCACCATAATCACTGCTCTGTTCACAAGCGACATCGCTACAACGTGCATTTCTAAAAACCACAGTCTGGTTCAATAATTGTCTTGTTTCAATCTATTTTTTTATTATTAACATAGCCTAAAATAGATATGGAAAATAACAATAAAAAGGGTTCCCAGATTCCACCATCAGACTGAACCCTTAACATTTATGTGTTAAATCCAGTTGTATTTCCTAGCATTTAAATCAAAAGACTGAGAAAACACCTACGAAGGCACACCAACCTCTCTTTGGACTGAACTTTTACCTGCTGACCCTGAGCCAAGTCCTGCTGTCTAACGTTATCTGCAGTTTTCTGCACGCCACTACAACACCGAATTCTCTTTGTCTCACCATACTCCAAGTGCCTGCACCTACCACAAAGACATAAGAGGCAGAGCACACAAACGATGATTTTGGTCATTGTCTTCAAAAAAATGAAACGCAATACATTTTGACTACTGTCCAATTGCACTTTAAAAATACAAAAGTTTTGATCACGTTCATGGTTTTGTATCAACTGAGAAACAATATTTACGGAGAGCAAGTGGACTGGGAAGCTTTCAGAGAGTTATTTTCATCTAGTCAATGCACAGTAATTTTTGTCAGTTCTAATCAAGACTGCCCAAATTCAAATGTCAAATACTTGCAACTACCTGATCAAGAATACATTACAAACAGGCGATTATTCAATTCCTTGTTGAACAACCTAAGACAATAACTCTGAGAAAAATCACAAATAATTCTTGGGTTGCCTGTGAATATACGAAAAGAGTTTTCAAATAAATTCTTTATCTGAATTATAGATCCATGTACCCAATGATACAGTTACATAATCCAATTTTTAGTATCATCATTCATTTTCCTGCACTATTCTTTTGGTTTCACAGACTTCACCAAAAGTATCCGTTGTCCTTCACTAGCTAAATAAAAAACACTTTGCTGAAAAACTTTGTTTGAAAGAAGCAGGCAATATAGATGTTTTCCCATTCCATGCACTACTTCATTGCATTTCTACACATTATTTAATTTCATTTATTACACTACTGTCTTCTGATGCCACAGAAGAGGATCACTCAAGGGATATGGACCAGACACGAAGAGTTTCTCACAAGCATCATATGAATGTTCAATAACTTATTAACAGAGATTAGAGACACTACTAGGTGGGAGCAGACAGACACCTAACAATGACAAAGTAATGAGGTGATCACAGTCTTTTCATTCCTCCTCATCTATGCTAACTACTGCAAATTACAAATTACAGACTCCAGCTACTCCATGAAAAAATGCTATACATAGTATGTGCCCTATGGAGGCCCCTTCACTATGGGCCCCCTACGTTAGCCTATTTAAGAAACAAAAAGTCATTTCTGTACCTTCTAGAGCAAGCAGAAGTAAGAATGCTACATCACTGAAATTCACACAAGCCCTTACAAAGAGATACTGCTTTGACATGGAAGTCTTCAGAGAAACCCCACAAACCAGAGTCAGACCCATGTCTGACTCAGTCCTGAGTTGTTCAAGCTCCAGTTCAGGCCAGCAGCAGTTTGTTACCTGCGTCAGTACCACAAAATATTCTCACCAGAAATGGAATAAAAAAAGCCACTACAAGGGGCTCCCTGGTGGGGTTTGAGTTGGAGAAAGAGGTTAGGTAGCCACAGCTCCCTGCTCCCCTCCCAAACAGGTTCCTCCCCACCCCCTACCATGGCATGGTCTGGCACCACGAGTGTGCAAGGGACGTGGCACGGCAGAAAGACACTGGGGAGACCAGAAGGGGGACAGAGGAGGGCTAACGCCTTGTTAACTTCACCCACTGTCTATCAATATATATCAGAGACAAAGATGCACCTCCAAGCTCCACATTGCTGGAGTGAAGTTTAGGGCAACAGGATCCCACAGGCTCTACTGGCAGCAGCAAAGTCCCCTTTCATGGGAGACAGGACTGAAAAACATGCCCAGTTCCCTCCCACTACAGTCAATGTAATTAAAGCTCATTTTTGGCAAGGGAAAAAAATTTCTTCATAAAAAAAGGCCTCAGGTCTCTGAGCCATGGAGAGCAGCACGTAGCAGCCCAGCATTACACAGCAGAGCACGGGCTAGCGAGGTATATGGCATGTTCAGCCAAACTGTGGATGGAGGGAGAGGAGGAGATTCAGCCACTTTTAACTTCTAAAGAGAACTGAACTATCACGCTGCAACAAGAAGACAGCACCATGCCAAAAAGTCTGGCATTTATATGAAAATGAAGGCATCTTGCAGGCAGGGATACACAGAAGGCCCAAAGTACACTAATCAACATACTCCAGGCCCAAATGAGCTGCTGTTAAGATGATGATATATCGGATTTTGTCATTTAACAGGGTCCAAAAAATGTATTTTTTTAATCCCTTTAGGCATTCAGTGGAAATACTGAACAACAATGCCAGGCATGGACGACAGAATGACTGGAAAAAAGACTGGATTTTAGGATACAGAGTTGAATTCTACAGAAGATGCTTAAATAAATGAAAATACTAGCACATAACACAGCTACCCAAAATGCTTTCAGCAGGCCAGTTACTTGCACAGAATTTTTAACTGAATAATGGTATGCATTAGTATAGGCTTTATGCTATTTTACCTGTAATTGATGTGTCTCTCAGTTTCACACGACTCCCTGCTGGCTTCCCACTACCAACAAACCAACTATTCCAGGCAAAACACTTCATGCAACTCTGCTTTTACCTTTTTTTTTGTTTTTACTTTTTTAACTCCAGCTTTTATCCAATAGACCACTTACTGCAATGGGAATTTAGTTAAGAGAACATTACAGAAGGAATGAAGGTTATAAACAAAGCAACTATTACTGGATTGACAGAAGAAGAAAAAAATTTACCCTTTTTTTCAACTTTGACTTTAAGGACTCTGCCAGTCCTATCCTGCTGGATCAAAAATTCAGAAAAGCTAAAAAGTAGCATTAACCAGTGCTTCTCATCTGCCTAGTGATCTGGCTATTTCCTTGTGAAAACTTCTCAATTAGAACCGGACAACGATCACGTCTAGTGACAATGTTTGCCTCAGGGTGGCGGAGCGGGAAGAATGTTCCAACTTTTATTTTCTTGGTAACTAAAACACGCACAGAGTAATTGAAATGAAAAGGGTAGTGAGAGACTTCCAATATCTTGTTGAACAATTAAGTGAAGAAGAGACACTTCAAAGGCATGGTTTCTTAAGGATCATAGTCACAGAGAACAGTTTGATCAGAGATCAATGAGCATCTGCCATGTTATGTGCTTTCCTTCCAAATCACGAGTTGGTGCATAAAAATGGATGTTGGCACAGTTTTAACAGTGTGAAGTACATGGAGCTCCTTAGCAATAGAAGACTCCATCTGCACATGTCGCTGCAGGACCGGACCCCACAGTTATGATCGCACATCGGAAGAGGCCACTCAGACCACATCCAGAGAGAACTCTCTGCTCTCCAGTATATCCCAGCTATGTCATTTTATAACAGTTCCAGATTATTTTTTTTTTTTTGCCCCATTTTCCCAAACTTACAAGAAAACCACATATATTTTAAATGTACTTCAGGAGAACCTGTGCTCTTCAGAGAAAGCAGACATCATTTCATTCTAATGGCTCATAAATGACACGCTATTTTTAACCACTTGCCAATTAACCCCTCTTGTTATCGACTTGAAATTGTTTCCAGTGATCAGTCTAAGCACCACGTAAAAGAAGTATTCTCCATTTCAGACATAACATCAGGCTGTAAAGTTCCACAATTTTGCCACTTTTGAGATGATAGCACAGTCTCACTGTGACTAAGGACTGCAAAATCGTGCTCCATGTAATTGAATCTAAAGATCTGACAACACTGACCTTATCAAGAAATGAAACTTTTGGCCGAGGTTCAAACCATGCACAAGAAATAAGCTCTTGCTGGTTGTTTGTAAACGTCATATAAAAATGTACTTATTCATTATTAACAACTTGTAAACTGAACACACTGCAGGTCTTAAGCTGCTGCCAAGTAAAGTATTACTCAGTACAATCTTTCATTTGCATCTAATTCTTGTATTAATTTTGGCAGCACAACCAAGCATCCCTTCTCATGATTGTAAGAGGGTTATCGTAATGAGATAAACACGCAGACTGCACACCAAAAACTGAGGATACAAGAAATGCTAAGGGCCAGATTAATTTTGTGAATGCCCACAGTGCTGCTGGCCTCAGTGACAGCCCTCCTTTAGCACCAGATGCGCAAAAAAGAGGATTCTAGGGAGAACCAGGCCACTGGTATCCCACTTTTGTCATGATAAGGCCAGTGGTGACAACACATGACCTGTACTGGTGAGCCATCTCCTTTAAGATAAAATAGATAAAATAGCTCCAAGCAAAATGCCAGGTAATATCAGCACTAGGCTTTTGTGAGCATCACAATCAACTCAAAAATCTGAGGTTTCGTAAAAACTCAGTAAGGAGCTATTGTAAATAATCGCAATTGCTCTGCAGCAGAATGCTGTTTCAGAAGGAGGCGCAAAAACCCATGGGGCTTTTAAGACAATACCATTACGCACCTTTCTTGTTTTTGCATACAGCTTTCAGCATGCGTTTTCCCGGTCCACATTTTCCATGGTCAGTCACACATATTCCTTCTGAAACGATCCACTCGTAACACACCGGGTCTTCACAAGGAATAGATTCAATTAAATGTGGACAACCTGCCAGGGTGCCCACCGGGTCCACGATCACTTGCCTTTGTCTCATTCTAAAGCCTGGAAAAAGAGAAAATGAATTAACTGGACAACAGCAAAACATTATTTATACCAATAATCCAGTAGCAAGAGGACTATATAGGGCACCTGGAACTGGGGGATGTAAAGACAAACAAGAGCACAACACTTAGAAACCGAATTGATTGGGACGGCACTTGGCTGTATGTGCCCACAGCCCAGGCATGCAAAACCTAATAGCACATAAAGAATTGCAACAACCCACATTTTTCACATTTCTTTTTCCTTTTCATCAGCATAAGCTAGAAATACACATGTCCAAATATAGGAATTTGCCACTGATGCATATATTAATGTAATAACAACATTAAGATAAAAAGAGAGAAACAGTCAAGGAGTTGAAGACATAAAGGACATCTATATTCTGCCTGGGAATCCACTAATGAAAAGACTTGTTTTGAGATACAGTAGAGCAGTTTACTAAGAAATTAGTATTCTGCTTTATGAAGGTGTAAGGATTTCTGATACATAATGCATATCAGACCTCTCTGAAATGACATCCTATTAAATTGGAAGATTCAAATGTAAAGTGGAAGAAAAAGGTTACAGAAATAATGAAAGAATTGATTACATAATCTACCTCCTTCTGAATAAAACCAAAAGTCATGTTGCTATATAAAATGCAGAACTAATACGCAAGTATCTTTCAGCATGTTTTGTTATGTAAATGACACAGAATGCTAAGAAAGGCAGAAAAAAAAAATACATGGTGGTCTTTCCTACAACAGCCTCAGAGAAGGGGCAAATATACAGCATTCATGGAGGCCACATGGAGGTGCCTTGGCCATGAAACAGAAAAGAAAATGGAAAATAAAACATTTCAGAGAATATAATAGCCCAGACTTCCACCGTTCTCAAACCAGCAAAAAGAAATAATTCGAAACAACTTAAAAATGAAATAGTTTTGCAAATCTTTATATTTAACCATTTTTTTTTATTATTTCTTTTTTAATTTGAAAAAATCTGACCAGCACCAATCACTTCAAAAACTTGTGCTGTTTTCAGAAAAGTGTAATTTCCAAACAATAATATTCATCCCCTGACGTGAACTCCAACAGTCGTCTTTTCAGCTTAGAGCCTTAAGAAAGGCTCTGCAACGAATCTCAAAGCGTTGCAGCAGCAAACATGTACACTGGTCAGTTAAGATCCAGGGGGGGTGAAATTCTATTTGCGTACCCTTCTTCAAGGAATTTAAACCAAACCCGGAACAATGAAAACAATCTCTCGGGTCAGCCTAACTCCCAGATGTGGGGTACACCTCAGCCCTGACTCCCTCCAACCTCACCCGAGCGTTGCTCTGGAATCCAGGCATGCAGCAGGACTTCCAGGGGGGATCAGAGAGGGACAGCCTGGCACTACGGAGGTCTGCAGCTGCTATCCCAAGAAATCCTCCTTTTCTACAAGTTCAGTGCAGGATAAAAGGATCTGAATCAGGCTGAAAATCTTATTATTTTTTTTTTCCCCCCAGAATAACTGCAAAAAGCTTTTAAAGGTCATATTCCACTCCTGTACGCACATCTAAGAGCTTCACCCCATGTTAGATTAATTTAAAAAAAAAAAAAAAATACATTAAGCTCCCAATGTAGAATTCAACACCACTGCTTTTGCCATCTGATCATAATATTCCATTACCCGCTTTAGATCCCCCAATGCTGCAAAAGCGATGTGTAAGAGCAGCCATTACCTCTCCTTCCATGGTGGTCCTGGCAGTTCTCGTGAAGGCAGGGGCCCCACGCCGACCAGGCAGACACCACGCACTCGGACGGGCACGGCACGTTACATAGCTGGGAGGTGGAGGGAGCAGGACCCAGGCAAAGCTTCCCATCGACTGGTCTAGTAACTAAGAGGAGGAAAAAAAAAAAAAGAAAGAAAAAAAGAAAAGCAAGGCTGTGACTTTGCCCTGATGAAGGCACTGAGCTCTGCAGTTTACTGCTGGCATTAGTCTTCCAGAACGCACCAAAATCCAGTGCTTTTTTAGGGTCTTATCTCCCAGAGCAAAAAGTTAATCCTCTGTTCAGCAAGGCACGTAAAGTTTTATCTAAATCGTCCATAGTCGGCAGGCCAATTAAGACTATGGTAAGCAGGTGCTTTAATAATAAAGCCAATGCTGATTTTCTACAATGCTGGAGCAACAACCTAGAATCTAATCCCCCACATTTAAGGCCAAGGAGACCTCCTTACACCATACTGAAGAGAGAGATGCCTAAGAAGAGAATCCGAAAAGCTCACGCTGCAATTAGGAGCCAGGCAGAAGCAGGTGACAAAAGCCTGAGCATGGGGGAACCTCCCCACGCTCATCCCCTTCAGGGGCACTCCCACCTCTAGGCTGCAGGATTGCAGAAAACCTTTGGATTTTCTTCATCTACTTTAAATAAAACTGAGCAGAGCTCTTGGTTTGTTCTATACAGACATATACAGAAAGCATCTTTCCTGCCTGGAAGGTGAGACGTTTTCTTGAGTTGCCTGCACCCAAGGCAGGCATAGATCTCCAAACCTCTTCATCTATGAGATAAGCCGACCCCAAACTCTGCCAAAGTACCAGTTCAGTTGACACAATAAATCTGGGAAGATGATTCCGTTTGTATTTTCATTTATCATAAGAGATTTCTAGTTTCAATTAACTTCTCTCGCCTTTTTATTTGGGGCAGAGGGAGTAAGGATAAGAAGGGGAAAGACTCTTAAATCTATCTTCTGAGTCATTATATGATATTGCATTTTAATTACATTATGGCCTGAATTTGGCTGTCTCTTTAGATAAATCAATATCAAAGCAGTCTTTCAAAAGGCAAAGGCTTGTTTGAGTTTACTCTGCCATGGCATTACCAAGACTTCATTAATTTTTATAGCTACCGAGTTTGCTTTATCCTCATTTTTATTTTTAATATCTATTTTCCTTTGCTTCCATGCACGGAATTGACTTGAAAAGAATTTATAAAAATATGCCCAATATATGAGTAATCTTTTATTTTGCTGATATTTCACCATTTTCTTTAAAATGAATCATTTGAAGAAAAGCACAAAGTTGTTTTTTTTAAACACAAGACTTCAGCGCTCAAAATCCCAGTATATTTTCATTTACACGTCCTGAAGCTGAGACTTAAGACCAATATCAGTGCTTATGATTCCAGCTCATCAGAGTAACAGAATTCAACAACAGCTGTGATTTAATTCTAACCTGAAAGATAATACATTAGTAAAAAAGACCATTTTCTGAATGATTTCTGAGACATTGTAAGGTTTTTGACATGTTCATTTAGAGATTACAACAAGGTGGCATAAATCCAATTCACCTGAATGCAAACGTGAACAGACCTTTTCTAGAGACCTTGCAAGTGAAGTGACAGACCGAATGAGATAAATATTAGAGTTTTAAGGATAAGAGTATTTATTTTACTAAGAAGTCTCATGCATGGCTTAACCTGCCTTTCAGCATCAAGCTCTGCAAAACTGTATCATTTTTTGAGAGTTCGCTTGAAGAAATGAAAGGAAGAAATTGAGTGCAGATGGTCAACCCAAGGAATAATGTCCAGTCCTACTCTGCTCTAACTCAAGGCGTTGCTGTTAGCAATGGCTCTTTCCTCCTTACCAATTTTTAGATTGTTTCTATATTGCAATTTAACTACATAAATGTGGAAGCCACTAGATAAAGCAGGTTGGTTCTCCTGCCTTGAAATCTAACCAGCTAGAACCAGTGGTGCCAAGGGTATTTTAAATTGATTTTGGATAAAAGGAAAACAAGAAAAAATTATTACAAAAAGTTAAAGAGGCAGGTTTTTGTTTGTAGGCTGAGCCTACCAGCCATCCCAGACTCATGGAAGACGCCTTCCTATTCTGGAGGAAATCCCTGCCCTCCTCTCCCACCTTCCTGCTCCTCTTTCTCCCTCGGGCTGATGCCTTATTTAATTCTAGCACTGGGAACTCTTTTCCCAGAGCCAATACCCTACTAGTCACTGGAATAAGACTGCTTGTTTACTCACTTCCTTAAGTAATTCTATATATTCTTTAAAATGTAAATCGGAAAATACACAGACTATTCTAAGCAAATATCCAAATATATTCTAGGTCTGTGCCAGCTTATATTCACTCTACACTGGCTACAATCCTCCAGTGAAAGCCTTCAGGAATAAGACAAGAACAAAAAGAAACAAGCTGCATTAATAAATGCACATACAACAGCATCCTTTTCCAAAACCAGGAGGGTATAAAGAGCCGCAGTTTCCAGCACAATAGCCAGAGTGAGTGGATGGACCAGCGGGGTCCTCTATAAGAGAGTTTCACCCCTTCTTCAGCCATTCGATTGACAACTCTGATTTCCATCCGTTTTGATTAAAAGCTTGATGTGATTTTCTATGGATATTCTTTCATACTCTAATAAATACCTTTTTTTTTTTTTTTTTAAACGAACTGTAAGGTGGGACCTTTCTGTGAAACTTTTAAATACCGAAATTCTCACACACGCCACCCTCCAAAGTGGTGCAGATAGACTGGCTGGGGATGCCCTGTTCAGGATAAAAACCTCACATAACACATATGATAAATGAACACAGCTGCTAGGACTGTCTTAACATACTGGACAACCTACTGATTTTGCTCAATAATTGACTTTGTAATGGCATTTTTTTTACATTCATACAGAAAAAGTGCTTTTCATGCAATTATTCTCCTTCGAAAAATTATTAGCCACTTTTTGAGGTGAAGGGGAAGGCAGAAGCCAGTGAGGAGAAGAGTGCGAGGGGGAGGCAATATCTCTGATTCAAGTAGCAGCTTATTTATTACACTTGTTCGTACCTTTTAAAATCCTGTGTTCTTCCCAATCTATAGAACAAACTTGAAAAAGCAATCAACTACTAATCTGGGAGCCTCTGAAACATTGCACATTTCTATAGCTGTTATATTGAATCTATCCTTTATAAATGTGACTACAGCTGTTCCCAGCACCAGTGTCTGCCTCAAGTTTGGATTTTACTATTTGCCGTTATTTTCAGGTTATTGCTACCAGCAGGAGATAATAAATTGGGTTCTAAAGTATCTTGTTTCCCTATATATTTTTACTGAGGTAGTGATTTGGAGGAAGAGTGGAAGAGGAAATCAGCTCTGATATGATTATTTCCATAATGTAATTTTAAGCCAATAAATAAATTATCTGTGAATATAGTCATACAGACACATACTTGCAGGCATACATACCAACGCTATGCTAAGAAGTAATGATGACCAGACAGAGAGAAAAATGTATAGGACGGCATTTGGGTTGCAGTGATTCCTTTCAAATTTAGTTCTTCAATTCCTCAGGAGGTAAATAACACTTTTTTTTTCCTGGACCTTTACTTCATTTCCCTTTTACAGTGAAAAAACATTTCTGATATTAACACCTAAATGAGACATTTCTAAATATCCCTAACATATAGGAATACATGCAAAGAATATCAGGACTGTCTCATATACTGGTGGAGCCATATTTTAGCTAATATTCAATTCTTAAGGCAATAAATCCAGATGCTTATCATATCCTTTGGCAAAACTAAGCCAAATTAATGATTGCTAGGGTACAAGAAAGGGACGGCATATCTTTGCGAAAGTTCTTACTGCCTTTGCCAGGACTTATAAACCAAAGACACTTGGATCAATACAAAGGGAAATTACTTGAGAAAATAACAAAGGAATGAGTTGTGCTATAAAAACACCGACATGTGTAAAACATAATAGGGATAAACCCAGCACAACATTTGTAAGTAATTTCTCTAACCTGAAAGACTTGTTTTTATAGCAAAAACAAAAGATTAGACAAAGGAGAAGTAGTGAATGTAATTTAACTAGCCTGGAAATGGCACCAACCCTAGTCCAGTGCATCCCTCCATTAAAAAGCCTAATGCACCCCACGCCTGATGGAAAAGGGTGCCTTTATGCTTTTAAGCAGAATCAATTAGTTTTGAAGCCACAAGGCACAAAGTTGAAGTCCTATTTTCAATTAAAATCTATTTAATAGACAAGAAACAAAAAAGTATGGATAGAAGGCTAATCACAGCATGAAAGAGGGTTAATAGCGGATTGCCAAGAGCAACAACGGTTTAATGTATTTCAGAACAATAAAGATCCTCGCAATTTTATTAAAGTGACACAGACTATTAGCACTCTGTGGAATAAAAAGTTTCCCTGTGTCCCTATCCTCTGCTGTACAACAGGATCCTGATCCCAGCTGGGATATTGTGTTGTCTCACTACTGCAGGCTTTGTAGAGATTCTCAACAGAAACCGCAGGTCTGGCAAAAATTCAGAGTGAACATGGGGCTTTCCACCACCAGTCACACAACTCAGCAGACCAGAGGTGACAAGTCATTAAAAGTGTCCGGGAAAAACATCGGAGGCAACAGGGATGCTGAGATGCTAGTGAAGGCAATGATGGAAAGGAAAAAGGGATTCTCCAGGATGTTTGAGCCTTGTTGGCTGTTATCTGGAAAAGGCCACCAGATGCTGGAAATCACTGGGACAGACGACCAGAGAGGGTGAGAGAAGCCACAAGGAAAACAGAGAAGAAAACCCAAAGGTGGGGATATACTTCATGAAAGCATCACAATAGTGTGAACTTTACCCATCACGAAGTTTAGCGTTCATTCAACAGGAAGGAGCACCAAGGAGCAGAAATCTGTTCTGTGAATGCCACGTGACTGCAGGAATCCTGGTACCATGAGAAAAGCATCGTTCTGGATATCTGGATGTCTCTGTGATACTGGGACATGGTACAGGTGGCCCAGAGCGAAGCTAGTGACACACTAAGTTAGTCCACTCATAGCATGGCCGCACCAGCTTGGATCTTGAAAGCAGCAGGGCTGCTCCACGCACAGCTGGCCCAAGTTCACAAGCTCGATTTATCTCAAATGCCTCCTGTTCCAGGACCAGACCAGTCACCATGAGCTTCATCATCTCTCCCCAGTGTCCCAGTGTGTGGAATAGCCTTGGACATACAAATCCTTTTATTTTTTCACCTGACTCAACATTATTGTTTGAACACAATGTAGCTCCCCATCCTCAAAACAACAATGGGACAAAAATACTCAGAACATACCATCACTGTTTTGAATAAAATTAATCCAGTTCCAGTGGCAGGAAATAATGACAAAAATAGAAATGCAATGAAAATCTTAGCTTTCAAAGATAAAACCCTGATCCAAAACATAGTATCTCATGTGAACTGACTGGGCAGCACATTATTTGCTGCATATCAAAGGCAGTTGTATAAATAAAAGTATTTCTAAAGAGACAAATATTTCATGGTCGTATCAAATAGGTTGTTGACAAAAAAAAGGCATATTTTTTATAAGGCACCTTTTAAGAAGGCACATTTCATTCACTGTCAAGGTCTTTTGTACATTATTCTCTTCATTTTACTTTAATTAGTTTCTAGACATGAAAGAACAGAAAGTAGTACACCTCTAAAAGACATTAGGGAAAATGTTATTTTCCCTAATGGATTCAAACTAAAATTTTTGAAATACACATTTAAACACTACTGTCAAGCACCGCAACAATCTGAATAAAATCATTTCCTCTCTTGCTTCTAAAGGGTTTCCCCCAAAGAAGCCAGCTGTTACATATTTATTTTTCCATTATGTGAGTTGTATCTCGTAAATTCTGCTCAGCATTTGGTGAGCTTACAGATCAATAACTCGGCATCCCAGCAACATAAATCTGATGCAGACTTGCCTGAATATATTTTACACTTCTGAGATGTATTTCTCATCTTTTCAGGCCAGTTCGATCATCCCAATGATAAATAACAAGTTTGGGGTGAGGGGGATCCTTAGGGGGGGTTTCTTCCACCTGAGAACATGGTTTCTGTGATTCAGGTCAACTAAGCACAGGCTGGATCCTCCTGTTGCTGTACCACAATCCAGTCAAACAAAGCTTTTTTCATACCACTGCTGACCATCAGTTCTCTTCCCCCCCTGTGGTCCTAGTCAAGTTTTCTCATTACTAATATATTCTAACCTATTCCTTTTCAATTTCATAAACCAGACAAGGACAACAGGATTTAAACATCAAAGTCCCTAAATTCTAATTTCCGTAGAGTAAATCAATCTTCTCATTCCTACAGCTTCACCAGCATAAATTTGAAAAAAAAAAAAAACCAAACCAGCATGCATTTAATATAGAACTCGTATCCACACGGCGTTCATATTCATTCCAATGGTGCATATTCCGCGCCAACTCCTACGGGCAGCTTATCTCCATCAACACAGTCTTTTCCCAATAAATATGCAGGATGGTAACAGCCATAAATGACAACCTGCACAAGCAACTTACTGTTTCTAAACAGTCAGACCTGGTGGCTCACAAGACAGATAGCACCCAAAGGGGTGGTGGCACATTCAAATAGGACTCTTCGTTGGTATTTCTCCCTTCCTGAAAGCTCTTCCATAGTTTACTGAACAGATGCCACACATACCAATTTGAAACACTAATCCCCCAGAAGACACGCATTGGAAGATCATGATTCAGCGCAGAACAAAGAACTTGCACAGGAAAAAAAAACAAAAACGTGGCACCACTGTCATTAGGAAACAGAGCATTCAGAGCAAGGAAGGCAACACCACATATTTTAGAGCTAAAAAAGACAAATGGGCAGAAAGAAAGGGATGAGAACAAATAGAGAATAATACAAGATGTGAATGAAAGGAGTCCTCAAATTCATCTCTGTGCAAGTCCAAAGAGGCACTATAGTCTGAGAAGTTTACTCGTCAGATAAGAAAGGATTAGACATTTCTGTCTATCAGAAGTAGGGAGAAAGCGCAATATTTTGTGGAAAACAAGAAAGAATAAAGGCCATAAAATTATAATTTTGAGACTTGTATAAGTAGGACTTACTTAGATGAAAGTGCAGGGGAACACTTTCACTTTCAGACCATTTGGGGATTCTGTCCGTAGAGTGGCTTGTAAGACAAAAATACACAAGGGAATACACACAGGGATGGATCACAAAGTAACCATTAGACCTGAAAAGGTACTTGAGTATTTACTAAGTCCTGGATTGTAAACAGACTAAAGGAGTTTTTGCTGCTACAGCAGATGACATGCAAGTTTATTAAAAAAAAAATCTGATGTAAGATGAATCAGGTGGAATTGCATCCTAAAAATAAAGCAAAAATGGGTATAGGCTGGTGAACTACAGTGGAATAAGTAAGTCAAGAAACTATGCCTACTAACAGGTGAGGGCTAAATATCTCTCAAAGGAAAGAGGGATATAAAACTAATAAAGACTTCTGTAAGAAATAGTTTTTCAGGGTAACACTAAACGGTGTCTGAGAATAACGAAGGTGCAACTACTTCACATACCTGCTATTGAAATCCAACATCAAATAAAAATAAGTATATGGAGACAAATATGATGGAGACACTCATTAAGCAATAAAAGTGTAAACAAAACTCTAGAGCCTTGTACAGGTATAAGAATTTAATGTGGATTTTCAGATGGAAAATAACTAAGATTAAGAAGATACGAAACTGCAATGATTTGCTGGTGAGATGGTAATAAGAGATACATTTTATTAGCCAAGTTTACTATACTGGGTAAACAATAAAGAAGATTCAAGGAAGAACAGCATTTCACAAAGGTCTTTTCAGTCCTATAATTAATACTTAAGCAGACAGGCTCCAAAAAACATTATAAGAAAATTCTGAAAGTGAGAGGTAAATTGGATCTCATTCAAACAAGTAAAAAAAGAAAAAACGTCAAGATATATAAGGCACAAATTTTATGAAAGAATGACAGGGCAGGCAGATCCCTAGTTAGAAAGCTACAAAAAACATGGAGAGAACAGCAGTCCCATAGGGAGAGTAGGTAACTAGTTCAGATAAGAGAGGAGATACTTCTGGAGAATTTTATAAAGGATGTCAGCCCCAAGACTACTGATTAAGAGTTATAGTCTCTAGATAAATCCAAAAAGCACAATTTAATAAGAAAACAAAAGGATACTCCCTGGCCTTCAGGAGAGGAGTTAAAAAATTCCTGAGGAAGAATATTAAATGTAGGAACCTCATATGTTTACTAACTGAACATAAACACAGACACCATTCCCAGACTCTAAGAGGAATTTTATTTCCCATATTATTGGACTTATTAATTGTGATTCAGAGCAGAGTTGTATTGCCAAACAAGGAGAGAGATTTCACAAACTGATCATTGTATAATATTCTTCTGTATTTTTACCAAATGTCTTTTTTGTTGGTATTAGTGTTAGTGATGTTTGCCCAGATTAATTAAAATCTATTGTGGGAAAACACATTTCAGATATTTTATAAAATCAACAGTCACAAAATCTTATCTCAATCCAGAAAAACCCACGTACAAAAGAGAAGAAAATATACGTGTCCTGTGTTAGAAGTGTCTGGCTTTGAAAATAAGTTGAGGACCTGCATTTCTACTTTATTTAAAAAAGCTTCCATAGAAGTGAACAGATTTACATTAAGAAAGAGGTATGAAGAGGGGTAACCACTATCGTGTCTACAGTTTGTTCCAGACATGAGACGTCCAGGCACATGGATCCGGGAGTATCCAGAGATGAAGGGCAGGAAGGGCAGATCACAGCTGTACCATAGGTACCTCACTTGCATATTCTACGCTAATTTTTGTGCAAAATTTGTCTCCTCCTTAAAAGCAACATCATTTCAAACATGTAGATTTGCTGCTTCCATCTCTAGATATCAAAAGAATAATGATAAACTTGAAGTATTAGCTGACCACCTCTGTGAAAATTAAGCAGTATAAATTTAAATGTGTTAAATTCAATGAGATACTTAAAGAAAAAAAACCACAAGGCTCTGTTTAAAGCTAATTATGTTAAAGTTCAGTCTAAATTAACAAAAGCCTAACAACTGAATAGAGATGTGGATTCCTTAGACAGAATAGCTAACATCAAAAATAGCTCAGTCTCTTAACTTAAGTACCTATGCATTGCTTTACCTACATACACAGAAATCCAGGTATCTGAATGACACAATACTTTACACATTTATCAAGTGTTCCTTGCCAGCTTCATCGAGATGCAAGAGTCTCAGAATGCAAGAATATTACAAAGGACTTCAAAGACTGGAAGACCTTCTTCCTCCAAATATTCATCACCCATGTTAAAAGTATGGATTTCCTCCTTAAGGCCTAAAAATATATATAACTCCACTTGGATCAAGACAGAGGTTTCTTAGTTAGGTCACCTCTTGGGGAGAAAGATATGAAATCTTATCAATGCATTTCTGAAAATAATACCCAAGTGAAAATTCTCCATTTCCAGCATCTTCAAGTTGGAATTTTATAATCAAAATATAGAAAGATTACAGTAGACTTTTAACCTCCTGAATAACCGATATATAGAGACTCAAGAAAACAGGGGGTCCTTTTCTAAATATAAACATTTTAATAAAAGAAGAAATAGATGGGAAGACTAAGCAAATGAAAAATAGGAAAGATATCCTTGGGGGATAAAAGAGCTTTGAGCAATATGTACAAATACATCACAGATGGTACCTGCCTCCAACTAGGATTCAACATATTTTATCCAAGAATGCTCCTGGAGAGACCACGGGACAAAATCTTCTTTCACATATGTCATTGGGCCTAGGTCCAAATTCTCATTGGAAGTAACCAGAAGAATAACAACTGTGATGGATGGTAATATCCTATTAGACTCGCTTGTTTGATCCCTGAATGATGCCTTTAAGGACACTCAAGAGGTGAAGAAAGAAAAATTACTGTACTTTTGATGGTAGCAATTAGATGTTATATTTGCTTACACATAGAAGGATCCTCATCTTCTCCCCATCACTGAAAAAATGGTACAATAAAATATGAGATGCCCCAGTGATGAATAAAAGTATTTTGTGAGTTCAGATGGCCAGAAGAGAGGCCAGAAAAAATGTCATTCCTTATTTATTCAACGAACAAAAATTGATCAGTTAGTAAATGAGCCACTCTGAATATTACTGGATCGGGAGGGATTATAGGGAAGGCTTTCCCTCTTTCTATTTGCATGCCACCGTGTTGACAGTAGATGGGGTTCTCACTTTCAAAGGACTACTGTAAATCTGCACTACTGCCTTGGAACAGCAGTAATAATTTATACCTTGTATGATTGCTCTGCATGTTTGGTTTCTTTAGTTACCTATATGAAAATTTTTTGTTTTTAAAAACCAAAGGGTTAGAACTGTAAAAACAAGGAAGATGTATCCCAGTGTTTTCTTTTTGATGAGGGAAGAGTTTGTAATTTTTAAGTTGAACTGAACTCTTAAAAAGGGGAAAACCTGCAGGTGATCATACACTGGATATATAGCACCAATGCTGTTACGAATTATGTTGGTGTACTGGTTCCAGATGCACTCCTCTAATCTTCTTGAGTAACTCACAATACTGAAAAAGAATAAAGCAGTGTGAATGAAGTCAGTTAAAGCTTGCTGCTCACCAACTTGCCGTACAGTGCCTGCATGGAGCACAGAAGCAGCCAGAAGGATGAAGACAGTCAAGAAATGTTACACACCTCATCAACAGCACTTTTCTTACTTTGAAAGTCATGTGCATCGCATACTTGTGCAGAACAACAGAGGGGAGTTTGTGTTGGGAAAGGAAGGTAGTGCCAGATGTTTGGGAGAGGTGAAGCAGCAACTATGCATGGACTGAGCCGAGATTAAAACATGTCCGTTTTTTTATAACCTCAGAGTCTGTGTGGGATGCTAGGACACCCTGGGTGTCCAGGAAACATTTGCTTTGCCTTTGTAAGTAAATAAATCTAAGATACGATATTGTGTTCTTATTATCTTACATCTCTGCTCAAAAACATATTCTGCGAGAGCACTACATAGAGTAAATAAAACAGCCTAAGATGAATTATTCATCGTGATTCTGTATCTACTCATTATTCTTCTAAAAGAAAAATAACTCACATCCAGAGTCCAAAAAACGTCTGTCTGCTCAGAAGTTGTGACAATATTATTTTTGCTTTCCCCTTCAAATCACAAGAAAGATCGTGTATCAATCTGAAGCAGAGGCTAAAGCCATACCCAGAATGGAGTGTGACATCTTTTTTTATACTCTAAACCAGGACTACAACCACAGATAAATGGAATCAGCTACCAAGGGGATGGGCTACCTGATATATGAGAGAGGAAGAAAAACTCAATTCCAAGCAAAATTTAGCTCTTTCATCCTTTGAAACCCTCCCATACAAGTACACCTACAGAGCTGGCATCAGTTCACTCCAGAAGGCTGTGTCTCCTGGCAGTTCCTCAGGACCCTGAGGACCATGCCCTCCTGCTCCTTGTGATGCTGAGTAACGCCTCCCTATGTAAGCATGGCTGCAATAAGGCCATCGGCTAGCCAAAGTCTACTAATGACTGCATGTTATCTTTTTTTTTCCTTCCCCGTTTCTCTTACTCAGATCTCCTTGTGCTGGACAATTCAGAATTACCCTACGCACGTACCTTCCTTCAGTCGGTGCATCGCGATTTCTACGGTGATTTGGATGCAGTAGACCTCCCGGGTTTGTATGCCACCTCCACAAAGGCCTACATGCTTGTGATGGTGAGGGTCCTGCTGGTCAAGGAGGAGAGACACTTGGCAAGCTTTCCATTCAGAAGTCCTCCAGGCAAACCTTTGGAAATAAAAGAGACCAGGTAAAACAAGTTTTTGAAAAGACTATGTGGGAGGAAGTGCTACTTTATTAGATGACAAAATACAATCGGTTTACTCTTTATAGCAGCACTTCCCAGTTCAAAACAGGGAATGTTTTGAAACATTTTGAATGTTAAATTTACAAAGGTTGAGTATTTGTTATTTGCCTGGAGTACTTGTGCAAAATTTTTCACATAGCACTAATCTCCAAAGCGTTCTGAAACACTAAATCATCCTGACAAAACCTTTGAGCAGGGTGCAAAGAAGGAATGAAGATTAAGAGGTTCGTTTAAGTGCAAAAACTAGCTTTCAAACATGCGGCTGAAACCACTAAACCACCTCTCTCCGCCAAGAGCTGAACGCCTCACTCTGAAATGCACTTAATAGCCAAAACCCTACATACGTCAACAGAGCTCCAAGCACCAGGCAGCTTTTCTACAGGTGACAGCTTTATAAACACCCAGGGCACTACCAATTTCTTCAAGGGATTGGCTAAAGTAACTCACGTTCGCTCATTTTAGTTTCCAGAAGCTGTGATACACAGCAAGCTCTAGCTAAAAACTTTTTCATTCTATATTCCATTCACACCTAAAGAGCATTAATGGTTTTCAAGGAAGGATAACATTCTTGGGCACAGATATGTGAATGCTGTACAGACAATCGTCATTGGTGTGTACCAGCTTAAATGCCAGGAAGAACTTCTTAAAACTATAGGGAAAACAGTATTGTGTATCAGTGCAAAGCAAAAATTATGTCCCCATCATGTCTGAAAATGCATGGCATATTTCTAATACAACCGTTTTCACAGGCATACTTCATTTTGATTCACAGGTCACAGTATCAGTGAAGTAAATAAGAGCCTGAAGTCTTTCTTCAGCTTCCCAAACACAAATCTTAGGCAATATTGTTTTTATAACCAATCTGTTCACACTTCTGCTGCTTTATTCCTTTGCTCCTCTGAATTTCATAGTTTACTTTTTCCACACAATCTTTGTTGGTTTTGTGTAATGTAAGCTATGTAAAATAATTTCCTTCTTTTATCCTCAGGGTAAATGCTCTCTCCTCTTACAGCAGATCCACGGTTGTTAAAATGCTGTATGTTTGTTAGCCTGCTGACTGATCACTGTAAGCTGAAGTGCAATGGGGCACCTCTGCAGAAAAAGCCTTCCACGTTGTAACTCTGTGTATTCTCCACTGTGAGTATCTGTTCCCTGACTACAATCACGGCAAGGAAACCTGTACCTCAAAATTATACGAAAAATAAATCCATTAGTTTGCCTGAGCACACATCCATGTTCTCTTAACTTCTTATGTTGTAAATACGGGCATAAGAATGATTTCCAGCCACTTATGAATTTTGTAACATACTCATGGAAAACATTTGTGAATACTGCCAATTACCTTTAATTTACAGGTGCTTTTCAGATGAGCTGTCATGCTCTCAAATAATATACAGTAGCATGTGCAAATCTGGATACACTCACAGGGTTTATTACTAACAAAGAAAAAAATAAAGAATATACTTTTCACATGGCAAGCATGAAATACTTGAACTCCCACAACATTTAAAGCACAGCCATGAATTTTTTCTTCTATCAGTTCCTTCTGGGAATTCCTAATCGCCTTTCTTGGGCCTGCAGTGTTAAATGCAACCTTTCCCTTATAACAAAGGCAATGAAAAGTGCTCTTCATCAAACACGGGGTGAAGAGGATTCCTCCTCCACACCACTTCAGGACATCGTGCTCTTCAGATCTACACTTTCAAAACTAGAAGCTTAAATATAGAACACACACGTCTTTCCACAGCCATGGAAATAGTTGGTTTAGGGAAGTATTTCTTAAAACAACAATTGGCTAAAGAAAAACTGATTATCAATATCTGGTTTAGGTAGTCAGCTGTGGACGCTGGATCCTAAAAACTCATCGCTTCCAGAGGTGTGAGCACCTGCTTCTCCTATTGAGCGTGAGCTGTGGGAGTTAACACCTATGAAAATTAGGCCATCAGTGATTAAAATTATGCAAAATAACTAAATCTGAGCTCAGAGATAATTAAACTTCATCAGCCCCTGAATCTAAAAAAAAAATCTCTTTAGATATTTTCACAGAGTAACTGGATACTGTGCTACACTGCAGAGCAGTCTTTAATGAACAGCTATCGGGTGGCCCTGCTAGTGCCCACCCTTCTGTGGGCCTCAGCCCCATCAGCCCATCTTGCTTTTTCCCAGCTGCACATGCCTTCAGCTCTCCGGAGTTTTCCGGTAACAAATCCTGACCCCAAGCATTTGTTGTTTAAAAGGTACACATTTTCACGGCATTAACAAGCCCACGACACCAGAAACATATCCAAGGGATTGCTATCCCACTGAGTGGGAAACCTAACGCAAGACCTTTCCAGATGGAAGCAGTGACCTCGAACAGCTTTGTGGCAGACTCTTTGCAGGGTTTTAAGCAGCATGGCTGATCCTGGGTATTAGTTTGCCCATCTATGGACTACACTAAAGTAAAGGAGAATTAACATTAACATAATCTCTATTTAAATTTAATCAGAAGCTTTTTGGTAGCCATTAGGAAAGAGAAGAGACTATCTGCTGGAAAATACCCGGAGGGGGGGTTGCAACTTTGGCAACCTCAACCCAGTACTTGCAAATTATTATCAATATCGACAGTGGGTTTACCACATGACTGTAATTTCTCCAACTGAATGGAGATGACCAAAGCCATCAATGCCGCTTTGGACATTCTGTTGGTAGAGCGGACAGCACCAGAGGTTAAGCTAAGAGGGCAATACCACCCAGCCATCCCGTCCACATTCCCTCGAGGGTGAAGAGTGCGATAACTCAGGAAGTGGAAGGGCTGTTACACATTTTGGATCATCTGTTGGTCAGCTCCAGTGTACTTTTGTGATCCCTATGCCAAAACCTGTTGGTGACAACAATTTCAAATGTCAACAGATTTAACATCTCATTTTAACTCCTACCAATATCTAGTTAAATTGTTGCAAACTCAGTATAGTTGCAGTCCTAGCTGTGATGTGACCGACCCACATTGATCTGCAGACCTCTTACTATAGCTAAAAAAAACTTCGCCTTTCCCTTTGGATTCCCAATAAGCTTCTTCCAGTTTTTGACAATACTTTTTGAGTTACAGCAGGTCTAGCTACTTCAAAGATTGACAGACCCCATTGCTGATGGTTAGAGGACTAGCTAGATAATGTCCCAAATAGGGACCTCCAGAATCCACAGACAGTTATATCAGTCTGCTTAAGGAAAGGGGCAAGGAAAAACTGCTAGTTTAGAAGCAATAAAGTGCATGCTTGTGGTATCTAGGAGGGAACTTGGCTGATATAGCTGAATAGCTTTAACACATCGTAGGCAGTGCTCTGAATTTCCCTGCTAAACAGTTGAGAAAGCAGAAGAGCAGGTGCTGCAGGTTTCTGTTATGATCATTGGCAAAACGTGCTCTCACGCTGCGACACCCAACTGCAGCCACAGAAGTGTCTGGCGTGGACCTGGAGAACCAAAGCTTTGTCATGGATGGTTCCTGATCTGAGGGGAGGCAATGAAGCTGCCCAGCTGAATGGAGGTCATCACTGCAGGCCCAAGACCAGTGAAGGTCAAAGGGCTGAAGAGTAGTGTCACTACCGCTCTCAAAGCGTAACTCCGGCAGCCTACCAGCACAGTTCACTGCATTTCCTTTCAGATCTTTCCTACTTCACTCTAATGCCTTATCTCTAATTGGGGCACATAATGGCCCTCATTTACAAAGTGATACCATCACACCCATATCTCAGCAGTAACTTCAAGCCTTTTGAAAAAATTAGGTCTTAAAACTTTCCCATTTTCCATCATTTAACTTGTGAAAAGCTTTGAATTTCTAACAAAGCAAAGAGGGTTTTTTCTAAATCCCTGTCTTGTAACATAGCAACCACAACCAATATGAAAGATTTAAAGACATAATCATAATTCTGGAAAATCTATCTATTCCCAGTGAACACGAAAGCTAAACATCAAGGATAAAAATGATATAATACATTGTTTTAAAACTGATGACTCAGTGACAGCTATGCAACAAACAAGTGCTCAAGATCTTTCCAATTTATAGTAGCCTCTTGGTCTCTTCAGTCTATAGGACTTACGCTCTTACTGCTTACACAAGTTTTATACCTGCATATACCCATTCACTTTAATTGAACTATCCCAAATTTATATCACAATAAAAGAAAGAAGAATCACCTCCTATGTATTTAAGCTTTTTAAGCGCTTAATCTAATCCCTTCAGAACAAACAACCAAAAGTAAAACAAAGCACAAAGCTCTGGAGTCCTACATGCAGTTAAAGTGTTTTATTTTCTTGCATTTAAACTATTGATTAGAGAAGTTATTGTAAACTTCAGCCATAAAATTAAAAGGCCTTCCCATTTAACAGCAAATTTACACTAATTGCCATGTGCCTGTGATGGGACCTTTAACTCGCAGCCTTGCCGTGGACATACAGGTAATACTTAACAGAACACTTTTGAAGCTGAAGGTATTTTTTTCTCCTCTGGATTCTTTTAGGACGCTGGAATACCACTTTACCTATCTCCCCCTGCTGAGTACATGTCTGCTGCTGCTTTTCTGTGTTGGTGGGTGTAGTCTGCAATATGTACCTTCATTCCGTCACAGGGTGCTCTCTGTCCCTGCATTAAAAAACAGCCTTCCTAAAAACCCTTCCTTCTCAGCGACATGCTCTCTTTCTGGTCTACGTCCTCACCCATTTTCTTTCCTGTGCCTGGAACATGCTTTGGAAAATTCTTGCCCAAAGAATAAAGCTAAAGGAAAAACCATAAAGCTTAAGAAAGGCTACTTGTCTTAAAATCAACAAAAAATAGCAAAGAGTCGATTTCCAGGAACCGGGAAAGTAAATAGCACTGTCACCTTAAAACGTTTTAAAACTAATCTGATTAGGCAAACACAAGCCAGAAAGAAATAATGCACAGTTTGTGTTGAGACACAACAAATGAAAGAGAGCGCTTTTTATTTCTGCTACTGAATCTCCTTAAATTCATCATCATCTTCTAAGGGGAAGAAAGAAAAGGTAACTGTTTGGTAAGCCCCAGCAAAGCCACAGATGAGGTTGCATATATTTAAGGGAAAAAAAGCATAATCTTTCCAGGTATTACACTGCAAAGAGAATATGCTTAAACAAGGAGAACAGGAGCATCAAAGACTTCTTATATTATTTCATAGGGATTAACACTACATCCCTCTATGGCTTAAAGCTACTGCTTTCCAGTCTGAAGTACTTCCAACATCTCGGTCACCAGTTCCCAAACACCATCACCAAATCACCAGGCTGTAAAATATAACATGGACCCATAACAGCCTTTACCAGCGTCTGACACTTAAATAACGTACTTAATGTTTGACTTCTGTTCATTAATACAAAATTCTGGGACCCACAGGCTGACACCTGGCAGACCCATAGCACATACTGCAACGTTATATAGCAATATATAGATTCCTGCTCATTTCTGCAGTATTGAATGGCCAAATCAAAGTCTACTAACCAGGCGCTACTGTAAAATTCTCCTCAATACTGCATAGTGTGGGAAGGTCATAGCCTACCACCTGCATTTTGAGATATTACATCCCAAGAAATAACAATTAACTAAATACCAGAGGGGTTTGTTTGGGTTTGGGGGGTTTTTTTTGCTATATTTTTGGTTAAGTGGCTCTATTAACCTGTAAGTCTAATGTTACTTTTCTGGGCTACCTCATTAGGCAGTTTATCCCAGCTCACAGCTGCTTCGCTGGAGATGTTGCCTGAAGGACTGAAGGTGTGCAGGTATGGCAGGACGGGGAATGTTTAAGAGTTCATAGGCACATGAAAAGCTGGGCATAGCAGCGATATACCGAAAGAACCACAGGCTTCCTTCTACAACAAGAGTGGCACTTCCAGAAAATTATCAGTGTTACGCAGGTTCTCACCTTTTGGGCTCTCCTGGCTCTACACCGATCCCCTACAATCGTCTGCACTTTAATACAGCGCAACGTCAAAAAGTAGAAGTGAGAAACTAGGGACAGGCATACGTCTGTTCACTCCCTGATTAACTACCAGCCCGTCTACCCCAATCAGGTGTCACCTGCACCCACGCTCCTATACAAAATCAGCCAGACAATGTGTTAATCTATTGTCTTTGAAATTGATGTGCGTTTGGGCAGGAGCAAAAATCACACTGTAAGAGCCTTTTCGTAGGATGTAATCAAGCAACAGATTTTTTTTTTTTACGCTTCCTCTCTTCTGCTAGCAGGGTGCATAAAAATGATCAGCATTTGATTTTGAATGAACCCAATGATATAGAGACATTTTTACAGGTTACGCCTTCCTAAGAAACATACCTTGCAAAGGCTTTATCAAAGGTTTTGGCAGTATCTGGCAAAGCCCCAGAAACTCACGACTTGATCACTGAATAGACCTCCTATTAAACATACTCATTCACAGACAGGGAGATTTGCCTGCATGCATATAAAATTTTATCAGTCTTGAAGCACATAAAATTTTATCAATCTTGAAGCACTTTACAGTCAATCTCAGAACATGTCACATGAAAAATTAAGCAATATTTTATTTCCTTTGCAAAGCAAACTACCGACCTCCTATGCTAGCCTGGCCATGCAGAACGGCATGGATTTGCAAACCAGAAAGGGGAGATCCTCACCTTCTGCCAGAACAAAGATTGCCATAAACCACGCAAGCACTCAGGGACTGCAAAGTTTCCCATTTCAAGAAGTACCCACAGGGAAGCCGAGTAAAGTCCAAGCTATTACCTCTGATCAGTTCCCATTCTCCTCAAGGAGGACTGGGATTTTTTTATGGGGAGATGAAGGGGAATCATTAAATCTTATGCAAAAATTACAATTTCAAAGCCAATAAAAGCATAGCCATGGAGACCTGGCCAGTCTCTGTGCAGCTGAGGAAATTCTCTGGAACAGCAATCAGTATGAAAGCCCCTTCAGAGAACAATTTGTAAAATATGAAAATATGAACTGTAGCCAGTGTAATTTAAATTTATTTCTATATATAAGTGTAATTATTTTAATAGCAGTAATGATAATAGCAACAATTACAAGAATATTACTAACAATAAATAATACCACTAATCATAGTTAATAATGATCAAATCAATGATCTTTTAGATGCAGAGAGAAAGCATGACATGCGACCTTCTCCACGCACAGACACGGCGCAAGGAAGATTTGCTTTGCACAAAACAGTCATCAAACAGGGGCTTCTTTATTTCCAAAAACTGGGCTAAAAGCACTCGCTATACCTGGGGCAAGGCTGCAGCAGCTCTTTCCCTCCCGCGCTGCACGCTTCCCTCTCTTCCAGCTCCGGGCATTGCTTTCCGGCACCCACTGCCACGCTCCGCACGCTGCGGCGACGGCTCCGAAAGCCCGGGGCAAGATCTCCCAAGCCGCAGGTCCGTGAGCAGGCGCTCCATGGGGACCACTCCGATGTTTCACAGTCTTTAGCGATGACACAGGACTTGAAGGTCAAAGGGACGGGATCTTGCACACAGTGGCTGCGATAAGAACACAGTGAAACAACTGAGGAGGTCTTGCTTAACAAATTTCCTTTTTTTTTTTTTTCAAGCTAAACCCCCAAAGAAGAAATCCATGGTTATTTGGGGTAAATCAGAAGACCTGCATCAACACCAATACAGTGAAAGTAAGAGGAGCTGGGATGCAGTGCACATCACGCATTTCCAGGGAGTTCTGGGTGCAATCTTGCATGCCGAGTAGTTTTCAAATAATACACCTCATTTGTTTAAAGTTAAAACAGGCACCATAATTGCTCCTGTGCAGTTAGAATCTCAGTTTATCCAGGACAGAAAATAAAAGCCAAGCCCAAGAGAAATACTGCCACTGGTAATCATTCCCATCACCTCTCGCACAGGACTAGCTGTCTGCCATCCATCCAGGTGTCACCACGTCCTGCTGAGCAACTCTGCTCTTTTAAAAAATAATTAGTCACACACCAATAAGAAAGGTGTTGGTTCTGTGAGGCTGTTATCAAACAAATGCTGTCAAACTAGGACAGAGGGTTTCCAAACCTGCCAGATCACCAGAAACCCAGGAATGCTGCAGCTGTGGCTGTATTTTGGGACTCATTTACTCCTGCTGATATTAGGACATAATCCTCATTCATTCTGTAACACACCAAGACACCACACAAGGCTCAATGCAATGGAGAACAGAATTTTAAGAGCTTCCAGCTGTTGAGGTTTGGTATCAAGATACAAAGTCCCAGAATGAAATTATTAAGAGTTCCAAACGTACAATAGCTTTTCACAATAAAGAAAACTATGGCAAATGTAGCAAATGCTTCTGGGAGAGGACAAACCTCCAGACTAAGGCCACCATCCTTCCTTGTTCCTCTGCTTCTGTCTCAGCCAGCTGATGGCTCTCCTGCCCAGCGTGCTGGGAGGGACCCCGCAGAGCATGGCTGCTGCTGCTCCACCTCACCCCAGCCACAGATCAGCCACAAAGTCACCACTCATCTCCCAGAACAGCAGAAAAACCTTTCTTGTCAAGAACCTTAGATAGCTGAGGAAACAGAGTGGGAAAGGATATACCAAAAGAGGACTGAGGTATCTACGAGCAGAGATACTACTGAAGCACCATCAAGGATGAAATGGGGCAAAAAAGGATGAAACCTAGAAAAAAAAGAGTCACCAGGAGAAAAGGAACCAAGATTTTCTATCTTCTGCCTAGTGTTATATGGATGATGCAAATTGACCTCTGAAATTAAGACCATACAACACAGCGTGAACTCTCTCTACATTTGTCTTCTCCAGCCACCAGTTGCTCACGGTCAGGCTTTTGCCAACTGTAAGGAACAAATGTGGGTACACTTAAAAGGTGTGAAACCCAGGGCTGCGGCCGGGGAACCAGCCATTACCTCACTTGGTATTACTTATAGAAAAGTTTGACTAACCTAACTTTCTCTAAAGAAAAGAGACTGGGGGAATCATTTCAGGATTGCAGGGCAGTCTCATAGCAGGGGAGCAGAGAAGATAAAGGACATTCACTCACTTCTTCTCCAGTCTAGAAATTTGTCCTGTTTTCACAAAGGTCAATAGGAATATTCCCACTGATACCTGTTGAAGTTTAACCAGACCCTCAACTACCAGCTAAATACAGCTTTTGCCTGTTTCTTCACCCAGAATAAAACTCATTAATCTCACAGGTGCTGTGAGGATGAATTTAGTGAGGTTTATTTTAACAACTTCATAAACTAGAAACAGCCTGTGACGTAGCCCCCTCAAAATAAAATTATTCTTGCTTACAACTCAGAAAGATGGCTCATTCCTGTACTACATGTCAAATGCAACTGATTGCAAAACCGTCTCCGGTACAAAACGTCCATACTATTGAACCAAGGACTGAAAAGTAATAATCATTATATCTGTACTTACTAACCGAGGGATTTTGATTCCTGTTTGGAATGTTAGCTTAGGTGGAGTCACATGAATGGTAACTTTATTTTCCTTTTAATAGTTTCTCAACACAGATATCAGGTGAGCCACCCGCGCCACGACATTAACAAGAAACAAGATTTCCTGATTCGGAGTAGATAAAGTAGCGGCAAATGCAAATCACTGTCCTAACTGATTGTACTAGAAAACTAGAGTTAAACTAAGAGCACCGCATGGAAGGAAACCAAACTCACATCTTAAAAAGTGATCAAAACTTCGCATTCAGATACCAGTAACAAAACCCAAATCCGTTTTCGGGGTTGCACCACTGCAAAGGAGATTTAAGCGTGGCCTGATCTTTACTGAAATCCAAAACAAAATGAAGCCTTTAAAAACTGGTTTGGAGTCTTCTTTAAAATTACTAGTGCTAGCCCCAATTCTTAGCGAGACAATACCTACAATACTTCTCCTAATGGATTCAAACCTATGTCGACACTCTGCCCGCGAAAGACATCTCTGCTCAGCAATCATCCTTGCTATTTGCAAATGCCTTTGAAGTACGAAAAGACTGAATAGCTGTTTCTTTGCCTGAAAATCCCTCCACCGCTCCTACTATAAAAGGCTAAAGAGATAACTTTGCTGACCTGAAGGTGAACAAGCCACAGTGCCGGCAATTTTCATCCTTCTGCTCGAGTAGATGTTTTTGAGGGAGAATTACATGCAACTGCCTAACAGAAAGCAAATCTAATTAACTTGCACCTACTCATTCGGAGCCTCAAAGTCAAATTAATTGTGACACGGAGCAACACAAAGACAAATGTAAAAACACACTTTTGCATGAAATTCAGACACAGTCTTTCATGTTGCAGATGTATTTAGGACAATCTAATATAGATAAAGCCCAGACATGCGAGACACTCGCTGGTCTGAGGCTGCAAATCAGACGTGTATTTGCACTGCTGTGGCTGTATCTTTACCTGCAGGGAGAGAAGGGAGGTCTTGGGGATGGGAGATGCTACATAAGCCTTGTTTTTAAACTAACTTTCCAGGTATTAATGCATCAGGTTAGATGTCCTCTTGGGAGTCAATCTTGTAACTGTGATATAGTGAGGTACTTACGTGATTGATGCTTTTTTCTATGTTACACACTTGGATTGATACTGTAAAACTACAGGAATTGTTTCCCAACCTATGTGAGGTTGCCTGCGGTGTCAGATGGATTGGTTAGTTAGCAGACAGCAGCAGCACAAAGCCCAACTCACTCAAGTGGCAGAGAGCCCTCTTACTCTCTTGTGTACTGAAGGGGAATAAACCACATACAAAAAAAAACGCACTAAACCAAAGGAAACCTACTCATGCCTCTTCTACACTCGCATAGTCCTGGAGCTACAAGCAGAAAAGCAAGAAGAGGAGGAGGAAAAGCAGCCCCTTGTACCACTGCTACGGCACAGCTCCACGTCCCCCATGACTGCATAACTGCAGGCTGCTGCCAACGGAGCAGCGCTGCTCTTCCCCACGAGATACAGTAATTGTGCAGCCCCAAGCTGAACCACACCACCTTTCTGTTCTGGACAAAAAGTAACTCACCAATAAATAGTAAATTTTCCAAGAGCTCAGTGCATCTGTGCTGCATGCCTTACAGTCCCATACTCATCACATCCACCGCAAGGAAATGAGTGGAAGCACATCTTTCAGTAGGAAAAAGGAGCGAGACTGTCCAGGAGCAGTGCATCATTAAATCAGGTTGGGCACAGCACAGAAATTATCCCAGGTTTCCTTTCCCAACCGTATCAATGCGTTCAAGATGAAAGGTGAATGCATTTCCTTACGTGAGAGGATGAGACAGGTGGTTATTGTTGAACATTTTATACTAAAAGGATAATCTCCAAAATAATTTAATACATTAAGAAGCTATGACCATGCCCATGCTGCTGGTATGGAGGGCAGCCCAGGAGGACAGGGTACCTCTCCAGCAGCCAGGCTCTTCCCCAGCAGCTCAGGAAGGCTCCTGAGAAGTGCCAAGCCTGACCGGGGAACGCATGCTCAAATCCATGCACTGCAGAGCAAGAAAATACTGAACTAAGCTAAGCTACACTGATACCAATGCATTTTCATTTTTTCCCTTTTTCCTATTCTGTAATTAATGACCCAACCTTACAGGCTGCTGGAATAAACACTACCTGCTCTTTGCACTTGGCTTAAAATATTAGGGTCTAATAACGGACAGTCCTGCCATGTTTCTGACAGCGTTGCAACACTTTTTTTCCCTTAGGAAACTGGCAATCAATGTTAACAGGCACACTGTCAAGGATTCGTAATGCGTTCTAGGGTCCTCAAGGGCTGCCAGAGCTATTTTGGATACTGGTGATACCATATACTGAATCAGTGCAGCAGAGGCTTCTTTGGCAGAAAAACCACCAACCCCTTCTGCCCCAGGGTGGTAAGGAAGATGGGGGATTTTTGCCTGCCGTACAACTGACCAAAGGGAAAGGGTGCTGGGAGACCTATAATCCAAGCAAACACAGGGCTTTGGTGTCTAAGATGTCTAAGCTTTGGTGTCTTCAAAACTTAATGCACCAGATCCTCTCTTTCAATTAAAAAAAAATGCTGACTTACATTTGCACTACCCAGGCAGACATTAAAGTCTTAGGGCTACAGAAGCAGCTGGATTTCAGCACGATTTGAAAACAGAAGAAAAAAGCCCAATTATTATTGGACACTATTTCTAAAATGTTACTTATTGAAATGAAAAAAGCAGTCACGGTTCCTTTGTTTCATGTGCTTTTAATAAAAGCAAAGGAAACAAGACAAGACTTTCTAAAAGAACACTAGAAAATAAAATCTCCTTCTTATCCAATAGCTCAGGGATTTGTTTTCAAGCCTGAGCACCGAGGCTCCATTCCTACATCTGCTGGGAGGAATGTGAACACACATCTCCTCTCCCAGATCAGAATCATAACCATCAAATAGCATATTACAGCACAGCGTTTCTATCTCCGGACTGCAAAATTTTGTATTCATCCAGAGAATAGAAGAATGTCAACACTAGAAACTGCAAATACTTTTTTCCTAAAAACCTACAACAGCACAGTGGTTAAGCACAATCCACTAGGAAATGGATAATGGAAATTCAAATTACAGAGGCAAACAAAAGAGCTGAATGCTGCTCTACCTCAGCCTTGATGGATGGGTTATCCCTTGACTGAGTTTGACCTGAATTTTCACTTACAAAGGCAAAGTAAACAGAAACCCAAATCCAACTCTATATCATTGTTGTCATCTTACACGTAGAATGAAGAGTTTAAGAAATATGTACTTAAGAAGACTCCTAATCCAAATAATAATAATAAAAAAAAACCTAAAAATGTTTGCCCTTGACTTTAACTTCTCAGTATGCTTACAGAGCACACACATCAGGTTAGAAAATCAGGTTGGATTTCAATGTCTAGCTATGCACATTCGTTTCACTAAATTACAATTTAGTGTCTAGTGTCAGTCTCTTTTCCCAAGGAGCAAGCGATAGGACAAGAGTAAACAGCCTCAAGTTACACCAGGGTACGTTTAGAGTGGATATTAAGAAAAATTTCTTCACCGAAAGGGTTGTCAAGTATTGGAACAGGCTGCCCAGGGAAGTGGTGGAGTCACCATCGCTGGAGGTATTTAAAAGATGGGTAGATGTGGCACTTAGGGACATGGTTCAGCAGCGGACTTGGCAGTGGCAGGTTAACGGTTGGACTAGATGATCTTCTAGGTCCCTTCCAACCTAGACAATTCCATGATTCCAAATAATTTTATTTTTTTTTAAAAAAAAAAAAGGGAACACAAGGGCCTTTGTTTCACTGTTCAGTAGATTTTTACAACTGTGACAAGACAGAAAACCAAAAAGAGCAGAAGTTCTAGCACATATATTTCTTGCAGCATTTTCAGAGTTTTGGGGGGGTTTTATTGCATGGAAGTGCTTATGTTTGAATTCGTTACTGGATATGAAATTTAACACAAAACTAAAACTTTTTCTGAAATAGCATGAAATCTGAATTCTATCTGAAGTAGTATGGAAAAAACTTTCCAGCTTTTTAAAATAGTCTTTAAAAGCTTCAAATCAGATACATAAAATCATTCTATTTTGATGTCATTCCTTTTTTTTCCATGAATATAAAGTTTCTACACAAAAATTGTTTCTGAGCAGAAACGAACCTGTCTCAAGGTCTATTGATATTCTGCTGTTCGACTGTCTTCATTTCAAGTGTTTTCAAAAAGGTCTGTCCCTCCCTTTTCTCTTCCTTTCTCCGTTTTCCTTTGTTTTTGACAAATGTAGAACCTCCAAACTGAAAAATATTTCATCAAAAACATTCCCCAGCTCTCTTTCTCTGATACAGCAAGTCCAATCTTCCACGCGCTTGTGCTTCTCTCTAAGTAAATCCCGTTTACAGAAAAATACAGTTTTGCCTTTAAAAATTGCTACAATTTTTGCTTGCATCTTTAAGGTTGATACGGACACACAGATCTTCATAGGACCAATTATTTAAATGCAAAAAATATTTTCCTTATAATACCAAGGATTCTTCAGCTCCCACCTTAGGGTCCACTGTAAAACCAAAGGATCCTTTTTGCAGGGTTCAAGGGCATAACTTAAGCGTCGTGGAAAACCAAAAACAAATATCAGGCACATTTCCCACCGCTGCTACCTATTTCACAAGAGAAAGGACACCCCCATCCACCATTCCCATAAACGGCAAAGTGGTTTGTGAAGAGGCCAAAACGAAATCTCCTGCCGGTAATCCAGCATGTGTAAGAAATGAATGCATTCAGTCTTTCAGTATTTTAAAACCAGCTTGCACTCGAGCCCACCAAAATCCAATTTTTGGCCAAAGACTGTTCTCTCAGCTTGAGGAACGTACCCGGTACCCTTTGCCATCAGTGTGCATGATGACTAATCCACTGCCCTAAGATTAGACACCAGTAAATTAAACAACTTTGATAACAAATCAGGCATCTTTGCCATTGCATTATAAATTAGGAAGCGAGACGAGCATACGGTTCCCTCTCCTCACATGGCCTTCAACCGGCCAGGGGTCGTGAGCTGACCGCTCCCGTTATCCGCTATTTTCCTGCAAGAACGAGGCAGCGGCGGGCGGCAGGGTGGTGGCAAAGCCCTGCCAGACGAGCAGCTCGGAGCCCGTCGTTAAAGCACGTCTTGGGACATTCCTCTCTCTTGCCTCAGTTTTCCAGAAATTTAATTTGTATCTCTCATCGGTACTTAGGCGGTGGCGCTAGTCGAAATAGGAAACCTCATCCAGGAAAGTGAAAAAGCACAAATAAGGTGCTTCTTTCCCGGTTTAGAGCAGACGCTTGGCCGCCTGCCAAACCCCGCTCCAGGGTTATGCAAATGCGTTTACTCTTCTTTGTCACTAGCCAAAATATCATCACTCTTGTAAAGCAGCATCTGCAAGATCGGGTCCATTCTTCAGAAGAATGGCAGCAAATACGCTGTACAACACGACGAGGAGGACATTACCAGGGGATGCTTAAAGGAAGTCGTTGTCAGGAGTATTTGATATCAGCGACATTCCGGCCCTGGAATTAAACATGGATTGGATTTTAGGCTGAATTTTTAGGTTTGGATTTTAGGTCCAAAAGGAGAAAGGAAAAGTGTGTGACTATCCGGACATCGTAACATGACATGAACCTTTTGTCCTCTATTCAATCAATGGGCTTTCCTCTTGTATTTGGAGTAAGAGTAAGGGATGGGTCAGACTCAGCCCTCTGCAGTAAATCTGAGACACAGCCTCAGCAGGAAAAGTCTGCCGGGGGTGGCTAATGGAGTTGTACACTCCCAAAAAGGGGCTAGATCAGCAAAAAAAAAACAAGAAAGGAGCAAGAAAGACAGCTCGATCAGGGGTAGAGTCACTAAAACTGAATCTCCCGGGACCCCCTCCAGAAATTCAATGTGTAACTCACACAGTAGCACAACAAAGAGAAAACATTTATAAAAACAGCATCTTCCATTCCCCATTTTGACAGCAAATATAGCAGTGAGCATGGGAGGGCAGAGCGAGTGAAATTTTAACAAAGTCAGAATCCCCTTCCCAGAGCCTCCAATAAGGAATGAGATACAAGAGGCAGAAGAACAGCTAACAAGTGGTAGCAGACATAAACCTGCTGCTGGTCACACAGTGGCATAAATCACAAGTGACTCCATTAAAGTCAAGCAGCTACATGAGCATAAAATCTGTATATTTGGAATCAGCATATATTCAGAGACAAGTAATAAAGACAAGATGTTAGAAACTGCCGGAACAGTTCACAAAGCTTGACTTTTTTCCAACCAATAAAAAAAAAAAAAAAAAAAAAAAAAATCTATGCTTTGCTACAGGTGTATTAGGAGGGGGTAAGAAAAAGGCTAGAATGTATATTTTCACCTCAGTATGTGTGCAAAACCACTGCAGACATTAACAGGGGTAGAGAATTGGACATAAAATAACCCTTTCCCTCTACACTTTGAGTTTGAGCAAGAGCCAGGAGCTACAGATTACTGAGAAACGGATTGATTTCTGCAAAATTCAGAAGCAGGATTTTTCAAGAACTTCTAATATCTTTGAAAAACAAAACACAAGAAGTTCTCCAGAAATCTTGACTTTCTTCGAACTCAATCAATTTCTCGGTCATCTGCAGCTCCTGGCACCTGCCCAAATCCCACCTGAAGCCAAATGGCCAGAGCTTAGATAGCTTAAATTTAAATGTGAGAAACAGAGAGAATAAATCTTCCCATTATTTGCTGCACATTACTGTAACCTTCACATTTGAATTACAGCAAAGCAACGTACATAGACTAAGAGACATTTTAGCTAAAACCCACAAGGACAAGAAAGAAAAGCAAGTAACAGACATAGTATCAGCATCCAAGAGTTACACCCAGATGGGAAGGCTCCTCAGGAAGCAGGAGGACAATCACAGGTTTGCTCACTGATCTATCTTTCCAAGAAATATCTTCTAGTAAATTCATAAGGCCAAACTTTTCAGACTTATTTCATCCAGTGTTGATTTGTAAGAATGAAGGAGTTTAAGCTGGTGTAATTTTCGCCTCGTCTGCCAAATATATGCAGTACATGACTGAGAATGAAACCTCCCTCTCCCACAGCCAGGGCCCAGCAACAGTGCAAAGTGATATATAATTCCATTTCCTCAATGTTTTCTCAAAACCAACAATAACAACAACAACAAAAACCAGAAGAGAATTATTAAAAACATAAAATGAATTAAACAGTCACAAATCGTAGAAGTATGCAAAATATTCAGCATATGCTAGCTTTACAAGAAGGGAATTAAATAAAAAAAAAAAAAAAAAAGACCATAAAGAAAACACATAGACATTTGCATTTAAAACTCAAGAACAGGAACGCACTTGCTGTGTTGCTGCCACGCAGAGCAAGCGCTCCGTCAAACAAATCCACTGGGGATGAAAGAAAACTTGAAGCACCCTTACCTCAGGGCTGCGTTTTTTCCATCGCTCCTCACACACCTGACCTGCCTGGTTTGGTACCCGATCTCCACCTCCCCGGGACGATGGTGGGGTTTATATCCTTGAAGTCCAGACGTGCTTCGCTCTCCAGAGTCCAAACCGAAATCCGGCATAGTCCTCCCCGCCAGGTCGACGTCCTTAGGATGGGGCAGGCGGCATTTGCCCCACGGCCCCACTCGGAGGCTGTAGGTGTGCTCCTCCTCCCCGAGAGGACAGGCGGGAGCGCCGCAGGCTCTGGATTCGGTCAGATTTGGGCACAGGGCACCCCCATAGAGGGGAGGAGCGATGACCGCCCGCGTCCGGTGCTGCAAGCTCTTGGCGCAGCCCGTGCCACACTCGGACCAGGCAGAGAACTCGGACACGACGCAGTCCCGTGGGCAGGGCACCAGGCAGGCTTGCTCGGCGGGAGGCTGTGGAGTGAAATACTCACATATTTCGTTGGCGACAATGGTTCTGTTCAGCTTCTGGAGGCAGCGGACGCTCCGGCGCTGCAGCCCGTGCTGCGCGGTGACACAAGCCCCGGCTCCCACCTCACTGCCAGCAATGGGGACGAGCCCACACCTGTCCCATCCCGAAACCTCCCACTCGAACAGCTCCAGGTGCCAGTCGCAGACTTTAAAGCACCTCCTCTGGCTTTCGGGTTTGTCCTTCTGGTGGCAGTTCGCGTGGTACGTCGTCCAGCCCTCCACGTGGGTGCACCAAACGGCCCGGCTCCGAACGCCCCCCGAGCCACAGTCACCTACGCACCGGCCCCAGTGACCTGCAAAAGAGAGCGCGTTGAGAAATGCCATGCAATACTCCTGCCACAGATCCATACGGATGCCCAGTAGCATCCAAACCACACCCTGCCATGTATTAAAAAGTACGTAACTACCAGCTGGCCCCTAAAATTGTTTAAAAGCTTCCCAAAGGCTGCGATTCATTTCTCCTCCTAGTGTACTCCCATCTCTAGACCACTCGGAGAAACTTGGGGGGAAAATAAAAAATGCCCCACAATATCTCAAATTAAAGGCAAGCCAGGCACATTTCCGTAGCAGTAAAATGCATCCCAAAGCCTGAGGAAATATGAATATTTAATTTCACTTGTACAAATGAATATAAAAATGATCATGAAGGAACAATAATGTAATAGGAAAAGAAAGTCAAGTTAGATAAGAGAAAAACAGTCTTAATAGAGCAATTAGTCAATGGAATAAACTGCACTGGGAAGCAGCCGAATCAGCATCTGCGGTGATAAAACGGTGAGGATAAATACTATGAAAATAAGAGCGTACTCTCAATAGGAGTTTGAAATCATAGAATGGTTTGGGTTGGAAGGTACCTTAAAGATCATCGAGTTCCAAGCCCCCTGCCCTGGGCAGGGACACCTCCCACCAGCCCAGGGTGCTCAAAGCCCCATCCAGCCTGGCCTTGGACACCTCCAGGGACAGCGCAGCCACAGCTTCTCTGGGCAACCTGGGCCAGTGTCTACCACCCTCAGAGTGACGAAAAGGAGGAACCAACTTGCTGTGATAGTGTATGTAGAGCAGGATTGGTCCCGCAGGGTGCTGCTCTGAGAGCAGAGAAGGCACCTCACGTGCATCGACTTCTGAATTACCCCGGGATGCACACTGAGCAAGCCGTTTCCATTTGCAGCACGTGGTGCTATAAGAGGTGGTAAAGCTAGTTATTCAGGAAGAGAAATGAAACCAAAATTAAACCCCGCAATGTCATTTTTAGTTCTGGAGCACATGAACATATATATGTAATCGTATGAATCTTATTTGAGGATTTGCAAGTGGATGTAATCAGAAAAGGCTAAATAGAAAGATTTCTCTATGACAATATTATTCAAAAAAAAAATCCACCAAGCCAAAAAAATAATCTGAGGGTTATAAAGTACAAAATTGCTTGCAAACTGAAGAGAAAAGGTAGAGGAAAAAGCACTCAGGCTGAATCTTAACATATTAAAGCGATTTTGATCATCATGTCTCAAGAGGGTCTCATCTCGTTTCTAACTTTAAAAACTTTCCAATGCCTCATAACAGAGCCATTTCACTTGGTAAGAACATTGCTTGTGTAATTCTCGCTTGAAAATACATTGTAACTACCTTATCTTTTGTATTTTTTTCAAGGCAGAAAATGTACTTACAATAAATAGGTCGATTTATATTAAGAAATGCTACTCCAGTCAAGTTTTCTAAAATTGATTTTAAAACTACCGGAATCAGTTACATGCTTACACTATAAAACCAAAAACATGCACAAAACCCCAAAACAGCCCCATAATGGCTGCAATTATAATACCAGGTATTTCATCCAGCTGACGGCAGTTTTGTTGGTAATCCCGTTGTTCTTGATAAATAGAGGAGTTAATCCTCCAGAGACAGGGGCTTGACATTGTGCAATAAAAAATAAAAATCAATAAATAAAAAATCCTGTTATTTTTTCATTGTTAATAAAGGAGGAAAAGTAAATAGGAATTTGATATAGCCGAGCTTCTTCTCCATGCCATCCCATCCCATATCCTTGCCACGTCCCTTCTGCGGGTGCTCCTCCTCCCTCACCCAGGACTGCAACTCTGCCCTCAGTCCGGCACCTTCTGCCCTGGCAGACAGGCAGGGGCAAGAGGGGGTTTCAGAGTCATCAAGGTTTAGACAGCTCCAGCTTTTGTTGAATCCTTCAGGCTGTGTGAAAAATCCTTGTCCCTTTTATGCCTCTATTTCACACCAAAAGATACCAGTGCAAGGCAAGGAGTCAGCCGTGACACATAGCTTGAGTGGGAAAAGGCAGCATCAAACTATACTGTGCTCTACAAGCTGTACTACACCAACGACAGGCTTGCAACAGAATCTCATATGCTTGAAAACTGAATATTCAAAAAAAATGAATCTTTAAATAAGCTTTTGAAGTTCAGTTACATGAAGAGGTCCACTGACGGTTTAAATGTTCATCCTTGATGCTTCACCTTCATCTAAAAGAATATTCTTACACAAACGACAAGATTCAAAACCAGACATCGCATTATGTATATACTGTCATCTCACTAAAAAGAATAGACAAAATACAAACCTCAAGTACTAGGTGGCTTTTTATTAACAGAGAAAAGTAACTACCACAAAGACTAAGCATCACAACATAATGGTATCATGACCTTATTTCAGCATTTATTCCTCTGAAGAAGTTCATCAACGGCAGTTTAATTTTTTTGAGATGTATAAGTTTCAGTACAGGAAAAGTTTGTTTTTCACCAGTTTCTTTTTAAAGCAAAAATTCAAGAGTATTATTGTTTCATTTCAGCATTGACCATAAGAGTATTTTACTCATCAGCAGGACCTTGAAACACATTACACCAATTAAGGACTCACTACTTATTTCTTAGGATAGCAAACAGCATTAAAAATAGCACTAACCCCCCCCCCCCCCCATGGAGATATACAAAGCAGTTGGAGCAGAGGACTGGCCAAATTACACTCACCAAACCTACCACCCCTCTTTCATGACTGCACAGAACTTCTCGTTAGTACTTTTTATACATTTCTGGGTGTTGCTTGTGAACTGCTCTATGTAACAGCTGCAGATTTACCAATCCCTACATTATCAGGGGAGAAAGAGACGCAGCAGAAGCAAGAAGTGGCCATTATTTAATATCAGATGTGAATTTAGAATGAAAAATTACCAAAGAAAAAGTAAGCAAGGACTCATAAGTAATTACACTATCGTTAGACACATCACAATTTGCAGCTCTTCTCTGGCAAATGTGCTAAAAACGTAGCCTGCTCTTGGCATACCAAAAAAAAAGCAGCATGAAAAACAAGGTTAAAAATCAGATGCAAATCCCATTACTATAGATTTTTTTTACTTCCTGATGATCTCTTCAGGACGCGGCAGTAGACTTATCCACAATGTTTCATTGCTTAGTTAAATATCCTGTTCAGTAGCTTAAATGAGGACAAAGACGTAAATACTTCCTAGTCAATAGTCTGCTTTGTAATTAGAATTTAATTATTTTTAGCAGAGTCATGTTAAATTCACACTTTCCTTGAAATAAATCTGAGTCAATTAAAAGAAACATCTCAGCACAATGTGAATACTAATATTAACTACGTTTTATTGAAAACCCACTGGAATTTAGGCATCAAAAGCCCGAACTTCAGAAAGATGCTTCACAACTCCTGAACTGGAATGGGAGGCCACTGGTAACTAAAGTAGAAGACTAAATAAAATGAAATCTATTTCACAGTGATCTGTCAATAGAAAGTACAAAAAGATGAAGATAAAGGGTAGCTATCATCCGTCTCCTAACCATTGTAACCTAATCAGATACTGGATGGATGTTTGATCCCATCACAGCAGGACATGGGTGGGAGAAAGAAGACAGTGGATCTATGTTGAAACAGGGGAGCTCCCAGCTGGATATAAGGAAAAACCTCATCACTGTGAGGATAACCCTTGGAACAGGCTGTCCCGAGGGACAGCAGAATCTCAGCTTTGGAGGTTTTCAAGATCTGACTGAACAAAGCCCTGAGATACCTGGTGTGAATTCAATGTTGACTCTGCTCGGAGCAGGAGGTTCACCCAGACGACCTCCCGTGGTCCCTTCTGACCCGGATTACTCTATGAAGGAGCACCTAACTAAAAGCAAGGCTTTATTGGCTAAGACTTACTACCATGACAAAAAAATTTTTTCACTAAAAAATACCACCAAGATCTGCAAAGTACCAAGGAAACTTGGTGCAATAGCACATATAAATCCATTAGTCAACCAAAGCAAAGAGAAATTGAATCAAATCACTATTTCCGAAATAAGAAATTAAGCAAAACTTGGTTGACTTGTACAAAAATTGTAAGAGACAGTGGGATGTCTTTGTTTATGAAAAACTGTGAACTAAGACATCATACTGTCTCTTACAAGACATCTATAACACTGCAGGTAATAATGACATGAAAGGCATTAATAAATCAAGTCAATTTAATAAAGAAAAACTACACATTGTTCTGTTTGCCATCTTTTATCGGACAGAAAGAGTATCGTATTATTATCCCATACAGCTTCTCTAATCCTGTTAAAAGCATGCAATAACACTGCAATTGTAGTTCATTCGATGTAGTGTGCACTGATTTGCTTTTCCTGACTGCAAGATCTACCTACAATTATGCAATAATTATGTCTGAAAGGATACAGTGACATCTGCTCCTTGACACACAGGTCACACAAGCATAAGGCAAGAAGGCTATTCAGACAATAATTACATATTACAGACAAAATGAAACACCACTAAACATCAAACCTAAAACAGGAATCCCAGTAAGAGCTGCTTAATAAGTATGTTATTGCTTAATAAGGATTGCTACAATAATTATGCTCTGTTTAATGTGACATTTAGCTTAATTGCAACCATTTCACCATCTGAGAATCCATTCAACAATAAGCATCTTGCACAATTATTTTGTCCCTGTAGCTACGTACTAATTTGCAAACTTAGGACAAGATGAGCAATCAGTTAAATAAGAGTATTGTGTTACTAATTTATTTCGAACAGGTAATAGATACTGTCCAAGTCAAATCTGATATATAAGATAGGGAAAGAACACTGAAAAAATTAATGGACAATCACTGCAATAGTCCTCCACTTTTTCTTTCAGTTTCAGTATCAAATTTAGGAGCAATTGTTCTAGACCGTAACAGTTTGCTTTTAAACAGAATATGCTAATTCTTGGACAAAGATCCCCAAACATCATAACAGAGACGTACATCTTCATTAATGCCTGGCTGAGGAATAGCTCCACCAGACATGATCGTAACTCTGGAAGATCACTGCAGTGTCCACTTTAATTGAATGCTTCTGCTTGAAATGTCATGTAACCACTTTGGATGTCATTCTAGCATCCTTCCACCAGAGCATGTTTATACAAAATGGAAAGCTCCAACTCATTCCATGACTTCTGAGAAGAGATAACAACTGATTCAAACAACACGTGAGCTTTATCCCTAACGGCATTGCAACCAATTAATTGCTACTATTAGTAACGGTGGTAAAAAATCAATTCCGCTGAACTGGTTTCCTCAGAATTGGTTATCAGCAACACACTGCCTGTCATATGAGACATTTTTATAAGAGTTATGTAATTTTATGAGACTTACATAATTTTTAATGGGATTTGGATGTACATTTATTTATTACATACCTAACTGATAAAGGTCATGTGCACTACCACATATTGTCTAACCACTAAATTTCTTTTTCAGTATGATGCAAAGACATTCAATATAATGCCAAGCAAAATATTTCTAATGGTTCAGGCAAAGATCTTAGTATGCTGATGAAAGTTGTATCATTTGCATATCATGCTCTCTCCACGTCAGTGTACTCAGTCCAGTCACATCTTTTCTTGCAGACTAAACAGACTAAAATCTTTGGGACCAAGATTCCGTACAGAGTCTAGGATACCAGACCTGATACGTTTAGGTATTTTATATTACAAAGCAATATTATTATAGCTGCTGTTAGCATAACTGCCTCTGCTTTCTGGAAGAGCCCTCCCATATGCCTCCCCTGCATCTACCGCCACATCTCAGCCAAAATACAGCTTTTCTTCCTTGCTTGTACTTAACTGTCTCAATTATTTTGCTATTTATTATTAACAGCAATTCAGTAAAATACTTTCCACTACAATTTGTATGAAAGATGCTACACAACATAAAAGACTATTGTACTATTTGCAATGTGTCACACAGGGCATATAAAATTCCTCTGATTCCTGGAATTAATTTTAAATACCTGCAGCACTTTTTTAAACTTTCATGACCTACACAAATGAGTAATTCAGCAATTTAGTTATTCATCTTATTTTAGATCTGAATAAAAGTGAAGTTTAGTGACTTATGACATGCAGCAGTTTGTTCCAATTCTACATTTCAGGTTTTTGCCTTATTATCCACATGCGGTAACACTCAAGACACACTCCAGCAAGAAAGACATTCTGCAGCAAAACGTAATGAACACTGCTGTTTATGAAAATTCAGTGATTTACTAACCCCTTGGCACCTGAAGGCAGGGCTTCTCAATATTAAGCACTAATGTAAACTGCATTAGCCGAGCTACTCAATCATGTGCCCACACCCCGGAGACAGCCCAGGGAAAAATACTCTTTTCTTTCAACTCTTAGCTAAAAAAAAAAAAAAAAAAAAAAAATCCAAAACAACCAACCCACACATTCCAAAATATTTCTGTAATACTCATCTGACACATTTTGAGGGTTTGTGAGAACAGATTTTTTTGCCTTGATAGCAACTGACATTAGGAGATGAGGCCATGATGTATATAAATTTATGTACACTATAAAACCAAAAAGTATAAATAGATGTCAACAGATTACAGCTATGAGTAGTATACTGCATGTGAGATTAAAAACATCTCCGCACTGGATTATAGATAGTTATAATCAAACTCTGACCTTTTTAAAATTCTAAACATCTATGAAAACCGATTCCTTTTAAAGCATAATAGCCTTTATAAGGTGTTTGTCAATGTAACCTTAATAGAAAACACAGCTGAAAAATGTTTCTTCAGTGACTCCACCTTGACTTTGGGGCTTATATTCCCCAACAGGAACCATTATTTCCCCATGAAAAACACCCAGAATCAATACAGCATCAGTTACGCACCATCACCTGCAACACAAACCACCCGGCTTACCAGTGGGGAGCCAGAGGAAATACATGGGCGCTGCTGGACACCCGTCTCAACAACACCTTCTTCTGATCCCCAGCCTCCTCTCTAGTTACGTTTACATCTTCTCTCCAGGAAAGCTCAGATCCCTGCGAGCACAGCCAAGCAAGAGGTTGAGGAGGTCTATTCTGATATTTGCAGGGAAGCAGAAGGGAGCTTGATATATTTATGAATGGGATTACTTCACGTTCGCCTGTAGGAACTGGGTGACTCAGAAGGCCCACTCCAGTTTTACACACCAGCAAGCTTTGCACAAGGTTTCTTCTGCTTTTCCATACATTGGCTTCCCCTTGCTGCCCTTCACATAGGCAGTCGCTCCGAGTCATTTTTCCGGCATGCAAAGCCCAGGTTTCACTCCAGGTCTACCTTCTTGCTCGTAGCCCGCGATGGGTAGGATCCCCGCAGAGGCAATACACTCAGCCGTGGAAGGGATGACCTCACCCGTAGCTCCACAACGAACCTTACCACACAACGTCAAGACTGGGGCTAGTGGATTCCTAAAGGAACCACACCGGGAAACTCACTGTCAAAGGTTCGCTGCTCTGAGACGGGGCCTCAGTGGGACAGCTCGGGGGGAAGCACTGGCAGCAGTTCAACATCTGCTTGGTATTCGAGCTCCGAGACACAAAGAGAATTCTCATACAAGTTCTGCAATAATTCATTACCTGGCCAGCACCAAAGATACTGCCATCCCTTCTTCCAAATTGTGACAACTGCGGTTTCTAATTTTCTTACTCTTTCATAAAGCTTAAATTATGTTTGCTCATTGAAATGATAGCAACGTTCTGTTTTTCAAAACTTTAAAAATTTAAGTCTTTTTTTTTTTCCACAAAAAAAGTGCTTCACAGAAAAAGTTGTGAAATAATACAGCAATTTGTACACCTGCGAAACCTTTCTGAAGTATCAGAATTTACTTCACATGCACATAATCACAGAAATGCGTGCATCCTTTACACATCATTTTAAGGGATAACTACATTTTTTCTGCTCAGCTTCATGCTATTCCCAACTTACATATTTTATAACCCACTACAGCACAGAAGCCAGCCTACTTTTCCAGATGTTACAGTAATCAATACACCATGGTAAAGGAATTAAAATCCAGAACTGCAGACTGAGGTGCTACCAAGTCTGGCTGGGGTTAAATGCTGGAATTGCATTGAGTCTCCCTCAGCCCCCTGCAGAGGTGGTGTGATGTCCAGATGTGTTACGGGGGATGTTCTCCAGGTGGGACCTCCAAGGAACCCCAGCTGGGCACTCCCCTTGCTCCGGAGAAGAAGTGGGGCTGCTCCAAGCTCTTGGAATATACTCACACTGAAAATACCTTCTCAGCCATATGGGCCAGACAGTCACTGCTCTTAATAAGCATTATAGAAGAGCTATACAATGGGCAGGATTTCCCATGGTGCTCAAACTGCTACTAATTAGTATCTGGCATAGATAGAGAACACCGACTATAACAATTCCCTGGCAACAGATAGCATAATTAACTCATGTGAAAAGTACTATTTTTAAATATGTGCACAATCAACTTTAGAAAAACTGGACAGAGGTTATTGTAGAACTATACAAACAGCTTTTACTGGCCATTTTCTCTCTCTTTTTTTTTTTTTTTATTTACAGTCCGTATTTAATTACCCACTTTTAATTTTTTATAATTGAGTTTCAATTTACTCTAGACACTCTTCCTAAATGCTCCAAATTCAAGAGGGGAAGTATTTTGGAAAAGCACAATTGTCTGCAATACCTGGAAATCGCTGTGCAGGAATAAACAATACGAGAAGCTATGCCAAAGTTTTAGAATGGTAAGTGTTCTCCAGCAGTAAATCAATCTGCTCATCTCGCAGACACTGTGAGCACAGGCTGCTGACAGGAGGAAAGACTGAGCGTTGAGCAGCGTCTAATCAATCTAAGAGGGCCAAAGAGCTCAAGTTTCCAGCCAGTGTAAATCAGGATGAACGGCTTTAAGATGCAAGTGGTTTTTACTTCAGGGAGGAATGACAGGCATATAGCAAATTAAAAAAAAAAAAAAAAAAAAAAAAAAAGACACATCCAAAAAAAAACATAACCACAAGAAAATACCAAACCCTAAATAACTAGATCCAATTCACAAAAATTCAACTGGGGGAGGGGGAATTAATATTAAAGGAAGGCAACGACAAAGACATTAATTTCCAAACTGAAATAATCTCCCATCACATCATAAACTCAGCTTCTTGATTGCAAGATCCAGAAGAACAGGATAACTAAAATACTTGAGTTTGCACTCAGGGAACATGATCACATTACCTCGTTCAGACTTGCAGGTGTTAAAATTAGAAAAATCTTGGGAATCTTGTGACAAGAATTACAAAATATAAGTAAGCATAGCACACCTAGATAAGTATGTGAAGAAAGAAAAATCTCCATCCCATCTGGAGGCAGATATTGCCAGGCATCGTTCCAAATGACTACACATGCATGTGAGTGAAAGCAAAATATTGTCAGATTAAGATCTGTGCATCAGGCCAGACTGAGATCCAGGGATCTTAAAAAGAGGTTGTATTATCCCATGATGCTTTTGAATTTTATTGTTTTTTGAACTAGCACATTAGACATATTTAGTTGGACATGGCATTCAACTACACCTCATCCAGAGAAACAGCCCCTCCGCTGCAGTACCTCTCTGTAGACCTACCTCCCAAAATGAGAGCAACAAAACCTAGAGCCAGGGCAATAAAGCGTTACGACATAAAAAGCAATTTTCTACTTGTTTTATTTTTTAATTTTGTTTTTTCTTTTCCAGTCAAGTTTGATTTCCCAGGCAAAAGCCAGTAACGCTCTAAGGATAAACAGAGAAGAGAGTACTGTAGTCTTGGCCATAAATCTGTGTCAGTCCATTAACACGAGCCCAAGCGTGGCAAGTCCTGCAGCAGGCAGAGGGCTAACCCACGGTCCCAGGGTGGGAACCAGCACATTTAGGGGAAGGGGCAGGGTTTGAAGTTTTTTTCTCTTTAATACCTACACTGCTGAAGTAAAGAAAACTGAAAATAGAATGTCAGTCCAAATAATTTAAAGATGGAAGTACTCAAACATTAAATCGTGCCCTAAAATTATTCAGAGGTCAGCCTTACAATACTGGTAGATCTTCAATACCTTTTTGGCAGATGTTTTACTCACATTATTCTGAATTTATAGTGGTTATGTATTTCTGAATAGTCTTCAGCTATCACTGAAGTCCTAACAGACATGCACCTTTACATACATTTTCACAAGTTTCAGCACAAGGGATAAAAACTCGTCCTTTGAGATGTTTAAACAGCTGAGAATATATATCCTGAGGATGACTTTGCCAGCACAGATCTATGTTTCTTTTGAAAACCACTAAGAGATGTGGCAGGGTGCAGGGAGCATTCAGGTATTCTGCTGGGGCTGTTTGCTGAGCAGAGATGAACAATTTTGAGCTTGGAAATCTGGTCACTGTTGCCATAAAAGATATCGCGCTATGATTTTTTGAAGTAAAAGAATGGCAACATGGAAAAATATCAGTTACAGATGCACATATGCTGTACGCATATTTTACATCCAAACTTAAGCATCTGCTTTTACTATGTTAGCCCATACTTGGCATTTTTAGATTTTTAGGAACAAACATTCTTCTACATAAGTAATCATTTAACAAGGCCTCCAAAAATGTAGCCCTTAATAGATTTAATTAACAGGTTAATGATGTGCATAGCATGCATGCTCTCAAAAGCAAAGATTTTCACATTAAGCTTGTTTCTGTTTCACAGAAGCAGCTTTCTATACAATATCTGTGCTAATGTAATTACACATCTGGTACTTCTGCTGCTTTCAATTGCAGAGATATTTATAAACAGTGCTACTAATTTACACAAGAGTACCTAGCTGTTCTAATGTTTTACACTACAAATAAAGATATTTGCATGAAAATTCACCTGGAAGGAGTTCTCTGCTGTAGCCCTGAGTGGTTCTAGTGAATATATAAAATGATTATTTAGCCTGCAAAATAAATCTAGCACTTGCACTACTGTCATGACTGCCTGGGAAACCTGCATAAACTAAGCATGACTCAAGTTCACCTTGATATAAACGGGTCAAGTACAAAATTTTTGGACAGTTTTAAATTAAACATCAGCACTGGTAATCATCACTGTTCCACTGTGTCACCAACATGGCAAAACTAATGTTTTAAAATATCATTTCTTAGCGATGTTCATTCATCAACCTCACTGTAACCGAGAAATGATCGAAAACCAGGCCAGAATAATGGAAATCCCATATTATCTCTACCAGTATTGTCAAGAAAATACAGTGGTTATTAATTTAAATATGCTTCAAAGAACAATCACAACTTCAAACATGATTCAAGAAGATAAAAAGCCATTCCCACCTCAAGCTGCTTTCAGTTCAATTCAGGTCACATTTAGGTTCATCATGATAGCACCTGAAATCCCACAACCTACTAAATATTGACAGAAGATGCTGCTGCCCTGGGTGTTTAATCAAAGTAGCGGATGAGTCCCAAGCCCCGGTGGGGCGTTACTGAAAGGCGACGCTATCAAAGTAACCTTTCAACACCTGCATGCTCAAGCTCAGGAGCGCCTGCCTGGGAGAAAAGATAAGCCAAGGCAAGTACTGCTTTTTGCTTCATATTTTAAGGCACATCCAATTAAGAAAAATCATAAATTATTTAATAAAAGGAAAAGAATATATGTGCATAACTTTGCTGTCAAATATACATATACACGCTAGGAGATATTTAATTCCAAATTATCCCATTTCGCTCACATTTTGGAATCAATCAGTGTTTTTTCACGCAGCCTGTGCCCAGTGCAACAGAAGCATATGTAAAATGTCATGACTGCTATATCACGGCTTCTGAAACACTGGAGCCAGCTCCCAGTCCTTCTCTGAGGAGACACTTCAGTGTCTTGGAGGTCATGATGGAGGCTCTAGATACTTTTGAAGGGGATATGACAGGCAATGGACAAAACACTGAAATCTGCTCATCTAATTACTCCAACCCCCCTGACAGTAATCCGGACAGGCAGAACGAGAAGTGATTTTGGGGGACAGGGGAATAAAAACAGTTGCTAATACTCCTGAACCACAGATTTCAAAGGGCTTTTAGTTTTGCTACTTTTATACAAGTAAGCTGTTTCCATATGAACCAGCTCATTAGCACATCCCAGCCGGTTCATTAACCAGTACATGGGGATTCAGTATCACCATAAGGAAACAATAAACTGCTACAGAAAGAGCTTTCTTTGAAAACGGAGTGGGCTACCCAGCCTCTTCCAGAAGGAAATCCAGCTCTTCGTCTTCTCACCAGGCGGGTTTAAAGAATTACAAAGTTCACAGCAAAATTGGCGTATCCATCCACGAACTGCAGCACTAATATATCTGTCTACACCCTCAACTGATGGACAACACTCAGCTGCAGATAAATCAGACTGGTAGTTCTGTGAAATAAGAAAAATCGGTTCTTCCACTAAGGATACTGAACTAACTGCTCTTAATTGGGTTTTCATGCCAGTGGGCATTCTTTAATTCAATCAAGCCACTTGGACTTAGTCTTCTATTAGAAATATCTATTCTTTTCTTATGATTCCCATAATAAACATTATTCAGAATATTCTGAAGTAAATAAAGCCAATTTGATTTGAGGTCCTTTTAACAGTAAGCCATATTTTACATATACAAATAGAAATGACTGGTCGAAAGGCAAAAATCAATGAAGAAAAGGGAGCGAAGAAAATGTAATCCATATTAATTAAATGTTAAAAACATTTACAGTCTGTCCTATTTCAAGTTTAGGAATTCAAGATATTCCTCATCTTTGAAAACTGAGCTTAAATGACTCGAGTTCTTTCTTAGATGATGAAGAAAGATTTTTAGTTTACATCAAATCTTGATATTACTACAGATATAGAAAGTGGGGTCCAAAAAGTATAAACAGAATGCAGGTATATGACTAATAATGTGCTAATAATCTTCAGGTGTTTATAAAACAAACAAAACAAATTTAGATTTCTTTAAATAATATTTACCGTTCTCAGGACATGTTATTAAGAAATTCACATTAAATTCTTTGTTACACTAAAACCGGTGTGCTAAGGTTAAACTGTTGCTACTTTACTCCCTTAAGAACAAAGGAAAGGAAAATATCTCCTGGACCTCTGAGCTCAGTCCCTAAGAAGGTAATGTTGGCAGGTCTGTCATAGATTCTTCTGCTTAAAGGTCTCAAACAGCTCCATCAATTAGACCAGTTAGGTTTATTGTCCCATCGCTCTCCCCAAACCACTTCACTGCACTATCTTCCCATACTCCCAAGTATTCTAAGTTAAACCAATAAAACAATCTTGACAGGCAAACTAAGCAACTAAATACTTTCCTACATTCATTTTTACACATGCAAATACATATTATTAATGATTACACAGCCAACATTTCCATTCATCTGAATTTGTCTGGTTACAATAGCTGCTGCCCAAAGAATTTTCCCCTGATAATGATGTATGTGTGATCATGCACCATATCCACACGATAGCCTTATTTATTTCCACACGCAATCAGTTTCCACCAGACTAAGAAAGCAGAAGCTTCCCACCATGTGCCCAGACAGCCTCACATCAAACTCTGCAACAAAGCGAGAGGCTATGACAGCGTATGTGCTCCTAAGCTAAGTTTCTCCAACAGCATGGCTTTGGGGACTTTTTTCCTGGATCACATTTTCCCGTATCATCTTTGTCCTTCAGGATATCTTCCCACAGGATCCTAGCTCCCTAAACAAGCTGAAAGTACATGCTCGAGAGATCAAGGGAGAACCTTTAATCCACTACTTGCCTTCCTCTCTTCCCTCAGGTTCTTAATCTCCACGATCTCATGGTCACTGTGGCCGAGGCTATTGATTACCACATTCCTGATCAGTTCCTATGTACCTGCAGCCCATCTAGTAGATCACCACCTTAGCTGGCCTGTCCAGTACCTGCATACAAAGGATGTAGTGTAGAGAAGTAGAGGTGGGAATGATACATGATGGGGTGCAGGGTGGCACTGGAGACCCCACCACTACTGCTGACTCACTAGTGATAAGTTAGAGAAATCTACACCTGGAGCTGGATAACACTGGTTTGGGGAGAAGAAGGGGTAAAAAAAGAGAGAAAAAAAAAAAAGTAAATTGGGGGTGTAACATGGACTGATGAAGAAAGAGAAAGTTGTAAAACCATGTCAGGAAAGTAATGCCTCTGGATTAAAAACTGTGTTAGGAAATTAAGGACTCCATGAGAGGATCTTCTTCCTCACTGTAGGAAGGAGAAACCATCAACATGAACTCCATATTTCTCCTGGGAAGAGATTCCAGACGCTGACAGCCCACCACCACCAGGATGAAATCACCAACCTTAGGGGACAGAGCAGCAGGGCGAGCGTAACACCAGGAGAGATGGGAATTGTGTGTATAACAACTTTAACTGCATTACTTTTCTTTCTTTTTCTGTTACAATGACATCTGGACTAATAATGATTAGACTCTTAGGACTTCAGTTATACTAACAATAATTAATTTGCTATACTTAAATCTAAGGTATGCTTCCTCCTTGCCCAAGAACAAGGAGAGAAAAATTTACCTTAAGACAGACACACTTCAACTTCTATGAGAGATGGACTTTTTTTTCCTCAGTCCATACAGATCCATGGATTTTCATTCCCGCAACTATAGTCCCAAGTCCTATCACTACCACAACGAAACAAGATGAAGAATCACGTTCTCCCAAACCAGATCGAGCAGAGCACTCTGCCAGAATGCTGGTAAGAACACAAGTGCCTGCTGTAATGAAACATATTCAAATAGCTTAGTCTCGGGAATACATCAGCTTCAGACATTTTTGTCTAAGTAGAAATAAAGATGTTTTGCATCAGCCCTCTTAGAAAGATTCTTCCCATTTATTAGATGCTGCAATGCCTTAGAAAAACAAAGTTGCTAGCAAAGTTCAGAATCGCGGGTATTGCAACAGACCTTAATCTTTTCCAATAATTATTTTCTTTTCACATGTAATAACTGAAGAACACTATGCATGACAAAGATACTTATGATAACAGCTGCTTTTAATTTTTTTAAATACCAACTAATCAGAGCATTTTGTAAAATCTTCCTTAGATTAAGGCTGTACTAAAGCTCTTCTCAAGTTTCATGTATGAATAAACCCGTCCATAACAGCAAGTCTGTAGGGTTTTTTTTACATTCATAAATTAAGGCCAAGCAGATTTTCCCCATCAAAACTTCAGTAAAGCTCAGAAATACCACTTTATGGCCACCTCAAACTCCTAAATCACGCAATTGTGATGAGAATGCTTAGACAAGCTACATTAAAATATTAATTCAGCATCAAGTATATACATAAATGGCGCACAGCAGTAACAGCAGCATATGTCATCTGACCCACAAGGATTGCAGCATTCAACAGCTGGACTGATAGAACAAGTCACTGGGTGCCAATCACACTGATAAGAGATAGGGGGTTTACTGATCACGATGCGCATCCTTTGCCCCAGGGAAGAAGAAGAACAGCTGCTATTTCCTGTAAAATCCTTCATATTTCCCCTCTTTAGGGAATTCAAGCCCCAGACAAATGAATTGGTTGGGCAGGCAGGAGAATTCATTAATTTCTTCTAGTCTACTTTTACGTGTGTTTGCTAACTCAAGGAGAAAATTTTTCTACAAGACCAAATATCTTCCCCTACAATGTCCACGTGCTGCACTCGGGGTGTTATGAGTGTCAGGGACCTGCAGTCACTTCACAAAAACACCTATGGCATCATCTTCCAAAGGAGAAGACAGGGGGCCAAATTCTGGTCTCTGTTACACCAGCATCAATTCAAGGTGAGCAGGCTGAGTCCACGTTCCTACTCTGTTCCTCATTTATCTCTGTCCTACATTTTGGATGTCCAGCCAATTGCTAAGTTTCATTGATGAACATCAGTTTGCCAAGAACCATTTTAAGCAACGCCTTTGAATTTCCAAACGGATATCAGACTTTTAAATAATTTCTTTTAAGGTGTCACAGGAAAGAATCCAGTATCGACTCAGACTCGCTTCCAACTGACGCCTAATCCATATTACAATAAGAATGTAAATTATCACTAAAAAGTGGCGAGCCGTTGTGGTCAGATCCCACGGCAGGCAGGCAAGCTCAACCAATAAGTAAACTGTGAGGGAGAGTGGTAAATGTGCTGATTATGTAAATGTAACTGTTTGAAGTCAAAGATGTGGGGCTGTGTTTCACTGATAAAATGAGTAAAATAGAAAGAGACACTGCATAAGCAATTAAATTTAACTTTTTAATCAATAAAAGGAAAACTGGGACCTAAATCCACTTTATAGGATTTAGGAATCAAAGTCTTCCTGCAACTCAAAGACAGATGTGATGCCCATTTAACTAGGGGGGAACCTACCATAAGACAAAAATGTCACATTCTATCTTGATACCCCACACAAGAGAGTCATCTATCATTAAATCAAGATAATTTGGTGGTAATGATGCTCCTGATCTTATGTTCTCGTTGGCATCCTTTGTAAATAAAGCTGTGCTTGCAACAGTTTTGATGGCAGCATCTCACAAGAGTTTGACACATCAGCACACCCGTCCTTATTAACACTTTGGATTTGCTTTTTGTAGGTCCACAATTTCTCCAAGGATTCCAGAAATAGGAAGCATATCGTGCCTTTAAACTTGCATTTCATTTCAAAAACCCAAGGCTGGCAGCACTTGGGTTGGTACCAAGGTGTCCACAGCTGCAAAGCATCAGTTCTTCCACCCTGTCCTATGAGGAGGCAACCCAAGCTATCAAACGCAGCGTCCCAACACTGAGTTGGAGAGTCATTTTGATTTCACCACTATCTGCCAAATACAGAGTCCTGTTAATTTTTCTTTCTCTCCTCATTGACTCATTTCCCTACGTTGCCACTCAAATATGACCCAATCTGCCACCAAACATCAACTCCTCCTCACAAAACTCTCCAAAAAGTCAATGGTTTCTACAAGAGCTACTTATGCCAAACTTCTTCCATTGACCTTACACACAACTGTATGTGAACTGTCGCTCAGTATTTTACCTTTCAAGAACTGCAGCCATATTAATGTATCTGGTTTTTAAAGTACTGTACAGTGTTACAGTCTTATTAAAGCAATCAAGTATCTTCCACATACGAAAAGCAACCGAGAATATATACGTAGCAGATAGGATAAGTATATAAATACATGTTCAGCTGTATTTACTGATGCAAGATTAATGGAAAAATAAATTTACCACACATAGTTGAGGCTGTGATGGTCAGGCTTCATTCTAAAAAGCATAAAACAACTACCATCTGCAACGCCTTTGATAGTTTGCTAATTAATGATCAAGAATGCATTTGCTTCAGCATAATTTTATGCTTTTATATGGATATCTTATTTGATTATAATTATCACAGACTGTAGAAGTTTATTAGGGCCAATCATTTCTTAATGCAATTAAAATCCCAAGGGAACAATATGAAGTAATTTTTATTGGTGAAAATTATGAGAGTTAATAACCAAAAGGGAGCCTACTCATCTTCCGCAATTATTCCAAAATATAAAATGAAAACAAACTGCATGAATTTTTCAACACATTTTTGTGAATACCTGAGTTAAAACAATCAGTAGGTGTTAGAAGTTGCAGAATGAGCTGATCTCCAGGCTCCTTCTGCCTCCTCCAGCATTCACCTCTTTGGGGAAGGGATTAGGCAGCTGCCTTCTCCTCCTGGATGAAATCACCCACTCTCAAAATAGCTCTCTGGGCTATTGCCTCTGTTTCCCAACCCTGTTAATATAGCACCTCTAATTCTTTCTCTTTCACAACACTGTGACACTTCCTATTAAAATGAGTCTAAAAACCATTTCTTTACAACACAAATAATTATTTCTTCTTTCACCCAAAGGTATTAACATGAAGATTGGAGGGTAAAAACAATAAGAAGTCTCTATGAATGGATTCTACGTACACACATCTTATCCCACTCTTTCATGCATTTTTAGAATACCTCCACCTTGGAGGTGGTAAAACAAATTATTCTCTTTCCCATTCTGTCATTCTCTCTCTATTGTCATCCTAAAGGTGTTCCCATTCTTTCTCTTCCCAGACAAGAGCCTTTCAGGTTTTAGTAAGCTCTTTACCCCAAGACCTGCTTAAGAAAAGTAATACATAGCACGCTGATGGGTGCCAGAATGTGATTTATTTCCCATTTCACAGTTTCCCCACAGTTTCCCCTGAGAACCTGAGTAATCACTGCGAGAACATCTCATCACTGCCACTGTTTAGTCCCATTTGCTCCCTCATAGGAGTGCCTTTTGATTTAACATCTTGTTTTTAAACAAGTGTTCTGTTTAAATAGTGTTCTGAAAATGTTGAATTTTGAGAAATAAATCTTTAGCAAGTCAATCTCCATTGGATGGCTGTTTACACAGCTGTTTCCAAACAATATAGAAAAAGTTCCACTATTGCTTACACCATTTTGTCATCAATTTAAGCATTTTGTAGTTCCATTGAATAAAAGCCAGTATCTGATATGCCAGACAAAACCTGGAGAGAAACTAACCTAAAAAAAAAAAAACAAAACAAACAAACAATAACCTAGTTCTAAAGAAAATATCTTACATTTCCTTAACATACACATAACCTAAGAAAATCATCTGTAGAGGAAGAAAAGGCAGATCAGGAAAACACCAGCCGGCTTTATGTGAAGCGAGTAGCCTCTTTCTCCAGACTTCTCCACCAAGCCTAGAAAGCAGCACACTTTTGCTGGGATATTTACACCAGGGCAGACTTTACACCAGCAGGTACGGGCAGCGGGCACTCAGAGCCAGGACAGTTTCCCTGCCGTCAGCAGGAGGAGAATCACCAGAGAAGCAGAGTGGAAAAAGGTTGGCTTCAATATAAAATCGGCTTCCTCTGATTGTTCCTACGAATTGCATAAGAGAAATATCATAACAGTAAACCGTGACTGGCAGTGAACTATTTTCCTAAGTATGCTTAATAGCATAGAATATACACATTACTTCTTGTGTCAATATTCCACTGCGATAGCTTTTCTCCCAGGGCTTAGAGAAATCCTTCCTCCTCTAATCCTGTTTTCCAGTGACAACTTAAGAACTGAAATGGCAACAATTTCCCATTTCCAGTGCTAATTCACAAATTGCCAAGATTTTTTTCCCTACTGTTCTACCCTTTCAGCCATGCTCAGTACCCTCCCAGAGCACGGGTTTGAACTGTTCTGTCCCACGGCTCCGCAAGGGGTCGCGTGGACAGGAAGAAAAGGATGGGAAACCACTTATTTTTAAATCATATGTTTGCTGATTTTTATTTCTCTTCTTTGAAAAGAATATTAGAGTGATCTTAGATCAAGGCAGTCATGATTAACCTCTCCAGCCCTGCTGGACACCCAAGACTGGGTATCTTAGTTTTACAAAATAGCAGTTTACTGTAGTTTGCAACATACAGAATAGCTATTAATTTCAAATACTTCTGCTTGTCTGGGGGGGGGGGGGGGAAAAAAAAACCAACAAAACACACTAAGCAAAGTCTTCCACTAATAAATCAGCATTGCTTATCAGTTTATTTGCAACAGCTACTACAACCAACAAGCCCGTACCTTCACAATGACATCTGGAACAACCACTGTTGTGTTGTTAATGACAACACTTGCCAATTATGAACTGCAACAAAGTATATTGCTATTTAATGATTAAAATATTTCAGCACTAACATGTACACATATATATGAAGAGATCTAGGAACAAGATACACTCTTCAGACTTCATGCATCAGGTAATTGTGTACGGCAGATATTTTAATGGCAGGTAAGGTACTTTTTTTTTCCCCACCTTTATTTTTTTTTTTTTTTAATTTAAATGAGTGCTGCCAGTTCCAAACCAGAATACTATTTCATCCCAAAATGGAATACTATACAGCCTGAGTCAATGCCTGTGAAAGTCACTGGAACGCTTGGATATATTTGTTCTGTATTTTTAGGATAAAAAAAGCAAAGAAAATTCTATGCCAGCAGTATGACTCTGCCAATTAAACATTAACACCTCAGGCGTTTTCCTTCTGGTTTGATACTCAATTCCACAAATGTTCAAAGGGAAGAGTTTTTTTAAGCCCACATTTGGGCATATAACGTGTTCCCTATGAAATGGAAATCACTTGATCACCTTGAATTAGCGGCTCGGTAGAAGCCAAAATGAACTGGTGTTTTCAAAAGGCAAAATATTATGTTTAAATGTTCTACACAGATATTCAGGAATTTGCATCCTACTACTACCCTGACATTTCACAGTATTTATTTTACATATTTTCTGTAAACTGGCATATGTGAGAGTGCAGATACATAATGAGGAGGAATCATACGTAACTGATTTTTATTGCCTAGGTGTCAGGACCTAAAGACAAGTCTGTAATAAATACTTGTGATATTTCCGTAAGAGCAAAACACGGCTGCTAAGAGGATGGGGTGGGTACTCACATGCCCTCACTGGCCATGAAGGCTCCTAAAGGGAAGAGCCCTTTCCCATTAACAAAGAGCAACAGGTTTCTCCAGTAGGAAACTGGGAGCACCCAGGTCATACCCACACGTGGACTGTCTCCCCAGAGAAGCTCCTCTTTCACCAATACAGAGGTGAAATTAAAGCTAATCCTTCTGAATACTCCTGAATTTTCCAACTGTTTCAGTAGGAATCTGTACCTTTAACTCACTCCTAATTTAAGACAGAATTCGAAAAAAATATTTTGTAGGCATTAAGCATATAAATCCTTGCTTTTAAGGAGGCATATCCCATTAATTACCTTAAATGTTTTGAGCCTCTAGCTATGCCCAAGAAGTAGATGCTGTAATGGTCTATTGAGACACAAAATGCTGAAAACTGGGAAGGTTCATGGGGATAGATGGGAAAAGACTTAATTCAGTACAAGATGGTAAATCAGGTTAAAAAGAAAAAGGAAAAGGAAAAGCATGCACATGTCTTCCACTGTGAATACTTTTCTCAGCAAAAACCCAACAATCAGATCACCTTGAATCCAGGTTTCAAATGTGATTTTCACCTCTGCAATCTCTCCACTATCCATCCACACCAAATATTAAGCTCCTCATACAGCACAGGTTTCACCCATAATCCTGCCCTAGCAGTGCTATTCTCAGTCTCTCTTTGCACCTCAAAAAAAAGTACACTAAATTTCAAGTGTTTCTAAATACTACTGTCCCAATCTTGTAAGAAATATTATACCAAGAGAAATCAACTGGATGCACCAGAATAGCAAAATCCTTGACTCGCCGGCTCAAATTGATTCTTTTCTCCTTCATACGTATAATCTCTTAAACCCTACATTCAATATGTTTGCACACCCTATAATGTGTTCATAAGACATACAAAGCAACTCCTCATTCCCCACTCGTCGCCATGAAGTACGCTTCAGTACAGAATAACAAATACCTCATTTTAACCAAAGATCCAGAGAAAAGGGTCCTGCACGGCCACGGCTGCAGCTGCCTGCCTGAAACCAAAGCCCTCCCTGACTGCCTCTACATAAACCTCAGCCATCCACATCGTTCATTTTTCTATACCCACTTCCCTTAGCTGAAAAACAAAGTACACACATGATTTCCAGCCTGAATATGTTTCCCCTTGCCCACTACCAACACTGTGCATACTCCTGGCTTCCTCCAAGTGATTGCTATAAACTCAGTAACACCGTGTCAAGTTTCTCACTGGCTTTGGGGGAAGGTAGCATGAGCCAAGGTCCTCTCTCTCCCTCCAGTGAAGAACAGAGGTATGAGGGGTTCTCCTTTCCCTACCAAGGGAACAAATTCCTAAGGGACAAAAAATTTGCCCTTGGCTATGGGGATACTTTTCCTAAAAGAATAAACTCAGACTGAATTTGTGGCATACACCAGTCATCTAATCAGAGACAGAAATTCCTTGAAAATATTTATGCTAAAGTAATAGTTGTGTTGCTCAACCAAATTTATAGTTATAGTAAACCAAGAGATCAGACAATATTTAGCGACTACCTTATTTTGATTGCTGCTCAACCTTTTCTGAATGCAAGAGATAATGACTAAAGCCCCTTTTAACCAAAAAAGTAATAAAACTAACAGTACGCAGCAGGAAATAGCTCCATCCCCAAAGCTCCATCCTTTTTTTAAGTTCATTTTCCTCCGATGCCACTTGATTCCAAATTCTCTTGCAATGACAGGTGTCACAACAGGAAATAGGAACTTTTCTTTTTTTAATTGATCCTCTCATCCTAGGAGCAATTTTCAAAGTGCAGAGACTTTTGTCAGACAGCATTTTTATGTATTATACTTTCATCACTTAAGAAGGTCTTGAATGTTGTGAGGATCATTATTACACGACGAAGAGTGTTAGGCAAAGCTTTTTATCTTGGTTGCTATTAAATGTCCTTTTATTGCTGTATCAATCAACTTAATGATTTCCAAAGTCGGGTGTAAAATAGCATGTTGGTAGAGTGGGCAAAGCTGACAGTGGGTAAAACTGCAATCTGTTTACATCTTTGGAGTTGATGGCTTATCTTGCTGGTGAGGCATTTTCTAAAGCTCTCATTATTGCAGTGACTGGAAGACAAAATGAAAATGAGTAAGAGATTGCCTGGTGTACATACGACTCCTTGAATATTTTGAAAACCAAACTGCTACAGTGCAAAAATAGGGCCCATAAAAACAGTACTAAAGAACTTTTATATGTTTTAACTGTAGATATGGGAAGAGAAAGAGACCAGACTAACTTAGGAACTAAACGGAGCAAAACTGTGATGACGCTGATGGGAGGGAACCAAAAAGAAGGTGGATGGAGAATTCTCCATATGGTTTTAGTAAATTAGGTGAAAAAAACTGGATTTTCAGTTAACAACTTCAGGCTTCAAATTCAACAAACAATCATGATTTTTTCACGCTAATACCATGGCCCAATATTGCTTCCCTTTAAGCAGGTAAGCACTTCTGTCATTGACTTAAAACTGAAGCACAATCAGTTTCTTTTATTAGACGTGGCTGCTTTCTTTCCCAAAAACTGAATGTTCAGTAAAAAGTAACCAAATTCCATTTATTAACACACTCCATGAAACATTACAGTGCAAAGGAAAAAAAAATAAAGCGTCAGGTGCATTTCTTTAACAAACAGCATTATGCAAAGCACTGAATTTATAAATGCGCAAGCGAAGCAGCAATTTGAAACAGATGGGTCACTGTTTATAAGAGTTTGCTACAGATGGAAAATTAGTACAAATACTTTGCCACATCACACTTGGATCAAAACTTTGCATAAAATAAAAATAATTTTCTCTCTGTGCATTGCTCTGTTCTTAAAAAAATACATTTTTGCAATTATTTCGCCATGTCAGAGAACTTTAATTCTCTAAAAAAATGCCCAGCATATACTAAAAATACACACCTCTGCTGCAAGGTTCCCTTTCCACGAAGGGAAGAACCTCCAGGATCCTTCCTTACGCTGCCCATTCTGTCCAGACATATAAGATCACATACCTGCCACCATACACGTATGAGCACAAGCCCTCCCGCAAGAGTTTGTGGTAGCTTAAACCAGCTGCAAATAATACTAATCTCCTGCTGTTGTGGGACTGCCCCAGTCCTACAACCAGTGTTGCCCAGGCAGCTACTCACTCCACGGCAGCAGCATGGAGACCTGGTGATGTCTGTGAAGGTTGCACCATCAGTCCCATGGCTGGAACAAGGTCTTTATTTTGAAGTAAGTGTATCCCAGAGTGGGGGACTGGCCTTAGGCCATCTATGTTACGGAGCTGGATCTCTCCAAAAACTATTCCCTTGATCTAAAGCCCTCAGTAAGGCAATTAGGAGCCCTGAAGTGTGCAAAGCCCAGGTGTTCCTCAGAACACAGAAAAAGCCCTCTTCAGACTATTTTTAAGCTATTATTTTTTTATCAATTTCCCTCATATATATGACAGACTACACGTTGCTTTTCATCAAGTCCTTTTCATTAAGCCTACCACCACTTTTATCAGTAAATTTTACTGCATATATGTTTCCTATACTTCACCTTACAGTTATTTTGTATTTGATTTTATCTTTGACTAGATAGGTTGTCAAGAAAATTTCAGATCAGCCACCTGCTTTATAAACGAATTAACAAATAGCAATAGCTTTGGAAGATCATAAGTAAAACAGTAAAATACGAGACTCGGAGGTCCACAGTTATTTTACTTCTCTCCTAAAGGCAACTCGCACTCTTCAGGCAGTGAGTGGTTCAACAGACTGTTCATACGTCTCTGAAGTATGGAGGACTAAATGCCTCCCTTTTTATTTCATGAGTTTAAATGTCACGGGAACAGAGACAGAAATGATAGTGTGTGCTTTCATTACAAAATTCTTGCAAAATTTCTGAACCGCAGGTTATATCAAAAGCAAGCGCACCCCAGCAGGCAGCATCCCGCTGTAGCCATTTCCAGCACTTTCGCACACTCATGATAAAACAATTTTCCTAGAGCTTGTAACACAATAATATTTGTGTTAAAACACCTCACTACTACACAGAAGCACACGCTACTCCTGAAAGTCAAAAACTCAAGGCCAAATTTTACTAGCCATTAACTCCAAATTATTCCACCAGCTGAAAGAGCGTAGCATGAGTAGATTCAGATTTACCGAGGGATACAGGAGAAGTCTTAAACATGTGAAAAAAGTGAGCAATATGACCATATCAGTATCACTTGGGAGGTATCAGTCAAGTTACAGAGACTGCTTCGCAGGGTAAGTATGACAATACAGTAGGACGGAGTGATTTTATTGAGTTCCTCCAGGAACAGAGTCCTCTTCAACAGCATGTGTAAACGCAGGTCAGAGATGGACATCTCCACCCAACCACTCTACCACAAGCCCCTGAGAACAAAGAGGTGTGATGGTGTCAGAGGTGAGTAGATACACGAAAGTTCTCTCCCCCTCATTCCTCCCAACCAAAAAAACCAACTCCCAGAGGCTGGGAATAACATCAACCTCCCGAAGCATGTGGCACTGCAGCGGGGACAAGCAGACCCCCAAAAACCCTGGCACCGACCCCCACAAGGCAAGAGGGGTGATGTGCTCCCACACTAAGAAGAAAGACCCACACAACATGCATGAGAAAATTACTATTTTTTCAGTGTGATATATGAATGTATGACACTAACGGCAGTAAATCAGTAAACATTATTTAGATTGCCAAGCTCTAACAACCTTCATCCCCTAAAAATGTGCTTCAAAGCCATGGCTGCACAAATTAACAAGGGCAAGGGTACGATGATGCATCGGTGAACCTGCACTGGGATGAGTAAACATGGTAAGAGAGCCTAAATTTGAAATACTTTGCATAATACCGTAAGAATTACAGGGTAATTAGGATTGCAGGTGGTTATTAATACATCTTGTCAAACTTTTGGCTCAGGTTAACATATAGCTGTGGCCTTGGTAAAATAATACATTCACCATAGAGTTTAGTTTTGAATAAGAAGTCTGTAAAATTTCAGCCTAATAATTGATTTGCAGTTTTTGTATACTACGCATATATCTATATATATAAAAAAATATTTTAGCACTTCAACCATTGGGAAACTGAAAACACAATTAATTTGAAGTTTGAAAAGGAATGGTACGAGGCATACTATACCTGGCACCTCGGGTCAACCCTCAGAAACCATTTCATCTGCAGATTGGGCTATCAAGTTGCAATGAGATGCTTATAGACTGGACTTTGCAGCCTGGCTTCTACTCACGTAGCTGCATGAAACAACTGGCGAGCGTCTTTTAAAAATACCGTTGTGAGACTGGGCTGTTACGAAACTAGGATTTTAATAAAAGATTCTTAAAGTCACTGTGCCTTAAGCAGAGATTTTGTTTGTTTTATGGAATAAAGGTAGCACAAATATTCTGAAATACACAACCGCACAGCTTTCAATTCATAAGTAGTGAAATGCTTTGGGTCATAAAAGGCATTTTTGGAAAATGCTAGTGAAGGCTTCCCCAAGACAACAGTTTTAGCACACACTGAGCATCTTGCTCTGCCTGACCAGGGAAGCTTTGAGTCTAAAACTGCTAACAGATGGCAATGTTTTACTTTATAAGATTGATTCCAGTAATGAAGAATGTAAATTTTGCTTCTTCATTTCTGCTGATGCAAATCCGTTAGAAACTCTGATATAAAAAAAAGCACACTTCTTGTAATGACTTAGGTGTGACTGCTGAAAATTCAACGTAGAGATAACAAGCGTTATCTGGACCTCATCTAACCTCAATCAGATTTGCTCAAAGAATTAGCAATACTTTAACTCACATTGCTACTCTCCTTTAAATAAACACATACGAGATTCAGGAAAAGATGATTTCTCCATGAAGACTATATGAACTGCCCTAAGGGTATAACATGTATAGTTAACCAGCACACGCGTGTGAGCATTGCATTTTTTTTTTTAAATATATGTGCTTTAAATGGTAACTTTACATTTAGCGTGTATTCTATGACATAAGATACACAGAAAAGAAATTTTCTTTATTACAATAGTGCTACACATCAGTCAAAATTTATTAACTAGTATTTTCTACCAATTCAGTCAGTTTCAATTATTTATTATTCAGCGTAAAACAGATGCTTTTCATTTTTTTCTGAGATCGTATTTTTCCTGTCTTGTCAATAGGAAGTCATATTCACTATTCAATTTACATAATGTGTAGGCTCTCCTGAATCATCAAAATAAGCTGAAGTAGTAGGCAAGTCACTTACATGAATATCAACGACTCCTATTTTTCACTCTGGGTGACATCCATCGGGAAGCCAAGGTATGCCCAAAGAGTTGAAAAATAATACCAAAAAGGACAGGGGAAGAAAGGCAGGGAGGGCAGACCGTGTGACAGGAGAAACACCTGGCAGCCAGCAAAACAGGGCAAGAAAATGGTAACTAATACAAGGGGGAAAATTTTCCGTGGAGCACACACACGTGTGTGCACTCACTGGTGCTGTACCTAGCCAGAGGGTTTCCTAAAGACAATTTAATTTGGACCACAGCGCACCTCTGCTGATCAGCAAAGGAACGATATCCCAGGTCTAAACAGCTCTACAGACGAACAGACGGCTGCAGCCACGGTGCCAGAAAATAAAACTAAACAGTTTAAAAAGCAGCATGCCAAAGCATTGGGTGTGCAGTAGCTGAAACAGATGACTCAGCCTAAAGAGGAGTCCTTTCAATCAGCACTAACACTCTGCTAAAATTACGCTGGTGATAACCGTAACAAAAGCCAAGGAAGTAAGAGTGACTTTTTCAACCACTTCTCTGAATGACATACCAACCCTCATCATTCTTGCCCAAAATTTTGGTTCTAAGAAATATATTTGGGCACAGAAAAGGCAAGTTAAATCTTTCTGGGAGAAAAAAGCCAAAATATTTTATATTTCTCCTAATTTATCAGGAAATAATTTCTTTATGCAATGACAAAAAAAGCAGTTATCCATGCTTAAGTGTAAAACATCAGACATAAACACATATTCACCTGCAATGAGAGTGTGTTCCACTTTTCTGCACAACTCATTACTGACAATACCCAGAGAAAATCTTTATAATGTTCTGTTTCTCATTTCATGAATTTTTACAGCTAATGTGTTCTCAGTCAAGAACAATGTAGTGATTAGAACAGAGCTCAGTAAGAATATCTGGCAATGTAATACCTATAGAATTTAATAAATTTCTCTCCGACTAGAAGAGAATTATTGATCACCAATTTTTTTTCAAGCTTTAGATCAATTTTTACATCATTTAGCATAAAGTTTCTAGAATTAATTCATGAGAAGGTACACATAACAAGCTTTGAAGGTAACAAGATATTGATTTGTGCAACCTTCTATGCTAATTTTAGGATTTGATCACAGCTAATTTAATTTGACTAGTGCTTTTTTACTTTTCGAAACCAACAAAATAACTTGAAGATGAAGATTTGCTTTGACAATAACTTCAGGAGACTTCATCAGAAAATAAAATTGGGAAAACTTTTGAGTTTTTGTACTCAATTGTGCGCACACACACTTGTGCATGAATACACACACACCAGCTTGCATAGTGACACAAACATTGCTCGGAATAATCTGACAAGAAATGAAGCAACAAAGGTCTCAGTGTGTAGCTACCTTTTGATTAAGAGCCTCCACTTAAAGTACAATTTGAAAAAAAAATGGTAGAAGATGCAATTTTACTTTGGTAGTGGTTAACATTATTTCATGTTGTGTATAAAGCATTTTGTGCCAAATCAATGCAATTTCCACATTAAATAGGCTGAGCTGCGATTTTACACATTTGAGCTTTCACATGCCTTGGCACTCCCTCTCTGTTTCCCGGGACACCGCAGTACTGGACGAGACTATCGGACAGGGATTTGTTAAAAGCACAACTCCTGATCTAGGGTAATAAGTGTTTGGCAGCCAAATTAAATAAAATCTAGAAACCATCTGTTTTAGAAACTTAAATGATTAATTTTAGGAAGATGTTGTAAAAATGAGGTTATTTTTGGCATAGCATTTATTTATCAGACATATCACTAGCAATCCAGCATTTTTCATACCGGCTTATAACTACATTTTCCAGTTATCCATCTGGGCCCTTTTCAATTCAGTGGTTTAATTAAAACTCAATGGTATTATCAATCTGTTGCATTTTTCATTTTGATGGTTATTACATTTACAGTACAGCAGGAGTACAAATTAAAGTAAGAAGATAAATCTCATCTAAAAATTTCATTTCTGTATCTTCAGTAACTTTCATTGTCATAATATTTTCTAGCTCATTCACGTTTATGAAACAGTTTTAATGATCTATTTTTTATGATTACAATAAAGGAAAACAGAAAAAAAATATTTTTCAATAGCTTTACAAATCTCGCAGGGTATCTCTCATCATTCATTCCATCAGTCTGGCCAACAGATGGGCATTACACACCAAGGTTGGGAAAAGGTCCGTGACAGAGTTGATATTAAGAGTTTTCTTTTCACCTCTTAAACGTGTAATTTGGCAGTAAGTAGCCAAGTACGTATCTAAGAGACAGAACCAGAGAGAGATGTAGGAAAAAAACAACAGAAAAGAGAATGGTGAAATGAAAATTGCAATGTTGCAAGTTACAAGAGGTTTCAATTAATGTTAGGGAAGAGCATAGCTGTGCCTTCAAACTACCTGAACAGTCCTGGAGGACTCTCGCTTTAGGTTGCACCATCCAAACAAGGCTTAAATTTTGGGTCACCATTTTGGCTTAGGTTTTTACTAATGGAGATTATTTACTTTTTTTTTAGTGGCACATAACAACAAAAACAGTACATACTCAATTTGCTTACAGTTAGAAAGTTAATTACAGCAAGTTTCATATGGTCAAAAGGAATGGGGGGGAGGGGGAGGAAATCCCATAGCTCTCAAGTAAACTTTCTGCAAAAGTGGAAACAAGAGCCTCAGCTACTCTTTAACTCTCCTTACCACCGCTACAGAAACAGGGACAGGTATAATTGACCTGGACTACACCGCTGCCCATCTATGCTACTATCCAGGTCTCCAAAGCTTTGCCCGGCTTACAGCACTTCAGGAAACACGAAAGCCAGTTTGACATTGGTGCTGTCTGTTTTTCTAGCAGTTTGTTCTTTCCTCTTTTTATAGCAGTAAACTCCCTAAAATTCTAATTACAGACACCCCTGTAGATGTCAGAAATTAAAGAGACACACCAGGTTCCCTGGCCTGTGACCAAGACATTAAGGAATCTATTTATCATCCCCTTTCCCTGCGCTGTGTGCAGCACTCCCAGCGCACCCACCGTCTCCCCAGGGAGATGATTCCCCTTCTCATTTCCCAGCTCCAAGTCCTGCAGCAGAGCTTCTACCACACCAGAGCCGTTTGCCTGACTCTGAAAATGGCACAGCATTGGGAGCAACATCCTTAAAGACTCACTAAACCAAGTTTTAGAGCTGGCTTTGCTGCTTTTGATTGCAACCCCAATAAATGAAACGGTGGGGGGAATAAAAAACAAAACCTCCCTGGGTCACACATTCAGTGCCACTGAATGATTCAGGTTTTCAGGAAGAAACACTTCAAATACTGGCTATAGGAAGAGCAAAACAAGGTTAACTCCAGCAGATATTAACAAAAGGACATGAAAAACCTTAGTTATTTTTATTAAACAGTACACAGAACTGTTTGCAAACAATGTTATTTTCTTTCAAAAACAGAAAAACGGGTATTTAATAGCAGTGGGCATAGCAGAAGTGAATGGCCATGCAATGCCAGCTCTCCGTAGAAGGTTTGTGCCATCCAAAAGCAGACAGACACACACTTGCCTACCTGCTCCTCTCCCTTCTCTTCCTCTCTCCTCCCTGGTTCTGAGGAAATAAGGTTTGAGGAAATCCGTTACCTAACTGATGTACACCCTTCCACTTTCTTCTTCCATTCATTGCAAAGCCAGGAGAACCATACCTTAATCAAATATTTGAACTGGTAGAAGGTACAAAAATCAATGGAATAAACAGATACACATAACTGCAATGGGGAAGAGTAAACACAGGTTTTATAAAAAAAGCCACACTTCAAAAATAGAGTCTTTGGAGGAATCAGAAAGCCCATAGATAAAAACATACCTATTGGCTACACGAAGCAGGACATTACCAAACTCCCTGGCTCAGGTTTGCACCCAGCAGCAGTCTAATTCCTTTAACCAGAGAAGACACAACCTGAACTATACATAACTAGTAACGTGCTCCATAACTAGTAACGTTTCAGAAAAAGATCTTGGAGTCATTTGAAGAGTGGTGCGAAAACACAGAACATTCAGTTCCAATGAAAGAGACACCACAACATCAGGAAATACTGGCACCCAAAGCATCCCTGGGCGGGCTATGGTACATGGAATAGCGCACTCCCATTTGGAAGACTGCACGTAGTCCTATTCCCCATTTCAGTACAGCAAAGTAAAATTAGGGAAAGTCCAGAGAAGGATAACAAGGATCATTAAGGCTTTCTTTCAAAACAGGGATTACACAGACTGACTCATTAAACTGGAAAAAAAATAAAACACAACTAATGTGCGTATGTGAAATGTATGCAATACGAAAATCAGGAAGAGGAAAGGAAAAAGGGAAAAGAATATTCACCGCTCCTTGTACCATTAGCTGATAGGCAGTAATCTTAAAACCTTACAAAAATACATGGCATAATTCTATTACAAAACAAGAACTGTAAGGAAAATGAATATAATTTATTAGACCAAAGGATACAGTTAGCAAAAACAAACACGCTTTCACCATATACCATAGCAGGTTTATGAAGAATTAAATTTTAGACCTTGTTGCTCTAGGATGCTTGGATGCCAGAAGTACAAATTGTTTCAAAAAGTAATTTAGACAGATGCTTGGAGGAACATCCACCAGGACTATTAAGGTTATTACCCCTAAGGTGCAAGCACCATGCCCAGCTCAGGGCTTCCTAAAGCTTCAGGATGTCAGAAGTGGAAGAGGATGCAAGAAAGTCTCTATATTTTGCCCTTTTCTTACACAATTTCCCCAGGCAGCCAGCATGGCCAGTGTTGGGGACAAGGGCAGCCTCAGTGGCACTGTGGGATTGCTCACTGCAGCTGCTCTCATGGTCTTATTTGAAGAAAGGGGAAATTAAGGTTTGCAGAAGGTCAGTGACAAACATACATTTATTCTCACACACCTCATCTACTGGCCTTACATCAAAGAAGAAACTACTAAGAAGCATTTATCTGATTAATGTTTTCCAGCAATCAACCTGTCCATTGGGACATCATTCGTTAGAAGTTGTGTCTGGATTTGTGGTGTTCATCATTTTTTTTCCGCAGACCTCACACAAAGTCAGTGGAAATTCCTGCTGACTCAAACATTGGATCAGGGCCAGCGTTTCCACAAAAAGAAGTGGTTATACAGCTTAGGAGAGGAACTTGGTCAAATGAGATTCCAGCTTGGGTGCTGATCTTGATTACTGAAGGAGAACAAAGAACAACACAGTAAACACCGATAGGCATCAGGAAAAAAATCGTGAAGTCCAAAAAATAGTCTGTATCATAACAAGCAATGTCATCTCTAATAGCTTTATGTCTAAAGCTTGATGTCTGGCTTTTCCTTTTATTGTCAGCAGAGGGTTCCTTTGGCTTAATAATTATAACACCACTATTTTTTTTTAAAAAAAAGGTTTAGATAACACTCTTCAAAAACCACATGCAAATACTAATTTTGCAGCTGCTCAGTTTTGACACACCCGGTTATCAAAATGTTAAGCCTTCTCTGAAAAGACTGTAGTTAGCTGAGAAGAGCCTACCAGCAGTATCACTTCAAGCTGACATTCCCAATAACGATTTCAAAAGCACCTAGGCAGCGCTTATTGTACCCATCACCCCCAGCCAACGCCCCCGAGAGACACATCTTACTCCGCACACACAGAAGTGTCACTCACTCCAGCCAACTCACATACATTTAACCTTGAAAAAATGCTAAAAAACAAAACAGAAATTACTGTTAAATGTACACTGAACTGAAACTGTGTCTTGTAGCAGGAGCACTACCCAGTTAGCTTTCTGAAGGGAGATATGTGGAGGCACAAAAAGGGTTTGGCACTCAACTTGCATTAACTTTTGATATGAGTCAGACACCCAATTATCCTTTGTGCTGTTGAAAAATCCACCCTCGTCTCTAGTTCTTGTATTTCCATAAGAGTTGACATCTTTTAAAACATCATTAGGTATGCAGTCAAAACAACATAACACTTCAAAAAATTACTGGTAGTCATAGTTAATTGTCTGTAAAATACTTCTTTAAAAACTCAATAACTGAAGTTAATATTTCAGATATCTCTTCCATGTGTTTTGAGGTTGGGTATTTACCAGGAAGGCGTCGGCTACTGGTATTTGCATCAAAAAGAATAAAAGGAAACTACAACGCGGTAGTTGCCTATGCTTTACGAGTAGTCCTGACTTAATTGCACAACTTTTAATTAAAAGGACTGAATTTTCTACTACTTCAAAATATATTTACTCTGTTCTTAAAATGGTGATGTCTATACTCTTGAAACAGTCTTAAGCCCAAATCAAATAAAAGAAAATTTTTACAAGAGATGTAAGTGATTGCTGCAAAGTAGTTAAGGAAAAAGCTCGAAACAAGCACGTTTGTTACAAAAGATCACAGAAATCCAAAAAAGCAAAATGTAAAATGATTAAAAATAATAATAATAAAAATGAATACAGATTAGCCTCTGGAATTGATTACAAAATGTAAAGGAAAAGATATGAAAGATGGTTAGCATGAACGCTAAAAATAATATGAGGTTTCAAGAATATTAGGAGCTAAAGGCATCATGCCAACAATATGATTAACTGCCACACGGGTCCTACTGAAGTCTTCATTAGCTGACCTTATCCCATCGCTCTCGCGCGTCGAGTGATACATTCCCTGACATTCCTGAGTTGAATGCTTTAGTTTTACCGTGCACCTGAAGGACACCCGTGCGGCCAGCACACGCACAGAAATAAAGCACTTCTCACAAGAACCTGGTTTGCTGCCCCTGCTCCAGACAAGGCACGCACAGGCATTTCTCGCTGGGAAACCCCACATGGCCCTGCACTGAATGCTTTTTTAATATATTATTTCTCTACCCTCATTTCTGATGGGCTCACGTTACACACAGTCTTGTCCACGCACAACGTGCAGCATTAGTAACATACTCTGAGAATTTAGGTCCCGTGCTTCCCATCAGCAACGGCTCCGAACACAGAAGCGTGCTGCATCTTGAATGTGGAGGATAAAAGGAAAAAAAAGTGGTAAATTGGCAACAGGTCCATAACCTGCAAAGAAAAGATCTGTTTCTTTAATATGCTAGAAGTATAAAGTGATATCCAGAATAATATTTTGGCTTGAAACTGAATGAAAGACCGGAGATGCAGCCTGTCAGATTATGCCAACTGAACCGAACAAAATACCAAAAATTTATCTGTGTGATCTATCACTCTGAAATTACTGCAGACAAATTGCCTGTTTACCCAGAGGAAACCAGCTATGGACATGAATTAATATCTCTTCTTTGTTAACATGAAAACGGTATTTCCTCTTAAGGCAAGGTATAAGAAGGCAAAAACTGCAAGTGTTTTCTCATCTATTCCTGTATCCCTTTTCAAAAGGAAAGGCCACTTAGCAAATAACAGAAACAGATGCAGCTGCAGAGTGCATGGAGGTAAGTGGGGAGATGCACGGCCACAGCTGTAGCACGCTGCTCAGTACGTGAAGCTATGAGTAAGACGAAGTCTGTGACCCCAAGTTAATCCCATGTCTGGGATTTAAACACCACCTCCAGAAAAAGCACTTCCAATAACCGCTCCCACACGTAGTTTATCAGAGTTCTGTACAGCGGTGGGGGCACCCAAACCTGCCCCAGACGGTGCCCGCCCGAAACTGGTCCACGCTAAAGAGGATGACCATGAGCCGTCAGCCAGATTAACAGCAACCAGGGAACTACACAGAGACTTTTGAAACAATGAAAGAAATCAGCTTGAAAAGTATAAAAATTATGATTAGTTTATCTATGATTATTATCTTATAGCAGAGGGGAGGGAGCAGCGGGAAGCGAGCAGCAGTGTGGATCTCGCCCCGGGGAGACAGATCTCACGGGGCAGATGGGTGCACGCAGGCACAGCACCCATGTCTCCCGTGGGAGGGGGGGGAACCTGCGCGACTGGGGATGGGGGGATACAACTTCGGGGGGTGGGGGTTGCTTTTTTGTGGTGGGGGGATGATTAGAAACTTGTTGAGATTCGTTCCAGAGAGGTGTTTTACACTAAGCAACTTGTACCGTAGCTCATCTGATGCATTGCTGATTCTAGTCATGAAAGTACAGTTCACTGATTGCCAGTTAATTATGTCCCATTAATAAATCAATGAAGCGCTTTGATCCTGTATTGATTTATATTAGATTATTTGAGCAGCTTCTCCCTGCAGCAAGCAGGTGTCATAGCTTTCCCTGCTTGCCCTTCTGAAAAACTGAGAAACTTAATACAGTCCACAAAATGTTACTCTCAAATATTTTATTGCCAATTCAGCCACTTGAAGGAAATTACTGATGGGCTCAAGAAGTGACCAGGGAGAAAAGGACATCCCATGATTTTAGAGGGAGTAAAAGACCTTTGCTTGAGTAAAATATTGCCGCGTTGACTTTAAGCAAGCCTGACCACTCTAAAAACACATAAAAGGACACTATGGTTTTGGGCAGCTAATGAGACTTAAAAAAAAGTTTATTACTTCTTCAGCTAAAAAAAACTTATGTTAGAATAAACAGAAGCCTGACAAAACTATTAAACCACAGATATTCTCGATCATCTTGGTCTGTTCATTCAACTATTTTTCCTCCAAAGTAGACAGGCACTCACAACAGCACAGAAAACACTTGCCAAAACAGCCGCAGTTAGCGTCTCACAATTCATTATATTGGATTTTATTGTTATTTTTCTGCTGCAAATTCTTCTTTCTCTGCAGTTCCACTAAGCTTAGGTAAACTACATACCCTGCACCAGAGTTTAACTCCCTGCTGACTGCTCCCCATAAACAGCATTTGTTGACAAAGCTGTGAATTTAGATAAATGGGGGGGGGGGCGGCAATCTAAGGAAAGTATTGTAAAAGAAGAGGGACAATTAAATTTCTTTTTATTGATGACCCTGAGCACAGTAACGTGCTGACAAACATCCTTCTTCTCATACTGTCACAGCCCTCGGCACAGTGTGTCCTATATACCCAGTAACCTTCATTTTGCAGTTTTTCCTCTTTTCCCGACTGATGCAAAGCTTCACAAGGATGGGGAGAGATCCAGGCAGGAGCGGGTAGGAAATGGGGCTTGGGTTAGCAGTGCAGGGGCAACAGAGAGAAAAGAGATCGCAGCTCTTAGAAAGTCTTGCTCTTTTACTTTCTTTAAAAGTACCAAAAAACTAGGTGGTTTAATTTAAATTAGGAAAAATTAGGATAGCCACCTGCTCTCACTAGTTAGTGGTACCCTTCGAAGGAGCTACTGAAGTCATTTGGGAGCAATTTCTTTCCAGAAACAAGATTTAGAGGAGTTTGTATGTTTGAGACAGTGGAGTCCGACCTGAACGGAGAGAAGTCTACTGGCAAAAGATATTCCCTGGAAAGTAAACGTATTTATTCATTCTAAGGCCTCTCTGCCTTATGTTAAATTTATGAGCTTTTATGTTCTGTTATATTTTCAGCTTTCAGCTCAGAAAACCACAGTCGTGGCACAGAACGAAGAAAATACCATAAAGTCAAAAAGCATAAAAAGAGATTTAACTGTCTCCTCTTAATTTCTTTCTTCTCTCTTTGATTCTCTCTTCTGAATCTTTGATTCAGGCTGAACGGCTCAGCAACTCTTCGGTAGGGGGCAAGGGAAATGCACACCTCCTAAAACTGCCACGCAGCTCTTGGGCTGTCACCATAGCCCAAACCAAATGCATCCCAAGCCCAGGGCTCAGAGACAGTGTTGGTGGCTACTCCCTGCCCACCCCACCAGTGACTCTGCAGGCCACAGAGAAATAGGGTTTTTCCAGAGCCTCTACGCTGCCTGTGCTGCTGCTGGCCATAAATGCTCACATGAGTTTGATACCAAAACCACGTCAGCTCCATCTGATCCATCTTTGATAGCTGCCAAGTCCTGAGCCCTAATATATGACAGCACAGTGTCAAAATTATACCACTTACGAGCTACCGCACACATACACAAAAAAAAAAGTTTTTGATGAGACCAGGCAGGTCTGCAAACAAAATCTCTGTCTAAAAATCTTCTCAAATTACAAAAAAAAAAACAAAAAAAAAAAAAAAAACAAAAAAAAACCCCACCACCCCGCAACCTACTTTATTTCGCTTCAGTTGTTCCCTTTCTCTCCAAAAGCTGTGAGCTATAAATCTCCCCAGAACAGAGCCCATTAACGCAATCTCTAACAACCTGTAACACCGGCGGTACCAGCCAGCTGTCACCACCGCGCCTATTCAGGCTTTATATATTGTTCTTGGAAAAAAGCAGGAACACAGTACCTGGGTTTTTGTTTTGTACCAGAAGAATGCAAGGCTAGAACATAATAATTACGTTTAGAAAAATGATACATACCAGAGTTTCACAGTTGATATTTTATCTATCATCCCGCCTGGTTTCTAACTGAAGGGAAAACCTTAAGAAAAAGACTCCAAGATGGGTTACAATAAACTGAATAGGAGAAAATGAAGCTCTGAAAATTAAGCTTTAGAAGTCTGTAATCTTCATCTACGAGACCAAACTTCATCCTTTCTTACTCTCACAATTTTATTGTAAGCAGCTGTGATATTTGGAGCAACTCCTTAAACCTACACCTGAAGCCATGCACATTTTAAGAAAATACTTTTATCTGTTTCTTTTATATACATGGAATATGGTACATAGAGAATTTATATTTTACTTGGGTTTGAGGAGAAACCAAAAAAACAGTGTCAATATTTAATTTTAATGTCACAAAGCAAAATTCTCTTTCAGAGAACTTTTCAGAAACTCAACTCCTGCTCTTCAAGAGGAAGAGGTTGGCAGCATGGAAACTTGGAAAAGGAGTTTTGACTTCCAAAACTCCATTCTTATTCTCCTCATGACCTGCGCATGGAATAATTCCATTTGGTTTTGTTATACAAAAAATTCTACTGCCCTCATTTCTGAACAGGATCACTAAAATACTGATTAGCCATAGGTTTTTAAATAGAAAACATGATTTAAACAAGACGGAGTATGTACAACAGGTACACAAAAGACTGGATTTCTTTTTTTCTCCTACTTTTTTTGTCCTCTCCTCCTATTGTACGAGGACCTCTCAGATCCTGTATGTTTTCTCTCAGTACTGTATACAGTCCAGTCCAGTCCAGCCTTTGTTAAAGGATGCTAAACCTGGTGCCGAAGGTGCGCTTGGCAGCACAAAGTGACAGAATGAAGCTGGTCCAAGAGCATCCCAGGCGTACGGTGACAACGTGGTGAGGTCTTCACTGCTGTGAAGCAAATGTGAAGCAACAGTTTGGGGCACATTTGAGTGTTCCTGACTCTTATGATGTCATTCACCAACACAGACGATGCTGTGAAATGCGCAATCCTCGAGGTTGGCAGAACAGATGGAGCCTTAACCTTTACGGGAGACTCCGGTTACACAGCTTCTGCATCTTAAATAATTTATACCATCTGATCATATGGGAGCTTCAGCTGTGGAAACAGATGATGCTGAAACAAGATCTGATCCAATCTGTTCACTCTCCACTGTTCAAAAACTGGGAAAGGTGAGCAGGTCACCCGGCAGCCCACGGCCCTTAGAGCCGTGGGACTTTCAGCCCCAAACACTTGTTTATTACTGCTTATTGCATTTAACAGGACTCAGAATAGCTTTGTCAACACATTTGCTTCAGCTAATCAACTTTAACCCAATTTTGCTCCAAAACCAAGCAAAAGATTTCCCCAAATTACAGTTCGGATGCTCTGCAGATAAAGATAGAAGTTAGGCAATGACTGCATATATTATCATAAAAATATCTAATTAACAAGCAGTAGCTTGCTCTTAAGTGAAAATATTTACAAACGGGTAACAGTGCTTTTGAAGGACTGGAGTGGTAAACAGGACCCTGATTTTAATTACAGTGAGAAGAAACTTTGGGCTGAGAGCAGCATTTGTGCTGACACTCAGGACAGGCGATGCTGCACAGAGGCATGATACAGGGACAGTCAGGGCTGTGGATGCCGTTGTCCCCAACGTCCCCAGCGCTGGAGGAGAGCAGCCACACATTGGTGCACATTTGCATCTACACAGAGCAGCGGGGTAAGGAGCTGCAAGCGAGGAAGCAGCAGGAGTACGTTACCCAAGTCAGCCTCAGGGATACAAATAACATCTCATTTTTAGCAAGCTATTTTAGACAGCTGGGGCAGTCTGAAAGCTCTAAATTCTTTATTCTGAGGGTGGTGAGCCCCTGGCCCAGGTTGCCCAAAGAAGTTGTGGCTGTCCCATCCCTGGAGGTGTTCAAGGCCAGGCTGGATGGGGCTTTGAGCAACCTGGGCTGGTGGGAGGTGTCCCTGCCCAGGGCAGGGGGTTGGAACTCGATGATCCTTAAGGTCCCTTCCAACCTAAACCATTCTACGATTCTAGGATTAAAATCATAAAGATTCATGCTTCTCTTAAATGACTTCTCCCCAAAACCATTTGGTAGAAGCATATTAAAGTAAACCAGCCCCAGGACAGCTTACTTTAATATTTTAGAATAAAAACTGTTTTATAAAAGCTGATTCATGAACAGACCAAATAGTGCTGTTCTGGGATGCACAACAAAGCACGGGGCAGATGGTCAGGGGTGGCAGCAGCTTCGCTCATCTGATTTTAATCCATCACCACAACTCTGTCAGAGCCCTCAGTCACGTGCATTTCACTTACTCACTTGTTCGGTTCATGCAAGGCATCCAAAAAAAGCCCACTGAACAAGATGTACAGCTCATATTTACTATTCAACCCTGCCAGCATCCCTGTTTTTTTAAACAAGCTTGGTGAAATAAATTTGCTCTTGGCTGAGAGAACCTCTGCCAGGTTTTCCATCCTAAGCGCGTTCTAATCGGATCGCGGCTGAAACTTTTCAAAAAACAGTATTTAATGAAAACAAACAGATGTATAACTGCTGAATGTCACTGTAAGATTGTTAACATGTGTCATCACCAAGTTTTAATAGAAAACTAGAAAAAAAAAAAAAAATCAGGAGTTATGACAGGGAAATACGGTTGCTATAGAAGTCCAGCTTTGACAACCACAATCTTTCCAGCAGAGAGGAGCTCCTACGCACAGCCCAAGCGGGCGCCCGTGTCAGGCTCTGCGTGCACGCTCGCCCACGCAGCTCCCACCCGTGGGCTGGGCTCACCCCCTGCCCACCCCACAGCATCCTCCTGCCCTCCCACTGCTCAGCCTCACCATGCCTGCTGGCACCTCTCAGACAGCTGATTCAACAGAAAACCCTTAAAAATACATAGAAAAAAAAAAAAAAAAAAGAGTTTCCATCACATCATCTATCCGAATCGACTCATCCAGCAGGGTCAACCAACCCGACCCCCTGGGGAGTGGAGCTGTGGGTAGAAGCCTCTACCCAGGGCAGGACACAGCTCCCTTTGGCAGCAGTCCTGCCAGTCCACGCTGTAACCTCCTGCAGAAATACACCCGTTTAAACAAGTTTTGAGTTACCAATCAAAGCTGCTTCTCCAGAGGATAATTCCACTTACAGCAGGTGCTGCTCATGCAAATGAAAAGGACGAGGCGAAGGAGGAGAATTTGGAAAGAGACACTGGGAATGCAGTCAAAGAGATCACAGACGCCAGATTCTTTCACCCAGCCACGTTCATGCTTCAAAATACCCACATCAACATTATGACTCCTATTTCTAAGAATAAAGCTGAATAAAATGATCAATGGTTTCTCCCTCTACTTTCCATAGGAAAGCAAAGCAAAGAGCCTGTCTAAACTTTCTTTCCTTCCTTAATGAAACTCTTATTGATTTTTCATCCTTGTGAATCATTGCCTCGGAGCAATTTCTTTTAGCCGCGGGTTCTCACATTTAATTTGTATGTATGCTTAAGGGAAAGTTTATCAATAGAGTCTCCAGAGAGATACTAAAAGGGATTTATGAGAAAGTTATGAAATTTTACATATGGCATTTACCAACCCAGTTTTTAAAAAAAAGCAAGCCTAGAATAATGCATGACATTAACAATCAGCAGCTTCATGTAGCATCCTATGCCACCTCCGTGCAGCTGTCAGCGCATAATGACAACAGAAGTCAGATTGAATAGATTTATGTTGATAAAGAGTAAAAATAAAAAACATCACAACAGAAACTCATTCAGATGCGTGGATCTTCCACGTGCTAATAGCTACCTGAAAACAAGCAGAGTAGAACATGTGTATGCGTCCATAGGATACCAGGACAGTTAAAATGTATACCAAGACATTAAAATGTATATTGAGGCCAGGCATGAAGAAACCATTAGACTTTTAAAAAAAAAAAGAAAAACACTAAAAAAAAAAAAAAAAATGCATCAACAATACATTAATAGACAGCTTTGCCAATACCATCAGAGACCTAAGAAGAAACAAACCTCTAATAATTTATTCTTAAGCTAAAATGACCCAGCTGCTTCAATTGCTATTTACATGGGGGGGAAAAAAAAAAAAAAACAACTAAAATGCTACGGACCTTTTAGTTCTCTTTCATGCAAAATATGCTCATTTTACTAGTCAATGGGAGAAGCAAATTTATGGGCTAACGGGCATCATCCAGGATACAGTTATTCAACTGTTAGCCAGGTTCATATCTAAGAAAAGGAGATAGCCTTTTGCTTAAAAGTCAGTATTTCTCATTGTGATTAATATTGTCTAAATGGCACTGTCAACAAGTAAAAACGATTGGCTAGAACTGGTTCCAGGAAACCTGAAAACAAGGATCTTTCACAAAGTATCTAGGCTTCTGGGGGAAAAAAAAAAAAAAAAAAAAAATCGGGCCCTATAAAACTTGTACTTTTAGAAAAAAACTGAACCAAGTTTGTCACTTTATCAGTCAACCACCCAGTATATCTGTTGTCTTTGAGAGGTGAAGCAGGAAGAAAACTTGATGGAAATCATCTTTTTCCCCATTTTTTCATGCGTCTGTGTCTTTTTGTTGAAGTACCAATTTGCGAGTACTATCCTAATGGGGATAATACAATTGTCCTCAACCATTTCCCAAATTACCTGATTAAGGAAGGCATTAAATAGGGTTACCTAGCTAGTATCAATTAATATCCACCAGCAGTGATCTATAACAGAGCCTGCAGTGCGCTGCCCACACAGCTGAGAGCAGAGAGGAGAGAAACCCCCGTCGGTCACAGGGATTCAACTGAAGAACAGACTCTGTGAGAAGGTCAGACTTCATGATCTGAAGGGTGACAAAGGAAGAAAAGTCCTTGAACTGCACAGGAACATGTGCTGGATGGAGCTGAATGAGATTACTTATGCAGGATGCTTATTCCACCACAAAGGAAAGTGGCAACACCAGCACAAGGGAGTAAAAAGGAGATTTCACAAAGATAAGCAGATTTAAAAAATTCACCTGTTGCTCATGACAATTAGGTCTTCTACTCCAAAAACGTTTAAGAACTGTAAAAAGTTATATTGGGATGAGAAAAGGTTAGGGAAATTTTTAAACTCTTACAAAATAGCCAATACTAAAATATCAAGATTAAAAGAACATTTATAAAATCCTACATGAAGCAAACATGAAAAGGTTGCTCAGTTGCAAGATAACTGAGTAATGTAACCTTTCAAAGCAGCAACAAAAAGCGATTAGACCATCCCTTGGATTGGAAATGATTGATTATTACTGCTAATATTGGAATTGAAGTTGACTGTAATGCTTTTTATGTAATTGCTTTATTGAATGCTGCATAGCTTCATTTGGTAATGTATTCAGAACATTGTGAGTTTACCATTTCTTTAGCTCCTGATACACTAAGACACACAGACATACAGTTACAATATATTTATCCCAATGATATTGTATTAAATGGAATACACTAAGGTTAGCTCCTGACCTTTCAGTTAAGGTCTATGGGGAATCTTCTGCCTGCAGAATCATCTAGCAGATTTGAGTAGCAGCAACTTTCCATCCTCTGCATCTGTTCACCGGTTTATTCCATAAACTGTATCAAAATACCTTAAATCTGATTTGGGGCCCTGTGTGCTGTAATAATTAAATCATTTTGAGGACTCTGAAAGCTGGCTCATCTGTTTAAAAAAATCAATCAAGGACAAGTAAATCACAGTGAAGAACATGAACAAGTAAACCTTCTTTTATATATATCAGAGTACATTTACTTTAAAATATCTATAGGCAAAGCAGGGATTTTTTTTTTTGGTTTTTCACCTTTTTTTCAATTCAAAAAAGCAGCCTTCAATATTCAAATGTAACTGCGTAGAATTAAATTTTCTCACCCACTTTTCAATTTATTTTATTTGTTATCCCCTGGTGTCACTCCCTGCCTTTTTTAGAGAGAGTCCTAGCAAAGGTCAGTAGACAATTAGCCATCAATAAATACATAACATGAGAGTGAAAATTTTGGGCTGCCTGAGCTTCCATTACTAAACCAAGCAACATGTTTGAAAGCTCGTAACAAAAGGCATAAAGTACTTTAGAGTGTTCTGAACATAAATATAACGTTACCTTTAAAGCAGTAAGTATGAAAAATATCAAAGAAGGTGTGTAATACCAAGCTTTATCATCTATTGCACACGTATATTGACTTAACTGAGACACGCTCACTTATCTACAAAGCAAAAATTGGGTTTTAAGTACTGTACTTTGCAAGACCCTTAGGGCACAATAACATTACTGTCATCATTTACTCTGACTTCTCTGTCTCTCATTTGATCCTTCTCCAGTCTTCTCAAAACACTGCAGCTGTGCTTCTATTTCTCTCACCTACACCAGTGTCCTTGGTTAGACAGTAACACAATTATACACGGTTGACATATAAATACACACAAGGAATAACACATAAACATACACACGCATAGACACTAACATGTAAGCGACACATTTAACACTCAGACACACAGTATAACTTTCATTTCAGGATATACTTGGCTTTTTCTTCCCCCCCCCGCCCCTTCCCCCACTTTTTCATGTTTGGAGCCAATTCCAAAAGTAAGGTTTTCTTAGCACTTTGCACAAGAATGCGGAAGATAGAGGATTGATATTTCCTTAAGAGAGAAGTGTGATCAATAACAGTTAAAGTTTGGATAAACCCTCATTATCAGATCTCTACAACTTTGAAACCGGTACATGTCAGCTACCTGTTAAGCACAGACAACTCCACACATTACAAGCTCACCTCTGACAGTGAATAATGCTAATTTGGGAATACACACCTGCAGAATCAAGAATTTTCACATTAAAAATTATTTAAATTAAGATACTCTACTTGGGTGATGAAATATTTAATGCCAGTTGGAAAAGATGTACAGAATTAGTTTAACTGAAAATATCAAAAGCTTAAATAACTTATTTTTGTCATAGTGTGTACACATTTAACACACAGAGCTGCAAACATTTTATTAAAATTCATTTTTACTTCTTGAATTCAGCATTACTTTATTAATACAGGCAAGAACATTAAGGGAATGACAATAAAAACTTTACACGAGCACTACCTTATGTGCGCCATATTTAATAAAAGAACTTCTGAAAAGTTCCTGGTGTTTCATCATTACAGCCTCCTTTTAATCCCTGTCTGTTAAAACTCCAATTCTGTACCCCATCCAGGCAGCTGCTTCAAAACTATGCAGCTAATACACATGAGAATTTAATAAATGTAGAGAAATAATTTTTCTATATCCAGTGTCTCCACTGCGAAGATTTTCAACAGCTAGAAGCGCTTATTTTGCTTAAAAGCAACTGGGTGATATAAATCAATTTAACTAATGGGTCAAAAGATCTTAAAGATGTCACAAGTACTGAATTTATTTTTGTCTTCAGCAGCTTCAAACTTGTGAAATTTATGATTATAAATGTCATACTGTAGAGAAGTAAAGCATGCCTCACACATAGGTGGATATTTTTAAACTATTGATATTTGAAGGTCTTTGGATCTCAGGGGTGATAGAATAAAGCCCAGAGGACACCCATCAGTGAAAAAGTTCAGGTGATAACCCAATAAACACCAGATATGTCCACAGCCTGTATTTAATCCCGTGGCTGGCACCACCAGCCATGTTTCATACTTCTGTTGGCCTATTCAATAGGTCAATAAAGTCCTAATAAAGACTTACTAAAGTACGTACCTTACATGTTTAATTTTTTAAGTATATTGAAAATGTAATACTTTAAATGTCAGAATTTTTCAGCAAGTCATACAGTATGAACTATTATTGCAAATAAAGCATAGGAACACTTTTAAAGTTGCCATTGACTATGCCAGGGAATATGAATCCTTTCATTACCACTCCATTCTGTATAGGGTATAAACATCACTCTGAACTTGTTCACAGTTACTTGGGCTGCGCTGGTGGCATCAGCCCCTTTGCAAAGTCTTCTGAGCAGAGTTTGACAGTGCTGCTTTATAAAGAGACACAAAGAGCTTTTAAAACCAGATGCTGTGGAATACAGGGAGGGGTAAAAAAACCACACATGACTGAGTGGGCAAAACCAAGCAGCAAATATATTGGCTTAAGAGAAATAACGTAGGTTTACTGGTACTTTCACAGGGAACAGTTGGGTACCAACTCGTGCGAGCTGCGGCTCGGCAGCGACGTGGGATGCGCGATCGAGGCGTTGGGTTGGCTCCTCTTTGAACATATGCCCTTTCAAGTGAAATTAATCACTCTCTTTATCACTCCTGCAGCATCTGGAGCCATAATCATTACCCAACTGCTGAGAAAGAAATGAAACCACTAATCGCACGGGGAGTTGGGCTTAACGTTTAGAGCAGGAAAGTTTTTATTAAGTTCTCATTTGAAAAGTGGTTTTTCATGGCTAGCTTTGCAGGACATGCCACACAAAAGCTGGATATACTTCAGCAGCTGTCTACAACTCATCCCCCGGCATATAGAACCAATATATTTAGAACCGCTATAATAAGGTTTTAACATGCTTTTCCAAATTTAGCTCTATAATCCTAAATCACTGTTATACGCAAGTATGACACGGACGTACATTTAACCATAAACTTTAAAAGGTCACTAGAAGAAGGAACTGCAGAAGTCTACCAAGTGGTAGACACCAGGCAACAGTAAGGACCAGATACTGCCTCTGGAGTCACACACCACACTCGATCTCGGCAGGAATTCTCTATGCAAACTGAAGCTCAGATATTCAAAACTTCTAGACAGAATGAAATACCCAGTTAATATATCAACTAGCTGAGGGTGATTAAAATAAACCATAACACTATGTCAATAATCTGCACTACCATGAAATATCCCCCAATCCCTTCCAACTTCTCCATTTCATGTTCCTGGCTTTTACCATTAAAATTTTTTTAAAAGAAATAATGAAAAAAGAGTAAGTGGATTACAGCAGAACTATTCCCATACATACCAGAAAAAAAAAAAAAAATCTAGGTAAATACCAGTATCAGTGGGCTTACTACCCAAAACTCATGTCCCTAGAAAGAGTCAGTTCTATTATCTACATACTGAGAACAACAACATGTAATTTAGGTATTTCTAATACAATTTTGGATATTTTCACCCACAATTCTGCTGTACACAAGAGCTGAATGAGGAAGTGATTACCCTGATATGTTGAAATCGTTCAATTAAGTAGCTAAGTGAAATTCTTATTCTAACTAACTTAAGATATAATTATTAAAAAAAACCCTGCAGGGTTCTGAACAAGGGCAGCAGAATAATTAAATCTAGTACTCTGCTGAAACAGACTGAATATGTGATCATCCATTTTTAATGCTCCGCCTATACGTAACAACAGAAATCTTTCCAACAGCTGCATTCAATTAAAAAAATATTAACCCCAAGGAAAAAGTACAAAAACATCCCCATCTGTTTTTCTTGCCACTCACTGTGCTTCTTTTGTGAGTGAAATATGTACAACAATACAATCCAACAAAGTTGAATGAAAAGTACCACAATTCCAATAATAAGCTATATTTTTTTTTTTTTAAATGAACAATTTAAAAGAAACCACTTTTGCAGATTTTCCCGTGACCCGCAGCTCTGTTCCCATAGTAACTATTGAGGAAAGAAAAGGATAAGACGCCTAACTTATACTTTTCCCAATACCAACAAAAAACAGAAAAGAGCACCTCATTCTCAAAAACTATTATTCTCAGGAAGGGAAAAGGGACATTAAAAGATTAGTGTGAATCTCCTGTGTAATCTAGTTTAAACCACCACCTACTGAACATTTGATGTTAGTTAGACAAAGATATTTGTTAAAGGGTGCAGTCTTTGTGTAAGAGAACTATTGAAATAGTTTTGCAAGCCCAACAATACCAAAATTACCAGGCACATGCTGTAAAAGCTTACATCTGAACTCAGCAAGCACCGCCGTCAGTCTACAGCCCTGTTGCTGCACAGTACTCGTCTCCGCTGAGGAACCTAGTACTCTGCATATTATCTTCAAGCCCAGAAAGTGTTAATTTTAACATATAGTTTGGTGTCATTTCAATCCCTCTTTTGCTTGCCTTTTTAATTTGACTGATATGTTATGCTTCCTGTATTGCTCGTTGCATTGCTAGGGAAAAAAGTACAGAAGCCAGCAACTCATTCTCCAAGCTGTGCCACCGGGAACATTTCATTGGTGTCTTCGAGTCCTGACAGGAAACCAAAGCTAATAAGAACATACCAGGTTTTAAAGACAAGGAAAAAGGGCACCAGTTTAAGCATTTCTGAGCATGCTTTCCAAACCATAGCTCCTCCAGGAACACTTCTGATGTCTCTGACACTGGATGGCATTCTCTGGGCAACCAGGGTATGTTCTTCAACCATGTCCCATATGCTTGAGCTTTTAGCCTTGTGGATTAAGGATAAATCCAGCAGCTATGGTGGACAGGACCCAGGCGGGTATGCAATGGGCTGCTGTGGCACATTTATCCAACACAGCAGCAGACATCAAGCACCTGGAGGACAGGACAGGCTGGAAGATGAGCTTCCAGCATAGGAAAGGTTCTTCAGGAGAGAGATGGAGCTCTTCTCACGCGTTTGTCCGGTTCTTTGACAAACTCACCAGCACCTACTGCCTGAGGACACAAGGTCTCAAATACTTGAAATGTCTCACCCACCTAAATATTATTTGTAATTCTGAGGAGCAATGTTTAGAAAAGATTTAGTTTGACAAATCAGTTCATAGAGGATATGTTTACTAACAGGGATCCAGTATAGCTTGGTATCCTTAACTCACAAATACGTTAGGAGCAACTACCAAGAGCTGCCTAAATTAAAGAATAGTCTGGATCAAGTACAAAGGTATAAACTGATCATGAATAAAGTTAAAGGTGAAAATAAGAAGACATCATTCTGGAACAACTTTTCAATCATCAAGTTTATGGCAACAATCTAACTAGTTTTAAAATGGAACTTAATAGGTTTTTTAAAAATTATTTATTAATTGTTGCTGCTGTCAATATCACAGGATTGCAATGTATAACCCAAGAGAACCACTGCAGTCCTAAACTCTCAATATAGTGAAGAACCTTAGAATCATTCAAAATCACGGCTAAATTGCCAGTTTAGAGTTTAAGTATTTCAAATTGCACCCACCAAGACACCATAAGAATAACCTACAATTAGAACATTTGCCACAAAATAAGAAGTTTGGATGCATCAGACAGTCCAAGAAATATCATCAAACTTCCACATACCACACAAAGATCACTAAAAAGATATTTGCTCCTCATTCATGAATTGCTGTTCTATCAAATAAAAAAAAAACACTTAATCTGGAATAGATTATCATTCTTCATCTCGTAGAGCTTTTTGAAAAATATCACTTGTTGCAGACCTGTCTTTGAATCTTTTTGCAGTAGGTTTGAGGTCTACTGTGCTTTGAAGATCTGGACTCCTTTTAACATTTGGTGTACATAGGTAAAAGTTTGTCTTTTAAGACATAAGGTCAAAAGCACTTCCAAACCAGCACTTGGCCTTCCTGAAATTAAGATCTTGAGAAAGGGCATTTTATGGCAGTATTATCTGAGAACAGAGAACAAAAGATCTTTTTCATCTTAGCCATAACTGGCTCACCCACATTCACAAGTAGTTCAAAGGTTCCTCTACGTTAGAATCTGTTCTCTGAAAAGTTCATTTCGTACCCTTTCCATTATGGATTGTTTCTGAAGAAAGACTAATGATCAAAACCCATTTGCTAACCCTATTTTAAGAATGACTTTCAAATATGGGTAATAACTGAACTAAAGTTTTCTGTGTTCACCTGGAGCAAGAGAACTTATGGCTCACCACACCTAGCTCCCAGAAGCCCACAAACACCAGAAGATTGATGGTTTCTTCCTCAGGTAAAAATCTCTCTACTGTGATCAGACATATTACGAATCCATTTCCCAGTCTGATATCTCACTTTAAGTGCTCTTCCATCTGTAACAGGGAGCACGTCCCTGCTGGGCTAAATCCCCATCCTGATTCATTTTTTTTGAGAGAATTACAGATGGAGAATCCACTGGGACACCACACCTGGTTTTCTGATAGTCCTTCTCCACCCTTCCGTAGTACACAGAATATTATTTCCATGTTAAATAGCATTTTACCAAATTTAGACAACAGTTTGCCTAAAAATCAGAATACTTTCATCCCAAAAAACATTTTAAAAATACTCCCCTTATTAAGAAAAAGCTACATCACTGCTTTAGCTCCAAGACCCACCTTTTATAGGGTATGTCTCTTATCCCGTTAATTTTCACTAGTATTTTTGAGGAAACAGCACATGCAGGGTTACTGAGGTGTAACAGCAGCAGTGATGGTGAGACTGCAACCTCCCCATGCAGCAACTGCAGGCATCTCTAGGAATGATTACATTTTCAGCACTTCGTAATTGTAATTATAAGCACCGGGAATATTTTGTGTTGTACATATCTTAAACTTAATTTAGACTTTAGAACTGAATTTTGTGGTTTCAACAAAAAAATAAACCAACTAGAATCACGATGTGGATTCAAGTGTGTATCAATACTCTATTTACAGTTTTAAAAGCTTGAATGGCCATCATTAAAACATATTAGCAGAAATTCCAGGCACTTTTAGGATCATTCAAGAGTTGAAGAAAATCAACATGGTGAAATATGCAAATTGCTAATTGGCTATTGCATTAAACACTATTAATTTACAAGGATTTAGATCCAATTAAATTTTTTCAAGATTGTATCACTAAAACTGCTTTGTTATTTAGCAAGTGTTAGAAAATTATTCAGCTATTTGAGGTTGCTGAGTAATTTAATTGGTATAATTATTGCTTTCATGTTTAGGCTGGTGGTCACAAAATAAGTATCTGACAAGAAATGTCTTGAAACCAAAAGATACAGTGTACAGATATTCAGAAATTAATATATCATCTCTAGAAACCAAAGGCTAAAAATGAATGGGTTTAAGACAGGCCACAAATAAGCAAAAAGCAAGCTCTAGCCCTTTGAATAGCTGGGGGAAGAGTACATACAAACTACCTCACACTGCCAAGTTCGTAAATTTTAGAAATATAGAGCCTGGGTTTTTTGTAGATGCAGTGATTTCAACACAATTGCTTTCACCTATACCAAGACCACCAAGCCCAGCATGAAAATGTATGAGTCTTCATTAGATAAAGCCAAGGATTCACCTGAAAAAAAGCCTGCTTTATAAACTTCACTGCTGATACAATGGTTTTTTTTTTTTCCCATCCCTATTAAGGATGCATCTCCGAACTTCTATGTGCTAGGAAAATTTACTTTAGTACTTATAAATTCATTTTCTTAAAGTCAGAGCTTTCAGTAGCATAATCTTATTTAATTATAAAACATGACATTTCAATAAGAAGTTGAGTTTCTCTACAGAAAGTAAGGAACTTCCCATGCTTGAAACAGACAATTCAAGATTTAAAAACCAAACAGATCATCTTTCCCATCAGGGATTACTCACTTCTCATTAGATTGTTTCATTAAAAAAAAAAGACAACAGCTGCAGGTTTTCTTTCTATCAGAATGGATCTGCTCAGTTGCAAAGTTCTGACATAAAAAACTACTTCATTTTAGATTCACTGTGCTGTGTTTTTATTTAATTTTTTTTTTTTATTTGGCACAGAAGTCCTCAAACTATAGGATGACTTATTTTTTTTTAATTATTCAAACCACAGATCTCATTAGGCTAAGATCTCCATGATCTACATCCCAAAGTTATTTTATTATTAACATCCTGCCGCAACACGTTATGTTAACCCTTCTACCTCTCCAGATCTACCTGCTCCATTCAAGTCACCATCCCTCTCTTTCCAACCCTCTCTTTCCAAAACATTCCCCCGTAATCTTTTGAACGAAAGATACACCATTGTGATTAACCATACCTGAAAAAAATCATTTCAAGCAAAGTAAAAAAATGCATACAAAAGCAAGCCACATATGCCATCCTGATGGCAGACTGCCATTTACACTCTTTTGTAACTAATTTCAAGGTCACTGCAGTTTTACTTTGACATACATGCTTCCAAATGTCTCAGAAACTAAAGCTGCAACACATGCAGCAGAACTGTCGAAAGAAAGCCATTAGTTTATTACATATGCCCTGACACTGCAAAATACACCTAGCCTCTTTTAACCAAGATTTTTCCAAAATAGGTATCCATTCCGCCTATGGAGAGAAATCTCAGCTCATTGTGTTGTTTCTTAGGATGATTGCAAAGACCGAGATTCAGGATTTAGAAATGCTGCAGCTTCACTACTACTGCAGAGAAAGTAGAGGCTTCACAAATAATACTTTGTTTCTTAGCAAAACAAAGTGTTTTGGGTGAACATATACTCATTTCAACCTAGAACTAAACATTTGGGGTTTAGATATAACTTTTATCTAATTTTCCACAAAATACTCCAATGAAAAAATGAAAATTTTGCTTACAAATATAAAAATATTTAACTGGAGAGAAAAAGAAAAAAAAAACAAAACACCACTTTGGTTTTGCCAAACAGGACAATGAATTTGGCTCAAGCTCACAAGTTATTTTCACTTGGAAAACATTTCACTCAAAGCTGTTTTCTAGCTTTCATCATTACATACACAAAGTGCATCAAAATACTGCAAGGATTTAACATTTTTTAAATGACTCCTGAGAGCTCAGATTTTTCTAATTCACTGTGGGAGTCACAAGAACTGACAATTTCCTTCTGCATCTGGAAGGAAGACCTTTACAACGAGCTCATCACAGGGCTTTCAGAGCACAGTAGCCCCCATTCACACAAACCTGTGCACCACCTTTTCTTAGTTCTAAATACATCCGCCTCGGATGCCTTTGAAGCATCGATATGTCTTTATTGTCAGCTGGAATCATGAAGTCAAATTAAATTTTTATTACTTCCAATGCACACCTCTAAAGACTGACGACGGCACAATACACTTCAGAACTGAAGAGAAGAGAGACAGCATTGAAGGGTCTAATTTGGCTTCAGAAAACAACTTTATCTTTCAAAGCTTGTTCAAAAAATCATGTAAATAACAGTGAATTGGAGAAACACAGTTTATGTTGTTGCTTATTTCCTCTTCATTTTTCATGCAAGCTGTTGTAAAAAATAGCCTTTAGAAATATAGTATCAGATTGCTCTTAACCAGCACTTCACCGGCACTCGGCCTCCCATCCCAGTGACCAGGGTGAGAAGCTTGTGTTGATCCTACCAGAAGGACAGGAGCCCTCCCAGAATAATTGTTTCATCATTCAGTTAATTCAGTCCCTTACCTTCTGCAGAACTACAATTAAAAAAAAAAAAAAAAAAAACAAATAACCAAAACAGCAAAGAACCTCTCCAAAAAAAAGGGGGGAAATTATTTTTCCAACAACTTTAATCGCTCTGTTACCCAGACACAAAAGGCCAAACCTCAAAGGGATCCTGGGCAATGAAACCCCTGGTTCAGTTGTGTACTTTTGATGAAGGACTTTGAGTAAACATTTCCCAAATTTGCGAATCTTTCCACTTCATTGAACATTCTTTGTTGTTGTGTTGTGCTACAAAATAAGCATCTAATGCGTCATGCTCAGTTTTAGGCATCTATATCATACCATTTCTTAGTTACCTCCTCCCTCTCAGTAAGAATCGCAGTGTTACCAATGTGTCTTCACAAATTTTCCAAACATTGTGCGTGCTCAATTCTGAACATTCAAACATTGCATGTATACAATCTGAGTGATGGACAGAAATAATTCACTAAATGTACCAATGAAATGTTAACTACGACTAGATCAACAAAAAGCATGGACTTCTGATTCAGTTCATCCTGAAAGATGCTGGTGTGCCCTTTTCAATTCAAACATGAGAAGACAATGATTAACTATTTCAAATGAAGCAACATTAGGATGATAATATTGGCATCCAGTAAAAATTTTACTCTTGGATTAAAAGCGTGGAGGAGTCCAGAATTATGCTCTAGAGTCACTCTGGTGTATAACTGCAACAGACATGAAGATTACTAATTTAAAATAGAGAATAAACCCCCCTATTTTTCAGTTACAGAAGAATTTAGAATAGAAGACATTATCAGTTTTTTTTAATTTATTATTGAGCTAAAGCAGAATAGAGAAAGGGCAATCACTCTGTCCTTGAATGCAGGAATTATCTAGTAGATAAGCCAATATATCTTTTTCCTACCTGTTTTCCAGACAAACTGATGACCTCTCCTGGCTTCCAGATCAGCTGTTTGTAACATTAAGAAAGCAAACAAAAGGAAGGACTTCCCCAGGCTTTGCCATGCCCAATGAGGAGAAACCCAGTTCTGTTGCAGAAGCATAATTCAGATAATTCAGTCTCTTGTCTTCTTTGGTCCTAGAATTAACAAAAAAAGAAAAAGCTTGCTAAAAGACTTAAAACACCAAGGCAGCAAGCTCAGCCTCAGGTGGCCACTGTGCATTTCACAGTCCCTGTGTGCTGAATTCAGGGAGGACAAGTCTGTTATAGAAGTTTCACTTGGAGAGAAACGGAGGGGGAAGGAGGAGAAGGAGAGGTCCAGCTCCCAGAGGACCTTCAGTCCCATCCTACAAAGCCAGCCATCGCAAATGCTTTTAGCAGGTTCTTAAGAAGAAATCTGCCAGTGCAAAGAAATGGCAAGGGATCTGATAACACTGTGATGTGTCCCTTCTTTTCTCTATTTAATTTATCTTCAGCATGAAATTTATCATGGTACAAGCAGACTAAACCAAAGCTGAGAATGGATTCCAGGTGCAAAATTTGGTTCTGAATACAGACCCCATGTCCTACATTGAAGATCCCTGACAACTGAAATACCAGGCCTGGAACTGGTTTAGCTCCATACCATGTGTGAACATGGGACACACAAAAGCGACACGGGAAATGCAGCAGGGAAAGCAGGGGTTGCTTATCAGTACATGATGAACCAGCCTGAAAGGGAAAACTAGACATTACTCAGGCATTTCTCTGGAATTTGGGACTCATTCAAGTCCCTGATCTTTGAGCTCCAGATCAGCAACCAGGTACTCCAGAGAGCTCTCTCTGACCAAGGGATTTTAATTAAGCTCTCCAACACTTCAGATGAATACCAGAGCCAGGCTGTGATTCAGAGAGGAATGGATCGAGTCCTGTTGCTAGAACATTTTTACACCGTACAACTCATTAAAATAATCACTGTGCGGCGTTGGAAGCAAGGAGGAATGTCTCTCTGGGTCTCCCCTACAACACAGGAGCCCAACTTCTAAATGCCTTCTTCAGTAATCGTCCATACTGTTTACACACCATGGAAAAACTCCAAAACAAGAGGGATTAAGAAAGGTATACAATAAAATAAAATCTTAAAAGTTCTGATTCCGCCTGGTAATTCAAATCTCTGTTTCTCTCATGCCAAAAGATGACCAACCAGCCACTTATTTAGGCAGATTTTACGTGAGTTTCAAGATGTTTTGTATTCATCCACATTCGAATGAGAATAGTTTTGAAGTCTCAAAAAATGTTCATGGTATGTGCCAAATCAAACAAGAGCTAGTTTCTGATGTAAATTTACATATTAACCTTTTCTTATATAATAGCTTTTGTATTTATACCATGTTTAAATTCTCAGCGTATTTCTATTTATTAGGGATTAATCCTACTTTTACAGGTAAAAAACATCACATCCGTATTAGAGTAGGAAGAAAGATAACACCTGTCTTCAAGATTTGCCTTTATTGGCATAATCTTGGTGATTTTCATTAAAATTATCAGTTACTAGAAGTTTAGTCCAGAAAATTCCATTATATTCCTAACCTTATGAAAAGCAACATTGTCATAATACATAATACACAGCATTGTTCTTGATAAGAAACTGAAGATAAATCTGAAAATAGTACATATTGAATATACAGTAAAACTTTTCATTTCAAGCTGTATTTAAATTACTTTGAAACAGTTTCTATCATGATAAATTCATGCAATTATATTTAATCAGATATTGACTAACTATGGTGGAAGATGCAATGTAATATCTGTTATCTGTTTTAGTTCATTCTCGCATTTCGGATTGAACTGCATTTCAGGTGGGACCTGAAAAACCATCAAGCTGACCAAATACAGTAATGCGGGCAAGGGACCAGATTTACTGCTTTGCTCATGTTTTCTGGGTTAATTTAATTCACAATTCACATTAAATTCAGAATGCAACCCGCTGAGTCCCAGCACCTGGACAATGTAATGCAAACCACAACTGGCCTTATATGAAGCACAAGCGAGGCTCAGAAATCTTGAACATCCTTCAGAAATGAGATGGAGAGGACCTCATTCCTCCCCAATGCAAAGACAGTAGGGAAGTCCTCAGGGGTAAAAGGGGGTCTTCAGGCATCCTGCAATTAACTTTTTTTGCCCGTCTAGATGGCTGCTCACCTCACACAGAAGAGCTGAGGAGGAACGACTCGCCCAGTGTCTTCAGCATTGCAGTTACCATCTGTGACGGCCAGAAAACGGAGTCACCGACTTTCTGTCAAGGGAAATAAAAGGAATTAGTGACATTGGCTCCAACAGTGATCACACCCAAAAAAATGCAAAACAAGGAAAGAAATTATTCAGATGCTCAGATTTAAGTGCTGGAGGGGCGCCAGCATGCCCAGCCCTGCGCAGACACCACTCATCTGAATTGCAGGGCAGCCCTCCAGGTCCCGCAGAATGCTGTAAAAACAACACATCTTAAACAGGTGGAGGCATGAAATGGGCAAATCCGAGGAAACCTCAGGTAACAGCTCATAAAGATGCCGAGATTTTTAATGAAGCACCAGGAGCGCTCATTGGCTGCTTTTCTCAATACATTGCATTCATCACAGCATTCAAAGGGTCAGTAAACAGCAATAAATCCCCGCGAGCAGCAGCCTCCTGCCCAAAACAAGGAGTTTCGCATATGTTCATTCTTTGGGCAGGACTACAAAGATAACTGGCTGGTGCTCCCCATGGAGCAAGAACAGAGATTACATTAAGTCAGAAAAAATAGAAATAAATTAGACACCATGAGACTGATTCTAATCTCACCCACCCCAGCAGAGTTCAGAGTCCACTGATTTACACCCCAGCAAAGCACAATAAAAATTTGTCTGTATATCTAGGTTTGTATAACACAATTTGGAACAGTAGCTGTTCTGTCCTGATACGATAAAAAATTATTGCACAGGCAACATATGCTATCTACAGAAACATGAATAAATTACATTATGAAGGCCACCAACACTTCACATCAAATTTAGTTACAGTATATCTCAGCTCCCAAATGTGTCAGCATGGCTAGCTGTAAACTGGCAAACAGAAAAGAGAAAATGGAGGGGAAAAAAAAATGAAATTTACATTTAAAAAATTTATTTCACCAAGACTAGTCATGATTAAATTCATGCAATTGCTTAAATATGTTCAAGATATGCGTTTTACTCTGAAAAATATCTTGCTTTTTCAAAACTGATTCTCTGGATATATTCAAAATCCTTTATAATACAGGCCTAGCCAATTAATAGTCTGCACTAATAGATTCTCATGAAGTTAAATAATGAGGTGTTGTTCTCCTATACTTGAAGGATTAGACACAAGCATCCTTTTAGCTTTGTTCAGTTTGTATGGGATCTTGTTCAGAAAAACAAGGCTATCGTACATGAGCTGTAATGGCTGGGAATACACAGGCAGTCTTGAAAAAGCCACATGCAAGTTTTCTAATGATCCTAACAATGCATTTACATTATCTAATCCATTGCTAATTCTCTTAATGACAGGATTGAATAAAACTAGTTTTAAATAGCAGACTTCCATTTAGAAACTTACATTTCTACTGAAAACAAGGCATTCAAATATAGTGTCAAAATGGTATAAATAAATAAATACGTATACAGCTGACAAATAAATATCTGATTTCTGAAGTGTTCAAAATTTAATTTCATTTTCAACGTCAATGAAACATCCAGCAGCCAAATCCCAGTCTAATCCTTGCTTAGCTAGGGAGGGGGGAAAGCCTCTGGGAAACTCTTCCCGTTTTCCAGCCACTGCTCAGACAACCACAAGCTACAGATGTGCACACAGGCAGATGTTTCCAAGCGACAGGCACTGGGCTAGTCCAAGACACATTAGAGCCCTCAAAAGCATCCAACACTGAAAGACAAAAGATTGATGGTCCAATTTTGACTCCGCTCTCTACACGAACTGCAGTGGTAGAGAAGGGACCAGTTGCACTTTCTGCAAGTTTCCACAGGACCAGAGGTTTCTTTCGTCATTCTGCACCATTTCTGTGGTTTAGGAAAGTTCAATCAGTTTCTGCTCCAATGTGGATTTATACAGCATTTATTACTGAACTTCGAAAAAAGATCAACTTAAACTGATCTAAACCTGAGACATGATTTCAGCCTTGTCATACATCAATTAAATTCCCCCCGAGTTCACCAGGAGTTGTGACCTTCCCCGTCAAGGGTAAATCTGACCTACATTTTTGTATGAGAAGCAAACGCTGACAAGGACACCTGGGTAGCACTCTCCATTTAAAATACATGATGCAATTAGAATAATCCCAAACACTTTAAATAGCAACACCAAAAAAAAAGCAACTGCAGATCATACGTGTGGCTATAAAGCGTTTGGCAGGTGTCTAGCACAAAGATAAGCATCATTAATCATGAATAAATTTTCTTAACACAAACGTAAGCAGTAATTATGCAACTGTTTGCCTACTACACACAGCACAAACCCATTGCTTGTGATATTCCAAGATAATCTGGATGTTTATAACATACTCTTTATCCTCAGATACCAGTAAAATCTGCCTTGCCTTCTCAGAAAGCTGTTGTCCAAAAAAAGCTAATTCTATTCTGCCCTAGAGCAGCAGAATGCATGGCCTGTAACAGCAAAGGCTGAGCATCACAGGTATGTGCTGCAAACCATCCCTGGGGGAAGGTATTCCCAAAAAAACACTAATGCTAGTGCTACAGCTATGGAGCACAATGAAAGTGTTTGCACAGTCACATACAACAAACTAGGAACAGACCTTCAGATGTGCCCATGACACGGGTGTATATGCATACTGCCCAATTTTTTATTTAATGAACATAGTTACACTAAATTGCTTTTACTTCTTATGGAAAACAAACACCATATATTCTTCCACTTACACATATGGAGGAAGACAGTCTTCTGGTTAAAGCAGGGGCACCCTAAATTCATTCCACTTCCAGCTGTGTCAGAAACCTCCTGTGCAAAAAGTCAATTAAGGTCACACTCTGACACTAATACTTGATTCTGCAAGCGCTCCCCCTTGATTCCGGCAGAGTGACTTTGTATATACACCTCTACTTCATCTGCAAGCCTCAGAGAAGAATATTTACTCTTCTCCCAGGAACATTTTAAAAAATCCTGGATAAAAAACATGCAGCGTGAATGAGCTAAATTTATACATCAGGTTGACAATCGCCTAACAGTATTTTTGTCCTCAGTGGCCACCCATCAGGAATCAAAACATCAAGCTCCACAATTCTTTGGTAATTTGCTACAATAACTGTAAGGGTAAATAATGCCTGAAAGAACATCTGGTGTTAACACATCTGCAGACGGAAGATAACTCCAGCAAACAACCAGCAGACGGTCTAAATGAGCCTGCTTTGGGCTGGGAGAAAGCCTGCACCATCTCCAGATCAACGAAGCTGAACATAAATTCACACTGGTCCCTCTTCACGTATAAGCCTTAACAGCCTTCCTCAACACTCAGTTGCTGGAAAGCTTAGTAGGTAGTCACCACCTTCACCAGTTATATTTGAAAGTTCAGGTGATCTCTACAGTCCAATTGTAAGAATCTATTAATTATGTAAATTTTTTTTCTTCTATTCAATCATATTTGCTTCTTGTCCCAAAGCTATGGAAGCTTCTGGGGATTAAAAGGAAGAATATGAAATTACTGTACTGCCAATGAATTGCTTCTTAACTTACATCGATTTGTTTGGGGTAAAAACCATGAATCCTAACTTTTCCTGCTTCAGTTTTCATACATCCTAAAAACGTAATAAAAGCAGGTTTGAATTTAGAAGTTTAATTATAAACTTAGCTAAGTGGATTATAATGAAAGATGTTCCAGCAAGGGAGCTCAAACTGATGCATTATGACTACATTAACGAAAACACCAGAGAATAGACTTTCCATCAGTAGAACGACTTTAATTAAAACAGTGATAGAGCAGAACTGTTCTGTGAAACAACGCTGCTGTTACAACTCCTTCACTCTAAGTACTTCCAATGGACTCTATGGGAACGCACTTTACTTTCAATAATAAAAAGTGTATGTGATTTCGGACTTTTCTGAGGAACCCAGTTCAGAAGATCACTTAAATGTAGTTGAAGCAAAACTTCCTCCATTTGTACACAAACAGGTACAGCTTACATTCTGCCAGAAAAGCAGGGAGATTTCAAAGTCAAGGATTCAAGAGTTTGTGACAGGCACCACCCTGACACTCATCAGCTGCATGATCACACAAGGCACCTATGGTCACCCACAGCCCCCATGCCCATTGAGAGAAGTATGAACGATGCTCAACAACTAAGGAGCGCCCTGACATTTCCTTCTAGAAAAATCATTCAGTGTGACACAGTATACAAGTGCCCAAGTGTTATCCAAGCCTTGGACTTCTCAACGGTACTTAACAGCCATGGACCTTTTGGTGCTCTCGTTGTTGTATCTTAGCACTCAAAGTAGGCTAATTTACCTTCACAAATGTTCTTGAAGCTATTATCATACTCCTCACAGCAGGAACAAGCACAGAGCAATTAAGATCAAAATGCTCAAGACTGTCAATAGGTTTCTCTTGTGAACTCAGGCATTGATTTTTTTTCTGAGCAGCAGAACGTAGAAAGTGTCCAATAACTTTAGAGTAACCTTTTCACACTGCTTGTGCACTTTCATATATTTAATTAAATACAAGAAAGGCTGTAGCAACTCAAACCGAACATCCGCAAAGTCCCAGATCCTGCGTCCGCCAGGAGAACAACGCCAAATGCCCAGGGTGCAGTGTAAGAACAGAGTGTGCATAAATAATACTTCTTGCCATACCCTCCCAGCCTCCAACAAGTTGTGGCTTCCACACCTCCTGAGTCAGAAGGTCTTTGTATCTGACAGCCCTCTTATAAACTTATGGAGTCACACCCTGAACCTCGATAAATTTGGGGATTTTTTTTTTTTTTAATATAGTTTATGTATATAACCTATATACATCTACACTGGGATAACTTCTCACGGCAGGCTTGTCAGCCAGCACAGCAGAACACAGCCCAGAATAAACTCAGTGATGTTTTCACACTACAGCACATCCTTTCCATAACAGTAAAATTTTATAGCTTTGAGGGCAAAAAAGTTTCTTTTTGTTTATTTTTCAATGGTTAGAGAAAAGTTTGAGTCCATTATCAATATACTATTCTGCTTTAGCTTTTATCATTGGCACTGGATGAACTAAAGGTCTTTTCAAACTCAGCTATATCTAAGAATTATTGTCACAGTTGCACACATCTTGGATTACTGTTAAATTGCAATTAAGCAGACAAAACGAAAGGGAGCTGGCACTGCTTCCAACGCCATTTCAGTAAATGCTATTGCAAGTTGTTGTTCAAAGAGGATTACTCTCACTTTACTGGCAAAACATTGCATATAATGCACGTTCAGCAGTATAATACCATTTGAAAACTAGTATTTGAAATTATTTTCCTTTAAGAGGCAAACCTGGAAATCAGACTCAGTAGAGAGCAAACTCCCTACTTTAGCAGCATGACCATTCACACTGAAAACAACAGAAAGCTTCAAAGTCACCAATTACAAGGCAGCAGAGTTTCAAAAAAAGAAAAAACCACCTCATAACCTCTGCTGCAGGAACAACGGCAGATTTTCCTAGCATTCCCATTAAAGTGCTTTCAGTTCACAGAAATTAAATTGCTTTACTGCAGCGATTTTCTTCTGCATTCTGATATTACTTTATATTATTTGACATTAATACAACATCGCAGGCTGTAGGTCAGGGTGGGTTTTTTTCCTGGCTGGAACATGGCCACCACGCAGAGTTTATCAATCTTAAACACAAGGTCAAAATAATACGATCAAATACCACCAAGCATATGAGCTCGGCAAAGACTTAGGCTCTGCTTAGCAGGGGAAGGACCATCTGCTTCCTTGTCACAGGACTGGCGTACCTGAAGCTTATCTCCAATTTAAATTGTTATATTCTACACTTCCACAGAACAACCAGAGCAACCGAGTGCATGCACACACACCAAGCATCTGACCAAACAAATTAACTCCAGATCGGCTGGAAAATGTTACAGTTCTAACCTGTTATTCAGTTCTGGGGAGAGTACGCGAGGTTCAGCTTTGAACCTCTAAATATTGGTGACTATGGCTAAAATAACCCGCTCCTGTACACACAAATATGCAGAGGCCAGCTTCAATACTTCTTAAACACATAAAGTTTTCTTCCTGCTGTAACACTTACACTAAGAATAATTTCTTTCCCACAGTATTCGTACCTCTATTTGTATGTAGTCGTTACTATTTTGCCATTTGCACTACCTACCTCGAGTCTACACCCAAATAAGCTAATATGTAGAGACACCCACATATCCACAAAATAAATTCCATTTCTAGAAACTAATTTCCAAAGTGCTGAAATAAACAATTATTTCAATGCATCCTCTGTCATCAGCTGCTTATTTCAGTGCACCAAAGTACAAACCCATAGGAGAGGAAAAAATACAGAGCACAATGCAAAGCAAACACTATACCACTCCAGAAACGCGCAGGCTCTACAGAGGAGCCCAGTTAATCAAACACTGACACTGTACTTCATTTCCTATCAAACGTCACCAGTGAAGTCTTGTGATGAGGTCTCCGACAACCAAGGCTTCGCCATTTCTACAGAATAAAACTCTGTATAAGTCAGGTCCCATGTAAGAACACGTACTTTAAAGAATTATAGCTAGAGTTGTCAAAATAAGTTAATCAAATATATTTTGTGATGCCCTACTATTGATTCATGTATTTTCTTTCCATCCACTTCGCAATGAATGTTCCAGTCATTGATGAAAATTGGCCCAGGCAGACAATGTAATAAAAGGGTTAAGAAAAAATGATATTACTTTAAAATAAAAGAGACACAGTGAAGGCTGAACACACATGGAAAAAAAAAAAAAAAAGTGGCATTGGGATAAAGAACTTCTAAAAACTGGTTCTGAATACAAGCACAGATGCTAAGTACACATGCTGCGCTCCGAATCCAGCTTTTGCTAATTGCCATACAGACTTAGTCCAACACACCAAGAGTAACAACAGCGTAACACACAGCTTGTAATGAAAAGTAGCATTTGGGTTTTAGGTGGAATTTATTTTCAGATCTGCACAAGCTACTCCTCACACCAAACTTCCCCACACCACCGTGCGAGGGCCTTGAGGGAAAGGCTTCACGGGCTCCTCTCCCCCCTGCAGCGGCAGTACCCAGCAAGAACACACCTCCACAGAAGACGCACACAGCAGCCGAGAGCTCACATCATCACATCTCATCGCTGCCTCCAGAGTGGAAGAAACAGCAGGCACACGTTCCGGCTCAGAACCTGCCATTAGGACGCATGCCTGAAATTCAGGCACTCCCAGGCACTTCGCGAGAGCCGCCGAGCCAGGTGTAGGAATATGTTTTTCATATCAAAACCCATTAATAACATCTGTACATTTATTTAAAAGTGGACTTGCTTTCACCCCAAGATTAACTATGCACGAGGACGAAAAAAATCCCAAATTACCATCAGGGCAGTTAGAAAGAATGATACTACCCTTTAAAGCAGTTGGAGCAACCAGTTGAGTAAAGCTATATACCTATTTAAAAATTTTGTCACTGTTACCTTTTTCATTCCCATTTCTTTTCCCCTGTTATAGTCACTCAGTGTATTTTATCACATTGGAAAGTCTAATCTCTTTAGGGTGAGAAATATATTTGCCCTGAACACAATATAATATGATTCACACAGGGGTCCCTGACACTACTGCAGTATTGATACGAAAAAATAATCATAATGATATCAACTGATAAAAGCCCTCAGTATAATATTATTTAAGCAAGGTCAATTGCCCGTACAGGTTGTTCTTACCAGAGTTCACGTTACATCACTGGTCCCATCATCCTGACCTTCCCTGCTGTCATCCCCATTACAGTTCAATTAACAGAGGAGTCCTGCAGCGGCTTGATGAGCATCTGCTGCCTCTACCTGGCAGTAATTCAATAAGGATACGCCATAGGAAGAGATAATGAGAAGTCAGCCCAGTTGTTCTGTCTCCCCCCAGGAGAGCAGATGAGTTTGGTTTATGGGAAAGAGCATGACCTATGAAAATTATCAGTTAATTTCATATTCCGGAGCTTCAACGTGCTACTGGTAACTTAAAGTGTTCTCTGGTTTCTCTGATGGTGCAACCCATGAGGGTCCAGAGTCATTTTTCCTGGTGGGTCCCTGATTAACCATCCTTCCCACACTGAAACAATACATCTTCCGGAAAGCATTTTCTCTTTGGCAGTTCTACCACAGGAACAGTTTCTACTCAGGCATTCAGCAGTGGTAGGTCTGAATTGAAAGAATTAAACACCTGAGCATAGAAAATGGGCCAAAACTACTACCAAAGTAATTCAGACAGAATGAAATTCATACCCGCATCATACCTGGGTGAAACACTTTCACAAAACCAAAATCTCCTAGGTTCTCCTATGCTGCAGGTAGTATCAGCCTGGACGTCCTCTCCCTGCCCCACAGAACACAGTTATCAATGTTATCAAAATTATCAATGTAAAGGGAAGTGACCACCTCCTCCTCACTGGAGCCCAAATTCTGGTTCTCCCTCCATTTCCTTCTGCACCTTTCCTGCAGAGTCCCCCCCCTTAACTCTCCCCTATCCTCTCCAGCTCTCCTGTTGCTTTAGGAACACCTATTCCATCACTAAAAAGCCAGAGCCACCTACAGTCCCTTCATCTCCTACTCCACCACTGGTTGTCACAGTGACTGAGGGATGGGCTCTGTATTGTCTCTCGTAGAGCTCTCTCTTTCTCTCACTACCATGGATCAAACAGCGCTGGAAATGCTGAACTCCTCTGACGAACTCCTCTGCCTCTGCTTTTGAGATTTCCCATTTCTTCCACTATTTCCCACATTTCTCCTGTTCTGGGTACTGAAGCTAACTACATTCTTCTTTCTACGCAGCTTCCATTGATGTTCAAACTTTGACCGACTCCTCTGTCACCCTGTTTCCTTCAGCTCACTCCACCTAAACCCCACGTTTATTCTCACCAACTACAGCTGCTAGGATAGGATGGATTTTGCCTTGTGATTGTAGTGGCCTCATCAGCTCTGCAGCCCTATTTCAACAATGCTATTCACCAAAACAGGCATTTTCAACTTTATTTCAAAGACAATTTGCTATTTCATGTTGTCTTAATATCATTAAGGTGCAGATTTACTCAAGAAGAGGATAGGCATGGGAGGGGAAAAAAGAAGATACATTTCCCCTCTAAGCTCTGCTTCTGTAACATGGTCAGTGAACCACAGTGAATTTACATGGCTGCACGGTCCCTGACCTCCACGTTCACACCTTTGTTTCTCTCAAGATCAGCTTCATTTGAGACACATCCTTTCCCATCACACAATTATTTGCACTGCACTGAGAACTGCTTACTTGCTCTGACCGCTCTTTTCTATGAGTACAGTCATCAGATCTGTTCATTCCCCATTCATAGGATAATCCACGCTGGCAGGTCCTACCTCAGGAGGTCTCTAGTCCAACCTTCTGCTCAAAGTGGGATCAGGCAGCTATGAAGCACACAACTTCTTTATTTTGCTTCTACTTCCCACCAGAATGCTTAGTCTGCCAAGATCGTGCCAACTGACATCAGATCTCAGGTTGAGGTTCATCTCTTGCAAGTCCTACAACCAGGCAGCTTTCCCCCGCCTTTCAATAGAATCCTCTTCTCTTTCTTCACTTCTGCCATCTCTTTCTGCTCTTCAGTTTAATTACCTGCTGCACATCTACTCCTGGCTACGTCTTCCTCAGTGCTCAAACCCTTTCCATCTTCTGCTTCTCATTCTTTCCCATACTAAATTAGTTGATTTCTCCCTAAAGATAACAGATACCATTTTATGAAACTCGCCACCCTTTCTCAGCTTGGTTGCTCACCCGTTTTATTTCACCTGAAAAAATATTTCACCTGAAATATTTTGTTCCTTCTCCTAACTAGCCCTTTGTTCACTTGCATCTCCTCTCCCCTATTTTCTGATTCCCTGGGGTCATTTTCATGCCTCCCACATTTTCTCCTCTATTGTTTTCTGCTTCGGTTTTTTTTTTTCCCTGGAAAAGCTTAGAGGGGACAGACACAGACACACTACACTATATCCAAAATAGGACACTATAACAGTTTTAGAGTTGCCAATAATCAGCATTTACTAAATGCTAGAATTAAAGTTGCCTTGCAGGAATATAGTAAGATAGTCAGGTTTCATGATTACATCTATTTTTACCATATTACTAAAGTCTATATTAAAAAGCAATTTAAATCTATCTTTGACTTCTTTTCCTTTTATCTATTCATCACACTTGCTTTCAACCCTCTCAAAGCCTTACTCATACTCCTCTCTGAAACAAGCAGAAAGGATGTTAATATCTAACAACTGCAATTACAGAAAATGTTATTTACTTCACTCTTAATGATTATTTCTACCATTAAAAAAACCCAGATTTTTATTTAACTATATTAAGTTAAATAAATTTAAATTCGATAAACACACTACGGACTGGTTTCCGTTTGGTTAAAGAAAGAATAGACAGAGCCTATACAACAAGTGCTACCAAATCAGTTAGTAATGTTCACTAACTAAATTTTGTTTTAAATCTGCATCTCATTATGAGTAACAGAGTAAAACCTATATATTTAATCATACAGGGCATAACTGTAAGCTGCAAGCAAGGTGTATAAAAGACTGTTTCAGGGGAAGGACTGAGAACAACTCACGGGGTGCCAAGAAGGGACTAACAGGAGGATTTTAAAAACACAACAGCCAACAGGAGGCTGCCCAAAGTTTTCAATTCCAATTGCCAACACTGGACTTGCATTTTGTCCACTGGAGTTCGTGGTGGTTAGAGTACACCAAAGCTTTATTTTGTTAAAAAGACATACAAAACCCATAATTTTCATACGAGTCAAGACAAACTTGTCAGACTTTTGCAGGTTAATATATTTTAGAGCCTACTTTTTTCCCCAAATACTTCACTTTTCCAAATTAGGTGACTTAATGAATGAGTCGACTAATGCTAGAGTCTTTTGTAAAAGGATACACACAGATGGATGCTTACCAGACTTTAGCTTTCATTTTCCATGTGTTTCAGAATGCAAATAGAAACTGAGTCAACCTTCAGGAGAAATTGGTGCTGGCAGAAGTTCTCTTTGTGGATTTACACTTAGAGAGATTACCGCCTTCTGCAGTGAAATGGCTGCACTTTAAACTAAATAAAATCTCCGTGGTTGATAGTTTTCCAAGCCTGATACATTCTTGCTCGCTGAAAGTATTTGAGACTGCTACTATAAACACTTTCAGTATTAAAACCTGCATCTGTTCTCAGGCTTGTATTCCACATTATTTGAATTATTTTACCCTCCTCTAGCATTTTCTTCCTTCAGAAAGATGGGAATCTGAACTAAATACAGGACTTGATATTAGCAGTAATCCAATATATCTATTACACCAACAAATTTAAAATAAAATTATAATTTAAATGGCAGAAATAAATATATTGCAGGCCCTGGGCATTTCTTTGAAAATTGGTCTACCAGACAATACTTGGCAGAGGCGGCACAAGAGCCAGGTCTTAATTTTGCCTATATTATTTTTTTCCTTATGTGTTAAAACTAGCAGGGAATTGGGTTACTACTAGAGTTAGAACTCCATTTACTATGTAATTTTTCTTCAGTACATGAGTCTTTTTTTAAAGGACTGCAATTGCTTTGAGATATACAAAAAGATTGATCTGTAGAAAGTGGAAAATGTTTCCTGCCCTACTTTCGAGATTGGGATTTTGTCGTGCCAGCAATTGTTTTGTGGGATCATTCCATGTCTAAGACAAAGGGGGAAAAAAAAAAAAAAAAAAAAGATAAATGCTTGTCCTGTGGAAAGAATTTCCCCTGACTTACAGGAAAATGCACATTTGCAAATATAAATATGCTTAAAATCACAGGCTCTACTCTTCCCCATTTGTCACTTTTCCCGCTAGACAAAATTAACAGTGATTTGGACTCAGTGTTAATGAATGCCAAAAGCAACTTGGCATCCTCTTACCGAGGACCTCCATAAACCGCAGCTCAGCAAAATACAACAATCTTCTTATCGTGTGTAAGAGCTCAATTAAATCATCGTTTTAATGTAATCCTATTTAGTAGCTCTCACGTTTTCTGTTCTGATACTAGTGATGTTAATGTCTGAAAAAAACAAGGAAGCAAAAATACAGAGGTAGAAGGGAAAGACAGGAAAATGCAGCTTCTGTTTCATTGAATATCATTTGATGGAAAAAAAAAACCAAAAACAAAGTACCCAAAACCCAGAAGCATGGAAACAGCTTACAGCAAAACATAAAAGCCAAAAAAGTTTTTCTGGACCCCAATCCATTCTCACAAAAACGATATGATTCATGAATTGAGAAAGACTGCTCTAAGCAAAGACTTTCAAGCAATTTTCAAGAGTTTACCTGCTTCCAACTGCAATACTTACTTAGGGGTAAACACCTTGCTAGAGAAATCAATGATTATTATGACAAATGTTCAAAAAAAAAAAAACACACACAAGAGGGCTATAGGAACACCCCTTAAATGCACAGTTCTTTATACATGAGCAACTAATCTCCCAAAGTACTATGTAAATTGGCTAAGCTTAAAAGTTGCATTTAAAATTATCCTCAATATCCATTACAAAAAGAAAGGCGCCTACCCACTGATAAAACTACCCACTGATAAATTAGCAATTGTAATAAGGGACTGTGAAAGCTAAAGGTAAATTGATTATGTTGTACCTAATTTTCTCTTTATTTTAATCCAAAACTCTCCAAATTGCAAGAAATAAAAGTACAGGCAAGAGGGTGAGCAAAAAGCTTGACTGCCATATAAAACATCTAAAAATAGTATTTCGGTATATTTCCATACGCTGGAAGTAGCAGTGAATATCATCTATATAAATCTATTCCTAGCAGAGGTTTTCAGCAGCGTCCAAGACTTGAGAATCAATCGTAAATTTGTATTTTAGAATAATCAATAAGAAAAAGCACAAGTCAAGTCACGCTTACACAATATGCAGCATTTAGGAGGAAGATCAGCCATGCATCATCTCATACAAAATATATAGAGGCATTATTATAAACCAAATATTTTTAATCTTATGGGATTTATTTGGGAAGAACTTAAAAAACTTCTTTTAGAGTATCACTTTAACAGTTTTGTTAGTGATGTTAGACATCGCCAAGCCTATGGGTGCAGAATGCATACGACTAATCTGGCTGATCCTGATGCCTCCGTGGCCACAGATGGCACCTATACACACAAAAGGGAGGGTTCACCTCACCCAGATCACTGTGATGTGCAAACACCCTCAGCAGGTGAAAAGCAGTATTGAAATATCAATGCATAGCCTACCTTCAGATGAACAAGCTGTCAGTACTAGTGAAAAAGGCAGGTTCATAACTATACTAGACCACACAGGAAAGGCTGTAGACTCCTTTGCCAAGAACACCTTGGGAGAAGGTCATCTTGCCCAAGCCACGAGGGCAAGCCTCCAAACTCAGATCTGTGTTGTCAGTTCTCACTGAAGTGGCTGCCACAGTTTCAACACTTGACCTGGACCCCATGGGAATAGGTGACAGATGTCACATTTTCAAGAGTGGAGAGATGCTAGCGTATACTCAGGAAGGGCAATACTGGAATCACTTGGGCGGGAGGAACTGATGGCCAACTCATTAGTGTTTCTCTTGCTAGCAAGATTGATAAATGAGCTATCAACTGCAATGCCTACTGGGGTATCAAGCTGGACCTGCTGGAGCGTGTCCAGAGGAGAGCCACGAGGATGATCAGAGGGCTGGAGCACCTCTCCTATGAGGAGAGGCTGAGAGAGTTGGGGCTGTTCAGCCTGGAGAAGAGAAGGCTCCGGGGAGATCTTATTGCAGCCTTCCAGTACCTAAAGGGGGCCTACAGGAGAGCTGGGGAAGGACTTTTTACACGGGCATGTAGTGATAGGACGAGGGGGAACGGCTTTAAGCTGGAAGAGGGCAGGTTTAGATTAAACATTAGGAAGAAGTTTTTCACTTTAAGGGTGGTGAGGCACTGGAACAGGTTGCCCAGAGAGGTTGTTGAAGCCCCATCCCTGGAGGTGTTCAAGGCCAGGCTGGACGTGGCCTTGGGCAACCTGGTCTAGTGAGAGGTATCCCTGCCTGTGGCAGGGGGGTTGGAACTCGATGATCTTCAAGGTCCCCTTCCAACCTAAACCATTCTATGATTCTATGATCAAAATGCCATCCAGAGGGACCTGGACAGGCTCGAGAAGTGGGCCTGTGTGAACCTCATGAGGTTCAACATGGCCAAGTGCAAGGTCCTGCACCTGGCTCGGGGCAACACTGGTATCAATACAGGCTGGGGGATGAAGGGATTGGGAGTAGCCCCGCTGAGAAGGACTTGGGAGTACTGGTGAATGAAAAGCTGGACACGAGCCAACAATGCGCTCAAGCCCAGAGAGCCAACCATATCCTGGGCTGCATCAAAAGCAGCGTGGCCAGCAGGTTGAGGGAGGTGATTCTGCCCCTCTACTCTGCTCTCATGAGACCCCACCTGGAGTAATGCATCCAGCTCTGGAGCCCCCAACATGAGAAGGACACGGACCTGTTGGAGTGGGTCCAGAGGAGCGCCATGAAGATGATCAGAGGGCTGGAGCACTTCTCCTATGAGGACAGGCTGAGAGAGTTGGGGTTGTTCAGCCTGGAGAAGAGAAGGCATTTCAGTCCTTAAAGGGGGCCTACAGGAAAGATAGGGACAAACTTTTTAGCAGGACCTGTTGCAATAGGACAAGGGGTAATGGCTTTAAACTAGAAGAGGGAAGATTTACAGTATCACAGTATCGTCAGGGTTGGAAGGGACGTCTGGAGCTCTCCCAGTCCAACCCCCCTGCCACAGCAGGGACACCTACAGCAGTTGCACAGGACGGCATCCAGGCGGGTTTGGAATGTCTCCAGTGTGGGAGACTCCACAACCTCCCTGGGCAGCCTGTGCCAGTGCTCTGCCACCCTCAAAGGAAAGAAGTTCCTCCTCATGTTGAGATGGAACTTTCTGTGCTCCAGTTTGTGCCAGTTACCTCTAGTCCTATCGCTGGGCACCACTGAAAAAAGACTGTTCTCATCCACCCTGGCACCCTCCCCTTATGTATTTATAAGTATTGATAAGATCCCCCCTCAGTCTTCTTTTTTCTAGACTAAAAAGACATGAGTCCCTGAGCCTTTCCTCATAAGAAAGATGCTCCAATCCCCTCATCATCGTTGTAGCTCTTTGCTGGACTCTCTCCAGCAGTTCCCTGTCCTTCTTGAACTGGGGAGCCCAGAACTGGACACAGTACTCCAGATGCGGCCTCACCAGGGCAGAGTAGAGGGGGAGGACGACCTCCCTCGACCTGCTGGCCACACTCTTCTTGATACACCCCAGGATACCATTGGCCTTCTTGGCCACCAGGGCACATTGCTGGCTCATGGTCACCCTGTTGTCCACCAGGACTCCCAGGTTCCTTTCCACACCGCTGCTCTCCAGGAGGTCAGCCCCCAACCTGTACTGATGCATGGGGTTATTCCTCCCCAGATGCAGTATCCTACACTTGCCTTTGTTGAACTTCATCAGGTTTTTTTCTGCCCAAATCTCCAATTTAGACTAGATATAAGGAAGAAATTTTTTTACAATGAGGGTGGTGAGACACTGGACAAGGTTGCACAGAGAAGTTGTGGAAGCTCCATCCCTGGAGGCTGGATGGGGCTTTGAGCAACCTAGTCTAGTGGGAGGTGGCCCTGCCTATGGCAGGGAGGTTGGACTAGATGACCTTTAAAGGTTCCTTCCAACCCAAACTATTCTATGATTCTATGATCAAAAGCATTTAAACCATGAGGGAACGTTATACAGACACTGACTGACTATCTTATACCAAGTAAAGAAAGAAAAAAAGGAGGTTTTCTCCTTCTTTGTTTCTGGGTTAGGCCAATTACTATGAGATTTGTATGATGATCCCAAGAAATGATTGCATTTCTAACAAAACTTGCACCATTATTCTAATTATTATTATTCTAATGCCAGTTTGTCTTCCAGGTATTGAAGCAGCACTGCATTCAGCCAGCAACCTTTCTAAACAATTCCCCCTGCAAACTATGCCTATGAGACCCAAATTACTGCACAGCCACTAAGAAGGTGAATATGAGATGAAATATGAGCAGAGACCTGCCACAAGCAGACACAGTCAATTACTTAAAGAAAGTGCCTATCCATGAAGATCACCATGGAGAGTCTATACAATATGGAATCACAGCCAATTAAACATAGACCAGATCCTGGGTAAAAAAGAAGGGAAAGAATAATCAGACAATGTTGAAGTGGTATCTTGGGCTACAAAAAAAAAAAAAAATCCAGACTTTTTTTTCAGTAAAACAACAGCAGAGTGACCGTGCCTTAAGAAAGGCCCTTGCTGGAGCGGGTGACGTCTGGTGGGTCCAGTGGCAGAGCCCACCCTTGCACATCAGGAAAGGGGGGAGCAGGGAACCACCAAGACCCCAAAATACGACAGCGGCCGCCCTCCAGACAAGGGAAGATCTTCAGACTAGAGGCAGCAGGACTCTGCCCCTCTGTAAGTGTAAGGTGCATAATTGAGAAGAAACCTCACAAGGTCTCTCGGGTATGAAGGTGCCTGGTAAATAGCCACATACCAGCTCCAGTGAATCTACTCAACATTTACCTGCATAGATTTTTTTATTTCTTAGCACCCTAGCGCATGCTAGATGTACCATGCACACTTCACCACAAAAGAGTGAACCAGAACATTACCAGTGATTTCATACAGAACAAAGGCTTCCATTTTAGTGGTATTTCAGTGGATGCTTTACACACTCAATATGACATACAGACGCCGAAACACAGGAAGAACACTGTTCATTTTCCTCACTTTACATATTTTTTGTACTAAATATCATTGTTTATTAATGCAAAACAACCTGTAGAGGGAAATAAGTCAAAAGTACTGACTCTCCCTTTTTTCTCCTCCTGTGAGCTGCCAGCTTTTTTCTCTCCCATACCATTTCTCATCAGAGAACAATCAGGAGTTGCTCAGCTAAAAAGCTAAAAATAAACATATTATTCTACGAACACAGGTTCATTAGGAATGAAGTTACAGTACAGGGGAATAATTCTTTCTGATTTTGTACATACACACTTTTCTAAGTGCACCCTCACCCAAGTCTCCACCTTAACATCTCTTCAAACAAACCCACCAGAAGCTGCTTAACGTGTTTCCATTTCAATACAGAGAAGTTTCCATAAATTCAAAATCCTTTCAAAAATTGTTTACTACTGGTTTATTAATTTCTGAACAAATGAACAGGTACCTGTTTTCCTGCAAACCTTTTAAATTTTATTTTCTCTCATAAATACTGACCCCGTTTAAGTAGGTCACTATGCACATCCAGTCTAATTCCCTCATTAAACAGGCCAAAGAACCCTCCTGAAAATATCTGGATCCAGGCTGTAACAACTTCTTAAGCTATGATATGTACTTTAAATATGGATATGATGCTGCTTTGAAAGTGTCAAGAGTTGGGGAAAAAAGAAGTTTTATGTTCACATAAGTTCTTCTTGTAGTTAACCATCATTTAAAGCTATAAATTTGAATCTTAACAAATCTAAACAAATAAAAAACCAGGTATGCAAGAAGTGAAGCCTGTCCCTTCTCTACCTTTCCATTCCAACATAGCAGTATGAGTCTGACTGCCAAAAAAAATCACTGTAACAAAAAAGGGAAAAAAAAAAACCAAACCAAATCACTGTAACCTTTTTTAGCAATACTCTCAAATGTGAGCAGTGATTTCAGGTGCCCCTTACAGGACACAGTAAATGGGCTAGGATTGCAGAAAGCGGGTGATGAGAATCTCCAGAAGCCAGCTTCTTTTACAGGCATCTCGGAGAAATGAAAAAGAAATGTATCCAAAATTATTCACATTACATATACCATTGCAAGTTCTCTTCTGATTGCCTTAGGGGAGTTAAAACAGCAGCCTGTGAAAAAAAAGTGTCCATCAGGCTCGTTGTGATTTCCAGACATACTCAAAAAAAGGTTATGCTTATATATAATCCTGACATGTCAAGTGTTATTTGGAGATTTAAAAAGGCATTGTAAGTATCTTAATAAAAGCTATTATGTATTGCTATAGGATATGAAAAATATTAAGACAGATTAAAAATGTTTAAAAAACCCCAGCTTGTGTAAGGGCCTAAGCTGCTGTAAAGAAGTGACTCCATTCTGAAAGGATCCAGTTCAAAAAGACTGTACTAGAGGAAAAAGAGGAGGTAGTGTTAACAGAGAGAAACCGTACAAAAAATTATGTCTAGATAAATCTAACGCATAAGCTTCTTCATTAGTGCAGTATATATGAATTTTTCATGATGAAAATTTCAATTTCTTTCAAAAAAGATCAGGATGAATTAAAAGCTTTCCCTAAATCTTTCTTTGAAAGACTACAAGGCGCACTAGATGAACCCTCTATAAAAGGAAGTTATCCCATTTGACATGAAGCATTACAATACTGGACATGATTCTGCCATCACTGAACTCAAATGGAAGTTGTTAGCAATTTAATCCACTCCAAAAACAAACTGCTTGGTTAAAATTCTTTTTACTTTCTTTGCAGAAGGAAGACTGCATTTCTGGATAAAGACCTGGAACGTGATTTATGCAGATGAGCAGCCCCATACATAAAACAGACCTATCAATGTAATTATTAAACATGTTCATTAGTAACATTCCATCTACCACAGCCTCTTAGAAATACCATAGCAAAGAAAATATGTATATCTCGAATCAAAGTGCAAAGAAGGTTAAAAAGAAAAAAAAAAAAATCCAACCGAAAGAAAACCCCCAAATCCATAAACGCGATTTTACTCTGATTCAGAAATAATTTAAGAATTTCAGGGAAACTAAACGTTTTTCCAAGAACCGTAGCTGCAAAGAGCAATGAGCAGACACACACAAACCAGAGATAATAAATTTGGGTCTATCCTAAAGCTGCACTTAGTCACCTTGCAGGAAAGGAAGTATAGTCCGTACCATAAAGATGTGTTTACATTTTGACGCTACTCTCAATCACAGCATATTGTCATGTTCACACAAGAATCAAAAACGGCAACACATGAAGCACCTTGTCTTCACATATGCTCTCTTCTCAAATCAAGCCACTCAGTTGCTTAGAACAACTCCTCATTGTTTCACTGTCTTGAACAGAATAGTGGGCTGAAGTTGGGTTGCTAATGTATAACACAGTATTATGACAAATATCAAAATGAAATCTAAACAGTAGCTACCCATTCTCCTCTCTAAAAGTTACAGTCTCATTTTAAAAGCAAGTATTTCAAATAAAATCCAGTCAGGAAAAAAAATGCTAATTTTCTTTACTGTTTTACCTAATTAAGAAGGTGTGTCATGGATGCAGAGAAGCTTGGACTTGTAGGGATGCTCCCTAGAAGCCCACCCTTTTTCCCTCCAGTTTCCTGTACAACCTCAGCTGCCTCCTCACCTCACCATCCATAGGTCCTGCAGCACCTCCAGCTTCAACCCCAACAACCAGCCAAGCAAAAGGCAGCATCTCCTGCAGCTGGCTCCATACCATACACACGGGTATCGGCAACAGCCAGGATGCTCACCACACATGCTGCAGCCTTCCTATGGTAGGAGCACTCATTTCACCTGTCTACTCTAGGCAGCCACCAGCTTTCATTACACACACAGAAATATAATTGCCTTTGAGACATCTACCCCTCTACGAAATTTGGTTTAGACCATGCAGGAGACTGAACGGGAGCACTCACAATCCAGGCTAAAAATAAAATTTAATAATACATTATACACAAGCTCATAATCAATTTGCATATATAATTTGACAACACATTCTATATTATTTGATATGAAATTGATCGCCTGCAACTGGCGTGGTACAAGATCTCCAACTAAAAATAAGCACGCTTGCTATAACAGGAAAAAAAAAATGCCTCCATAAAAATCCTTCTTCCAGTCCACCACTACTTTGTTTCTTTTCCTTAAGGACCAGATCTATACATCATGCTATTATATGAGAATCCCCTTTATCTCAAAAGAGGAAGTTTTCTGTCTTTCATGGTCGCAATGTAAAATCTGCAAACATCATCTTGAATGCATCCTCAGGGATGCTCAGAAACCCAACAGAAAATTAAAAGCACCTCAACACATCTTACTGCTTTAAATAATACAACTGGGGGGAAATCAACACCCATTTCTAGATGAAAACAGCCAGTACAAACCAAAACACAGGGCTATTGCAACGGGAGCCCCCATGCATTAAGACTCCTCAGCAAGGGCCAAGGCTTCGGTGCCCCACAGAGCCACACAAGCACGGATGGTTTGAAGTAACGTCCACTTCTTGACCTCTCACTCCAGGCAAGGTACAACAGAGACACAGTCGAACAAACTGGGGTACTGCAGGGAGGCAACAGCGAGTGCCACATCCTCGGTGGAGCACAGAGGTCCCCAAGCTGTCACCCGGCTGCTCTGGAGCCACGTCACTAATGGGACCGCACTCATCCTGCTGCCAACCCAGACCGGGAGCTCCATGTCTGAGTGAACCCCAGGTTTTGTTGTTGCCAGCCCTGACTGGCACTCTCGGAGTGCCCATGTGTACGACCTGCTCTGCAGCACCGCTCCTGGGCGGCCTCGCAAAATCGCTTTTCCTTTCTCCTCACAGCAGTTCAGCAGCACACAGAAAATTGAATCATAAGGGTAGACAAATAATACATCACGGATCGTAGTGCTAGGAAATCTTCCTGTCTTTTGAAAGAAACTTACTGCTGAAGCCTTAATTTGAGGGAATTGAAAGCCTCATAACAATTTATGTTGGATTAAGGTTTCTGCCCAGTTAAATGCCAGTACTGACAGTCCTAGATGAGTTCCCATCTTATGAACAGCCATCAGCCACATGCTTACAGGCAACATGCCAGAGCACACTGCACTTTATCTGCTTTCCCTCACTGCAGATTATGCTCCTCTGGGGATGCAAAATCTCACAATTCAACTACATCAGCTGAGAACTACGCTAAATCTTCCAAGCACCTCCAGCAGCTGATGGGCACTTCCACATCCCTCAAAGCCTACGAGCACTCCAGTTTGTTCAACTTGTGAGTGACATGTGAAGAAAACATTTGGAACTCTTTTCGTAGTTAGTCTTGACATGGATGGCTAAATCATTGGCCATCTTCCCACCAGCCACCCCAACCAGTTGTTGGAACGGCACTGGCTCACGTCAGCTGGAGCAGGCGTCCTTCAGTCTCATCAACCCCTCCAAGTTGGTAGAAAAGATGTTCCAACCTATGAGAGCCCATAACCATGGTGTGAGGTGCGATTCCCTGTGAAGAAACAGCCTCCCCACTCCCGGAGCAATGAGACATCCCTTGCTGCAGGATCAGTCCACAGCCACTCCTACGGCAGCCTCAGGCAGGGAAGAAAGTGTCAGGTTGACACTATGTGTTTAATGGCCAAACTGGAAACATGTCAAAAAGAAAAAATATCAAAGTGTACCTGAAATTTTAGTTGGTCTTTAGCTGCCCATTCCCTTCAGAGCACCTCCGAGCTACCAGCTGTGAAGATGAATTCAGCAGCACTTCTGCCCTAGGGCGTTACGTTACCAAACCGACCCCTTCCCACCACCATCTCATCATGCACCACGTCCGAGTTGGAGACCGGGACATCAGGTAGCGTCAGGGGCTGGGAAGCTAACGCTTTTTCCTGGGGACAGAGCTGCTCGGAACAGTTCTGGTTTTTGTCTCCACTGCCTTTCTCCCCTCAAAGAAAGGCTCTCCTCGTCCTTACTGCTGCCAAGACAGTTCCACCGATTAGCAATTCCTCCTCTCCCCAGTTCTCAGAGCTGGATTACAGCAATGCAAATGCAATACAAGAAATATCCTCTTCTCACATACTCTCGCAAATATAGGTCTCTCTCCTTTCCCTTATAGCCTTCTCAATTTCCATTTTATTTTTAATTTGCATACTCCTTCCAGCCTAGCTGGTTTTAGCCCATTTACCACACTATAAAAGATTTATAAAGTTTAACAGTAATCATGTATCATCTTCGACATACGTATGTTTTACTAGGCCCACAGCATATAGCTTGTTTTAGCTACCCAAAAAGATTATTTGCTATATAACAACACAGATTATTCACTTGATATCAGCATTTCTAGCAATGTATTTTCTGCACTGAGAGCAAGGAACCACAAGACACATTTCAGCAGCTTTCAGTGATTATTCAGTGTTTCATATTCTTGCAGAAGTCCTGATTTATTCTGTGTCCAATCTCTGTGACACCTCTCAGATTTTCTGTCTGAGAAAGCCTTGATGAGCAGAGTGTCCTTAACCTGTCCTCGAGAGCCCTCACCGTGTCCTCCTTTCTGTAACTAAACAATACAGACTATCCAAATGGACACGGCCAAACTATGAACTAAATTGGCCAACAATAATCAGTTAGTCCTTGAGGTGACTCAGGCTGCTCCTGGGATAGACGCAAGTCCACTCTGAGTATCAGCATTGCTGGGAAACAAATTCATTTGTCTAGGTTGTGCTACGTCCCGAAACCTTAAAATCTTTCATTTCAAGCTATCGGAGTCATGGAGAGCTTGCGAAACATCAAGAGCCATCACCTGCGCTATTGCAATCCACATGTGTTATCACCTATTACTCCACAGCATGGAGCAGCAATCTCCTGCGACCTTGAAGTTATCTCCTTCTCACGAGAGACATACGGTATCATTTTCATTAAGTGGCAGCAACTTCTGGAACCCCAAATCATGTTGATTTTCTCATTGTTTTGCCCTGTCTCTTTATACATCTGTAATCTCCAATGACTCCAACATCAGTATCAGACAGCATAAGCATTCGTCTTTCATTTTTTTTCTTGAGCAAAACACCAGCAGTTGACAATCCCCACTATACCGGCATCTCTCTGCAATTTAACATTACTAAACAGAAGCTGATTCTGAAGCTTTCTCAGTTGGCATTTTTTTATTTTGACACCCTTTTCATCCATTTATTGGATTAAAAATAATGGTGGCTACCAATGACATGTCCAAACTTACACTTCTCTGCAAAGTCCTTCAGCTCATCTTTAAAACTGCGGCTTACTTCTAGATGTTACTGCGTTGGCAACACAACCTAGAGATCAGATGCGGGTTTTTTCCATACAATCCCCTGTTTAGCTACAGTATAACCAAACAAAGCTGTCTCAGGGAAATGAGTGGAACAGTACAAAACAAGTACAAAGCTTTCCCAGCCTTTTCATGCCCAGTTTGCTTAAGGGTACCCATATCTCCAGTATCATTAACAGGGTTCTTGGCATTACCTGACCTGTATTTCTCACATCTGCAAAAGCACTGACAGGCTCTGCAGTGTCACTGAGCATCTGAGGCAGAATAAAATGTTTAAGCCTGTTCTTTTTGCCATTCTGGGCCCTTTAATGACAATCCTGCCACATACTATATATACACGGATAACGAGAACTTGGTACCCCTATGCTCTCCTATTTTTGGCAGTCTGTTTCTGAACTACAGCTCTACCTCTCACCATTCCTTTCCCTGTCACGGCTCACATGTACTTTCTACAAACTTTCTAAACTGAAAAAAATAAAACCAAACCAGTATTTAATACAGACCCAAGAAGCAGCTGCTTGCACAGTCATGGACAGGAGGAGCAGTTTGCAGACCAGTGCTTGGGAAGCACCTGTTGAGGAGACTCCATCTGCAGCAACTAACCCTAAAACAGCCTTTGCTTTCACAGGAACGCAGGGAAGTATTTGTAACAGTCTGAAATTCAGCCCGACAGCCTTACTGCTAGTTTTTGCAAGAGATGGGCATAACACACCGTTGGTGGCCATGGTGCAACTTCAGGTGTATAGCATCTCTGACTTACTAGGTATTATGTGGCTCTGTAACACCTATTCCTCAGCCCAACCACACGCAGCATCTCCACCGCAGGATGGAGAAGAACAAAAGCCTGGAGGAAGCCCGTACTTTTCTCCTCTCTCACCCAGCCCACAGCAGAAAACTTTGCCATCAGCAAGACCCACTTGTTTTTACATGGGTTTTATGGCAGCAGCCTGCAGGCAAGGAATCCAGCATCCACAATGCTCAGAGGCACGTTTCAGCGCACAGACAACACAACTCCCATACTTGCCAGCAGCACTGAGACACTGCTCAACGATTTCAAAGAGCTCATGTGAAAATCGATTAAGCAGAAGTGTAGATACCTGTGTTTGTGCTGTCTATAAAAGATAAGCGGAATGATTTTTGATGACCATCTGTTTAGCAATGGCTATTTAACATTCACCTTTTGACTTGTATTTCCGTCCATTATTTACCAGACGTCTTACCATTGGCAAATACTATTCAGCAAGAGGAACCACATTATTTAAATTACAATACAGCATCATCACAGCAACACTACAAAAACCATTTTGTACTAAGACAGCACTAAACATCTGACTCAAGGAGTAGAGACTGCTAAGTACATGGGTGAACAATTATTTCCAACAGGAGAATAAAATGACCAGTGCACAAGTAGCAGCATAGGGCAAACTCAAATTAAAATAAATAAACAAATAAATAAACAAACAAACATACACACATCCTTTTCTATTTTTGTTCTCATTTGATGGCTTTCATTTACTATTCCTCAAAATCCCATTTGTAAAGGCCTAAATTCCGCCACACAGCTCCTTTTTTTGTCTCAGTATACGTATTATAGCTTATTCAGGATCTCCTACTCTCTTTCTTCCTAACCTCTTTGTAAAAACATTAGCAAATTTTCTGAGAAGAGGAGTAACTGTCAGAACTGGAGTGTAAACTGACACGTTCCCACCTATTAGAATTAAACTATGTTTGACCCTCATGTGATGGGGTTGATGCAGTTAAGATTAATGAGTCAATTATTTCAAGACGAGGTACAAGTCACCCAATTGTTTCACTATTTCAATACTAACCAGCATACTCCTCCTGCAGCATTTGATACCCATAAAATAATTGTGAACAATTTTTCAGTAAGACATCATGAGTGTTAGGCTTATTCTAAAAAATATGAAAAATCACTGAGATGAAAAGGAAATGGGATAAACATATAGTTAGAGCAATCCTCCAAACTCATTGGCCTTAAAGCTTTTCACTTGACAAATTGAAGTTCCCACAAGATATCGTGCAATACAGCACAATGAATTGCTTGCTGTTCAGCTGACCTCCCACAGGGACCTGGGCTTACAGCTCCGAACACCGTCACGTAAGGCACTGACAGTCCCCACACACCCTGACAGGGAAGAGAAAACCTACACACATATACGCATTTACAGAATGAACTCTTCCAAGTTTTGTTCTCTATTTCAACAGACTGCTCACAGCGCAGTACAGTATTTCTTAATATTTAATACAGACATCACTGTTTTAGAGCAGGTGCAGCCTTGCAGAAGTGTACAGTGCGAAATCAGGCAACGGTGATGCTCTGCTCCATCACTCTGGACAAGTGCCTAACAACCGGTTAACAAGGTAAGTTCTGTAACACCTATAGTCAGCAGAACGAGGACTGCAGAGCTAGTGATAAAGCCCAGCTCCAGGAATTCACTCGTTCCCTTTAAGTTAAACCACATTTAAAAAAAAAAAAAACACATTTCAAAGTGCAGACAGTGTTGAGTTTCTCCGAGTAATGAGTGCCTAGGAAACTTTATGTGAAAACTCCTAATGTCTTGGGATGGGCAGAGGGTCTGTACCACGCAGTAACGTTGCATCAATGTGCTCCTTGGGCTTGCTCCTGTGGCTTGCTTAGGGACAGGACTTGGGGCCTACAATGACATCTGCAAAAATGAGAGGATATGGAAGGACACATTTTTGTTATCTTTACCTCCTAAAGACCCACAGTGTAATCTCACTTTTAGAGCCGGCCCAGATTCACATTGAAAACCATCTTTTAAATTCTCAATATATAAGCTTATGTAAGTCAGGCTTTAAATCAGCAGCTTTTAAAGTATGCACTTGAATACACCAAAGGAAATCAGGAAACATTTTTAACAAAGTTCACTATAAACCCTTTTAAATATGACCTACATTTGAACTTCCGTATCTTATATGGCAAGGATTCGCTTCAGTTATTCTCTTAATCCAAATAAAGAAAATGGATAAGTCATAAAAACCTTCAAAACAGGTGATTGGAGCAAGTGACCTAAAACCAAGTAGGCCTGCAGAAGTTAAACCTTAAGGCTTTGGCCTGATTTGAGGAAGCCAGTTTTGCTGTTATTTTCTGTTTTGACTGAGAAGGTAAATGTAAAAGCAGGGCTTGCTCTAGTTCTGGTCACCAGCACTGGAGCTGGATGTCCCAGCTCCACCAGACCACCACTGGCCCAGGAGCAGGGCTACCCAACCATGGGAGCAGGTGCCTCCACAGGAATGGGTCATTCAACCTGCCCGGCCATGCCTGCTCTCACCTTCATTACTATTATTATGCTCAGTCCATAAAAAGCACTCGTGGGAGGATGCTATGGGTGTACCATGAGATGCGTAGCACAGGCAAACGATCAGCTCCCCCAGGCTGAGCGAGGAGATGAAGGACAGCATCACCAGCTGCTGCTCAGGGACTCTCCCAGCACACTTTTATCTTTATGGTAAGTGAAAAGCAGCTCAGTGCCCTACAAACCTCTGCCACATTTGCCGGAGCAGAAGCGTAATAAAAATGACAGAGCTCCTCTCGGGGAAAAGGATTCAGAGAAGCTATATGCTGCTACGGACTTTTGGGCACTGCTGTGTGGGAGAGGGAATAAAACTCAAATTCAATAGACCGAACCGTCCCTCACAATCCTCTCCCCTGCTTTTGGGAAGGGAGGCCTCAGTTCCCAATAAATTGGCAATCAAAGCAAATGTCACCTGCCCCAACTACAAAAACTGCTGCATTCTGGAAAGGTTTTGCTGCTGTCTTCAACAACAGTAGGATCAATCCCATCAGGTGTTAACTCCCCGGTATATTGGCAACCACAGGGTGACATCCCCTAATTGAAGTTGCACTTTCCCTTTCCAGTAATCAAATTGTGAAAGTGAATAAAAATACTTTTAAAAGAAGTTCACAACTTTTTCTTTTTACAACAGTCTTCAAAAACAGTTTGATTTTTTTAACATTAAAAGCCAATCAGATAGATATTAGGAAAAGAAAACATTCGGGTTTTAGTTATAATCAAATTTCCTTGATGGAAAGAGTTGGAGTTTTTAATCTGAATTTACCTCTTGCTTTTAGCACTGAATTCAGGATTCAATCAAACAGAAAATAAAATGCAAGTTCCCTATTACTTCCACGGAACCTTTAGTTAAAAGAAACAACCTTTAATATTTAACAGAATACAAAACCAGCCAAACTAGGTATACATATACCTTGCCAGTGCTTTAGCAAGTGGTATTTTCCTTTGTTAAGCACGGTAATGACATACTTCCCAGGTCTGTATGCCCACCACTAAGTATGTGGCAAGTTAATGAGATGCTTTTCCAAGGGTTCAGCCTGCATCTGCAGCGCTGCCTCCGCATATGAAAGGTGGCTGATGCTGATCTCCTCACCTTACCCATTTCTGCAGAAACATCTATCAGGGAAACAGAAGGGACAATGTATTCAAACTTTCCACAGCCACCTTTAGCTATCAGGAACAAGACAGGAGACAGTACATTAGCATTTGCAAATTTAATAACCTATTCTGTGGGTAAGAGATTTAATCAGCCAGAAAATGATTGCATTTGGTGTGACTGGGAGACTGAAGCCTGTCCATATAACGTTTTGCCAACAAGAAGGAAGAGTCTTTAGGAAAATTTCCTTAAGTCCTACCCCTTGCTTAGAGTAACCAAAAATGTGCATTTGTATGTACTTTTGGCTCAAAGACAGAGGAGTAAATGGCAGCAACCAGCAAAACACACACCGCGGTTAGCAAAGGCAGGATGGTACCAAGCGTGCAGGGGCAGCAGCACGGCTTCAGATGCTGCACAACACCGACAGGAACGCAGACGCCGCGCAGGCTCGTGGGCCTGGGCTCTAGGCTGTCACCCAGACAGCAGGCAACAAAAACAATTAAAATTTCTACATCAATGAAAGTTTAAGCATACTTGCATCCATTCATACCTGTTATCTGCAAAATCTACTGCTAGCGTTTAACTTACTCCACTATTTATATCACTGCTTAATTAGGCCCCAAGGGTGACTTTTAATCTAATTTACACCAAATAAATCCTAAATCACCAGCACTTGCTCAGATTTACTCCAGTGTAAACAAGGTGAGAAGCTGCACAAAATGCTTAAACACAAACATTTGTTTCCCGTGTTTGTAATTGCCAAAATCTTCCACGAATTTCTTTCAAAAAAAGTTTTAAATCGCTTTTTCTCTACAGACTCTTGATTCACCATTTTGCACTGCAGTCTATAACCTGCTGGTTTAACCTAGAAAAACTACAGGTACAGGGCACTGCTGCGCTACAATCACAGAACTGAAAAGAGGGAAAAATTAATCCATGCTGAGTGCCATACTGCTGCTGCCGGACCGCTGACGGTTTAAAGTTGGCTTAGTTTAGAGTTTGTGTAGTTGTTTCTGTGAGGGAGTGCAGGCAAACCAAGGCTGTCCCCCAGGGCAGCTCTGACACGGCCACCACTCCTGGTGTGAAGGACAGGAGCTTCCTCCTGGTAAGGGTTCACTCAAGAAATCGGTTCTTGCCTCATCCGAGCTCACTTGAGGAATGATTCCCTGCTGCAAGAGAGAGAGATCAGAGCCCTGGCTTCCCTCTATTTGCATTTTGCTTGGGGCAGATAAATGCTGCCGCCGGGAACGCACAGGGATCCACCACCTCCCTTCATCCTCAATGCAATTCCCCACAACGCGCTAGCAAAGCTATGGGTCTTCTCCGGTCCTGCTGCCAGTGACTCTGTCGCCTGGAAAGACAAGAGAAAGTGTTTGACGTGTTCTTTTCCTGCGCCCGAGAGAAATGTATTATCTGCCCAATAAACCTGGTTATCTATTGAACAGACAAGCCGGAGTCCTGTGAGCCTCCTCAAAATCAGGTTGGTTACGTACTGGCAATCATATTACACAACACTCCCCAATTTATCTTTTTATTCAAAACCACTCTTTACAGAAGACAAATGAAAAGCTGAAACAACAGAATCCCTCATTGCTTCCAGCATTCTTCATCACTAGCAAAACTTGTTCCAGTAACAGTGGAAGACAAATGAGATTATTTCAAGACTGCAGGCATAAATTATGAATATAAATGCTAGAGAATACGTTACTTCCCACTGCCCTTTCTCACACGTGGTCAGAGCAGCAAAATATGTGGCACACAGGCTGATAAACAGGATAAAGCTAAACAGCATTTTAAGTCTTGCCCTCAGCAACTAACACTTGGCACATATATATATATTTTTTTTGTTTTTATATATTTGGGTTTTTTTTCTTTAAGATTGTGCCCAGCAAAATCCTTGCTTTCTGGTCAGATTTGTCCTCATTTCTCAACACCTGGACAAGTAAAATGAAAGCAGCCGTTTGCTTTACAGCACCGTAGCCCTGGAGTCGCCCATTTTTCAAAAAGTTTGCTCTGTAAAGCCTAAAACACACAGCGCTCTGAGATTCTCTCCTCATTATCATTTTTCAAAGCTTGCCTCTGGGTTTGGTTTGGGGGGGTTTATTTGTCTCTGATTTCTATGCTAAAGTGCTGAGAGGTACAATAAGAATAGGTGCGTGCTGTTAATATTGCGACTTCTCTGTGGATTTATTTGAAAAACAGTAGAAAGGCTAAAATGAGTAAAGACTGTAGTTTTCCTCTTCATTAAACTTCTCCTCATCCATGCATAAACACCTAATTCTCCACTGAGCTTCCCAGAGTATTAAAGTCATTTGAGAAAGAAAGCCAGACAGCATCTTACTTACATCTTGTTTTATAAAAACACAGTGATGTTTCTGCAGCAGGACGGCAGCAGTGATCGGAGCCGCCCTCATCCTGCTTGGGAAGGAAGGTTATTCAGCTGCAAACTAGGCTGGAGGTGTTCCAGCAGAGGAGCAAGATGGACAGACAACCTTCTCCCAAGCAATCCAACCATCACCCTTGCACCCACACCAGGAAAAAAGAGCAGGGCAAGGAAGTAAGTTAACGAACCCTCATTAGGATGGCCCGCACAACCCTTTTGTAGGGCAGCTTCCGAGCACTGACCGCCGCAGGAGAAGCTGGAGAAGGCACAAAAATACTCCAGTGAGTACAAGGACACACCACCAAGTCAAAGCACAGGTGTAGATAAGTATACAGCACAAAGGTTCTCCAGTTTTAATGCATGAACCCATCCTATGAGACGTCCTACTGCAAAAAAAAAACCACAGGTGGGGCTGGCTCCAAACTTAAAAGAAATCGGTTTATTGAATGCGTGTGCTAAAGTATAAGCTTGAATTTTTACTTTTTTTTTGTTTGTTTCAAACTTCCAAATTGGAAATTTTGTCCTCCACAGACCTGCTGTCAAGTTTTCCTCTCTTTCATGGATGAACAGCTAAATCACAGAAGCTACAATTGTTGCTATAAAGTTGTAGCTAACTTTGGAACCCACATGCTATTTCAATTCTCACAACCATGGCAAATGTAATTTTCTGTCTTTAAGATGTACCCTTGGATTTAACATTGTATTTAGCAAGATATCACAATAGCTTAGCATTAGATCTAATTCACTGACCTTTTAATTCAAGGCTAGCTGCACAAAGTAGTAATGAACATTAAAAATCAATGCACTGAATGATTATGCATTGAACAATACCTGAAAAAACTAGTACTTTCAATAAAATATTATTTCTTAAAATCCTTCTATCAGTTGCATTGACTATACAATCACACGGCACTTTTTCCTATTTAAATATTTAAAAAATTCATTTAAAAGTTAAAGCATTAGGTGTGGGGTTTGATCACTTTGTTCCGATGTCAGCAACAATTGTCCTGTTAAGCGTCTTCAGCCTAAGAAAACATTCACCCATTTGACTTTTACCATGACATTTGCACAGAAAATAAAAACCAGCACAGAAACAACTCTACAAAAATATACTCTAAAAAAATACTACTTTTACGCGACAGCTGGAGCACAGCAGTGTTTTGAATGGAAGCAACACTCAGTGCCTTTGCCCAGACCCTCTGCTCACAGATCCCAGCCTTGCGGCTACTCAGATAAAAGGATTCCTGTGATTACGTTAAATACAGGCCATCATTTAAGATAAACCAGTAAAAGCCAATTAAGGCCACAACATATCACACATGGTTTATATACAACATTTCTTTGATGGCTATACACAAATGTAAGCTGTTAGTTTTAGCAACTAGCAGTTTTCATACTTTGTAAAGATAACGGCACTAATCCAGAGAAAGAAAGGTAATTCACAGAGACAGATCCCACCATGGCCGTTAGCAACCCAGCTAACAAACTGCGGCTCTCCTACAAAACCCATCTCAGCAGTGCACGATGCAGGGACACCGTTTTATGTAATATTTAAGTATCAGCCAGCTTATGTGAAACGATGAGGCCATCTCCACCACCTCACACCATCTCCAGCTTCTGGTAGCTACACCAACTACTCAAGCTTTGCTGTTACAGTTTACGGTGTTACCCCAGTATCTTGCTAAAATTATACCTCGGTAACTCTGAGTTTATCTAAATTTAACAATTTCAGTGCAGGTTCTGTCACCTATGTTTCACTATAGTTTTAGACCAAAAGTGAAAAGCAATGAAATTCCAACAGTCTCAGACTCACACTCGGATCTATATTTAAATCATGGGAGATCAATTTCTCCCCTCTCCTGAGGATCAGTCATTAACCTTCTCCCCAACACTTCAGCGTTCGCTCAGCACGGCTACCGTATAAGATGTTAACGGTCATGGTAGCTTTGCGTTAAAGGTTAATCACTTCAATTTTTTATTTTTTTTTAAGGAGAGATAAAGATCTATTGGACTGTTCATTGCACCTCTCTCAAAACAGAGACGAGACCGCAGAGAAAAATCTTTGGTTAATCACCTGGAGGAATAAAAAAGCAGGGAATTTTGCATTATTAATGAAAATCTAGGCAATTAGATAAGTAATAGCCTCCTTCCATTGCATAATACAGTTAAAGTTGCTTATAAGGCTTCCTGACGGACCACATTTCAAGCCAAAATTAAAGCAGCTTTCCCAGTTATGAATAGTCTTGTCTTATGCATTTAGGAGTTGCAGGGTTCATCCGTGACTGTCATTAAAACTGGAGTGGTTTATTTCATCCTGCAACTTTTTAATGTTCTGCCTGATTATGAAGGTTATCTTTCTCACATATATTTTACATCAAAAACATGAGAGAGAGACACCTCACTGCAGCTCCATATTCAAAATATTCAACGGAATGCCAGAATATTAATCCAAGTCCCAGATCTGAATGAAGCCAAGAAGAGTTGATCTGAACGCAGGCATCCCTCATCCTAAGTAAATCTCCACCCCCTCCTACTGACTATGGACTCTCTGATGAATTACCAGAAATTCCACTGTGAACATGAAAAAATTATTGAAGAACTTCAGTCAAGCCCAGAATATTTCATTAAGTCGTCTCTGCTGCAATCGGAGATTTCTGATAAAAAAAAAAAATATTTTGCATAAGGATGTTGGAAAAAGTTTTAGACATCCAAATGATGGAAACTGTCCCTATGGATGTATATATGCAATTCAAAAAACTCTAGGAAGGATACACAGACCATCTGTTGTAAATTCAGAGGAAGAACTGCAACTCACTCTGCAATACAAATTATCTTCACAAACTGACAGATCTCTCAACACAATATTATGAAAATAAATATGAATCTTGGGTAACTTTTCCCACTTAGTGGGCTTCAGCTTCCCATACGAGGGCTGAGCATAAGTTTCAATTCAATGTCTTAACTGAAGCATTTCCCTTTCTCTGTTCTGCATATGACAGTCTTCACTGACTACTCTTGGGTCTGTGCTATGCGGCCCATACAGCCTTGTTCGTTATATGTGCCATAACTTAGATGCTTTCAACTATAAAAACAATTATGACTTACACACAGAGTGACAAAAAATATTCAGAGAAAGAAAATACCTGATGCCTGGTGAAAAAAGAAAGAGTGTGCAAATCCAGTACATGAGGTGCACTCAAACTCACTGGTCTTTAAGAAACAGCATTTTATGTAGTTCTCATTGACACTCTGCTCAGAAATGATCAACAAACCGAATAATAAAACTATTAAATGTCAGGATGTGGCATACCGGCTGAATTTATAGTATGCTAGCACACTTGCACAGCATAATGTCCATTTTTAGTAAGTCTTGCTACTTTTTACGCTAATTCACACCTATTAAAAGGTGCAGCTTTACAACATCCCAATGAAATCAGGAATTCTTTTTACATTTCATTAATTCAATCACAAAATTTATTACAACAGTAATAAACAGCAGCTCCACTTGGGAAAAAACGTAGCTAATATGTTCAAGGAACATAACAAAGGAAGAACTACCTGCATCACTCAGCTCAGCCCCACACAGCCACAGAAAGGTATGGTAGAAGTTTAATGTACAAGTCTATAAAAGATTGACCCTGCATGTCTCCTCACACACTACCATCAACTTCAAACATGCAGTAACAAACCAAGTCGAGAGTAAGAGACAGTAGACAGGACTGTAGCCTGGAACAGAAACACAGAAGAACAGGTCATGGGCACCACCATCTGTTAGGTCAAACAGCCAGATCATCCGGGAACATGCACGATCCCATGTGCTACAGAAGAAAGTCAAAAATCTCAGCTTTCTTTGATCAGGATGAATTTGCTTTCCATTCCTTAAACCTCATAATCTGATTAATCCAAGCACACAGACACCAGCACATGTCTAGTGTGACCTAGCTTTAATACACTGTTGACAACAAACAAAAACCAGTAGAAATCCATACACTCAAGTTATATACCAGAGAGTGAAACTCCCTTGGCTATAACAGCAGAGACAGAGACTCCAGATACCTAATCCCTCCGACTGAAATGCTCTTACAGGACTTCTCTGATTTATGGTTTAAACCCTCTCCCAGTTTTCAGGCTAAAATAATTTTGGACAAATGTGTGCCCAGGTCATCTGATGCCAAATTATCATTTATCTTGAGATCCGAGGCTGATCTCCCCTCCTCTTTGTCGTTTATTTATGGAGGGGTGGGAGAGAGAGGAGGGAAAAGAGAGGATGAGCGCACAGAGCAGAGCCATCACATCATCTCTTGTGATGACTGGAATAACACAGTGCACATGGAGTTCCCAACACACACATTCCCCACAGCATCTTAGAAACAACTGCTAAGGTTCACGATAAAATTTTTGTCCCCACGTTAGGGACAGGTGTCCATTACTGAGACACAGAATTTAAGCTTGAGAATACAACCCCGAACCCCAGGGTGTTGGACCCTGGATAATCGCACGACCATTTTTCTTTTTCTGAGGCCTTATGGACGCACAACAATTTCACAGGGTACTCCAGTATTTCCATCTCTAAAGCTCTGCCTTCACATCCTCTATATATACTTCAGTTATCCATTTCTAAACTAAATATAGGTAGTGTTCAAAACAGACAACTAAAAAGGCCAGATCTCAGCTCTTTCCAAATCAACCAACCTGTGAACGCGAGCGTGTCGCCTGCTACCTCCCTTTTGTCTTTACATTTTCTCCTCAACGTACAAGGGCTATTTCACGCATGGCGAAAGAGCATCTTCGCTTTTTCTTGGTAACTACCTGCTTCAGAGTAGTCCATAAAATTGACAAAAATTGTATCAACCCGAACCATTTCAATTTGCATTGTTTTAATGCCAATTTTGATATGGACTTCTCACACAACAGAAAGAGTGTTTCTTGCTTTCCCCCACGGGCCTTAAGGCCTTTCCAGGCTTCCTGGACTCCTTCTTCAGAAAGCCAAATGTCAGAAATAGGTCCTCAGTGCACTTATATATAAAATGGCTCAGAAGAGCCCTGGTGTAGCCACAGGATTAACAAGGGCCACTTCTCAGGACCGGCAGTGGTGGGAACACACCGAAGATCTTTTATTTAAGCCCCTTCCTTCCTTCCAATTCATTCAGCAACAGGTCACTTAACTGCCCCAGAAATGGTCTTTAAGTGCAAATGCAGGGTTTTATCACTTCTCCAGTACTCAATTGCAGTACAGCTGGCCAATTAAATATTTAATACAAAAGTCCTCAATATTTAATTAGGGACACATAGCATTCTTTGGCACTTTCCTTTAATTTGAAAATAACTTCTCCCATTGTACCTATACATGAACATTTAATACGACAAAGATGTATTTAAAGTTATTAGAATTTTGTTGATAACATTATTACAATGAATTAATGCCTTGTCAGCGACTGCTGTACGTTACAGTCTTACTACTATATTCAAGAAATGGATTAAAATAATAATGCTCTTAGCCTTAATCAAGTAATAAGGTAAATACACTTGACTATTCAGGAAAAGATGGAAGAATTTTGAAACAAAATGTTAAAGATGTAACTTATCTGTCATAGCACGTTTATAGTGAAAGGTATCATTTAAAATATTTTAAATACTTATTTAATAACCAAACCTTCATATAAACTTGGTTGTGTCATGGCTAGTAATAACTATTTTGAGATTCCTACTGATTTTGATGACAGTGTCTACCAATGACAGTATTCTAGAAAATTGAACTCTACTATTCTACAAGCTAAGGTGAGAATAGTCAAATCTTCAGATTAAAGACACCTCCCTAAAGGGACAAAAAAAAAAAAAAAAAAAATCACTGTAGAAACACAGAAGCACAATTTGTTCAGCATGCCCCTAATACATCACTGCGCCTACACAGACCAAGCAATTTCTAATCAAGTCCCACTTTCCTTTCAGATGCAGAAAAATAAAAGCAACAGTCCAGAACCTGAGACCTTGGATCAGAATTCTCCATTGCATCTGGACTCTCAAGAGTTTTTCAGCTATAGTTTCAAGAGTCCCTTTCTACTGAATCTGCAATTGGTTGTAATAATCAACTTACCACTGAGTTTCACCCCAGTCACTTTCTACCTGCGTTCCTACATGCCCAGTACTGTAACAGGTGACAAATTCCACCAGAATGATGGTAGTCTCCACCACAAAAAGCTTTTACATCACAGATTGAAGCTGTTAGTGTTCAAATTCTTCACTATTGGGCAAACAACTTCCAAAAGTTTTTATTATGCAGCGAACACAGTCAGGAATCCATGATATTTGCACTCAGAATTAGAGAGTGCAGGAGCCATTTCAGGGCTGCCCCACCACCCTGAAACACATTTTCGAGGATGGGTACCTGAACCTTCACTATCTTCCATAAAATAAAATTCAAAAAAGTTTCCGGAGGCAACATTTTTTAATTTTAAAACAATAATCTTACACACTGGAAAAAACAAATAACATTATCTAGTACTAACTGCAAATAAATTACCTTTTTTACCCACATATATTTTAATAGTTTACGTAGGCCTAAATGAAAAAAGATGACACAGACATGCCTGCAAGTTTAAGCAATCCTGTGTTTTTTTAGTTTAAAGGCAAAAAACTCCCAAATCACTCAGTTTTTGCTGTTTCCATGTGTTCATGTGACATGTCCACTTTTGGTACTTTACCCACCACACTGAGAGGCTGGCCTGCAACTAGAATAACAGCCAGGACACAACTGCAACCTGAAGTACCAGTAAGTGCCAAGAATTTTGAAGACATCTTTTCAGTTCAAGGATCAATTATCTTCTCTGAATTCAACCTTCACAACACCAAAGATGACATTAATTTTAACATGAAAGACATGTCAAATAACATTAGTGAATCCATCATCATCATTGAGCAATGTATTACCCTTATTCAACGTCAGGTTGTTTTGAGGTAAGGATACCTGTTGGAGGTTACGGGGATGGAGGTGTGAGAGAGTAATAAGGGATTTGATTAAGAAACACTTCAAGGTAGCCCTAGGTCCTCCCCAGCAGCTCTTGTTTTGCTTCTCCTCAGCATGAACCCTTGGGGAGCCAAGAAAGAGCAGGTATGACAGCAGTACCTTGTGGCCAGAAGAAACCACAGCAGTAGCAGCTTCCCTCCAAAACCCCAGGAAAGGGATGTGCCCCATACGCATCTCCTGCAAGTCTCCAGCACCACCTTCAGCACAACGGTCACCTAAGACAACACCACCGGTACTGAGCTCCAACTTCCTTATGCTCAACTGCTCTTCTTGGCTATGCTATCCATGGTTTTCTTTTTTTCCTACTACTAACTACGTTATTTCAAACAAGAACAATCTTGAAATAACTGTCTGTCAAACAGCTTAAATCTGATCAAGTGACACAATGAGTGCTGGAGTAAATGCAAATGCATCAACTGTATTGCCCCCAGTGGGCACGAGGTGACAGGAGACAGGACAAGACTTCCTGAGTCAGCAGTCAGTTCCTCTGATCTCTGTTACGTTTTTTAAACAAAGCAGTGTCTGGTTGGTTTGTTTGTTTTCAGGTTGTGGTGTTTTTTGTTTTGGGGTTTGTCTTGGGGTTTTTTTTTTTGTTTGGTTGGTTGGGGGTTTTGTTTTGGCTTGGTTTAGACATATAAACCAGAAAACTTACTTATAATTATAGCTTAATGGCTTTGAATAGAAATGAGTGCCTCATAAGCCAACATATTGTTTATACTGTTATTTGATTAACCTTTTCTTCCCCTTTCTCCCCTTAGCATGCTGAAACTACAGAAAGAAAAACATTGATTTTAATAAGTGTTAACATTTACACAGGGATTTCTGGCTTCTGCCTATGACCGCCTGCCTTACTGGATTTGAAGACCAATCATCTACACTTATGATTAGCTCTCGGTTTCTTCTATATAATCAAAGAACATTATTTAATCTCCAAAGGCCTATCATATAACCATTGCTTCTTCTCTTAAAGAAAGCAAGGCCAAACAAATATTCCCAACACTTGGTGGAGAGGTTTCCAATAATCCCAAGCTCCCCAAGGGAACTGCTCTAGGTGTTGCTCACTAAAACACTGCACCTCCCGCACTGACAAATCTCTCACAGAAGATGCTCAAATTCTCAGGTTCAAAGTCACATGGGCTTTTAAAGTCTGTTCACTACCTCAAAAGGTTACTTTTTATAATCTGCTTCAAGATCTGTTAAGAATCCAGATGGCATATAGCCCGTTCTGGACATTTACAGCAATTTTCCACTTGGTTTTAAACAGACTAACATTATCTATACCTACAACATAGCGTGCAATTCTTGTTGCCAAGTAATTGTACGTGCAATTGCTTCTGCAAAGCTGAAATTTCTTTCCTGTAAATACATTATACATTATTTAATAGTATATATTGATATCAAAGTACCTATATATAGTATCCTTATAAATATATTATTAACTCACTGCTTTACAAGTGCTGGCTTCAGTTCATTCTCATCTCTATAGCTGCTGCTGCTCCAGCATTGCAGTGGTCAAACTCTAAATTGTACCAAGAAGCAACAAGAAAGGAGAAGGCAGAGTGGAAACATCAGTAGACACATGCTTGAGGCAGTCAACCAACTCCTATACGGATGTCAGCAAGTCTCTGTAGAAGAGTAAGAATTTACAAGATCAGACCTTAATTTTTTGCATCCAAAACAATAGTAAAGCAGGGGAAATGATGACAAATTAAACTAAACACAGTAACAATTTGTATCTATTAAACAGAATATGCAAATTCAGTCATATATAATGTTATCACAAGTCATTCGGTTTAGTTTCTTCAAATATTCAAGTTTTAATTGAATACTTACTCAGAATTTTTGGCATATATAGAGGCATCTATTTAGAGAGGCTAAAGATGCACAGAAACAACCTTTTTGGACTAATCTTCAGCTTGCCACAGCTGCCACTTATGCCCATCCACGAGAGCGGAGGACATGGCTGCATGTGCCATGTCAGTTTAGTTCAAAGAGCAAAGCTCCTTCAGGGAACACCGATTCATCAACTCAGTCACTTGTGACACCGGCAGCAAACCCAATGCAGAACACTAACAATTACTTTTCAGCAAATACAGAATATTGAGACATAAAAGAGCTAAATAAGTTAGGGATGCTCTGTTGAACACTACGCACTGAGGGCAGTCTCCCTTCCAGGATCCTGATCTGTTTGCCACCCAGAGCATCCCTCGCCACACTGGAATTGCTCCAAGTATATTCTGCAGATCAGACAGAATATTTTCCTTTTTTTTTTTTCCTAATCAGAAAAACAGAAATATTTCCTTGTTGTTATTTCAAGTGAACAGAATTTCAGAGTCATTTGATAAGCAAAAAAAAAAAAACAAAAAACACAACATACTGTTAGAAAATGTATTTCTTTGATTTCCTTACTTGCCCATACTATGATGCTGGCTGTATTTTTGAAAATGGAACTACTACTGAAAAAAAAAAAACCTTTCAAGGCTAGTCAGATGAAACATCTTTCTAATGTAAAAACATTTTCCTCATTTCCCGCACAGCATCAATAACTTCAGACCAACCTAACTGGGGCAATTTCAAAGAAAGAAGGAGAATACCACAGCTGAAGACCCACAGACAGCAAAAGGGGAAAAAAAAGAGAATAGAAGTCCATTCCTACCTTCCTTTGATTTGCTATCAGTTAACCTGGGAGTTTCATCTGCCTCAGGAAACAGATTTAATATATTATCACTTATAAAGCACACTTAATTTTGAAACAATTATAAAAGTCTGAACTTTGTTCCATTTTAAAAAGTAGATGGTTTTTAAGAGATTTTCCTTTTTTACTAGTAACCTGAAATGTTTTGCATCTTCACACTAGCAGGGCTTTCTCATTCACTGAGATCACTGAAAGGTTACACAACATATACATGAGGTACCTTTGAAACCCAGAGAGGCACAAGTATATACATATAGGTCTTCTCTTCACAGGAATACCAATATGTGAGAGAGCAACTTTTCTGGAGTACAAGGCACAAAATTCAAGTTACTCCAGAGCACTTTTTAACAGAAACATACAGAGTTCAGCCCCATCACAATGCACTTGTTATCCACTAACCACTACTGCAAAGGATTTGAGCGTTTCCACTCTATAGGCTGTGGCACAGACATGGCATGGGATGAAGGCTTTCCATACCTTCAAAAGAAAAACAATATTCTATTCAACTTTTCAAGACATCTTCAAAGTCTGTTTAGTCTTATTTTCAATTATTCTGCAGAAGTGTCAAAGGCCTTTGCAAACATACCTTTTTTCTTTTTTAAACATCTATTAGCACATATACCTCCGAGAGACACACCAGGGTGCGTGATTTCTCATCTCTAAGTACTTCCAGATACTAGGGAAGCTGGAATACTCCGAACGTGGTGCCAGATACCAGGTCCTTAAAGACCTCGAGTTTAACACAGCAAAAACAGGAATGGGGGGAGGGGGGGGGGGAAGGGGGAGAGAGAAAGACTCAAGCACAAGTATCTCTGTGTTGCAAATGTAAAATTATTTGTCTGAGCCCACACTGCAAACCAATAATACCAGCCTTGGCTCCAGAACTCTAAGCTCCTAGCTATGCGATCAACCCTTTTAGGCCACATTAACTCAGTTTTAAACTAGGAAAGACTGCCTTCAAGTGCTGCAAAATTGAATCAATCACTGATTGACGAGTAAGAAGGTACTGATTTATAGTGTGCCTGAACTGACCTGAAGTAAGTGACAGCTCTGGATAGAAGAGAGGATCAGTGAATCCAAAGATTAAATTCTGTTTCAACAGAAACAACCTAACAGATACTGTCCACAAGCAAGTAGGTATTTTAAAAGCTCAGGCTGTGATTCTGTGCATTACTCCAGAAAAAAAATATCATCAAAATCTGGAATACCAAAATAATAATATTAAAAGCTGGAAGCAGACTCTATTGAAACTTTTTCATTTTTGCTTAAATTCTTTCAAGGTAAATTGATTTTCAGACTTTATATTGTGATGTTATTACAGAATAGGAAGGTATCTGAAATAGTTTATTTCCAGGCAGTGCTTCCATACAGTGGGAAATTTATTTAAAGCTAAATACAAGACCGCTAGCTTTCGTATTCCCATTTAAATCAACAAGAGACCTCACACCGACTTCGATGGGTTTCAACATTTTCCCATTTTGCATTTCCTTTTTTGGCTATATTCATGAAAAGAGGCAACAGGGAGGGGGGAAAGGGGCAGAGACCAAGAACGTACTAGAGAAGCTGTTAGCTCCGTGAAAGGTTTTCACTTGTATTTCATACACATTTGTCTTACAGAAACTAAACTTTATTACTACCATCTGTCACTCGAATAAGGATATCTATGTATTACAATATTCTTAGAGGTTATATGGACAGGGTCAGTCACACCAAGTCAGGTAACTGTCATTATGTCATGGTCTCAATAAAGGACCAGTAATGAGCAACACGTTTTAAATATTTGTATCTAGTATCCTAGTTACTAGACAGCATGATACAGGATTCACTAGAGGAGACGCCTTACACAGAGTTAGTCAACAAGTCACCAAAGAGATGGAGGAGAAGGGTTCTACCCTTCACTGAGGCAAGGAGTAATTAAGTAGTCAATTAAATTAAATATAGGAAATTATCATTTGGATCTCAAAAAAAATAAAGCATTGTCTATTTTAATTAAGATGACCGGTCACACTAACCCCTGGAAAAGAAAACGGAAATCAATTATGGTTAAAAGGTTACATTTGTCTGCATCTTTTGTTAGACTTCAGAAGAGAGACTGGCCATAAACACCAGCGTATGTAAGAAAATTCTCCAGTTAGCACTATGGGAAGCATCAAGAACACAAGAAGAGGGAACATTTGATCACCACCACATCAAGAAAGACTCCAGCACATCATGTAGACAAACCTTTCCGGCTTAACCTTTATATACGTACAAGTGAAGGGTTCCTCTCATTTCTCCATCTGAGATCTTACTATTTTGAATTTTGCAGATAAATGACTCTCTGTATTTTGCCTTACCTGTTTTGAACTAAGCATGATCTCAAGTTATCTGGAGAGAAACAAACATTTCTCTCTCAGTATGGCAAACCTATTGAGCGAGGGCAGGCATGGCCCGGCAGTAAATGCCCTAGCTCAGCCGCAAGGTTTCCAGGGATGCAAGGGCTAAACGTACCCCCCCAGCTCGAGCTGCCAAGGTCGGGAGACTGCTCCCAACCTGAGGATCAGGATGAACAGAAAACCGTTGGTAACATGGAGGATCTCTATTATACAAAAAAACATTGGAGAGCACATTTGACTCCTGAGCATCCCCAGGAAATTTATTACATGTATCCAGCATCTTGCTGAAATAAAGTATCAACAGTGGTTTCCTGAAAGGCAAATGTGACTCCACAACCTCTTTAGACTTTTTTTGTACTTCTCTCATGCTATTTTCCTACTGGAAACCCCACTTCATTAGGTGAACCAAAGCCATCATCGTCCCCTATTCAAGTATCTTCACAAATTGTTCTTGCTCTCACAGCATCTATCGAGTATAATGTTAATGATTACGGGGAGACCGAGTTTATCTTTTGGTCTTCAAGTAGTTCATCATTCAAACTTTGTACTATTGGAATATAGTTAAATGTTATCTGAACTCCATAGTTGTCTAATTTACTTCCTTTTCTCTCTCTTCTTTCTCTACAAATGGCTTTCTCTTAGAAAAATGCAAGCTTTTACAGATTAGGCTTCCCTTTTTAAAACTAAATACAGTATCTTATACTCTGAGTACTGCTCAAAGGCATAGCAAATAGTCAAAGTTTTGTCTTCAAAAAAAAAAAAAAACACAGTTAAAAATTACATTTATTTTATATTTTTGGGCCTGGACCCTTCTAGAGGTCAAATATTTCACTCCTTCCACAAAGCAGTTGCAATAAGCTAGAAACTAGCAATGGCAAAGTTTTCACATGTCCCCCCTCCCCTCAGTCCAGCAGTCTATCCCGAGTGAAGGTTTCCTAACAATAGCTTTTTGTGAGAATGAAGACATTTTGGGATGTGTACTACTTCTGCTAGCTAGGACTGATCTTCCATAGGAGGAAACAATGGAAATTATTAAACTCTCTATATCTTAAACTGCCTCATACAAGCTAATTTTTCTGTCACAACTTTCAGCATTTTTTAAGTCTCCCCTCCCACTCCAAACTCTATGGAAAAAATGTAACATTTACCCCATTCAGATTCATCAGTAGACCACGGTCTACGCTTTTCACAAATACTCAAGGACTCTAATACACCACTCATGATATAACAAACACTTTCTGCTTTTCTGTTCATTTTTCTTTTCCAAACTTTCCAGCGTCACGACCGCATTTACCGCAGACTCTCAGCTGCAGTAAGCCACAAAGCTCCCCTGAGCTAAACTTCTTCCAGCCCGCACAGACTTTGTGTAAAGAGTTCAAACTCAGCTCCCAACCTTTCAAGCTCTCAACACCAACCTGCTCTGTTGTTCAGCAATCTGCGCTTCCCTCAGGACTGCATGTAGAAAAAAAGCTACATTCATAACCCTGTCTTGCAGAAGCAGATGCCATGCCACCTCAAAGCACAGAGGATTACATCAAGTGTACAACTCTCCACTGAAGAGCACATGTACAGATAACTCAAAATATTGTGATACAGATTTTAGGTAGATCAAGAGCAACTGTAAAGATGGGAAGAACAAAAAAATTTATATCGTCTTTTCCATTCTGGTAACAGGATTTTTTTCTTGAACTTACTTTCTTAGTACTTCTCTATGACTAACTAATAAGAATCTACCCAAATCTTCCACAAAACCATGCAAAGCATACAAAACGTTGTATAAAAATGCAAAAACAGTCTAACAAATAAAAACAATAACAACTTCCTCACAGTTGCAGCATAGGCATTCTAAGTTCATCTACATTAACCTTTATTTCATGCAAGAAAATGCCACCTGGAGAAGCCTGAATACTCCCTTCTACACTGATGGCACGTGTGCTACTGTGATATACATAGAATCATAGAACTATTTAGGTTGGAAATGACCTTTATAATCGTTGAGTCCAACTGTTAACCTAACACTGACAAGTCCACCAATAAACCATGTCCCTCAGCACTACATTTACACGTTTTAAATACCTTCAGTGATGGAGACTCAACTGCTTCCCTGGGCAGCCTGTTCCAATGCTTGATAACACTTTCAGTGAAATTTTTCCTAGTATCTAATCTAAACCTCCCATGGCACAACTTGAAGCCGTTTCCTCTTGTCTTATCCCTTGTTACTTGGGAGAGGAGACCAACCCCCATCTTGCTACAACCTCCTTTCAGGGAGCTGTAGAGAGCAATAAGGTCTCCCCTCAGCCTCCTTTTCTCCAGGCTGAACAACCCCAGTTCCCTCAGCTGCTCCTCAGAAGACATGTGCTCCAAACCCCTCACCAGCTTTGTTGCCCTTCTCTGGACACGCTCCAGTACCTCAGTGTCTTTCTTGTAGGGAGGGGCCCAAAACTGAACACAGCACTCGAGGTGGGGCCTCACCAGTGCCAAGTACAGGGGGACGATCACTGTCCTGGTCCTGCTCACCACACTATTCCTGATACAGGCCAGGATGCTGTTGGCCTTCTTGGCCACCTGGGCACACTGCCGGCTCATATTCAGCCAGCTGTCAACCAACAGCCCCAGGTCCTTTTCCACCGGGCACCTTTCCAGCCACCCTTCCCCAGGCCCGTAGCGCTGCATGGGGTTGTTGTGGCCCAAGTGCAGGACCCGAAACTCGGCCTTGTTGAACCTCACACCATTGGCCTTGGCCCATTGATCCAGCCTGTCCACATCCCTCTGTAGAGCCCTCCTACCCTCAAGCAGACTGACACTCCCGCCCAACTTGGTGTCATCTGCCAACTTACTGAGGGTGCACTCGATGCCCTTGTCCAGGTCATTGATAAAGACATTAAAGAGAACTGGCCCCAGCACTGAGCCCTGAGGAACACCACTCATGACCGGCCACCAGCTGGATTTAACTCCATTCACCACCACTCTCTGGGCCCGGCCTTGCAGCCAGTTTTTCACCCAGCAAAGCATACGCCCGTCCAAGCCATGAGCAGCCAGCTTCTCCAGGAGAATGCTGTGGGAAACAGTGTCAAAGGTTTTGCTGAAGTCCAGGTAAACAACATCCACAGCTTTTCCCTCATCCGCTAAGTGGGTCAGCTTGTCATAGAAGGAGATCAGGATTGTCAAGCAGGACCCGCCTTTCATAAACCCATGCTGACTGGGCCTGATCACCTGGTTGTCCTGTACATGCCACATGATGGCACTCAAGACAATCTGTTCCATAACCTTCCCCAGCACCAAAGTCAGACGACAGGTCTGTAGTTCCCTGGATCCTCTTTCTGGGCCTTCTTGTAGGACACTGGGACACCCCAGTTAGCCAGGACTGCTGTGGCTTGGTGAGCATGTCCATCAGCTCCCTCAGTAACCCTTGGGTGGATCCCATCTGGCCCCACTGGGTCTAGTGTGTATCTAACTGGTGTAGCCGGTCGCTAACCATTGTCTCTTGGATTATGGGGGCTTCATTCTGCTCTCCATTGCTGTCTTCTAGCTCAGGGGGTTGGGTACCCCAAGAACAACTGGTCTTGCTATTAAAGACTAAGGCAAAAAAGGCATTAAGTACCTCAGCTTTTTCTCAGCCTTTGTCACTATGTTTTCCCCTCCAACCAATAAAGGATGGAGATTCTAAATGCACTGATATAATGCATTCCATGATATAACGCATTACAGTAACGCATCTCTCTGGGAACAGAGGTCAGCTTTAGTAAGCTACCTGAAGTCCAAGTGACTTCAAAACATATGCTGAAGTGCTAGTGAGTGCTTTGCTGAACTAGGATCTAAAGTAAATCCAGATTTTTTTTAAAAAAAAGCAATAAAAATCAAGATGAAGAATTTACAAAGTAATCAAAATATGGAAGCCAGAAATTAGTATTTTTCATCTCAGTGGGATGAAGAGGTACAATTTTTATAAACATTTACAAGCCTACTGTCTAATGACTGGAGATTGTGTAGTTTCTACTTCTCCAGAAAGTCTCAAGTATTTTAAGAATACAAGTAAGGTTTCACTCATTACTCTAAATTATCAGTTAGAAAAGAAACTGAAGTCTATTTTCTAAAGTTACTTTTCTTGATCTCAGAATGGCTCATAAAAGTGGCTTTACTAGAAGAATTTCAGGTTTAACTTCACATTAGGTAAAACCTTTCTCTATTTCTCTCTGTAATATGTGTACAATTTTGACAAATAAAGACAACAAGAGTACGGTCAAATCAAAAATAATGCTGTCACAGCAAAAATAAAAAATTCATAGTGAACTGCAAAGACCTATTGTGGCACTCTGTGCTTAAACCCAGAAGGATTTTTTCATTTATTAACACCCTGTCCTTGTTCAACAGCATACTAATGAAGTTAATCTAAAGGCTAAATTTCAATTATGAATCACAGAACCACATCTCTGCTCCCTGATTGCTCAGATAATCTGAATCAAGCCCTCTCCTATACAAAGCACAATGGCTGACTGCAGATAAAAGTTCCTGAAACATCAAAAATATTCAGTCCAGAAGGTAAAATCTGACAAACACCTGTTTTCACATCCATTCAATAACTCTGTGGCAAAGTAATGATTTCTAATAACTTCACAGACTGCTCGCTCACTTAAAATATGCTGCACCGGTTTGAACAATAAAAGGAACAGCAAATGTTTAAATCTTTCAGGCTTGCAGCCAAGACAAAGTCTTCAGCCAGAGTAAAAAAGGGTTTCCATTTACTGAAATAATTTAGGAGAAAATGTTTTCCTCTCGAGTACCTACGGATGCATTTGTCCTGGAACAAAACCCAAGCGAACCACCAAAGGAACACCAAGGTCAGCAAGAGGCAGTGCCTCACTTGGCAATTAATATGCACGACTACCGACAGAGACGTGTTGCTTCATGATGTGTCGAAGCAGCTCACATAAGGAGCTGAAGCCGCAGAACTGGAAAAAACACAAAATATGAGTAATAACAACAACCCGGGTCATTTGCTTCCAATTGCTTCTGCAAACAGAAGAGCGATGAACGTTCACAAGAACAACAAACCATGCCGCTATCGCATCTGAAAGACAGATATGAAGGAAACATTGCATCTGCTTTTTAACAAGACAATAAAGAGAAGCTGAGCTGCCAGTCTTTAGTTTTTAACTGAGAGGATGAGGCATGGAAGAGCTGCTCATTTCTGATGGGAGCCAAAGGAGCAAACAGGAACCAGAACACAGGAAAGCCACGAGTTTCAATCGATCGTAAACCTGGGTCAAAGAAACGAGAACCTTTCGAATGATCTCTCAGAAGTGTTTTCACTATACAGTACATGCAATTTCCAGATAACGTAACAACTCTAGGCTCAATTCCTCCACCTCCCGTGGAGAAGGAAACCCAGAAAGAATAAACGCACTGTAACAAACCATTATCTGACCATCTCTAGGACTAAAAACTTCAGAGGAGATTTTCTTCCAAACCTAGGACAAGACAGTGATAAATTCCTGCTTTACACACGCCCATCAGCTCCCGCTCATACTCCGAAAGAGTCAAGCTCACAGACAGAGAGAAGACTCCCAAGACTTGCTGCCATTCCATCGTACTCAAACACAGGTCAGATATATTTGACTACTTTTTCACTGAGTGGTAAGACTTGGTTCCTTCCCCCCCTCCTTTCAAGTTAGACGAATTCAAACAGACGCACCCACACCTTCACAGCAGCCACTGCACAACTGAACGCTTCTACTGTCCTAAACACAAATACCAATCCCTACAAATCTTCAATTCTAATTCTTCAGGATATAAGCACAAGTAGTACAAATTTTCTACCTCCAGCCTCAGTCGACTGGTATCACTTTTCACTGCCTTTATCCTTCAAGTACATGTCACCCAGTGAGAAGTTATCAGTGCCCAGATGATCCTCAGACTTTTTAATTAAAAAAAAAAAGTCATGAAAACAAATGTGTATCATTAAAAAAAACAAATCCATTTTTTTCCAGATTGCCATGATATTCATAATGTTATCTGATTTGGCAATATTGACTACTACAACACTGATATGTATATGCAAAACCATTTGGCAATTACATGCTTCCAAAGCACAAAATCCTCTCATTGTCAAATACCAAAACTAACACTTTGCTTTTGTGTTTGACTGGATGCTGTGCAAGTTTTCCTCCATGTCTTAGTCCTTAAATAAACTGCTTCTCAGCAACACGCTCATATTTGTCAGACTGAGCAATAGGCACATACGTATACGCTTAGCAATATGCTTGGTGGAAGCGGGGCAGTTGTCGTTCATAGTTTTTACCGAAATACATCTTAATTGAGTAGCAGCATTACACCACAAATGAGCCAGAAAAAAGGCCAACAATAATGACAGACCACTAGAAATAACCTGTTGTCTTCTGGGTAAACTGTTCAATGCTAAAGCTTATTATCTGTAAAAGCACCTTTTGAATCACTTTTGTTTTGCCCTGTGGAATACCTTAATGTTTCTATTGGTAATAAAATTTCTGACTTGCAATACTGCCCTCGTCTATAAGACTGCAAGAGAAGGAAGGGAAAAGATGAAAACAGGGAAACACAGAACTGCTGTTATTATTAAACCTCTAAGTTACAGAGTTAATTCCAGCTAAACATTTTTATCTGTTGCACTGTTTCTATGAAGTGGATTTTTTTTCCAGAAAGGAAATCTAATTTTCGCACCCAAGTATCAAACAACTCCATGGTCATCTATATGTGCGCCGACTGTACTTCTGCTACAAGAAATCTGTTAAGCAGCACATCCCCAGCTGGGAACTGTAATTAGGGTGCAAACTGCCATACAATCCCCTTGCCAGATTGATGAAGGAGACCTCTTACAAGGTGATCCAGAAGGCAGTGTTGAAACCATTAATCATTTATCCGTCGAGGAGAATACAAAAAGCTTTGCCACCAAGAGCATTACACTGCAAAAGTATCTTGACAAAACATCTAAAAAAACTAGTGAAGTTTTAATTATAAGGCCAGACATCAGTCACTGTATTATTTTTAAAAGGTTTAGGTAAATTCACATCAAAACAAGAGATATTCAGATTTCAGACAGAATTTGATACTCATACTTTGCTACTCCTTTTAAAAGAAGCTTGATAACCATCAGCTCAGAGGTTTTTTAGCTCTGCTAGCAGCATCCCCAGATAGCAAACAAACGTAACAGTAATCCAAGGAGCAAGTTTAAATACACTGCCAGGCTGCCAGTATTTCAACCTGCAACCATCTATTTTGGGGGATTTGAATCCACAGAAAATGCAAATATTTTCTATAATGTGTCATTGCAGATATTGTTCATACAAAAATTCAATCTTGGGCTCCTGCCTAATGGTGTCTTCACTGTCCATCCTGAGCACGTAAGTTCTGACTCTGCCAAACATCAGATAAAATTTCTTAAATATGCTTACTGTAATGAAATACCTCAAGTATTTAAAGTTGAGTTCAAGCTTAAGTGTTTTCCTTCTTCATTCTTATTTGATCCAACAAGCAAGCCCACATGACCCTTGCAGAATTCACAAAACAAAGATGAGAAAAATGCAAAAATCAAGATCACTGATGGGTATATTGCTAGAGTTTAAAATATTTTTTTTGGAAATATGTTTTTAACCTTCTTTTGTATGCAACCTCATATCTTACCACACATCCATCAGCTTCCCATACATTTCACCTGAGCCCAGCCTAAGGATGTGCTGGTTGGCCAGGGAAAGGGGAGGAGGCATGCTCCCCTCCCTGCCCTCCCTTGAATTATTTGGAATTTAATAGAATTGCCCAGGAGACTTCTGCTGTTTCAAAAGCAAACAAAATCCATCCTATTCAGCTATCTACCAGACTAACAGAAAATACATTTTTCTGTAGAATGTGCAATAGGGAAAAAACTTAATCCAAACACATCATTACATAGTCCAACAGGATTTGCTTACAAACTCTAAAAACTATCCCAGTGAAGGCAAGCTCCTAGTAACTTAGCCTAAAAAGCAGTCAGCAGACAAGTACTTTTTTCTTTTTTTTTTTTAACTGAAAAAAAACAAATCTAAATCACTTTCCACAGACCATCAACAAGCATATCTGAAATCAAAAGGAGAAAAAAAAATCTGCCACCTGTGGCTATGAAGTTAAACCAATTTAAATATTTAAAAAACATTCTTGTTTGCAAATTATGATGCTTCCCTCACAACTCTCCTCATTCCCTAGAGACAAGAGGATTTTTTCTAAAGGACACAGCGAGGGAGGCAGAGTAGTGAAAGCATCTCAGGAGTGCGGAAAGCCCAACAAAATCTTTTAGCATCAAGTGCCTTTACAATGAGGGTTCTTTTGTAAACTTAACTGTAGACACAACAAAGGTTTTCATTTGTTTCCACAACACTGGGAAACTTCTGATTTCCAAAACCCTTGCTTGCTTGAATAGGCATGCAAGTAATCTTCTGAATATGTTAGTGAGACAGGGAAAGGAGAAATAACTTCATTGTCATTATACAGAATCTTACAGGCAGCTGTGGAAATCCAAGTTTCTTAAAAACTATTGCCACAATGAAATAACAAAATGCACTGTAATGGCAAGTTCTATCATGTATCACCGATTCCCTCAATATTTACTCTTATTGTTAGTTCAGGCTATATTGGAAAAGAGCTCAGCAACACAGTAGGAGCACCCATAGGATAATTCACATATTCTAAGCCACCATATCTTTTTAATAGAAGTCAGTAACATTAAAACATTAACTAAGAGAATACAGCATAACTTGCAAACACACAGATCCAAACCTGGAGATGAAAAGGGTGAAAAAAAATCAAGTGTGGCATCATTTACCAAAAGGCTGCAATAACGATCTAGCAGAGACTTAGCAACATTTTAAAAAAGTAGAAAAAAAAAAGATGTCTATACTGGATGGCCCAAGGCAATCCAGTGACACACTGCACCATCTAATCCTGCTGTTTATATTTCCTTGAAGCTTGAGCCTCCACATCAGTGGCGGTAGAAAGGAAAATATTAAACACAGCATATGACTGAAGTAATGCTGCAATACTTCAAACAGTGAGCACCCAAGCCACTAGTCCATTGATCATCTTTTGGAGTAACAAGGAAAAAACCTGTCGTCGTGTGTTCCCCCTCTTTTTGAGTCTTGCTGTGTCATCACTTACTGGCATTAATACTGCTCTCCTCCTTAGGCAAGCCCTTAAAGACTCTGATCCTTTATATCCTTTAAAGGGACCAATTAATGCTGCTATTCAAAGTTTCTGACCTTTAGCTCTCAGTCCCAGTGGTGTTATTCAGATTTTTCTTTTCAAGTTTAGCAGAAAATAGTAACTATTTGTGTCTTCCTAAAGGCAGACATGCATTAATCCTCACCACAAACTGAAGTCAATTTTGGAAAAGTAATTCCCAAAGTTTTCGCCTCCAAACGTGCTGTGGGATCAGATGCTTCCCAAATTCTGCCTGCCCTTTTAAATTGCTTCAGTTCAGATGTTCTGCCTTCCAGAAGTATCTTGGCAAATCATTTTGAAAATGCTTTCAAAGCTGCATGAAGTTTAGCATCCCACACTGCATTCCCCCTCATCATCCTCTGCAGGCGGATGACTTTTGCCATGATTTTTTTCATGGAAGCCACAGTGTTAAGTTTCATTTTCTTTATTCCTGCTAACACGACTCCCCACTCAGCCTTCCTCCCTCCCTTTCTTCTCCACAAAATTATTTACTCAGCTTCCCTGTTGCCTCTTTCAGGAATACATCCTAAGGAGCATCCCAGAATTAAAATAATATACTTATTATTTGTTGTCTCCCTCTAATTTGTATTTCAAAACCACCAAACATGGAGGCTGATACTTAGAAAACTAATAAAGCATTTCATTTTCAGAACTGCCTCACAAAGGCATCTTGCATTTTCTTTTCAAAGTATAATTAATGTATGCAATCTTTTACAAGGTGCCACATACTTTTCACACACACCCAAAAACACCCCAAATATATTCTACCCCTCCCAATCTCTCTCTCTCTTTAAAAAATCAAATCTCATACTTCTAGACCATCAATACCTTTCTGCATTAAACCTTTCCTGATACAAAAGTCGTTACAGCTCATCTGGAAGACTGACAAGCCAATCCTTCTCCAGAGCCAGAGAAAGGGTATTCCACAGCCAAGGCTCTTCCAAATAGCCAGGGAAAAAGTTATACCTATTTAAACAGAGCGCGAGCTGGGCTCAGCCAGCACTGCGCAGGGAGGAGGCAAACAACTTGACAGTAAATGTAATTAGTGTTATACTTCCTGCCAAAATTAGACATGATATAAGCAGATATATCAAACGAATTTGACATGAGATATTACCATTGATGTAGCTAAATATATAAAATGAAGGGGGAGGAGGGGTGGCTCGGCTTTTGGAAGGATGGAAGTAGGGTTGGGGTTTTTTTTATTTAAGGGAAAAAAATAAATCTTGACATGCCTCCATCACTTCTGCCTCCAGCTTGTTTGTTCGTTACAGTTTCTCCTCTCCTTTCTAGTTCCTATTTCCATCATGGTCAGAGTGACACAAAACATCCTCTTTTTGTTGCAGCTCACTAAAATCGAAGCTGCGTCATGTCTCTTTTTCACGTCTTTTCTTCCCTCCTTGTCATTCAGAGCCTTCAACCCATTTGCTTTCTGAACACATTTGCAGTCCGAATCTCTTTCTCGACACCAGCTCACTTGTTTGCTTCTCCTCTTTCTCGTTTGCACTCACCAAAACTCCTTCCCATCATATTGCATCTCCATTCCAAATTGCCACCATCTCCTCATCATCACTCACACACACCCTTTTCCCCGACCCAATACCAAATTTCTGTCATCTTTGCAGACTTCTTAGTACAAGCAATTTTCTATTATTTTAAACACATTCTACTGTTTTCTTTCCTATGAACCACACATTTATCTCATCGCTGCCTGTCAACTTGTAAAGCTTCTCTATATTTGCTCGTTCTTCCACCAGGTTAGCTTCAGTGCAAGGCATTGTCCCAGTCATGTTTTTCTTCATCATTTCACTGCACTGATCAAACATCTCAGACTCATTTCACATCCCTCTGTGTTTAGCAAAAGAAGACAAAACAATAAGGTATTGTAGCAACCTCTGCAAAGAAATCCTCCCTTACCAAATTCCAGTCTCAAGCTCCAGAGATACAAAAAAACGAACCAGAGCATCATCTAGAACCGAGAAGCATTAACAAAAGCCTCAGAAAATAACTTATTTGAGAGCTGCTCTATCAAAATGTATGTCTTTAATACCTAATTTAGACCTGATACTGGAGGAGAAGAAGAGAGAATCATTCCCAACTCAACACCAAAGCAGAAGTAAGAAGACAGCAATCCTCAATGCTCTCAGTTTGATCTGGAGATTAATGGGCTTCTCTGTTAAACGTAAAAAAATATTTTAAAAAGAAAAAGAAAAAAAACCCATCCAACACCTCCCTTCCCAAAAGAAAAAAGAACTGAAATAGAACTGAATGCTCATTTTCTTTTTGCTTCTCCTAGAAAGCAACACTAAAGCTTTCATTTACAGGCAGCCAAGTTTTATTCCAGAGATAAAATTCCCCCCCACCCTTTGTTTGGGGGAAATTTAACCTTTTGCTTATCTTGTTTCAATTTCCATTTTGAATCAGAGTTTCACTTACAAATACTATAATGAATTCTGGCAAAGGTTAGCAATACACACCCCACAGACCAAGTTGCGTCCTCTCCAACTTGGAAGCTCTGGGCCGCTCCGTTTTACACAGCACCTGAATATGCCACTAAAGTACTTGAGATGGAAAAAAATCTAGGCCAAGCACAGGTATTTATGACTTTTTTTGACGGAAAGTTTAAAAATTACTTTACCCCAAAAAATAAGTCTTTAACTGGACTTGTCTTTGCTGTTCCAGCAAACACAGAGCATATTGCTGTTCATCTCCTGACAAATTACTCTCCAGGAGAATACAAATCATCCGTGCTGAGCTTCAGAAAGGCTCTGGAAGAGAGCTCTGTTTCAACCCACCAGAGACAAAAAGCCAGCCACAAAACAGACTCCATCCCAGCGGAAAGCCTCCCTCGCTCATAAACATGAGTTTTAATCCCATTCATTATCGGCTGAATTGCACTCACCTTCATTATGCTACATCTTCAGGTCCCTCTTTATCCATTATGTTTTTTGCTGTGGGTGTATTATTTGTTTTATTAACAATGGTAATACAATTCAATACATATTCCTACACAAGACAGGTTATATGTTCCTAACTGTTTTAAAACATTTCACAGGATGGAACACAGATGAATATTTAAATAGCAAAACAATACCACCCAAAAAAAAAAAAAAAAAAAAACAAACACACCCCACCACAAGAACAAATCCTAGTGTGTTCCTGTGGGGGTGGTTTTGTAAAATAAAGTTTGCCATATCTGTCAAGCCTCCCGCCACCCAAGTTTTCTCCTTCATGAATGAATACCACACACTAAACACTGATGCTACATACACTGCACATCATTGCTAGAGACAGCTGCAATCACAGACCCCGCTGCTCTCACCACTACTAAACCTGTGTATCGCGTTTACTACAGCTATCTGAAACTAATTACAGAATCTTAAATATTTGCAGCCTACAGTTTTTTAAGTATCTCAGAAGGCCGGTGTTAATGCCCAGGGGTCGTTATCCCCATATGGCAGTACCCTCAGCCTCACTGCTCTGCTCTCTACTGTCTGCTGACAGCAATTTTGCAATGAAAACCCAGCAATTCAGTGAGAATAGGTGCCTGAGCAAAGAAAAAAACTTCTATCTAGAGATGGAATATCACTCTCCTGTTATACACGTATAGAAAAAAAACCAAACTATTTAATATACATATATTTGTATACCCTGCAAACCCTGCTCCGGCGAGTTCCACTCTCCACAATCTCCTCTTCAAAACAGCAGACGGAAACCCACGCTGCTCTCACCATGTGCTGAAACAACGCCAGTATGAATTACAAGCTATTGTGGGAGATGGATCAGAAATGGCCACAATTATAACTAACACCTGAAGAGATTGTTTCATTTGATCCTTCTTTGGGAAGGCAACGCCAGTCTGAAAGAGCCAAATGGCGCGTAGCATCCTGCTGTCCATTCTTGGCAACGTGAAGACAGAAAAGGAGCCCCCCCTCACTCGGAGCAAGGCTGGGACCAGAACCGCATCACAACAATTTTAGACCATCTCCAACCTTTCAAAAATACCCACTATTCGCTACCAGAATATCCCTTTTCTGCAGAAACCCTTGCATTTTCTATTTCAGCAACTGAGTCAGGAGGGTGACCATTTCCCCACTTTCTAATAGTTTTTAAGTAGCTTTAAATGTTCATTTCTTTCATAAAACCATTTATTTCCCCTCTCTCCTCATTCATACAACCTTTTCAGGTCATCACCTCAGCTAAAATACTTTTCATACTTTACTGCAACTGGGTTTGCATACCCTGCCTTCATCAACAGGCACTTTGCACCACCCAGGAGCCACTGTGGGAATCGGCAGATTATCTCACGTCTTACCCCGCCTCTCCACTCGCACCTGCCCAGCACATGCATGGATACCATACATCACACACACACACACCCTGGCGCCGCTCGGCAGCCCCACAGAGGGCCAGTTGCCAACCCTAGGCAAAGGGGACGGTGCTGTAACAGGCGGGCAAGTACAGGGGGGCACAATCCACCTGATAAAAATGAAGGCAGCTTAGGCAGGTAGAATTTACTACGTCATTAATACACTTTTTCCTTTGTTTTCTCAGCGGTCCTTGAATCTCTATTTCCTCACCCTTTTCATCCACTTTCTCAAAATAGCTGCCTCCTATGTGAGTGCAGGTGGAAAAAAATCCCAACCTCCTTCTAAAGTAGCTAGCTTATTTTCAGACCCAAAATATGAGCATCAGCTGGATGAGACTCAACAGAAAAGAGAGAGATGCAACCAAAAAGCTTTTCGAAAAACATTAGCAGAAGACTGTTTCAGTCAGAATAAAAGCTTAAGAAGAAAAAATCATCTTAGAAATGAAGCGCAACTAAAAGCATTCCCAACAAAAGTGGTGCAGCATGTCCTTAATATTCAAGTGTTTAAGCTAAACACAGCAGAAGTACAAAGGAACGCGTAAAGATGACTCAATAAGGAGGTATTCAAAGCAGAAATAGCATTACCAGCATGTTTATGGTAAGCTTGCTAGTCCAAAGCACGGTGTTTTTTGGTTCTCATGTTCAGAACAAGACTGCAGACAACAAGACCTTGTGCTTAGATGCAGAAGTAAGGCAGGATGGCTCGTTAGTGACTCAGTCCTCTGCAAACTCACAGAGCGAGCAGAGAGACCTGCCTTCCTTGCAGACTTTCTGGTTTCAAATGACCCACACAACTTTTTTATCTTCTGGCACAAATCCCTGGGATTTTTTTTTTTTTTTTCCAAATAAACCGTACCTTATTTTGCCTGCGGTGCTTTACCTGTTGCCCCTACCGCAGTACCCACTTCCTCACCAACCACCCTGGAAGCAGCTTTGGGATGCACGGCTTCCAGTATGAGCACCGCAGGGTTCAGCATCCATCAGCACCGCCCTGGCCTCACCTGGCAATCACACCTCCATTTCACAGCACACCCTCCCATTTACCTTTCTTTACGTGACCTTGGGGCAAATAACAGAAAAGGCAGCTTTACCAATATCTGGAATGCTATTTCAATAATAAATTAAGATTTTCAAAGCTCAGGCGAAGAGCTGGAGCGGCACGTGGGCAAAACCTCACGGCGTGGGAGGACCCAGAACACACCGAGCAACTTGCCATGATGGCACAGAGATTTTCGGCCAGAAAGTCTGATTCTGTTGTATCATGAAACTCAGTTATAATGAGGGAAGAGAGCCCATCTGTAGCTTCTTAACTTCTCTGGTTTACAGGCAAACCACACAATCCCCCGCCGCTAGGCAGTCCCAGCAGCACTGCTATCACGGGAGCCTGTGAACTGCAGCCAGGACAAGACAAATTTTCATTTCCTATTGTGTTAATAAAGAGCAAAGCAACAAAGCAGCTACGTTTTGTGAAAACAATGCTTTTGTCTCACCGTACTGAAACATAAACCCCCCGAGATTCAAGAAAGTTCCTACCAACTGACAACCTAGACACGCGCTTTTTGAATACACTTCGAGGCAGTCCAGCAGGACAATTTCCCTCACCTACAAGACGCCCCGAGAAGATCCCAGAACCGCCTTCGCGTCAGGCGGCTCCAGCAGACAGGTTTCCGTTTTTCCCCCCATCCAGCCCATCGACAGCATCAAGCACCGGCACAGCACACACCATTACAGCACAGCGTACACCTCTAATGGAGAATGGTGAACTTACCTCCCTGAACAACAGCCTGGAGGCATTTCCACCACCTCTTTAATCTGCACCAGCATCCCTCTTGCTCAGCTTTTATAATGCCTTTCGGTTAAGGCACGGGGGTGCCAGCAGCATCGCAGGGCAGAGAAGCAGAACAGACACAGGCATTCATGTTGCCAGCACAGCACTGTCAACTCAGGGCTTTTTTGTTTTTGTTTTTATTATTATTATTTTTTGTATTTTCTTATCCCACTCTTTCCTTACAGCCCGCGCAGCCAGACGGAGCTTAGTTGCCTTGGACAGCTGGACAGGACCGTTCACATCACATCTTCCACCACGACCCCCGCCCCTGCCCACCTACCAACAGCAACGGGGCATCAAAAGCTTCCAACGTGCAAACACCACCTGGTTTCTCCACTCCCCAAAACCACTCCGGCGTCGCTGTTCTTCAGCAGCGAGCTTGGCACAGGGCACCTGCAGCATCTGGCATGTTTCACCCGCTCCAGCTCCGGCTCCTCACGTGCTCTCCTCCGTTACCAGCCGCTGGGATAGCTGCCGCTGTGCCCAAATACAAAAGGAGCAAGTGTCTAAAAGAGGCGCGAGAGCTTTGCTCATCTGTCTGAGGGCAAGACGTGGAAGACTGAATACTGGGGGGGGGGAGAAAAGAAACCTACTGAAGTGCAAGGAGACCCGCGGGAATCCCCACTTCTTACTCGCAAACCCCGGAACTTTTTGTGCCATCAAAGGCAGCTAAAAGCAGCAGCCTGAGTGCCTCCTACCAGAGCAGCGTGTCAGCAAACAGGCGTCAGTGCGATCCTTATCGGTAAAGCTTTCGAGTGAAGAGACGTCCCTAGAAAGCCGTCACTACAAATACAGTTTTCCTGAATATCATTACTGATCCAGAAGTAATGAAACAGCAGATAATATGGCCCCAGGGTACAAATCAAGCACCTACCCTAATGCATACAGATGGAGCTCAACAGCTCTTCTGGTCTTCCATTACCAGGGTGAAATGGGATCTCTGAAACACCATCATGGCAAAGCAGAAGAGAAGCTTACTAATGAGCTCTGTTTATTTCTGATTCCTCAGAAAGTGCTTTTAAACACTACAATCGGAAAATAAAGTCTGTTTTCATGTACGAAAATGAGTAGACACAGCTTCCCCTCAAAGAACCAAGATAAAAAAGCAGGAATGTACAACCTCCTGCTCTTCCCCAATTTTGCAGGAAAGGCTTTGCTGAGAAGTGTCTAAACACTTTTTGCAATAATCAACATTGAAACTTTACCCAGTCCCACCAAAGAAAGCAGCAAAACTGTCATGACTTACAGAGAGCAGGATCACGCTCCTCCTCTTGATGTACGCATCAGTAACTTCCACAATGCTCTAAAACCAACTCGGCAAATGGATGAGGTACAGGCAGGCACAGAATTTCTCCACTTCCATCCTTAGGAAAATTTAGCACTTAACACCAAGAGCCTACTCCCGCAAAGACGTGGTGTTACGCATTTTGAGCTGGTCACATCCCCACAAACCAGCCAAGCCAACGCGCATCGCACACCCCAACGCATCCATACCTATCATCTTCGGCTTTGAGAAGTACCCCTGTACTCAAGCATGTTACTTCAATGCCATCTCTTTCATCCTTAACACGACATGACTTAAACTCCACTGAAATCTTTCCAAAACCTAGAGAGTTCAACACTTTTTTTTTTAACCGGTTTCCTTAAAGTTTGAAAATTTTATCATGCAAGCTGAACACCCACACAAGGCACCTGCGTGACACAATGCACCAGAGACAGCAGCGCGCTCAGTCACCGTATCCCCTCTCATGTACTTGCAGCGATACCGAGTTCTAACAGGTACATTATCCCGCTCACCTGCACACACGCTAACAACATCCCCTGCACGGCTTCTTCCAAAAATTACATGCTCGGGAAATCAATTCTTTAAGCTGATTTTTTGTTTTCATTAGAGGAATTAAACAATATATTTCAATTATACAAGAGAGCTGGAGGCAGCGGTCAGCAAGTACTTTTATGACCCTCATCTATTCTTTTAAAAGCCTTCTCCAGAAACGCTCAGGCAGGCACATGAGTGGGAGGGAGGGAGGGAGGGATGGAGGAGGGAAGGAACATGTCTACAGCGAGTCCCCATTCACATCCTCACGCAAATAAAGTCCAAACTCTAGACGGTTTGACCTTGAATGGATACCGATACATAAAATAAATAAAAAGGCAAACATGACAAATTAAGAATCGACGTTCAAAGCGACGAACGGTTAATAAGGAAGAAGCGTATTAGAGTGCCGTATTTAAAATCCCTGATTGAAGACTCAAAGAGGGGAAAAGCCAACTCAGACGAGTTTCAGCAGTGTGGCCGGGGGTGGGTGGAAAAAAAAGTATGATTTTAGAAGCCACCCAGCGCGACCGAAGGCACAGCCCCCCCGGCCCCGGGCAGCCCGCTCTGCCGGCGGAGGCTCCGCTACTTTTAGCGGCTCGGCGGCAGTTGGCAGCCGCTCCCTCACCGAGCCGCCGACACGGCCGCCCGAACCGCCCCGGATCTATTAAAAACTTCACCTGTTTCACGGAGGCGACGGTGCTGCGAGCCCAAACCCCCGCACCTCCCTCCCGCCGGCCGGGGCGGCAGCCGGGGACGGGGGGTACCGGGGAGGGGAGGGAGCGGGCTCCGCAAACCGGGAATTTCAGCCGAAACGCTCCCCCCCCCCCAAAAAAGAAATAAAAAAAAAGAAAAAAGCAAAAAGCAAGCCACGGCAACTTCTCCCGCGGGTCCGTCCACCCGCCCCCTTCACCCACCCACCCGCTCCCCCCCCCCCGCCGGACCCGGACCCGGACCCGGACCCGGACCCGGACCCGGACCCACCCGCTCCCCCGGCAGCGGGGCGGCCGCACCTCCTCGCACCCCCGGGGGTGCCACATGCAGCCCGGCGCGGTGGCTGCGGCGCGGAGCTCTGCGCTGCCGCTGCCGGTGCCGGTGCCGCGGGCGAGCCCGGGCGGGGCGGCGGGGAGGGGGGGGGGGGGGAGAGGCGGCGCCGTGGGCTCTCCCGCGGGAGGGGAGGGAGGGACGGAGCCCGGGGAGGGGAGGGGGGGGGGCTGCACTCACCCGTTCCGCCGGGCGGAGCGAAGATGGAGGCGCGGCGGCGGCATCCCGGTACGGCACGGCCGGGGATGGCTGGGGGGTGGTGAGGGGAGGGGGGGGGGGGGGGAACCGGCGCCGTCTGCGCCCTCTGCCGGGCGGCTGCGGCGGAGGGCGGCGGGGACGGGGCGGGGGACGAGAAAGGGACACACGCACACACACCACCCGCACCACCCGACCCCGGTGTGTCCGTCCGTCCGTCCCCGGTCCCGGCTGCCCCCGGTGTCACCTTCGCACCGCCGGCGCCTGGGCTCTTCGCCACCGGCAGCCGCAAACCTCGTGGAGGCTTAAAAACCCGTGGAAAGTTATTTTTTCAACATCTAAGGTCAAGAGAGACCGAGTTTTCCCACGTATCTTATTAAATACGCAGCAGCTCTACAAAATGAGTCAATGCTGAGTTTTAATTGTATGTTTAGCGCACACCAAATTCCCAATTCTGCATTTTTCATAGAACTACAGAACGTTCCCAGGGATGGGACCAGGCAGGGACCTCCAAAAGGACTCAAAATACCCTGAGTCCTGAAACTATGAAGCCTTTAAAGCCTGGAGAGTCCTACTGTTGAAAACCCTGATGTTTGCACAGAATCATAGCATGGGTTGGGCTGGAAGGGACCTTTAAAGCTCACCTAGTCCAACCTCCACTGGAATAAGCAGGGACACCTCCCACCAGCCCAGGTTGCTCAAAGCCACGTCCAGCCTGGCCTTGAACACCTCCAGGGATGGGGCAGTCACTGCTTCTCTGGGCAACCTGGGCCAGGGGCTCACCACCCTCACAGTGAAGAGTTTCTTCCTAATAGCTAATCTAAATCCACCCTCTTTTAGTTTAAAACCATTCCCCCTCGTCCTATCACTACACTCCCTGATAACGAGTCCCTCCCCAGCTCTCCTGTAGGCCCCCTTTAGGTACTGGAAGGCTGCTGTAAGGTCTCCCTGCAGCCTTCTCCTCTCCAGGCTGAACAACCCCAACTCTCTCAGCCTCTCCTCGTAGGAGAGGTGCTCCAGCCCTCGGATCATCTTTGTGACCCTCCTCTGGACACGCTCCAGCAGGTCCATGTCCTTCTTATGTTGGGGACTCCAGAGCTGGATGCAGTACTGCAGGTGGAGTCTCACCAGACCGGAGTAGAGGGGCAGAAGCACCTCCCTTGACCTGCTGGCCTTCACCATCTTCTCATCCTGTTTGCCATGCGGTGTTGAGGATACTTCCAGTACTTCCGTAACAACCACAGATAATCACTAATACACTTCCTACAAGCTTTGCCTGAGTAATGTTAGCCCCACTGACTTTCAAAGTCATCTAAGTCATATTTTCAGGAATTTAATTAGTGCAAGAGATCACCAAACTGGCTGAAGTCCTCGATTAAGGAGGGAATATTTATTGACTGCAGGGAGAGGAGGCAGAGTGGATACTGAATCCATCACTTTTGTAAATACATGAAGTGAATGATCTCAGTTTAGTTTGTCTGCACTGTTTAAAAATTCAAATAGGCATTATTCAGCACAACCAACATTTTTTTATATACCCAGTCAGTAAGTTCAGGTGTTATTCAGGAAAAATTAATGCACATATCCAACTTAGCAAATACCAGGTGACTGTACACACAATGAAATTGCTACAATATTTATTCCAGCTTTTCACACAGTTTTTATTTCTGCGTTGTTAAAGAAGGTTCATTCTCACACTATGTGGAGTGTGAAACTAATTACGACTACTGAGAATGAGAAATAACTCCACTGACACGAAGCGGATCTAAAAGAATGACAATCAGGCCCTTTAAGACTAATACATGACCTTTGCGCTAACACTGTACCCCAGGGTAACCTTTTCAGGCTCCAAAAATTAGCTCACCAGATGTTTTCCACTCAACAGGAACAATGTATATAATGCTTTAATGGACACAGCGGTGTCCCTCATGTTTCTTATCTTATTTTTTCTTTACAGAAATATTAAATATCAATAAAACCTAATGCAAGGATTGTTCATCTCACCACAGCACCTACAGACCCCAAATGAAACCAGAACTTTGGTGTGCTGGGCTCTGTACAAGAAGCAAGTGTTCCTGCCTCTGAGAGCTTTTGTCTTACAAAGGCAAGAGATAGCAGAGAAGAAATGAAGGCAGATAGATGTGAGGATATTTATCATAAGGCACGAAATCCGATCAGAGATTGAAACACAAGCTTCCTGCCTCCAGGTTCAGTCCTGCCCGTCGCTCTCACGGGTTATTCGGCATCATCCTGGAAGTTTACTGGGGAAGTCCACCAGAGATTGCACTTGAGCTGGTCAGGAACGTTCGAAACTAAGTTTTGTGAGAAAAGTTGTATTTGTCAAAGACGACTTGTTTTTAACAGGTTTTCTCCTGGGTGTTTCTCAGGTCAGACAGCCCTACCCCGAACGCCCAGTAGTGAGTGGCAGAGGGCATCCGCTGGGGCTGCACCAGCCCCAGCTTCGATTCTCTGCTGCCTGCTTCTTTTTTCCGTTTAAAAGGTCTCATTTTTGTCTGTTACAGAATGGAAAACACCTCTTGAAATGTCAGGGTTTTTTCACCAGCGACACATCTTTTTTTCCTGGCTGGCCCTGTACAGGCAGTTACACTCCGGTTCCCTTCTTGCAGCCCTCGCCTTGTCCTCTGCCGAGAATAGATGCATTTTGCACCCCACGGTTAGTCTGGCGTCGAAGCATCTGGCAAACTTCACCACTGCAAATCTTAGCTTAATTTCCCAATGTAGAGTTTGCATTAATGCAGCTAACGTAGCGTCTGGGCATGGGAGCCTGAACTCCCTCCCGCAGCCCCAAGAGCAGCACTGATGAAAAGAAGAGGCGGCACAAGAGGGCGAGAAGAGTCCTCACTGTCCTACAGCCAGCTGAGCGCCAGCTCCCTTCAGCGCACACACTTTGGCTTTGATGCCCTTCCTTGAGACTTCAGTTTTCCTCAGAATCATTATGGAGGACTGTATCAGCCTAAAAGATTTGTAGGAAATACAGGAAACAAACCTGCTTTTCGCAATTTCAGTAGAAAAGCTGAAGTAAGACACCAAGAAGCAGCAACAGGAAAATAAAAGTACAAATGTAGAGCGTGAAGGAGCTTGGAACTCAGAGTAACCTGTTAGGCTGTTTTTTAGCCCAGATCACTTGTTTCTTCTTGTTTCTGCCATTTGTGATCCTCTTGTTACACGGATCTCGCCTGCTTTGTGGGGCTCAAAGAAAGAGAACTGGTACCCAAGTAGCGTGAGTACTGGAAGCGTTAAGCCAGTTCTTGCTTACGGATGACTGGCTCAGCCGAAGAAGGGAATAACAAAGCCGCTTGAATGACAGCTTGGATCAAGTTCGTAATGACCTGGTTTGTACAGGCCAGGTGTTATGTAGATTGGAGCTTGTTATTGTGCAAAATTTTGGCAAGCCTTGCGATGCAACAGCCAGTTCCAGCAGAGCTGGGCAGAAAGCCACAGACTACAGGCAGGTCTATCTTCAGCACGATGGGCAAAGAAGCCGTCTTTTTCTGTACTCGGTACCTTGGGGATGTAAACCAACCTGCCTGCACAGCATCTGGAATAAAGCTTATAGAGGAACAGAGAACAGTTTCAAAACATGGAATTCCAGGCTTAGAAGAGAAGAGGAAAGCTTGCATAAAAACACGTTGCCAAGTTTATTGTCTGTTTCTCAGGGAGCAAAAATTCAGAGCGAGATAACAAGCCTCCCACTACAGCGTTAATGGAAAGTGAGCAAACTGTTACAAAATGTCCCTACCGGTACGTTCCGCATTTGTTAGGAAGTCTTTCATAATACCGTATCAATTTTTTGTTATCTAAAAGTAGTTACGAGAGTAATGCGGATGAAGAGCCATCGAAATTAGGGCTCACCTATGATTTGTTTTGTCACGCTTCACCATTAATATGCATATACTATGATTTGTTACTTAAGCTCGTTGGGCTTAAATTTTATTCTTTCTTTAGACGGCCATTTTTTAAAAAGAGGAAGACACCAAAAAAAAACAAATCAAGGAAAGTATCTTGAGTGCACTTTTTTTGTCATATTAATTAATGTTGAACTTTCAGGAAATCTGAATGCTTTTCACCAATACTCAGCGCTTATTCCTGCGCTCAAAGTTAATAAAAGGGACTGCACAAATCAGACCAAAGCCAGTTAGATGAGTTAATCAGGTTTCTATTTTCTGTTATACTGAAGACTTTGTAAGCGTGGTACACAAAAGCTAGTACATCTCTGAAGAAAAAAAAAAAAAAAAAAAAGAGAGAAAAAAAATTCTGTACTATGTAATCTTTACCAGAACATTATAACTGCAAATAAATGTCACCTTTTTCCATATATGAAGTATGGCATTTTTACTGTAGTAGTATCAGCTTTCATACTGAAGTCAATGGCACCACAGAAAAGAAGCAGAAAGCCAAGCAGCTAATGAATGCCTGCCACAATGGATTTGCAGCCTAAAGGCACAGCTTTAGAGAGGTGTTACATACAGGACAGGCACAAAGTAGGTGTGGTTAGTTGGGCTTTAATGCTCCATGGAAAGGTGGGTTACGAGGAGTTTCTTAAACCTCTCGTTCTTCCAGAACTTACACGGAGGTTTAGCAGTTATTTTTAATAGTCTATTATAAGCTGGGATCATGAGAACCTGAAAAAAGAAATTATCCTCTCATCCTTAGGGGCAGCGCCTCAGAAATCGATGCTAATGAACAGACTGCAGCATACGGAAGCTTGCATTTCCCCTGCTGCACCAATTTTGTGCATTCACAAGGGACACTGCAAGTGCCATCATGTGTAATTAGAAACGGGGGGAGGAAGGATATCATTCATTCACACTTCTCATGGTGTCATTTCTTTGTGGCAGATTTAACAGAGATTAAACAGGCATTCAGTTTAATACTAGTCCTATTAAGGACCAGACATAATTTATTTTTAATTACGGAGTTATCAAGACACCAGCATAATTGATGGCAGTCCTGTTGTGAACATATCCTTAGATGATGACTTCTTTAGTAACAGCAGAAATGCATGCAGGCAGGATATTTATCTCTACAAACATTCTCGTTACAGTATACCTCTGTGAATACTCACAGCCAGTCTTCATGTTGGGTCCGAACCCACCACCCACTAGTGAGCACAATACCCCAAATCCCAGTGTGCAGTCCTGCCCGCGCCTGGAATAACTGCTGACCCAGGATGCGAAATCAGTCCTCCCCCCGGCACGGAGTTTGCCGGACACGCAGAGGTTGATGAGCACACCAGGCCCCTCTTCTCCACAAGCCATCTGTCCCTTCCTACTCTTCTGCGCCCAAGTTCTGCTCTTTGTGGCCCACAAATGGTGGCAAGTGTTTCCTAAGGGATACATGGCTCCTCTTTCCATGACTTTATGATACACCACAGTTCAAGGCACAGGTAGCGGAGGGTGTAGATCGCAAATCAGACCTAAGTATCAGTGGAGATTTAACCCCATCGCATCGCCCAGGGGCTCCCTAGCCACCTTACGGAGACTCGCTCTTGCTCATCCCTCCCGCTCCCACTCCCCACCGGGCACTGTACCACAGCGGATCACACATGTTGCATATTACACAGGGGAAAAATACTATAGCAATCAAAGACCTTTTCTGATAATGGTAGTGAAAGTAGAACGTTTCCTCCACGGCTTGGTCTTGGCCAGCTGCTTTTGCAGACACATCAGCAACCCAAGTGTTCGAGGAGGACTGGGGTCTGCTTTCTGTACCTAGCAAGCGCCGCGACAACAGCCGCATGGCCAGAACCATCCCTTAGCGTTTTACACACTGAAAATCTTTCCAAGAGAAAGTTAACTTCTACACAAGGGAGAAAAACATTTGAACGTTTACATTATTCACACACCAGAAGAGTGCGTTTGCGTAGAAGATCACTGGTTGCTATAAAATAATTATAATACATTATCGTTTAGACTTAAGATCTGATGTCCTACATTCCTTCCACCAAAGGAGAGCATTAACTATTTGCACTCTAGATCCTTTTGGGATATACCCTCTGTCTGCACATCTGCCAACACAACTATATCTGCCCCGGTGCGTGAAGGTCAGAAAACACTACCTGCCCTCGTACAGACTTGATCTGCACACGGGCTTTTTTCATTGTCACCAATCCTGGAATCATTCCTCCTGTTCAAATTCCAAGATCATCTTGAGTGCTATTTTTGAGAATGCAGGATCAGACCTTTTGATGCCAGTGATGGGTTGAAGGAGGAGGAATATTTATCAAAGAAATCATCACTGCAAATTATAGCACAGACCAGAACTACTGCAAAAGACCAATTATCTTCTTGGCTACAGCCCCTGGAGTTTAAAAATGTGATACCCTTGTTAATGTTCAAGGAAACACAATACTTGTGTTGGTGTGTAAGAGAAAGTCCTTTAAGTACCATGGCGTGTCGGTTAAAGAAAAACACGAGTAGGGTGCAGCATGAAGCAAAGCATCTGCCACCTACTCACCAGCCACGGCAGGGCAAGAATCCCACCTGCCATGCAAAAGAAGAAAAGCTTCAATGAAGGCACTTCACAAGCTATTAACCTTTCCTGATTGGAGTCTTGCTTTACAGAAAGAGCAGCAAGCACCTACTCCAAGAAGGGCTTTCCTGCAAATAGTAACCGGCAATAATTTAGCAGCTGGGGAACCTGCCGAGTATTAAGGTGTTTGTGTCCTGAGACGCTACTTAGTAACAAAGGTGATAATAAGAGATAAAGAAGTCTCATGCTACTGACTAATTATTAGATTTGAAATCTATCGATGACAACGGAGCAGAAAACTAAAATTCAAGATATTTTCTTACCATTTTGGTTTTGCTTTGGGGTTTCTTTTTGCTCTTTTTTTAGTGCTTCTGTCCCACTGCTTTAATTAAGTGTTGACTACAAGGTAAGGGATTTGCTCAACACAATCAATAATGGCATTCTGATGCTGATGTTAAATTGCCTTGCTATTTTTACCATGCTGCTTAGTTATTGCCCATCATCCTTAGTCACGCCTTGGGGCTCTGCAGATACCCACCTTCGTCGGAGATTCCCAAGCAGGGCTTTGCCTCAAGGAGGTCGAATCCTGTCACGTACTTCTGAGCATCCGTGCAAGAGATTAAGGGTACCACCAGACGTGTCAGTGGTGGTAAGAATTTTTTGCATGTAGACAGCTGCCTGCAGAAACCTGGTTTGGCCCAGCCACACTCACAATGAACAGCTTTCACTTACTACCATACTTTGCTGGATTTGCCTGTCTTTGTCTCGTGAATATTTTACAAAGCCAGTACACATAAGTATTTCTAACACTAGAAAAAAGTCTGCCTTAATACTACTACAGAATACCTCGCTACAATTTATTATTTAAATGAACTGTTATTTAATTCCCTGTCAACATGAACTAGGAAAGTGTTTCACACTATGGATGGCTGCAATTTTTAAGACCAGAAAAAAGATAATTTAAAATTCCAGAGAGAAATAGGATGAAAGAGTGAACAGAAATTCACTTAACAGCTTAATGCTTAGCCATGTTTTTCAGAAGATTTCTCTGATTCCTCTTGCACTAAAAAGCAGTCACCACTTTTTGCCTAAAGAACCAAAGATGAGAGGGATGTACAACTCAGCCAAGAGCCTTCCCTTCATACCAGGTCTCTCTCCTTCTCCAGGGGCCCTCTTTAGTGCCTGAACATCACAGCGCTCTTCAGAATTTGTACGCACCTTGTGTACCTTTGCAAATCGCTTAGGAATGCCTGAGTATATGTCCTATCTGCCTATACACGCAAACACAATAAATGCATTATACACAATTTTCCATCACCTTACCAAGCTTTTCATAACTTTCTAAAATTGCTCTTTTCTGCATTTTGAATACAAAATAACGTATTAAAAGTAACCGGTTTCCAACAGTAAGGATTCAATTCACACATCACTGATATCTGTGTAAGTGGGATGTATGTAGAAAAGAGCTAAACTAAAGTTCAAGAACAGACACAAAGCAAGTTTGAAACTATTTTTGTTGCATTTTTGTAAAGAAGATTTGAACATTTCAAAATCATTCCCTACGTTTTTTCTTCTTCTGTATTTAAGTGTGATAGTGACTTTGTCAGACCAGGTGTTGAGGTTCGCTTCTTGCTTACTACACACATCACTTTCCTACCCAGGCTGTGCTGCCAGAGACACATATTACAGTGAGGCACTTGTATTTGCAGCCTCCTAACAACATTTAGGAATTAGTTCAGTGTATCTGCTCCTCTCTTCTCTGCCACGTTTCTCCTGTTAAGGCTGCAGATCGGTGTCATTTCACGAATCAGGTAATCTGTGAGGGAAGTCATTGACACGTTCTCCCACGTTAATAATTCACAAAGCCATCCCGCGCAGCACACCCAGGACCATCAGCGGGATGGGAAGTAATGGACCCAAACCTTTCTAAAGGAAACGATCGCGTGCTGTAGCGTGCCTTAATATTACTAACTGATTAAGGCAATGGTTATGAACTTTAAAAATGTTTTCCTCCCTCTGAAATCCTCATCTAGTTATTTCTTTCTCTGCTCCATAGTAATTTATTTTCCACTCTGGATGCATATAAAAGAAGCCAAAACAGTTTGTGAACCATGGTCTTACTAACTGCGAAGTTTCATGTTTGAGTGACATTTCTGTTTTGTTTTTTTTTTTTTTAACAAAAACATTTTGTAAAGACACTTTGTAGTCCTAGGACCTACACACATACGCTGAAATACCCCTTCTTTCCCTATAGCCTTGGTTTTCAGCACCGTATCAATGTGGTGGGTTTTTCAGATGCCAAGAAACAATACAACTATTTGAGGCAAAGTCTCATTGCCTCCTAAGGACGTAACTAACTGCTGGTGGAACCCTCTGAACTTTATATTAGTCTGTGTTGAAGCACTGCAGGATTAGTTATAATTAGCTGTTATCATGTCATTTTTCTCCCAACCACGCAGATTAAAAAAAAATAATAATTAAAAAAAACTACCACCAAAAAACCTCTAGCAGCAACCATCATTAAAATGTCTGTTTCCTACTCCAAACTTAATTTTTAACTCAGAGCTTGCAAGCTCTTCTCCACACACCCCTCAGATTTCACACAGATGCTTGTGCCTTATCTACCAAACATAAAAATAAGCATTTTTAACAGCAGCTAAAGAGTTAGTTGTACAGAAGGTGTAAGAAGCTTAAGACAAATATTTAATATTAAATAAGTGCTTCCTTACTAAACCATTTACATTCCCTGGTGTAATAGTTTTGTGGATATCTATTGCTGATTTATTCATTTATATTACTTCAAGGAGCCTGTTAGAGCCTGTAGGCACACATTCAAAAATAATTTAAAAGGACATGAATTCATCAGTGAGCCAATGACGGCTAATGGTAATTCACTAGTTGAACCTGTGCCGACTAAAAATAACATTAAACTACCTACAACTCGGGTTTCTCTTAGTTTAGGATAGGTCTGCAAGCTCTGCAGCAGCATCTTGAGAGTCAGCAGAACTCGTCTCTCCCACCGATATGACAGGTGATAGCTTTCACCTAACAGACCACCTGCAGTATTACAGCTCTCAGAATACAAAGCCCTTGTTGACAACAGTTAAAAGAAAACTATACTTAAATCAAGCAACTGTGAGTGATCACTAACTGTGAATGTTAAGAGACAAAAAGTTGACACTTTTGCATAGGTCATCCCAAAACTTTAATATTTACAACTCTCATGTGAACAGATTTTATTTAATCAAGGTGGAAATGGATGGTGTTGCAAAAATTAATGCCATATTAAAGTAAGTCATATTTAATTTTAGAATAATCTACTTTCAGTTAAAAATCATGCTCTAATGTTCCTAATTCAATGCTTCTAGGGAATTAGGAGAGGAATAGGCATGTAGGAGGGCAGGGCTCTCATGCTCTCCCTGAATAGCATCTCCACCAGCAAAGACAGAATACTAGGCAGACCACCGGTCTGATCCAATAAGACATCTCTTATGTTGTGTTAAGAACCAGGAAATACAAGCAGACACTACCCCAAGTGAAAAAGATCTGTACTTCTTTCAAATATCCAAACAGATGGAGATTTTTCTCCCACTATTTCTTTGGCCCATTCTCCCACCTTAAAAAAAAAAAAAAAACCAAACCAAAAGTTTTCATAATTCAGAGCCATCCATTACCTTGAACTATGTCTAGACTCTCCACTGTAGGAGGTCACCATGCCTGAAGGTAGCAACCGTTGCTGCTTTTTATAAAAATGCTGGACCAAGCAAAAGGGAGCAGCAGAAGAGTTTCATGTAACTCAGCTGTGGCTGATCACTGAAGCACTCTGAGTAAGGTGTAAGGATTTCACTGGCTTTTCTTGGAGGAAGTTTCCACCAAAGTTAAGGTTTTATTTTGCAAAACGAGCAGGTACACCACACCATACACAAGCAACTTCATTTCTCTGTGATCAGCTCTGGGAAATGGCTTAATTCCCTCTCCCATTTATGCAGCACAAGCCTTTCTTCACCAGTCTGAAGGGCAAAACAGCCACTTTCGGCAGTCTCTCTACAGCCTTCTGAAACTCATTACTAGGAAAATTTACACAACTAAAAGATGATTTAAACAACATTTAATACAAGATTCAATACAGAAATATGAAGTGGTGAAATTATACATTTACTCACCTTTTGTGCTGTACTTCTGCATTTATCTTGACTGAGTAGATGAGGTAATATACTTCGTTGATTGGTAACTTGCTGTTCCGTAGCTAAGTGGCATTTGCAACACACACGTTAAGGTAGTTTCTGAACAAAGACCCACCAGATCAGAGCATAGCTGCATGCATTGGGCAAAGCAGCTGAAGAGGTTTACCAACGCCAGTGGTGCCAGTCTGCTTTACACGAGGCAGAGAAATGCATTTAAATCCTCATGCACACCCAGGACATGGAAAAGCATAGCACAGCTCCAATAGTACGTCCCCAGGTGGATTCCAGTACCTAAAGGGGGCCTACAGGAGAGCCGGGGAAGGACTTTTTATAAGGGCATGCAGTGATAGGATGAGGGAGAATAGCTTCAAACTGGAAGAGGGGAGATTTAGATTAGATATTAGGAAGAAATTTTTCATTGTGAGGGTGGCAAGGCACTGGCACAGGTTGCTCAGAGAAGCTGTGGCTGCCCCATCCCTGGAGGTGTCCAAGGCCAGGCTGGATGGGGCTTGGAGCAACCTGGGCTGGTGGGAGGTGTCCCTGCCCAGGGCAGGGGGGTTGGAACTCAATGATCTTCAAGGTTCCTTCCAACCCAAACCATTCTATGATTCTATGATTATCAGCAGTGGATCTGATCCCAGCATTTTAAAGGAGGAACATCTAGAACCTGCCTTTTATGCTTAAACCAAAGCTGTAAAAAGTTTCATCTGTCAGTAGAGAGAGAACAACACGGTCAATACTACCATTCACTCAAGCACGGACAAGAGAAAATTTACCATATAGTTAAATCTCAGTAGCAACTGATGAGGAATTTCATACCTGGAATCAAATAACTGCTGACAAAAGTCACCAAAGGAAAACTGACATGGTGGATTGTTCCCAGCTGCTGTGGAGAAGTAATGGCTTTCTTTACCATGTCAGACACTTGCTGTAGATGACTGCATGCCTCCATGACTCCCTTAGATCTATGCCTGATCTTTAGAAATCCTTCAAAACCAAGTTTTTTCTGAGGTATTGATTCAGTTAAAAAAAAATATTTGTTCCTTGATAACTACTTTTCCCGCCCAACGCTTCGGGTTGCCAGCAGCTACAGGAAAGTCCACACTTGTTTTCATACCTTTATGCCAGACAAGTTTCAGAGCAGCCTCCCCCATTCTGTGTCTCCTCTCGGTCACTTTTGAAACCCCATAAGCAGCTATGGATTGCTGGGGGTCTGACTTGCTTTACCACGGCAAGGGAGTAAGACAGCAATAGCAAATGAGACGCCATACTACTGCACTTTGAAGCTGGTGAATCACAACAAGCCACCAACTTCTTTTCTCTTCCACTTTATATTATTTCTGGATATAATACAAGAGTGTCTAATGAATTCAAAACATTTTTCTTTTTGGTTTTGTATCTGGAATTACATGAGTCCAAATGAAAATAAACCAGAGGAAACTCAGTGCTTCCCTAACTCCCAAAAAGGGCAGCCTGGCTTAAATGGATTGAAGTTTTAGAGAAAAATCTGAGACTCACGTGCAGATTTCATTCTGTCTTTCTCAAGAGAAAACACAGTGAGGAGAAAGGGAATGGGAAGAGGAACTCACAAGCTATTCAGTTTAACTTAATCCCCAGACACTAGCAGAGTTTCATTTGCAGAGGACCAAAAAAGAATTTTTTTCCTGGGTCGTTAAATGTTAATCTAAATTCATTCATGCTCCTCTTAGCAGGCAGATCAAGTCCATATGATTGCCAGCAAGTGCCCATAATTTGATTGATGTCTTCTCACCCACCTAGAAATCTGAAGAGAATCCTTGTAAATGATTAAATATTTGATTCCTGGCAGCAAAAGGAATGAAAAAAAAAACCACCCTACATGGGTATATAAATGGCAAGCCCACTGGGTTAGGTCCTAAGGTAGCTGGAAGTCCACTGCCTTTACTGAGCAAAGCAGAACAAAGGCAGTTTTAAAGTTTCATTTGTGCTCCCAATCACGGTGGCAGTGAGAAGGCATTTTGACCCCCCGCACAGTAAATTATTTCCAGATCTGACAAGCGCCAAAGAACATTTCACAGCCTGGGATCACTGTAGGACTGGCCGCAGTGGCTAGTACACGGGCTAGCACCTCTGCACACCCAGTGATGAACTCCCAGGGTACAGGGACCTTAATATGGGGCAGGAACACACCTCGAGGCTTAGAAACAAGGATTTCAGTGTCACATTCATAGTGAAAGCTAAATTCTTAACCACAGCAGTGATGAAGGAGTGGCCATTCATCCATTTTGAGGGGTTAGTGGCACCCATGAATCTGAACAGAAGGATGGCGGTTATTTAATGCAGAGTCTTTTTAAAAGCAAATCAAAAACGGGAAAAATGAAGACTAATGAGACAACTTCAGAAGACCACTTTTTCTATAAATGATTTATTAGAAATGAAATAACCTGGAAACCAGGATTCACAATCTCCCAACCAATCATCCATTTCATGTAAAGTTGCTGTCTTAACCTGCCAAAAGAAATCAAGTGTAAAAATGTAATGAAAGAAATGGCACCTTCCTCTCGGACTTAAAGGTAGTGTTTAGCTTTAAAAGTATAATCTAAAAATAAGCGCTGCTGCTCACTAGTCTCATTGTATACTCAGATTCATCCTTCTTCATTTAATAGGAAATAGATCTAATATCCATTTGGCATCCAGTAAACCTGTTAGCCAGTGGAAACACACAATTTTAACACTTGTGAAAAATATTTCTTTACAATAAGGCAGCAAAAGACATCTGGCAATTAACTAACATGCACAATCTTTGTCTTCTTAGATTGGCCCTATTTCTACATTGCCAGTATTGCATATGTCAAACAACCTCAGTCTGAGGCAAAACAATTGTTAAAATGAAACTGTGAAATAATGTATACTTATAGAAACAGGCAATTTCAACTTCTATGCCAAAAAGATGACACAATAAATGGTCTAATTACAGCTTATTTATAAACCTTGCACTAAATCCCATTTCCTTATGTGCGTGTTGCCTTTGAAGTTAATGTGATTCCTTTTTCTGCTCTGTGAGCAGTGGCTGCACAAGGGTTTTAGTTGCAACATACCTCGAAGGCAAAGAGTGACCATCCTCTCAAGTGGCAAATGCCAGACATTTATGGGTCTGAATATCAATAATTCTGAGAACTCTTTCTTGAACTGTATTCAACAGCATCTGAGGACTTCCCTGCAACGAGTAACAGCCACTACAGATTCAACACAGCTACAATATTCAGAAACCTTCCTTCCCTCTATGAAAATGTTGCGATGCATGCACTTTCTCCAGAGTTTGAAGTTGAACTGCCAAGCATTTAAGGACCTAATGCTGAAGAAGACTGCACAGTGAGCTGGTTGAGTTATATGCACGCAAAAATTTAAGTAATGGAAAAGATACGCTATTAGAAATTTGTAGGTTGAAGGGAAAATAAGCTCCACTTTTTTTGGTATTATTACTTTGCCAAACGTAGTAGCTCAGACCTGAACACTGATCCTCAGAAAACTAACTCTCCTGTTGGCATTCACTTCAGAAATAATTCTGCAGACCAACCAGGCACATCTTGTCCCATAAAAACAAAGATGATCCTTTGCATTTAGATCCTTCCAGGCCGGAAAGAAAGGAGAGCAGAAACTTCATTTATATCAGGTAGCTTCTTTGCTACTCCTAGCTTAGGCATGCATTGCTCATTTGAAACATGCAGGAATGCAAGCGGAAGGTAGGGCTAAAACCAGACAGTGTACCTTGCTGCCTGGGAAACTCTCCACAAAAAAAACCTAAATCTGTCTGCATCCTGTCGTCCAGGTAAAAGGAGAAAAAAGAAATCACCTTCTGTCCTTGAGACAGTTCTGGAAATGGTCGTGGGTCATATGAAAGAGCCTGACTTCTCAGCTCTCTGACAGAGTGCAAATTCAGCTGCTGTCTTCCGCAGTGGAAGAGAGAGGAGGAGATAATGCCACAGCAGGACATTCTTGAAAAACTTCTTCTTTTTGCTCCTATATATGTCATGATTGCACAGATTCGTCTTCTGCAAAGCATTAGCTCACAAAGACAGGCTAGTCAGCCAAAAAAAAAAAAAGGAATTATACCTCAGACTTCCTATAAATATAGTGATCAATAAGAGCCAATAATTAATCAAGGTCTATCATCCTAAAAGTAGATTCGCACTTTGTAAAAGGTTAACTGGAAAATACAGAACAAACTGTGGCCCAAAATTTCCTTATAGTTAATCAGTTTGTTACATTTCAGACTGTACCATGACAGTCCACAAATCAAGTGAAGGCCAGGGAGACTGGAAATCACTCTGACCTAACTGCAGGCTTCAGCAGCAGCAAAAACTCAACAGTTGCATCCCAATAAAACAAAAGCAGGACCGGCCAGAAATGCACTTTCCCAGCTCGAAGCTTGTCTTATGATCACATCCAAGAGAAAACATTAGAAAGAGTGATAATTTATTTCTAGTCATTTTCTTAGAAGGGATTTCCACTCCAGCACTTTACTTGCATGTAAAGTCACGTTGGTGATGATAACATTTTTCTCTGAAGCATCTCTCTTGTAAAGTGAGCCTTACAAGTGAGTTCAGATACTAAATATTTATCTACAGGAAAGAAAGGCTTTCCAACATAGTAGACGTACCTAGAGTATAATCTTCATCCAATAAAGCCACATTAGATCAAACAGTACTTGATGTTCTGGCAGATTTGGTATCATGTCTAGAAATAAACTGGAAGAAATTTTTGCACGGGATTAAATAATGCACAAATAATGTCTGTACCTACTTGAAAGATTGAGTTTAAATACTGTTTAAAGAAAAAACAAATTGTTGAGACATGTTTAAGTGCCCTAGCCAGATGAATCACGGTATGCCCAGAACTCCCACTAAATCTATTTTATCCAAAGAGCTGCACGGATAAAACTGACAGAAAAATATGCTGCTAAAACTGATCACATCAGTTGTTTCCCAACACTGATCACTCCTCCTCACTGCATCCTAAAGACGTATTTTGGACCACTAAATTCCTCTTCAATACTTCCCTTCAAGTACCTGTCCTACTTCAGAACTGACTGCATGTCATTTTCAAATGAATTAAAAGGATAATTTAGTAGAGAATTTTCTCTCATTCTGTAAAGTCCCTGTGGGCTTCATCAGGAACGCTACAAGCTTGAATTCCTGGCCCCAAGGTGGGTTTCGTCATCAAAACCTTAGCCACCTGCCAGAGCAGTCAGCAGCTGGTGGCCATCACCCTCGCCCGGGCGGTTCGAGATCAGCCGCGCAGGAGCAAGGGCTTCACCCCGGCCCGTGCCCCGGCCAGCACCCACGAACTGCTCCGGGGCAGGGGGCTGCAGTGCCGTGCCGTGCCCGAAAGGGAAAACACCAGTCCCTTGAAGTCACAACATTTCCTTTGCAAAGCAGAATTATTTATTCTACCTCCCAGCTAAATTAAGGCAGGAGTGACTGACTGGGACAGGAATATATAAGGATGAAAATAAGGGCTTTTGGTTATCATCCAGCTTCTGTTGTCACATCGGGGTATGAACAGAATCTGTGTGCCTGCACCAGAGCACACTATAACCTCAGTTAATTAATTAATTAAATATCAGTTAATTAAATATCATGATATTGGGTTTTATTCCTTCAAGGGGAGGCATAAAATAATGAGGAGTACGGGGTTTGCCCACAGATTGCAGCCGAAAACTTTCAAGGTGCAAGGGCGGGGGGGGATCATTACTACTTGCAGTGCACGTGCACAGAGGCAGAGAATTAACTTTGCCCACCCAGCCTTACCTTTGACATCACCTGAACTTCGAACAGCTCATTTGTCATTCATCTAAGTGTTCTTTCATCACAATTTTCTAGTGCAGAATTTTATAATTATTTCCAATTACTGCCTGTAATATATGCTACTTTCTGCACTGCAGTTATATTTTAGCACTGAACTTTAAAACAAACAATTTAAAATATACTCTGCCAACCGTATGACACAGCTACTCCAAGATAGCTGTTGAAGAAAAATCAAGCATAAATATTTACCTCATTAGTAACAATAAAAAGATTGTAGTTAGGCAGGCACAATAAAAATTATCTCGAATCCTGTCAATGTCCATCTGCTTCAAAAGAATTCAGTCTTACAATAATTTTAGAGCTACATGCAAAAATATATGGAGCTGAACTTAATACAGAATAACTCCCCTCCTCTGCATAATACCGCAATGGCTCTTCAGGGTTTGTAGCAACCAGTGAAAGGCATTAAAGAAGCGCTACTTGCCAAAAGTATGTTTATTCGCCGTTGGACAGCCGAAAATGTTAGGTCCGCAATGGACCTGTTTACTCAAGCTGTGCTGTGTGTTATAATTATGATCATCAGCCCAAAGGACTGCTAAATTAGCAGAGCCAATAAAATCGATAAGATCAGGGGTACAAAGAGACTCAGGAAGGAAAAGATCTGCAAAGAAAACTATTTAGTATGACACAGCCGCCCTCTGCTTCCACACTTTGTTGACTCAGCAGCTGTAGTGGACGCTGCTGATGGAGTGTCTGGTGTACACCTTCAACATAAAGCAATGTACGCTATTAAATGGAAAAGCTCGTGTCTTAGAACAAGCCGCGGCAAATCTTGTAAGCTTTAAAGTATGTCTCACTCTGTTTTTCATGGCCTTGAATATCCAAGGAATCCACACAGGAATTTGGAGAGGGTAGCAGGGGCATCATTTGTAAAGCAGAAGGGCAGAAAAGCGTCCCAAGCCATAACGTTTAAACATGGTAACTAAAACTAGGCAACCGTGAGTCCCTGAGTTCAGCCAGCTCTATGTCCTAAAACTTTTATAAGCATGTATATTTTGGTCTTAAGGAATGTGATTTAATAGTTTTCTTTGTGATTTACAAAAAAAACCTTAAACTAGGATTAGACTTAAAATTTCTTGCGCAGAAGAGAGCAAGGCAGAGAACAACTGCTTTGCTCTTCACTTCTTTCGCGCTGGTAAGCTGCTCCTAATAGCCACCCTGTAACATTAAGGAGAAAGGGTAGCATGTTTCCAAGAAAAGGGCACCAGGGTTTCTCACCTCAATATACACTCATTAACTCTGATTTCCAACTCTCCAGGAAGGAAAAGACCAGGCTGTAGTGAAAGAGACTTTTCTGCCAAAGGTCAATGAAAATTTAGTTCAAATGAAATAGTGCAAAAACCCCGAATCAGCCTCCAATTCTCTCACCTTTATGCGACAGACAGAAATGTTTGGGGTTGGAGGGACTGGGTTTAGATACTACTTCTCACAGCACAGCCACTAAAACTAGCTCAATATCTGCCATTAAAAATGCCAAAACTATAACGCAGGACGGAACTATTAAGCTTTATCCATCCGGTAGAAATCTGTGGCTCACATGCACCTACCCATACACGGCTTCTTACGCTGTCAACTTCGGTGTCTTCATGCTATTTTGCTTTTTATTCTATACGTGCTTAAAAAACACTACCTGAACCACTGGGTCCAAGAAAGATGGCCTGGTGTAACACAGACTGAAATCGGGCTGCAGCTTTTAAGTTTTGTAATTTATCCATATTTAAATGAATTGTTGCATTTTTACCTCTTCCGGGAAATGACGCACGATTAACTGCAGTGATCAAAATCAGCATTTAGAAAATGATATCAATAAATAAGTCTCTCTTAAAAGTATGCTAAAGTCATTAGCAATCTTTCTGCTACCATTTCAGCTCCCCTCAGGAAGCGGCTGGAGGCTGGCATCTAGATAATGCTGACCTTCAGTTGTGACTTGGTTTATCTGGATTAGCGTTGTTATTTGCTAGAACCTTGAAAAAACAAAGGGCTAATCAATACAAGGTCAAAACAAAAGTGTCACAGATGGCTTTGACCATTCCAAAAAGGTGACATCTGTCACCAAGAGTTACTGCAGGAGCTGGCACGATGCTCCAGCGGCTAACGCTGAGGGCATTTCTGTGGGCAACTTCCGCAGGCAACATCCACAAGCCATTTCTCAGGCATATTTCATGCCCAGTAGTGGGTTACGTGAACTGGCAGGTCAGATTGATCAACAGAATGAAAAATATGTCAGCAAAAAAAAGAGAAGAAAATTCAGCAGAGCAAAGAACAGAGGTTGCAATACGGGAGAGTTTTGTGAAGGAGTTTAACCCTTTGACGCTCTGTGCTCCTTTACTCCAGCAGCTCGTCCTCAGTCCAAACACCATAGCTGAAGCCAGAGGCAGTTAGGATAAGCACGAGGTTTCAGCTATATAGTGACTCACATCTCAAGTAGTTTACTCATGTATGAACGTTCACTTATAAACCAGGCACTCTGACACAAAGCCTCATCTGCAAATGAAGTGCTCTGATAGTAGACAAGACGTATATGATACACCTCCCAGATAAAGCTGCCAGAGAAATGGAGGTGAGTGTAATGGTTCACGGTGGATTTATTTTGTTTTTTCCCAAGCCATGGGGATCATCATTCATCATCATCTTCATCATCATCATCATTTGTTCCATGAAGCCTTGTTATGAGCATAAATGGTCTCGCTCACACAAGTCTCTTGCAGGGCTGGGTGAGGAGTCAACACGTGCGGTCAGGTTACCCTGCCCCCAGCGCACAGCTCCAGGCATCAGAAGGGGACACAACCCACAGAGCTCAGTTTGGGGTGGAGTAAGCTTTTTCAACAACACAAAGTTCAGCACAGGCTGTGGACACTGGGGATCTTACAAACCACCTAGAAGTATGTTCCCAAAGAAAGCCTTGAGGTACAACAGCATTCAAACTTGAAACTCAAACTTACCCTGGGATGCTCTTGAGAGGACATCTAAGACATTCGGAAAGCATTATATTTTATGTTACGAATACTGCTACGCCACATCTGTTTATTGCAGAACCATTATGCAGATAAGGATTCGGGATGAGCTTGACTGCCTCGGGGAAGGTCAGGCTCAGACTTAGTTCTTTGCATTCTGCACGAGGGGTTGTAGGCCAAAAAAAAGTGTCAGGTATTTGTTCAGGGAAGAAAGGAAACTGGAATGCTCCAGCTTCTCACTTCGGGTATTTAGTAGCTAATGGAAGTTTATCTACTTTTGTCTTGGTTTCAGCTAGGATAGAGTTAATTTTCTTTCTAGTAGCTGCTGTGTTTTGGGTTTAGTATGAGAATAATGCTGATAACACATATTGCTTTAGTTGTTGCTAAGTAAGGTTTACATTAGTCAAGAACTTTTTCAGCTTCCCACAGAAGCTGAGAGGGAGCATCGGCAGGACAAGCTGGCCAAAGGAATATTCCATACCACAGACATCAGGCTCAGTATATAAATGGGGGATGGCCAGGGGGCAGGGATCTGCAACCAGTGGTTGGGACAGGCTGGGCAACCCATCATCCGGTGGTGAGAGCAACTTGTGTTGTATCACGTTATTTTGTATATTCTTTTACTGTTATTATTATTATCATCATCATCATCATCCTCCTCCTCTTCCATCACGGTTCCATTAAGCTGTCTTCATCTCAACCTATGAGTTTGGGGTTTCCCCCCCCCCCCCGCCTCCTCTTCTCCTTCTTGTCCCTAGAGTGAGAGAGCGGCTGCATAGTCCTAGTTGCCGGCTCGGGTTAAACAACAGATTTGCACATTATATTTGTTTGGAGATAAGTTTCTGTGAGTTTCTGCTCTCAGAAAATGTTTCAAAAAGCCTTTGGTGTTCATTTTTGTCATGGGGCAGGTAGGGAAGAATATGCTAAGCAAAGACCCTAGAACTACAGCTTCTGTAATTGGCAGCTCAGTATTCTCTCGTAGCCTTAATTTATGCGTACTATTAAAAGGTTAAAGTTGGTCACAGGTCTCTTGTGACTGTCATCTGTGAAATAATGCTGTTGGAAATGCAGTTTTGGTTCTACCTCATTCCCGCCTGCAAATAAAACTACGCATATTCTGCACATCTTTCCCCCTGAACATTGACACCTCCAGCGACATAAAATCCAGCAAGCGATGTGACAGCTGCCAAGGTCAATAAGAGTTATACTGAACTGCTGAGTAAGTGCTGGTCACACAAATCAAAGCTGTATAAGGGCAGCTTAACATACACAAATCTGCAAGTTATTCAAACTACTTTTTGGACCGAGACGTTTTTATCATTTTTCTCTTCTGCAAAATGTTATATAATGAAATGTGATGAAGTCAAAGGTATTTCATGAAATCTCAGCATTATGTCCTTTGTGTCAAATTACTGATAGCAAAGTGTGCTGAAAAATATTTTTAACATTTCTGAGAAACTTAACACTTAAAGGCAATTGTAGGAGGGCAATGATATGAATAAGAAAGTAAAAATAAAGTAGCAGGAGATTTTAAAGACACATGGGGCAACGCTATCTAATTATAACCTGGATTCTGCTATTTAGATTAATTCCTAAATAAGGAATTTTGGGTTGGGGTACTTTCAGGGGGTACTTTAAGCCTTCTGCCTTTGCTATACTTATCAGAAAGGTTTCGGTACTCTTTCACAGATGCATGTTAACTTTTAATTGTCAAAACAATAGCATTTCCCAAGATGTTACCAATTGATTGGTAGGGATAATAAGGTATTTCTGGCAGACCCAAGGGTTAGATCGTGTTTTATATCTGAATTCTTCATCCAAAGCCATAGACATAGAAACTGCTGTATTAGATCAGCAAAACTTGCCTTTTTGTTGTGAAGTCATGAAATACAGAGATTTAGAACAATTGGATGGAAAAATCATTCTGAACTTTGTGCCTTGTGCAAGGCCTTGTGTGCCAAACCGTATCTGTTAGCAAGTATTTACAGCCGAGTTGAAAACCCCTGCAAATACAAATTGTTAATAGAAGCACGGCTGCAACTCTAACTGGATTGCTGCAACCAGTAACACTCCAGTAATTACAGTGAAGTAAGTGTTAAAAGGGGAATGAGGACAGAAAGTTCTCCATCATCTGTCAGGCACTTGCTTACTCCTGGATTTTTCTCTGAGAAGGAGAGCTACTGGCAGAAGGGCTCTGCAAGGGCTTCTGTCTTCCTTTATTCTATTTTAAGGTTGCTAATTGATCCTCTGAGGGAAGGTTTAGTCCTTTTAATGCAGTCTCTCCATTAATAGGGAGGCTGTAGAAGAGAGGTTGGAGGTGTGTGGGTGTGGGAGCCACACAACCTTTCATGCCGGGCTTCTCCATGATGACTCACAAGGCAGGGAAGTTTGAGAACCCTCCTCACACGGCGAGAAACAGAGCTCCGTTCCCTGCTGATAGCGCGGGGGTTGCTACAGAAGCACGCCGCTCGGTTTGTTTGGCCTGAAAGGAGCCTGGCTGACCTAAATTTTCCAGGTGTGGGTATGATAGCAGGTCACAGAATAAGGGCATGGCGAGGCAAAAAGACCAGATTGTGTTGGAATAGTCATTATCTTGACTGACACATTCACCCATGTTGCAGAAACACAGCTAGTGGTTGCTCTGCTTCGCAGCAGGACATTTTGCTTCAGATAAGCAAAATAAATATCAGGAGAAGCATCCCTTGTGAGATATTACCTTTGCACTAGCATAAAAAATAACTTTGCAATTGCTCACTTTCTCTGGTAATACAGAATAGGGGAAGCACAAGAAGCGATCAGCCTGATGCAGTCAACCGGTAATGCCAGTCACATCACCGCACAGGAGACTGACAGCCTCTTCTGATCTGACTAATGGGTTAATTTTATTGAAGCACTACCAGATTAAAGAATAGTTTTATCAAGTGTTCCACCATTTAAAAAGCAAGGCAGTTTGCCAAGCAAAATGGCCCACGGTTAAGAAAGAGGTGCAAAGCTTAGTTTAATTTAGGTCTCAGGCACTATCTAGGAAACATTTCCATTCTTCTTACTCAAGGATACTGTAGTTACACCTGCAAATACTACTATCCCGTGAAATCGAAAGAAGCTTTTTTCCCCTTTCATCCATGACTCTTTTTTACTTATCCATTCTTCCTGCTACCAGCCAGAAAGCAATGCCTGATGATAACTTTTAGGTACGTCCAGAGCCCTTTTCATCAAGTGTCAGTTCTACCAGAGACCCATGGAAAGATTTCTACTCCATTTCCATTTGAAGTCAGAGCTTCAATCTGAGTTGTGTAAGGCCTTCAGTTTTTAAGCATGCAATCTCTGTTTTGATAATAAAGTCCTGTAGGATTTTCTATCATGACATTACCTTATCTGAGTACCTTTTTGCAACTCGGTGCATAGTTAGTGGCAGGCAGAAGACTGAGTACAAGCTCTCACTGGGGTCCTAGGGCATTGTTCTCAGTATTTAACAGGTAAAAAAGCTGGTTTCAAGTAACAACCTCAGTCATCCAGAGTCATGTCTTAAGTCGACTCAGGAGTCTTTAGCTATATTTTGATCAATTGCATACATTTCAGAAATACCCTAGTCAGTTCTCGGTACAAGGACCACTCAAAATTAAGAAAAATTCTCCAATCCCTGGAAATTCTATTAATTTTCCTCTTTGGGTTTTGCTCTGGGGTTTTTTTAATGCAAGCTAAACCAGCAATAAATACCTATTTTTGTAGTAATTATATGCAAATTTCTGAAAAACCCAATCATCAGATTATTCTCTTCACTTAGAACACATCCAGTTTCCATTCAGCATAAGGCTAACTTTCAAATGGTGTTGTTATGAAACGTATGAAGCAGACAAATTTTAGTCTGAAGTGAAATATTAAAGTGTTCAGATTTTCTGCCATTCTCTTCAAGTACCGTACACAGTCCAACACCAACATAAGACTCATAGAATCATAGAATAGTTTAGGCTGGAAGGGACCTTAAAGATCATCCAGTTCCAACCCCCCTGCCATAAGCAGGGACACTTCCCACCAGCCCAGGGTGCTCAAAGCCCCATCCAGCCTGGCCTTGGACACCTCCAGGGATGGGGCAGTCACTGCTTCTCTGGGCAACCTGGGCCAGGGGCTCACCACCCTCACAGTGAAGAATTTCTTCCTAATATCTAATCTAAACCTTCCCTCTTCCAGTTTGAAGCCATTCCCCCTCGTCCTATCTCTACATGCCCTTGCAAAAAGTCCCACTCCAGCTTTCTTGTAGGCCCCCTTCAGATATTGGAAGGCTGTTATAAGGTCTCCCCGGCGCCTTCTCTTCTCCAGGCTGAACAGCCCCAACTCTCTCAGCCTGTCCTCATAGGAGAGGTGCTCTAGCCCTCTCATCATCTTTGTGGCCCTCCTCTGGACCCGCTCCAAGAGTTCCAGGTCAGGGGCTCCAGAGCTGGATGCAGTACTGCAGGTGGGGTCTCACCAGAGCGAAGTAGAAGGGCAGAATCACCTCCCTCAACCTGCTGGCCACGCTTTTTTTGATGCAGCCCAGAATATGATTGGCTTTCTGGGCTGTGAACACACATTGCTGGGTCATGTTGAGCTTCTCATCAACCAACACCCCCAAGTTCTTCTCCTCAGGGCTGCTCTCAATCCATTCTCCACCCAGCCTGCATGGGATTGCCCCAGCCCATGTGCAGGACCTTGCACTTGGCCTTGTTGAACTTCATGAGGTTTGTACAGGCCCAATTCTCCAGCCTGTCCAGGTCCCTCTGGATGGCATCCCTCCCCTCCAGCATGTCAACCGCTCCACACAGGTTGGCGGCGGCGTCAAACTTGCTGAGGGTGCACTCCATCCCAACATCCATGTCGCCAATAAAGATGTTAAACAACATCGGTCCCAGTACTGACCCCTGAGGAACACCACTTGTCACTGCTCGCCACTTAGACAAGGAGCTGTTGACCGCAACTCTTTGAGTGTGACCATCATGTACAAGCATAAGGAGTATGAGCTCCAGAAACAAATTGAAAAGACTACTAAAAGACTACAATGCGTGACCAAATGCAGAAGTTTTCAGTGTTTGACCTACAGAGCCCCAGTGGTCAACAGAATAACTACAGAGGGCTGGATTGTATTGAATGTTCTTTATCTTCAAAATGCAGACAGGGGTTTGTTTTGCTCTGTCTCCAACCATTTTGTAGGTATTCATGTGACTCCCACAGAGGACTACTGCTATGAAAAACCATCAGGGAAACAGGAGCCAGTCCTAGGGTACTAGAACAAGTAACGGGATTAACTCCATGTCTCTCAATCAACAAGTGGCTACAGGCCAAATTCTTTCCCAACCTTAACCCACCACATCACCAGTCAGAAGTTGCTCCAAATGAGCACAGATGTCCAATAACTCTACCCTTCTCAGTCAATAACTGGTTACAAGCCAAATCATGATCATGAGCACACCAGTTTACAGATACTGCAGCCACACTCCGACAATGAAACCCATATCCGGGGTGGAGTGGAGACAGTTCAGCAGTGCCACTAGACTCGGTGCCTGCAGATGCCTTTCTCACCTCCCTAAAGAGGGCTCAAATGATCAGTTGTTGCAGACTTAACCCATCTCACCTTCTGCAATCATATCAGCAACTTCCTCAGCAAAAGCAAGTGCTGTTTGGCAGGATCAAGTACCCTGCATTTCTAGATGTGCTACCAGCATTTCGGCATCAAAGATAACATGAGGTATTGAATCACAACTCTCAAATTCATTATCGGAAGATTCATTCAGTGCAGAGCTGGACTTACTGGTCAAAATGCTCAGCGCGCCTAAGTTGGTGTAATTGCACTGAAGGCAATGGAATTACACAATTCATAGACATAAAGAGATTACCACATTAAGGGATTCATTTTTTTCCTAGACACCCCCAATGAGAACCATCTGTCCTTATTTTTCTTTCATGGTCCTAGCATGGCTTTGTTTGAAAAGAGATTTTATCCCTGGATTTCCTCTACCAGACAAACCTGAGCAGCAGCGGTAGCTCAGCGTTTAACTGCTTTAAGAAGCTGCTTCTAGACACAGACTGGATCCAGTCTTTGGACTAGATATTTTTAAACTTTCACCCTCATTTTTTGCAATTGTTTTGATTTTTAGCAAAAGTTCAGTGATTTGCCTAAGTATAGAGCCAAAAGAGCTTATTCCTGACCCTTTTCATGCGGTTCTCTGGGATTTTGTTGATAAACGACCTTGCAAACAGAGTACACACACTTGCACTTGCAGCATGAGCCAGACAAGAGTTATTGGCCAGGGGGCTGGGGGCTGCCTGAGGCTATATGAGCATTTGTGTTTTTAGGTTTTGGCTGGTGTATTCAGGCACACATAATAAAATAGAGCTTTTATTTTAAAAATCAATAAAATGACCGATCTTAAGTCAGAAAACCGTTGTGTTTTACTTTTACCATCATTGGGTTTTTATTGCATCTCACATTTTGTTTTTTTCCTTGTCTTTTTCCTGCCAGACAACCAGTCTGGACTCCTTTTGCGATTCAGGTTTCTACAGTCCCTTCTTTTTCCAAGGTAGCTCCTCCCCTCCTGTTGCTGGTGCTGGTTTTGAATCTTTCTCACCCAGGTTTTCCTACCACTTTCTCCATCAGGCTGTTAAAGCTAACTCGAATGTATAAGTAGTGGTATGGTGAACAATTATGCCATTTAGGGGCAAATTGCTGGGTTTTTTTCACTCTGAGCTACATGGACCAATAAAATAGGAAATGAGATGAGGCGACGAAAGACAAGTTACACAGTTAGATCATGTGCTACTAATTATTTATGCCAGGTCCGGCCATAACAAGACTATGCCAGAATTAATCGAAGAAGACTCTACTCTTCCACCCTGCTCTCAACTGTTCATTCCCATTTCTATCTCAATCTGCCACCTCCCAGGGATGCCACCCCCCCGCGTGGTGCCACAGTGCAGATCAATAAAATTATCCAGGCTAAAACCTACTTCACCCAGATCATTTTATTGCTCTAATTTATGCTGCCGCCTCAAACAATTACACGAACAACCACAGCACAGGTGGGAATTCACCAACCGAGACAAGGGGAGGCAGCTGGGTGCTTCTTAAGCTGGTGTAGCTGTTACACATCTAGTATTCCAAATCTAGTGTAAATAATTGTGTTCTCATTTGCCTGGCTTCTTTCACTGTAACTCATTAGTAAAGTGTGCTAAATGGCTCAATAGGAAAGGCAGTAGCTTTTCTAGCTTTCTTGATATTCCTCCCAAGTATTATTTCATACATGACCTTGTGATTTCCAAGAAGAAAGGAAAAAAAAAGGAAAAAAAAATCATCCCTGACCTCTTCAATATCTTGCAAAAACGGTGAGTGTTACTATTTGTTACACTCCTATGTTGTTAATACCAATAAATGTTAAAGATACAAAGATCAGTTCCTGTATAAATCTTTGTTCAAGGATGATGGGCAAGCAGCTAGAAAACATTTCTTCATGTCTTTTTCCCCTAATGTAAAACTCTTAGTAGAAAAATGATAAGAATAAATGGCACCTATCCAACTGATTCCATTATAGAAGCTGGTTTGTCTGCGACAGATGATTCACTATTTATAGTGTCTTTAGTGCATGCCTCACAGTGTACTCTCACAGTCAATCTCAAAGACATGTTATTTAGGCAAGGTAATGCACTCATCTCCTCTGAAAGAGAGAAACTTCTGCAAAGAAAAGAACATCTTGGGGGATAAAATCTTCTATATCTCCAGCCGTTCAAAACCGACACAGAGTACAACAGAACAAGAACACCAGTATAAAGCCAGGACAACCCTTCTGACTTTGGGGAACTCCAAGATGCTCCAAGGTGTAAGAGGAGCATCTAACAAATCTGTTGTTTCCTTCTAGAAACATTTAGACGCTCCCAGCTGGAGCCAAAAACCCAACAAAACCAACTCTGATTTCTCCCAGCACAAAGGGCTTCAGCTGAACTGCCAGCTCTGACATACATCAAATAACAAGGTGAGAAAATACAACTCTCGTTTCGTGACAGGCAGTTATACCGGAGACACGACCAGACTGCAGCATACAGCAGTCATATTCAAGCTAGCTTTAAGCTCCTAGTCTGAGAGAAAGCTGTATAAATCTCCATACAGACTGAAAAATACAGATAATTAAGACACAAGTAAGCACAGAGGACATACCCACAGTGACCTTAAGCCCAGCAGTATCAAGAAGTAGGTAGTGTAACTGCAGCTCAGGTAAGCCTACAGCATTGCAGGGTAAGCTTCAGCAACTCATGGTATTAGCATAGCCTGAGCATGCAACAGCTGGAAAGCAGCTGTAGAACCTATTTCACCAATACATGGGTGCACAACCGGTATTTTAGTTGCCCAACACAAAACTGCCCTTTCCCCAGGAAAGCCCAAGAATGACTGTTTCTTCTTCCCTATTTCAAAGAAAAATGGATTGTTAATATTGCAAACATTCACTCTCATAAAAGCCTCTGGCCCCCACAAGCAGTCTTTAGCTTTTTTTTTTGTCCTAAACATTGTTATTATACCACATAAACTGTAAAAATGGAAACAAGGAAGTATTTTTAAAACAGTTTGGATAATAAAAAAATAAAGCGTTTCATTCTGAAAAAATATCACAATGGGAGTTTTCAACATCAAAGCGTTTGTCAATAAAATACACAGAACTATTACAGAACACTGCAGCCCTTTTATTTTTCTTGTTTAACATTTCCAAGTCACTGCCATCAACCACTACAAATAGAGGTTACAATGTTTTGCTTTCCTTTTTTTCTTCTTTTTTTTTTTAAAGCCTTCACACAGTGATACCCCTCTTCAAAATACTCTTCAAAATACGGAGATAAACCATCATAAAGAAACATGTAAATTACCTTTGTGGCCTCATTTTCCAGAAAACACAAAAGCATTTAAAAATGTGTTATTCAGAATGTTTCAGATCAGGAGGAAACCCATTTTATGTTTAATACTCTGTATGAATGATACATTGCAAAACTACATAACTGATGTCTGCTGGTTAAATGTGATTTTTCTAGCAGCACAGTTACAGAAATGTTAAGAAAAAACATAGACTGAAATCTACAATACAGGTGAGAAAAAGCGTGACTTAGATTGGCAGAGCACCTGCAAACCCCGAAAACACTGGGTTTTAGCAGTTATTAACAAAGGGCAGTTAGAATTCCCCAGGGGGCACTGACATTTTTTCCAGCAGTAAGTGCAAAATCTTCTCTTGTTGATTCTTACCGATACCTCAGTTCTCGGACAACCTCAGTTAATAGATCTGGTGGTCTCATACGTGTGCTCCTCATCCTGGGTTCACTTTCATAGATCTCTTTCTGCAATAAGCTATTTTCTGGGAGTGATTCATTGCGAATACAGCTTCTCACATCATTTCTTCCTACTCCTTCCTCAAGGTAAAGAGGGGTCTTGACAGTATTTTCACTTCAGTTCCTTTCAAATAATATTAGAGCTACAAGGATGGGGATGGTTATGCATATGAAAGCTAATGTAATGGGCTAACACCTGACTGAGCCGGAGGTCGGGCAGTAACAGATACTGGGACTTCACTGTCAATCAGGCAGTGGTTCATTAAACCTTCCCATCCTATCAAGGGTCCCCAAATAGCAGCTTTCCTCTGACTCCAGACATCTGGGAAATTCACTTTTTTTTTTTCTTTTTAATCTCACCATGACATCTGCCTCCAAGTCCATAAAACATGCCAGCAAACTTTTACCAAAAAGCAGAACGAAAGTCTTCTATATTTTCCTCTCATTCTAGCTGGAGGTGAGGATTTGATTTTTTGCTCTTCCACGATAACTTCATAAGTCTGCCTTCTCCCAGAGCATCAGTACCAGCCCACTTCTACTGAAGTGCCCCTTAAGCACTGGGCGTTAGCCTGTCCCTATCAAAATCAAATGTTTCCCACCAAGGGGTGGGAGGGACAGCAGGATATTTAGACTTGGTGAAAAAGATTTGGTTAAGACTTGGTGAAAAATCAAATATTCATGACAGAAGTGAAAACAACAGGGAGTGAAGAGGGCAAATAGCCACAAGGGAGAAAGAAGAATCCTGTGGCAATCAGAACATCCCTCCATCTCCCAGTATTGCCTCAAAGGTGGCAGCAACTGCAGCAATGCTCAAGCGACAGAGACATGAGCATCGGGGTGAGAAACCCTCCTTCCTGCAGTCCCTCCCCAGCATCTGCTCCCCACAGGCAGCGCAGGCATGGTGGGAACCCTCTCTCCACCTTCAGACACTCTTCTGCCTAAATGTTACACTGGCGAATGGTTTTGGTATGGAGAAGATTTTTGAGACTCAAGGATGGAAGCAGGGAGGGCCAATTTTGAAGGCGACATGAGAACAGGATCCAGGTCCTCAGGCTGCAGGCAGGAGTGGCGGAGAAATGATGTGACTTGACGGCTCAGATGAGTATAGGAGGGAAGGGGAAAACGGCACATAAGTACAGGGAAAGGGTGAATTGGTGGAGGAATAGGACAGCAGTAAGGGGAAGAAGTGGGATTCTGCTTTAATTCATCCCTGGCTGAAGGCTTTCTTCCCAGGAGGGATGGTGGAGAGTCCACGGACAGCAGTGCTGGCTCTTGGGGTCAGGAGCAGGCCAGGCTATGCAGAATGGGCCACAGCTGAAGCTGTGATGCTCAGTTTTTGGCTTCTGTTGCATGCAAAGGTAAGGCTTTGTCATCTAGCGTGGTGGAGATGCCAGCAGCAGCAGTGACAGCAATTGTCTCTATAGCGGCTCCCTCCTTCTAGTGGCAAGGAGGACCCAGCAGTCCCACACCCAAGGCAGCGGTCAGTGGGTGAGCCACCTTTGTCCTCCCCATGCCGGCCACTGCTCCTGGCAGGGAGATGGACTCTTGGCCTGACCCAGTCAAACCACTGACATTTTCATCAGAATTCAGCAAACGATCCAGACACGTGGAGTTGCCCTGGAGTGGAGATCATCTTTTTGTCCTGCCTGTAGCAAAGCGAGACTCCAAGGCTTTTTAACTAAGCCCAGTTGCTTTGAGTTTTATGAGGCTTATATCCTTCATAGTTTCCCCTGCACGCTACCTTTCTCCCTGCACTCTGGACTGTATTCTGTTCAATGATGTGTGAAAATACAGATCGGCGCCATTCACTGCCACAATTAGTCAGGGTTTTCATTGGTGTCATCAAGAGAAGAATTTGGCTATTATCTTCCTATTCCACAAAGTAATAAAATGCAAAACTGAATGAACCAGATAAATCAGCAGTCGGTCATTAATCTAGCATTTGTTTGATGTGAAGATCTTTTACTGATTAAAATGTTTTAATATAAAAAAAAAAAATCACAATTCAGAACAAGAGTTTTATAATGGGCAATGAATCCTCAAGTGAATTTTACAGATCAGTTAATGTCTAGATGAGTTAAGGGTGAAAGGTAAACTTGACATTAAACGCTTAGTTAAGAGTGCCAGAGGATTCATCATTGCCACTAAAGGGATACTGAAGTGAAACTACACTACTTTTTTTCCTCGTTAGAAAAATAGAAGGTTTATAAGAACATTTGCCATCTTTGCAGTCTGAGGAAAACAGTGCAAATTTTATGCACCTAGCAATCAGACCATTAAAATAGGTTAGAGAGAGAAAATCTAAAGATTTAGCTCCGCATTTGAGCTGATTCATAATTTTATACCTTGTTGACCCTGTTCCACACCACTTCCCCATGCAAGACTTGGGTTTCTTATATCCTTGATAAAAAAACTACTGCTAAAAGTAAAATTATTTTAGTCTTTAAGCAGAACATTTTAGTTTTCTAAAATACCCAATTGATATTTTGGCTTTAGCTACCTGGCACCATCCCTTAATCTTAGAGGAAGATGCCAAGTAAGGCAAACTACACAAAGCGGGAAATAGCAAGTCTTCATGAACCATATCTTGTACAAAGCAAATTCCCCCAACCTCTGTGCACACCAGTGACTAACAGGAGCCGTATCCATTTGCACTCAGACATCTCTCCTGCTTTCGATTCTGGAGGAAAGTCACTCACGGTATTATTTCCCACAATATTATTGCAATAACAATAGGCAACATACCCGAGTCACAAGTCAGGCTGTCCTTCACATCACAAGAACTGAAATTTCAGGGGTTTTTATTTGCCTTCCAGACTTTGTGACTTCACGTTTCGCTTTTTCAAGTCTGTCCACACAACTTCCACTGCTAGAATTCATCTCCTAAGCGTGGCCTTCATAGTATCAGCGTCACATTGGAAAAGCTGATCCAGGAGGCTACAATTAGTATGTGAGTCTTATCAATGCAACTAAAAATCACTTGGTAACAAAGAATGAGTGACACAATCAATATTGTCATAGACTGGGGAATAATTCTGAGGCAAGAAGAAAAAGAGATGTTAACTGAAAGCAACAGCAATTTTTAGACTGATAGAAAATACAGAATACACTTAAATGCCTTATGAAGACTAAAAAACCTCACTGTCAGAGCATTAAATGGAATACGACACACTTTGCTATGAAATATAGTATATGTAACAGCTAAGATGTTATAAACATTATAAGTCATTTTAAGTATCAGGATGCAAGCCACACCTGTACAGTGCATATTTAATCACACCTTAGACCTACAAGATTGTGGTCATGTGAATAAGATATTCGGTACGGCGCCAATATCAGAAATTAATAAAAATGTGACATTAAGAAAATTAAATATAACCCCGTTATAATATAGAGCAATGTCAATATCTGATTCAGAAGAATATGAGAGATGATCTATAGACTACAGAACTGAATACTCACTATTTGGACTTCATATTGAGAACCACACCTATATATATGTTCATGGCAATTTTAATAAGGCAATTACAGCACAATAGGAAGATTTGGGGAACAGAAAGAAGCTGGTCACCTTATAAAACCTAAACCCTTCTGTAGACTATAGTGAAAAGGAAAAAGCTCATTTACGGACTGTTTGTTAAGAGAACAGACAGCGCAATACACTAATATGCAATGCACACTTGCCACTGGGCTCCATGCTGATGGTACTCATTTCGTTTTCTTCCCTTAAAAGAACACCTCCATATTTGGCTCAAAGATGGACCAAATGAGCAAAAACTGGAGATGATCTTCAGAGGGAGAAGGACTGCATAGGTCTGAGATAAATATTAAATAAGTCCAGACAACTGGGGCTTTTATTTCCCTTGCTCTTCTAAACTGATGAGTTCTCTACTCATCAATCACTTCTAAATTGTGAAAAGTGACGAGTGATTTTTGGGTGCTTTACTTGAGATAGCAGTGCCACTGTTTTCAGTAACCACAAGCCCAGCTCTCCTGTGCCACACGAAGGAGGATCTGGGCACAGAGGGAGGTGCCGGACATCCAGAAATTCAGTTGCTCCTATCTAAAATGGAAAGAGGCAGCACTATTTCATTTTAAACAAGTAACCAGCAAAGATGTCTGTCAATGCCCACGGTTCAGCTCCCCCAGAGGTGCCATCAGTCGATCCTCCTGCCTCCCAGTCTGGATAAGGGAAACATTTGTCCTCAGGCAAGCAGCATGTGCCTGGTCCTACCCAGGAGTCTGGACGCTCCCCACCAAGCCACACCAGTAGGTCCTTCGTCCTCTGCACCCTTATGCTCAGAGCAACCCCATCCCCTCCTGTTCTCCAGCCCAAGAGTGCCTTTTATAAGCATTTGATTGCACCTTTCTAACCCCCAGTATTTGCCAGTTCTTAATTTTTCTGCTCATCAACACCACTTCATCATTCCTTCCAGAGCACTTTGCCTCCCTTTTTCCAGACTGGAGCTCCTTCAGAAGAGATATTACTAATTAGCCACTTCTTACAGAAGGTAAAAGCCATCCTTAACTAACCCTTCCCAGGCCACTGCCACCAGGCTGCTTAGAGCCTGCTCACAAGCCTATCCAGCCAACAGTCACCGTCTGAATGAATCAAACCCAAAGCTGTCCTTGCTCAGCTCTTCTCGTTGCTGCTAGATTGCATTCACCCAAGAAGCAGAGATGTTTAAGGTATTTTCTTCCCACGCTGGTAGTTAACAGTCTGTGCAGCAATCCCTGCTCCACTGACCAACATAAACCATCATTTATGTGGCAGCTTCAGAACCCTCTAGAAGAGATGAAACAACTCTGCTTGACCTTTCCTTATGGACATCATCATCAGCATGACCACTGAGGAGCTGGCTGTTTTCTTACCTGCATAATAAACCTGAATTCAGTTGTAACTTTATGTCCAAAATACCTCCCTTCTCCAGTATTTCCTTGTACTTCCTCTTAGTGAAAGCCAGAACACTGCATGCAGTGGTAATCTTTATTTAGTTACATGAAGTTATGGCAAATTTAAGGATGCCTATTACAAAAAAAAATTAAGAATTAGAATTAATACATTCAATTATTGTTCCCTTAATTTATAGTGAGAGGCTTCATGACTTCCAAGACCTGGCAGCTTTTCAAAGCAGACCTGTGAGCCTTGATATGCAAACGGCTCCTGATCTGAGACTTTTTGCCAAAAGGCAAACTCAGAAGAGCAATAAATGGAACAAATCTAGACTGTCTTTGGAGATTAGCCAAGTCTTCATGAATGGCACCACTTGCAAAGACAGGCAAGTGAAGCATCAATAAACCAGTAAACCAATAAACACTGAAATCTCTCTGTTGTATTCATTATATATTCACAGCTCTTTCTAAACTTAGATAAGAACCAATAATAATCCATTCGATACCCTGAATCTGACGCCTGGCAAAAAAAAAAAAAAAAAAGAAACATACAAACAGATTTGTTTCTGTTCTTCTTGTATAAACTTTTCCCTCTAACATGATGTGAAAATCAAATCACTCCCGCTGTTTATTTCTTTTTGAAGAGTTTGAATTTTTCTTAAATGATATGGCTACCAATTTCAAATCTTATATTTTTCCCAGAGGTATGCTTGAAGAGTCTCACTCCACAAAGAAAACAACTGTTAAAACAACTGTAGAAATACCCAGTTAGCACTGTCTAACATACTAGCTAAGAATCTAAATGTGACCCCAAATGGAAATGCTCTATGGAAATAAAAAAAAACAGGGGTTTAAGGTATATATGCACTACAGTCCAATGTGTGACAGCAGCCAGAGCAGGCGTACTTGCCAAGATAGTGAATCTGCAGCAGCACCTTGCAGAGACAAGGAGAACTACCCAGGCAGCTCACAGCATGGCTAAAATACTTTGTGAAGCACAAAAACTTATGTCAGACATGTCAAGCCAAGTTAGTCATACAGTCTGTAGCATAAGTCTTTAATGTGTGTGATTATGTCTGTCCCTAATAACTGGATTAGAGACTTATGTCTTGCCCCAGAAGCATGAGATTTTGGGTTCACTTCCCACCACAGTATCTGGCACACCAAATTTAAAACTCCAGATGCTTTCAAGAGACTCTGAAACTCCACTTGAAGTTCTTTCGGTCTGCAGTCTCCTTCCTCAAAGAAACAAGACTTTGGGACAACACAAGCCATGGACTTGACAGCCTAAAACACACAGTGATTTCAGTCCTGCTAACACAGAGCATGAAATCCAAGGGAGACTTAGCTCAGGAAGAAGCAGTGACCAAAGTAAGCGCCACCAAGAGCTGCAGTCGCAGCTGTGCCCACCTCAGAAGGGAAGACCTTCCCCTCGCCACCCTCCTCCTTCCCCACACCATGGTTCCTCCCTCCTGCTACACCAGTGCAAGTGCTCAGCAGAGCTTTTGCTGAGCTAATTTAACACTCTGCTCTTGAAGCACGTTGACCCTTGCCAGGGAAAACTCTGGCACACACCAGAGACTGTGCAAGGTGCAGGACCAGGGATGGAAGGGGAGACCAGGACCGGTCTTTCCCTCGCGCATGGGAGGAAGACCCCAGGTTCATTCTGGCCGATTGTGGACTTGCAGGTCTACGCAGTATTGTTTCTGAAAGGAGTAGGAAGAACAGTCTGAAGAGCAGGAATGTGATATTGTGGAATAATTACTAAAATAACCAAAATACAGCATTGTTCACACATTAAGGAAAAAGCTTAAAATCAAAAAGGCTTCTAGGGTAGAATACAGCCGCAGCTGGTATGCAAAGAATCCACTACATCTGTGATTCCCTGCACAATATCGCTCGCAGAGCAACACGGGGATGGAGTAGGGTAGAGATTCCACGGCCAAGTCCTGTGATAATCAGCAGATATGGGGACGAGATGGTCCTATGGAACTGATAAGCTGCTCACTTGCTACCCTGAGCCAACAGTTTGTCAAATTTTGACAAAATGCTGTCCTTTTTGTGAACTTTGCTCATTATAATGTCATTATAATACCTAAACACACCTCCATCCCAAAGGCTACCCGCCTCCAAGGTGCGACCACTCCTCCTTGAGTCTGCGCCCTAAACTTTTGATAAACTATACCTTTAAATGTGAAGCGAGAGAATTTTACACCAATCATAATAAAAGTATTTATGACTAAAGTCACTCAAACTCCACCTTGAAGGTAAAAAATAGTATAAAAATAGCCCAAAAAAGGGGGAATATTAGGGAAGACACCATTGTGAACAAGTCGAGGAGGACTCCATCAAAACTGCCTTTGACTTCCGGGACCAGCCGACGGGCTGAGCCTTTCTTCCCCCCCATAGGGACGCCTTTGGGTAAGGCTTAGACTATACCAAGTGTTTCCTCAAAAAACTTAGAAATCTCTCTAGAGAGTCTTTTTCCTATGTTTATAGCCAGGCTGTATTATATATAACTTTGTCGCGCGTTTTGTATAACTAACAACACTTTTATTTGCACGTGCTTTGCAGACAGTGTATTTATCACCGGCAATCCATAAGAACTTATGTACTGTTGCTAAAATAAACTGCGCTGCTTAAGTAGCTGGTCGTTTTGGTTTCTCATTGAACGCGACCATAAAAGTGGCCGTGGTAGTTCATGAGCACAACTGGACTGAGGGTGCAGTCCACTATTAGTGTATCCAGAATCGTGATAATTTAATATATATATTAAACGCGACTGGACTGATAGTGGTGGATTGGGCATCACTCAGAATTTAAACCTGGCCACACCTAGCCTCCCACCTTGGTGAGGAGTGTTAGAACACAAGGGGGTTTATTTTCTGCCAAATTAATTCGCCCTTTAACACCAATTGGGCATCACTCAGAATTCAAACCTAGCCGCACCTAGCCTTCCACCTCGGTGAGGAGTGTTAGAATGCAAGGGGGTGTGTTTTCTGCCAAACTGATCTGCCCTTCAACACAACAGATATGTGGTACCATCAGGACAGATAGCACACTGCAATACAATCCATGTTAGCATCAGTGAAGAAGCAAACAAGTTTGGGTTTTCTTTTTTTTGTTTTTTAATTAAAATCCAGTTTCAGTTTGGGCAGAGAAATATATAGAGATCCATTAATATTTGAGATTAAAATCTTCATCCAAGCTATTTTTCACTATTTAAAAATATTTCACAATCAGAACATGATCAAAAAGCTTGCTTTTCTTTATTATTTAAACACCAAAAGGAATGCCCATTTTAAGACCTGAATACATCGTTACACTTATTTTAAAAATATAGACATGAGAATGTATATTGAGATTTTTCATTTTCCCTTGCACAACACCCAATAAAATCTTAAGCCCTGCAACAAAAAATTACTAGTGTTGCTCCCACCACAGCAACCTCACAAATCACCCTTTAATTCTAGCAAAATGAGACAAGATCAGTTCAGAACTGAAGTCTAACAATATTTCATCTAATAATGGCTATCAAAAACCCGATGCATTTCAACTCTGGAAAAACATCACTTCAGCTGTGGAAACTCTTACCAAGAAATATATTTTTGTTTCCTTTTAGCAGCAGTTTCAGATGGATTGATCAGCTATACTCAAACAAACTTCACCTCACTAGCTCTAATGATTTTTTGGATAAATTATCAGAACTTTTTCCAGTTCTTACCCAGAGCTCTTCTGTGCAGACACTGCCATGGTGCGAGGCTGATGCCCATAACAGTTAGCAGAATATTTCGTTTGAGTTAGTGACTGGATTGCACTTTATATGCTTGAGCAGCACTTTGCAACACATGTTCTGTCATTTTGGTTTACTCAGAATATTACTTTTTATTTCTACAGTGGTGTCTCTCTGAGCCATGCAAGTGACAGAAGTTAACATATTTTACATCTTGCCTCTGCTTTGATTTCAAGGATTTTATAACCCATTTGAAAGCTGTGCTGGCTACTGTCAGCGGCAGATGTCCCATGGGCGACTCAGGGCCCGGCAAACTTACCCATCTGAACCCGGTGCTCTGCTCTCTCTTTTGAATTGTCTTTCCTGGGAAGTGCACAGACAAACTGACTTCGGCATAAACTTTCTGTTTATTTAAAGCCATCAGCTGCATCATTTTTTCTTTTAAAAACAACATTCATATGAACAATGTTCATATTAACACAAAAGGCTTTAAAATATTAGTGAAACGTAATGTTTTGAGTGGTATTTAATGCAGCCATTGCTGTCCAGAGATCTGCATTTGTTAGACCCTGCCCCTGTGAACACCTGAGGTCATTCCAATCCATTTCATAAGAGCTCCAATGCTGTTTGGTGGAACTGTGTAAAAAATAGATTTTCATAGATTGTATATGAAGAATGGAGCCATACGTAGTACAAGCATGCAAAAAAAAATTAATGCTGTGGGCATAATATCATGTTTGAAGAATCAAGTTCAACATCATTACCTACAGCTTCTAGATCTATACTGCTGTTGCACGTTTTAAATTTTAATTCAGAAAACACAGAGGAAGATTCAGTTTTCGTTCCTGGTATAGTCCCATTGATATAAAAGCTTTGCTTCCGCATTATGATAACTATTAAAAGCCCACAAATTGTACTGCAGATTTACAACTTCACGAACTATTTGAGAAACCCTCTAGGTTTAAGGTGAGAAGTGAAAGTTATTTTTCAGTACAAGTTCTCCTGAAAGCACCCAGAAAGAAAAAAAAGTAAGTAAATAAAAAACCCCAAAACTATTAAATCAGCAGCTCCAGTGATTCAGGCTGCAGCACTGGGCAATCTGAATTCAACACGAAGCACCTATTCAACTAGGCTACACTGTCTGCCCACCCACTGCCCAAAAATGTCTAAACACAATTACGTGACAAATCAGAGGATGCCAGAACGATAGTGAATAGGAAGGCTTAGAAGTTTCCTTTTTAAAGGACAAAAAAAATCCTTCCCCTCAATCTCAGTGTATTTTGGGGAAGACAAAGACAACTGCTCATGCAGTAAGGAAAAACAGATAGACAAGTGTCTTAAGGTAAGACTGTTCATTTCATGCTTTATTAGCACAATCCTATTATATATTTTCCCCCCTTCATTTTAATTAACAGAACTGCAATATAATGGAGCCATCCTGAAGGCCTCATAGTTAAAAGCTGTAACTTCTATTACAAACTCTATTTTTAGTGGTATACAATTTTGGCTAGGGAATTAAAAAACAGCTTAGACTGAAAACTGTCAGGTTTATCTTGAAAACAAACAGAAAAGAGATGGAGGTCTACAATTTGAAGACATTCTGGCAGTGTTGAGTTACAGGTCACTAACATTGCCTTAATTTGAAACATTAACACCCCTCCCAAAACTCTCGTATCTGAATGCCACAGTACTTCATTTCTTTGCATGCAGGGTGTGCACAGCTCATGTACAGACTTAAAGATACAAATTTTGCATCTAGGTGTATTTATAGTTAGTATTTGTGTGCACATGCCCCCATCGACAGCGGTTTCTGTATGCGGCAGTAGCTCAGAGACATGGGCTCGCTGTCTGCCAGCCCAAGGAGAGGTCTCTCTAAAACCAAAAGGAAGACATCACCCAGCCCAGCGCATAAAAAAGACAAACTGCTGTCCTTTGGGCATTAGCAGCCCTCGGATGGGTCTAGGGCATCCAGATGAGTCCTTCCATAATCAGCTCCCAAGAGACAGCCCCTCCAAAGCAGCTCTTACTACACCCAAGGATGGACCTCAGCTGTGCCTCATCTCACTCCCATCGCCTGGCCGTCATGTCCTGGGAACAATCCTTAGCACCTGCGGGTTTTGATATGCACCAGGACATTTTTATTTTTTTTCCTCCATGTCCTTAGGGACTCAAATGAGTATACAAATTGCACTTCCCAGCTAACAAAGACCTCCATTGAGTGACAAATCATAGAAAGGGTGTTTGGTTCAGGAGGACCAGGGTTCTGTACTCGGTGCTGGTGACACCCCACCTCAAGTACTGTGTTCAGTTTTGGGCCCCTCACTACAAGGACATTGAGGTGTTGGAGCGTGTCCAGAGAAGGGCAACGAAGCTGGTGAGGGGTCTGGAGCACAAGTCTTAAGAGGAACGACTGAGGAAACGGGGGTTGTTTAGCCTGGAGAAGAGGAGGCTGAGGGGAGACCTCATCACCCTCTACAAGTACCTGAAAGGAGGTTGTAGAGAGGTGGGGGCTGACCTCTTCTCCCTAGTGACAAGTGACAGAACAAGAGGAAATGGGCTCAAATTATGCCAGGCGAGGTTTAGATTGGATATTAGGAAAAATTTTTTCACTGAAAGGTTTATCAAACATTGGAACAGGCTACCCAGGGAAGTGGTGGATTCGCCATCCCTGGAGGTGTTTAAAAAAAGGGTAGACGTGGTACTTAGGGACATGGTTTAGAAGTGGGTTTTGTCAGGTTAGGCGAATGGTTGCACTTGATGATCTTAAAGGTCCCTTCCAACCTCAACAATTCTATGATTCTATGATTCTTGTGCCAGCCTAACAAGAAGGTGCTGCTTAAACACACGTACGACTCAGCTGGCCCCACAACCCAGCTCGAAGGTGACTACTCTGTTATACAGGCCCAAACAGCACTGCAGGAGTGAAAAGCCCCCTGCATCTGGGCAGAATGCAGCTGATATTTCTGTCTCTGACTGGAAATAAAGCTCTCAGGGTCACCACCTTTTTTGATGTTTAAGACAAGATTGTATTCCACTCTTCCTAGATACCCACGCGCCATTTAAGGAGTCCATAACATCTCCTGGTCACTGCAGCAATCTACCTCAGAGCTCCATCTATTTTAAAGCACTATGATTTTCATCCAGACTCCTTGGGAGTGATGAGAAATTAAAACAAGAAACATTTATTTAACAGCATATGCCTTAACTCCAGTCACATTACTCTTCAAAAAAAAAAAAAAAAAAGATGGTACAGATATTTGCAAAAAGTTATGAGCCTCATATACAGATTTTCTCTGAATGAAAATAAGAGTCTGCATCAGAAGGGCAGACTTTAATGCTCAGCAAAGCAAAACTTATTTTGCATGAACCTGATATTTACTTTTTATGAAGTCTACATTGAACTAAGAGAGGCAGTTAGCATGGATTGGATGGAGAAATCATCGTAGCATTGCCTCAGGAAAGCGTGGCAAGACTTTGAATTGGATAGAAGGAGGTTAGTAGATGAGCAGATCCTGCTTTTTGCCTCATCACAGGCTGGTATACAGATGAAGTTGCATTTTCTGGAATGTATAATGGAGAACAAAATTAAATACATCTTCCTCTTCTCTGTAGGGGTACACTTCATAAAGGTAAAGACAACCCTGGACTCCCTAGACAGCAAAGGAGAGGTGAGATGGTATCTCTAGCCCACAATCTGTTATGCTGATTTTGGAGCCATAAAAGAGAGAAGAGAGGTCTAGAGGAGCTTGTTTCATTTTCCAAAACAACTAATGGACAAGATGATATTAAGAGCTTTTTCAAGCCTTCAACCTTCACTTATCAAAATAGTATGGAAATTTTTTTCTGTCATTGACTTCAATAGCAGAGGATCATGCCTTATGAAATACGGCATTTTGGCCTTGTAACTTTTGTGGGGGTGAGATGAGTTGAAGAGCAGTTTGCGCTCCCTTTGCCGTTAATTTCACAATCTTAAACACTTTTGTTTCTTTTAACTGTAACATTTCCCTTATATGTTTGTATCAACATCACACTTTTATTAAACATTAAAGTTTAACTTTAAATTAAAAGGTTGTCTTTCTTATGACACGATGTATGTGTACCATACCATAAAATGTCAACGCCCCGAACATTCTTATTGTCAACACAGGAAGATTTACAGGAGAAAATTACCCTGAGAAACACACTTACAAAAACAGCAACATCAGCAACTGGTGTGGTTCCTGTGTGATGATCAGTCCAAGGATCACCTTACCCAGCTGTATATGCTCACAAATCAGTGTCTTTGCCTGAACTAGTGGAATCATCTATAAAATCTAACTGGTTTGCTTTATAGTGTGCTGAGGACAGTGAGCAAGGCAGGTTCTCCAAGTAACAGGCTAGAAACAGGCAGAGGGACAGTGACATAGTGAGACTACAGAAAAGTTGCAACGCCGAAGCAGGTCCATCACACACCGCATTTCTCACACACAATCCGTTTGCCATTTACAGGTGTTTGTTATCTCACCATCAATGAAGCAATGGAATTACAAGCTTATTATGCACAGTCAGGCTTGGATTATAGCACATATTAAGAGAACATACGAGGTTTTTTAATACTGAAACAATGTTTTGTTTGTTTAATTTTTAAACACCTACTACTACCAGAGCACAAATCCTATTATCAGCTTTTTAAGTTATTACCTCAAGGTCATCTTCAACAGTATTTACCATTACGTTACCAGTTTCAAGAAACTGTCTTGAGAAGGGTTTTATATATTTACCAATTGCAAGTTTGGACATTAAATCAGTCAAGTTACTTGATTTTGATGCAAACTGGGGGGAAATGTATGAATTCATTTCAGTAGAGATGAAAATTACTCACCAGTATCTCTATTCAGAGGAGCACTGTAATCTGTTGTGGTGGTATTGGCAGCAGGACAAGACACATTACACTTGCAATGCATCAGAGGAAGGAAAGGAAGTAGGCTTGCCCATGAGAGATAGCAAAGCCAAGTTAAGTTGTCAGACTACTTCTCCATCCCGCAAGAGGCTGAGGATGACAGCATTATTTTTGTTTATTATTCGGTCAGCGCTCTTCGATGCCTGGTCCTGTACAAGAGAGGAAGGACAAAGAAAGCAACCGGTAAAAATGAAAATGAAAGCAGCCACAGCCGATCCAATCCAGAGCATTATGAAATACAGAGATAATGCTTCAGAAGTTCAGCATCTTCCGTGGTGGCTTCAGACTGGTTTGCTCGGTTGCCTCCTAATCAATATTCAACAAACAAGAGGTGGCCTTCCTCTCTCAGGAACTAATGAGTGGTTAATGACCCTAAACTGGTGTATAACAGATTGTTAATACTGGTACAAGAAAAGCCCTAGTGAGACAAGCAGTTGCTGGCAGAACAGGAGGGCAAAAGAGTCATTTGATTTAAACTGGTCACAAGCTGTACTTCTCTCACAGAAGTTATGACAGTTATTTGTTATGCAGCTGTGCCTTATACAAGCAGGATAAAAATTAAAGGATTGTGATATTTTTAATATTACATTTACGAAGATGATTACCCAGCTGCTGTTTAATTTCCATCTGTGTTCTGCTGCATTTATACCATTAGTGCCACACTGTGGTTAGACAGACAGGCTCATATTTTCGAGAAAAAAGTGTGGCTGACAATTACCATTTAACTTTGTGGAGTAGCAACACTTTGTGGAGTGGCTTTTCTATATACTGTTACCTATAAATTATAATGACTGCTTTCTTTTTGCTGGCTTTTCAAAATCAAGCAAGAAACAGAGAAACCCATGCAAAACCCACCAGTTCTCTGCTACATTGAAAGAAGTTGCTTCCATGGTAAATTTGCAAAGCTTCAGCTTAGATAGACTAAATTAAATCACTCCCAGCAGGTAGTACACAATATTTTTTATATTAGGAAGATATTGCAATACATCTACTATTCATTTGCTTCCTTTTTTTTTTAAACCTTATTTTTATATAATTCTACATCCATGCACCATAGAACTGGTCTTCATCTGTCTGTTACCCTACCCCAATAATACACTACTGCTTTCCACACAGCAAATTAAGTTGTGTTTTCCAGTCAGTCATAAAACCGGGTTTTACGGGATGCTCTCAATGTGCCTGGGAAAGGAAGAGGAGCCTTGAGGCCAATTTGAACAACTGTCCAGCATCCTGGATCCTGAACAGGGCAGCAAGTCACTGCTAGGAAGATTCCTAGGCTGTCTCCAGATGACCTCCTATTTCCTCCATGAAAAGCAAAACTAGGTCTCCAAGCTGACTCCAAAGAAGCCGGGGGCTCCTGACTTTTCTCCTGCATCTCTTGAGTGTCCTATCCAAGGCTCTTGAGCTGATTCCCTAGGATCTGCTAATGGAAGCCCCAAAGGGCTGTAGGGCCAGCAAGCCTTTCTCAGAGAGCCACCTGGGATTAGAAGTGTCATTAGCTACCCAAGGGCATCCTACCTGTGGAGCAGAGCTCACAGAACCAGTACTTGCACACTCTCGAGCCTTCTTCATGTCCCCATGGGAGGTCCCCTCGTCCCAGCTAACCACCCTTTCCTCATCAGACAAGCACAGCACCATGCTCGCAGCTCATGTTTAGTCACCTGCCTCTCAGACCTACTCTGACAACTCCTACTATTTCCTTAGGCCAACACACTTGAAATTTTATATCCCTTATGTTTGATATTGATTTGGAGAGACTACAGTTGAGCCAGGTTGTTTTGACGCAGGCAGGAGGTATTTCCCTATTGATGCACCTTTTTACCACTGCCTCACTCCCTGTGAAAACCTCTCTATAGCTGCCTTTGATTTCACTCTGTTTCTGCTGCAGGGTAATACGATACAGGCAACCTCAAAGCAGAGAACATTTTTTTGGTTAGTTTTTTTTTTAACACTACATATTATTAACTATTTTTGACAACAGGCTAGTCAAACTCCACCCAAACTAATATCACAGCACTTCTTGAAGAGAAGTAGAAATCAGTATCTCTGCTCTTCCTCCTTTCCTTGATAAATAAGTGCACGAGGCTGAGTCTTCTAGAATGAGCCTCAGCTGTTTTCAAACTGTCACTTAACCTCTACCTCTTCAGCCTGAAAACAAGCAGCTCCTTTTCTCCCACATATGACACCTTTGATTGGGAATTTTCATCTTCATAGCTGGTTCTTCACACTTAGAAGAGCTATAGATGGTAAAAAAGGTGCACAAGCCGTGTTTTCTGAAAAGCAGAGGAGAACTGGGGGCTTTTTTTCTTTTTCTGTATTTTATTTCTTGATTTCTGCTCCTTGATTTCTTCTTTTATAAAAGGAAAACCCTTTGCTTCTCTTACTGGGCATTAGCTTTCAGAGATGCTGACCATCCACATTTTCTATTGATTACAACATTAGTTTGGGGTATTCCTTAGATATAAAAATCAGGCCTATTACCTGCATGCATCAGTTCTAAAAATACATTGTTCTAAACATAGGCTTTGTGCTGTCTCAGGCAACTATCCATAAATCTCTTCAAGCACTAAAACTCAAGGACTTAAGCTCATCAAGAAACAGTTATCTTTATCCATATATCAAACCAGCTTTCCGGATGTGACAAATATGCAATTATTTATACATATATTAGAGACCCACATTCTGTACCAATTCATTGTGGTAAATTCATCATAGTAAATTCAGAATAACTAGAATGTTTTCAAATACTTGGGTGAAGTGTGAGTAGTCAGACACCACCAATGAGAACAGGATTTCTAGCTTGCTCCCGTTCTGTTTGGATGCTCTGAAATCCTCTTTCTATGGAAAATCAGAGCAAAAAAGATTTAAGAGCATTTATTTATTGTGTCACTGGTCAAAAAGTTGCAAAATCATACAACTGAGAGAAAAAAAGAGAAACCACATGGAATACCAGGAACCTAACTTGTACTTTTACCTTTGAAAGTCTCCTCGTCAGTTAATTAAAGGCTGTATTAGCCTCAACTGAAAATCAACTATTCTCATGGGTTTCAAATGCACAGTACCTTCTTCCTTCCTAAGAAACATAATTTTTCCTGAGATAACTTCCTTCTTCTCAAAGACAGAGAAAAAATGTAGCAGCAAATCTATCTTGGAAGTAATAACTTACCCATTATATTGGAATAGTATTTAAGTGACAACAAGGCAATCAACAAAAGAGCAACATTATTTGTTCAGTCAATCTCTTTTAGAGTGATAAAACAATTCAAAGCCAGGCCATTAAAATGCTGGGGAAAGAAGAGAGGAAGAAACCTGGGAAAAAAGAAGCACGGCAATATAAAATATTCAGAGTACTTACACATGATATAGTTTCAGAGACAGTGGCCGCAAAATAGGAAAATAATTGCAGTGTTTGAAAACTAGAGCTGGGCAAATCAATGATTGCTAGTCATCAACCATGCCTCACACACATCATTTATTCAATCAGAATCCTTCCTTCATCCTCCTCGACAGAAACAATAAAAAACTACTCTATGCAGTTAAGCTTCAATCTGTATATCCAAGGAAGACAGGAATCAGATAAATTCATTTCAAGGGGGAAATTCTTTTTCTAATTTTCCTCATAGGTAGCAGTTTTCCATCTCTCTACAGTGTCCTACCGTGTGATGCTCAATCACAGTTATTGCAGAAGCACTCACATGGAAATAGTGGCGGTAATGGCTGCATTCAGGGGCCCCTTCTGCCAAATGAAACTAAAAAGCATTCGGTATTGATGACCCTGGAGGTCACCATCTAACTGGGAGGAAAACGTCGGAGTTATTGGTACCATATGTATCAAGAAAGACATGACTAAAATATAAGGAAAAGCTGTTCTTCAATATATATTTTTCATAAATTTTTATCATTCCTATTAGCATGGTGTGTAAAAGCCCTTATCCTGGGAAGTAATCACATTCTGCTAAACCCCTTATAAACAAATAGTAGAAAGATGGCTTCAGCCCCAAAATCCAAGAGGATGTAACATGGAGGAAGTCAGAAAAGGAATACAAGGAAACAGGCTCCATCGGGATGATAGGTCGTGGTCTCCACACATGAGGAGCCTCACGTGTTTATCTGTAGCCAGCATAAATCTTAAGGAGCGATGTGAGGGACAGCAACAAAGACATTTCCAAGACATGTCTGCAGACTGTGAAGGCAGCTTGAGAGAAGACATTAGGTTTGTAAATGCAACAAATCCAGGTCGGTGTTGTGCGATGATCTGTCACTTCTCAGCGAGAGATGATCCATCGGGAGAAGCTGCGACCAAGGGGATGGGGGAAACAAGTTAGTATTTGGCACGGCTACAATTGTCAAGGTCAGAGAAAAGGATGCTGTGGTAACCAAGGCACAAGTAATTAAAGCCTAGACAAGATTATTAAGGACTTCTTGTTAGGTTCCTAATCAAAGACAGCTCTTGAGGCCTGGGGTGTGTCTATGTCCCACAGTAACTAGCGACAGTGCCCTTTCTCTCTTCTCCGTCCAGCCCTCCCAATTTCCTCTCTTGTGCCAACTCTTCCACCTCTTGCCCTCTCTTCCTTTGTTCTCAATTAAACCCAGGCTAAAAACAACAGACAAAGCAGCTTCTGTCATAACTGACACCACACAGTAAGCACCATATTAGCTAATGCATTAAATAGACACTGAAAAACAGGGGAAGGGATAAATTATACCCTTGTCTGTTTGTTCAGCTGCTGTGCCCTGTCAGATGCGTGTTGTGGTGTTTGTTAAACCTTCCTTGCAAAGAGCAATATTCAGAGAGCTCCAGTGCTCCCCGTGTCAAGACAAATGTCTCCCTGCTCCATGCTAACGGCGTGTTTCCCCCCTTCCCTTCAAAAGGGTCTGTAACCTCTGTCTTGTAGGACGCTCTTCTGACATCTGTATTTCAGGAGGAGATTTTTACACTCATGGAATTGATGTATTGATCCGGAGCAAGCATGGAATGAAGATGGCTAAAAACCAGAGCCACGTGTAGGACTGTATGTGAAATTCAGAAATACATGAAGAAATCAGGCAAATTCCATCCCAAAGCTGTAGGAAAAAGAAAGTGATACTTCCCTTTTAGCTATCACTATCAGGGAAAACATCTTTTACCAGCTTTTTCCATCCTAAGGATAGATTTGGGGAACGATATAGGCTTTGAACTAGTACTGCAAAGGAAGATCAAATCTTTTTGCAGCTTCTTTTTCCGACTGATTGATGCGTTCATGGCAAGCACTCTTGTTCACAGATCACAAATGACAAAAGCCAACCTATACTCTTACTCAAATCACCTGTAAAGCATTCTAGCTAATCATCTACAAAGTCCTACAGAGATTCCTTGATATTGTGCCCCATTTTCCCATTTGTACCAGTTGAGTTCTGATAAGCCCATAGAGACAGATATGCAAAAAGGTGGCAGGGAATAGAGAAAAAAAGATGAAAAAATTAAGCAGTGAATTTTCATAAATATCATTAGAGATCCTTAGAGACTTAAAAGAAAAAATGTTTATTTTTTGAATACTAGATATCGTGGCAATCTCAGTCACACAAGCCTAGAGTCACACAGGCAAGAATTCATTTATTTCAAAATGGATATTGGCCATTCTGCTCAACTCACGGAATTTATTCTTTTTGCTGGTTCTAGGTGCAAAGTACACTTATTCAAGGGAACTTGCCAGGATACACTAAATTTAAGGATTATACTAAGGATTAAGCTCATAAGCATTACACAGCACTCTTTACAATAGTACTTAGATATTCAAATTTTTCACAAATCACTAGTGCAAGACAATGCTGGGTGGGAGATTCTTATGCCAGGAGCACTGCAAATATGAATCCAGCAACCCATCCGAACTTGCTTTTGTTCCCAAAATAGCATAAATTTCCTCGGCTATAAAACATCTGAAAACATTTGGCCTAAGCTATCAGATGCAGGCACAAATAACGGGACTCTGGGGAACGAATGCCAACCACTGACCCTGCCTTCTGAGAGCTCCTGTTGTTGTAACGTAGCTCCTCCCTTTCTAAAAGTAAACAGCACAGTCTCTATAAATCAACACTCTTCTAGACTTCAAAGCCACTGGGATATCCCTATCAATATATCACTCAAATCAGAAATTAGCTTTAACATGCTGTATGGTCAGTAAATAGTCAGAGTTAGCAGTCAGAGAGCAAAGGAGTGTTGAAAGGTCCAGTCAATTATTATTTTCCTGATAAAATAATACCTCCAAGAGATCTCTTACTTGTGTTTCTGAAGCTAATATAGACTCATGCTTTAAACCATGACCCTCAGATGCCATAAATTTCAAGGATCCGCACCAGAACACTCACTCACTTCAGACACTTAAAACTATAAAGCTTCAAAGAAGACAGAACAAACATTAGTTTAAGTCGCCTGAAAGAACACCTGCATCTGTACCAGCCACATGTGGAGGCAAATAGCTTGAGCTGCCCTCTCCAGCTGGGCTAAGTGACCTTAGCTTAAATCTTCCTGAATTGCAACTAATGACCCACAACGTCCATTGCAACAATTAAAGCAAATAAACAAACACCCTGACCTCTTCTGCCAGCATCTGAATCTTCTCTTTCTCGCTGGCTGGTATCTTTACAGATCATCTTGACACTAGTCATGAAAAACAGTTGCCAGGAGAGCTCTTGAAATACCAGCGATGGGCCATAGTTTGCCAGAGGACCACGTTAGCTCCGGAGTTATGACAATAGCTGGCCAGGAGGACAACAGCACACAAACTGGAGAGAGTCACACACATAATGCCAGTCCAGTCAAACTGGGCAGATTTGGCCCTTGGATGAAGAAAATGCAGCACATTTCAAGAGGTTTAAGCCTATCAAGTGTGCAAGAACATGGATGACAAACTAGTAGGTCTTCCCCTGACAGCGCAGACGAGGAGGCTCCAAACCCAGCCACAGGCTAGCACGAGAGAGGGTAGCCATCTGCTGCTTGAGACCAACCCTATCTAGGAGAAACTGAGGCACAGTTCTCCTGATATGCAGTATCACAACCATGAAGGCCAGCTTCTCATAGACAGGGTTAGAGAAGAAGGTGGCCGCTGCCAGCTTTTGCCCTGTTTGGATGACGCTTCCAAGGAGTGGAGGGGACGGTCTCTGCTGTGCACAGCCAGGACTGCAGCTCCCAGACGTGGCCACGCTGCGTCCCTGCTCCTGAAATTGGGTCACCATTCCCCAAATACTCAGGGCCAGACAGGGAACCTTCTTGGTAGCCCAAAAGTAAGGGGGTTCAGGCAGGAGAGCAATGTCCTGGGGTCAGGTCCCTGCCTCCTGCATCCACTCTGCCTTTTGCAGTAGAGAGTAATTGGATAAAGCACATAAACAACACTAAGGGTCACTCCAAGCCTGCACAGCACAGCAAGGACATGACTTTGTCCGAATCCTCACCATTTGTTCCATCAATTCAAATCGTCCACACCAGCTTTATGTTCAGTTTGAATGCCTTTTTAGTGAAGCTTCATTTCTGTTAAGTTCCTGCAAAAACTGTATTTGGTCATGACGTTACGATGGAATTATTATAATCAAATTTAACAATGACTAAGCTGTGTGTAAATGGTCTAGTTCATGTAAACACACACAGTCATTTTGCCAGAATGTGAAATGTTGGTATTTGATTCTGTAGCTGCAAGTAACGATGGCATAACAGCACAAGGACATTATAATACGGTTTGTTTGAAGCAGGCTTCTCTGAAAAAAACATTCTTTAGAGCCATTAGAAGTGCTCTCAGTTACATTTCAGCTGCAGTTACGTTTCAACAACTTCCTGATTAAACACACCTAGACAATAGGAAGATATTCCTCTTCCCAACAAAGTCTTAGTCTTACAACGTCAGACCAGAAAAAAAAAGCCTGCTTTGCGTTGATTGCCAGTCCCCCTCCTCCCTCTTAGCCTCTTCTTTTCTACGGTGACTATATATTTTGTCCCAAAATCTCTGCTTTCATTTATAAAGAAGTCTCTAGCCCCTTTGATCACAAAGAAAACCTTTGAAATGTGAAATGAGTTTAAACCAACGCAGCAATGTGTGCTCAAGTCTTTAGACACCTGTAATAACAGTAGTTGGATGTGTGAACTGTCCTATTCACGTCAGCAGAGTGCAAATTCTAAAGCCAAGTTAAATAGGGGACACATGGTCCAATGATTAGATCATTATTTTGGCATTTGTGATGTTCAGGTTTAGTTTTCTGCTGATCCACAGAGTTATGGGAATTTGGACAAGTCGTTTGGCAGAAGGTTTAAACCGTGCCCGCTTCCCACGGGGGACCTGGAGCCTGGCTGGTGCCGGAATGGCAGGGCTCTGCCTCCTGCTCTCCCTTATCCCGCTTGCCATCGACGGTTAGGTTTGCACAGCATCACAGCATTTGGCCCCGAGACTGGAAATCAGTTAAAAATATTTGCAAATTACCAGACTGTACTCTTTGAACAGACCAGGCTCTCAGAGTTCATTAACTCCACGAATTATGAGAGGATGCAACGTTGCATTTATAACGAAAACATAAAACAAATTAAAAGCAGTACAACAGCAGAGCTGAACAGTGAAAGGAAAAGAGACTCATCCTGTAACCACAGCACTGTGACCTGGGGTCTGATAGAGTTCCTGTATGACATCTTAAAAGAGGAATTTAATGATGTTTAAACATCTATTTTTCTGACAGCAGATGAAAGAGTAAGTTAATGCAGTAACTACTGCCAAAGATTAGCGGGGAAAGGTCTGGCTCTCCTAAAAAAACGCAGTAACGTGACAGGGAGGGGTGTGCATGTGTATGCATAAAATTAATATATTTGTATGTATCGTTTCCCAATTAAGTGCGGGTATATTTGGATCAGCAACCCTACAGAAACACACACAGAATAATTCACTGTTTTCTCTTGCCACAGTTATGACAGATTCACAATATCAATGCTATTTTGTCAGATTACTCACTGAAATAGCTCTGGCTGCAATTTATACTTTTTATTTCATCAAAATCCTTGCCACGTTAAAGCCCAGCAAATCTGTAACTTCGCGAATGCAGACCATTCTGTTGACTTCAAGAGGACTAGGAGGAGAAATAAAAGTCTGCACCTAGGCATGCTCTCGAGAAATTTGGCCCTACACGATATTTATTCTGGCCAAATAGAATCATATCTACCTATATGGAGCATCCATAATTTAAAAAATGTATAAAATGCCACCACTAAAAACCATCGCAGGGATCAAACCAGGGAGCAGACTAAAAGTTGTGTGTAAGAATCAAATCTTCCCTCCCGTTCCTCAGTGCATTGATGCAAGCAAGAAGGGAATTTTTCCCTTCAAGCCGGCCTTTCATAGCAAGTGAGGCCATCCTATTTTCTGCCAAGCTTCAGGTAGCTTACAAGGATAAGGTCATATCTTTTAAGATGTACCATTAGCTTCCTTACTGCTGGAGAAAATTAAAAAGGAAAATTGCCTGTCACACCCAGAGAGCTAAGCTGATGATGAAGGCTGAAGTCTGCTCAGATTTTCATTCCTGGGTTTAGACTTTAAGGTTACCTTATTTATTTATTTTCATGCACCTCAAGTGCTGTTTAAAATACAAAACCTACCAAGTATTTGCTTTTTTGCAAACATGATGAATTGGGCTAGATTTTCAATGTGCTGCATATACACAACCCCAACTTCTAGGTGATCTGGAAGGGTCTCAGGTAATTTTATCTTTTGGATGGCATGTAATCTTCAGTGCTAGAATGAGACACATTTTGTCTCTGTTTTCCCCTCACCATCTAACTCGAGGCTGGGCTGATGATGCCAGGATTGATGTGCCTAGGAAGAGATACTTGCTATTTTTTATTGCTTATATGTTATCTTTTAGTTTTACTATTATTTTTTCTGCCCAGTTTGGAGAGCAGGAGAAGTATCACACTGCATCTCTTTCCGAGTGTCAGATTACTCATCCAAGCAATGACCGACCTTTACTTCTGGAAGCCTAAAGATGCGTTTGTTAAAATAGGCAATTGGACACATTGAGATAGCCTGCCGGGCATGGTAACTTTGTCCGTATGAAAGATGCTGCAGAAAGTGATGTATTCTGAACACCCTTTTGCTTGGCTAGCTGATAGCTGACTCCTTCAGCACAGCTCCCGTTTTACTGATATGTCTCAGGGAAATTTTTTAAGCCTTCAAGATATAAAGAAAAAGGATACATTAAAGTAACCATAAAAGTCTATTTTAAACTAACAAAAGCAAACAAGCTTGTTTGTTTGCAACATCTACTGAGCCTAGGTACAACAGACCTTGAGGGTTATTTCTGCTGGAGAGATGCATAAGCTATGGTTCTGTTAATAATAAGGACGATGGTAATAATAATGTTGGTGATAATAATAATGATAAGGAGAAGGAGAAGGAAAAATGTAGCAGCGTGCTCAAATTATCATCTGACCTCATTTTGTGAGCCGTATAAGGCCATTAAGTCCACAGAGAGACGCTCTGCCTGCCAGATGAGGCCATCTTGGTACCACAGCCCATGCAGCGCACTGTCCAGAGCCACACTGGAAACCAGGCAGGCACGCTGCCTCGTGAGCCTGTGAGGGCATGGAGTTATCTCAGGAGGTAGCCAGGCACTGGTAGATCCTGAACGCCAATGAGATGGCTTGAATTCTGAGAAAAAAACAGTCTTGGCAATATTCCTTCTCAACTTCAAAGGCAAGGCAAGATTTGCAAGTGGTTTTATTACACCAGTTATTGGTCTTGGAAAAATTCTGCAAGTTCTGGAACAGAAGAGCCACGCTCAGCTGATCACATCGCATATGTTCAAAACCAAACATCCTATTCCTCCCTGCCCCCTCCCAATTTCTAACCTTGATATGTGAGGGCCAGCACATAGGCAAAATATCTTCCTTCTTCAATGAATCATACAAAGCCCTTTGACTGCGACAGGATTTTCTCTCTAGTTGCTAGAAAGTGGTTGACCCCTTTCTTCCCTGTCTATGGGGAGGAAGAACATCCAGCACACCACAACATTTAAAACAGTGATGACAATCCCCCCCTAATGCCTGAGGGGGCCAGAAGTCATCGGGTCGTGTGGTCCAAATTGGCACGTACTGAGCAAGGACAGAAGAGCCACGGAGCATGTTTCCCTGTTACCATGTAAAGAGTCATTAACTTACACGTACAAAGGTTCTTGGTGGCCAAATCATCTTCCAGGAAAGGACTTACAGCAATAAACCCCATCCTGTGGCCAGGCTGTCACGTATACAGACACCCTGCAAAGCATTAACAAAGTGACAGCTTGATGCAAAACCACAAACTCCAAAAAGAAAAATAGAAATCCAGGTTTATGCAGCAAACCATGCACCTGAAACCAAGAGGATTTCAGGAAGCAAATGCCAATCAGCTTTGCATTTTTAGGCCATTTCTTCTCCCCCTTCTACCATTCAATGCACTTCTTATTTTTGCAAAAACAAAGGAGACATTTTGGGCCGAAACCAGCATTTGTCTTTAGATCATCATGGAACATACACAGTGTTTCATTTACAGACCAAAACAATCAACAATATGGAAATAGTATTTACCAACAATTTCAGGTTTTATTCATAAATGCAGAATAGTGCTATGCATAAAACATGATGTGAAACATAGCTTTATGTATTTTTACTAGGCAAACTTAAACTTTGATTTACGTCCATTTCACTAAAACTTTATTGCTTCCTCGTCAGACAGGACAGATTCCTTTCTGCATCTTAGATGGTAAATATAGTTAATGTGCTGAGGCTGCAATGGATCAGCAGTGAAGCTGTTTAATAGTGACATAAATTATTTCAGTGACTTTTCCTGCAAGTGAGAGATGACTCCATGTGCTATAAACTAATACCAAAGGAATGATGCTCTTTCATGCTAGCAAAGTGCCTGAGCTATATTGTTTTTGTATCCTGTTGGGGATGCTACAAATGCAGCATGTATTACAACTATATGCACTTAGGCCATTTTTCTTTGCTGTTTTTTAATGCTCTCCTGCACTGAAAATTGAGCTTCAGTGTCTGAATGAAAGCAAAGCCAATTACTTTCTTTGAAACCTCTCTTTAAAGTCTGCAAATCCCAACAGATTTTTAAAAACCTTTCCATTAGCTTAAAAATATATTTAAAAATAATTATGCCTGTAGAAACTAAGAAGTGCGAGGCATGAATGAAGCTGGATGGCTTCACATGCCTGCATGCCCCTTCCCACACTGCAGAGGCTGCTCAGCAACGCTCCATCTCCGTTAGCCTGCCCCTGTCTCCAGCGACCGCGTTATAGCTTCCAAAGCATTTTGTTCAACTCGCAGTTCAAGTGCACTTCTACTAGGAAACCAGTTTCTATTTGTCCTTAAATTGGTCACTTATAAAAGACCTTTCACGTGCATTGTGGTTCCTCAATAGAAATCACAGGAATACAGGGGAGCAGAGCAGACGTTTATTACAGTGCTACAAAATATGTGCCATCAGACAGTTAACTGGTGCAGAAGTTCAGCCCGTGAGCAGTTTTCATGTATTCAGTGCAGCCGTATTGTCTGTTCACTTTTGTCCTTGCCCCCATAGGAATTAATCCACTTTCCTCCCTTGTACATGTCCCTACAAACTTAATTGCAGTTTCCGTCTTTCTGTACCTCCCACCAAGGCAACGTTGGCAGTCCCGCAGAACGCCCCTTTGCTGTTTGATTTTATCCCTCCACTAGTGTGAGGGACCTCATACAGGACATCAGGACCTCACTTCCCACTTTTCCTCTCTTCCCCACGCACACCTTCAGCTGTGTTTCTCCCTCCTCTCCACCTCTTTGCATGAACTTAAACTTTACACTGTCCTTTATCTATTCCTCTGCAGACCAACGCTAACCTCTTTTCCTCTGTACCTCCAAATGCATCTATACCATCTACAACTGCTTCCTCGGTTTCTTTCTCCATCAATTATCTTTTCATCCAGCTCCATCAATCTCTGCCCCACAGACGCAATGCAGAAGCTCCACAGCCAAGTCGTTCTCTCCTCGGGCTCCCTTCCCTCCCCACGCCTGTACACCACACTGCCTCATGGACACTTGGCTCCTCACATTTTCTCCCATATTTCCTGTTAAAAGTACTCATTCTCTTTCTTTTATCCGGAACTGTAACCTGCAGCTCTGTACCTGCAGGTATCTGCCTCTCCTTGTGTGTCACTTCTGAGTACCCGGCATCTGTGTCTATTCAGGCTCATATTAAGTCGCTAATTCCTCTTAGGACTGGTACTACCATCTCTCACTGCTGCCCTCCCATATTTCTATATCGTTGTTTCCTGCATGTGCTTCTCCCGAATGTGTGTGCTCCTCTTGACGGCAGCAATGCAGGAGCCCTCTGCAGCTGCCGACAAAGCCTCTGCCTCCGTCTCATCCCGGTGCAGCCGCAGTTTGAGCACCTCCTCGGTCTGCCTCTCACCCAGAGCTCTCCGTGGTTTTCCACTCAAACAAACTCTTTGATCATAAAAAGATTTAAAAATATATTTCTTCAGTGTATGAGAAAAATCCTCCTTAAAGCTGTTTACTTGTTTTCCCACAGACACTAAAATAGGAACAAACGAAGCATTTTCATCCTGAGACACAGAGGGCAGACTGAGCCCCTCTCCTGCCCTGCACTGCCTCTCCCTCCTCTCCCCGCCGCGCTGCGTCTCAGTGCCATCCACCGTGGCAGCAACAGCCGTGCCACTGTCCCACTCTCTCAGCATTACGCGGCATCTACGCAGAAAACTCAGTGCTTCCCAGGACTTCGTTCTCTTTTCATCACTCCAGCGGACAACGCAAGAAATACTTCAGTTTGGCTTTCAAAATTTAGGCAAAAAGTATGGATGGTCTGCATCTCTCCATCAATCCCTACGGGACATTTTTATTGAGGGAGGAAGGGGACTGGAGGAGTCCCTCATGGCTAACTTCTCATTTAATATAAAGCTAGTAAAAGCACTGATGTAACAGTTATTTCCCCATTGTTCATCCCACTTTCCAGTTACAGAACATACTGCGCTGGCAATATTATAACTGAAGTACAATCACAAGGAACCCAAATTACATTAAATTTAAATATAGTGATAAATACATTGCACTTTGGAGTATTTCTCCCCAAGTTTTCCCAGAAAAGTCTTCAGTTATAGCTTAGAGTCTAAACTGGCTCTCTCGGAAGAAGATTCTGCAAGTTATCACTCTTTTCTGTAGAGGCTAAAGACTACCTTAAGACATAACTTAATCTGAGAGATCTCCATCACTTTCAACATTATTTTAGAGATCTATGATGAGAAGCCAAGTTATCTGCATAGAAACCTCCAGGATGGTGTCAGGACAGCCCTCCATACTGTAGATGAAGTAGGAACATCTCTTAAGGGAATGTTCAAAATGCACAATATAAACTATATCAGAAAATTCATGTTTTACCTGTAGTTCTGATGGAGCTGTAACACTAATTTCAGTTAGTGATGATGAACTTTAGGGTTTCCAGTTCCTTCAATGCAAACGTAAGACGCTCTTCATCACATGCTTTGAGTCCTCCCTAGATCTTGAACCAACCCCTGGAGCAAATCCTGCTTTCCAAAACTGAACACAGGTGCTGTCTTTCTTGTCCCGCTGCCCCGGTCACCTCCAGAAGATTGAATTCCCAGTAGGCCTATAGTGGCCCCAGTTCCAAGCAACCTGCACCCCATTGCCAAAGCCTGGATTACCTTAAGTACTCTAAGGTTGTGCTTGCAATTTTTGACAATTAAAGAACCATTTGAATTTGATTGCCTACATGCTGCAACGTTCACTCTTCTCCACTGGAATGTATCATCCATTCAGTTTACTGATTTTCCATTTCACTTTAGCATTCTTCTCGTCCCCCTTTCCACAGCACATGAACCATCAGCCAGACCGTCCCAGTCCTCCAGGAACCCCAGCACATGAAACGCGCCCTCACCTCAAAACACCTCAATTCACAGAAGTGCTTTCATTGCAACGATTACTGCTATGGTTTCCTTTTCTCTTGGAGCACTGAGATTTCCATGGAAATCAGTGGAATTGCATCTGACTGAAATTCCTATAGCTGAGAATGAAATTGCCCATGTGTTTCCAGCATTTGCAGGGAGATACCAGTCAGTTTGGGTGGTTGATGTTAGTGGATGCGGAGCTGCCTACCCCCAGGCGAAACAACAGCTCCAGGAAGATTTTCTTCCTCCACCCTCTCCCCCCATTAAAGTTTTCTTATTACACACAGGTTTCCAGTCCTATCGCTTCCCATGTAAAAGCAATGTCAAGGTGGAGGAGGCAGCTGGAAACCTCCCTTTAAACATTAACATTATTTAATATTTTTCTGATGTTTATTTCACCTGGAACGGTCTGGAAATGCACAGTTATTTACAGTGACTTATTACTTCCATTATTAGATATGATAACTGCACAGAATAGACTGACATAATTCAAAATCCACAGAGAATGACAAGAAACATCTCTGTGATGCCAGGCTGGCTTTTGCCTCCCTAGGAAGGCCTTTTCCATCCTGGACGCCTTTGGTTGGCTGTATGTGTAAGAGCAGGGCTGGATGCCCAGGAGAATTATGCCATTTGTCCATGATTACAGTACCACATTAACCCAGAAGAAATGGTAAAAGCAGAAGAATTCATTTGGATGTTTCTTTCACATTTTTTGGATAAATAAAACTAAATTTGGGAGAAAAAATCCAAGGAATTTCTGAGCAATGAAGTTTTGTCCTACAAATGCCAATTCACGTAAGAGAGGCTGAAGCTGACTGCCTAAACTACTGACAAAATCCAAATGTTTTCTGAAGTCTAGACTCACAAAAATTTTGGTTTTCAACTCTTGTCCCCCATTATTACTTCTTCTCTTTTTGCTTGAAGACACATTCAGAGAATCAACATTTGTAAAAGCACAGGAGAAGGACAAGAACAGATACATGGGTTTTTTCACGTACAGACAAGTTGTAAGTACGGGTAAAACTGAGAGATCAGCCAGTCAAAGGTCCGTAGTTCATCTTGTCTCTCATTTTCCCCTGTGATTTTTTTCTTTTTTGATTATCAAGAAAATCAATAAGGTTATGTCCAGTGATGTCTGGGACTTGTCTATCAACTCTGTATGCATGAGAAGTGATCGATTTCGATGATACTACAGAAAAAATAGGCTGCCATAATTTTTACAACCCAAGCTCTATATTTGAACTCAACTGAGGTAATCAGCCTGTAATCAAATACTCACTGTCTCTTTCAGACTTTAAAACTAGTAGACCGCGGGTCAGTGACCTCGTGCGTTTACCCCTAGAATGGAAGAACACAGTATTTCCCACTTCTTCAACTCCCAGTTGGTTTATCAGTTTTGAAACAGGCATTTGACTAAACCAGTTGATAAAGCTGAAAGTTAAATGAAAAAAATATTTCCTCTGTACTGCTGTCAACAGCTCCAGTTCCCCATAGTTAACCGGTGGCTTCCAACTGCTTGGTTGGAAGCTCTCTTTAACACTTCATTTACTTTTAGAATTTTTTCAACATCTGTAAGTCTTGCATGTAGCATAGCTGAGATCTGTACTGAACAAACCAGCTCTGCGCTGACGGTGTTACAGAACGGCTAGGGCTCATGCATCTCACTTCTTTATCCTGCATCCTGATCCCAGCCCTACATATCCATAAGGCGCTAGACTGCAAATGCCGAGAGCCAGTTCAGTTTCAGGTGTGCAGTTTTGCTTACACCAAGTAAGCCCCGCTGCTGAAGTGATGCAGAAACGTCCTGAAAATGCACTGCAAGTCTTGACACTTTGAAACTGCAGCAGACATGCAGCTCAGTGGCACATACATTCATTTTTCTATATGTCCAACAGCTTGCGCTGCCACTTGTCTCGAGAAGCACCTGGGAAAGGGTGTGTTCTACATCCTGGCGTTTTTAACTTGTATGTCCATACAATATAATATGAGCACATATTATGCAAGATGCCTATCTCTCTGCATGCGCTCCCTCAGTTTCTGACTCTTTGGCCAAATTTCTGACTGAGATCCGCTTTGAATTGGTACTCCATTGCATCCTCCAGTTTGCTGACTTATGGTATCCTCAGACCATGACCAGACAGAAGAGAGGGGCTTTCCAGCTCCTCAGCCTTGGCTTGCCCCTGCTTCACTCAAGGTCGCCTGGTGAAGCCAACGCAGCTTTCTTCTCTGGTTTCAGTGGGAGCAGGAAAGAATTGATAAAAAGACAACTTTCTTTTACTACAACTAGGAATCCATACGTATTTTTTCAGTACCCAAATTACAACTACCGCTAGTGGTGGAAGAGTACAGAAAGGTGAGTTGAGTTAACTTTCAGGACAGTTTTCATTTTCTTCCCAGTATCAAGTGTTTGGCAGAAAAAAAGCTACAGTTCGACATTTATCATGAAAATCCTTATGTTATTTAGCCTTTACATTTCAGCATTATAACTTGGTAAGAAATTTGGTTCTCATACAAAAGGATATTCATACATGTCATGAGCTCTCCATGAATTAGTCCTACAGTGTACCACAGGACAGAATACTCTGATTCAAAAAATGAAAAAATACATCTTTCTACTAAATTAATCTCTAACTATTTTACAAATTAATCCAGACTAATGTGGATAAAAAAACATTAGAGAGCGAACTACTGTGGTCTTGGAAGTAAACTGACAAAACAGCCTGGATTTTTTCACTGCTATATTTTCAGTCAAAACATTTTTCCCTTTTGTTCACATTTGTACCACAGTTTCAAAAAAGTACTTCACCTTCATCCAACTCAGAGTAGTCTTACATTTCTGTTACATTATCCATCCATTCAGAAACCATCTGCCCCAGTAACACTTCATCAGCAAATCTCTCTAGGTTGTGCATGTTCAGCTTCAAGCGGCATCACTAATTTTTAAAATACAACTGTTTTTCCTAGTAATTTCTGTACCTTTAGAGTTCAATATGCATTTTTATATTGCTTTACAAATTCCGGAAGAGCACACACATACCAGAAATAAGGGTCTCATTCCTTTCTGCATTGCAGTCCTGCCAGTCATTCATATCTGTGCAAAATAAGTGCAGCATAAACAAAGTGCCAGGTCTGATTTGACATCAACTGTGCAATGCATAAATAAGGTGCAAAGTGGGGAATGACTGACCACAGAAACTTTATAGCAGGTTGCTGGGTAGGTATAGAAGTATGGAAATTCTGGGTGCCAATAACTTCATGTAAATAGGTTATGTAGAATTACAAGGCTGTATTTCCTACAGGTATACAGTCCTTCTAGTACACATATCACAGTCTCCTTAATACATTATCTCTCTGAACGTAAGAAATGGATGGGTTTTGCACCATCTGTACTGAGAAGATGTATAGGACAGCAGAAGCTACAATGTCTGATATAAAAAAATAAAAGTAATTGAAAAAATAAGCCATTTCCTAAAATCCAGCCAAAGCTGATTTCTAGTAGAAACAGTAAAGGAATATCTCAACATGTTGAAAATATTCTTATTGGCGAGACTGACTGTGTTAACCCTAAGTTAACATCTATGCACAGTTCAGAGTAATTCCTGCACCAGTGGTGACAGTAACACTCTCTAGCTTTGTCTGAACTCCATCTACTTGCATGCCCTATGTCTACCGAAATTTTTTCTTTTATTGTTCTTATTTTATTTTCATATACTTCTTTCTGGAATAAAAGACATGCTTTCTAAGGAAGCAGCATGTTCTAGTGGCATCAGGACCAGTGCAGCACCAAGGACATGAAGATTCAGGTTTTAAGTCTGTGCCTGACTTGCTGCACGGTCTGATTACTTACCTTCTGTTTATCAACTTAACTGTATATAAAAAGGATGCATTAGTAGAATTTTCTCAAATCTAAGCAAGTATTGAGGATTACTATAAAATGTGAGATATGGTCAGGTGGGCTTTTCCAGTTCCTTAACTAACTGATATGCTTTGGCTGAAACCTCCTCACTTGCAGAAGTCTGTACCACCCACTGAATCACTAGAAAAGATAAAATAGATACAAACTCGTGGGTTAAGGTGAAATGAAGGAATGGAAAAGTGTCAAAGACTTTAGGTTCCCCTCCCTAGCACTGAATAGCTCTGACAACCTCCTACCACACCAAGTAAGATGAGGACTGCTCGGAGCCATCCCACCAGCTAACCGTGGGCGATTGCCACCTGCCCGAATAGACCTCTGCTTTAAGGGTACTGCCTACTCCCCTCTTCATGATATTTCGATGAGTATTTAAGTATAGCTGAGGTTGAATGCTGAGGGTCACAAAACGCTACTCAAAGGACTTTAGAGAGAAGCAGGAGAAAGGTCCTCAACAGCTATAGCTGTGTAATTCAGGATTACATTGGACTAGCTGGAGGGGCACCAGTGGCATTTAACCTCCTCTATACCAATAACAGAAATAACAGCTCATAGTGGTAGCCAGAAATTGCATCTTTTCACACCAGAAAGAAACAGAGAAGGTAACAGGGTGCGGAAAGAAAGTGAAGGTGGAAACTTCAGTATTAAAGGGTACATAAAACTTTCCTGAATATCACTTTCATTAGAATATGAGTGCTGAATAAGTTAACAGAGCTCAGAGAAATAAAATTTTAGGTGAGTGGGAATTTTACTGGGTCCAGACAGGAAACCATGAGTAAACATTTGTCCCTCTTAGATAATCAATTCTCTTCTCAGATAATCAATTCTCTACATATGCACAGACCATAGTTTAAAATATTGAACATTGTTTTCATTAAGAAACATCATAGGGTCTACTAAGGAAACATATTTTGTTAGATTCACCTGTGTAATGGATTTGCTCTATTCTGAAATTAGCACACTAAATTCTAGCTAAACTTGCATCTTAATAGAGTTTACTGAGCAAATGCACAAATAAGTTTTCATCCATCATCTCTCTGATATGCAAACCAAAGTCACTTTTAATCTCTGCATAATAAATGGGATTAAACATTCCCTACATATGGTTTTATCGTGCCAGTTTACAAGAGCCCAGTGGACAAATTCTCTTGACTGGCAATCTACCTTTTTCCACTCCTTTTGCTCGAGTACTAGGTTTAATACCTCGTGCAAGTACCTTTCACTCGTTCAGTGAGTCAGCTACTTGACAAACGGTCTACACTGTGCAGGTACTCTCTGATGGGGTTCATGGGCTACCATTACTAACAAAGCTTTTGATTTCTGGAAAATAGTAGAAGGGCAAATGACAGAGAAAAGGAAAAGCAGGTTGAACACCCAGTTAGAAAGAACTGAAAAGCACAAGTAAAAGGAGGAAGGATAGTCTTTTTAGAGAGCACTGAATAAAGGCTCTTTTTCCCTGAACCTTGTTGAACTCCTGGTTCAACTGTAGGCTGTCTTTGATATCTACATTTCCTCTCAGTTCCTCATCTGTATAAAATGGGAAATATATCCTTACTTTGTGTGATGTATTGTGACCATGACAGGTAATCACAAGCAATGACTACCAGCAACATTTGAACAGCGAGTGCTAAAAACAGGTTTGGAGCCTCTCAGCACTGTGATTTTTTTGTCTCCTGTCCTTCCATTTCCCGTTGCTCCCCCACTAAATCTGTACAATGAAAATGCCATTAGGTGAACATCACAGTTTGGCACCAGAATTGAAGGAATGGAAGAACACTCACCATATACGTGAGTGAGGCCATTAAATAACTACTTGGGACAGGTCATGCTCAAGATCAAACTAAGGAAATCATGCTTGACACCAACACCCCTTCATTTTCTCAGACTTCACCCCCACACCCAAAGATGCTTTTCATCAGATGGCTCAGCTCTTCACTGCTTGCTGATCAGCAGGTATCTCATATGCTTTTCACAAAGCTATAGGTCCCTGGCACAGCACCACGGCTGATGCTCAAGGCCACAGGGTGAAAAGACGCATGCTGATATTGGGTTTCCAACCCCAAAACAAAGGTGGGTATAACTGATGATTCCTAAGAGAACAGAGGTAAAAACAGATCATTAAACCAGTTTAGTAACATCAGGCAGAGGAACTGGGAAGAAAGAAGGCCAGAGAGCGTACAGCTGCTTTGTTCTGGTAAAACTAAAAATTTGACACTAACCACTGTATCAAATGTCCAAGGTATCAGCTGCAAAAGCTTCTCCAGCCACCAGCATCTGAACCTCCTAACAGATTCGATCAAAACTGCCAGGAAGGTGCTTCCTCCCCAGCTGTCCAAAATAGTGCTGACATTCGGAGAGGACATAAAAGCAAGCCCTATTTCACTCCTGAGAGCAACATCACGTAAGGATCCAAAGGATATTTGTATTTTTTCTTCTATGTATGTGTTTTTTTCTTTTGCCTTATTCTTGAAAGAAGATGAAATTGAGTCTGAATCATACACAATCAAATTTTCAGAATCCCCCAAATAATCCACCAAAAGAAATCCCTTTCAATACGCTCCATACTTTTGTCCATGTAAAATAGTCCTTAAGATGGCTCAGGTAAACTTAAGTTCAAAGTATGTGAGTATATCCTCAATTATCCACAATAGTAGTGTTTTATTAATAGACTGGGGAAAAAAAACAAAGTTAAAACTGTGAATTCAAATTTATGTCTGCTCATTGAAGACAGAGAAAGTATTTGAACACATTTCCATGTTCCTTCTTCATTGGGAAAAGTAATTTAAGTCATGTGCATAATACCACTGACATTTCAATATTTTAAAACTGTTCTCCACCAGTTCAGTATTTTTGTTTGATATCTGTAATAAGACCAAATTCAATATCACCATATAATTTACTTTTTCTTTATCACCTGTGATTTACTGCTTAAGTTCCCAAACAAACAAAAAAAAAATCTAAAAACAGGAAGAAAGAGATACATCTGGCATAACGTTTTCATCTGTGCAACCACATACAACACTGTCAAGACAGAACTGGTATCTTGAAAGTGACTCACTGTAAGCAGACATAAGCCTCAAATCTCAGACCCTGAAAGACTCTCCTAAGGCACAGAAGTGCTGGACATTGGTCTCCTGCCGTATATACGGTCACAAGAAATAGTGTGATTTTGTAAAGGACTTGGATAAGGTTCCTCATTCCTCTCTCTCGCTTTTCTTTTTTTTTTTAATAGGTAGGGTGATGATTCTTACTTAACTCAGTAAAACATTTTGAGATCAATAGATGAAAAGGTTGATACATGCATTTAGAAATATTACTGAGTACTTTGCAGCAGACAGCAGCGTGCCTGAAAGCATGCCAAATGCCCCATTTCTTATTCTACAATTTAGAATGAGCCAGTGAATGCTGCAGGATCATGATTAAACTTTTAAATGTCACATCTACTAAACAGCAATATCAGTCAGTCATTGAGACAGTGTTATATGAACTTAGCTCACATCAGTGAATGAATTACACAACTCTTTTCCCATAATTTGTTTCAATAGGATATGTACACCTCATAGCTACAATCACTGTGTTTCTTATTTAAGAGTGTGAAAAATAAACAGTCTTTATTCAGCTCCACTTCAGGAAAAAAAATTACATATATTTTATACGCTGAACAGCACAAGGTATTATCTCTATACACATCAGCTCCTTGGGATTTCAGCCCTATAAAAATCAATAACAATGATGCCAGACTGAGTCTTGACCTATTTGCACCACAGGAACTGTCTCCTGCAAACGCTATACAAGGTCAAGAAATGATGAGCTGCTAATTATGAGACAAAGACACGTGATGCAAGACTATTTTGTTATATCCTAACTTTTTCTTAAGATTTTTTTTTTTACTTCATTATAAGTCTGTTTATCTAAGTTAATGCATTCCTTAAAATACAGTACTTCTATTCAGATTTGGACAGACAAAACTGTAGGATATAGTTCATAACACCCTATCTGCAGTATCACAGCATTTGTAAATACCAAAAATCAGTCAAAACAGAAGTCAACTGGCTTGATGTGCTCAGTCACAGATCAGAGCCTTTGTCTGATCTCTGGAAACAGCCACAAAAATCTGTCTTAGAGCAAGGAAAAAAGGCATTGTTTAACTTCCTACACTTATCCACGCCACGGTAAATGCTCATTTCCATGGCTGAGATGAGCATCTTTCTACAATTATGCTCACTGACAGTCATCACTAGTTGAAGCCGAATAATCAGAAAGAATTTAGATTCAAATTGTCCTAAATTGATTCAACTGTATTGTAACCCAGCTCTGCCTTGCTCTAGCCACCATTGCTCATTCTTAGGCAGAGCTGGCCAACTACAAGCATTTTACCAGGACAGCTTGTCTTTGCTCAAACCACTACAGTCTGCCTCCAGATCACCTACTTTTTTGCCTCACTAATGACAAATGAAGGAACACCCCACAGATAAATCAAATCCAACAAAGGCTGGTTCTCCTTATGGAAAGGCCGTACTCTAAATACCTGCTGCCACTTTAAAGAAATGAAATTCCTTTTCAAATGGGAAAAAAATTGAGGCGCCTTGATGCTTTAAGCAAATTTTCTGAAGACTTAAACATTGAATCAGAAAGTGATAAAACACATACAGAAAGTTCTAGTCAGTCGAACAGTACATACCTCCTCCTGAACAACCTTCAAGGAGCAAAAATAAGATGTTAGTTTTCTCTGAAAACACAGCAAACTGTTTTCTTTCTTTTAAGCCCATTTGATGACAATAACAAACCTCCATGGGGTTCTTCTGAGATCTTCCTTGGGCAAAATCCACAAGCCAGTGTATTCAGAGCTTCTGCACAAGAGAATGGGAATAGAAACGCTCTCTCTTGGTGTTTTCCAGAAGTCACATTCAGACTTTGATTCCAGGCAGACACATTTACATGTCAGGAACAATTTCTACTTCTATACATAAGATTAGCAGCAAAGAAAGCCTTAGAAGTTCAGACAAAAAAAACCTGCCTGACCTTGCGATGTAAAGGTCACTCAAACTCTGCTGGACTGCAAAGCTTTAATCTTATGATAGGGAGGGCCACAAATGGAAGACAGTGCCAGAATCTGCTCTCAGCCACTGTAAGGCTTGAGCTATTCCTTTTACATTTCAGTGTAAAAGCAAAATTTGGAACAGTGACCTTCAGCCTTCTTCTCCAGCCACATATCATACCCCCTTCGTGAAGGTGCCTCCGTGGAGCTCTATTAGTACTGCAGGAAGCAGAGCTCCCAGAGGTTCCCTCGGGTTTCACCATCTTCCCTTCTCTCCCACTGCTCTCTAATTGCGCTTTTAAAGGAAGGACACTAACAGCTGGGATGTTTCTGGTTAAAGGCATAAATGCCTTCAATCTGCTGTTAGCTTTGTCTCTTCTTGCATTTTTAAAGCATTGCAAGTGTTAAAATGCACAGACCTAACTAATATTTGGAGCTATATGACTAAATTTCTGTGCTTTTTCCTAAGCAGTAATTTTCTGTCTGACTGACAAGGTCCTTCTCATTCTGAGTAGCAGGGTCACAGAAGCCATCAGTCAATTACCCTTTCCCAGTCCAATGAGTGCCTTTTCACCTCTCTGACTGAAAGGACTTAACAGGGTTATTCACACTTCCACGAGTGTAAAGCTCTTCATGATCTTTATGGATAAGAGATATTCTTCAGATAAAAGCCAGAATCCTCATGATGTACTGCTTTCTTTCTGGCACACTTGCTCTGCTCAATCATAGCACAGGTGGAGTTACAGAGTCACCAGATGTCCATTTATTCTTATTTCTTCCTCAGCCTCTTTTATTTCCCTCTTCTGCGGTGGCCTCACAGACTTGAATAATGGAGAGAAGGAAAAAACCACTCAGCAGTATATGCATGCCTGGCTCCATTCTCTTTACTGGAATTACGCTAGGGATGAATTTAGGCATAAACTCTTTTCATTAGTTGTACAGTAAGTAGAGATGCTAAGCAACACTAGTCCATAGATATTCAATTTACAAGCCAAAGCTCATCACAGTAGCACTGTACAGGTTTATGTTACATCTATAAAGAGTGGAACTAGAAATAAAAATAGATGCATGAAGCCAGAGCCCTTAACCAAAGGGAGACAGTGGTAAGGGCTGAGCTATGAGTGATGGGTACTGAATTACAGGCTTCATTCTGATACTGTGCACTTCACCAAGTTTTTCAAAGTTATATCTTCAAAGCTTGATCACCAGGTCAGCAGCTAAAATCCTCGCTCCCAGTCAGGCTTCCTGTATAGCCAAAGACAGTGGAGATAATTAGTTAATTACAGACTGTATTCAATGGTGGAACGGGGTTTTGTATTTAGCTGTTGCTACAAGCGTATCACTGGCAGATCCAAATTGCTCACAGAAGCTTGACAGTTCTCCTAAGCATCATGAAAGGAAAATGCCCGTGACTTGTTCATGTCAGAAGGTAATTCTTGCTTTGCATAATCACCTTCCTCTTTGTTGCTTGCACATTGTTCTGGCATCACTGGTCTGAGAGGTATCGAATATTTTAAACTGCTCTATACATATGGTTTCAATTATGTGGAATGGCTCTCTCATTTACAAAAAGGTCAAAAGCAGAGATGTGCAAAGTGCTGAAAACACAGAGCCGACTGGGCTCTCTGTTTCTCTCTTCTTTGAAAGGCAAGACTCTTTCCAGACAGAAGCAATGTTGAGCACTTAATTGACCTATGTGGAATCAACAATTTCTTCAGCAATAACAGACTAAGTTTAATCACAGTTGCAAGTCTACTGCATCAGTAGAATTACCCCAACACTGATTTTGACTCTTTTCACAGAGTAACTGGAGTAACCAGTTGATATCTCAGCTTTACAAAACAGTTATTAAGTTCAAACTTTCAATTCAGATTGTCTGAATCTACTTCTTAGAGGGCTATGAACTCGAGTAGCCAGTTATGAAAAACATAATATCCCAAAGTGTAAAGAAAACAAAAAGCACAGTAATATGTACTCATTAAGACACCCTTTGGCCAAATTTTGCCATGAAGCTGTATTTGACTTTGAATCAATCAACTTGAACTGTGGGGTTTTTAGAGATTTATGTGCATGAAGTACACGAAAAGAGACTGGTAAGAGGAAAACTAATGTGTTGCTTCCTCTCCTTAGTTTAAACTTTGAAAAGCAGGCTAACCTAGAGAACACATCATGACTCACTCCTCATCTGGGGCTTTTTTTTAATCTATCAACATGTCTGCTACCATAGACATTAGCAAAATTTTTAAAATAAATAAATTCAGGTGTACAAGATTGCTTAGATGTAAGTTCACACAGCTCTCTTCTAGAGCTGGTAAGAGTTCATGTTGTTGCTCAAACTGAAAAGACATTTATCCATTTTTAAATCTTCTGATTTATTTTTATGTGCATTATTTAAAACATATAGTGGGCTACAGAGGACAGTGAAGTGAACTCTGATGACATCTTGCATAAGGTCTGAAAGGAAGTGAATTGGCACCAAAGGTGGTACCTGCTGAGCTGATATATAGTCATTTTTCAGAGTAAAACTTTTAAAGATATGACAGATCTCTAGACTCTGTTCCCCAACTATGAAGACAGCATATTCCATATGAGGCCTGACCACAGAGCAGATACAAAGTTAAAAATTCAAGCTTTCTTGAACAATTAAAAAGCAGGCAGAAAAAGACTACTAACCACTGTTTGATATTGTGGAGAGGTTGAGAACTGTGACCATGACTAACTCACATGCTGAAGCCAGCAGAGGCTGTAGAGAAAGTGAACAGATTGTAGAAGTTTGCACTGGAGATTTTTAACATCTTTGAGGCTACTCTGAAACCAAACAAGTGTGTCATGCGACTGTCAGGAGCTGCAAAGAGAAGGGCCTTGCCACTTCACGGGCATACAGCATCTTGATCATGAAGGCAGTAACTACAGACTGGTTACATTTACTACCTTGAAGGCTATGAATCTTCACTGAAAGCAATTTCCTAACCATGTTTCACCGACCTCATTTTCAAAGCTTTTATTTTTACAGGTCATCATAATCCAGTTCCTTTTCTTCTCTCCATAAAGGAATGCGTGTGTATAAAGGTGCTACTCGGTCTTGGGTCACTCCCAAATTGTGCAAGACACTCTGCCAACAGCATGTCACGCTGCCCCTTAAAACAGAAACACAAAGGCAGAGTAAGATAGGGAAGGACTAAAACAAATACGCTGAGTGCTAGGTGTACAACGCACTAAGCTCTCTGGCACTGGCCCAAGAAAAGTACTTGTGTCCAGGTGAGCCCTCGTTGGCCAGCAGTGATGTCAATGTCGATAGGTAATCAAACCTCAGGTTGTGGAAGAGTCATGGAGCCCATGGCCAGACAGATGAATCCCTTATTAGTCACATTACTGTTAAATACATCGCATTTCCATGCTTCACTATCATTTTTCTCCCCAGCATCCCCACAAGAGCAGAATGAAAGAGGACGGAGTGTTCTTCTTGCTCCAGCTAAGGAGATAGTGTGAATATCACTAACCAAAGCCACAAAGCCACTTCTAATCCCTGCCCAGTATTAGTCAACCTGCAGATAGTCACATCCGTGCGGTGCGACTTCCTCCACATCAGTAAGAAGCTCATGCTTAAGCAGGAGAAGTAGATTAGCAGGGAACTTTGCTACTCCTCTTCTTGTAAGCCTTGAGAGTTTATGCACATAGCAGGAGACCTATTCCTCATCATAGGCATGCAAATGCCAGACATCAAAGAACACTTCTAACTGAATTCTCGGGATAATTAATTTTCACCAGAAAGTGTTTTAACCTTTTAATCCATCTATGCTAATAGATAGTAATGGCCTTCATTATTGCAACACCAGAACAGCTCCCCATCTTTTAACATATGAAGGCCTGTCACCACTTTTTGTGAGGTAAGGAAGCACTAACCACCCTCTTGCGCACAGGTGAAGCGCCAGGCAAATGCCAACTACATAAACTTTTCAATTTCATGTATGAAACTCTGCCTGATAAGGCCACCATTTCTGATGGACATCTTTCTCTCCTTGGAGAATAGTTCCACGTGTCCGAGGGGTAAGGTCCCACTGTTTATACCAGCTATAATGCCAGCACATCCCCGTGACACCAGCATCATCTGTGGAAAGGCAGTCTTTCTCCCAGCTCTGCAAGCAGCATTACAGCTTCATTCCGCTCAGCCGAGGTGCTCATTCGTTCACTACACAAGGAGTGAAGCGTGCTGTTCCTTCTCAAAACAGACACTTTCTTCCACAGAAATACATTTTGGAAGTTTAAAACCAATGTTTCCCACAAAACATTGCCTGTCTTTTCATCACCTACGAAGGAAAGATGCTCACTCTGGCTCCAGGGAGCGGAAAAAAGCCAAAAAGGACCACTAACCCCTCAAAGAGATCTCCCAATTTGTACAGTGCTAAGTGTCAATAGCAGTATGGCAGCACCGTCACAGCGTAAAATGGGCTTGATCCCAAACTCCGGATCTAAAAATGCCCTTCGGCCTGATGAGTCAGTGTGTAGAATTTGAAAGAGGATTCAAATCCAAGTTTACAAGTTTGACAGTTGATATAATGCAGCAAACCAGCGCCTCCAACCTGAACGTCCTGAGAACCACAGTCCAGACCTCCCCGCTGAGCTGGGCAGCTCGGGTACAGCACGGATGTTGCAGGTAGTCATCGATCCTCTTTCTTACAAGGAGGCAAAAAGAGTTTCCATAGTGCAAGGCAGCACTCAGCAGTAATCTGTTCTCTACATCTTTGACTTGCAAGCACAGAAAAATTCACTAGAGTAATTCAAAATTAGAAGTTGTAAAGGGTCAAATGAAAAAAGCCCACCCAGAATCACACCTCTAATTCCTTTAGTGAATCACAATGCATAAGGGGATTTCTGTTGTCTTCCAAGCCTGACAGCAGAGATTGGATTTATGCAAATTATAAGGTTAAAATAATTAGAGATAGGTCAAAGGTATAAATCAAACAACCAAAGCTGACATGTCTAAAATTCTGCATGCTAAACAATCAAGGTGTTTAAAGTCAAAACATCTATTTGTGCTTATTTATACAGAACAAAAATTAAGGAAGGATTTGCTGAACTACCTGGTTGTTTAAATCATTTTTTGTCTGTATATTTTACAGGTCTCACAAGGGAAGACAAAGTCCCGCTCTCATCTGTATTTCTACAGCACAATTAATGTTTATGGAGTTGCAGATGAAAACTTCAGTCCTCTTCCCCATCTCTAAACACAGCAAGCAGAAATGATAATTGGGAACAAAATGCTGCAGCAAGAGTAAAGTTGAAAAACAAATCCTGGAAAAACTAAAAGCATATGTAACCCACTTGCATATGCTGTGTTCTTTGCATTTTGTCACAGTGCTGTGGCTGAAATGCTATGTTTGCAGCCTGCAACACATAAAACAACAGTAGGAGCCAAGTTTTGCTCTTTAACACTGGTGCACGTCCACAGAGACTGCGCCGAAACCACTCAAGAAATGGATTACCACCTCTCTGCGAAACAGAACATCTCAGCCACAATCCAGCAATGCAGCCCCAAAGTGGTGGAGAGGAGGGTGAAAGCAAAGTCCCAACTTAAGCAGGTGAATAAAAAATTACAACCCTATATTTTTAAAATGACTGGTGGTGTTTGCTTTCTGTGGAAAAAAAAAAATTCTTGAAAACTAAAATACTTTTGTCCAAAGTGCCCTTTCGTCAGAGTGCCCCACCCAGGAGCTCTTCAGAACAGCTGGATCAGTCCTGCCTCAAACCAGGGGTTTACAGAGGAAGTGAAGCTAACGTACAAATTCCAGGAAACTTCACAGCACAAGATGAAATTTTTCAGGTTTGGACACAGACATTTCATGAAAGAAAAATGCTATTTTGTGGGTAGCTGTAGTGAAAAATCATTTGCTGTGGAGTAAACTAGGTGATGACTTGCTTACATCTGGGTCCCTTGTTTTTTCATAATTGTTTGATCAACATCCTATGAATAGACAGAGATAGAGTGGATGTAAGAAGAGACGCACATTTCAACCATGTATTTGTGTTAGCTGAAATTATACGCATCATGGTCAATATGAAATAATTAATATCCCTCTTGGTTAGCTTATGAGTAGAGATTCATATAACATTAGATATTACATGGCAGAAAACAGATCCCTGCATGTTTCATGGTGAAATAAATTACCAAATATAACTGTATATTGACTTTTGCTACCTAACATAGTAAATAAGTAAATAGATAAGTGCATCTTTCAGTAGTCTGAAGTTTTTGTCCCTGAACTTATCAGATGAAGACAGGGTGGGAAAATAGAGCCTGAGTTTACTTTATGACTTTTTTTTTTTGTCCACGATATGCTTGAAATACCAGTGACTGATAATGGCCTACATTTCCTAGCAAAAAAATAGTGCCTTTTTCAAAACACTGAAAGAAGTGGCACTCATGAGGTTTGTTCTCTTCCTTCTCACAGTATGGCAGAATAATTTTACTCATACCTGATCCATTTTGTTTCTTCAGTTCCATTTCTTTTTTTCCCTCATCCATCTCTGTCCTCTCCTTCTACTTAAAAAGTCATTTATTTGGCTCCATAGTTCATTAAAATGTTCCCTGCCTCAAAGCCCCTTTAAAATAACATATTATACATACTTACTAATCCTTATATTAAATTATTTTAAGGCACTTTTTGTCTTTCAGTTTTCAAGTGACCTCCAGTTTCCACTCTCAGATGACTTTCCCGATGACTAAAGTCCATTTAACACAATATGCACACATAGCAATTTAGGGAAATTACAGAAGAATTCTTGCAAATACTCCATATCAGTGAGGGAGTGCTCATGCTGGAGCAATGTGAAGGTGATCTGTGTTTATTACAAATATCCTTTTCTTTCACTTTTCTGACATTGTAAGAATTTGGTTAGAATTGAGCTGGCCAAACAGTTCACAATTAATTATTTACCTGATTAATGTAATCTTTTTTAAATTATTTGGGAATAATTTACAAATTTTTTATTAATTATTTGAAATAATTTGATAAATAATTTCATGATCCACCCACGTGAATAAGCCATGCTTTGTAAACACAAATTTTCTGTTTCGAATAAACAATTCTAAGCACATTTGAGCCTTTTGGGGGCCTTATTTTATAATTACAACCATTATTCTAAGGCAGTAAAGGTCCACTTAAAAGAATATATTTCAAGAATATACAAATTAACTCAGTTCAGAGATTCTTACTTTATGTTTAGCATAAAAACTAAGTATTTCATTTAGATATATAAAATTCACATAATTAAATTTAATTATATCCTGAAAAAATTATATACATAATTGATGAGGTAGAGGCACATGTGTTTAGAAGAACTGTTTTTCCTTTTTCCAGGTAAAGAAAGGCAGTTGAGAAGAAATATCATACAAGATACTTCAGGGATGCCATTCTTAAAATATTAAAGGTACTTTATTTACTACAGCAACATCCTTAGCAGCACTATAATAAAAGCTCTGTCTGTGTTTCCATTCTTTATCCTAACTTCAAAAATTTTATGTATAGCACTCATAAAAATGTACTGTGGTTTAAAATTTAGCTTGGAAATGAAACATAAGAGAGGGAGAAGTTGCTTAATTTATTTTTTTTTTTTACTATTTAGGTACTAAAAGACAGTTATTCAGAAGATATTTACAGATGTATAGAGACAGCTTGCACCTCCCTCCTGGAGAAAAAGGCCATTTTTGTTTCCTTGTTTCCTTCAATCAACAGTTCCTCACTGATTTCTAAAGCCTAAGCTTTTAAACATATGACTCAAAGGGCGTAAGTCAGATCCCTCCGAAATATGTTTGCTTTTTTTTTAAAAAAAAGGAGAGATTTGAGTCCTTGAAGATTTTCGGAACGTGACAGGACAAAATCCTGAGCAATCCTTCATCTGATGTTAGTCCTTCTTGGGGGAGGAGGCTGGACCAGATGACCCTCAAAGGTCCCTTCCAAACTATGTTTTGCTAAGCTGCTGAGAGTTCACAAACTCCAAGCTTTGATTCCAAACTTAAGCTGCTACTTTTTATTTTGATTTTGTTTAATGGAGGTAGCTGGTACGTCTTTAATGAGAGAACTTAGCTGACATTTTACTTCTGCAAAAGTGCAAGTTTGGTGGCAAGATTTCCGGTGCTCCCATAATAAACTCATAATAAAGACCTGGTTTGTTGTGTTTTTTTTTAAACTTAAATAGGCTGTAGACTACCAGTTTACACAAGAACTAAAAGCTTTGAGTAGTTTGATTGAAAGAATTAATAACTGTTATTACCTGAATGGAGATATTTGATTTTGAATGCTTGTGAAAGACTTTGCTTTTCTGAGGCACCTAAAATCCAAGATTCTAAAAGCCTTTGTGACATTTATTTTTCTCTTCAAATACTTCTGTCAGAAGGGTGAGAAGTGAGGTTAAGAGAGACTCAAAATACACCAGTGAGAGACTCCATGACATTTCCAACCTCCTATTCTTCTGCTCTAGCCACTAGAATTATTCCCACACTGAGGTTCAACACCTGCACTGGCATGATAAACCTTTGGAGCTATTGTAGACCATCAAGTTAATGACATGCATTTTAGACAGTCCTTTTAACTAAGCCACCAACACTATCACGGAGCACTTAGTCTACAGATGCAACAATTCAAGCAGCTTTATAAAGTCCCTAAATGTATATTTACATGACAAATGGTAATAGACTCGTCACACACCCACCATGTGCACAGAGAAAGCCACAGCACACCAGCCATTCCTAAGGCTTAGTGCAACTCCACCGTGTTCGGCAGTACTAGTTGCAGATGGGCCATTTTTGCCATCGAGCCAATCTTGGTGCTAGGTCTGTGCCAATAGATCGGATCACTCTTAATGTTGTCCTACATTAGCATTGCATCTGAGCCAACTCTGTTGCCCAGGCAGATTAGATCAGATCAGATCACTCTTAATGTCACTCTACACTATCACTGGTTGCCCGAAGCTTTGTTGGAGAACTGTCAAGGCGTAGATAAAACCCAAGCAAACACATTAATAGATAAGATAAGGTGAAATGGCAGCGCAGGAATTCCTGCAGTGTTATTGTACCAAAGGGCAGTTCTCCTGCAAAGGAGTTATGCTTTGCTTGACTGTTTATTTAATCTCTTGGCAGTTTCTCAGTGAGATGCGAGTCCGAGTTCCTCAACTACACAGTACGCTCACAGCTGCCGGTAAAGGCTAGAACCTTTGCCACGCTGTTTCCTAAGAAGTTTCACGTGCCTGTAGAAGTCGTCTGGGGAGAACGAACCAAGTCTAGAGCTAGTATCATGGATGACAGTATGTTTTCACTTTGGTTTCAATAAGGTCTTTAATTGGAAGAGATGCTAGAACAGACTTGACCCTCAAAGTGTTTTCAGGGCACAAGGCAATTCACTGTAAAACACCCAAACCAACCTGGAATGACCAACTTAGAGAATTTCAGCTCAAGCTTCCCTATTTTCTTCCTTCCTTGACTTACTACAGTGTATTTGCCTTCCTAATGGCCTCAGGTATTTCACACATTGAGGATCTTGGACGTCCAAACTCCATTTGCAATTCTCCCTTGCACAGGGATTCACTTTCACTTTTTTATACATTCATTGCTTCTTTCTTATCTACCTGAAAGCCACCTCAACACTGCCCGCTCTAATGCCATCTTAGAGATCTCTGGGGTACTCAAAGCAAGACGGTACCTCTATGAAACAGTGGTGTGTCTCGTAGAGATTCTAGAAGCAACACAGTCATGTCTGCATGCCTATATTGTTGTCAGTACCAGCAGTAATTTATTCAAGGCCCACATAAAAGTCTCTCTGGACACCAAGACACGCCCATGAAGTGTATTACATTTAAAGATGGTACCAGAGGGCAAAAATAATATTTTTCTTCTTCGTAAATAATCATCTGAAGCAGAATGCATATACCGCACCTGAAATCTTCGAGGCAGAGACTAAAGCTAAATGCGCTTTCTGGAATACCAGCCGCCTTCTCCTGTCTTCTCATGTCAAAAATGGCAAGTATGGAAATAAAACAAAAAATAAGGATTCTCCCCATGATATCAGGCAGCAAAAGAATGACTATCCGGTCACAACAGACTTAAACGCAAAAAGAAACTATGAAAATGTGCAGAAGGGCTCTATTTTCTTTCCACCATGGTGCCCAATCGAATAAAAGGACCTCTACACACCAGCTTACAACTCCATCTGACCAGCTACACCCAGCCTAATGTTTCAAAGACTAATTAGAACATTTACTTTACAGCCCATTTGCTGCAGTAACAATGAAACATTATCTAGATACAGCTCTTCCTGCAGGGGCCAGGAAGGATATACCGTTGACAGAATTTTAAATGAAAGGAAAAATGAAATTTCCTTTAAACCTTCTCATAAGCAGATCAGTTTGCATTCATTCCTGTAAAGGCTCAGTACTCTAGCCCTGATCCAGCAAAATACTAAGCACACACTAAAGATTAAGCGTAAGTGCTCTCAGCGTTTGCAGCTTTTACAGTGTTCACATTTTTAAAGTTAAGCACGTACTTAAATGATTTCAGAACAGAGCCTTGTATCGCAGTCTGTGACTCAAGCAGTTTGAATGGTATCCATTAGTATGTGTATTCAGAGAAGAAAGGAAAAAGAAGCTAATTGCATTGCAATTTATGTTTCTTCTTTCCTGTTGCATTGTTGACACCATCCCTCACCATTTCTAATTACCTGGAGAAAGGGGAAAACTTGAAACTTTAAGCTGTCCGACATAAACCTGTCAGTTCCTGTCACAGCTAAATTTTGTAAATGCTACAGTTATGCTAACAGACTCACTCTAAAATTCAGAAGATGCTGGAATATGAACATTTTAATATTGCTTTTTAAACTACATAATCAGCTTTAATAGTCCTTTCTTTTTGACTACTGTATCACTAAAAGATTTACAGTACTAGAGGAGAGGTCCGGCACTCAAACACAGACACAGCTACTACTTCTGTCATTCACTAATGACTGCTTTTATTTATCTTTGGATGGGCTACACTCATTAAGCTCCCCAGATCTTCATTTCTCTTCTACTACGTTGCCATTGTGGAACAAGCACACACTACTGGCTGGTTTGGGTTTTTTTTTTTCCACATTTGGTTAGCCAAATGGCCCCACTAACACTTGTGTTGGCACAGCTGAAGAGGTACTATTGAAGCGGAATGAGTGGGTAGCAGCCAGCATCTCCTTAATTCAGAGCTGCTGCTACGGAAGACAGTAAATGAAATCTTAGTGCTAACCTTTAGAAAACAGGCAGACTGCAAACAAGAATAATTTTTATAGGCCAGACCCTGCTGGTTTTACTCATGTTGGAAGTCCTATTGCCATTAAATGTAACTGTATATGTGAATTAAGAAAGCAGTATTTGGATTTTTATTTATGTACTCTCCTGTGCAATAACCCTGAATGGAAATGCATTTGTTTATTTTTAAATGCACTCCAAGTTTTGCCATTACAAGAGTGGCACTGCCTTCACACTGCTTTTCTGCAAAATAAAATCTACTGTCTTCCATAAATACACTGTCTTTCATTTCAACTCCTCATTACTACATCTTCAGATTTTTTAATCTACAATGCAAATAGGCAGGTTAGTGGTCATTATACACTACATTTCTATATCTTTCTGAGCTTAATTTAAAACAGATACAACGCTGTCTTGTGAATACATTGGTTTTCGATGTTCTAAATAGATTTTTAGTGTAGATGCTTGTTCCGACTCCATTATTTTCCCTTTCACCCTAAATAAAGTTTTCCCAGATCACTGTCACTACTGCAGAGAAATACATTTTCTATTTTGCCTTGAAAGAAATGTGAAAAAGGAAAATGCTGATGGCACGAGAAGCAATTTGAATCCCATGATAGAAAACATAGCCTTAGCAGACAATGCACAGTAATAAATAATAGTATAGAAACACACTTTTTTTTTTTTTTTTTGGTTATCAGAAGAGAAACGCAAGATACACATTTTTAAATAAAATAAATGTTTCCTTTTGCCCTTTTTTTGGTAGTAAAAGAAAGGCAGGAGGCAAGAGAATAGATCTGAAAAATACATACACTGTCTATCATTCAGTAGCTACAGAATTGGTTTTGGTTTTTAATGTGTATTGGTTCCACTTTTGTACAGGCAACATATAAAGGACAGACAACAGATAGAGGTCAGGCAGTATTACAACAAGTCATTTTCCTCAAGGTGTTTTGGTACCCTTTGCTGTTATTTCCATTGCCATTATCCTGTGTGCAGAACAGCAAAGGAAGCTGTATATCTTACTACTCTGAATGTGTTGGGCTGTTTGTTTTAGGCTTTGCTACAAGTAAATCAGATTTAGTAGGAGTGATTCACCAGGTACATATTCTTCCTTAAGTGTAATAGCACTATACAAGACTGTGGAGTTTCAGGGATGACAAAGCATACATTAAGTGTTATCCAAGAGGATAGTTCGTGTCCTGTGTGACTACCGGAGCTTATTACATTGCTCTTGATGTAACAGGATGAATTTAAAACTTTGTGAAGTGCTGCCTTGTGACTAGCAAACTACTTCTGACATGAAGCTGAAAGTTGCTGCTATTTAATGGCTCTTTGGTGACCTTTCAGAAGAGAAAGGATGGCCTCGGTCCAAGTTATAGCACACAGACATCCATATCACTACCACAAGCAGCTTCTACTCCGGAGGAGAATGAATTCAATCATTCTTGTGGGTAGGGACTTCCCAATCGGACCCCGTCTTTCAGATTTGCTCATCACGGCTCAGCTACATTTTCTCATTCCTTTTCTTGGTATTACAACTCAGAGTGTAAGCTCCATGGCTAATGATGATTAGACGCACAGATGATGATGATGCACAGATCACTGGGCAATACTATTTTTCTCATCTAACTTCTTATGCAAATGATCATAGAGAAAAATCAGCTATTATTGCTTATGAGTATTATTGCCACCAAAGTACAACAGAAAGTGAACACAAACAAATAAATGGACTCATCTGAAACAGATTCACAATTTGGCTTAATCAGGCCTTTTGAAAGGGTCCACATTACTGAAGCGACTTCAATAAGAGTTGATTTTTAAGTCACACCATTTCTGTGCTGCAGACAAGCCAGTTAAATGTCAATAGGGAGAAATATTAAAAGAAGTTTACACTTGTGTTACAGAGACTAGATATCTTCCTTGGCTGTCGTTGACTGCCATATGTGAAATCAGCTTCACGGGCCAGAATGCAGCCACTGAACCTTTACCCATGTAACGCACAGACGAGGAAGAATCTCCCCCCCCCTCCAGCTAGTCTATTAACTGAAATGTTTGTTGTGTCTTTGGCTGTAAGAAAATGTTGGGTTTCTTTTGAATTCCTCTGTGAGTTTTTGCAGACATTTTCCCAGACTTAGTTGGTACACACTATGCTATTCCACTGTTACTTTCCCCAGGTGGGGGCTACATTTCCACAGTACATTAGGTAGGGACTGTAAAGCAGCTCTGTTCTGTATAATAGAAGCTATTATTCCTATTAATATTTTTAATGCAGAGTTAACTGTAGAACACCAGAATATGCTGACAGCTCATGTCTAATCACCACTGTTGCAACAAAATATGCCTTATTTTACAATGAGTATACACACCAGCTCTTTTGTTTCTAGTCACCAACTATTTGTCACATCAGAGAGAGGAAGAAATAGGCAATCTGAAACAAAAAGAAATATATAACCAACAGAAATCAGCTCTCTTACAGCTGGGTTTACTTCTTTGAGCATGAACGGGAAGAAATGTGTAGGAGTGACACTACAGGAGAAGAGCTTACACAGTCTTCTTTTAATGGAGTCAGTATCCAGTGTATATAGACTGGAAAATACGCAAAGGCATGCAATGCAAACAACTGTGAACAGTCTGCTTAGAAATCACTGGCTAGCAGCGACCATTAGGTCATCTTATTAAAGATGAAAAATAGCTTGGCTTTGAAATAAAAGGCAGTTGCATCCTACTTAATATCTTGATGCGGTTGCAGGAACATAGAAGCAAAATACAAAAGCCAAAGTACAAGTAAAAACACACAAGGAAAGAGCAACACGAGAATACTTGCTAAGTACATTAGTAACAAGTAGAAAGAGTTCATCCAGGGAACCACATCAAGTAATAGAAATGTTTTGTGCTGTTTGGGTTGAAACCTAGATCCGTTAGTGATTTGCCTTGAAATCAGAGTGGCAGGCAAGTGTCTAACAACTGAAGCAGGCAAACATAGCGCCAATCTCTAAAGCGCAGTACAGGGAAATCCCAGGCTATTTGAAGTTGGGCTGAATGCTCCATAATTATGAAAGCAATTGAAAAGAATAAACACCTATAAAACAACAGGCTTTCTAAAAGTCAGCCTGATTTCCTTCTAGGACAGGTTAATAGGCTTCTGAGCTCAGGATTAGTTTTAGATTAACCTCAGAAAAGCTTTTTACACAATCTCTTTTGATAGTGTCAAAAATGAGCTAAGGTGGTACAATCTCGATGAAGTTATTGTACAACTCCTAAAAGAAATTCTGCAAAATTGTTGGTTTGCTGACAAAAGGAAATGATGCATTGAGTAAAGCTCCTGCAAGAGCCTAAGCTGAGCTCAGTACTATTCAGGATTTTTATGAATTACTTGAATGATGGAACACACAGTAATTAAATTTGCAGATAATATCAAGCTGGAAGGATGCATGAGGACTGCGGAGGACAGCATTAAAATTCAAAACTTATCTAAACAAATTGAAGATACAATTCAGTGAAGACAAGTGCAATATACTGTACTTATCTAGAAATCATCAGTCACACAAATACAACATGGAGAACACCTAATTACACAACAATTAATTAGGAAAAAGATGTGGAGGCTAACAGATTACAAACAGAACACGAGTCAGTATTTTTTCTAATAAAATTACCCTCCTACTAGGGTGTGCGATGAAGATGTCACACGTAGGACATATGAAGTAGCCCTCAGCAGGCTACAGCCTGAGGCTGTAGCACTGCATGGTGTTTAATACACAGAACATCAAGAAAGATATAAGTCAGCTGGACAGCTGAGAGCAGCAAGAACGGATCAAAGGTGTAGAAAACACAGTCTGTGAAGAAAGGTTGAGAGAATTGGGTTTGTTTAACTTAGCCAAGACTCAAGGAGACATAACAGTCTTCATATAACAGAGAAGTTTTGCAAGAAGTTACTCTTACTACCCACTCTGCTAATATGTTTAAATTGCAGCCAGGAGTATTTAAGGACAAATTAGACAAATGTTAGTCAGGAATGACTTGGCATAATTAATCCCATCTTGAGTGAGCTGAGGGGTCTCTCAGAGCCCCATCCAATCCTATCTGCTGCCCTTGTCTCTCAATGTTATTTTTTAAACCTCCATTAAAGAATGCTCATTCTGTCAATGAAAATCTAAGAAAAATAGCAAAAAGGTCATTATGATAATTTATTTTTAAATTTATTTTACAGAGTAAAAATTCCAGAGTTATTTTAGGTGAATTTCAGAAAACACCGAGTTACGCTTACGTTACTCAGAATCAGTTCTAATTTTTTAGGCTAAACAATGGCACACAGACCTAAAAAGGGAAATTATTGCAATTACTGCACTTGTGCAATTGAAACAATGACACATTTGAGGGAGTGAATGACAGATTCTAGATATTCTGATCATTTTATTGTTATTTATCTTGTTATGGTTTGAAGAAGCCACAACAATTTATTGTCATTTAGACAATTACTCTATCACCCAATGACCCTCCCCACCCGGGAAGAGGAATAAGGGAAGAAACAAGGAAACCCAAGGGCTGAAATATAAACAGATTTAAAAAAGTAATACTAAATAATTAACATTAGTAATAATAAAGAACCAATATTGATCCTGATACCAATATAAAATATACAAGGATTATACTCAGCCAGTTGTGCACTCCCAGCAGTGGACAGCCAACATCGGACATTCCAAGCGCTGCAGCTTCAGAATGAAGGGAAGAGCTCGGGCTCTTGCACTGGGGCAAGAAGTTCTCAGAATCGCAGCCACCAAGGGATAGAAAACTCCTTAGTACATTTTCTAATTTATATTGAATAATCCTGTTGGCCAGCTGGGATCACAGAATCACAGAATGGTCAGGGTTGGAAGGGACCTCTGGAGATCATCTAAGTCCAACCCCCCTGCCACAGCAGGGACACCTACAGCAGTTGCACAGGACGGCATCCAGGCGGGTTTGGAATGTCTCCAGAGTGGGAGACTCCCCCACCTCTCTGGGCAGCCTGTGCCACTGCTCTGCCACCTGCAAAAGAAAGAAGTTCCTCCTCATGTTAAGATGGAACTTCCTATGTTCACGTTTGTGCCCGTTACCTCTTGTCCTATCACTGGGCACCACTGAAAACAGACTCTTCTCATCTACCTGGCACCCTCCCTTTAAGTACTTATAAGTATTGCTAAGATCCCCCCTCAGTCTTCTTTTTTCTAGACTAAAAAGACCTAAGTGCCTCAGCCTTTCCTCATAAGAAAGATGCTCCAATCCCCTGATCATCTTTGTAGCCCTTTGCTGGACCCTCTCCAGCAGTTCCCTGTCCTTCTTGAACCGGGGAGCCCAGAACTGGACACAGTACTCCAGATGCAGCCTCACCAGATGAGTCTCACCTGGTCAAGTGCCCAGGTCTCGCTCCTCCTCATTCCTGCACCTGGTGAGCTCGAAAACACTGAGACCTTGAAACCCACACACCATAGCTGGCTATAAAGTAAATATTTTCACAAATTCAGACACTACAGTCTTCTAAAAGTGCAGTTTTCCCAAGCATTAGAAGAGACCTTACTGAAAAGTAAAATTACCGAACGAGAAATTAATCCTGTGTTGCTCAAACCAGGACAATCTGCCCATTTTAGAAGTCTATACAAAATATCAAAGGTACGTTATGGAGGGCACTTAGACAAGAGCTTCTCCAGACAAAGCATTAACTAAACAGATGGCACTGATAATGAAGTTAGATAATGACAGTGCTTTGCACAACGAAAGGTGCTTAACCTGCTGAAGTGTTCACCACAGGATCCATGATACAACATATAAGGACCCAAAGGTAGAAAAGTAGAAATGAGCGGTAGTTTGAATTCTTTGGATGTAGAATGCCAGCAGGCTGGACAGTATCATGTGCTGTTTGGTCACCTGTACAAACAGCGTTGCATTCAGAAGAATACTCAGGGCTCAGTCAGTCAGCAGCTAGAAAAGGCACAATTTTAAGTCTGGTCCTGAAACCAACCTTGGAATGGCCAGCAGTTGGGTGACCAACTGCACTTTGGGGTGCCAAAAGCCCTGGAAAACCCAGAGTGGCCACACACCAGTAAGAGCAGCAGCCACTGGGAAGCAGCCAACTCTGAAAATCTCATCTAAGAATCTTCTTCTCAGCAAAGTGTTAAGAATGAAAACACTCAATTAGTTTAGTAGAGTGTTCGGTTTGCTTTAGACATTATTTTGAGTCTGCTGCCTTTTAACTGCACTTAAGTAAAATGAACTGAAGCATCCCTTCCACTTCAGTTCATGGCAGACAAAATGGGAAGACTCACCTCGCTATCATTCATGCATTATGCTGTCCCATATTAATTTCCCCTTAGCACTGTCTTAAATACCCTCATGTTTACTTCTCCAGGGATTGTTTTTGTATTTCTTCATCAGTTTAGTTGCTTTCTTTAGGACCTTTTCTGTTATTTCATATGCCTTTTGAGATGGAATGACTGAGATTGAACACTTTAATACAGGCAAAGGTGTACTATAAATTCCTGTAATGATACTCGTTTTGTCTTAATACAATCTAACATCTCAATTTCTTTCTAGACTGCACTGAACTGCAGCCTTTCCTATACTGTTCCCTGCAATGACCAAGTCTTTTTCTCATTGTTACAGCTAATTTAGAATCTATCAGGTAGTATGATTAGTTCCAATTGTCCCTTCAGAATCAGTTACCATCAGCTGTCTACCCTGAAGCTTACCTGTCATTTACTACTGAATGCTCGATCACTGTTTGATCCTTCTGCATTCTTTGTATCTCCTCATAGCTAACAAGCCTCATGTAATTTCACCTTGCCAATAAAAAAAATGAAGTACTATTTATTCCCTTTCCAGATATTCCCTTTCCAGTATGGGTCCTTACATTACTCAACTATTAATCTTTTTCTCAAGTCCTTATTTCTTACCTTCTTAGAGCTCCATAATCCACAAGAGAACTTTCTTCTTACGCTGAGATCATTTTTTTTAAAGTGTCTTTATCCACATAAACTGTATTTACTATTGTAGCTACAAGATTTCCTCTCTTCAAGTAATGAAAGAATTCTAATAGGCAGCAAAGATAATGTTTTCCTTAACAGGAACTATTTTGATTCCTTCCTTGATAACAGTTTTATCAAAATGTTCCATAAAACTCCATACCAGCATGATCTCTACATTTCTTGAAGGTACTAGTCACAAGGCTGAGATTCACTCACGCAAACCATCTGTACTCCCTACATCTTCCCCTCTTCCCTTTATCTATTTGCTTTATCTTTATGTTTGCCTTTCACTTAGATTTTCAACTATTTGCGGCTGGCTTTTACTCTTTTTTATATTTGGACAGTGTATAGCACAGTAGGACTGGAGCCCGCACATACAAGAAGTACCTTAAAAAGACAATAGTGACTTATTGCATGGAAAATGTTTCAAATAAAGTGATTTACTGCTTATCAAGCGCAAACAGACATTTCTATCTCTTCTGCTCAGGTACTTCTCTGCTCAGTCCTTCTACTAATAAAAATAACTCTTTTCTTTCCCAGTGATCTTCTAACATCAACACCACACTGATCCAAAAGAATGCCATTCTTAGATTAACTCTACTGGATAGACAAGAAATTAATCTGGAGACCTCTGCCTATGCAGTTACCATCCTTAGAGTTAAGATGGTATCAATTCAGACAATGATTTTTCTTATCTCCACTTCGGAGTAAGTTTTCTCCTTTTCCCAAGAAGTAATTCAGTATAAAAAGTTAGAAAATTCCATCATCTTGGTACCTGCCTCTCTACTGTCAATAAAGTGAACTTCTTGTTTGCAGAAGTAAATGATGCTTTAAATATTTTTACCAAATAAAATGCTATTTACACACATTAGCAAACCACCTTAACTGATCAATTATTGACACTAAACGTGCACAGGGATTGCACTTGGCCAACAAGCTACCTCAGACCACCTTGTTGCACATGAGGTACAACTAGGACAATTAGTTCACAAAATTACTAGTTAGTGGTAAATAACCAACTAGTGGTAGATTATTACAAACCCCTGTGTGACTATGTTGTAGTAGTAGGAAAAGCAAAGAAGAATGCAACAGAGCAGATGTCCGGAGCATACTTGGAAGATGACTGGGAAATGAGTCATAATCAAGGATCCCATTTCCACAACTTGGTTTGTCAAAGGCAGAGGTATGAAGTCAAAAAACCAGCAAATTAAGAGGGACATCTCACAAGAAGAGAAGATGGAAGTCAGCTTGCTGACAGAGGAGAGTTTCCAGAAGAGTTTTCAAAGAAGCTATATCTTCCTCAGGTTCAGGGAATGGTATGACTACAGGAAAAGCTGAAAGCAAGCTACACAGGTCATCACTTGTTGTAAAGATGCTTTCATGCAAGTGAACACCATGCTTTAACAAAACCGTACAGTCATTGCTCTCAGAGAAAGCAGAACTGCAAGGTCTGAGATTAAGACCAATTACCTGTCTACACTCTAGAAGAGGAGTGAAAACTGTATGTTTCTTCATCAAGAGAAACAGGAGATAGAGGCTACCTCAGAGAATGGTAGATTAGAGACAGGATTCAACAACCTGGTAACTGTCATAAGAAAGCACAGTAATTTTGCCAGTATCTGCCTTGTCGTGTAAGTGCAGATCTGAGCCCTCTTACCAAATCACAGTTGGCCATCATCAACACAGCCTGTTCCTTACTTCACTGGCAAACTTCAGCACAGGACACTTCAGCACAAGGCAGCCTAAACATCCTCTCTGCCTTAACAAGAGGTGTGAGTTCACGCTTGTGTGCACCATGCAGATCAGGCCTGGAAAGGGCTAAGCACTTTGCAGACCAAGCTAGCAGCTATCCAACCTTTCCTCTTCTTAAGCACTCTTTGGATTAACTAAGAATGTCCAGAAATATTCTCATCTCGGTGTAAAGGCTACACTGGAAATAGAAACAGCAAATATGAGTCATAAAACACAAACAGTTTAAAATTCTTTGTTTCCTAGTGTAGACATAGCTTTGGAGCTATTCTATGGTGCTATGAAGTGAATACCCACAGTCAGAGCTAGCAGTCAGCTTCCCTCATGGGGGACTGGAGGCTTGTAGTGCAGTTGACTGTTATCATGTCAGGAGCAGACAAGGAACTCCGCTCAGCAGTGACAGTTACAAAATCTATTGTTCAGTCCACAGACTGGATCAGTGCCAAGATGAATCACTCTACTTTTCATCTCTTAGTGTCTGCAGACCTTTTAAGTTTTATACATCAGGCTATTGTGGAGAAAAAAAAAATAGCACTGAAGAAGAAATGAAATAACGTCTAATGAAATGAGACCATCTCAGGATAGTGAGAGGTTCCAGTAAGTACAACATTCAGCATATTCTTAACCTCTAGAACACTCTTACCAACAGGCTTGTTACAAAATGTGGGAATAAGCAGATTCAAATAAAGGGGGACACTGGGATCGTAGATGATCAGTTCTACCAAAGATCCCTAAAAGCTTTGAACACAATGGTTTCTTGTAAGAGTAAGTTAGTATTAAATGAATTTAAGAAAATTAACCCAAATGAGCTAAAAACAAAGATAAAAATATACATCATTATATCCATCGACATATGACCGATCAACAGATATTTTTATGATCATACCATAAACAACAGAATCTGGTTCTGGACATGACCTTGAGAGATTGTCTAGCCACACCTATTCCTATACAATACCAATGTGTAACACTTACCATTAACAGGTTCAGAAAAAACTCAGTCATTGTTTATGAAAACACAGGTTTTCACACAAGTATTTCATATACTTTTCAGAATACCTCGTATCAGTATCCAATGAAACATCTTATTATTCTCCTACACATAAAACTACCGGGAAGTTGGCAATAACAGCTTAACAAGGCAAACATTCATGAAGTCTCAGCTAAGTAAAGCTTACAACTCATAATTCATGTAAAACCGAAAAGCTCACTCAAATAATTTCAGTACAATCTTCATTTTAAATGAAGGATAAGTGTATGCCAGCTCTGCTCTTACATGTATTGTTTGTTTCACTAAAGGGTATGTTAAAAGAGATCTGGAAATGCAGATGAGATGCCAAAGTCAAAACTGATGTGGCATTTTCTTTCTAAGCCTCTGTTTTCAGAAATAGCAGCTTTGAACTTCACTTTCTGGGAAAAATTGCTCATGCTTATTCTCAACATAGAGATAAATGATTCTTCAGGGAAAATTTCAAGAAAAGCCATGACCATATGTTTTAGTTAGCAAGTGCAGAAAGTGTATCAGGCACTTAACAATGTAATCCTATGTATTCATCAGACCAGTGATCGAAGTTCCTGCAACAGCCCTTTCTCTCTCATCTATACCTATGCCCAAAGCAGGAAGGGAGTCACAAATGCAGTTTACAATCCCTCCTCAAGACATGATACTAGATTTTCAAGCCAATGAAATTATGAAATTACTTTGAAATTATGTACACACTGTGTATTATCAATAAATTTGAGCTAGAGCTCAGGCTGCAGCCTGCACTTGATACACAGCACGCCCGTACTTTGTCTCAGCTGGACAGAGGGAGATCAAACAGGATCTTACATTAAAGCTCTGAAAGAGCCATCCATAGCTCACCTTATTCTTAGTACTTATTGATTTAAATAGCAATAATATTCACTTTAATGCAGAGCTTTCACCAGTAGATTTCAAAACATTTTACAAAGGGAGTTAATATTATCACCATTTTGCAGTTGTGAAATTTGAAGGGAGTTAAAGTGCTTTGTCAAGAGTCACCCAAAAAACAATGGGCTGAAGGAAAGGTGCATGAAGTCTGGCACATGGATGGCGTGAAGAGGAGGAGAGAACACTGCAAATGCAGTTTGTGGAAAAGAGGTGCTAAAAGAACACAAGACCCTGAATGAGCAAAGGAAAGAGTAAGGTAAATGTAGATACGAGGATGATAGGTAAGCAGAAGCTCAATAGGGAGATCAGGAGCAGTGCAGTAGATACAAGTAGATGCAAAAGGAATTATCAGAGCCAGTGAAAAGGGGCGGCAAGATGGTTGTGAGAAAGAAAAAATGTAAAAAGGAGCTCTTTGGTATGGACCATAAAGGGTCCTGGAAGACCAGAAAAGAAGAGGCTGTAGCAGTCCAGATAAATCCAATGGCACATGACAGCAAAAGAGGGTTGAAGTTGCGCTCAGGTGGTTTCTGACCTGTGTGACTCAAGGTTGTGGGGTTTTTTAACTTCAAGCTGACACTGATGCCGCAATCCACACTGAGGCTTTGCTAAGTGTGAAACAAAGGAGTCGATTTGCTTTTCATGTTTCTCTTCTGCTCTAGTTAGATTTTTCTCCAGGGCGGTTTTCTCTATTGTGCTGATTTATTCTCTCTCCCATCACGTTTTTTCCCCTATGCTGCTCTTTAGTATCAAGTTCAATGTTCCTTCTCAGATTTTGTGAGAGTCCTTCCCTCCCTGGACAGTACAAGGTTTTTTCATTTAAATTGATTTAAGCTTTAGTTTTGCAGTAAGAAATTTTTCTTCTCCTCCGCATCCCTATGACCAACACTTCTGCCCTTTACCTCAATCAACATGATAATGGCATTTGTGCTGCTATGCACAAACCATCTAGCCTTTATGTCAGAATATTTTGTGAAGAAAAACAGAGCAACAGAGAATTCATCCATTTTAGATGCAAAAATAATGGGAAATTTTCTCTTACCCTCTATCACTGAACATGCCTGTGCATTTCATATACTGATCTATATCAGTTTAGAAATGGAACACAGTATGAGAGTAACGCCCTTGCATAGAAGTAGTTTTATTCATTTTTGGGCATTTCTTCACTGCTGGAAAGCAATATGTAGGTGTAAGATCCTGTAACTGCAATTGCAGTGGTGGAGTGCAGTAATTCACCTATATAAGCTTGTGTGCTTGTACGTATGTGGTACACACCTTTAAACAGTACAGAAACATATGAATTTTAGATCTTAATACCATGTATAAACACAAGTCCAAAACTCTGAATCATCTATGATTCAGAATTATCAAAATCCTGTCCCCCTTGCTTGAAACTACAAATATTTGCTTTATCATAGTGACCTACAGAGGATGCGAAATACAAGCTTCACCATTTTGTCCTGCTTCTCCCTCCTGTCCATGTGCAGATAACCAAAACATCGTTTCTTGGTGGCGCTAAGTATATTTAATGCACATGGCACATTTAATGTGTTGACTTGTACGAGGGCTCTGCTGACTGCTGAGTCTGGGTGTCTTAGTATGTGAGAGTGTCTCTTCCTACCCGTTAGAAGTTTAAGGTGCTTTTGAAAACAGCTTTTCTAAGCCACAGATCTCCGGGGTTTCTTAACATGCACCCTTTAGGAATCAGAAGCCAAAACTAGTAAGGTGCTATATTTGTTTTCAGAATATTTAATATTTCCAATCTAGCCCATTTTTAGAAGCTCAGCCCAACTGGAATTTAGGAATATGATCATAAAATGAAGTATTGCTAGTATTTGTAAAACACCATGTTCTTGAGATCATGCTGTTTCTTCTGATGTTTGTTAAGCATTATTGATATTTCTCTGATGAGTCTCTCCTGAGACCTTCTCAGTATCTCTAAAATCATTTTCCATCTTGCACATGTATAAGCATTAGGTAATGCATCTCACTACTTCCTTCTTGGTGTCACAGAGTATTTTTTCTAATGATCATCCACATACCCTACACTTTTTAATTAATTTTGATCGCAAATGAATTAAAGCTATTGTAAATTCATACTGATAGCCCTCTGCAGTGCAATTTTACAAACAACCTTTCTTCAGGGGGAAAAAAAATCATAAAAGGAAAATCTTTACACCCTCCTACAACAGTTTCATGGATGAAAAACCACTGAGAACTTTATTCAACATGTCTGTCACCAGACACAGGGATAGTTGAGAAATACACAGACACTAACAAATTTTTGCACATAATTCCTTGAGTAAGTGCTTGAAGAACTGCGGCTCCCCATCAAGATCCTATTCTGAAAGGCTGGGCTTGGCTTTGTCAGTAAGCTTCATGGCTGAAAAAAAAGCCAAGCAGGGTTCTGTTCCTAGCCGCAGAGTAGAATCCTGATGCGACTTTGGGCAATCTACATACAATCACATTTTCAGCTAATCGAGTGAATATTCACTTTAATTTTTATATTTTTTTATATTTTTATATTTAACTTGAGACATCTTGTATCTGTTTTTCACATTACTGATGAACTGGCATTTCCCACAAGAGCTCCAGGCTTGCCACAGTGCATCTCACGTTAGCTATTTCACTAGTGAAATCTCTGACAATCTTTCTGCATCACCCTTTGCATCATCCTCCTTACATCTCTCTCCAAGTGGTGAATTGAGGACTCAATATTTAACACTGGTGAAGCACAAAGGTCTTTGGGTGGAGCTTTCTCCATAAAGGGAAAATATTATCCCAACCCTGGGAAAATTATTCCTTCTACTATATGATAAAATATACGTTAATAAATCACAGGAAAAAAAAACCCACTACGTAAAAATATTATTCAGGAGCCAGTTGCAGATAAAGCCTAGGACAGCTTCACTTAGACGTCGTCCCCATCTCCTGGGACTGTTTCACACTACTGCAGGCATTCTGAGGAGTCGTCTCTGAGTAAAGTCATTACCTTCTTTACTTCGGAGAATCTATATCCAGAAGGTATACATTTTAATGAGAGTAAATAATCTTTTCTCACACAGCTCATGCTATGAAACTCTTTTATGGATGAGAAAGCAAACAGTAGTCCTTGTAAAATGCAAAAGTAAAGGAGAAAACCAAATCAGAGGAAGTACATCCTCAAATATGTAATATTTTAAAAATTATACCAATATGTCTGACTGATTAGAGAGGAATATAAAATAACAAATTGCTACATATAGATATTTGATTTGCAAAGAATCACAACATCAAAATCAGTTGTTTAACTCAACTGTTGAAATGGTTCATGTGGGTTTTTTTCTTCCCAAAAGTCCTTGGGCTCCTTTATATGAAGCACTTTGGATCAAATAAAAAGATTAAGACTTAAAGAAATGTTTTCACAATACCTAGATCTCCTGAGCTCCCCAGGTATAAAAAGAAATTAAACAAAATACAGCACAATTTGAACTCAAATAATTAAGTCAATTCTTTGACTTATATTGTGAGAAAACACCAATAGTTCTGGCATGCACGTGACAAAATTGAGAACCTTTTTTTAAATTTATATGCTGCAAAGAATATCAAGGCATTGCCAAAAAAGCGTCACTTGCAATTTCTTATATCGAGTCCTCAAGAATGGGCATCCAAACAGTACATGCCTAAAGGTAATGAGCAGGAACGAATAACACAACTTCCAAAATACTACTTTCCCTTTACAGGTGTTCGTGTATTCTCTTTTCACCAGCACCATGCATTTCTGACATACACATAAATAACCATTAAAGAAGCTTAAAAAATGGTGCAGCATGGACTGCTTTCTGTTGTGCATATTTCACTACCAACTCACCAAAGGCAGATCAGAAATTAAGCTTTACTTATATAATGATTTAATTTAAGAGCAAGTTATGGAAGATTGCCAGCTACATCTGCTCATTAACGGGCTGAAACACCCTCTGTTGGCTATCACTGCCTTTTCTTTCAAGAAATCCCAGGAGGTAATTCTTAGTGTGTTTGTTTTCTACTTCATTTATGTCTCCCTCCATTATAAAATCATTGTGCAATATGCACGGATGTTTGCTATATATTATTACCATTATTTCCAGACCTTGTTTTCCAACTTACTGAAGTAATTACTGAATCTCAAAATAATGCACACAAGAACATACCTCTTCAGTTGTACAGTTCTCAAAACCAGGAAGAGTCTGGATTTAATAAAACTTGTCAGTGAAGGCTTATCTGTTTAGGGCTGTGAAGATCAAGAAAAGAGCATTGTTTTAATATTGAAAACAGCATTTTTAATGAAAGACCTTATATGCAGGTCTAAAAATGAATCTATATAGAAGACTTAAGTAAGAATATGTCTCACTGACTCTGCAGTGCATAACAAAGCATGAGAAGAATGATGTATATGGTAATACTGTGCAAACTCAAGATATCCAAAATAACTTCGTTATTGAATCAGTTCAGCTGGTACTCATATTTGAAACAACTTGCATTCTAAAATAACTCTCATTTTTTAGAAAGGATTTTTTTTTCAGTTAACCTCTATGTTTAGGTTCCCTCTTTAGACATTAAGATCCCATATTTACAGTCCATTAATTACATATAAAACAGATAGAAACAGAAAAGGTCTTCAGAATTATGCTTATGTTTGTCATTTAGGAAATCAAAGATACAGGCTGAAGACACAAAATGATCGCAAAATTTCTCTTTTATATATAAATTACAGAAAAGTAAAAGGAAGACATTCATTCAGCTGTATTATTAATACTTACTCTAAACCTAAAAGAACTCACATTATGTCTGTCAAAATCCTGAAAATTATTTTTTTCAAGTCTTCAAATACTGTGCAATGGATTTAAATCCATTAAAGGAAGATTTCACTTCAGATCCATAGCATTATATTCAAGTCATCCAAGGATATTTGAAAATTTAAGTCTGTAGTACTTTCAAAACTGATTACTTTAATGGCATTTTAGATAATGCACACCAACTGTTTGGAATTACCTGTCTACATCAGTGTCACATCAAACTAGTCTTTCTTCCTACATCAAGATTTTGTGGCTCTAAATGGGTGATTTCCATCATTCACACTTTTAGTGCTGTGCTGTTATTCACTGTTTAAGCTAATGAATAAATAATAGGTATTTTCCCTATTTTTGTCAAATTAAACTTTACTTCAGTTGGTCCTTGGATGTTCTTTCAGTTCCACTGAGAGGAAAAGGGATTCACAAGTGGGTATGTTTTCTGAATTTAAACTTAGCAGTAAGTCTATGACTCTTCCTCAGCAAGTGAGTGTATTATGCCAACCCTAGCACTACATGCAAGCAAAAGCAGAGGCCGTTTGATTTCTGTTTGTCCCAGCCCAAGCCTATTTTATGACTACAAAGGAAATATTCAAGTCCAAAGGATCAGAGACACTAAGCAGCCGGAATCCCACAAGTGCCAACTATATGGCAGATCTTCACATTTTATTTATTCTTTCAGCTGTAAATTCTCCTGCCTCAGGACGTGTGCCAGCTACTCACCCAAAGAGACTGGGACAGAACATATTTCATAATGGTCTATTATACAGCTCTTTCCTGGGAAGCGTCTGTAGCCTGTGTATACCACCCAGCTTCCCAAACCCCAGCATACATACGTAACCTGATTCTCTCCAGCCCACCAAGAGGGAGCCCGATGGGGGGTTCCTGTGTATTTGCTTCCTTGGCCGACTGGAGAGATCAACAGTAACAAAATGAAAATATGAGAGAGGGGAGGGAAAAGTGTCATGTAGGGCAGCCCTGTGAGTGCTATATCCCATTAGTTCACAAGCTTTGCATTACCAGTCAGCCAGGGTGACTATAGCGGGAGACAGGCATTGCTGACCCACCGCCATCAGAGAACTTGTCCCAAAAATGTAACTGTTCATTACGAAGCACTTACAGTAGGTGTAAAGGAGTTACAGCAGGTGACCTACTTACAGATTCCCTAAGTGACAGGTAAGGTTTACTATTCTTGAAGAGGTGAGATAGTTTTCTGGGCCCTTGGGACTCAACAGCCACATGTCCACAAAAGCATGTGGACAAGGTACTGTGTTACTCAAGGCATGCTTCGTTCACTTCTCAAAAAACTCGTTTTTCAGAATATTCTTCCCACTTGCACAAAGTTCTAAAACAGAATAAATTTATCGAAACCAATGCAATTTCTTTTTTCCATGCAAAAAGACTGATATTCGCCAGAGGTACCAAGATACATGTGCCATTTTCCCATCTCGTACATATATGAACTCCCTGTCCAGAATATGTTCTTTTCAAAGACTTCTCAGGAAGACTCCTTCACCCATCTAAGCTATAGCTGTCTATATCTTCCATCTAAATCCAGCAATTAAATATCTGGTAAATCTCCATTCCCTTCTACAGAAAACAGAATAATCCCCATGAGAACTGGAAAAAAATCTTCAAACTGGATAGGCAAAACCGATCAGAATTAGCCAAAACCACCATCAGAGAGGGAACAGATCACTAGAAAAAATCCTTGCCCTGCAGTCTCTGAAAGGGAACCTCTCCCTTGTTCTCTTAATAAAAAGATCTGCTAGTGCTGCAATTTATATAACTACGCCTTTATCCAAGATTAATCATGCAATTTTGTGTTACATCCAGGTTCTACGATTACAGTGAGTATTTTCAGATGCTAGCCGGACCTTCCTTCCATGAGTTCAGCTCTAAGCATCGCATAGACTTCTACAGGTGCAGCGAGTAACTACTGTGACCGCAACGCTACAAGTGAGCACTGAGGAGAACCCCAGCTTGAGACTGCACAGCTTTTGATGTTATTTAGCCATGTCCAGTCTTTCATTTTTAGAAAACATAGCGAGGATGGTTGCGACAAGACAGCTTTGTCATCTAGGAGTTTATAGACCTCCTCCCTGCCTTTCCATCTGGCTTTTGAGTTGTCTCGTAGAATATCAAAAGTGTAGTCTCTATGCCAAGTCCCTACAGTCATGAACATCTTGTCAGCACCCTATACTGGTGGTGATACCGAAATATTTTGATACTGAATTTTTTTTAATTCTTGTTTACTGAACATCTTATGGCTAAGTCTTACTATTTAAACTCCATACAATACTTCCAAGTCACAGAACTCGCAACATAAGTACCAACTGCAAACTTCACTTACATACTCATAGTCAACGTAGCTATGTATGGAATCTAACAACAGGCATCAGGAAAAAAAATTTTACTTGTGCTTGGAACATAAAATAATCTAAACTAATGGGAAATTTAGCTTTTTAGATGTCATGGAAGATATGTGAGGTGTTATAATCTAAATGGCTACTAACAAATTGCACAGGCACCTAGGAAAACCTAACAACAAATGTTAAGGGATTTTACATCCAAATTTATTCCTAGGATTTAAGTTCTAGGTTGGATCCCAAACAGGAAAAGATATTTTCCAGTATAAATAGAAGTATGTCTTTTTCCTGGACCCCCTAGCCTCCCAAGACTTATAACATTTAGGACCAAAATCTTGTGGGAACACCACATTAGAATTACACTTCATTCACGTTAAGCCACAGCCTTTATGTTCATCCTCAAATCTTACTGCTCTGCTCCTAACCCTAGTCTGGATCTAAATTTTCACAAAAGATATTAAGGGATAGGCTGCTCTATCCCTGATGAATATTGTATCTTTGAATACTTCATAGGATTTTATTTTAGTCTTCCAATTACAGAAACCATGAAAGCATGCACATTTGATAGCTACTTTTAAAGCTGTATCCTCTACAAAGTGTTTCTCAATACAGTAAAGATCAGACAAAACACACCTAAGGGATATCATAAAACATTTTCATAGAAGGTCATCCTTTGACACCTTCCTGAATTGTGATGAAACCAACTTCCCTTTGCTGTTTTCACTAAACTTGTCACATGTTTAGTTTTCTCCTAAAGCAATTCACAGATGGATGATTTGATCAGCCGCTGTTTTCATGCAGTACAGAAAGATTTACCTCCTCTCTCCATTCTGTGCTACACCACGAGCTGCAGAAGTGGCACCTGCACCGCCTCTGACCTACACCAGCATCCTCCAGACCAGAGGAATGCTGCAAACCGCAGGTGTCGGTGGCATCGCCGGCGGGCTACAAAGCATGGGCGTGGGAGAACATCGTTCAGAAACCAAGCCTTTTTTCTCTGGTGCTGGTCAGAGCAAGAAATGCTTCCACCACCAAAATCTAAATAAGTGCTCTCTCTACTACAAGGTAGTAATTTTTTTCTTAGAACAGATTTTTGCTCCTCTGAAAGGATTTTATTTACCTTCCTCTGCTTATTTAGTGAAATTCTCTCTTAGATGTATAAATTATAGTCACACAGGCATAAGATAAAAGTTCAGAGGCAAAGGAGAGTCAGCAAATAAATATTAGTGCTTTTAGAGGCTTTCATGGGGGTTTTACTTTGACATTTCTGTGTAATCTGGGGTTAATACATCCGGCATTACACCCAAATGCCAAACACTAGGGAGCAGCTAGTCTTTCTTTTACCCCTTTCCTTTCAGCATCAGCACCACACCTCGTTTTCCATCACAGCCTTCGCGTGGCAGTGTTCATCTCTTCACCTGCGTGCACCAGAGGGACACAGCCCTTTGTTCGCAGAGGTGCTCGTACCGCAGAGAGCACAATGACAGAGCCCTACACACAACTCTCTTGTTCTGAGAAAAATGGTAGGATTAAAGACTTTCATTTTTCCTCAAGTGAGACCCACGAGCAGCTCGCTGGCAGCTAACGGCACCTGTTCCCCCGCCATGATGTGCGTTGACTGCAGTTTTGACTGCAAAACCATGGGCAGATTTACAGGTTTGAAGCAAGTATTTCCATGGAAGCATTTTTCACAGAGGCTTTCGGCTCTGCGCTGGCCGGAGATCGGCCTCTCTTCTAAAACAAACCGGAGTCTGGGGGTTTTGGATACTGACTCCTCCAGCCAGCGAAGGCCCACCTCAGCCAACCCTGGCTCACCTCGGGCAGAGCCCACCCAGAGAGCCGGGCCCTGCTGGCCACACAAACGAGGTGACATCTTGTGACCGGCGCCATCTTGGTGTGCACGTTCTCCCTCTCTGGTTTGCTCCTACCCCAGAGCCACTCGATCAGGCGGCACCACTAACAACCTCTGCTCACCCGCTGGCCCAGCCTGGAAACGCGGGGACGTTACAGCTCGAGGAGGAGTTACAAATTACAGCAATTCCTTTAAAACATAGACCGAGGGCTCGCACCGACCCAGACCGGCGGGCAGGGGCCGCCCCTTCCCTCTGCGACAAAGAACGCCTCACAGGCGGCGCGCGGCAAATGCCGAGCAGAGCCGAGCAGAGCCGAGCCGGGCCGGGCCGGGCCGAGCAGACCCGGGCCGAGCAGAGCCGAGCCGGGCAGAGCAGAGCCGAGCCGAGCCGGGCCGAGCAGAGCCGGGCCGGGCCGAGGGGAGCCGGGCCGAGCAGAGCAGAGCCGGGCCGAGCGGAGCCGAGGGGAGCCGGGCCGAGCCGAGCACGCAGCGGAGCGCGGGGCGCAGGCTGCCCCCTGGCGGCGCCTTTAAACACGCCACGCGGTGCAGCAGCGGGGGCGGGGGTGAGGTTGGAATCAGAGAAAGCATCGTATATTCTTCGTCACCCCTCGTAATCCGTTTCCATCAGTTTTGAACTCGAAACGTAAACTGCGGGGCGGCACGTCTGTCGGCGGCCGGCGCGGCGTGTGCCCGTGGGGACGGCGGTTGCGCCTGCGAGTCCCTCAGGGGACCGACCGACCGGCCGGCGCTGGTCCGTCGGTATTAGGCGGGAAGTAACGATCACATTCGGTTTGTACACACTATTACAGCAAGAGAGAATGGAAAATACTTGATGTTTATTTTCAGAGAAGACGGTAACGGTCAGCCTCAACTCAACAGCAACTGCCAGCGATCGGAGAAGAAACCAAAGCGCCGCCAGCAGAAAGTACCGGAGTGGTCTCACCTGCTCCCCATTTGGTGTCGTGCTTTCTGCGTTTGGTAAAGCTCTTATTTTCCTTCAAACTGAGAATTTGGGGGTTGTTCTGCAGCGAAAGATCACCTGAGCGTCCTCAAGAGGGTGGTGGCTAGAGGAGCTCCCAAGCGTTGGGTGATTGTGACCTCTGCAGAAGGCAGAGTGATCTAATGCCTCACACAACATCCACTCTACAGATCTCGGTGCAGAGATGCTTTGTAAGAATACTTTGGAGGTTGTTTCAACTCCTACGAGCTCGAAACATCACTGACAGTTCCACCTTGGCTGTCTTGGAAGACATTTTGGTGCGGAAAACTATCCAATGCCATGCTGGGTCTTCCTAATGTTGTACTAAAATCACACAGAATCACAGAATCTCCTAGATTGGAAAAGACCTCTAAGATCATCTAGTCCAATCATTAACCTAACATTGACCATGTCACCACTAAACCATGTCCCTGAGCACTATATCTACACTACCCTTAAATACCTCCAGGGATAGGGACTCCACCACTACCCTGGGTGCGTTCCAACACCTGATGACCCTTTCAGTAAAGAAATTCTTCCCAATATCCAATATCTAAACTTCCCTTGGTGCAACTTGAAGCCATTTCTTCTTGTTCCATCACCTGGTAGTTGTGGAGAGCAATGAGGTCTCCCCTGAGCCTCCTTTTGTCCAGGCTGAACAACCCCAGTTCACTCAGCCGCTCCTCATAAGACATGTGCTCCAGACCCCTCACCAGCTTCGTTGCCCTTCTCTGGACACCCTCCAGTGCCTCAATGTCCTTCTTGTGGTGAGGGGCCCAAAACTGAACACAGTACTCAAGATGCGGCCTCACCAGTGCCGAGTACGGAGGTAAAATCACCTCCCTGGTCCTACTGGCTGCACTATTCCTGATACAGGCTGGGATGCCGTTGGCCGCCTTGGCCCCCTGGGCACACTGCTGGCTCATGTTCAGCCGGCCATCAGTCAACACCCCCAGGTCCCTCTCTGCTGAGCAGCTTTCCAGCCACTCCTCCCCAAGCCTGTAGCGTTTGCGGGGGTGGTTGTGGCCAAAGTGTGAGACCCGGCATTTGGCCTTATGGAAACTCACACAGTTTGCCTTGGCCCATCGATCTCGTCTGTCTAAATCCCCCTGCAGGGCCTCCCTACCCTCAGGCAGATCAACTCTTCCACCCAGCTTGGTGTCCTCTGCAAACTTACTGAGGGTGCACTCGATCCCCTCATCCACATCATTGATGTTAACTGAGAAAATGAAATGTAAAATGTAATTGAGGCAACCAAGGAAACCTGCTGCTCCTCAAGTCCTCTATACTGCCCCAACCCTAGTTAATTATTTACGTAATATTAAAATAGAGAAATAGTAACTAGACATGATTTATCTACAATTCAATTAAGGAACTAACCACCAGACAGTGTAGCATTGTTGATAAGCAGAGTATTCCTGTCAAGAGAGTGATGCACTGTAGGCCTGGTCAGCAAACCGAGAAAACCACTTGGAACTGCGACGATCAGAGGAGCAGTAGGTAAAAGGTAATTTCAGCAGGGGGAGATTGTGACCACCTACGCAAATGATACCACTTACTCAAAAGAGAACAATGGAAGAAGACAACAGAGTCTGCGCGCTAATTTGCATAGGAAGCAATGAAATCTTGACCAATCATTAAAGAGAATAACAATGAATATGTATTAGTTGTTTGAATATGTAATAATCAATGTATAAAAGTGGAGATTTTTTAAACTCAGATGTGGTCCTGTTTTGGGACGAGCACGCCATTTTTGCGCATTAATGGAATAAACTTGGAAATACCTCTGCTCTGTGTGTTATTGGCTTGCACACCGGGTAAAGAACCCAGATTTGGGACAACACTAACATCAGTATGAAAAGGCAAAGTACACTTGCTACCCAAAGTGGGAAGGATCAGCCAGTTTGCAGAGGAAACCAATGGTACGAGGAAGCACTTTGCTCAATTTATTATGTCTATGTGAAGTAGGAGAGAAAGTGTGCCCCGCACAGTGCTGCTACGGTTAAAAAGCATCTCACAAAACTGATGTGAATCGAAACACGGCTGTCACATAGAGGAGGCTCGTGTACACAGCGCCACAAACCCGGGTGCAAATGTTACAAGCGCTACCATGAGCAACTACCACAACAAGTTTGACACGAATCATCAGCTGTTTAATAATTAGGTTATCAGATCAGATTTAACCTAACCAGGAATCTGGTTAGGGGGTTAAAACTGGAAGATTAAAACCTTCTTTTGTTGGAGATTTTTTTTTTTAATAAGGAGCTTGTAGCTGAATGGTAAATAAGGTTTAGACCTGTTAGAAGATTAAGTGTTCTGCTCTGTTCCTAAGCTTATACTTAAGGCAATTAATAGTTCTCAAGGTCTGAACGGTAGGGATATGCATGAATTTTCTTAATTCCACCAGCTGAAAGAGATCTGAATGACTTTTGCCTTACATTGTCACACAAACACGGTTTGCGGTGAGGTAAATCACCAGTGGTACGGGATTATCCATCAGTGACCTATTAGAAGAGTAATACATCATAATATATTACAGCAGATTAAAAATGTGTAAAAAAAAATCCATGAAAAAAATCATAGTAAGAACGGGGGCTGTTTGGATTATTTTTTTTACTTTAATTTGCCCTCTTATTTAATTTTCCAGTTAAAATGGATGAATTTTATGAAGAATTAAGTTTATGAAGAATAAAGAAGTTACAAACCAGCCGATATACTCCACATCTGCATTATATTTGTTGCTTCCCAGAAACATGAGGCTTATTGTGCATGGGGTATATGGTGTGACATGTAGAGAGACATATTTTTCCATCCTGGAACCACAGGCATGAGCATGGACACAACTTCAGTTTTCCCAGATCAGGATCCTGAGACCATTTTTCCTGACTTCCTGCTTCTGCTCTCTCCAAACCAAGACTGAAATCCCACGTTTTCCTTTTTTCACTGCATAGACTCATTTCATCAGCCTCTGCTCCCGTGCTTTGAACAAGGAGCACAAATCTAGCTGTGTTTCTGGGTGATCAGCTAGGACAGACACTGTTATTTATCACTTTTGGATCAAGATGGCAGTTAGAGATTGACACCGTGGCAAGCTGTTGTCAGCTGGATGACTCTCTGTAGTACCTTTTTTGGAAGTCAGCTTTAACAGAGTCCAGTGTTAGTTTGGCGTTCCCGTTGCATGATCTGCTTCATGGACCAGCAATGGGTTACATAGCGCAGCAGAGCATAGCTTTGGAGGTTCCAGATCACATGGTGGTAACACCTATTTTTTTCTCCCAAATGGTGAACCATAAAGCAATAGCAAATACAGAAAGTGATCATTACCAAGTGACCTTATTAAGTTTGCCATGTACTTGCTTACAGTGTTACAAATCACTTTATCAATAGGCATTATATCTTTATATAAAGTTCCTACACAAAAATCTTTGTGTAGTAATTATAGTGTAAAACCCCTGTACACCTCAAGAAAGGTGAATTACATTGATAGCTTTACAACTTGAATTTAAATCCTTAAGTTCTACCAAACAGAGAACACACATCCTCTGGTGAAACAGTGTCCTTGATCTTAAAGACCCATAGGCAATAAACTACCTGCAGCCAAATTAATTATTTTTCTTGATAACATATCACTTGTTTAGTTTTTATGATAACCCATGATTTAACTTCCTAATCATTTGAAATAGTCCAATGAATCCCACTTGTTTCTGCAAATACAGAAACTCCTCCTGACTGGTTGCTATTCACTCTTCACTTGAAAGGTCTACCAGTCACTCTGCTATTGTGTCCGAGTGACCTACACAAGAGAATTGGTTTTTAGTTAAATTATACTTAAATGTGTAACACTTATAATGTCTTGCTAACTCTGTTCTGCAAGCTCCTCAAATGGACATGCAAGCCACTTCATTGTGAAGGCGTTGCTCTTCAAAACACTGCTGCCTTCAGGAGCACAGATTTACGTGGTGAATTGCTCACAAGTAAAGAAGAAAATGGATACCTGCAAAATATCCAGCAGATTTTCTTCTCAAGAATGTGTTAGTGAATGGCTCTCATTTGTAGCTTTACAGTTGTGCCCCATATCGTGAGGAGATTCTGATTAAATTCTCATTAGTTTTGTCATTATAGAAAAGGAGCTTTAACATTTCGAGTGGGTGTTAAGTTGCATTATGACTTGTGTACTCATTCTGCCTGAATTATTATTCATGCTTAAAGAGTTGTAAGAGCTTTTTAAAAAAGTAGGGTGTTGCTGCCCTTGCTGTAGGACTTCTTGGTGTGTATTTTGTTCTCCCCATGGTGTAAGTTACATAAGAAAAAAGCATACAGGATCATGCCATGGCAGGTTTCTCAGGTCATCGAAAGATTGTTCCACCAATCCAGTCAGTCTGTCATAAATAGCTTCTCTGCTTTAAGACTCACTCTAAGCATATTCTTTCACATTGTCTCCTGGGCAAAGTTCTGTGCTATGCCGGGAATTAAGTTTTGCTATAGAAGGTGTTTTCACTGGACCAGAAACACACACAACTTATATGTATGTAAATTTCTAGGATTATTTTTTTTAATTGTGTTGTTAATAAACCTTTTTGACTTCGTGTTCTATTTTACTGTTTAGCAAACTGTACTTACAGTCCATGGGAAATTAGAAAGAGGACTTCAGAATTCAGTTCCTGATTACTTTTATTTGTTTTCTGTAACCTTTGTGGAAAAGGGTCGGAGATCGCAGCCTTCCTTTCCCAACGCCTACCGACAATGCTGTCATCTCATGTTTTAGGCTATGTGACCCACAACCAAAGAATCAAGATGACAGATGCGTAATAATATGAAATCTTTACCTACCTGCATACAGAAAATGAACCATTTAAACAGTTTCACTGCCAATTTCAGAAAAAGATTGTAATTGGAAACACTTTTTCTCAATTTCCTGATGGTCCATAAGAACAAACTTGCAAAGAGCAGTCATAGTATAAATACAGCATACTACTTTGCAAATAATACTATTCTCTTCCTAACTGTAGTGCAAAAAAAAGTGACTTCCAGTTTATTTCCTGAATCTGAAAATGTTGCACACATATGGCAGAAATATAACTGTCTCTACAGTACTTTAATTTTATGCTAAGTTCGTTTTTCTAGAACAGCTTAAGTTGATTAATTGTGTCATAAAATACTTAGAACTTGTAACACAACAATCTCTCTGCAACACAAAAATATGTAACCAAAAGAAGTTGAGATTTAAATGTTTCTACATGCCAGAAAAATCTTACTAGCCAGTATTAGTTATATTATTTACACATTTTCTTCAAACTGACCCATACACACAATTCTTTTCTTTTATTGAATATGATAAAAAAAAGCTGTGTATGAATTTTTCAAATCAATATTAACCTTTTTTTCCTCAAGCTATGAAAAATATAATCTATTTCTGTTTGGGAATTATTACCAGGCAAGCCTGATGTTCTGCTGGATGCTGTTAAAGCTTTTCAGTGCAGTAAATATTGTTGATATAATTTCACTGACATATGGATCAGAATAATACAGATAGTTTATAGCCAATTGTTTGAAATACATTTGTGTATGAGCAGCTAAGAGGAGTAGGAAATAAACCAAAAGCTTGTAAAACTTGCTGCTGGTGTCTAGCTCAGTAAAGAAAGAGGTGATTGAAAACATACCAGAGTTTTATAGCAGAGAAAGGATTGCTATCTTATACAAGGTCAGATACGTAGAAGAAAACTTACCATGCTTTATTTGAATAAAGTATAAATATTGATTAGATTTAACATAAGAGCTTGGAAATAAAATAATTTCTAAAAGTATGTGATTATCTGTTAAACATTCACCCAAGGATCAGAATAATAAGGCGACCAAGAAATAGTCTAGTATATAAACTGGAACAAACAAAGAATTACAAACAGCCTCCTTCCAGTGTAATCGATCAAAGACAGTTGCACTTAAAGTCATGTGCGCGAATGCGTACTGACAGGGTCCATTACTAGCACAAATACAAAAACTGAAATAGCCATTTCCCAGTAAACTGCAATCTCTGCAGCTGTTGACTACCTTCTGAAAGGTGAGGGGGCTCTCTCCCTCCCTCATTGTGACCCTCCAAAACTTCAGGTCTTAGAGGAGGAAGCATATCCTTAGTCACCAACACCACTCTGAACATGCACATTGTGGCTGTTATGTCCAAGGAGTTATTTTTGTCCTCCTAATCGTAATAGCAGTTAACTACTCACGTGTGGCATTCTCTAAATGCCTGTGACTGACAAAAACAATTCATGACCAGCAAAAAGAAGAATCAAAAACTAAGCATTTTCTTTTTTGGAGAAGTGAAAACAAGAATACTTTATTACCACCCCTGCTTAAACTAGTCAATATATTTTTAATGTAAGGCATTTTCCAAACTGCATGATGTGTCGTTTGTTGGTCAAGGAAGCACAAGAGCTGTTCTCATATGGAGGTGAAGAGTATGAGAAGAAATAACTAAGTTATTCACAAACTCATTAATTGCAGTGAAGAGAGCACAGTAGGCATGAAAACTACAGCTCACTTGGCAGGCTGTAACTGGGTAGAACAATTCCATGAGAGGTCATGTAATCAGCATGGCAGGTAGTTGTATTGTTATCCTACAGACATTACAAGATATCCATCAAAATTGACATACAACACATGAACTTCAATGGATAGTAAATAAGGCCATGAAACAAAATTTTGCTCCCTGATTTCCAGCAGCCTTTCTAGCTCAGCCACACCAACTTACCTATTTTTACTTGCAGAAGGGAACCTCATTTCTGTTCTAGTGTTGTAGTTGGCGTCTCAAAATACTAACATAATGCACACATAGCTATCCTTCTCCAAAACGCTTCTCTGACTCAAAACGAGTCGGTGCTCAAAAAGAACATTCTGATATTATAGTGAGGAGTGGCATTGTCCGTAGCTGCTGGCAGTGCAGAAGGAGATTCTCATTTTGGAGGGAAACCTGGAATGTAAGAATTCCAAAGTTAAACAGCAGTTTCAAGCTGGCTTTCATGGTAAGGGATGATGATAACACCTTGGGTTTCTAACACTGCTCTTTGAAATGTGGTCCGTATTGGCCATCTAAATATACAGAAGACCAACAATGGAGAAACGGTATTCTGACCTTTCTAATAACAAATACGAATTTGGAATTGCCTTCTACCCGTTCACATTCTTTAAACTGCTGCACTGTTGCTGAAGTGGACAGAGAGGGAAAAGGATTTTCAATGTAGAGCTACTACTCCTCTCACGTACAGATTAAAGCTGCTAAAAACAGACAGACCATTTTTCCCAAGTTTTATAAAACGTGTCCTTAGGCAGTAGTTTCAAAACCACTTGGTCATTTTGAATTTTAAGTCTCATGAAAATGTTTAATTTCCTCCATGAATATTTGATCTTTAGCCACACAAAACAAGAAAATTGAAAGAGTTTTGCAGTCTTTAATTCTTTCTCACCCGCATAACAAGGAATTTGGGAAGGATGATGTTACCAGAAACTGAATCAACCAATTATTGAGACTATTTATCTCATGCTTCTACTGAAGAAGTAACATGGGAGATTTGAGAATGCTGAAAGAGCAGTAGAGTATGCAAACCATCAGGGTGTTTTGTAGACTGCAGCAGCTTTTGTGGTAGAGCACAAGGATTAAAAAAAATCTCATTTAATTATTTTGTCTCCCACTGTGGCTGTCACCTTCTATAAACAACTGCGTAAAGAAAGATGAACTAGGAAAAGTAAACTAAAGCTTAATTAAGAAAGTATTTTTCTTTCTGTCCTACTCAGGCCTGTGCATGTATCTTGTCCGTCGGATACAGCAGACATGCCATTTCCTTACTCTGCTAATTAGAGACACCGTATTCCCTGAATAGAGCATTGGAGGTGTACTCTCAAACATTCGTTTTTAAAACAGAATGACAGTCACGTTTATAACCTAGAATTAACAAGTATTCATGTAAACACAGCCTATTTGCACATAGCCACTTTAATCAAATTGACATTTCACGCCTTTTCAAAACTAGAACTGTTCCAAAAGGGATCAACACTGAAAGTCTTGGATATGACACCAAAAAAGTTGTAGTAGGTGGAGTTGGGAGAGGAACATTTTTTTAGGCGACCGCTGAAAGCCAATGGAAGCCTGAAAGACATGAAATCTAATTATTATATCTGAATACAACTGAAACAGTGGAGTGACTGATAAGCAGGCAGAAAATAGACTACCAAGAAAGGTATCTATAAACTATCAAAGGACTAACGCGAATCTACCCAACATATCTATGGCATGATATGAGGATGTACAGACCAGGAAATACCTGACTTCAGTACTTAAAGATGCCTATCACAAACTGAATAAATAGTGCTGCCAATGAGTGGAATTTTCTGCATGTTTATGCATAGATAAATAACCAATTTAAAGTTGTATTATAGAAGAAAATAACCAGGAGGAGAATTCATAATACAATGTATAAGGAACTGGCATATAAAGGGGAAGCATAGCTTTCCTCCTTTGGATTCAGGTGGTAAAAGCTCAGTCTGTATCATTTAATCAGCACATACTGTTGTGTTTATCTATCCTAGTGCTCTCACACGGAAACCTGTATGACAAATGTACTGTGAAGAGCTTTGTAGCTTTGTAAGGTTGAGGCAGACTTGGAATAGCCAATAAACACCAGTAGGTGAGCAGCTGCCTGTTGACATACCAGGGGTGGGTTGAGTCTCGAGTATTTGGAGTACCCGCAGCTCCACAGGGACAAATGTGCCTGAGATTCTGATTAAATTCTCATCATTTTCAGCATTATAGAAAAGGTACTTTAATATTTTAAGTGGATGTTAAGTTGCTTTCATCTGACGACCGGTCACTGACCACAGCCCTGAGGCCCCTGGTATCATCCTGTGCCCACATTTCCAAGGCATCTGCTGCCATCACCTGCCTGTACTTTTCTACGTTGTGTTTCATTGTACGGTCATAGATCATTCACTCTACACCAAGGACTACTTGTCATTACTACCTATTAGTTACAGAAATACACATAACTACACAATTGTACAAAGCTAAGCAAAAGCTAGCTGCTAGTTAGATAACGCCGTTACAACTTAGCAAAGTAAAACAAAACTCCAGTCCAGGCAGATCCTGACAAGGGCTAAGGCTGGTGTCCTCCGCTTAGCACAAAGCCTGTGCCATGCCACGTGCAATGGCAACGCCGTGTTTACTGGGCTACAAGGCTACACGTGCAGGGTCTGTCCTCAGCACTGCTACCTACAGACCAGGGGCCCGCATGCTTAGATGTCTGAACAGTATTTTAGTGCTTTTGCCACTTCTAAACCACTTTCTCAGCAGCCACCAACCTCTCCATCTTTAATAAGGGAGGACAAACTCAATGTGTCTCAAATATCAGTAATAACCTTGCTGGATACTTTAAATGGAAAATGTCTGTAAATATGTCGAATATTAGAGCTGAGTATCACCCTTCACATAACAAACAGAGTAAAGCTATTTAGGGAGAGCATTTCCACCTAAGAAAAGTGCCCGATACCTTGCAACACATAATTTGCATAACCAAGAGATGGCAGCACTCCATCAACCATTTGCCTGAAGTATTTATTTGAAAGTGATTATGCATCTGTAAGCATGATACCTCAGTGTATAAACAACACTACAAGAATAAAAACAATGGAGTAACAATGGAGCGAGACCAGTGATTATTATTCTATTGCTTTACAAAGGTCTGTAAAGATGAAATTTATTCACTGGTAACTTGAATTACTTTTTACCCAGCTTATACTAAGAATAGGACATAGCAAGTAATTATTTTTTTTTTTAATTTGGTTGTCTTATAGATGTATCTTCTCAAAACATGTTTCATAAGGTAACAAAATAAGTTCCCTTTCACCAAAACTTAAGCAGCATATACATATATATATATATATATACACACACACATATATATATACATACACTGCTGATTGTCTCCTGCAGACCGATGCTGACAAAAATTGGAGGAGTTTAGCATTTCCTAAAGGCTTTCAGTGTCCCATATCATCAGGCTCATGTGTATACAAGAGGTTCGTTAGCAGTGATAATTAACCTATTTTACCACATTCGGTCCAATTTACTTTTAGACTCCATGAACAGTGCATGGACTTCAGCAACAGTCTTCAAACAATGCTACGTGGGAAATGAGTAGCGCCACTATGTGGGCACTATGAGGTGATTAGGAAACTGGGTAAAAGGCAGAAGACAATGAAGTGAACTGGAAAGAAAAATTGCTGAACTGAGATGTTGCTGTTGGATGAGTTTTGAGAAGAGCATTATTTAACTTAATGAGGAGGTTCACAACTGACTAAAGCTAACACCGGTTTCCACTTCTGTTCCTTATTGCTGAAAGCCATTTTTCTAAAAAAAAAGGCCAGGTTCAAACAACATTGATTATATTTCAGAAAAATACAGCACAAATAAGTTGCATAATTTCACTAAGGATGTTACTAATTTTTGCATGTATATATTATTCTTGCTTTCAAATATCTGGATTGATTTTCTCCTATTGCAACACATTTTACTTTAGTCTCTAATTTCATTGATGTTACCCTTCATTTAATCCAATACACCAGAAGAATCAGTTTGTTTTCATAGAAAATACTGGGCGTAAGGTTTTTGGTGTTTTGTTTTGGGTTTTAGTTTTAAATGTGACCTTGTTCTTCCATGATATCTCTGCCTCCACTGAAAATGTCCACCACTATTGCATTCATTCCTGATATTTCTAATTATACAAAAGATGATCTTTCTTAGCAGACCAGCAGGTGGATTCATTCAGCTTTGTTTAACAGCTTAAGAAATACTATGCAGCACAAGCATCACTCAAAAATCAATTCAGTATTTCACCAAAAGATACCAAGTGTAGGTGGTAACGAGAAACTGGAATAGCAAGTATGTTTTTATTCTATCTTTTATTCTAACATAACATGTACATCTTAAATTACAACAATCAGACTACATGAGACTACAGTGATCATGAGAACAAGCCTAACTGATCACCTCTTTTTGTTTTTTTCCTAAAGCATAAGGGTGCAGCATCAACTTTCTCCTCTTTCTCACACAAATTAATCTTGCTGCCTGTAATGAGCTCCAGTGTCAGTGGAAAGATATCCATGACATTGTACATACAGCTAGATCAAAACACTCCAAGGAACTGAACAAGTTCTCCAAAATACAGATTAGAAACTAAGTTTTTTCTGACTAACTTTCTATTTATGGGCCTGGAGTCTCCATTCATAATTAGTTCAATACATTTCCAGAGGGTAACAAATGAAATCTGAAGAACATGTATTGCAAAGAATTTATAACAGCATGTTTCTTGAATTAGCATTAATGCAACAGAAATCCTGTCTTATATAAATACGCTTTAAAAGACCAGACAAAATTAAATATTCCTGGGGGTAAAAATAATTTTCTTTTTTTTCTCTCTGAGATGATCAATTCTTCCGGAGCTCCTCGTCCACCCACACTGTGATGTGGTTGTATCAGAATCAATAATCTATTTATAGATAAAAGGACAATTTTTTACTCAGCAGTTAGTAGATTTCTACTGCTTTCAGTTGTATTTTAGTATTCCTTTTAAGTTTTTTTTTCTCCAGATAGAAAACTTTAGATAACTACTTTGAAGATAATTCCCATATCAGGCTGAAAGCACAAAAGATAACTAAAGTTCAAAACTTTTTAAGTTCTGACTTAGGTAAGATAGGACAGCTCACTTCTTCCATTTGTTCCCAACGCAGGGACCTCAGGGCTGTTCTGAAACACTGCTATTTAGTTAATTTTCTTTCTCTAGTTTCATGCTTTCCACCCTGTTACTTTGCTTTGGATTCCTTTACCAGGTTCACACCCACAAGCTGCCCCATCAGTCTGCTGGCCAACCAATAACAGGTTTCATTTTTTTTCATTTCTGTGATGAAGACTTAATTAAGTTACCCACTCCCGATACACCCATTTGTAACACGTTCCTATAAGATGTGTCTTAAATGCTATAATGTCTGCATGACTTAGGGATTGCTTTCCTGAATTTTTATGAAGGATATATCTAAAACCATTCCACAGTGAAATTTAACATAACCCTTTTACAAATAAATTGATGGCACCCCGTAAGTTGGGCTTTTTGTTCAAAAGGGCAAAATCTCTCAGTTAAAAAATGCTTAGGGGCAAAGAGTAGGACCACAGCAGAGTTTGGATGCAAAGTTTTCAGCACTGTGACTTCAGATTTAAATTTTAGGTTGAACCCTCCAAGGTCCTTGTGTCACGTCTTGTGTCACAAGGTGCTGGTGTCATTATTTGAGCTATTTAAAGGTATGTCATGCCTTGACGTCTTTGAAGTTACTTCTGCTTTACAACAATTTTAAGACCATCAAGAATTTCAGAGCATTATTTGATAAAATTTAAGACCAACATAAACTCAAATCAGTAGGAATACACATGTGCTTAATGCTGAGCACATGTACAGACTTTTGCCTGCTGAACAACTAAGTGAACTGATAAGAAAGGTGTTTTGATTGTTTCATGTAGAAAAACATGTTTTCATTATTCTGATCCATGCTAAGGTAAAGAGTTTGCCGAAAGATTTAAGTACAAATTCCAAATTAACTCATTCACCAAAAAGCAAAAGTATAGAATACGCCTCGGGTAAAACTGGATGATATCTTAAATGAATGCAAGTCGATATATAGCACCATGTTGGAATTTTAAGATACAATGGTTTTGGTGACAGAAGTCAGCTGTGGTAGCCTGCCCCACATCAAAACTGAGCTGAAGGAAATTCAGGCAAGCTCAAATCATATCTGTCAAATTATCTTGAACAAAAATTTTGCTTTCGTCCTGCTTTTGTAACAACAACAGCTATGATGCTATGCCATGGGAGAGAGCCATGGTTCATTCAGTTCCTCAACTAAGACAGATTAAGAAGGCGACTGACTAACACAATCTTGAGAAGTTTCTCTGATCACCTGCAAAGCGATTTCTCAGTTCTGTGAAGATAACCACGTTTAGAATTAAATGTTTCAGCATTAACACCTAGATCTCAGCTCCTCTGTCTTACTTCGAAGACAATTGACTAGGAATTGTAAATTTGCACTACTATCTACTATTTAAATACTGCATTTGTGAACCGGTAGCGCAATGTTTACTTGAACTTTCAAAGGCAGGAGCTACCTTCTGGCAGACAACTCCACAAGGCAAGTCCTATCAACGAAACATGCAACTTATTAAAGAGGTATACACTTTTCTCCCCCCCCCCCCCCCCCCCCCCCCCCCTTTTTTTTTTTTTAATTAAACGCACCATTTTCAGTATCGCTCTACAGGAAGCTCCTGCCCACAAACCACTTACAGTGCATCCTTGCACTTGTCTGATGCCTGCGCCTGTTACACCATAGTGAAACCTGCTATGTTCACTCAAAAAGAGCACAGTAGGATATATCTCTGTGAACAGACTAATACGTCAGTTATTGTTGATCGTGATAAACAATCATCTCCTGGTTAACAAAGCACACACCGAGTCCTATTGCTCCCTTTCTGCATGATTTAACATTTCATAGATAAACTCAACAGCCCACTCTACCCCGAGTAATGAGTCAGATCTTCCTAAACACTTCGTTGAAGTTTGTTTACAGCAACGTTGCTCGCTACATCAGGGGGAGGACGTGTCTGCGTTTCTTTTTTTTTTGCATTTTCTTTAAGCAAACACAACTGACAAAACTGTCAACTCTTTTTATTGTTTTCAACTTATATAAACAGATTTAAGCTGCAGGGAGTCTATTAATAAAGGCCGACACAAGAAAACCATTCACAATCTTCAAGGCAGGTTTTAATCTCCCAGAAAAAATCAATTTTATTTAGAATAAACTAGTAGAGAATGGAGATTACTCCAGGGAATTAGTCTTTAAAGTATGATGGAGAAATATAGATTTTCTTCTCTACAGGAGTATGATGTTGCAGCGCATGTAAAATGTGCCATAACAATTACACAAAGACTTTTTTAACAATCCCAGGCTTATTAACCCTATAGCTTTCTAGAAATAAGTGCTTTTGATACAAACAAGAAAAAGCATCATTAGAGAGACAAATACCTGGAAGAAAAAGCTTAGAGCCTTGAAAAAGTTCCACTGCACTAATGAACCACTCCACCAAATCCCAGGAGGTGGAAATATATTATGCGTCTCGACTCCAGTGCGGTAGAACTAACCTTATGCCCTTGCTTTCCATATCTATGGCATCTCCAAACTGTCACAAAGGGATGAACACAGAGAGTGAAGTTATATTAATACAAGTTAAATGACCACCTGGAATACAGCTGCCAAGACCTTCGCTCACAGATGGTGACGCTTTGTCTTGGAGGCTGAACCTTTTCAAACAACCCGAAGAACACAAATTCTGCTCGTGGTTATACCTGTACCAGTCTGTAGACGAATGTGTCTTCATCAGCTACAGCAGAGAGAATGAAGCTGTTTTTACTGAGCACAGAATTTGATGCATTTTCACTCCAATGTAGCCACTACTGGGTTTTTAACATTTATAGCTTGGAGAAATCAGAATGACTTCAAGTCCTGACACTCTACATTTACTTGTTAACAGGGTCGGTATTTCACTTTTTACCTCTGGTTTATTTTTCTCTTAGCCAGATAAGCGAGACCTGAACTCTGTGCCTATTATTCCCACTGCAAAAATTTAAAGAACCTTTTTATTCACTGAGAAACAAACTGCATGAAGGCTGTACTACTTGCAAAACCACTTCTCAGCTCTTTACACTCTTTAACTGTCTATGCTCCAAGATCCTCGTCAAGTACCTGTTAAAGCCTTCTCCTAACACTTAATTAGGGAAAATTATAATTTGTATTTTGCAAAAACTCCAGAGCCACAAGTGCGGTGACAGCTTATGGTCATGTCTGGTTAGAAGGCGGGTTTAGTGGCTGTTGGAGTTCATTTGCACTTTCAAAAGACATTTAGCTTGCTTTTTTCAGGCAAAGATGCAACCTAAAAACCCAAGCCTGAATACTTCATGACTCTCAGAAATGAAGACTCACAGCTACTTTGGGCAGGAGATCTCGTATCTGACCAAGGAGAAAAGTTCAGATCCAGAGCTAAGCAGAATCTTGTAACTTTCTTGTCTTTATTAAATTCAGAAATATTGATGAATATTTAATAGTTAAAATTTTGCCATTACTGCAAAAACATTTTTTCTGCCTAGAAGTAGTTACATTCTGCCTTTGTTTATACTTCAATTTGATTTTGTTCCAAAGCAGGCATTTTCTATATTTGCAGAGAAATTTAGTTTTCTAATGGAACTAACATCTCCTCCATCTGTAGAAAATGCTCGTTGGCCTTACAGGAGCTTTTGCATCAAGGTTGTATTACTAATAATTAAGCTAATCTTGGTGTAAATGGCCTGCATTAGAATAAAATGAAGCTGATGTAGATGTGGCTCACATAGTTTGAAACCCAGTTCACATAGGTGTTGCAAATTTGCAGGGGAGGGTTTGATCAGGTGTAAGTGTCGCTGTGTGGGGGGAAAAAAAGCTTGCATAGTTTGCATCAAAAGATACTGCAGCATTGTGCTTGTGGGTATGGGTGCATACATACAGATTTGGGTAGCAGTTAACACTTCTTCCATACACCTACACTTCTGAATGAAGTTGGTAGCTATGCAACAGCTCTGCTCTTAACCACGCGTCAGGGTTTCTGCTTACATTGTCACCGTAGCATTTCAACACCAGCCGCCTTCCGTCCTCCTCCTTCATCCCAACTCCCCTATTCTTTGTTGTAGGAAATAACAACCCAGACAACGGCAATGTCTCTTTTCCTTATTGGTAAACATTCTCTGGGCACATCTGCTGTGATGATGATAAGGCAGAGGTCTGCTCTCAAATGGGAAAAACAGAATGTCAGTTTACATAATGGCCAGAAAACAAGAAAAAGAACCTACACTCTCGAGCAGCAAGCCTGTTTCTATCTTGCTTCATTGTCCTAACAGGATTCTTATTGTGTTTATATTTAGAGACATGGGAAACTGTGCTAGCCATGCTACCCATTGTTACTTAACCTCAAACAACCTATATAATATGCCGTCCATTAAGGAACCTGAATATAGATTCTAATCAAGGTGGCTAAACAAGATATAGGAAAATAAAGCTCAGTGCTTCCTCCTTGTTTGGGAAAAAACAAACAGGAAGGCTCCCTCTTACACTCACCTCAGCAAAAAGAGTCGGGGGGTTGGGTTTGTTTTTACAGGCTCACAGAAGTTTAGCTCTCCGTGGTGCACCTGTTTGGCTTTTTCGTCATTCACACTGCCAATAAATGGATAGAAAAACTTCAGCAACTTATTTCCCAACCAGGAATCTTTTTCCTGTTCTTTACTTTTTAGGGACAGTGTTTATTAGAAAACTGTGTTTAAAAATGATAGTGGAAACCTGGCATAACTGAGACAGCGCTGCCTGTGACTGGCTGACCACCGGCAAATGGTAACATGTTAGTGTGTTGTGCTTGGGTAGGCTTGCTTGAGTGCTGTATAGCCAACAAAACATTACCAAATAACTTGAATCCACATAACTGATATTAAATTGAATATAATGCTCCTAATGAAAACAGAGCCTTGATTGTTAAGAGTCCATGATACATCCATACTCCCATACATCAGCGCTGCAGAGGACTAACAGTGGCAGTAGGGCCTGAAACTTTGAATGCAAAACCATTTCACATGCAGAAAATATTTACACTGACTGCTGGTTAAAAATACGGTAAATTTATTTAAACGGCACCTTTCAGTCTTCCTTTGACTTCAGGAGCCATAGTAAAGGGGCCTTTCAAATCAGCCAGGGATGACAATCCTAAATCCTTTAAAGCTTTACACTGACAGATTTATATAGACAGCTTTTGCCTCTTCCTGTGGTGTTCTCATTACACATAACCACAGCATTCAAGATTCCTCAATAATTACTGTGGTTTCCTATAGAAATGATCAAACTTTGGACATTCAATTGAACATAAAGTAATAACAGTCCCTGCTATACAGCAGAGAGAGAGGTTGCAAGCAGAAAGCAGTACAATTCTTTTTCTTTTAATGATTTGGCCCTGATGTATGTAAGGCTGTGAAGATGACCTATCAGGTATGCCACAGGCTATGGGACCCCCACAACAGAAAAGCATCTCTTTTAATAGATAAGAGATCGAAGGCAAGGTTGCTCAGTTGCTATCCTTAGCAAACATATTTCCTTGGTGAACATACTTCTTACTATCTTGTCTTGTCACACAGTCATCAAACCACATGAGATGATTGATGTAAAGATACGGAGAGTGAAAAGGCTGTAGTTCTTTCTTGCCTCTCCTTTCATTTTCCAATACCTCTGCAATCCTCCTGTGCAAAGACCAACAGGAAAGCAGGAGGCAATGCAAAAGGAACATGAGTCTCCAGGAGGAGCTCAGGGAAAAAGTGATCCCGCATTGCTCCTTCCTACACCACATGCCAGGAGAGAACCCTTGCCTGTTCCAGTTTTCTTTTTCTACTGCTCAGGTTTCATATGCATATCATACCCAGTAAGTCTTGGATTTAGTGCTGGAGAGGAAAACTGATTTCTGGGAGAAAGGCCAAAGGCTGGCCTCATTAGGAATGGCTGCAGTAGGATATCAGTTAGATTTTAGAGTCAGACCTTCACTGATTTCAAATAGTTATTCTCACTGCTTTCTCCCCCACCCTTTGAGTCTCCCTTTTTTTCAGGTGGTGGCACTGCTGCACCATTTGTGGTACTCCGTACAGATTCCTCTGCCAGGTTTTAGAGTGTATCTTAACAAGTAATTAGAACAGTTTTCACTAGCTCATGCTGTCGGCTTTCCAGCTCCTGCATGATCCAAATGGCTCTCAGGGGATGTTACATTATGGTTGGTTTGTTATTGTTTGTTCCAGGCCAGTGCCACTAGACAAAAGCGTTATAAAACTGGCGAGTGGTATTAATCACAATTTCTTAGGTGTCTATGTCTGCAGTGTCCCTATTCTTACTTTCCCATTTTTTTGCTGGGCTTTCATTTTGTTCTGAAACAATAAGGATCTGATGTACAGAGTACTTCACCATAGCTCAGCAATAGGCTGAAATATTTGCAAGGTTAAATTTCAGAAGTCTGAGAGAAAAATAAGCATTGCATTTCAGTGACTCCATCTCTTTGTTAGGAACGACTGGATTAGTATCTGAGAGCTTCCTTGCAAACAGCCAAACTCCCACCAGCTTTGAGTATTTCAAGCCCCTAAATTCTACTGAAGCTTAACTACTTACCCATTGTGTGTCTCCATATCCAACCTGACTTCAGCATACAATGCAGAATGTCCCCTGCTGTGCACCCCCAAAACAAACCCCTTTGAAAATCATGTTTATTTCAACTCGGTTAATCCTTATCATTTCAAAATTCAAATTATTTTGAAATTCACTGAGATGTACCCCTATCCCTATGTTCAGAGATAGATATTTTGTCATATAGGGGGAGGAAAACAAACAGAGTAAATATAACTAATTTATTCCATTTCTGATCTTATTGATTCCAGGTCCGGTGGGGTTTTAAACCCATTAATTGAGGCAATAATAAGTAATAATAGGTAATAATAACTTTAGCCTGTCTACCTCCTGAGTCTTCTCAGTACAATGAAGTGGCTATTCAGTATTATAAAAAAGAAGCTCTCCAACTGAAAATCCACCAACAGAACTGAAGGTCCTCTAAACATATGAAGAAGACAGAAGAAACAACCCCTTTCGTGGGATGGCTAAAGGCAACTAGACAGTTGTTAAATATGTTTTACAAAGAGGACTATGAGCCTGGTAGATTATTGACTGACCTAGCAATAATAACAACTAGTCTGCATGTACATAGTGCTTTACATCTTCAAAGTGCTGTGTAAACATTAACTAATTGATCCAGTCAGGAAAACAACTGCTTCCAGAGTATTATCAAGTATGTAGTCACAAGAGAACAAGTTATTAACTAAAGGAAGCAATTTATTTGAAAATCTATTATCATAAATTATACTGATCTTTTTTTCAAGTTTTTTAAGTTATTCCCTCTTCAGTCTGATTAATGCCTGGATTAATTTGCTCATGATTTCTGGAAATTTAGAAAGCACAAACTTAATAGGAGACTGATAGAAATGTCAGAGGTAATTGATGCTTTAATGGGCATGAAATCTGGAAAAGTACCCGATCGGAATAGATTCACAATGGCCTTTGTTAAAGCACTAGGGTAAAGACTCACCATATTAGGCTCACTTCTTTAGACAACTTTAGTAAATTTTGTACCGTGAATATTCTCTGCTTCCTAAACTTAGAGGGACAAAAGATCTATCAAAGCAATATAGCACTTCTGTCATTAACTCCACACATTGTATTATTACCCACCTCTTTTTTATCAACATTTTTAAATGACGGCATTTTCAACTGAATGGATGCATAGAAGATTTTATTTTTTTAATGATAATAGAAGATGTTTGTATCACGGCATATCAGAACAAAAGCATTATAGAAGTTGGGGCCATTCTATTTTTTTTTCCCCTACTTGGATTGATACAAAAAGTTTCTGGTTTTCTTGGTTTGTCTGTTCTTTTAAACAAGGCCTGCTCTGATCTCTGAATCAGGTAAATCCTATTATTCCGTTTCAGTCATGAATACAAAGGAAACATTCCATAATCTGTTCACAAGAATCTAATCCAGGTCTGTTTCTTAATGGAATACGCACACAATGATAACGCATATATTGTGTGTTATCAGGAGGCAAAAATATCTTCATCTGTGAATGCTGCTAGGTGTAAACGCTCTGTTTATCACTACAGTGTTTGAAAGCCTTTTTTTTTTTTTAGGAGAAATGAAGTCGGAAAAACACCAGTGAATCTCCGTTTACCACAACAGACAGTAACACTCCTGCCTGCAAAGTCCCTGCCATATATTTAAAGTCAGCTCTCGAGTTCCTTTCCCTCTCTGTTAACACCATGAAGTTTCTGGCTGCTGCACTCGCACTACCCATCCTCACATTAGCTCTTGTGCTAGCCAATAAGTAAAAACCATTGTAATGCTGTCTGGCTTGTAAATGAGAAGAACAATAAGGAAAGTCTGAGCCTGACAGCCAGCAGTCCATGGTGATTACAGAGAAAAGGGACTGCATTTTTAACTCTCTTTTTGTTATTGTTATTAAGGTCAGTGTCATCCATCAAGATGCGGAGTTATTTCTGACACAGTTTCAAAGGTCAATTGGTCATGTGCAACGACAAAAGAGATTCGTGGAATAATGTACCCAAAAACTGGGGAATGTGCCTTTTCACTTTCTATTGTCATGCCCCTACTCATATTTCAATGCCAGAAATCGACAATGAGAGACATTTGAAAATACCAGTTAAGTAAACGCCGCAAGTAACTCATTGATGTATAGTTTGAAAGCCATGGAATTCTCCTTCTAAGCTACCATTCCCTTTATTCCAAATATTCAGGCAGTTTTTAGCCAGGGGAAATATTTCATTGGCCTCCCCATGCTACAAAGCGGCAGACTTCTTAAAAAGGCTCCTGGTCCTACTCCAATGAAAGTTTAGTAGCAAAACTCCAAGTATAACGTCTCGTGCCATGATTCACTTGGCTGGCACACTACCATCTTTGTCCTTCCTTCTAGGAGTTTGCAGATGAATCTTTCCCTGAGTTTTAATTCAGGGGAAATCTTGGGCAAAGGTTTCATCACCATACCTGCCACATTTCCACAGTAAGAACTGCTGACATCGGTAATAAATGGGTGAAGACTGCATCCAACAACCAGCAGGACACTGAATGAGAAATTCCACTTTTACCCTCTACTGTGCAATGGCTGCACAAATACAAAGCTGCAATACCTTCTGCCACCCTCATCCATCTCTCCTTGATAGGAGGGCAGGAATATCAGTGCTTCCCATGTACTAGAGCCAGGCAGAGGAGAATTCTGTACCAGGCATGTGAAGCCTATACAAGAGGCCCCTAACTCCTGTACTCCACTCCTTTGTGACAAAGAAACTCGCTGGCTGTTAGTTTCTCAGTGAATAACTTTGGAAACAAGGACCCCTTCTCCTAATGAGTTACAAAGCTGAATTCTCTGGGAATACAAACAGCGTAATTCAGAGCTACGATCTGCTTCCCTTTTGAAGTGATCTATCTATGCGACATATTATATGGGCTTCTCACCATATGGGCCCATACAGCACTTCTGATAAATGAAACAGCAGCATTATCTTCCTGAATTTATAGACAGAAATAAGCATATATCCAGGCTGTACAATGTCTGCGTTACCCACCTGTGGTGTGGATTGGTACCTTCAGTATTTCCTGTGCAATTTAGCTCATTTCTTTTGATAACAGCTTATTTGCAGGCCACAGATATAATGGAGCGCTCCTGGTACTCATAGTCACTATTGATCATTTAATTGCAATGTAGTACCATAGAGTGGTATGGAAATTATACGGTGAATAATTACCAAGAAAACAGTTGTATTTGTTTCATTTAATTTCACAGCTTTACAAAATTTGTCACATAGTAGTTCATAAATTAGGCTTAAACAGGTCCCATGAGTGGCAACAAAGTGTTCAGTATAAAACACTGGTGAATTTCTTCTCACATCTAATGTTGGCAATATACTGAAGCATATACTGAAGGATGCATTATATCATTACACTTGGAATACGACAACCAATAACAGAAATAAGTTTATATGGAAGGATTTACTTGGAAGTGGATCTAGGAGGCACAAGACAGTTGTAATCTCCCCATTTGTGCTAAAGCTCATCATTCACAGCCACATTGTGTCTTTACCCAGCCCTGATTTACTAAACTAGAATAAACACAAAACGGGTATTTTGAATTGATAATATTATTCAGTTAGACACATTCAGTTTAACAGGAATCAGGAATACATGCATTAGGTTGTTAACAGCCTGTTTAGTCCCACTTTAGAGTCAATGACATGCTGACAGGCATATATATTGACAAAACCGCTCCCGCAAGTAAAAACATTCATTATTTAACTGTAGAATCAAAGCAGTCATTAAAAAAAATGAGATTCTGAAAAGCTGGAGACATTTCTATTTTATCTTTGTCAAAGACTCACTGCATTACCCATTAGGATGGGCAAGCCTTACTTTTTCAAACATTGCTCATGTCAGCCTCTCTCCCCCAACAAAACACTAACCTCTCTTTTGAGGAAGAATCCCATCTAAACACCCCCCAGAGCCACAAGGGGGTTATTCTTCTGTATTCTCAGGGTTTGCCCTTTCTAGATAAAACCAGTACTGTAAACTCAGCAGGAGATTAAGACAAAGTTCTCAAAACCAATGGCTCAACTATTGTTCCTCTATAGCTTTCAGGTGTGGGCTCAAGATAAGGCACTTCTCAGCAATAATTTCTTTTTTTCCTGCTGCTTCATCCTCCCACCGCCAAAGTAGACAAACACACTGGCTTAATGCATTTAATACCCCAATAAGATTCAAGCTAATATGCAATATTCAAAAATTACTGTAGAGCAGCTTCAAATTCTATCATCTATTTTCAGAGCTTTGCTAGTGATCACATCTTAGAGGTACAAAATTTTAAAATGCCATTATAGCCTTTCCAGTTATTCTCTTAACTCCCCTGTTACATTGTGATTCCTTTCTATGAAAAACATTTAGAATGATTACTTAATTTTGCCCCTGCAAAGACAGAGATAACCTGCGCTACTAAGACACATAGAGAAACTGAGGTGCACAATCTCTTTTTTTTTCTCTCCTGGACAAAGCTCTTCAGTGAAAAGACTATCTTTTCTAAAATGTCAGGGATCTGTGAGCACTAATAGGTCTTAATGGCCCTGACCCACCTCCCCGGAGACCCACTCCCCTGCCCCTGGGCCCAGGGCCTCCATTTAAGTCCAGGCTTTCAGTCCCTGCCCGAACTATTTTGTAGGTATGCTTGCCTCCAGGCTTGCCTCCTGGCTGGACCTTGGACCTACGTGGTAGGCAGCTCGTTGGCTGCATGTGTGCTTCAGATGTCTGTTATAGATTGTCTTTAAGTCCTGCCTTTGGTCTCATCTCCTGGGTGGACTTTGGACCCACGTTGCAGCGTTGTCTCCAGCCCTGTCTCTGGCTCCGTCTCCTTTCATCCCTGACTGGGCTGCCTGGACGGACCCTGGACCTGGTTTACTGCTCGTCTTGTCTGGGGCTGTTGACAGACCAGCTGCTGGCCCTGACACCATGGTCAGACCCTGTAGGACTGTGCCAGGATCAGTGAGGGCACTGCCACCATGGGGGTCACCCTTAGCACCAGGCTCACCTTCCCTTAGGTGGAGGCAGGCTCTTGCTGTTCCCTGACATAAAATGATAATGTGTAAAAGTGGTCTAATAGCAGTAACAATGACTTAGTTTTCAATTTTGGAGAAAACTAAGCCAGAAACATATAGGACTTCCTTGGTTTTCCCCTTTATACAACTGAAGGTGAAATCAATTGTTCTGAAGTCCTGCTCAATCCTCTCAACAAAGTGCCTTCTGTTACAAGTGATTAAGACAGATTAGCTCCCATAAATATAATTTCATATGATGTGCTGTAATTATCATAAGCCATAAGTTTAACTAATTTATTTCCAAAAAAAGGACACTGGTCAGTTACAGCCTTGAAGTTTCCATCCACTAATTGTTAAAACTCCTCAGATGAAAATAAAGAGCTGGAAATTTTCAAGCCCAAAAACTTTCATCAAATGTAGAAATTCCCTGAAAAAATCACCATGAAAAACAGTCAGGCATCCAGGATGAAATTCTGTAACATGTATGTCTCCTGTTACATGGGGTCCTTCACTTTCTTCTCTGGTCACACAAGTTGAGAATGGCTGGCAGTCATCTCCAAAGTTTACTTATTTCAGAAAAATAACACTCATATTAACTAAGGTACACACATGAACACCTATAGGAGTTGACTCTGTTGATGTGTATAGAAAGGCATGCATATTATTAAGGGCAGAAGCGAACTTTCATGATTGGAAAAGAAGTTAATTTTACCTGCTTAAAATATGCCAACCATTACATGTCAGCACAATGCTTACAGAAGACGGAGATCTGTCCTAGGATTTGTTTCTTTTCCTTGAAACAGCATATTTATGCTGCACAGAGCACCCTGATGTATGAGGATTTGCATTGTCTTATACAATTTGGAGGAGACAAATGAGAGTCAGGTGTCAAATTTTCAGTAAGCTATGATGTCGTATAGAACATAATTTTTATCATTTGTTAGAAGAGTGGTTGCTTACAAACAATATATCAGTATATGTAATCAATGTATATGTGTTGACATATAGATACACTGCTAAGACATTTTTGTGAGCGAAAATGGTAGGCCTCTACCTGTCGGAGAAAATCTAACCTGCATTCATGCCAGTAGTCTACATCTGGCACCTCACTGTTCAACAGGACGAGACTCTTCCCATAAAAGTCACATCCTGCCCCATTATGCACTGTTGTAAAGTTAGTCACCCCACTGATTTTAATGGCATTATCTTTTCATTACATGACCACCCGAGAGCAGGATTTGCTACTGTATGACCTCAGTGTGTCAGTCCGTATTGACAGAGCTACACTGACTGTTCGCCAAACATTAAATTGATTTTTAACATTGTTTTAAAGGCCTATGAGGTTGTGCATAATTTCATAAGTTGTCTATTAAACTGAATTGCTGACTCTAAGCTACTGCTATCATTCAATTCTGATCTATTGATCACACAAAAAATGCAGGCTAAAAGTGTGTGCAACACTTGCTATAAATTTCTATATACCAGACACAAAATGCACTGCTGGTCAAGGTTACGAAAGCTAAATGAACATACTCATTTCAGTCTAAAGATCTCTATTCCTGATAACTTTAGCCTCCCAGGCAAAAGACAATTTGGTATCACGTAAAAACAGTTGTAAGTTATGTTATGTTATGTTATGTTATGTTATGTTATGTTATGTTATGTTATGTTACGTTAAGTTACGTTACGTTACGTTACCTTAAGTTATGTTATGTTACGTTATGTTGTTATTAGAAACCATGGAATGTCTTTGTATTTGTGATCCCTTGTACATCTGAATGCTGAAATATGATGAATTATGTCACGCTGATAAATTGTTTTCTTCACAAGATTTAGCATAGCTTTTACAGACTGATACAAATTTAAGTAAAAAAACACCTACATTTCAACTTAAAAGAGAAAAAAGAGGTATTCTGCAAGATAATTAGATAATCCCCATCATATTTTGCTGCCATTTTGTTAATGACATACATACATGGTAGAGATGACCATACATTGCCATTCATAAATACTATCATTTTACACTGATTCCTATTGCATTGTGACCCAAAGAGCACGAATAGTATTAGAGCATTCCAGACAACTACAGAATTCACTGAAATTACTGGAAAGATTAGCAGAGTAAACACTTCCAGCCTTTGCAGGCTTTCTGGCTAAGTTTGTTTAAATAAGAGAGAAGATGGAGACACTAAAAACAAACGGGGAAGTCACAAGCCTGGCAGAACCCCTTTAACTGGACACTCCGTAGGCTTCCCCAATGTCCATTCAGATTTGCCCAAGCATCAGCAGACGCCTGTTGTTTGGTTGATCTTTTGGACTGCAGGTTCTCAGTTTACCACCCCTTATCAGCAATAGGCCCAGGAATCCCAAGCCTGTTTGTTTCAAGTCTATTCTCTCCCACAGGTTCCCAAGAGCAATTGCCATTTGCAGCTCTAGACAAAATAACACGTGGTTACTCACATTTCTGAGCTCAGTGTTTTCACCTCTCTTGAATCTTCCTCAGACTTCACTCCGAATCTTTAAGGAATCCCAACCTCTTCCCTCTAAATTGGGACTGCTGCTTAATGAAGGCTCAGTCCCATGCCTACTGTTGGTGTTCAGCCATGCTCTTTCATTTGTCCGTGTGTTCTCCTTCCCTGTGTTTCATACCTCTGAGTTCCTCTTTGCTCAATAACTCCCTAATAAATCTCAATAGGTTATTTGTGCCTCCCATCTAGTAATCCATGCAAGTACAATCTCTACCCTTATACTAATTAAAGAACATTTCTGATATCTGTGTTCATGCTTTGGTATATACATTCCACTGCAACTCCTGAAGCTTAGGAAATGTTCTCATCTTCGCCCGTGATTTGGATTGCTGCAGGCAGTCACTATCGGGGACAGAGGGGTCACTGCTCTGCTCTCTGCTATTGCTGAGTCTCTCATCAGACAGCACAACACTGCAGTATGCCACACTGGGCCAAACTGGCGCCAGCCCTCGTCCAGCAATCCCAGCCCAGAACTGCACCGGGCAGCGAGCAGGCGGCACTCCCCCTCACTGCGCACAATGTGACGGAGTCCAGAGAATGGCGATAAACGTCAGATACAAACCAGCCAAAACGGGGATGTCTGGGTAGCCAAAAAGAACTTCCTACATTACTACTGATTTTTTTTTCTTGCCGATTATTTCCTCTAGCCTCCCTCACTTTCTCTACACCTCAGCTTTGGTCCTCATCCATAGCTGTTAAAATACTCTTCCTTTATTTGTCTCCTTTGCACAATTCCTTTCCCTTTACTTTCCACTGTGCAGACTTCTAACGGAGCCCACCTACTTTTTCCCTCCAAAAATCCAACTTTTTTTTCCTTGCCTGCAAATTGTTCCTTCAACTTGTATAACACCTGCTTTGTGTCTATCTTACCTACTTGCTTTGTACAGTCCTTGGAGCATTTGAATTATGGTTGTGATTATCATAATAAAAAGCATAAAAATAATAATAAAAGGTGTTTTAATTGCTTATGATAAAGTATTATTCCAACAGACTGAATGAGATGTAACCATCCTATGGTTGTGTTTTACTCCTAAAGAAGACCAGAGCTTGGACAATGTGGATAAATGCAGATGCAGTTTGCAATTACAAAAAAAGCTGTCAATAACACTCCACAACTGTCACTTTTATTACCCGACTCCCCCTCCCATAACACTGCCTCATTTGTAGCCATGGTAAGATGCCAAATTGCTTTATTTCCAAAGTGTATGACTAAATTTAAAAAAAGCCTTTGTGTGCAATATATTCCACAGTGCTTAGTCTCATTAGTATTGCCTCAGCATGCATGGATTCATGACCAGCATCCTTATTTCATATGGAGGCATCCTTTAAAGAAATTGAATGCCAGAGGGTCTATACATCAATGTTATGATGCTGTATTTTTCATGAAATCTGTAAATAAGGTCAGATGACCAGATGACAGAATCCCTAATAGTTTTTGAGGAGCAGCCTGTTTCCCTCTACAAAGTCAATTTGCTTTTGACCCATGTCTATTAAAAAGTGTACTTTGTATAGCAGAGGCAAAGCACAATTCCAGCAGTTTGCATGGCTTTGGGTAAATATGGTTAGGATGATGTATGCAAGCCTAGCTGCCCATAGCTAAAGAAGGAAGGTAATGAGGACTCTGGATCATTGTAAGTGGCATTGTTTGACTCTGTATTTTAGGGTGTCAAACATGATGAATTCATAACTGAGATAGTACGGCAAGACAGAATAAACAGCAGCGTTGGCCTTGTGAAAGCTATAATTTAGAGAGCCAAGAATGCCATTTCTGTTGCTACACACGAAAATTTAAATAGCTTAAGCTTCTTTCAAGACTTTGGACCCAATCCTGATTCCCTGGGAATCACTGACTTCAGTGAATGGAAGGTCAGACTCTATTTCACAATAGAAGGATTTGTAGTTCCTCCTCCTTGCCCCTGTCAGCAGCTCATCAGAGCCCATTACAGAAAAAGGCATTGAGCTCAGGTCAAAGGTATGAATAGGATCCAGGTCACTAGTGATTGAAAGTCACTACAACTGGGCAACTGAGAAGTAAATTGGGGGGTGAAGCTAGTTCCTGGTGGACAGCTGTCCACTGTACAGAAATCACCACCATAACGAGAGTGGCAAAAAAAGGGGAGAAAGAAAAACTAATCAGAAAAGAATACAGAGGTGTGAAATAGAGAAGCAGATATATAGGGAACCAAACAAGGCAGGCAAAACCAGAGCACAAAACCTAATATAATTCATTATAGTTTATGACATAGTAGGGTTCTTCTTAATCTCTCATTCCAACATCCAGCAGCAAGCAGATCAGATATTCAGGCCAACATCATTATTTGCCTTAGGTAGAATACAGAAAACGAGAAGAGGAAAACTAAATTAACGTGAACAAAAATGCCCAGAAAAGGACAAAATAAATTAGATGAGGTTATTTATAACAAGTAGGATGTAGTTCTACAGCCCATCACACACCTGCTTTCTGTCCCGTTCTTTAAACCTTTTTGCCAAGAAAGGTTGGACCAGATGATCCTTGAGGTCCTTTCCAACCTGTTATTCTATGATTCTGTAATTCTGTGAAAGTTCCCTCCCTGCTGTCACTGATGGATTGACATCCTGTAACTGTCCCCAAAGCACGGGACAAAAAGTGGGTTAGCATTGATAAGAAAGGTTTGTGTTTCTGTTAATGAATTCTCATTGTACTGATCAGTTGGTCTGTAGCATCTTGAGAAGTGGTTTCTTTCAAGAAAAAAATGGCCAGCTAAGGACACTGAATCTTAAAATTATCTTAATCTACTTTTATTTACAGTTCCTTTTGACAATTCTCAGTTTTCCTTTTTTCCACCCTAGTCCAAAACATCTTCCTCCTTAAAACTGAATTTCAGTCTTGTCTCTTTCTTTCAAGGTTTTATCTCATGGCTCAGACTGTCTGTGAGCCTATCCAAAACTGTTTATGTTCAGTTCCTTTTGTTCTGAGGTGCAGCCACATGTTCCAGGGACCATTCAGGTGGGGAACCCACCTGCTGGGTCTTGGAGCCAGTTTGACTAGCATTTCCTTTCAACACCAAAGAAGCCACATAATCACTTTGTCACTTTCATGGCACCTATTTTACTGCAAAGGACTTTCCCTTTTAGAGAAGCCCCCTAATTCCTTAATTGCTGTCTACTAAAGACCACTTGTTTTGCCGTACTGCTTAGCTTTGGAGTTTATATAACCCTTTGCCAGAGGAAGATTTTTATATGAAACAGGCAGAATTTGTTTTACAAGATAAATCTCTCCCCTATACCTCTGGCAGCAATACCTCATACCTGTCAGTGCAGCCAGCTGAGTCAATTACCACCAACACCAGCAAATGAATATGGTAGCCTAAGCTCAGTTGTCAGTACACTATAGCGGAGAAAGGCACAGAGAACAGTTGACCTACAGAGAAACTATTAGTGGCATTAGCAGAAGTTAGACACATTAGTGGCACCATTAAATCCCCGTTTTCAGTGAATTTCAGGATTCCCACTGTGACTCGACTATTCACCCATCCCTTGTTCCTCAGAATTGTGTCTCAGGTTTTCATCCATACCTACACTAATACACTAATTAAGTCTTACAATCTAAGCCAGTCTGCTAAGCAGTTTTACAAAAGAGACAGCAACTTTAGGCAGGGCCTGAAGATACCGTCCCACTTTCTTGTATTACTACTGCTGCTGGTACACCAAAATTAAGCAATTTTCCTACAGAACTTTTTCCTACGCAATCTTCCCACTTTGTGGGATATGATGTAGCTTCACATCCAAGAAGGCCATAAAAGGGCCCATTCCATGACTAAGACTTGAAGCCACATCCCTGGACACTTTCTGCATGTTAGAACTGTCATGTAGTATCTCATTCACCACATTGTAGTTTATGTTAATTAGAGGAATATAGGAATTTGTCCTATTTAGGATACTGCTTCCTAGACAGTCAAACAATTGCTGGGCTGTTATCTGGCAGTCCTTCCAGCTTTTCATCATCTTCTGGGAGAGACTAACCGTAGAGACAATGAGAAAGAATAGTCTGTAACTTGTTAATGCTTTTATTCATTTGTAAGTATCAATAGCAAAGGAATGTTGGCAAATACAAGTTTAGTCTTGTAAGAGTTTTTGCTGAAGTTAATATTCCCATGGAGTACAAGAATAATGAAGCAGTATCTTCCACAGTTATGGTGCTGAATAGAGTCAAGAGTCCTGAATTCTACTATCAGCTCCTCTGCCATATTTTGGACAATTTTCTCAAATAAAATAGAACAAAATTACTTCCTTGAGTCTCATTGTGTGTTTAACAATCCTTTAGCACCTTTTAAAGTTCATGGGCATCTGCAGTTAAGGAGTCCTAAACACTTCTATTATAAGTTGATTGGAACAAATATGTCTGGGTGTTAAACTCCCAAGATTTATTTTAAACAAAGCTTTGAATAAAAAGTTGTTACACCATTATTAAAGTCAAGTGGAATTCTTTCAAAAAGCTTAATGTGTGATTGACATGATGGGGTATTTAGCATTTTATCTGTAATCCAGTAAAATAATAATAAAAAATCTTTAGTTGTATGCCCTTTTAATGTTCTAACAAAAAAATATTTAAAAGTCTTATCCTGATAGTAGTTCAGTCTTTGTTGGCATTTGGCATTAGATCTCCTAATGTATCTCTTGGAGCCCTTCCAAAAAAGGAAAGAAAGGGAGAGAGAAAGAAAGAGAGAAAGAGAGGAGAGGGGAGAGAGAGAAAAAAGAAAGAAGATTTGATTGATGGCGGGGGGGGGTGTATTAATCACTTCTTTCTAAAATAACACAAAATGAACTACAAGGTTTCAGTGGTAAATGCTGAAATATTATAAGCAGTTCAAATGGCTGTGGATTCTTCCCATCTGTCATGGACTGCAACTGAGCACTATAACAGAAAAGTGATATTAGTTTCAAGCTAAAAATAAATCATCAAGCCAAGTCTGTATCTCTAATCCTACCTACACTGCCCTACCAATGACCTTCCCATGGCCAGGACAAATCATATTCTATAGGGAATTCTTAAATTCATTCTTCATGCTAGCTCATTTCAGGTCTCCTTGTGGGGGAAAAAAAAATTCAGATACCTCATACTGAACCCACCACATTAATGTTTCAGACGTTGGCAATGTTAAGCTTCTCTCCATCATAGTCTAGCCAGACTACTTTCATATTTAAGTTCTCTAAACTTGTCTGTTAGGAGTTTACAAGCGCTAAGACATTAGGAGCTAATGCCTGTCCCTGAAGGATTCATGTAAACAGAGGGAAAAAAAATGGAATCTCACTCCAGACATGGATAACAAACAGGGAGATATCCTTTCACAGGTAAAAGAGTAAGTGCCAAGACAACTTCTGCATACATTTAGCATCCTCTTCCAAGGCCTAAGCAGGTGCACTTACAGGAATAGTAAAATTCACCGAATACCGTTACATAAGGCAAGATCAAAGTTGTTTCTCTTTTCCACACAATTGATTCAGATCAAGCTAGATTCATTTTTGAAGATCCATCCTGCTATAATCTTCGTGTCAAATGACATCCATTATGTCATCTTCATAAATGAAGATGGTCTGATTAGTTCATATGTTACTTGTTTGGAAAAGACAGCACTAAACAAACCTAGCAATTGGAACCTATTGGTAGAAGAAAACAACAACCTCCTCCTTATTTTAAGAAAAACTCATCAATGGTCCAGAAAAGGGAAGTGAAAAAATGTTCCGCACAGTGGGCTATTACATGAAAACAAAGTATTTATGCTATATTGCCTTGCATTAAGACATGATTTTTAGAGTGGGAAACAAAGTTTCTCACAGATGCCAACTAAAATCACAGATACACAGAATATCTGAAAAAAACAGGCTTAAGGTACCTATTGTGTCTGAAAACAGAAGTGCCCAAAAGTACAGCCCTTTTAAAAAAAATTCTTTATGTGACAAGGTCCAAGGCCAAACAAGATGTTTGTGTTTGAATCTGGGAAAGAACTCAGGCTTCCCTGATCTCCATCTTAAACAAATGATTTGCCTTTGTTTGCTTCTTCTGAAAATGCTAATTTACACACACAAATTACTAGTGTGCACCTATGTCCATAGATATTTGTGGGAGCAAATTTTGAGATTGCTTTCCCAAAGCTAACTCTTGAATCCAAACTTACGAGAAAGTCTCCACACAAAAGATATGTTTCTGAATATAAAGAATCACAATTTCTAATCAGTTTCATTGATGTTCGGTGTTTCTGGTTACCATAGTAACCGGCACACACAATAAATGGTGTTTTGTTTAATCAGTCATGAGAAAGAAGTCTGGGCATGATGAATCAGACTGAATCAGAAACAGTTTCCTTTACTACCCTAATCAAAATAACTTCAGTGTAACTGTAGGACAATTCAAATCAGCAAGACAGGATCAGGTCATGAAATTCAGATCTCAACCCTGTTTTCAAACACTCCTCTCAGAAGCTCAGATGAAAGTTTTACTTCTATTTCAAAGACAGGAGTTTATGCAGGATAGGATTTAGTTCGAGGTTCAGATTTTATCTCGCCTATACTGTAGGCAGTTTGCATCAGGCTGAACTTCACAAGAGACAATAGATGTTCAGAGCCAAACAACTCAAAATAATTTCAGGCTCACATTCTAACTGGAAAAAATACATGAGAAAATAATTCTTTAATGCTAAATAGGGAAAATGTCCCAGACTTAATAACAATGCAAATAAAATTTCCTTACTCCCAGTTAGTGCTTTAAGGCATTGATGGCTGGAGTCTGCTTTATACCAGTGGAAAAGAAATCTCATTAATATATAGTTATACATTTTTAAAGAGAAAAACAAAACTAATGGAAACTAAAAGGCATTGAGAAAGAGGGGTTTTCTGACATCGCCGTTCTTAGAAAACAAGTATAAAAGTGGCATTCACGTGGCTGGCCCTAAACCAATTGTAGACTTGAAAAGGATTACCTTTGATGTATAAAGATCAAAAAAAGCATTTTTTCAGGTAATAAGATCTCTCTCAGATGGATTTCAGTGATATGAACATGTTTTCCATAGCATGGTAATAAAAATAAAACAATGCAATAAAACTACAACTGGAACTAAGTCAGTCAGTCTTGAATTCTTAGTGGAAGGTCAAACAAACTTACAGTTGGTGTTTACAGTTTTTAATGTAACAGTTATATAAAATGAAAAATTATAAAAACAATGTGAGTAATAAGACTTGAAATAATTTTGCGGCTGTGGTGACATCATAACAAGCTTTATCGAGTTGCCTGTGATGTAACCAGAACTGTAATAATTTTTTCCAGAATGTCAGTTTTTAAAGGAGCTTTGGGAACGTGGGTGGAGAATGAATATAATGTAAAACTTTTCTTTTTATCTGTTTTCAATTCCTGCTCAGGCTATACCATGTACTTTGTTCCCGTCTCTTTTTAATTGTACCATGTCTTTCTCTGATCTTCCCTCCTGAAGGCACTGAAAACCCAATCTGAACGTTATCACAGCCATTGGTTTCATCACATTTTTACAAGTAACTAATTTTTTTTTCAAAACAAGAAAAACTCTTTGTTTGTTTTAAATGGGTATTTGATCTTAGGATTTCCAAGTACTGCTAATTTCAATGTCTCACTGCAAATATTTCATAGATAGGTAAGATAAAAGCAGAGGCCCCATGTAAGATAGTGGTAGAAGCAGGAATAAGACCCCGCGATTCTGAGTGTGAAAATCCATTCCACCCATTGTGTAAAATCTTCCATAGTGGTTTATGAACTTCTACGGCTCTTCTGTTCAAGGCAGGACAAGTGGTAGTGAGTGCTATCAAATGCCGTGACAAAGTCAAGAACCAAGGAGAAATATAAGAGCAGAAAAAATTATTGTGACTGTCACAGTCCGTCACATTCCTCGTGGATGGCACCTTACTTATCACAGCATATTGAACTGCTTCATTTTTATGTCTTTTTAATGGGATGTTTCCAGTGAAGCTACATATTGTGAAAGACTATGTTCAGCCAGAAAAAATGCCAAACATTTGCTGTTTTCTGTCTTTTGTTTAAATCCTGCCATGGCTCCCATTGGTATCAATAGTGTAAGTGCAGGGAAACACCTGTACGTTTACTCATTTCATTTCATCTATCCGCTTCAGTTACAGAACCAAATTTCCACTGCAGTCTTTGCTTTTTACCTCGTTTTCCATCTGAGCTGGCAGAAGATCAAGAAGGTCAAATGATTTGCTTGGGGTCACATAATGAGTCAGAATCTTGAGCCCAGATTAAATCCAGGATACTCCCTGGCTCCAGCACACGGGACTTGTCTACTCAGTAAACCGCACGAGTTCCAGCTGTTTTCCCTTCTCACATGAACTGAATATGAGGAAGTTTGTAGACAATCTGTCTTAAGTAGAAATTCAGCTGGCAGCAGGCTTTCTGTAGTCAAGTGCTGGATTTAAAGTGGGGTTAAATTAATATTCAGAACTGGGTGCTAACTAGTACTGTTCTTTTCATTTCTCATCCCCTTCAACTATCTGTCCCTTTTCTTTCTTGTGGTTATCCAAGAAACAAGGAAAGCGTTTTTAAAAATCTTTGTTATCACATGTAATCTCTGAATACAGAAACAAACAAAAAAAATATGTAACCACAGAACATTTCCTGCAGCCACTGGAGCTCATGCTTTCATTCATTCGGTACCTGGAGAAGCTGTATCACTGTTAGGTAAAATCACAACATAGGAGAAGCCTAAGCTAGCTGAATTACAAGCAAGACTCAATGTTTCAAATAATCACCACAGACACAAATGAAACTTCATGGCAGAGTCAGAGAGCTCATACAGTTTACTCGGGATACCTGAAGGGAAAATAAAGAGTATAATTTCTACTGTAGTAAGGTGGGAGCATTAGGAAATTACCACTGCAGCTTGAAGGTCCCAATTTCTTGAACATGTTATCTGACTTAATAAATCTGAGCTTTAATTAGGCAAGGGCTGAAACTTAACTTGCATGGGAGACCACTATAATACTGAAATAAAAGGAAGATATAGAATCCAATGCTGCTTTACCATCAACACAAGTTCTGCAGCCATCTAGAGAACAAAGGCATACTTTATGTAATTAATCAATTACAGTGTTAATTTAAATGAAACACTATTCCTAGTACAAATGCTGCTGAATACCTCTAAGAAAAATATATATGTTACAACAGAATAGATGAGGGACTCCTAATTTGTTCATCAGTGGTGTCAGCCTAGGTAACCATTTGAATGCTATACTGGTCACACCTCTATCGCTGTTTAATGTCGTACATTGCAATAGCGCCCGGTGATCCTGGAGAGGTTACAGACTTTCCCATCTGAGAACAATTTCTGTTATGGGATACAATAGTTACGTGTATTCCACAGCAGAATGTAAGTCTCACTGAGTCCTAGCCGCCAAAAAATAGGTAGACATTTTGGCCAGTCTAGATCTTATGACCTTGACCTTGGGCAACCTGGTCTAGTAGGAGGTGTCCCTGCCCATGGCAGGGGGGTTGCAACTGGATGATCTTCAAGGTCCCTTCCAACCCAAACCATTCTATGATTCTATGACTCTGTGACTCTGTCAGACCTTCACCTTTGACCCTGACAAGCATTTAGTAAATTCTCCTTAAAACGCTGTTTAAAGGTAAAGACCTAGAAACACTTCAGTACCTACCTATAAGCTGGACTGTCGTCAGCCCTGAATTCATCAATCCTATCACCACTGTGATGTTCCTGTTACTAACAAAATCCCACATGCAGAAAGCAAACAGGTGGGGGGGCATCCTCAGAGAAGATGCACTTTCCCCTTGAGGAGGTACCTTGCATCCATGTTGTAAGTGTTACTGTCTGCATGGTGCTTGGTGTGCAAGTTAACCTTGGCTTCCATCAGTTGTGAAACTGCTTCCTGCGCACCGGTAGTGCTGAGATTCTAGACTGCACCACTCAAATACAGACGCAGAAAACCCACAACTAAAAAGAACGCCTCCAGTGCACTAAATATAGATACGCCCTATGTGATCCTCCTCTAGGATCAGACCCGAGAGGCTGCTCTTTGTCACCTACCGACTAGATTATAACAATGCAGCACACTGAGTATGAAGGTGCTGACCCTCAGGAAATGCTAACAATTCAAAATACAGCAACACACGTTCTCTGAAACACAGACTGTCATGAATGCATTAAACATGTCCTACTTTGGCATCCAGTGGAATGATGAATGAAGTTCAAGACTTTTATTTTAATCATCCAGTGCTCCCCAGTTTGCTAGGAAGATGTATAAATTACTGTATACACCTTTAGGGTAAAGACCGTGCTTGACAATTTCATTGCTTAGAAACCTCAGAACTTGATCATAATGAGGACACATACTCATCTGTACTAGAGTAAGAATATTCTGAATCGCTGACACGGGCCTCCAGAATTAATTCCCTCAAGAAGGAAAATGTGCTGTCTTCTCCGTGTTTATGTTGCTCTTGGCTGACTCTGTTTTCTCTAAACCAAAGAAAGATCACTGTGCATACCTATGTGAGTCTGCATCTCTCATTGTGTTTGTGTATGTGTGTGTATGGATATATGTATATGTTCGCATATTAAAAGCTTGGCAGATGAATTCACTGCGTGCGCGCTTTGTCCCAGGAAGAAGATGAGCCTTGCGTAACAGACACAATGCACCTGGCTTAATGCATGGTGGGAAGGGCCTCCAGGGATGAGCGTAATACCTGAGTCTCTCTGGAACCAACCACCACCGCTTCCACTCATGGAAAATTCTAACATGGCGATATCCTACACCTGCCACCAACACTTTCTTTTAAAAGTTACAAGATAAAGTTCAGCTTTATAATTTCTCATAAGTTCACACAAACAAAATAAACTGGTAGGAAAGTTGTTGGAATTTAAAAGTTGTGAATATAAAAATATAAAACTTAGATTTGAGGTGACAGTGGCTAACTCAAACATGCACAAAGCTCTCAATTATATAAAATGAATACAAAGTAAAAGAAAATGTTAATTTTTTGATTCCCCTCATGGTCATCTGTGACCCAGTTATTTCCATTAGTACTACTCACACTCTCAGTGCAACATTTGCTTTGACAATCTGAATTTGTCTGAGCTGAAACTCACATCATATTATTATCAGATAAATTCATTTTTAAAAAACACAGGAGACACAAGTACACTCATTAGGAGATACTTTGTATTGGCAATTAATATCTCAGATGTGAAGAAGGTATACACATTTTTCTCAGGCAAAATAGTTGGCCAAACATAGACAGCTCCTTAGCTGTGATCAGAAACCCTACATGGAAAGAAAATTCAGTGGAAATTATTCTTCTTACATTGCTGTAGCTTAAATGTAATTTCAATTTACTTAACCGCCATTTTACATTGTTAGAGGTCTGCAAAAGTTACTTAATTGTAAATAAAAGCAACACCTAATTGTTCCAAATGCTTTTTCTTTTAAAATTAGTAATCATCTCTTCTGGGGAACTAATTAATCAAGCAACACAAAACAGATGAATATGTATTTTCTTTTGCTGCAGAATAAACAGTTTTCAGATTTAATAGAAGTTATTCAGAACTCATGCTGAATCAGAAGAGGGAGAGCAAGCCAGTTTTGATTGCACTCCATCTACTATAGTGCTGCTAACACTCAGGATTTTATCGCACCTAACATATCTTCATGTTTTTCTTCAGGCCTCAGCTGATGTAATCCTGGGTCAGCATGTGACCTTGTCGGAGGAAAGCTTGTCCGTGTGACTTGGGTGTATCCTGAAGACGCAAAAACAAGAAGTCAAATAAAAAGAACTTCGTAAGTATGGCAGCTTCGAATTCTCATGATTTAAGCAAATCTCATGATGCTTTGAAGGCTGACTTATGCGCAAGGGAGGAGAAGCTTACACTTGCGGTTGGCAATGCTGCTGTTATTTCAGAAATAATAGCATCAGAAAGCTACTTTGAGAAAATCTAGCCCTCAGCCAACAAAGAGGCAGAGTGCCTTGCCTTCCAGAACCCCCAGAATAGCACAAAGTGAACAAATCTCCAGACCAGCCCCCTGTGGGGACCCTTTCTCGAAAATGCCATCTGACCTGGCATTTCCACTCTTGCCGAAATGGATCAGGGGAGCCCACACTGACCCTTCAGAGTAATTTTTACAGAAACTATGGAGTTTCTTTTTAGAATCAGGACACAGCATTTCCTATTTCCTCTCTTGGAAGCCCTAGATTTCAGGATAATGTGGACCCAGGGATGTCCCTCCACTCTCCCTTCCTCTTCCAGACAGAGGAGGTAATACACATACACAGATGGACATCCTTACTTGCAGACATAGAGTATGCAATTAGACCCAAATAATTACTATTTCACTCAAGATTTTACACGCAGAATACCCTTTGCTTCAAAATGAAACTTTCATTATTAATAACTTTTTGTATCAGGCTCACAAAGTTCAACAGGAGTTTTGTCTGAAAGAAGTTTTCAGTTGTCCTCTAAGTGAAATAACGTAAGTACTTTTAAGCAGCTGAGTTGCGCATCAAGAAACAAGAATTGTAAATAAGGAAGTACTTTGACTAGTGCAGAAGATTGATACAGCACCTGACAGCTTTCATTACGTAAATCTAATTTATTTCAGCAAACAAGTGACTGGAATCATGCATCATTTCTGAACGAGCTGACCCTCAGGTTTACATGGTTGGCTGATATGGGTTTGAAAACAGGAAGCTCCAGCTGTAACATGAGTGACCCAGACAGCAAAAAGCTAGACACCAAACTAAATTGGAAGGCAGGAAGTCAAAGTTCATGCTCATACCACAAACAATACAAAAATAATAAAGTTCCTCTGAGATACATTTGGCAAAGCCAAATGTCATTGTGAGGCATAAAATATAAAAGAACTGATAATATAAATGTTTATAGAAAAATAGAGCTAAGAATTCTTGATAAATTACCAACTGTGTTCCAGAGAGCTAATCCACCTGCATACATTTTCATAAACACTATATGTACACTATAAACTGAACACTAACTCTAACGGGATGCCTAACTCCCCGAGGTTCTGTTAACTAGTTCATTCAAAAGCCCTGGGCTTTGATTATCTTTATTCTTTGGTTTCTTAAACTCTTTGGTTTCTTCCCTCTCAGAGCTCCCAGGACACTGCTGGAGTCCCTGCTCTGTCAGACACTTTTTTTCTGGTCCTCTGACACCCTCTCGTAAAGCACTTTTTACTTCTCTAGGGACCTGCTTATCGGCAGTTTTGATCTCTAGAGCCTTCCACGGGCTCACAGCAAGTCCTTACAGAGCCCATCCAGAAACATATCACATCCTGTTTGCATCAGAGCTCCCCAACCATTTCCCCAGCAACTATACATGGTCTGTAGCTGTTACCTTCTGGGGACTCCATTTCTACACAAACTGTATATAGATATGTATATTTGCCTACAGCTGAGTCGAGTTTTCATTTTAGAGACAGACTAAGCCAGTACAGAAGAAAGTCTAACACCTAACATGGGTACTAGCTCTGCAAATCAGGAATAATGCTGCTGAAGCAAATGGAGTCCTTAGAGATTTACATGGGGGCAGCTGGTGGTTGCCAGAGCCATGATCTAGATCTACACAGATCCCTAAAAGCAGGACCTTGATTCTGCACCAGTGTTGCAGCAGTTACACTCAAATTTTCCTAATTCCACTCTGCAGGAAATAATGGAAGTTTTTCATTTCATTTAATCTACATTTAATTTCCCTGGGAATATAATTCATCCCTAGACTCCTGCCAAGGTAATCTGTCTAATCACCAGCTATGTATTCCAACTTAATTTTATGACTCCTCTGCATCCTTGTGTTCTGTAACCAACTTCCATTTGCTATGATCTGGCCCATAGCCTTGCGCTCAAAAATGTGAAAGGTAATTTCTGCCTCTCTCTCTCCAAGAATAACTATTATCCTCATTTTGTCTATAGAGAAAAAGGGGTTCATATCAACACTGCACCCTATATATCCTATATAAAATACTTTTTCTCTGTAGAACTAAAGGCACTATAGTCTGCAGACACAATATTTTCTGAGAAGGTAAGATTTTCATTGTCACACATCCGCAATAGATCACAGTTGATCTAATACTTTATTTTACCACACAAACAACATTGGTATTTTCCACAAATCTTGCTTAGAAGACTTTTTCTCTGAAGTTCCTTTTTCATCTTGTTTGCCTTTTTGCTTTCCAACTTCTTCTGTTTATTCCTTTGCCTTCTTTATTGCAAAGAATCTCAGAAAATATTATACCCTATGAAAAGAGTGGCAATCTTTCTAAAATTCTGAACCAAGTCAGTGCCAGCTTGCACATGTACTAATGACCTACTGAAGCCAAGGGGGCTTCAGCACATACATACACAGTATGTCTTGTGGAATTAATTTCTATTTAAGCATGTGGAAAAACTCTTTTAAATTACAACATAAGAGAAGGGGAAAACTTAAACAGGAAAGACTGAAATAAAATACAGGAGTTTTCAAAAAGTTTCATTTTTATTGAATACCTCTTTTCATCTTAGTTTTGGCAATTTCTGTATTAAAAAAAAAGAAGGTTTCAACATTTGAAACCCTAGAAAAGTACTGTTAATTCACCTGACAGCTGCCAATACTGGAAACCACATGAATCCAGAAGCTTTCCAAAAGCTTTCTTTCTGCTAATAGTTACTGGATTACACAGAGGCCATTATCACATGCCACCATCATTATTAACAATTTTATTCACAATAGGTGTCAAAGCACTTCAAGGTAATGCAAAAACTACAATAATAGTGAGTGAAGTTCCCTTTGTCATCAATATTTTGTAAATGAAAAATTAAGAGGCCCATAGGACAGGGTCTGCACTTTGAAGATAATCTAGCATTTTGCATTCTGAAGTTTTGTCTGCTAATCTTAAGATGATGGACCTATTCCTCAAAGGCAATTTTACTCTCACCATTTACTAACAATTTTGCTAGGACAACTACTGAACCGCATTGTTCTGTGATGCAATAGCATGGTGGAGAAACACAAGGCAGTAGTCAGCCAGTTTAAAGTGTGACTTGTACCTGCATGTGCATTGATCTGTAGTGAAAATACAGAAAATGTGCATATCTCTGAAAACCAAACACAGTATTCTTAAGTTGGATATCAAAGACGAGCAATCATTTTAAAGCTCCAAGTGTTCAGACTGAGCTTAAAACATGAAACAAATTGAAGATCTATGGACAGAATTTTGTGGCTATCACCACATCTGTTGCACAGTGTTAAGGTAAATGAACATGCTGGAAAATATCTCAGTAAAGTATTCAACATAACTTAGTTTATCCTAATTAAATGCTAGATTTGTATTCTTCAATAAATGTAATTAGAGATTCTATGGTTTCTGTAAAACTTTTCTTCTGATGTATTTACAGTGCTTTAAATCTTTCTTCTACACAATTGCACTTCAGGTAAAAGTCTACAGTCTTTGGGGGGGAAAATGAAAAGAATTGTCAAAACGGATAAATGGATTTAATGACAGGTTTATTTTTACTTATTTTTGGTGTTTTTACATTTTGCAACCTAAATTGTGACACAGCTTCAATTTGTTTCCTCACTCAAGTAATTTAGGTTGCAATACTGTTTCCTGAATTTGCAATTTCAATTTGCTCGTTCTTCTCAGACTCATCTTTTTTCTTCATAGTGAAGGTTTAGAGACTCAGTCAAATATGACTTATCTGTGTCCCAGATTATATCAGTGAGAATTCATACAGAATGTTCTGTACCTTACCTGGTTTGACACAAAGAGATTAGAAGTGTTTAGGATGGGAAAATAACTATTATCCTCTGTGTTTAATTGTGATGAAAGATTACTAAACATCACTTCAGGAAAACAAAAAAAAAAAAACCTTTTTGCTAGATAAATTAAGTATTCTAATTCTATTCTAGTCTTTTCAGCATTTTCTGATCTTGACTTTGTCATTCTAGAGATCTGTATGCACTAAGTGCATAGGACATAACTCAAAGGTAAATGTATCAACATTACACTGCAAAGAGTGTTGGTTCAGTACTGATAGGTACACAGATAGTAGATTCTAGATCTGTTTGTTGTCTAAAGTTGTTTTAGAGGTTTGCGGTCATTGCATATAGTACTCTGTATGAATATGAAAGTTTGGTTTCCTCTCATACACAAGCAGGATGGCTTAGACATAATTCAGTACTACTGTATAGTTAAGGGTAGGCTTTTGCACATACACATACACACTAAGATACGCCATACAGATAGTTATATCATATAGTAAGATTTATTATCGATCCTCAAGCATGCACATACAGTATGATTTATTATTTATCCATATACATGCACATGTATTTACATACACTTACTTTAGACCATTGGTGGCTGTCAGCTTTTGTGATATTTCAAAAAAAGCAATTAATATTATTCTGCTATCTCTAAAGTACAAACTATCAAAACAAATCCCATCTCAACAGCAAGTTCAGATTTCAAGCCATAAAGTCAGTGGGTGCAGCAGACAAGTCTATCAGGCCACTTGCAGTTACTTCTCACTGTAAGCCTTGGGCCATTCAGCGGCAGGAAAATGTCATCTGTGCCCAGTCTTCCCACCTCAACACTCAGGTCCTGTTATCTGCAAACTCCTGTAATAAAGCCTCTCCTCTGTCGTAGGTGCGCTTCTGTGATACAGCACGCTTCCCATGCAGGACAGTGCTAACAGGGTAGACAGCCCCTTTTTTGATTTGTAAGGAAAATCCCATGCTTTTTTTCCGTGAGCCAGCATGATTTGAACCCAGCATCTTCAAACTACAAAAACATGCCTGTCCATCACTTGACCAAATGGAGCAATTCAATAACTAGCAGATGTGCAAACAAGCTCTTAGTGCATTTTACTGATATGTTCCCCAGTCTCTCAAAATGCTGCTCTCCATGAACTAGGATCACAGCAGCTCTGCTACATATAGCTTGAAGAATAGTCTCAGGCAATATGTAAATCTTTATATGAGAAAAAAGTGATTTGCAAGAGGCCAGCTATAGGTTTACCTACTCAAAATAATGGGAATAGGTACTTTTCCATGCACTGAACAACGACAGTGGAAGTTTTAGGTGTGCATGTGTGTATAAATCATGATGAAAATAAAATCTGATGGCATTTTTAATGAATTGAGCAGCTTTCTCCAACTTTTTCCCTTATGTAAAATGAATAAACATCGAAGTACTTATATGCACCACAGAATTTTCTGAAGTTTTTGACCACAAATATTCTTCCTTATTTTATTTCTCTCTGTATCCTTCCCCATGATGAAATTGTGTAAACATTCAAAAAATAATCTTTGTAAACTACAGAAAACAGTGAAGGTCTTGCTTCTGCTGTTGTACCTGAAATGGAATGGACTATTCCTGGGCATACGTACAGCACAAAGCACACTTCCCAGCTGGCTTCAAATCCCAGTAAAGACTACTCAGAAAACAGAGAGAATGTGAAGAAATGTGAAGTACTAAGTATTTAACAAAGCTTAGACAACAGCAGCAGTATGTTATTTTGCTCTGATTTGAGACTGAAATGCTTTCAGTAGACAGAGTTTGGAGCTGCTTATGCTCAAGGACATGGGGAAGAATTTTTATAAGTTGTTAAATCAGAAGAGCTAAGCTCCCCAGGAATATAGGACAAGATCAGATGTGTCCAACAACTCTTCTTCACATATGCTGTATCCATCAAAGGAAGAGGAGGCCCAACCTGCCAAGCAAATGTTTTATATTGAGCTGGAGGGTTCCAAATGTCTCACAACGGTGTCAGATAAACAAAAGGAGACACGAGAAGGTGACAGGGAAGCTCTCACTCAAGTGTTGCTTCTATTTCGAAGATGAGTGACAGACAAAGAATTTTCCCCCATTTAAGAACAAAAAGAAATCTCAGACTAGTCAAGCTAGACATCTATGCGAAATATCAATGTTGTGCAAAATCTTTTCTAAGATAAAGTGTACACATGTATTTTGGGTGTAAAGAGAAACCTAATCAAAATAGCATAAATTATGCTTCCAACAGTAACTTTTAATAAGAAAACTAATACCACAGTAACAATTTTCAATAAATTCATTAAATATTAAACTTTACTGATCACAGAGATTGCCCACTTATCAATTTAATTTCTTTTCCACTAGAAGTAGTTGTATCAGATAGTTATTGATGGGCCAATGGTGATTTGGGGCACATTTAATAAATGTAATAAATATACATTTAGTTTCATGCAAAATTACTATGAAAACAGACCTCCCCAGAAGAAGCGTGAGATGGCAAAATTAAAAGACAAGGGACAACCGGCGGAATATCCATTTTTTTCTGTGATCGATATTGATTTATGATACAGCTGAATAGCTGAAACTGCTGCCTGCTTTACAACAGTTAAAATTACTTAAAAGCACCAGCCAGGGCCTGTCTCACCATCCCCACGAGGGAGCGGGACAGGCTGGGGGGCAGCTGGGGACATCCCAGCGCACTAGGCAAGTGTGTGGTGGAGGCAAAGACCAAGGTCAGGTGGGCACATCAGCCCACGAGTGGACCTGGCTTGGCAGTGCCCATGGCTGGGCAGGGCAGGGCGGTGGTGGGACTGGAGGCAGGCACCTTACAGCATCACCAGTGCGAGGACTGATGGCCCTGGGGGGGCTGAAATGGGGTGCTGTGCCATGGGTGGGGTGGTGGAGGTCACATGGAGGCTGGTAAGGGCCATTAAGGGCTATTAGTGCCTCCTGTGCTCTGACAGTAAGTCAGTAAGACCTATCTACTGAAATAAAAAATACAGTAATTTTCATCTCCAACAACAAATTTCTATGGCAAAGAGGAGTCAGCAGAGGACAGACATAACCGTTATAAGAAGATCTGTTTTGACAGATCTACAGACTGGCATTGGGAAATTCACTAAACGCGTTTCCATGTTTGTTTTTTGATTTTTCAAGTAAATGCATTGAGGGGGAAGTCAGCTTGGGCAGATCCCACAGCCCCATCAGGACCTGAGCATAAATGGGAAGCCTGTAAAAGCTGAAATGAAAGGAATCAAAAAGCTGTTTATATATTACTGAACAAATTAACTTGTTTCTTTTGATGGGTATAACAATTTTCCTAATTTAAGAAATATTCCTAGCACTTCCCTACTATTTTGTCTACTCACTTCAATAAAGTTACTGTAAATTTAAACCCATGTAAGACAGAAATCAGACATTAGTGCAAATGTTCTTGCTCTGTAAATCAGCAAATTTCCCCCTCTACTAAAAGTGAGATTTCACAGTCAATTGAAGCTGATCTAAGACTGCACTACTCCTGAACAGGGCAATCCAACTTCCTTTTATCTCCAGCTGCGTGTTCCCACCACTTCCCTTGTGTGGGCTCTAGAGATCATACAGCCAAAGGATAAACAAGATCAGCTCACTGATCCTACTGAAAACTAACACTGAAAATACTTAGTTTTCAGCCAGTTTCTAAAGAGTTGAAAACACCCCTTTCAGTGACAATCTACAGTTAATCCTCACATAAATTGTTTATGAAACCCCAGCATTAAACAGAAAGTGAATTGAAAAAAAATTATTAATAACTGAGCAAGAAGTAAGATACTACAAAAAAACTGGCAGTCTGTTACAGGCAAATGCAGTATTTTAAAAAAACAATTTTTATTCCAGTTTAGAAAACCCCCTAGTCTTTACAGATCCTAACGTACAAGAAGTGAACAGTTAAAATGAAACAAATTACAGCAAAACACTCATTTTGAGAAACGTATTTCAAAGCTACAAATACTTAGCTCACATGAGAAACATAATCCAAGGGAAAAAAATATCATTAAAATGTTGTAATTTTCCTTTTCATTTTTCTTTACTATTTTTCTTACTTGATTATTTTAAATTTTTATGCAGTTTAAAACTGGCATTGGAGTTCTTAATTTGTAATTTTTTTATCAGGTATTTTTTGCTAACCCTGCTTGCAAAGCAATTAGGAAGATCTTCTTTCCCCTTTTCCAGTCTTTCGTGTTTGTTAGATTTTATCTGAGTGGTTTTGTGATAATAAGCATACCGTTCCTTTCTGATGTTTATTTCTTGCTGCTTCTGGTTTTATCTATCATCTGATGTGTGTTGTAACAAGAGAAAGTGTATCTTTTATGGCAGCTAAAGATACAGCAATAGAATAATGAAGAAAAAATAGGTTGCTGTAATTAACTTAAACCATTACGAAGAGGTTTAATGTTTACATTAGAGAACAGACAGGTAATATGGATAACTAACATCATCCTAGATAAAAAGAAATTAATTGATAGCACCAAAATATTTGGCCGAGTTCTGAATTTCCAAAAACCATCAAGCTCAGTAGTGTAATCGCTGTACTTTTTGGCCCTGTTCTGATGCTTGCATTTTATAAACACACATTTTTTTTTAATCTCACTATAGTGCTTGCAAGGATGGTAACCCATCTGATGAGGTCTATATGCAGGTGGAATCCCCCAAAAAGAGATATTAAGAGTTTCCAAGTCTCCACATGCAGTCAACAGTAAATAAGGGCATCTATGAAGTCTGCTAAAACAAGATTTTTATTGCAGTCATAATTTTCATGATGTAGGCATACAAATTAAGACAAGTAAATGTCTTTATTATAGGACTTGTGAAAAACAATCAAACAGTAACATTTGGTTGATACAGACCTAAACTCAATTTGAACTGAGGACTTAAAAGCCTTAGACAATCTGTCCCATTACTAATCTCTGTAATATTTGACCTCTTGATGTGCTATTCTTTTGTAATGTTATTATTAACTGGATTATTAACAATTGAGTAGCTTTACTTCTGTGCATTGATTTGTATTTTTAATACCTTAGCACCCATTCATACATTAAAAAAATCACCCAATGCGCATAGATTATAGAAGTTCTATGCACAGAACAGCAGGTATGAGTGGTTCACCATCAGTAAGAGTTGTAAACCTAAGCCAGGACATCTATTTAAACATTAGGTTTTGCATGGTACCCTCCCAAATCAACAGCTGGGGCACAAAAAGATTAGTTTCTTAAGAATGGGCAAGTCATCTGCACACAAAATTAAAAAATGGGACGAGCTTTCTTTTAGGTTGATTATGGCCAGACTGGGGTTCTTGGAGGTTACTCAGTGACTCAGTAAACTCACTAAATGTGACAAGATGCTAAAACACTAATGGTTTCTATTCTGACCTTTTCTACTCTTTATCTTTTTGTCTGTTTTTTTATCATGTAACCTCTTAGGGAAGGAAATATTGCCTTCTTTTATGTTGGGAAATTGCCCAGAACATTGCAGACACTACCCAAACAAAGACTAACTATAATAATAACAAAAATAGGAGGAAGAGGTTTACTTGACCCCATACCAGCAGACCCCTAAAGACTCCTATCAAACTCAATGGAATTGTGCCCGGCTTATCGCTTAAGTAAAATTGCCCACAGTTAATTGCACCAATATAATTAATGCTATCAAAATTTAAAACACAAAAGACTGCTATGCAATCAAGAAATAACTGAACTTATTTTTGGAGAGAGTCACATATGATAGTTAATGTAGCCACTTAAAAATATATAAGTAGGTACCTTTTGTCTGGTTCTGAGATGGAGTTAAAGAGATCTAGAGTTTCCTCTCGGTTCTGCTCCTGACTTCATAATCTTTAATATGACACTGTTAGGTAAATCTCTGTGTCTCTGTCTCATAATCAGTAAAACAGAGATAACAGTTTTCTTCTCAGAGCATTTGGATATATAGAAATAAAATGCTACATAAGAGTTCAATACCATTAATACACTTTTCCTCTACTGAATAAGGTCTCAAAGCAAAACCTTTCCCTGCGATCTTGTTTGCTGCAACATGCCTTCTGCCAGTCCTCAACAACACATTTTAAGTAGTGTATGATAAAAAGGTCAATGTAATGAAATAAACTCTGCAAATACCTCATTTTCCCTAGATTTAATTATGATCAATCTTCTCTACTGCGATAACATTTTTTAACCTTTATAATTTTACAAAGTGTTTGTAACAGATTCTGTTAGTCCCTCATATTTCATGCTATGTAGTTCCATTTATCTCCCATCTATGAAATACAGAGCAAGCATGACATTTCATATTTTAGAAACTTGCAGTATTACACAAGGAACACCACCGTCCTGTATCATTAATACCAACATTATGATCCAGACCCATGGCTTCTAAGTCTTTCTTTTAGGTTAATTTATTGCAGTAATAAACCAATTTCTTTGCTGCTTCTAGTATTTTATACAACAGTGTAAAGATTTGAAAAGTATAATATCAAGACTTCAGTTATTCTTAAAATTCTGTTAATACTTCCATGGTCTTACATACGTGATTTTGCCATCAGCTATGAAAACATCAGCCTTTTGACTACTGGTGGGGCACCCCACTGAGATTTGTGTAATTTTTGTTGATCCTTGTGGGTATTTGGTGTATCAGAGAGTAAAACAATATATTTTGTATAGTTATCAGAACCTCTCCTCCTTAATTAAGAGGGATCCTGCTATATGTTACACAGAAAATTAATATTATAGAACAACATAGTTTCTACAGAAAAAAGAAGCTGTAAGTATATATATAAAGAGAGAATATGTATTGCATAAGGAACTGCTCTTGAAAACACTGTAATAAATCAGCAAGTAGATGCAATGGTATCTTTGGCCAAGGCTGCATTTGCAGCTCTGTTACTGGTCTGTGGATGTGTCTTACCTCCTGCTAGCCATAGAACTTTTCTTGGGGAAAACTGTCTTCACAGTTCAGCACTTAGGCCTGTTTTTTGGTTTAGGTCCTGGGAAAAAGAGATATGACTGCACATGACTCTTTCTCCCAGGAGCCAGCTTTCAGTTTCATTTCTGACTCTGGACAGTACCAGTAACCAAATTTAAAAAAATGGCATAAACTGAGTTTTTGTTCATTTTGATTAATTTGTTATATTTGATAGTTTTCTCACTTAAAAATGCTAAAATTTCAAGCATGTCTCAGATAATATAATACTATTGTTAACAATTCTAAATGCCTATATGCAGAAAATTTGAGAACAAGTTTCTCACATCAGATCGAAAGCACTGAAAGCTTCTCCATTTCAGTTGACACTGGCTCAGACTATGGTATGCATGGATTTGAGCTTTTGAAATATCATTTTTTGTTACAAATTGTGACCTTATTGGAAAATCAAGACTGGTAGCATTAATGATAATAATAAATGTAATTCTGAAGCCTTTAGTTAAGAAAATATAGTTGAATCCAGAATTACTTGCTTTGTGTTGAGCATGTTCAGTGGCAATTTTGCCTTAGTAAAGCTATCAATAGTGGTTTAAAAAACTGATTTTAAAAATGGAAGAAATCAGTGGAGTTTCTTTCCCAAAAAGACTCTTTAAATAGAAGGCTTGATTAAGTGAAAGTGAGTTAATGACTGCAAAAAATATCTTTCGAGAAAATACTGAGTCCATGATGAAATAACCTGGTAAGATCCTGAGAAATTTAACCTATGGAAAACTCAAACAAAGGCCTATGGATGGATAAAGATTTCTCAATCATTCCAGTATCACAGAAAACAAAAGCAAAACTACTAGCGAAGGAGACTTTTGAAAGGCAAGGCACTTGACCTCTTCATTAACATTAAGCTAGAGGATTATTGTTTTGTTTGACAAACATTTCAAAACATCTGTTTTATCCATGACTTCTAAGACAAGAAATAAATGTGTTCGATGTAGAGTGTACAGGCCATTTGGCTACCAGGGAACCTTGCTGCTTTTCTTGGTAGGCTACTTGGCTGCATACATCACTAATTTAAGAACAGTTTGTAATCATGTATCTGTGGACACAATCCCAGTTGCTCCTTGGGAAATGTTCTGGGGAAATGTCCTGGCAAAGAGACTGCAGGACTAGTTTAGAAAGGAAATTTTAAAATGCAGATCAAGAGCTGGAAACAGTTTTAAAAATAAAATTATTCTGTAGTACTGTGAAACTAGTGTTAAAGGATATTTATAAGCACAATACAATACAAATACAAATAACACATTTCTATTACGACAAAGCTAGTCCACAGATACAATTATAAAAGCACATTGCCGTGAAAAAACTAGCTGCAGTTCCTGGGACTTCAGTCCCCTAGGCATACTCTCTTTGAGCACAGTTAATGTATAGAAGACTGTACCTCTTTGAACTGCTTTAATGTTTCAGGCTGTTGCAAACAACAGAATTACATATATTTGCATCAAAAATGTATTAAAAATAATTCTAAGTTTGTAAATCCAAGCACTCAGAATTTACAAAATGACAGAAAATGGAAGAAATCTAGAAAATAAAGATTGCTCATCATATTGGATTTGTTTCTAATCCCATCCTCCCATCCATTGTACTCCACTCCTATGCATAAAAAAGAATAAATCTAAAATTTATGGGAACAACTATAACCTTAAGGTCATCACACAGAAATGCCATTATGTGGAACCTTGTAAAAATGTTGTCAGCAGTACCTTTACTGTATTCTATAGCTGGCATTTCAGCCTGTCCCTTCTGCAATTAATAGTCACAGTAATAAGATTCTGAAGTTTAAATCTCTTTAAAGGAGAAAAGCTGCTTTTTCATCCCTTTCTCAAAGCGTACAATATGATTGGCAAAGTATCAGGAATAATAAGACAACCGGTTGACGTAAACCCCAGGAGGAACAGAGCAGCTTTTGTTCTGAGCTCTCATCAAAATCTTGGAAATCTTGCAATAGGAAATGTTGCTGGAATGTAGGTTCTTATTCAGAGTTCTTACATGTTAGGCCTGCAATATCTGAAATCTCTTACCTGCTTCAATAATTATTGTACGCCATCCCATTTGCTGCCTGTAGCTGAAACAGCTATACGGTTAACTATTTAAAATTTTCTTGACACAAAAAGTATATATTTCATTCTCTATTAATGCATCATTATTCTTGCCATCCCACTGGAACTACTAGCTATTCTGATTGTTAATGCAATAATTGCTATAAAGCATGCAATAAATGATGCAATCATGAATACTATGGCTCACAGAACAAATGCCTTAAAAAGAAAGCATAGTTTAAAGCACTGTACACATGAAGACCATACTTCCTAGACTGTATGTCAAATGTAATATTAAATGTAAAAAAAGTCTTGTGTAGATTAAACATGAAGGTTGTAAAGTCAGAAAAAGGAAAACTTGTGGTTCAAAAAGCTGCACTATATCTACCACATAGGCAAGCTGAGTTATCTTAAGCATTTACAAAATATATGGTAATGACTTCAGAAGAAAAGAAACAGAAAAGAAAACCGTACTATTGGTCCTAAACCCCAAGCATTTGCAGCAAACAGAAGGTTTTGGTAGGTATACAGATGTTTTTGTAACACTCCAACTTTTTAAAAAGTTTTCAGTTATGTAAAGATCAGTGTCATCTCTTGAATTTAATTTCTTCTTTTTTAAATAAGAGAGAAAAAAAGAAAGATTTGCTTGTGGAGCTTGCATTAGTTGTACAGCTTGCTGTGCAAGTACTCTCACCAGATCTGTTTTTAAGTGTGCATTGTCATGTAATTCAAGTTCTCTGGACTTGAGTTACTTCCTTCTAATCAATCTAGTAGCTTAAAGGAGAGCACCCACTCCATAGAAACTACTTGAACTGCTGTGCTTTTATTCACACTGCATCTGCTTACATATGATGCTAAGATTTTGGGGGACATATCTCACAGTGGTTTGTGTGAGATTGTGTATGCTGCTTACAACCACACTGAAGGAACTCTAACTAAAGTACGAAACCATTCAGGTTGCAAGCAAAGTTAATGAAAGCAGTAGTTATTATTCTAGTTAGCTTTGCAATATATATTCATCACTGAAATTCTGAAGGAACCCAAGCAAACGGATCAATTAAACCATTCACCTCTTCTGTAGTCTCCATGAAAGTAAAGAAGAGGCTAGAGCTCAAAATATCTGCTATGACCATACAGACACATAATGTGGTTCAAAGCATTCCTAGGCAAGAGTGTGGCAGGAAGGCATTATACAGTGAGAAGACTGAGCTGGATGTGTTCCCATTAGGAAGCAGATTGGTTTTGACTAGATGCTTCTTATGCCTTTGAAAAACAGAGGCAAAAAAAGCAGCTTTTTGGAAAGAGGAAATGTTATTTGAGCAAAGATTTCTCTGACAGAGAATTGATTGTATGAAATTTGTTTCTACTGTTGTTCAGAGAAAAAAAAAATAATATTTTTAATATAAATTGCACCAAGAAATACTCAGCTCAAGGGGTAAGTCCAAATCAGTTTTCATATAAAATCAAAACCAAACACAGGAAAGCCTTGAGGTAAGAACCAGAAAAGGTACCAGAGTAGTATGCAGGCGGTTTGAGATCAATTGATGTCACCAACTGCCTTTTGATACATCAGTGAACAAAAGATACCATGAACCACAGAAACCAGGGTTCCATCTGTGGCAGGTTGATGGCATTTTCAGACCTCCTTTTAGCAAGACAGTAGATTAAAGTTATGTTAAAGATCAGAATTCTTAGTTTGTATCTTTATAGAACACAATATATTACCTATGTTCTTGTAAGATGTTACTCCTTTTTTTCCATTTTAACTTTAAGCTCTCATTTCCAATTTGAGTCACAATCTCTTAAGTTAGAAACGTAAGATATGAGCCATCCCTCCTGACTGGTCATTTGCTGTATTCAAGTTGCAGAGTATTCATAAAACGGTCACTGGCCACATGTGGTGTGAGCTTTCAGATAAAGTAACTCTCCATTACAAAAGATGCTTATAAACGTGACACTCTAGTGTGTTCTTACGGACCTCTGAAAGATACAAACACGGGAACATCACAAACAAAAGAAAACTTTGGTGGATCCCAGTTCTATATAAAAATCCATTTAACGATATAGATGTATTTACTAATTACTGAACGTTTAGAAAACATTTTGGTATAACATCTGTAGTTCCTTCTGCTTTCAGAATGAAATGTGAAGTTGGAGGGGATTTCACAGGATGGAGGGCTGAGGGGGAGGAACAGGGGGTTTTATTGTGGAGCTGCAGTGTTGAGTAGTCAGTGGTAGGTGGATACTGCTTTGCAGAGAAATCATGCCAACTATAGCAAGAGGAAAAGGAAAATTACTCAAAAACTCGATTTTACTTCTTTGTATTCATTCTATTCGCCCACACTTGTACCTCCAACACCAATTCACTGATTTCAGCTTTCTAGTTATTTTAGAAGTGCTACACTGATGCCAGCTGATATAGCCAAGAGCTTCCAGTTAAACACAGAGAGAGGATCATTGTATAAATAAAAGTCAGTTAAACAGTTCCCCAAATTAACTGATGCCGTATAGCCCAAGGCTATAAAAAATCTTGACTGGGCCAGCAAACTTTCAAGCCTGCATCCTGCCTATCTTCCTGCCCTAGGCAGCCTTTGTACAAGGCTCATTGTTACACAAAGCAGCTTCTTCAGCAAAGGAATCACTTCAGGAATTTCAGCCTTATTCAGGGAGATTATCAGAAGTCATTGTTTTGATGTTTCTTAATTTTCAGGGTTTAAGAGAAGAGATGCTAACCCGTGGTCCAGTTCATTAAAATATATTCTGAATTCATTGCTGCTCATGTCAAGATAATTTACCATAAACAGTAAAATGGAGTTTTACAGAGTATATTAATTCATGCACTGAAAGTTTCCCAAGACCACATACCCTCTGTTTAAATATAATCCCTTCTGCACCTGGTGCTCATTGAGCATTCCAAATATCACCATAAATACCTAAAGATCTGAATATTAGTTGATACTCAATATTTATTTGAAGTATTTTGTTACCCTGTACTTAATTAATCATGATATATCAGAACTAGTTACAGTTTTCAGGTCAGTGAATTAGAAGTCAAGATTTCTTACTGTTTTCCCTGATTGCTCACTACCTCTGGGAAACAAACGTTAAAGTTGCGCATAGCAGTTACCCTGGATGACTGACATAAGTTTCTAAATTTCTGTGTCAATTTATGCCAGTCGAAAATCCTCACTCTGCAAAGCCCTGCTCTGTTTATTGGTCCTCATTATTTTTTAATTCATTTATATTTTTGAGGGAATATCCCACGTTTCTTTTTAATGAGAAGCCTCAGAATTTTTCCCTAACCAACTGATCGGTAACCCGCTTTGCAGACAACTGTAGATGGGCACTATTAATACTGAAGTCATTCAGTTTGGATGTATACTGCAAAAAAGGGAGTTTCTGCCTAAGCTACAAATTTATTCCTCCCTAGCATGTTAACTTAGTCCAGACAAACGCTCCTTCTAACCCCAGAAGAAGACATTTCTATTTGGATTGCAGAGATTCTCTACTAAAACCAGAACACAAACCTAGGTAAAAGGTGGAGTATGTCCTATCTATGAATTTATGGCTAGTAAAACCTTTTCTACTTTGATCAGCAAAAGAATTGTTCTTCACCACTTCATGAGAACTTTACTATAGAAATTCATAGACAAATGATCTGAGGAGTCCAATTTTCTGTGCCTACATGTGTAATCAATGTTCAGAAGTATATTTCATTAAAACTTCAAACCAGTGCAAACCACTGGAAGACCATCATCATCTGCATATTCAGTCCTCTTCATTCCTCTCATCGGGGTCATTCAGTTAGGTTAAATTATTTGTTCTCCATGTCCAAAACTCTCCTTCAGTGTCTTTTAAATGAGGGACCATTTCATGTTGTGTGATCTCAACTTCCCTTGATGACAGCTCTATCCTACTGGAACTATGAAACTGTCAACATCAAGAGCAAAATTTAGGTGTGCAGAAGACAAAAATGGCTCAGCAGCTATCCCACAAACTCTTTCAATAGAGGTCAACAACCTCAGCATCTACGGGGAAAACTGCAAAACTCAATATTTCCATCAAACAGCCCAAAACAATATGGCTCAAAGTTTCTTGCTGGCTGGAAGTAAAACAAAAATATTTCGTACACATTACAGTTTCAGAAAATGAGTAGATAGTATCATGACAGACATGGAATAAGACAACAGATCACCTTGATTTAGTAGAGGTAAAAGGTGTGCATGGTCAGCCTTTTGGGGAGTAATGCCTTGTAGTAAACGTGAGGTAATATAAGGCAACTATGCATCTGTGACAGAAGGCCAAGCAGGCCACGGTAATAGTTTCTCCTCTGTTCTTAGGCACGGTATTGTCACAGTCAATGTAAGGTAATTTGAGGTCACCTTTATCAACAGATCAAAACCAAAGTTATTTGGTTTTGCTTTTTTTAAAAAAAAAACCAACCCAACAACCTAACTTAAGAACCATCAAGTTGCCATGCATATTTCCTAACCCAAACCATATCATATGAGATCATCTAATATTCAGGTTTTCTTGGATTCAAGTACACACACCAGTATCTTCTTTTTAAAAAGCATTAAGCTGATACAGTGGCAGTTAAATGGTTTGCCTGGAGTCATCCAGCGCATGAAAGGTAGAGCCATTAATAAAACCCTGGAGTCCCAACTGACAAGTTCTATGTAGCAAGGATTGGAGTGCAGTTCCTCTCTAGGTAAATTAAAATGTTGTGGTTTATGTCAATAGAAATATGGGAATTTCCACACTGCATTAGACCCTAGTGCATATTATGCAGTATCCTTCATCTGACAGAGGCCAGCAGTAAAAAAAGCAGCTCCCTCCCCCCCACCCAGCTGACAAATGTTTTGCTTTTTCCTCCCATGCCAGACACTATATTTTCCATAGATCTCTAAAAATGCATTTACTGGTAAAAAGACCTAATGGCTTGTCCCACTAATGTCAGTCTTGATCCTAGCAATATAATCCCACCTCTTCCCTTGTATGGGCTCCAATTCCGCAATGAACCAATTTAGGGAACTAAAACATCAGAAAATTAACCCTGCCAGAAAAAAAAATAAAATTGAACAGTCATCTATTCCTTTTCTGCCTGAAACTTACTACTATGGAAGCAGATATTACTGATTGTAACAGCTCTGGATACATAAAATACTCATATAGGCATCTTCTCCTTTCTGGAATCCCTGCACATTTTTAGCTTCAGTGATCTGAAAATTGTAGCAGCACACACAACACGTCTGGCCACTGACCACTGACCTCCCCCTGCTACTGGTACTCGGACACACCAGCTGCGTGGCTTCCTCAGCCAAAGGAGCAATAGGTCACCACTATTTTAAGTTCATTGACTGACCCCTTATTTTAGTCTTGCAAAATTAGAAGACAATAAGCTCCTCCTCTCTTTTCTCTAGGCCACTCATTATTTTATAATTTACCCCCCTGTTATTCACGTCTGTACAAAACCTAACAGTGTCAGTCTTTTTTGCCCATGCCCTTGCCCTGAAACAAGTCTCATTACCCAGTCCTGGGTACCTCCCTGACAGGACAACCAAAGATTTCAAAATGCCCTTCATTTACTCTTAGCATTTTCACTCATTTTCATAAATGCAAATATGCACTCCAAGAGTTTGATTCTGTATCACTTTCCTGTTCATCAGTTAATTTAATTTCATGCAAAGTTGACACAAAACATAACTATTCTTATGAAATAGTATTTTACATCCGTTCTTTACTGATATAAATGACAGTGTCAAGTAAACCGGAAAAGAAAATCCAACCTAGAAAAATACAAGCATATTAATTAAAACATACTGTCTGTCCCTTACTAAATTATACATTTCTAAATCTTTTAGAAGCATGCCTTTTCAAATAACTCGGGGGATTTGCTGTTGCCTACCGAGCTTTTCATTTCTAGGTCACTTGTTAAATCTACCCCAGGTCAGCACTGACTGAAAATTATTACTGTCTGGCAGCTGTTTTGTAGTCTACACAAAATGAATTAGTGGTTTCATTCCACTTCCTAATGGACAAGTAGCCCCATCTTACTCTTCGACCTAAATGACACCCTATTGACTACTGCAGGGAAAGAACTAAATAAACTCTTTTTATTCTGTAGGTAGGTCCTCATGGTTAGGAATGAGACTGGTGGGACCCTCAGGGCTATTATAGCACTACTCTACAAAAAATAAAACCCTCCATCTATGGAATTCCTGTAATTGGAACAGAAAAAAAGCTATTTTGGTGAGCTGTTTGGGTGATTATTTTGGTCCTTGGAGGATCTTTGTGATGTGGTTCAGTGGGCACTATACTACAGGTTGTCCACTGTTACAGTTCAAAAGAGAGCTGTCCCCTCCTCATCACTGTACAATTCAAAGGTCAGAAAATGTATGTATATACGTATGTGTGTATTTGTACTTGCATATGCATGCAAGACACCAGAGGAATAATCCACAAAGGTTTCCTGTTTAATAGTAGTAGCAAGAAAACTGCTATTTGACAGAAATAAAAATACATTTAAAATGTATTTATAACAACATGGTGGGCAAACAGATAAAGAGATTTGCGATTTAACAGCAAGAGATGGAGATTATAACGCAATCCATATTTGACTTCCACTCGTTCTCTACTTTCACTGGAAATAAAACAGGTTTTCCTGTCTTGAAAACCCCCAGTCTTACACTTTCACAGGCATCGCGTTCCTTTCTTTTTTAGAGTAGACACAAGCACAAATGCACCAACACGTATTATTAAAGAACTTTGGGTCTGTCTATTTGTATTTAAAATATTTCTCACAGAAATAAAGTTTAAGTAAGTCCATTATTTTCTCTACTTTCTCTTGTCTTTTTTTTCTTGGATGATAAATAAGTTTCTGTGAATCTGGTACTATCCCTGTCCTTACTGAGCTAGGACAAATTTCCCCTAAGGCCCCCATTTTCCTCTGCATTTTCATTTGTCATTCTGCTCAGCCTGCAGCAATTCAAACAGACCTGCTCCTTGACTGAGAAATCTTCACCTCTTCCTATCCACCAGGATAAGGTTGCTTTTCTATGGTTTTGTGACAACTGAAAATAAAAAAGAGGGACTATCAACTTCATCTGTCACCATCTTTTCATGGTCTTGTCGCTCAGTGACCTTACTCTCTCTGTTCCTATTTGTTTGCTTCTTCTCAACTTACTGTTCATCTTTCCGTCTTTACTACTCCTCACTCTCTTCACCATGAAACGTAACTTTTCCCAAAGCAGCCTTCATTCCACAAATAAAAAGCTGTTAACTTCAAGGTGATGTCTCTACCTTGAGAACAACACCGGGATCCACGCTGTGGTTGGCTCCACACTCCTTTCATAATTTACCACATTACTTTTTTGAAAACCCAGATGCATAAATTAGACTGGCTCCCGGGGAGATTCTATTTTTGCTATTAGCACTTGCAAGTAAGTAATCAAGCTGATATTGATCCTTCTGTTATTTCATGTATGATATTTTCTGTCAGACAAGCTATTCTGGGATGATTGTACGTAGGACTTTATTTCATTATTACATGTACATGCATTGTATATACAGTCTTATTTTTACATATTTCACTTTTATCCTTTACCACTAAGTTAACTGCCTATTTGGTTTTATTCTGTGGGCGCTGCTCACAAGCTCTCTCTCTGAGAAGGAATTTACCTGTACGGAAAGTGGCTCCCATGTAATGAATATTACAAAGTATCACAGGCAGACTTAGCAGTGTTTTGTTACCCAGAACTCAGAGTCTTTTTAGGGACTTTAGACCAAAGAATACACATAAGGCCTACAGTTAAACACACTCACTGCCATTTCTTGTCCATCTGTCCCTGACTGGAGTGTGAGAAGTTGCACAAGTTTTGCTTTGCAGTCAACTAGACATTATATAGAAGTAGAGGCAACATGTTCTTTACTACAATTCTTCTATTTCATTGTTTACATCCAATTTGTAAGAACAGACACAAATGCACATTCAAATTCTACAGAGCATTTAATATGAAATGACATTCTGGTAGCATCCAAGCTACGATTCCAATAATTAACAAACCCAACTTTCTAATGGATTTGTGATTGTGGTTGTATTCCCTAATGTCTAACATAATGCACCCAAAGTATTTGCTGTTTAGACTGCAGCCCTTCCCTCAGTGGGGTTCTAATTTAAAAATCGAAGTCTAAGAACAATTAAACTTTGCTTTTACCGTTTCAGGCACTGACCTCCTCCTAACCCCTAGATTTTGGCTCTGTATGTTTACATTTTGCTTTTACTTGCCTCTTCTTGCCTTTGATTGCTACCTTTCTTATAGGAAACCACCTTCCACTGGCAATAAGACAGACAGATGATGAAAAGGCTCTTCTGTCTCCTTGATCATAAGATTTGAATTGTTTGTGTTTGACTAGTGTTCAAAGACTAACACTTTGGTTATGGTCGGCTGTTTGCGAGTCTTCTCTACAACAGTGGTTCTTACAGAGTCAGGGACTACTGACTTAATGATTTTGATTGTGTTTTTGTGATAAACAGCTGTACAGAACATGACTGATTTTATATGTTACTCTAAGATCCATATTTTCAAAGAACAAATACTTACACTTGACACAAGCAGTACAGTTGCTGTATTGGTCAACAGAGACTTGCTCACCAGCTCTGGCATAGATTCATGGCTTGGACACTAAAATCTGACATTTGTGGCTGAAAATTGCTTCTCTCTTAGAGCAAAATCAGGGTTTTATGAACTACTCAATACTACTTTGTCTTTAGGCACCAGAACGGTACTTTCTCAGCAGTTATTTCCATCTCACATAAAATTGATCTTGCTACCCTAATAGCACCTGAAATCCTAAAGAAAGGGACATAAACTCTTGAATTTAACAAAAATGTGTAGTATAGAAATTACACAAATGCTTGGATTCTGTGATGATCAGGTATGCGATATTTTAACTTTCACAGACATTGCAGCTATCAAAGGAACAGAATTTGAGATCAGAATCTGGGATAATGGGACTGAACTAGGGTCAACAAGTTCCAACAAATCTGTCAAAGCAGTCAATTGCTTAAAATTCTCTTTTATTGGGAAACTGTTCCTGAGGCTTGCTCCTCTGAGAGTTAAAAAACTTTTCCATGTTTTTACAATGTGTGTTCATCATGGTATCACATCCAGTCAGTAGCGTACTAATACTGGTCCAAGTTTCCTTTTCCTTTTCAGATGTCTACTATCCTGCTTCATTGTCCCTTGCAACATTCATTTTGTGAACTAAGGAAAAGAAGCTCTTTCAGTCTGCTCTCGCAGGAGCAGCTCTCCATTCTACACTTCACACTGGTCACCCTTCTCTGCACCTATTCCATTTGAATTCATTTTTCTTGTTAAGAATTGTAAAAAATATTTCAGAAGACACCTTTTTCCAGTGCTCTGTATGGCAGCAATAGCACTTCCTTCTCCCTTCACTATACCCTACTTGATACGTTCAATAAGCAAGGACATCTCTTTCTCAGCTGTATATGAGAAATTCAGACTCATCCTGCAACTGGCCAATATATTTAGGTTTTTCTCCCTTCTGTCATGTCTGAGGATATCCCAGTTTCAACAGTGACATTTCATTTTCCACTGGTAGTGAATTTCAGCAGCTTACTACTTTTTGTCCCAAAGCTAATGCGAAATAGTAAGTATAACTGGTTCCAAAAATGAACCTTGAAGAGCTTTACTCATTGCCTTCCTGCAGCCTACTCTTTCTCTTTCAGCGTCATCATTGTTATTTCCCTTCATAAACTTCCTCATTCATATTAGTTATATTGTATTTATTCCCACAGAGTCTAGCTTAACAAACTAAGCTCATCAACACTCAAATAGCGTCATATGAAATGCTTTACTGAAGTCCAGACAAGTGGAATCTACTCTATTTCCTTTGCCTAGAAAATGGATTATCAATGAAAGCAATTAAGTAGTCCTACTACAATATACTTTTATAAATGCAACATCCTTTTTGCTCTATTTTCCATTTACTTTTACACTTTTAAATATTCTTCCCACCAGAGGTTGTTCTAAAGCTTTGCATGCTAGTAAGACAACTAAAGCAATAGTAGCCCATGTTATTCTTTTTAAACATAGGCCGTGCATTTGCCATTCAATAGTCACATGACTTTGCCCTGGTTTTGACAGATTTATTAAAACCTAACCATTCCAAGGCTTCTTATTTAACACAGTTCTTTCAGAATTTGATACTTTTATGGGGCTGACATGGTTCTTCTGATCTGATCACATGGCACTTCTTGAGCTTTGCTTCCACATCCAGCAGGGCAGTTTCCATTTCTATATTCTCATTCATACTCATTCATATTAGGTATCTTTGACTTTGTACACTTATTCAACACCTCCAATGTTTTTGAAAGGTGAGAAAAATCTATAATTAGTTTCTGCTCTCAGTTGAATTACACTGCTCCTTCAACTAGACTTAGATCTTTTGTAGAGCTATATCAAAGCAGCAGAGGAGGATTGACAGGCTACTTCATGGAAAGTAAGTATTCCACTTTTCACTAAAATACAGTTAGAAATCTTTCTAAGACTGACTTGTAAGATACATGTTAAAAACAGATCATGTCTCCTCTAACACCTAAGTGCATTTTACCAAATTCCAGGAATTGTATAGTGTCTTCCCAAATTCAGTAAAATGTAATATATTTTGCATTGAACGTGATGCTAGAGTAAAGTGGTTTCTTAGTTTGGTTTCAGTTTTAAACCACATGAAAATCAATCCTTCCCAAAAGACTTTATTTTGGTGGAATAATTGTTATCAAGCAACTTTGCTTTAACATCTTCTTTGCTTAGAGAAGAAGAGGGAATAAAAAACACAGCTTTCAAACCACAGAGCAACCGTTGAAAACTTAAAACCACAATACCCAAGAACAGACTGAGCCTAAGATTACCTAACACAAAATGCGGTTTAAACTGGGCATCATACCAAGTTTTTCACAGAAACCCAAGGGGAAAATGGAGTATAAGTATCCATGGTTACAGTGACCCTTGCTTGGCACCTGAAGAGATCTTTCTAGAAAAAGACAGGTAGAAACATTTATCAGGGTCCTCAGAAGTAGCAAGGCTTCTTCCTGTTTTTAAAAGTTAAAAAAAAAAGATAAAATAGCACTTAGTACAGGCTGTCCTGAATACAGACTGTAACCTAGAAATATTTTTAGAATTCCCCTCCTGTATGTTTTTCACAATATTCACTCAGTACTGAAAAATAACCTCAGAAATACAGAACCATCTACTTAAAATAATGGCAAATTCCTAGAATAACAAATCCATTTATAAAGTGAGTATTTCAAGACTAAAGTCTTTCTTCTCATGTTCAGTTGCACTGAACTCATGAATGAAGGAACAGGATCGTAGGCTACAATTTTTAGTGGAAAAAGTTTGAATTGTATATTAAGCTAAATTGGAACCATCACTGCTAAGTATTGAAGCTTCTACACTCCCTGTACTACTTCAGCTATACCTTGGAGGGTGATGATATAGCTAAACATGGACAACAGTTTGCTTGAATGGCGTTTTTTCTTACTTCTTCACTAACATTAGTCACCTGTTCTCTGTTTATATCTGTGTTTGGGGAAGATTTTTTTAAAATGTATGCTGATGCATAACTAGGTATACTGAAGCATGAACAAACATGCACACATGAACAAATATTCATGACAACTAATTTTCTAGATGCTTCCCCTATGTGTGCAATAATCTGGTGAGACTGTGAAAAAAGAGAGCCGAACTGAGTTTGGATGGTAAGTTCCTCTCTCCCTGGCAGGGAGGGATACAGCTATTTCACATTAAGGTCCATGTACAAGCCAAATGTAGTTCTCCTGCCTGTGAAAAAGGAAAAGGCAGGAAGAGATTTTTAATGCCCTTTATTTTTCTAAAATGCTCATCGTCTATTCTTTATGCTCCTTAAGGATTTTGCCTCACTTTCTCTTGTAGAGGTGAGGGCTCCACAGTTCCTTCTAACAGAGAAATCATCCAACTGTATAGATCTGATCTGGATCAGGCATTAGTACACTTTCACTTTTCTGTCAAATCAGCCAGAGCACATGCCATGATGTTTGTAAGGTCTTCGTTCCAGCCATTATGGAAATGATGTGCATGATGCCTGGTTCGGAATAAAGTTTGCCCAAAGCTGTCTGTTCCACTTGCTAAAAATGAATTTGAACCAGCAAGATGAAAGTTTAGCAAGTTCAGTTGTAAGAGATTAGTTCTTTATATCATGTGGCCCGAGCACTCTTTATGCGGTAAAATAGTATTTGCCTCCCCATTAAATCAGAAACAGAGGTTCAACATCCCAATCATTTCTTCAAGCAGTTCTCCTGCTTTCATAGAGGTTGGTCACCTAATGACTGAGAAGAAATCATACCGTGTGACTTCAGTGATTATTTACAAAGATTAGGCCCCAGATCCTACCTACCAAATTTTCAAAACAGAAAGAGCAAATCATAACTAATCAGCTGAAAATAGTAAGTCTGTAATATCGTGCTAATTTCACTGGCAATTAATGAACGGAGAAAGGAATGTACTTGCCATATTCCTACAGTTCTCTATCTACTTCCTTATATTAGACTATAAATAAATGGATATAGCAGGCTGTATACGTGTATTTACTCACGGTATTTAAGCAAGTACCGTATATTGAGGGCTCGATTGCAGCACTGAAGATTTGGCAACAATTAATGGAGATTTTTTTGGTTGTTTTAGAAATGTTATGTTTTCAACAGACATCAAACTGATGGACAGTTACTGAGTAAATGCTCTCAATTATATTACCCAAGTAGGAAGCACTGACTCAAAAATGTAAACACAGTCTTACCTCCTGATAGAAAAAAGGCTATATCTCAATGGCATATGGCAAACCTGGCTTCCAGCAGTAAAAAAATGTTTGGAATTATAAAGTGAATTTTCAGGGAAATAGTGAGAGGAGAGGCCCAAAAGAAAGAAAAAACGGGAATGCACATCACTGAATTTGGGCGACCTCCCTACTTGCTGAACCACAGATTCAGTAACCAATTTTGAGAGGAAGCAGAGACAGGAACAATTCTTGGCATGCAGATTCAAAAACAAGTATCCAAGCTGAGGTTCAGCACCCATATGTACAGACTTTACTTCAAAGCTGTTGCAATAAAACTAAAACATTTGTGAGCTTCAGACTGCTAAACTGAGCTAAACAGGAAGAGTTGTTGCTCCCACTCTGCTTTCAATGCCGCCTTTTAGCCACAAAACAAGTGGGCAAATGAGCTTAAGAAATTACTTCAGCAAGCTCAGAAGCTCGCAACATGTGAAAAATCAATACTTCCTACCGCATCCAAAGAAAGGAATTAGAAGAAATGTGTGAAAATTATAAAAATATGGCACATGCTAGCATACATACATGCTACATCCCGAGCACACAATTCCACAGACACCATTTCAACAAAAGATTGATCAGAAACTGTCAGGGTGGAAACACAACATCAAAATGCCATTTCCATTGTGTAGAGCCCACAGGCTTAATGTATGCAAACGTAAGTGGATATATTTTGATCCAGGCAACTCTGGACGCTGCTGGTAGGAGAGGTACGAGGACGTGGCCTGATAGACCTATTGTGAGTCATAGAATAATTCAGGCTGGAAGAAACCTCTGGATTCAAAGCTAGACCAGGTCGCTCAGGGCCCTGTTCAGTCTATTACTCTCCAAGTAGCTATGTTCTGTTTACACTGGCAGGAGAAGCAACGCACGGTCCCAGATATAACTGTATCTCAAGCTATGTACTAAGAAATCATGAAATTGTGAAACTGCATACACATATACATGAACATCTGAACTAGATTATCTAATTTTATCCACATGCTCTTAAGACAGGAATATAGCATGGTCTTACAGAAGCAAATCCTGTCCCTAGTAATCCAAACTGAACTGCGAGCAAGTTTCTAATGGAATTTTACAGCATAAAAGCACATCATAAGAAACACATTTCCTAGCTAAACAGAAATCTATCTGAATGCTATGAAAGCCAAAATCCTACCTGGTTATAGTAAAGAAATTACTTGTGATGCAGTTAGGTAGGTTTTAGTTTGTTTGTGTAATTTTGATCTGACCGCAATTCTGGAAAAAAAACACTTCAACATGTCTCCAGAAGTGTTCTGCTATATCGTCATCAAAGATAAAACCTTCAGCTTCAGTGATATGCAAATGAAGACATGTTTGTTAAAAGGATTAACAAAGTTGTTCAAAGCATCTTTTTAGTCTACTCTGCTTCCAAACAAACAATAAACCGTCCGCATGCAGTGAGATTTGCTAACTCATAAACATAGCCAAATGGAGGAAGAAGATCAGAACCTTAATGAGTTTGGTCCCCTTTGAATTTTAGCTGATCAGTGTCACCAATAATTTCAACAGGCTCTAAAATAAGCACTTTCTGTCTTCAAAGTGCCTTGCAAACATCAACCAATTAATCCCTACAACTCTCCTCTGAGGTAGGTAAGTAGGTATTGTTATCCCCATTTTACAGTCGGGTGAACACAGTCAGAAGGGTTAAGTGATTTGCTGCAGGCCACAGATGGAGGTGGGATTAAAACACAAGAGTGACTATGATTCCTTTGAGAGGACAGCGCTTTTTTTTCCTGCTGAGTTTTCTGTGCTGACTTTAGACGTCTTGGCCTTGTGGCAATACTTAAAGGAAACAAAATTAATTATCCTTGTTAAAAGCAAGGAACCATACAGAAATCTGTCTTTTATGCCAGATATGTTGATAACATTTTAGTTGCCTTATACTGATGTAAGGCTTTTCTTTTTATTTTCTTCTGATATTCAGGTATCATTCCTTTCATACAGGGACTTATTCCTGTGGTAATGTAACATGCTACCACCTGAAAGATACACCCTGCTCCTTTGCAGATTTTGTCTTTCTGCTTTCGAATCAGTAAATTTAGGTGACACCCTGCCCATAAAGTGGGCAGACACTCTCCTCCCAGGATCAGGGTAACAGTTGGTAGGCTTGTTCCACTGCAGCACAGGCAGAACGAGATGGAGACGGGGAGCTTTGAGAACCAAGAGCAAAGCAAGCCATTAACTGAAACCCAACTCCAGCGAACTGCTTGTAACCATTCTAACAGGCGGAAGATTGATACCTTTCCCACTTCAACAGAAAGATCAGATGGAAAAGGCAGAGTATATCCTTTTCCTCTCTATGTATACAACTTTGGGCCACTTGAAGACCCATTTGTCATGCAGTCAATCCAGTGTATGGTAATAAACATTTGAGTTTTATAAGGAAACCACTTTTTATGTAGTGGCAAGCAAGTCCACAACATCAGTTCCCTGGGGTATTTTTTAGAATAGAAAAATCCACTACTCAAAGGTAATGTCTTGCAAATCCTGAGCACGTTTTCTGTTATTTTTTTCAGAAGACACTCCCCCCACTTTCACAAGCCTTCCAGTACAGGAATTGACATGCACAGACAAAATCAGTGAATATTTGAAAATTTTTCATTTCCTACTATACAGTACAGTAATTTCAGCGATATTGCTGGTTATGTATTTGTAAGACACAATCAGGTATGTGTCCTGAAAGGATTAATGGCAAAAAATAAGCAATAGTTTATTAATACACTATTGTAATTATCAGGGCTCATATCTCCTTTGTGTTAGGTGTCACCCATAGACAATGGTGTCATCAATCTTTTATTAGCTAGAAGTTTACTTTGTTAAAGACACTCATGAAGCCTTCAAATTAAGGAAGTAATTTAAAATAGTTAAATAAAATGAAATTTATTTTTCTGTTTCTGTGGATAGTGAATCAAAACGGTACTTTTCACATTAGAAACGTTTATTAGAAACTATTTTGCTCTTGCATGACCAGCACTGATGTCTCTTTTTAGGAGACAAAAAAGTAGGTTAATGATTCACAACCTGAGGAATTGTGTTGTTTGCATAACAGTATAAGTAGGATTTTGAATCTCAGAGGGTACATTTTCAGTAACAAAAATATGTATTCCATGGGTTAGGAAGGGTCTGATTTTCACACTAATTCTGTGACCAGAAAAACACGTAATGCAAAACATAAGCTTGGAAATTGCTATTTGCTAGCTCTGTCTTAAGAAGATTTGTAGCTAGCTCTGATTCACATGTTCTGCAAAAACAGCTCCCTTCTTTTATCACTTTGGAAATCATTAACTTGTCCTCGATGGTCCTCTGTGCAACAAAGGAAGTTTTCACATGGATTTTCTGATAGGAGAAACAAAAGAGATCGTAGATAACAAAATAGCAGTGTGAATGATAGTTTTAAAGGACCTTCATCCAAACACGTTTCAGTGACATATCAGATAGGGTATAAATCCCCAAATTTCCCACCACTCAGCACTAGAATGCTTCAGGGCTAATCCATGGAACTACATCATTCCTCAGGTCCGACTTTCTTATGCTATCTATGCATACAAATAACTGTGTCACTGTCCCCTATCCCATTAATTAATTAAATCAATTTTCATGTAATACACTTTGCTGTTACAGCTGTATCTGCACAGTAAAATGAAGATGTGATAACACTTGCCTAACTTGGGCTGTAATTACACTTGCAGTTCTGTACACCGATACCCCATACGTCAATGCATTCCATGCCGTCCACCCCAATAAATAACCAAACAACTCTCAAATTTGTCAAATAGCTCTAGAGTTCATGTACATATATATATTTTTTTGCTAATCTGCAACCATTGCCACAAGCCATCTGCACTATAAGCATATCTTAATGTCCGGCACTGCATACATAGAAAAGGAGCAGTGTTTAATCTTCTATGCCCCTCTGCGATGAGAATATGTTCTCCATAAAAATACATCTGTCACCCATATGATTTTCTGGCAAGGTAGGATCCAATTTTTCCTAAAAGTTCATCTCCGCTATATGCAGCTCCATGTCCTGATTAGTTTTTTAGCACCTGTTCAACATGCATATTTCTGAAAATCTGGTTCACATGTTTGTAAGTTCAGTAGGCTGGAGAGCCGTTCAACAAAAACTGCACAGCAACTGCTGGTGCCATGAGCTGGGCGTCCTTCATAAGTGAAAAAGTGAAAGATGATTCTATATACTTGATCCTACTCATCCATATATAAAAATCCCTCATCTGCTCGTTTATGCTCCTGGTCATCTAATGCTGGGCTGCAGATTACTTGGGGCATGTATTTTCCTATTCGTATGTCTAGAAAGCAGTGAACACATCACAGGTTCTATGGAAAATAAGGGACGAATAGCAATAATTATAATTTTGTCACACTTGTTTTTAAAGATGTTTAGCAGAGCAGAATTATGGTAACATAAGACTAGGATTAGTATCTAAAAATTGGGATCCAGTAGAGGATTTTTTATTTCTATAGAATTCTAGTACGGTAACCCTCTCAAATTTTTCTGGATATAAACTCAAAGCAGATAGTGAGTTTTCTGAACGCTACTTGTTCCTGAGTTGTAATCAATTAAAGTTTGCTTTTAATGCAACTTGTATGTGATATTCCAGACCTGCTAACAGAACATGAATTGCTATCAAATTACGATGTAATTAAAGCATGGAATCACATTATAGCTTATACCTTACATACCATGTTTTTAACAAAAAGAAAGATAATCAGTGTTATTAATTGTAACCAAACTCATACTCACTGTAGTGCATCAGGAGTTCTAGAGCTTTTAGGGGAAGAGTAAGAGAGTGACTCTTGTCAAATACCTGGAAATAATCTTTGCATCTAAAACTGGTGGCTAACTCAGAGCATGTAAACTGGTAATAGGGGCATTTAAGAATAAAACTTTTGTCAAACTTTCATTTTGTTCATCCCTTGAGGCTACCAGGGTAATTTGAGCATATTGTTTATTACATAAAGAACACCCTTCTCCCTTCTTCTTCTTTGCACTTCAAATCCCAATGGCAAAGAGTAAATCTATATAACTGAATCAATTATGCCCAATATAGTTACTCACTATGGCATGAGTTGTGAAATTGGGGGGGACGACAACAACACACTATTCTAATCAAAATCTTTTCTGCAAATTAGCTTACCTGCATGAATATCAACAGTACTGAGACCCCAGAGACCAGATCCATGATTCTGTTTTATTTTTCTTTATATTTGGGTTGGGTTTCCCTGGCAAACCTATTTCATAATTGCTATTTTTATCCTACATATACAATTTCAGGGGTTTTTTTTTGGTTTGGGGTTTGGGGTTTTTTTTAGATTATCCAACTACTAGAAACAGATCATTATTAAAGATATTCACCCTTCACATTTAAAAAGCTTAATTTACCAAGCTTGAGATTAAGGAGAAAGACAAGCAGTGTTCCTGATACTAGTGGGCAAAGAGAGACGTCACTGTTTGCTAATTTTTGATGACAAGACATTGGGCATGCAAATCCATGGTTTTAAATGAAGTTGGCAGCACCATTATTTTGACAATGTTTTATTTTCTTCCTGATTTCTATTGTTTCCTTAACACGTCTTGTAATGTTCCAAAGCTTTTTGGAACGATGAACCATCATCGTATCTCAGACATGCTGACAAAGCATCCGCAGCTCCTCATCAAACTTCTCACCCCAAACCACAGATGCCAGAGGAGATCAGCAGGCAACCTGCAGCCTACTCACCTTGCAGCCCCTGGAAGGTCTGCAGAACCTCTTATCCCTCAGTAAGGACCATCTCCTTACTTCTGCCTCTCCCCTCTCCCTGAGGACCATCTCCTCAACAGGGATGAGAGACAACTCTGTGGACTGAGTTGACTATATTTTGAAGGGTACACAGGACCTCTCATCTTCCTCTATCACGATTCCTGGACTTCACCCGGAGCTCGCCTGGGGTGCCCATGGCAACACGGGGCCCGACAACACACTTCAAAGCGTTTTCTTGAGGGGAAATTCAAAAACTCGCTTATATGAACGCATCAATCAGAGGACGGCAAATGCCCCTGCGAGGAGCAACGCCCCCGCGGGCAGTTTAGGCAAGTGCAGTTCCCATGCCCCGGCGCTGCAGACAAAGAGCGGTCCGAGGCGCCCGCCCGGAGCCCGGTGACACCCGCCGGGGAGGAGCCGGGGGCGGGGGGGGGACAGCCGGGGAACTTATAAGAGCCGCGTCCCGCCAGAAGAGCCGGGGCGTTTGTTTGGTGCAGCTACGGGTGACGGCGCTGGAGAGGCGCGGCGGCGGCATCAACAACAACAACCACCACGAACTAACAACTCGAGAGCCCAGAACCGTTAGATGGCTCAGAGCATGGACAACAGCCTCGACAGCCTGGATGTAAGTGCCGGGAGCCGAGCCCTCACTCCCCGCCGCGCTCGCCCATGTGCGCGCTGTTTGCAAACAAAGGTGCCCTCGGCGGGGGTGGCCCCCGGGAGCCGGGCCGGGGGCGAGGCGGGGGGCGCGGAGCCGGGCGCCGCGCCGCCTCCCGCTTCCCAGCCCGCCTAAGGGCGAGGGTCCGCGGGGCGCAAACGGGCAGCGCTCCGCCCCGACCTCTTGCCGCCGCCGGAGCGCTTGGGACCTCGCTGGGGCTGCAGGCACTGCTGGACTCCCGCTTCTTTCCTCGGGCTTTGCTGCTTGGCCGTCAGTTGCGGTGACATGTGGCGCCTTTGTGGGCTGAAAAACGCCGGTAGAGCAGTTAGAGCCACGGGAATGGTGAGGGGGGGGAACAAGCGAGGAAGTTTGGAGTGAACTGAGTCCAGGGAATGGCATCCCTCTGCCCCGGTGCCAGTCCTAACCTCGGCGGGGCCGGGAGCGGCGGGGAGCGGAGCAGCGCCCAGCCGGCCCCTGCGGCCGAAACGCGGCGGCGTCCCGATCTTCGGGGGCCGCTCTTCTGCCGCGGGGTTTTGGGAGTAGTTAAGACCAAAAAAATCGGGAGATCTCCGGCAAGTTGCGACTTTAATCCGCAGGGAGTGCCGGCGTGGAGCCGGTGCATCCGTGTGTGAAGTGCTGCGGGCCCCTCGGGGCGCGCCCTGCGGGGAGGTCAGGGGTTCACCGTGCAGAGGGCATGGAAACTAAAATCTGGAAACCGGAGGAATCAATTGTACATAGCCAGGTGGCACTCGCCCGCCTGCATTGCTTTTGAGCGCGGTGGCCAAAAACCGTTGGTGGTTTCCTGATGCGTTTTCATGCCCTCACCAGAAATTTCGCTTCCTTTTTCCACTGCTGTACTTAGTTCGGCAGCCCGGCGACAGCCCGGCACGGCCACCCTCACCCCTGCCCCGCCGCCGCCGAGGGCGGGAACAAAGGGAGGGGAACGTGGCCGGTCGTGGTGGCCCTCCATGGGGTTTGAGTTCCCCTGCTTCAGGTCACCTCTTCCTTTCTTTTCTTTATGGGCTTTGGGTTGGTTTTTTTTTCCCCCTCGTCTCTGTCTGTGGAGCTGTCAATTACTTCTCAGCGGGGAATTCTTCCTATTATTTATCCTTTATTACATCAGCCAAGGGTACCTTCTCTATTTCTCCTTGACCCCATTCCCTTAATGAGAAGGGACTTTGGAGCAGCAGATTTTCCATCTAAGTAATTTTCTTTTATAGCTCACTGTTGTAAGAGTTAAATGTCATGGGTAATATTCTGTGCAGAGTAACCTCTTGCATCCAGCACTTCTGGGCTCTTCCATTTGTAGTGTGTGGCCGATTAGAGCACTGAAGTGTCCAGAACCAGCCATATTTCTGGGAGTCACCATTATCTTTCTTTTTCCCTTTCATTCTCTGTCCTTAGTTATGAGATTTTACTCCTCAGAGAAAGACAAAGGAAGTTTTTTTAACTTGTTCTTATTTGCTAAATATTTCATATATACATTTTAAAATTGTATTTTCCTATCTGGTTTTCAAAAAGTTTCCCTGTTGATGATGATGGAGACTATTCAGGCAACTCGTAACATACTGTCATATAGAGTGAGCTTTTGCAGCAGAGCTAACATCTAATTCTTTTATTTTTTATTTTTTAGCTGTCCTCTGGGTTAATCATTGAATTTTCTGATAATGGCACGGATGAGATTGGCTCAGGTGACTATGGAGACTACGGAGAGCCATGCTTTCAGCACGAGAATGCCGATTTCAACCGTATCTTCTTGCCAACAATCTACTCCATCATCTTCCTAACAGGAATAATCGGCAATGGATTGGTTATCGTCGTTATGGGCTACCAGAAGAAACAAAGAAGCATGACTGATAAATACAGGCTGCACCTCTCTGTGGCTGACCTCCTTTTCGTCATCACCTTGCCGTTCTGGTCTGTGGATGCGGCCATAAGCTGGTACTTTGGGAATGTTCTGTGTAAGGCAGTTCATGTCATTTACACAGTCAACCTCTATAGCAGTGTCTTGATTTTGGCCTTTATAAGTTTAGATCGTTACCTGGCAATAGTCCACGCTACCAACAGCCAGCGACCACGAAAGCTGTTGGCTGAGAAGGTGGTGTATGTAGGCGTATGGCTACCAGCTGTGCTTTTGACAGTGCCCGATATAATTTTTGCCAGTACTAGTGAAGTAGAAGGGAAGTATCTATGTGATCGCATGTACCCTCATGAAAACTGGCTGATTTCTTTCAGATTTCAGCACATCTTGGTAGGACTTGTCTTGCCTGGTCTAATAATCCTGACGTGCTACTGCATTATAATATCTAAGCTGTCACATTCAAAAGGCCACCAGAAGCGCAAAGCCTTGAAGACAACAGTTATCCTCATCCTTGCCTTCTTTGCCTGCTGGCTGCCATATTATATCGGCATCAGCATCGACACATTCATCTTGCTCGGAGTCATCAGACATCGCTGCAGCTTGGAGACGATAGTGCATAAATGGATCTCCATTACCGAAGCCCTGGCATTCTTCCACTGTTGCCTGAATCCGATTCTGTATGCCTTCCTGGGTGCCAAATTCAAAACATCAGCACAAAACGCCTTGACATCAGTTAGCAGAGGATCAAGCCTCAAGATTCTTTCAAAAAGCAAACGTGGGGGACATTCTTCTGTTTCTACAGAGTCCGAGTCTTCAAGTTTCCATTCCAGCTAACGCTGCTCCTTGGCATCATTTTATAAATAGACACTTGTTGTGCAAGATTTCAGAAAAACAAGACTGACCATAATGTACAGATTTATTTACAGTTGGAATTTTATATTGTTTCTTTTAGTCTCTGTGAAGTTTAATTGACTTATTTATATAAAAAAACTTTCTTATTGATGACAAACTGTCTAGGCAGGTCCTGTGGACAAGTGATTAGTTCACAAAAGTTTTAGTGCTTGTCTGTATGTATAGATATGTGAACTAAACACTTCTGGATTGTAGCAAGTGACTTAAAAGTTTAGAAAATATTTCTCTTGTTTATATGTAAATGTTTTCAGTGTTGCTGTTAAATTCTTAAAAGTTTTGGCTGGAGTTTTTTACCTTACTACAAGATGTTTGGTTTACAATAGCTTAACTGCTGTAGAAATGGCACTTATAACCAAAGCCTCCTCTGTTATATCCTAGGGTTTTTTTCCCCATTCTCAGTAATTGATGGTTTGCAAAATTTCCTGTTCAAGGTAAATAAAAGTATATGACAAAAAGTTATTTTTGAGTGGTATTTTTATTCCTGGTTAAATGTTTTTCTCAATGCTTTTATTTACAACTCTCAGTGCACGATAATTTCTTTGAAAATTGCAGGGCTTTTGTGTGAAAAGCAGGAAAATGAGTTTCAGTACATATTGATTATTCAGTTGACACCTGTGAGTTGTAAGACTTTTTTTTTTTTCACCAGAATACCTTTACTCCAGTTAAAATTATCTTTAAATGACTTAAACTATCACTTTAAACAAAGAACTTTTTGAGGGCAAAATACCTATAGATGAAAACCAATCTATTTAAGCAATTGCTAAAGTTTACAGCCTCTTAGGAGTCAAGCTAAGATTTACTGCACGTGACTAAACTTTGCCATGCATATAAAGTCAGTCCTATTCTTCTGCCTTTTGCTGTTATAAATTTAGTTTCACATGTTAATAGTAATCAAAAGTAGTTGAATCAAAGCCATTTGCTATTTGACATTGCATTTGGACTAGAAATAGTTACTGGTGTATATCTCCTCTGTGGAAGATAAGTGTTTTTTCTCCATGGAGCTTTCCCTATCCAGTCTACATCTAGATTTTCTAACGATTATATAATATAAACTTCTTAACATTCTTTTTAAAAATTCAGAATGTGTACCCGTTCTTTTTAAAAATATTTTTTAGTAGGAACCAGCCAGACTATAGAATTTCCAGCAATTCATGTTGAAATCTTATTTATCTGTCTTAGTCATATCTTCATGTTAGTAGAGCGCATTCAAAAGTAGCACATACCCAAGAGGACAGAGCTATTGAGAATATTTGTATGTTCCTGCATTAAAAAAAACCCAAACGCAACTGTTACTGATCTATAAATAATTAACAGATTAGAAGTCAAAAAAGCAAAAAAAACGCACCTAATACCTACTAGTCACACAGAACTGAAATAAGCAACATGGATATTTCAATTATATTACCCAGAAAGAATGCGTTTTCACAAGCACAGCACCCTAGTGATTTTGTGGAACATGTACCACTATGTTAAACTATACATGAAATTGCATGTTTTATTTTGGATATTTTCATAAATCCGAGACCTTTCTGTTTTGAACTTCTCTCCAGTCAGGAGGCTGCAACCTTGGCCGCATTCTACACACTTTCTCCCTTGCAATGACGGCAGTAGTCATCTGACTCTATGGTGAGCTGATGCAGTTTGCTGAACCAGCACAAAACTAACCTGGCAGAAAAAAATAATATTAATTTTCCAGCAATTTAGTGAATAGAATGAGCTCAATGAGTAATCCAACAAGCACTACAAAAGCGCAAGACCCTGTAACCTGGAGCCAGGCACAGGGAAAGAGTGAGATAAAAGGAAGAGGAAGCAGGTCCCCCCTTTTAGCAACTAAACTTTTAGATCAGTTCAACTCTAATGTTTATCTTCACTCAACATAACATAAATTAACAACAGAAAAGACGCATTCTCAAGAAGCAAAAGGTCTCACTTTCATCAAGTTGTTCCTTGTTAACAGAGTTGAGAAATGAGGAAAACTTGGTATAGGACCAGAACTTCTTAAATGATTTATTTTTGTTGTTCATTTGTGTGTTTTCTTAATTTAGTGAGGGTTTCCCCATGAAGAATTTGTTGTTGTAAATGATTCTGATTTCTGCCCCAGCCCAATCAATCACTGTGATTTAATTGCACTTACAAAATACTTATTGGCTATCAACACGCTGATGCTTATTTGTTAAGGACGTGTTTAGAGCCCTCTAGCATTAACTTAGATTATTCCCATTATACTTCACAGTCGGCCAACTGCTACCTCAAGCAGAGAGTTAGCGGGAAAGAGGGTGCAAGACAAAATAAACTCAACAGTCCATGTTACTGCCAAAGACCACTAAAAGGACACTTGAAACAATCAACAGAAAGCATTTGTGCAGAAAATAAATTAAATTAGCAAAATTAAAACATAACCTATGGCCCAGAAGGATGAGACCTACATTAGTTTTATAAAACTGCCATTGTCTTCACTAGAATTAGTGAAACTGTGGACAGAAGGATGTCTTGAAAAGGAGTTGCAAGATCATTGTGGTTTTGCTCCAGCAAAAAAGCCACATGTATTTACTTTAAAATAACTTTATATATCCTTTAATATGAATATAACATCTATTTGTACTGTTTACAGAGCAAATATTTGCAGATTGAATGAAGTTGTCATGAGGAAACACAGTAAGAAATTACGAATCCAGTTCTGTCCTTTTACCTCTGAGTAAGTCAGAGCATATCAGGCAAATTTCTCTCAAAGCGACTGAGCTATTCCAAATATACCATATTGGTAATAAATATGAATTTATTCCCTTTTAAAAGAAAATCACCTTTAAGCTTATTTTTGTTGAGGCTGTGACTTCTTTCCACCTTTGTGCATCAAAAGTAGTCCCAGTAAATGCATTTCTGAAAGTGTAAATTCAGTGACAAAAGTGAATAGACCTAATTTTGTAATTTATACATTGGACAAGTCCACATACATCAAGAACTTTCCAAAGACTTCGAAGAGATTTTCCAAGTTTTTTTCCAAATTATTCCTCTCTAGTATACAGAATAATCATAACGACATTCTTCAGGACATTCACAATGCATACTCAGCATTTTCTGGATGTCATAAAATAATAGCTGTGCCCAAGTAATTTTAAATATGTAACTCAAGATATGGAACAGAAAACAAAGGTGACTAGCGGTGAGTATTGGTTACAAAACAGTTTAAATGTTACATGGTAATTTAAAAGATTTATAATATATTTACAGAGACATTAAATATGTTATAAAGTATTTACAAAGACTTTTTCCACAGAATTCAGGCACTAAGTATTTTGCCGTGGTTGTTACAATGTGCTAACAGCAACGCTGGACTAAAACACGGATATTCACCTAATACTATAATGCACAGATTTTGAGTGCTTAAGATTAGTTAGAAATCCTTTGGATCATGCAAGGCTAAACCAAGAACAGAACACGTACATGAACTTACTTTGCTTCCTCTGAAATGCTGTTTGGAAGTAAAGTTAGAATACTTAAAGCAGTGGAATAAAATTACACTATAATCCATTATTTGTATGGTATATTTTTACTCTGTCTAATCAGGTTGTACAGAGTCCATGTTAGAGGAGCATGTGAAAAGATGAGCGGTGGTAGTGAGGGTGTGAGGGCTAATGTATGCAGGCTGCAGAGGGCAGCGAGTAAGGAGTTTCTTGTTTTTTCTTGGCTAGTCTTATGACATAATCATTATACAGGGGGTTCAACTTCTATGCATATACATAAATCAAAACAAAATCACCATGAAAATAAAAAGGAAGTAGCAGTAATAACATGGAGCCATTCATACAAATGAATGGTTTATCTTGTGATGGTTGAGCTCTAGTTGGACAATGTACAAAGTGACCACCTCGAGATGTTTGGTTGAAAAGGCCATTTTTTATATTGTTTGGGAAAGGAAACAGCATGACGAGGAAGTACTTCCTTGATCCAGGCATGCCTCCAAAATCCCCTAACAATGGAGTATTCTCATATTCTCATAGTGCTGAAACTTAGGAAACACTTAAGCAGATAGGGCACCAGAGTTTTTGCTCAAAGGATGCCACTCCCTCACTTTATGTTTTGAAAGAGCTATACAGACTCTTTTTCACAGCCATAAATCACGTGTCAATTGAAATTACATGAGTGCTGGGATTATTTCTTATAAAGAAGGCACAGATTTCTTAAATTCTTTTCTTTTTATGCAACAAATTTTCTGCCACTGTTTCAGTTTTCTCTGAAAATCTTTAAGGATGAAGTTTAAAGATCATTTGTTTTAACATCAACTCTTGTTACTATCTTCCCACCATTCTAGTTCTAACAGGACATACAGTAAAACAATGCTATGCTTACTGATTTTGAAAACATTTTAATAGCAGGTGATTATAAGCATACTTTGTGTTTATTTTTATATATTTTTAATGTAAGTATATTTACATATGTATAACAATGTAGATTATAAGCACCATTTTCAATTGTTGATACAAGTGATCCAGGCTCCAGCACAGCTACTGCTGATGTCAGAGGAGACGAAGATTTCATTACAGATGTAGTAATTATTGATTAATATTACTATTTTCTTAAAAGGACAGGTGGCTTCAGTGACAAACTCCCACTGAATTCAGAGACAGCAGGGAACCTAAAGAATTATGCTTCCTAAAGTGTATAATCTTATAGTCCAAATCAATTACAAATGAAGATTACGAGTTCCTCTGATTTCAGCTGCAGCCAGAGATCTACAAGAAATTAAATCTTTCAGTATGGAGCAGGTGGAATTGTTCTGCTGAACATAACGGAAATAAATTTTCAGCAAAATGGTTTTCTCTTACTGAAGGCATGCGAGCTTTGCATACCCAGCTATAGTCTGACAGTAATTTGTCTTCAGTGGCATAGTGTTTGAAAGAAATAGGTCAACATTTTAAATATCCTTATCTTTTGGAATTCACACCAGGAACAGATTCTCACCACACAAACATGTCTAAGTAGAAATTATGAGGGATTTTTTTGAAGGGTTACATTGTGAAAAGTTCTTTGGCTTCTGTTTTGTTTTGGTTTGGTTTTGGTTTGGGGTTTTTTGCTGTTGATGCTGCCTTTTGTTTCTACTGTCCTCTTCTCACAGCTTCTATTCTACTTGACTTTTCCTTTAAAAATATAGCTTTATAGCATTTTTAATGGCTCTGTTCTGTTAAGACTACACACAATATCCTGTACAAGTAAGAAAAAGTAAAGAGAGACTGTTCAAAGAAAAAAAATACAGCTTTCACAACAGTTTCTATGTCTTCTCATGTGCATTTCCCTTCCAACATCTGCTTTTCTTTAGCCAAAAGATAAATTACTTCTATATCATATGAAAAGTTTAAACTCAAAGCTTAGTTTTATTCTCAAGTTTCTTTAAGCGCAATCACAGCACACATTTGTTTACTTTCTTGAGTCTTTCCTATTCAGCACTCTGTAACTGGGCAGATCTCCCAGAGAGGTCTGGATAAGAAAGGCTGAGGGGGCCCCTTACCTGCTTGTCAGTGTCATCACTGATGCCAACACAGCTACAAGAACACAGGCTGTCCATAAATTTGCTCTCACTACTGAGGCCTACAGTTCGACTGGACAGTAATAATTATCACTGATAACACTCCTAATGTATCACCCTTCCAAAGGTGAGCGTGACACTCCTCAACAGACATAATACAAAATAAACCTGAAAAGTTCAAATAGGACACCTTTCCTTAACTCTCCTTTCACAACTACTCAACCTTTTACTGGACATCCCACTTGTCACCTTCCTTATGTTTACTTCTTTTCAATATTGCCCCTGTTAGGCTAATATTTGCTTTCTTTTCCTTGGAGAAAATAACTAATATTTAAAATATCTGTAAAAACACCCATTCTGCCAAGTCTGTCTACATGAGTTCACCAAAGAGAGAAATGTTGGTATGCTTGATAGATAGCAGAAGGTGAAACTGGGACCTCAGTTTCCACGGATCAACTCCATCTCTAAAACCTGTGGAAAGTAATAGAATAATCCTGTTTTTTTATAGACGTATTTTAACGTGACAGCAATAGACATGTCTTGTCAGTATTAGGTTCATTGCAAGCCTGAAATCTGTTATTCCTGATCTTTCGGGGAGGAATTACATCTCTTATACAAGTGCTCAGTGCACTGTTGGAACTCAGTACAGGAATGCATTGGTAAGAGAAGCTAGAATCTCTGACATGAATAAAAGGAAAGAAGGGATTATTGTACACGGGCATGGTTTCATGTTAGATTTAATTTGACAGCAAAGTAGATTTAATGAGTTCCTGCCCTCCCTTACCCTTTAGTATTTACTACCTGCCTTTCCATGGCCTTTCAGGTCATGCCTCCCACCTCCTTTTCTTGCTCTCTTTCTCCCCAACCCCATTGATTCTTTATGTGTGATTCTTTAACAGTGCTAACCTACAGACAACTGGGCACTGACACAAGGTGACTGAGCTGATCTGCTAATCAGCAGGACCAACAAGGACAGTCTCACACCTCACAGTCCCCTTCCTTCTCTCCTTCACTCTTAACTATGCATAACTCTCAACCTCTGCTGCTCATGTGACTCCTTGGCAAGGCAGTTCAGCTCTTGAAGATTGGATTTCACAGGAATTTGAAGCAATCTAACGTTCTCTGCTGGGAAGAGCTTCAGCCTCCCTCCCTCCCTTCCTCTTTTAATCCTTTCATTTGATATCCTCAATAACTCTCCAATTCTTAGTCCTGTGGACCTGTCCCCTGCTGTGCATTATCTACCGAATCATTCACATTTTCTTTTGAACAGACTTAATTGACTAATTAGATAGACAGTATCTTTTTTTTTTTCTATTTTATTTTATACCATTTTAATGAAGTTAGTCAGCTCAGAAAGAGAGCTGACTACATCCAAGATAAAAAAATAAGCAGTCAGGCACATGGCTCAGCAAAGAAAGAAAAGTTGTAATACAGACTTTTTTTGTACTTTTTCTTTCAGCAGCAATGAGCTCTTAATTTGACTCCCTGTATTTGTGAGGCCCACCAGCCACAGAAAATGAACCAACAAAATAAAGTGATTTCAGCCCGAGAATAGTGAACTGAATTGGCTCACGAAGAAGTAAAACAACAGAGCAATTGCAAGAGTGAGGGTGGAATCATGCACCTGGGAGCTGTGGGGGGAGCAGAGAAGTGAGACCCTGTCTTTTGGGAGCAGCAAGTTGTTAGGCCGGTTTAGCTTTCTTGTCAAAACTTCCTTAAGTAAACAGCCAAACTGTTAAACAAACATAAACCAGTTCTCAGGTAGAGGGTAAGAGGTTGAAAAGGTATGGAAAGAACAGATGCCCCTCTTCAAAGGAAGTAAACCCAGCTTCCTCCGTAACCAAATTATGATTACCAGTTGACTGTATGACCATGGTCCTACAGAGGACTTTTCCCTGAAAGAAGGCTCAAGAAAGAGGTCTTGAATAGCAGTATTTCAAACCAAAGAGATCTGTAATAGTGTGATTAATCATGTTCTTGATTATAACCGATATTGTTCATCAGATTTAATGTAGCTATTTGTTAAGACACACTGTAAATCTATATTAATATATACAGTTCACAGGACTTTTTGAATGTGATGGATGTTTGTATGATTTAAAAATCAGCGGAAACCTTGAAAAGTAGAGAGCAATTTTTCTCCTATTTAGCAACCACTAAATTTTAACAGGGCTTCCTATTTAAAAAACAACAACCAAAAAACCAAAAAACACACACAATAAAAAACCCAACAAAAAAAACCACCAAAACCAGAGCATTTAGTTTAAGTATTATTGCTGTGACTCCTTAAAATTAACCTATCAACTAAGGAAAGAAGAAATTGCCTCTTGGTATGAAACCTGCTTAGGAAAAAGCATTAGATCCCTGCCTCAAATGCAAACTCAGTTCCACTAAAGAAATGTAGTCAGTCCAGTTATGTTGAAGCCAAACTAAATATGCTCGGATTGTACAGTCTGAATGTGTGGAGCTATATGGCTCTTTTAATACTCTGCATAGAAGGGGAGAGCCGGGCAACTGCATGAATATTCAGTGTAGTGTACACCAAGCCATTAGTCTAACCATACTTCAGCCCAGAGAATAAATAAACAGTCAACAGAGCCACAAATCCTTGAATCTACTCTTTCTTGCTTCATCCTCCAAGCTAACATGGAGGGATTATTAAGAAACTTTGCCCCCTCATCAAGCACTTTGTGGGGACTCTGTAATAAAAACTGTGACAGATGAAGGATACAAGATCCTTGTCTGTGATATTTAAGAACCACTCTGCTGCCCAGGTGTTTGAAAGAGATCCTGGTTGATTCATTCACCAGTTTCAGTAACAATTAAAAATCAGAATAAAGATTTTTGTGTCTCTCTAGAATACTTTCAGTTTCTAAAAGTAATGCGTTTTTAAATCCTCCGTTCTTAGTACTACACACTTTATATGTACTCTTTCAGTTGCCAGCCAAACTGGGGCCCACTATGCCCTCTATAAGCCATGCCCTGCAAGGAAAATGAAGGTGCATCTACCTGAACTGGAACTGAATTGAAATGCCGAGGTTACACTGACTGAGCTGACAGTGCTTCTGTTTGGTGGTATTAACCGAGTTCAGAAATCAATGCAGCCAGAGGAGCAGCTGTGATTACCTGTCCCTTTATCCATCCTGACCGTTCTGACCACTGGGCTATAGAATTAGTCTCTCTCTGACTCAGTGAATATTTATTTATGCAAAGTTAAACATTTTCACAAAGACTCACAAGACAAAAGCACGTCACCAAGTACAATAGCATGGCAACTAAGCACCCTCCCAAGAGAGAGTACGCGCTCTCAGACTGCAGGGAAACCCGAGCTTTTGCACCGATGTCCCTCGACAAGGGACATTGTTTTTTCGAGAGGGCTCCTCCTCCTGCTCTTCAATGTTTTGTATAGGATTAAGTGTGCGTTCAAAAAAGCACCTATAGGAGTAAGCACTGTCCTTTAAAAAAATCTGCAAAGTGCTTTGTTTATGACTTTTTCTGGGGGTTAGGCAGATCATACTTTGTCGTTTGGCACTATCAAGTCTGAAGTGGTTCTGTACATTAGCAGCAGTAGATATTTAAGTACCTAGATCTGCTGGAAAATGACAAAACCTTTTTAAGATTTATGTTTAGATTTAAGTGCCCATATCATTTGTAGAAATGTAAATTTGTCTTGTAAATCTAGCTGTCAGTAAACGGAGTCTGTAACACTACAGAACCCTGTCCCACATTAACAAAATAAGAGCTGCAGATGATATTCAAACACCAGTAATTCAAGCTCTACACCAGAAATAATAAAGCTACATGTTTTCCTCCTTACTCTTTTCACAAACTCCATAAAAGAATGGACATCTTATCGTAACGAGCTCTTCAGCCATGGAGGTACACTTAATCCTGAATCAGCAAAACCTGATAATAACTCTCAGCTGCTTGAAATGGAATTATTTTCTGATGACTGGACTTAATCCAACCAAAGGTCAGTAGAAATAAAAAATGCTGTCAGCTCAAGCCTTAATGATATATTCTTACCTCTGTAGGCCTATAATTTCTTTAGCTACCTAAGAGGTCATGTCAATCCTAATGTTTCCCAGTTTTATGAATGCAACCATAAGCCCCTTTTAAATCAGATTACAAATGATTATTATAACTCTAAATCAAGGGAAAGGCCTACCATTTTCTCTAATTGGAAAGACTAATTAAATTATAATTATTTTCTTTCCAGATGCTTTGTATTTGTTCCATTACATTACAATACGCAGTCAGAGTTTATGGAAAAGAAACAGTTAATTGCTTATGACTTGGAAAGGATAAGAAATTAGTTCACATATGCTGGCGTAGCCACACTTCAGCCACACTTCTATTGTTTTTGAACTGCAGGTATCGTCATATGCAGTACATGATGGTGTCACTTCTAATTTAAAGTGGCTGAGAAGACCATGTAACTGGATAGCTTATGCTGTGATAACATTTTTTGAAGATCCTATTTCATCCAAAATAGGCAACTGATAAAACCATCTGAAGCAAAAAGCTAACAATTCAAGATTTACAAGTCAGTGGGCACAAAGTGGAAAATGGTTAATGTATTCAATATCCCAGTGTGATTTTGCACTGAATTAACATAATTTGACATAGCCTCCAAAGTGAATCTTGTCAACAAACTCACCTTGCTATATTAAAATCATTGCTGTATCTAAATTATTTTTGTTTGTCAAAAATAAGTGCCTTTCCAAATATTAAATAGGCCAAATCTATATTCTGTGGAGCTTTGCTTAATCCAATGTTTAATTATTTATTAGATATCAAATGTATAACATCTGTGAAGGCGGCTGACATATGTTAGGACCTTTGACTTTGATATACAAAAACTGTCTGCTGAGTTAGGAATCTCTCTGTAAATTAATTAGATAAACATGAATATAGCATGTATATTCTTCTAAGTCTTTGCTTCCCTAGAGATGAGGATAATGCTTATACAAAGAACACAAGACTGAATGTATGAATGGATCCCTTTTGTCTTTGAATTAACAAGGTTACACTTTATGCCTTTGTAACTTTTTAGTGGATTGCTTTCAGTGTTTAAGGATTTCACAGTCTAAAGGTTAATTCTTCTCTCTTCTCTTAAGCTGTTTCTGAGACTCTGTCAATATTACAGAAAATTACACCAGTACAACTACCTAGATTTTGTTTCATTGATATAAATTTTGTAGGCAAGGCCTCAAGTAAGAACATTCTTCTGGAAAAATATATTGTCTTCTTCATTCATACACACAAGCACACAGGCATACACACACAAGTCCAGCTGATTATACTTTGGGTTGTAATCATATATTTTGTCAGGGAAACTTCAATTTCACTTTTCTCCATGACTGTACTTTTTAGTTGAAACCCTTCTAAAACTTGCTTCTCCAGCTGCTTGTCGTTCCAGTACATAATAAAAAATCCTTTTGCCTAACATTCCCTAGAAAGTGGAGCCTACTGCATATACAAAAGTATTTCCTTTTTCTCAGCTAGATATGAAATGTAGTATTTTATCAAGATAAGGGAAGGGTCACAGCTGATCTTCTAGTGAAAGTGCAGAGCCTTCTCTCCACAGTATTTTTTTTTCCTCTAGAGATCCTTCAGTAGAGATCCAGTTTTGATTCATGATTTAAGTTACAAGTTTGCAACAGAAAAGGAGTAGTTTATAAGCAAGTATGCAAGGTCATAACTTGTGCCCATTCTCACTACTGAAAAGGTATAATCTTCCAAATAGGGCTGCATATAGCAGTATATCCAAGGAAACTAGAGAAGCAGACACGTGCCAAGAGCATCAAATAGCGTTCTTTGCCTGAGTAGGGCCCATAGTGACATGCATGCAAAAGAACTCTGCTTTTTCAAAAAGCAATCCTGAATAAAAACTCTTCTCATTCAAGATAGAGGCCTTAAGGAACATCCTGCATGTTAACAAACATCTTCAGATAATGCCTAGTTTGATGCTCATTTCCTAGTTATTCACAGACTCTCTTAAATGGAGCTCTTTCACTTCTGCAGCTTAGCCTAAGGAAATCCTGCAAGAACAATGTGTGACTGAAATACACACAGGTTTCCCAAATGGTAGCAAGACCCATTGACGCTGCTTCAGATAGCACCAAGACAGCAAGTTATAATACAAGCTAAACAAGACAGGGTCTTGTTTGTGTAGGATTGATTTGGGTTCAAGCTTTTTTCCTTTCAATTTGTAGTATACTATGTAAAGTGTCCTTCAGTGAAGAAGATATTTAGCTGCCAAACTACATTACCTTTCCTCAAGTATATCAGCATACAGAATTTCAAAACCACCTATGCAATTGCTTACTCCCCAAATTAGCATTTCAATTCATTCTTCTTAGTAAAATAGCCTGGAATCTCCTTGCAGATGCTGAAGGTCTGGTAATAGAAAGAGAAGGATTAAATACTCTATTTCTAATAATCAGATACTATGGCATGACCCAGCTTTATTAATTTAGGTTGATTTACTGCTATAGAAGATGCCTGGTTTGATGCTCCTGGAGTCTGTACAACCTCTACACATTTACAGAAAAACTGAAGCACTGAGGACGTTACAACTTTCCCAGGACTACCTCTGTAAACAAAGGAAAATCCTTAGGACCCTTAAATTACCCAGCTTTCCTGCTGAGGTTATCAACAGCGTATAACAGATTCCAGTATATGGACATACAATAGATTTGGACCATTAATTTATATCAAGACAATTAACACTTGATGGACATCTTTCAACTATTTCCAAGACAGATTACTTTTGAATCTCAAAGAGAAATAGCTCTTTATCCCATTACAAAATTTCTGAGTCAAACAATCTTCCTCCTCTTTCTTCTTTATTTCTATAGTATTATCTAGTGTCTTCTCCAGTAATGGTCTAGTTAAAGCTGTAACTAGTACATTTTTTCTAGTGAGAGCATCCCTAATGAGTTTTTATGCTATTGCTTTTCTTGTTTTCTTATTGCCCTTACTGCACAGTTTTCTCAACAAAGAGGGCTCACAGTATTTTTGTATTCACAGCAGGTATTAAGCAACACACAGGACTACATATGTGTTAGCAGATATACCTGATTATCTCTCTTCCCCAGAAGTTCATATTGATCAGCCAAGCAACTCCTAAAACACCTTAAAGTCTAGATTACTTTTTCCATTTTATTTGTGAAAACACATTATTTCTCTGTTGAGATGGTTAAATCACGTGGTTCTAGGAAGGTTGTATTTTGACTGAAAGAAAAACAGGAAGCAGAGCGTGCCTAATATATATAGAAAAGAGACAAAGTAAAATAAACTATATTAAATTTTCAACGACAAAAAAAAAAGAAAGTATTTATGACACTAGCCACAAAGAAATGAAAAATAGCAGTCCATCCAATAATTGATTTCAGAGATTTTATATACAGGCAAACATGATTATCAATTCAGATATGATATATCATTTAGAAATAAAAGCAAAGTATAGTGAAGATTATATGCATAAAATGGATCCAACATTTTTCTCTAAAATCATTAAAAATCAAGCTTTTGAGACAGAACAGAATCATTCGATAAAAGTACCATTTTCCTGCAATCTTAAAAAAGAAAAGGCAGAACTAAGGCACAGTGTTTCTCTCCAGGAAATCTGGAGTCATCCCAGTTACCATACCCCCACTCATCCTCTAAAACAGAAATGAAGAACATTAGACTAGAACTTTATCCAAACACCTACTAAAATCAATGGAAGACTCTCACTGGATTGATATGCTTTGGATCAGGACACTAATGCAGGGTCTGTTGCACATTGACTTTCTCCATTCTTTTCTACTGCCATCACAGCTACCTAAGTAATTCTCATTAATTTTTGCGTCAGATAGTTGGGGCTTTTCAGAAGAGTTATTACAGTGGGCCCTGTGTGGTTAACTGATGTACTGAGCGAGAGTGATATACTACAAAGTGAAATATCAGGCTGGAAAGCTAAAACAATGAGTTACTCAGAAAACAGTCGGAATACACCATGTTTGTTCTTTGCCTTTTTATATATAAAAATGCTTTTGAGCGTATTTGTTCCAATGTTAAATTGCATCCAACTATAAACTTGACTTCAAAATCTCACATCTCCAGTTATAAGCCAGTTATATTTACAAAAAGCAATGTTTGTTTACCCATCAGGCACTTCTAAGCACATCTTTGGATGTTGTTGCTGTTGGTTTTTTATATAGTTGAGCTATTTGTCTTAAGTAAAAAAAGTAGCATCTGTATGTAATTTCCATGCTCACTTGGCACCACTACATCCTTTTGATGACAGTCTGTACTGTTTCCCTTTCTTCTTCTAGTCACTCCAGCTGCAGAACCCAGATGTCAAACTCAGGAATGTATTTTTTCCCCAGCAGTGATATCTGATTCTGTTGTTGGCACCTCTGCTGGTGGCTGTTCTGAAGCTGCCTGTGTGCAGCTTCGTAAGTTTAAACTGCAAACAGCATTTTTTGTTTATATGGTAAAACCTTTTCAGCTGTCTTAATTGTGGGAACTGAATATTATACATTCATCAAATATACAAACATATACATGCCATTATTTACTCTATTGGTTTCACAACTGCCATGCTTCTGTAACCAGAAAGTGGGAGGAAAGAAGAAAGCTTCCAAAAGTGCTAATGAGTCATCAAAAGTAGTTGCCTACTTTTAATAACCGATCCAAAATAAGAAAAGGTAAATATAAAGCAATCAAAGGCTGAATGACAAGAGTAAAGAGTAAGGTAGAAAGGAAAAGGTGAAAAAAGAAATGCATTAAAAAGGAATGAACAGCAAAGAAATGAGGGGAGAATGAAATATGTTAGAACTTTCTAAAAACATTCTGCCACATGCCTCTAAAAAGTGAAGTTCTTTAAAAAAGAACCAAGGGGAAAACTTCTTTCCTATTAGTGCCTTTCTGTAATTTTATCTTTTTCTTTCTCCTAGCTTCATGTTTTCCTCCTGGGAACTTTTTGCTGCAGTATTTGATTCTCCATCACATAGACAAAGTATTTGTCTCCAAGGGGCTTTGCTGTTGCTTACTCACACACAATGACTGGTCTGGAGGACCGAATGAGTCAAGCAGCTTGCATCCTCCCACAAGCACCGGATAGCACCTGTGTGCTTACTCTGCTGCAGTCTACGTGACAAATTAATTTTCCTGTCTACAGATCCCTTAAAAAAAGTGCATTCCCCTCCCCCTGAATTAATAAACATAATTTTGAGACAGCTTCTATCTTACATAAATATTACCAGTTGCTTTAAATTGATGCACATATAGTCACAGAACAGCTTATGAAGACAAGAGTGGCATATTAACAAACTGTTTAGTCAAGAAGCTAACCTGTGTTAGGCTAAGAGAGCTAACTTGCAGGCTAAGAGAAGGGAGGATAATGACTGAATCCATTAATGAGATAAAGGAGTGGTAAGTTGTGAGTAACCCTAGTCAGGTAGGTAGGCTGGAAAGTTCAGAGATAAGAAAATACTAATAGTTAGCAGCATTTGTATTAGCTTGAGAGCTCACCTGATTTCGGTCTCAATATACCTGTTGGATGTTGAACACTGAAGTAATAAACTGCATGCAATTCACACTTTACAAATTAAAGAACTATGACCAAAAGTTTAAAGATTCAAAGAAAAAAAAAAGAATTAGCTTGAAATCCAGCAATACAAAATGTTTACCAGGATTCAGCCATTTAATCAATTAATAGATTATATTTATTTTGCTGTTCAGTCTAACAGTATGCCAACACCGTGATTTGTATTCATCACTTACTTATGTTAATGTACACCACAGGTATGGAATGGATTCTATATGAGGAACAAAAACACATTACGGGAGTCTACAGCATCTACATAGATAGACAGATAGACCAGTAAGTTTTTGCCATATGCAGAAGATAAATAGATGAGAGAATGTACAATCAGGCTGACATAAAAACTAGGGGGCATCAGGTTCAAGACCAACACAAGGACGTATTGCCTCATACTATATAGTTAACCTGTAGAACTAAAAGATGCTAAAAATTTATAGAGATACAAAAAGTGATATTACAAAATTAATGGAAGAAAATCCAGCATGGACAATTAAACACAAAGAAGCTATATTTGGCTTAAGAAGTTCCTGCTCTGAAAATCACTGGAGGCTGGGAAATATCGCTATATACCTACTGTCTTATACTCTTTCCTGTAGTTTGATGCTGGTCAGTGCCAAGACAAGTCACTGATTCAGACAAACCTTTGGTCTGACCCAGTGAAGTTGTTCTTATGTTCATTTTTTTTGAATTTGGAAAGTCCTATTGAAATCAGCAGGATGTCAAAATTCTTATACACTACAGGTCTGAACAGCCAGCATTTTGTATGAACAGTCACAGAATGGTAGGGGTTGGAAGGGACCTTCAGAGATCATCTAGTCCAACCCCCCCACCAAAGCAGGTTTATTTATTATATTTACCAGTATTATATTATTATATTTACCAATATAGGAAATAATGGAATGTGCATGTTTGTATATTTGATGAATATATAATATTCAGTTCCCATAATTAAGGCAACCAAAAAGGTTTTAGCATCTAATCAAGAGAATAATCAAGAGAAAAAGTAACTTACTAGAAGACAGAGAGGTATGAAAGTGTATTGTACAATACTGTAACTCCAGAAACAGAGAGCTTCATGAAACCAGGGCAGAGAGGCTTTTTTTTTTTTTTTTTAACAGCCAAAAAAAAAGTTAGCAATGTAGAGACTGGGTTTATGAGTTCTGTGATAGAGGATGAAGCAATTTCATGAGAAAGCACAGAAAGCAGGAAGGCAGTTCTGCTTCAGATTTAGCACTAGATGGAAAGCTAATGAAGCTGAGACTGATGGCAGAACTGCCTTCCTGTAGTGGGACTGTGGCATGATTGCTGCCCTCCTACTTTGGACAATAGCAGTCAGGGGTTTTTTCTTTATTTGAACTTATTTGGATTGTCCAGATTCAGCAACTGTGTTTCACTTTCAGCACCAATAAATTCAGCATCTCTAAAAGAAATGTCCGGATATGCATCCTCAATCACCAGTTATTTCTAAAAATGTATTCTCAATGATTTCGGAACATGCAAAAGCCTCAATTACAATAGTTATCACAGCTGAGACTGATACATAGCTACAGACTGTGGGAGCACACAGTGTCCATAGCTAATAGCATAGGGATGATGACAGGCAGACTATTCAACAAGAAGGGGAACCCAGTATGAAAGACCGGTATGAGAAGATAAATTCCGGTATTTTGGTCCTGAAGGTGAAAACAAAGAACAACATTAAGAGTACTGGCAAGACCAGAGATACAGAGACAGAAGACATTTTACCCCAGGAGAAAATGTACTGCAGACTTCAGTCATGACAAGTACATTATACTTACCTCAAAAATATTTTACTTCAGCAGCATGAAAATTTCTAAGTACTCTTACTGTTCTTCCTACAAACAAACTTATGGAGATTAGGTGCTGTTTGGAGTTTGTGATCAAAGTGTTAGAAACAATCAGCTACACTTGCAAGTGTGAAAACTGAAAATGTTAGCATACAAATGGAAAAAGGAAAGCATGTCTTTAATTAGCTGTTTTGCATACAAAAGTCAAAACTGTGACACCTTATCACAAGTAAGATTAGAGATAGCATACAAACAAAGACAATGCATTTAGAAGTGCTAAGGACATTATCACATTCTTCCATTTACTATCATTTTTTAATACAGCAAGATTTTATACAAGTGGGAGAAAGCAAAAGGAAAACAAGCTTGCCTATATGTAAGTAAGCAAGCCAACTTGCCTATGAACTTGGCCTCCAGTACCTCTGCCCCTAGTAAGTGGAATCTGTTTCCTTCTACATCTACTGCCCAACTGCTTCTTCAAACTGTTTGTGTAAACACCAGGTGTTTAAAACAGTGGAGGCCTTTTTTGTCTCCATAATACCAGGAGAACATGCTTGACCTAATGACAGCTTTCTGCGCACACACAGGCACAAAAGTGTAACTGTACTCTCCATCGTTCAGTTGTTCAGCTCCAACATTTTAAAGGGGCTCCAGGAGATCACAACTTTCTGTCTGTTTAAACAAAAAGGTGGCATTCAAAGTCTACAGCAGGAAGTCCCTCAGCTTTTCAAGAGTATACTTTCAGAAGAAACTCAGTTAAAATAATCTTTTGACTTAACTGGAAATAATGATTTACCTTGAACAAAGAAGGAATTTCAAGAGATTTTGCCAGGATAAGAGGTTGAGTAGGAAGAAACGGGGCTTAAATTTCTACCATGACTTCCGGAAGAAGTAAAAGGCATCATTAATATTATCATTGATAAAAAGAAGTCATCAACAAGCTCACAGCTCAAACAGCTCTCCCAATGAAGGATGTAAATCCATTTTATTTTCACATTGGGAATCCACAACCGGAATATTAGGAACTTTGGGATTACAGAAAGGAAGAACACAGACTATTCATCTTTAGGAAGATGCATGGCAGAAAAAGTTGGCTAGCTAACTAACTAATGGAGATTCCCCCTGTTTTTCAAATTCAGAAAATCATCCATAATTATGTGGACCAGAGTCCTTGGCTGAGACTGGGACCTGGCTAAACTCCATACTGAGAACACGGCCCTCTGGGAATATATAGGTCCATCAGATATCCTTCACAACAGCTGAAAGGAGTCTAGGTCCTACCAAAGAAAAACCAGCACACACTAAACATAAGAACAATTGGCATACAGCCTTCAGCTGCAGGTGGAGATGATGTGAAAGCAAGTCTGGAAACTAAGACAAGGTTTTGCATATCTCCTCTAAGAGCTGTAACAAATTCAGGAAGAGACCAGCTTTGGCCAACCCTGGTTTACTGTAATTACCTTGTTTGCATTGTGCTTTATCTTCTAGATGACTATCAGGCAGAGCTGAAGATATAAGAAACTTAGCCCCCTCAGCAGCTGGAATATGCATACCAAGAACCCAGAAGACAGTCTGAGACTGCCACAGAAAGAGTGGCTTTTCTTTTAGGTCCTCAAGGGAAGAAGATCACTTTCAGAGTACCCACAAATCCTGGAAGAGGACTCCGAGAATTGCTCCACAGCTCTCATTTGTAATTCATCAGACTTCAGCAGCACAGGTTGCACAGTAATGTGTCTAGGATTCTTGAGAGGCAGAGAAGAGTCAAGGCAACCTGATAATGAACAAGCCAGTTTCAATATCAGAACACTTACAGGTAGAGAAGAGGGGATCTCACCCTATTTTTGTATGTTGATGCAAAATGCATCAGTGGTGTTATCTGTTGTTACTATTATAACCTCTGCTAAAAAGGAGAAAAGTATTACAAATTTCATAAACCTGTATGTAGACTGCTATCCTCAGGAGAGACCATGTCATAGTCTGTCCAAATGCCAGAGCCAAGCGAAGTGTACACAACTGATGACCTAGTGATCAAAGATGACAGAACATTCCCTTGCTAACACTGTGGGTTTTTCCACTACCTACTGAAAAATTTTACGTCTAGAAACTTTGTGTTTGTCACATCCACTGGAGATGCACAGTTCAAAGTCATGTTTTTTATGCTTGGAATCAAAACTTTCAAAGGAAGGGAATGGCTCCCAAAGCTAAGTAGATCTGTGACATGACAGAACAAGCTTCCACCTTTTGAATGATAGATCCTAACATTTGGAATTGATTCCAGGCACATAAGATCTGGCAGAAATAAAATCAAGATGGGTTGTTACATATACATCATGGTCTGCACTTCAGAGGAGATTGTTACATATTGACCATGAGTCTTAAAGAGTTTAGAAGTGCAAAATAGACTGTGGAGTGTGTAAAACATTTTACCTGCCAGCTACTAAGATAAGGATAGAAAATAACTTTGTATGAGCAACTGCCACTGCAAGAACCTTTGCTATTGACCCTCAAGGTAACAGAAAGATTGAACTGCATAACCCTGTACAAACAGTGATACTGGGCTGCAACAAAGTGAAGAAGTTTCCTATTAAATGGATTATGATGTGGAAATAAATTAAGAGAAAAAAGTGAGTTAACCCTTTGAAATAATGATATTATTGCCATCATCATCATCCTGAGCTTGAATTTGACAATTAAAGCATTCAACCAAAGTCTGAGGTGGCTCCCTAGCCTGTTTTCTTCTTTTGATACTAGAAAATAAATACTGTAAAACTCATTTTCTCTGATATAAAACAGAAGACAATCCGTGGCTCATAGATTGTATGAGCAGCTACTTTATTTGGAAGGTCTACTATGAAGGCAACAGCTGTGGAGTATACAGATTCAAGTAAATATAGGGGAAAAGTGGGCTATATTTTAAGTCTCTTACATAAGACAGTGGAAGAAGCCACAATATTTCAGAATCAGACAATACATGTATCCTTTCAAAACTCCGTATTGGCATTTTTTAGAATTTGAACTGTCATGGGACTGTCCTAGTAAAAGCAGTTTGGCATGGGAAACTCTGAGTGGGTAGAGCAAAATGGAGAAGTTAGAAAATTAAGTATTTTAGCACAAAGCTACAATTACAAAAAATGGAAACAGCCAGAAGTGCCTAAAAGGGAAACATCACTATCACAGCAAACAGAATAGGGACAAAAACCCCAAACAGTATTGCTGGTTATTTTTTTCTTTACTTTTTTTATTATGCTCTTGAAAAAGATTACCCAAGCACTTTTTCCGCTGACAGTCAAGCACGATATAATTAGACATAGTCAAGTAAATTTGATACGTGAAAATACAATGAGATTTTCTTCCTCTTTCAGCAACTTCTTCCAACCAATTGAATACCCACACTGAGGAAGGAATGCTAATATGCTAATATGCTCTGTGCACATTGCTAATACGCACAGATTTCAAATCTGAGTGTCTATTTCAGTCACTAATTTAGAACTGTGAAGAGACTTACATTTCTCTAACTCCAAAACTGGACTCGTAATGCCATGTAATTTGTGACATGTTATTTGATTTTTTTGCAGGACATAGTAAAAGGAATTATTTTAAATAAAAGCAGAACCAATAAGATGATAATTTGTTTTACACAGCTTTCCAATTCATTGGTATACTACTATTCCACAGAACAGAAATACAAAATTATTATACACATAATCATCAGCTGGTCAGTATCCAGCAAGTGAAGGAATAGTCTTTATTATCAGTATTCAGAATTGAAGTCTTCTTGCAACATCTTTGTGACAATGGCCTTTTGCCAATGTTAGAGAAACAGTTCTTGTTGTTTCACAGTATCTTTAGGACACTAAGACCTAGTGTTGAGTTGCACTTGGCAAAATACACAACTGATAGAGAATTTAAGAAAAATGAGCGCTTCTTAGTTTGACAGAAATCTTAGTGAACATGACACAATTTATAGTTTAGCTGAATTAGCAGGTCAAATATAATGAGCTAAAAACATTATGGAAGCCACCAACTGATTTATGTTGACTAAGGTTTTGTCTGTAGTCTGCTCTCTAGCTGAGACTAACTCGGGTTTTCTAGACTTTTTTGGCAATGAAAACAACGTCTGCAGAGCAGATGTCTGGTGGAAACAGAGACAAAAGCAATGGGATAGAAATAATCATGCCAGATGTCCAGAGCAAGCAATTATTCAAAATGAAATGAATTGATAGAAGATCCAAATCTTAAGACGCTGGTTATCCTTAGTCACTTACACCCTAGCAATAATGACAAAAGGCGAGACTACTATGAATTTTAAAAGTAAAATCAACTATGCAGGTCAGTAGCTTTCCTCTCAGAAAAAGTATTTTACAGCAATCACTTGAAAGTTTGCTATTATTCAGCAGCAGCTGACCAAAAAGCATTTCTGCACAGAAATTTTCAGATTTTTCCTCAAAATGTCAAACTCTTCTACGTAAGCAAAAAGTAAATTTATGCTCAAAATCCAATATTATATAAGACAGTGTAGGAAAAAGAAATTTATCATTCCGTACTGAACACACAGTGTTTAGGACTGTCAATTGGTTTAGTGTTTAGTTTAGTTTCTTGATAAGAATAAATGGAAATACAGGAAATTCCATTTAACCATAAGAAAAAAATATTTTTTATGCTGAAGGTGGTAACAAAATGGAACAGGCTGCACAGGGAAGTTGTGGAGGCTCCATCCTTGGCGATATTCAAAACCCAACTGGACACAGCCCTGGGCAACATGCTCTAGTTTACCGTTTTGAGCAGAGACTTTGCACTAGGCAGTCTCCAGAGGTCCCTTCCAGCGTCAACCATTCTGTGATTCTGTGAATGTGGAAAATGCTGGTGTTTAGGAGTTTTCTTTATTTTCCATTCATTATCGGTTCTTTTTCAACTGCAGCAAATGTCTAAGTGTCATCTCCATGTCTTGTTTGAAATTATGGTAGTTTTGATTTCCAAAGTTTTCTGTTTACTAGTTATGAAGCCATGCGGTAATTTTGATCTTACTGTCCTCTAATCTGATTAATTTACACTCTCACTATCCTAACCTATTTCTTCCTTTTCCTCCTTGAGTTTCCAGAGCACAGAAGTGTTCTAATTCATAATATGTTTAATCTGCAATGATCCCTTCCCTTCCAAATTGCTAAGACAATTTTTTTTTTTCACCAATCCTTTTGGAAAACTTTACTGCATGTTTTACCGTAAGCACTTCTCCATGTTCTTTAAAAAATGCAGTTGCTTACAGAAGTGTATGTTTCACTGTTTAGAATCACAAATGATGACTTTAGTATATTTTATACCTTTCATGAAACTGCTATTGTTAAGGAACTGGTAGTTCATGCATCACATGATGTTTGTTCAGAGGAAATTATTTTTTAAACATGCACACAAAAATCTTAGTTCTTCCATGTTTGAATGTCTACTGTAAACAAAGTACATTCAATATGCAATGTTATGAGTCAATTAAATATACAACCCATTTATTTTCACAGAAACACTTTTCACAGAAATGCTTAATGAATTAACACTACACAATTTTTAGTGCCCTTACCTCCTGCTAATATTAGAAGTACTAAGCTACTTGAGGAATTGTCCTTTCAAATTATCTACTTGCATATTTACATATTAAACCTCTTTTGCAGGTACAGGTATGATTAGAACACATAAATTTTTGATTTTACGTATGCAAGTATGCTGTGTGCAAATGCCAGCATTCACAAACAATTACAAGAGCCACTTTGAAAACTAGTTTAGGTCTTTGGTTCTTTGTTATGATATATATTGACAAATAAGACCAATATTTGCCATTCTATCAATTTCATAATAAAAATGCACAGTATTAGTAATATGAGATATAATTCTTAGCAGCAGATTTTCAGTGGGATTTTTGCAGTAACAAGTGACCAATACTAATAATAAGTCTTGTTCTCTGCTTCACAGCAGAACTGTATTCCATTTTGGTAGGACACTTCACAGGCAAAAAGAGAAGCTTTGTAAACATCTACATTCATCATTACTAAAAATAAAATGTATACACTAACAAAGGCATTTAATAATCAACACTTGTTTGAGGATCTATTATTACAGGAAACACTTCAGTAGGACTCTAACCATGTCTTCTTTTGAAATTTTATAAGATATCTTCCTTTGAAAGTATTTCAGACAAATTTGTTATGGAAGAAGTATTGATAATACCAAACAACAAACTTTCTACAAAGTTCACATAACTGAGTCTTTAAAAAAATAGAGTATGTACCTTCCATATGATATGAAAGTCACTGAATTTTTTGGATGATGTTGTAAATGCAATCAAAGCATGTTTAGTTTCATTTTGGTTTGTTAGAACTACAAAAGAAGAAGGAAGAAACAGCAATTTGCAAGGAGATGGAAAACAAGGCAATATAAATAGAAAAAATAGTTACACTTAATGAGATTTGTTTCCATTGGAACTGCTGCTGGGTTTCACTTTCAAACTACAGAGTTATCTACTTTCATTTGATTAGAGACAATGCTATGCAATCTGTCTGCGTTGCTTTGATTCTCTCACCAAATAAAAGAACAAGTGCGTCACACTTAAAGAGAGAAAACATTCAATTTAAGGAAATGAAAGAACAAAGAAAGAACCTAGTTACTTTAAATACAAATGTGAAGGCAATTACATTGAAGATAGTAAATCACAGTCTGGCAAGGATGCTGGTGGATAAATTCTGTCCTGACACAAACCCACAAGGAATTACTAAAACTCACAGGATTACTTTGGAAGACCATAGCTGTGGTTTTGTTTATACTAAACTCTCTATCTCAATAGATTAAGGTTTTTTCTTTTTAGTAGTTGCTTCTAAACTTTCCCTTTATTATAGTTTTCCATCATCACCCTTCAGTCTCCCAGTGACTAATGACTTTTCCATCTCTCCCTGTGCTGCAGCAGTGCTTGCCACCTTTTTTCCTTCAAACTGTTTAACATAATTAAGTAATTTAAATTATCAAAGCAATTATTCCCAAATGGGAGTACAATTTGACATTTGCTGCTTCTAATTCATGTCTCTTTCTGTCTTGCATTCTCAAAAGCTTATCGATTTCTCCGGCTGAAAAACTGATATAACAAGATTTTGCCTCTTCCTAGAAGCCTTGCCTTGCTTGTACTTCTATACTCTCAGATCACCATAGCTACAGCACTGCTACTATGGATGCACTTGTACCATCCATATGTTGCATCACATTACTACATGCTTAAACGTGCATTCCTTCACCACCTAATTATTACCGATGTCTTAGAAAAATTTTCACCTCCAATTCAAGGGTCATACTTATTCCATATTATAAACGAGTAACTGTACTTATACTACAGTTATGCTGCTTCAAATATCTTAGCAAGTAATAATAAAATCTTTTGCCAGACTGCAAAAACTGTTACAGAGAGCATGTTCTCACTAGACTTCATGATTGAACTCAACAGCTCATTCAGCCTAAATGAGGGAGTCAATTCTCTGTCTGAAAAGATTGCCAGGGTACACCATCGACCGTACAATGTATCTTAGAAATGTAGAGAAATAACATTTAGGAACTTACTAAGGAGTTCAGAACAGGATTCAAAATACCAAATATTAATTACAGTTGGTGTTTTCCGTGTGTGAAGACTATAAAATGTGACTTAAAACTATACCAAGTTATCAAGGGTTCAGCCTTGGAGGATAGATGTTCAGCTGTAGACTACAGAAACAGAGCCTTCAGGAACAGTCTCTGGCAAACACTGTGGCCACAAATTTGGAACATATCTAATGGAATCTGATGGTAATTCCATGCAGGCTGCATCTAAGGATCTCTATCTCAAAGCATACCACTTCTAACTGGGATTGTATGGTGTGTGGCGCAGTGCCACGTTGACTCTGCACTTTTTGTGTATCTGAGTCCCCTCCCAGAAAGCATAAGAATCATTTTGTGAAGCAGAGTGGAGGCTAACTAGGAAAAAAATGTTCTTTTCACAAATATATTATGTTTCTAGTAGCAATGATGCTGCAACGATGATAGTCTGTGCATACAAATGATTTAAGCTGTATAGGGATAGTTAATACTTCTACTAGACAAAACAATGTATTTGGTAGTTGCTTTACTTCAGGCCAAAATAAGAGCTTATACCCCAGAAAGTCCATCTGTTATTCCACTTAACTCATTTGTCTAGTAAAAGATATTACTTCTTCATACAAGCCTTGACTTACTTTATGTTCTCTTATTTGCTTTTTCCAACTGCTGTAAATTAAGAGAGTTCACATTAAGTGTGTGGTTACTTTTAATGCACTAAAGGATAGGTTGTTGTGTTCATCTTTTATTTCACTTTTGAATACATTTTTTTTTTACTGTACCTTTTGCTTTTTTATTACTTCTAATACTTGAATAGGTCAAGCTTTTTCCTTTGCTAACAAAGTAAGCTACTGTCAGTGGTAACATGTTAATTCAATGTTTTAACAGGATTCCCAGGCCCTAATAACCATTACTTCCCGCATTCATAATAAAAACAGTGTGAGATGGCTATGTTCTCACATATCAAACAAAACTTCAGGACAGCCCAGTTAAATGATTTGCCAACATACAATTTGATATAGCACTAGCAATTTTCTAAGTCTTTCTCAGTTATCCACATAGCTGTTTAGGACACACCAGGTTAAATGCTCATCAGCACCACCGAAGTGTTTGATTTAAATCACTTGTTCCATGTTTTGAGATATCTTTGGTAATCTTAAAATAAGAGGTTGAATGATACAAAGTGTTTTTTTAAACAGTTTGCCAAACCTTAATGTTTCTTTACAACAACATATGGTATAGTCATTATTTAAAGGCAGGTTCTCAGCAGTACACATCTTTCACTATAGGGATTGAAACTGAGGACCCATCTGCTCATATCTATTAAATTCTCAATACAATTTCAAACATTTGCTGAACTGATGACACTTTCAAATATGGTAGGATTTTTATAACATAGGTGAATAACAGGAACATGATTTCACTTTAACCAAAATCATCCTAAATTGTTGTCAGAGAAAAGAAAAAAGGGAATAAACAGCTGCAGTACTGAATCACGTTAAACACAATGACAGGGCTGTGTAATACAGGCTCCATGTTATAAAGCTTTCTTTTTGCCTTTAAACTAAGGAATGTGCAAATGGTAATCACACTAGCTCAACAGAAAAGCACTTTACAGCACCCCCAAAAATGTGGAGGTGATCTCTTTTATTGGGGCAACTAAAAATATAAAGAAGAAGTCTTTGAGAAATTTTATTTTAATTTGTTTTATCAGAGCTTGTGAGCAGTAAAAAAGAAAATCAAAGGGTTGCCCTGTGTGGTGCCTCTTGGTAAAATAATCAGCTTTGAAGTTATTCTTTGGATAACACAAGACACTGGGTTAAGTAAGGGGCACCTCCTTAGGATTTACTCCCATTTGACACAGCACTGCCAAACATATGTAAATTTTATACCAAACTAAATGTGCAAACATGTATTATATTAAACAACCCTATAAACACTATGATTGTTCCCTAAATAACTACGCAGATGAGAAAAAGACGGAGGAAAGCACAGGAGAGTAATATCAAGGAAAATCTAGGGGAAAAAATAATAAAACTAAAGGAAAACCGAACCATTGGTCCATCAATATTCTTACACTGCCCAGTCCCCAGCTGAAGTAATATATCACAGTTCAACAAGTAATCAGCTATGACAACTTAGACAACAAAGGATCTGTACCTATATACAGAATAAATTAAATCAGATTTGTTCTTAATCTGATAGCCATCATATTTTGACAGCTAATTATGTTCATTTAAAGAAACATATCCCGATTCACGATAACTAAAATGCTAACTATGACTAAATATCTGTTCATTTTTTACCTTATATGTTTTTTTCTGTTAGTTCGCTGTTGTGGTTTGGGCTGGGCCGGTCACACTACTGACTGAAAAGAAAATGGGTTCTGTTTTACTTCATACTGGGACAGTCACTGATTTTATTGTCTAACATGAGGAAAAATTAAAATAGAGGGGGAAGAGAAAGAAACAGAAACAAACAGAAAAAAAGGTCAACAGTAAAACAAGAAAAAATACAGAGCTCCTCATAGCAGCAGTATCTTGAGCACAGGATTACAAACACACATGCAACCTCAGACTTTTCTACAGAATTTTTAAACTGAATTTATTCTACTTTGTACCATAGCTTTCAACAGCAACTTGCAATAAAAACCTGCACGTATTGGAATGGCATCTTCATAAAAGGTAAGGCCTTGCCTAAGCTTGCTTTTGCAAATAAGACACAATACATGTTCACAGCAGAACAATTACTTAAAGATTCCAAAAACCCAAACCCTCTACGTATGCACATTCTTATTCCAGAATAAACTCATTCAAGAGTGACAGTAGCAAGAAAATCCACGGATATTGTTTTAATACACTTAATATTTTGTCTCCTGTATGTGTGAACCTTCTGAAAAAAAGATCACAGCTCCTCGTACACTGTTCAGATAGCTCAATGAACACCACATATTTTTGTTCATTGTTCATTTGAAGGCACAGAACATTTGCAAAAGGTGTGACTTTTTGATGCTGGTCATTTTAGTTTCCTCCCATTACTTCCATACAGCCTCATTATTGGAATTATCAAACTGTAGCTTTTGCTTGACATACATTTATCACCAGCTGATTCTATTTTATCATTACAATATACGTACTGGCCGATTATATTAAATTAATTGAAAAATTCTGTCTCTTGATAGCAAATACCATAGGAAAAAATATATTGAAAATAATGATTTACATTTCTGATAGTATTTTGAGACTGGAATATGGTATAGTACTTCAAACACTGCGGATTTCCAGTAAAGCAATCATCGCAGACAAAACAGCATGAAATTCCTCAAATTAATCTAGGTGATCTTTAAATGAAATGTAGGAATGATACCATGCCAAAATGAAGGCGATTATAAGAAGGGGTCAATAACGAAAAAAATCTAGCTGTCAAATGATATTTGTGGAATCTGTGGAAACCTCATCAAAGTGAATTAGATTTGTATCAAAGGCATTTTTTGTGATGTCCAAGTGAAATTGTGCTTGGAATTCTATGTATCGACAAAACTAAATAGCTCAATGTGGGTCTGTAAAAGTTAGAATAACAATTGACAGCGCAGCCTTCAAATCAAGTACTCAAGGTGGCATTTCGGAGCTTAAAATATATAACAGATGATCAGAGGAGTTTTGCAAAAGGCGGAGAATTTCAGATTTGAACACAGGCGCTCAGCTTTGAATGCTGTCTCTAGACATCAAATTAAAAAACTGCTGATGCATAAAATATACAGAAGTAAGTATTGCAACTAATCTACTGCAATAACTTTTCATTCATTTTGATAGCAGATGGGATTATCAAGAGGGAGCAGATCACTGAAGAACCATTTTGTACAACAAAGATCACACCACAGTAGTAAAGATTTTAGGATACTTTCAGTCCTCAGCCAGAGACCCTTCATCTTCTGATAACATTCTGCTTGTTGAGTGAAGATTTTAATGAAAACAGTATTTCAGAACTTCCTTCCTTTCTGAGTATATGTCCTTACCTTAACCTTATTTTAACATTGTTTTTTGTGTGGGCGTTTATTGTATTGTAGAGTATGGCAAATCTGATAAGAGAAAAGCAAAGACTGAGCTCAGTCTTATTGTATCAGAATGGCTGAAATAATTACATATCCTGGAAAACCTGGGAATTTCTGATCCTACTTTCAGATATAGAATGGATACACAGTTTTTGATTACAGAAAATTCTCCTGCAGTCAAACACAAAGCTAAACTTCAGTTGTATTCTCTGATGAACAATCAACATGGCCCATTTCCTGGGCTTTAGGAGAAAAACTGTTTCTTGCACAAGCCAGTAAACAGAATAATAAGAATTATATGCTTGATGACAGCAGCAACATAGAATCTACAAAATACCCCAGAAGACTGCACTTTTGAATTAAAGTATGAATGTCATAGGGACAGCACATAGGATGTTTGATCCCAAAAGATTTGCTTGTTTCAGTGTCCTATAAGCTACTGCTGTAACTGTAAAAACCACCCATTCCCTGGATAGTTAATTCTTCCCAGACATTCTAACTTGTTTCCAAAACGATCACAACAGTTATTAAGAGACAACAACAGAAAAAAAAACCCAAACAGTTTACATTCTGGTTTCCAAAGGAAACAAAATTGTTTCCTTTATGTACATTTTATTTTACTATAGCTTCTTTTCATGCTTCATGATGCAAAAAAAAGTGTAATTGTGTCAGTTTGTTACCTCATAGGACAGAATTTTTCAGATATAATGGAAATATTCTTCCCAGTTCTTTGGGTACTTTTTGCAAACAGAGTTTCCTCTGCTCTCACCATAAAACATCAAGCAATTATGTAACTGAGAAAAGATCCGTGCTGTTTCCACCTAAATCTGTTAGTATCATTCCTGAAATTCAAAAGTGGCTGGCTGCTGCAGAACAGGGGCCTTCACACAACAGGCCAGTATGACAGCATATCTGCATTCTTGGAGAGTATATTCAATCCCTAACAACTCATCAGTCTCCTGTACAATAATGACTGTCCAATTAATTCGAGTATATTAAGCATACTGGTACTACTAGCGGCATTCCTACACATACCTAAAGGAAAACCAAAGAAGACTGAACAACTTAGTGTGAGCAGAGCTCCTGGCAGCATGCACCATAGAAATCATTCACTGTAGAAGAATAATTCAAACTTATAATAGATGTATTTGTCTGTAGGGACTTACGGGTCTTCCAGAGTCTTTACAATAACCAATCATATTGACATATATTTTCTTTAACCCTTACATTTTAAAAAATAATCCTACCATCAATAGATTACTGTTTGAAAGAGATTCCCTTTACAGGCAATCCTTTTCAAAATTATTCATAATATACTTTCCTGTGCTTCTGGTAACTGTCGAAAATTGGCTTCATATCAGATGGAATATTGGCCTAATTTAATACAGCATTTCCTGTTTGGATAGGTAACTAATTCCAGTATTTTCTCCAGGGCTTGAGTTTTCACTAAGAAAGCATACTGCAACAGCCTCCAGTGAAGGCCGTTTCAGTGCTTATTTCCTGAATCTGATCTTGACTTCTGAGAGAATTAACCACTTAGTTCAGTGAGTTGCTAAATCTTAAAGTAGTCAAGATGTTCATCTTCACAAATATTTACTTCACAACTCTGACAATAGAAGTTAGTTGGAATCATTTGAAGGCTTATTCCATAGGAGCAAGGACTCCAAATTTCCAAACTGTTAATAACTGAAATTTCTGATAAATATTTCTGCATGCAAAAAAGAATACTCCGTATCTATAAATGAGGGGGAAAAGAGACTTGGACAACAAACAATAAATTCAAGCTCCTTTGGAAACAGCAAGGCTTCTTAGGACTCAGCTCATTAATTTTCCCTGGGAGATATCCAATTGAAATTCAGTGAGAGTTAAACACTTGACTCCCTCAGGTTCTTTAAAATCCCAGATGAAGTGATATTTAACTAATTCCCACACTAACAGAAATTAGTCATTTGGCACAACGATGCAATCTAATTGTTGGTCACTATAATAGATTCAGTCCCCAGCACAGTATTTAATGACGTCATTATAGGAGCTCACATGTCCTGTCCCACTGGGCTAATAGCAGCTGAGCTTACTGGCCTGAAAGCCCAGTCACCTGGAGTGCGATGCAAGGGAAGTAGCTGCCTTGGAGGATTTCATTACCTACAGTAAGGTTGTGTATGGGCATTCAGCTTTCCACAAGCGCTTTTTTGCTTTTTGGAAGCATGCAGATTCTACATATTAGAAGTAATACATTCTTTGGGTGTGAGCATCCTCACACGTTCTATAAAACCAGTGAAATTAGATCCCTCTCTGACATGTATGAAATAAAATTAGACATCTCTGGAGAGATTTACTCCCGAATAGCAAGAGTTTTTCTCCCTTTTCCTAGTTTGTTTTCCCTCTTTCATTCTTAGTGCCCTGGCTTTGCTGCCAGAAATTTCTAAACTGGTGAGCTCACTCTCCCCCCTCCTCCTTTCTTTCTTCCTTTCTCTCCCTCCCTCTGCCCGTCGGTGGGTTTCAATGGGCTCCTGCAGTTACTCAGGCGGACAGCATTCCGTTGCCAGGCAACTCCCTGAAAAGAAGCACATGCTGCTGCTGCACAGACAGAGCCTGCCGGTCTGCTCCAGTGATGCTGTGGCCTAATTTCTACCTCTGTTGTGTTAGATACAAAAGGGAACATCTCCAGAGTAGAGGGTTAGGGAGTACTGAATTATCTGCACTTTTTTCTTGTTTGTTTTTTCCCCGCTCTCCTGATCGGGTGCGTCCCCTTCCATCTCAGGGCCCCCAGAAGTCATGCATGTCTAATCTGCATGCCTGCGTTTGGGACTGTTCACTGGGCTTTGTAGAATATTGACAATTTTCTGTTAGCTTTTGGCTGAGTTAAGAGTACTTACAGAGATCTGTTAAGCTTTCCTGTAGCTCTCCCATAAGGGCAGTTTTGCATGTAAATTCTCAAGGCCATTCATCTTTTCCTACCTGACTCTTCATTGCCTGGGTGTTTTTTTTTTTTTTAAACGCCTCTTTAGGAATGCAAGCATAGCCTTTCTTGTTTTGCCTCCTTTCACTGTGCTTTCCTGCGAACAAAGAACAGCAAACTAAGAAATTCCTTTGGTTTTTCCACAGCCTGAAGAAAGATCACTGCTTTATCCATGGATTTAGTTTTGGACTGCCTAATCTTCTCAAAAGGCAGGCCCATACAGATTCAGATTTTGTGGTTTGAACTTAGCTCTGCAATCACAATCCTTCACTGTCTTTTACAGACAGTATTATCATTAGGTAAAAAACAGCAGTCAGAATAAGAAGCAAGTTTCCTTATATTTATTGCTAGCTTTCTTAAATTTATTGATAGCATGTTTTTAATACGAAGGTTGCTTATGTTAGTTGCCTTTTGTCCATTCTGGTACCAACTCAGCAGCTCACTCAACCTGCAAGCAAACATGAACCTCAGAGAGAAGCTGCACCGTATTCAGCCTGACAGAGTCTAATATTGCTCTGGTGCTCTGGGTATTCCACCGATCCTCCTCTCACTTCTGGACCAAGTCTGAAGTCCCAGTCCTAATCTACAAATCCCTTATTTGGTTACTGTGCATCTACTTTAAGGGCAGCCAAGAATCTTCATCCACTGATCCCTAGAGTCAGCACTACACTACAAATCTCTGCCAGCATAGCTACGTCAACACAAACTGTGAAAAAAGTATAACCTCCAGCTGACACTGCCATACCAGTAAATGCCTGGTTCAGCCTCGTTTATGCCATCAGGGCAGCACATCTGTCAGCTTAGTTTCTGCCTTCAGAAATGTGCTGTAATTAAACAGGCAAAAACCACAGTGGCACAGAAAAACATGGAAATCGCAGATGCCCTGTAACAGATAAGTCCAGGGGCAGTATCTGTGGACACATTACAAGAAAGACTCTGCAAGACACAGAGATCCAATAGCTCTGTAGAAGAAAGGTCCCAGCCCAGATGTTCCAATTCTTCCCATTGGCACAGTACTTAGGAGATTGCAGCCACTTTTTGTTCCCGTGTACTTTATGTCTATAGTGCTGTGGATAGGGCTCCATATCTTTTGTTGTGGGTAAGATTCCATCTCTTTTGCTTATCTCCTACACAAAGGATCAGAACTGCTCAACTGTGGTAGCCATAGTTCTGCAACACTAAATGCAAATGGAGTGGCGAAGTCTCATCCTTTTGGAGCAAAAGGATATTTCAATCCCTGAGATTTTCACGTGCTAGGCAATCACATTATTTACAAAATGTTTTGAGACCTTCTGGAAAGAAAGGTGCTATATACAGGCAGAACAATAGTTAGTACTTGCATGAGTCACACACACACAACTTTCAGTGTTATACAACTCCTCAAACATCCTTCCTCCCCAAACACAGTTTGTATAAGATGAAACATGTAGAACTTTTCTCCCTCAAAAAGACAACTTAATAGCACTAAAGAAACAACAAAATGTTTTAACACTACATTAAAAACTCACACTCCCATTTGAAGTCAATCTAAAAGGAAAGCAAGGCACCAGAACAGCTTATGGCCATGGCAAATCTTACCAAAAAAAATAATTAGGTGATCCTTTGTCAAACAGGTAAAGAACTGAAGAATAACAACACAAGCCAATTCGCCATACGGATACCAATTTCTTACTCCCTGTCCAGAGGCAGTCTATGTGTTTCTCTATGTATTTTCGGATCTTGCGTCAATTCAAGATGATACTACAGTTTGGCCCATAGCCAGAAAGTGGCAAGTGAAATAACGTTCCAGTACTCGCACTGTGAACACACAGCTGGCTTCAAAGGGAAATGGACTAATCCTACTTCATTTCCCTTCTTCAGTATATGTTTAAAGAGCTTTGGTGCGCTGAAGGAAATCGACCAGAATTCATTAGTTCCCTTCTGATTCAGCTCCTTGCTGTTGGAAAGGGAAACAGGTCAGGATTGCAGGATCCTACTCAATTTCCTTTTGAAGCAGACTTTAAGCCAATTCTGTTCTCAGTTGTTCACACACAGATCTTCACTAATGATGCATATATTTAAATGCAATACATCTCCAAGCTGGCTAAAACATATAAAAACTACGAAGGGAAGAAGAAATATTAAAAAATATTTTTTTAAAACAGATAATCTATCTGAATCCGTACAATTAAGAACTTGTGCCTGAGAGCATTCCTGAGAAATTAACTCAAAAAATCGAGAGAGGAACTTCTAGAAAGAGACACAGGAGAAAAAAGAGGGGGAAAAGCCCAACTGAGACTAGGAAAAGATCACAATAAAGGAAAAAAGAATAATAATTTTATACATATATCATATACACTTTTTTCTGTTCAATGGAAAACTACTGCAACCTAACCCATGGATTGTAATAGCTAAAGCAAATCCTAGGGATCATTTTGATCTTGTTTGAAGATGGTTTTGGAAATGGAGACATGAAGCTTAATCACTTGCTCTGGACAGAAATGTTTTCTACCTGTTCGTAACCAGATCTCTCCATTTCTCTCTTCAAAGCTCATGTCATATTTTTATGAGCCTCCTCAAGGTTATTGGAAGCAATAGGATTTCAAATGATTCCAGGCTATATCCTGTTCAGTTTAAGGCCACAGCTTTTAAGACAATAAGCCAGAACCAACACTCTTCCAAAGCATACCTACAATTAACCACTTAAGCAGAAAGTGGCTTGTGACAAAGAAAGCAGAACAGAAAAAAGCTACAGGGCTTATGATGGGACCATGGATTCACCTGAATCAAATAAGAACAACACATAAAAAGCACTTTTTGTAATTGCAGTGAAGACGAAGTAGTATTGCTGTAATGAACTGTCTCTTAAGCTAGAACTATGATACTTTAAATAGTGAACAGCCTTATGAATTTGGTTTCCCTATTAATTACAAATCCATGACCTTGAAGCAGTATGTTGCACAGAAAACATGTCCTGGAGCTGGAATCAACCAAAAAGCCTTTAAAATAGCAACACTATCTGAGAAGAGATGGGTGATTCCAAAAACCTCAACTTCTAGAAGTTTTCATTGTCTGAAGTTGTAGAGGTGTCTGAGGAGCTCTATGCAACAATTTAAAAATTTGATTCTTTACCGGTTAGCTGCAGAAATATAGTACAGACACAATTTATATCCTGCACTAATAGCTCCTCAGCACGGGAAAATAAAGGACAATTAGAGATCAAGTAATGGCTCAGTGATTCTGTAGAACACTGTACCACCTACAGAGTGAGTTAAAACAAGATTATTTTCCTTTGCTATTCTATGTCAACCTCAGTTTACAGGTTTAACTTTTATCACTAGACCATAATTTAAAATGTTATTCAACCTACTCTAGAAAAAGTTATATGACATTTATAACTTATAAAGGCTGAGAGCTTTATATAGAAGCGCTGGGATAGACACAGCAATAACATAGATAGCCTGTTCTCTTTGCATGCACAGCTTATTTTCTCACTCCAAAGACAAAGGTTGAATGTCCCATCCCTCTTTAGTTGCAGTGAATGGATATTGTACAGGAAGAAATCAATCACCACTTGTAGATAACATCACAAACAAATAAATACATGAAACAAAGGCATTTCATGGCTCAAACATTCAAAGTCAAAACTAGTTTATTAGGCATTTTTCTCATTTTTGTTGTTTAATGTACTTCAGTCTCAAAGTACAAGACAATTGATACAAAGGCAATTCTAGCTCAATCAGCTCAGCAAGTATAACTAACTAAATTTTTTTAATCCTTTCTTGTTTGCCGCATTTATGTCTGTGTTATTATTCGTTTGCTACACTGATTAAATAAAAAGGTTTTCTTTTGTATTCCCTTTGCAAAATCTGCATTATCCTTCTTCCTACCTGCTCAGTTTTGCTCTCTCTCATAAAGAACCATTTCCTTCTGTTCATGCTGTGCATACATACGACTTAAACTTCACTTGATGTCGCCTCAGAATTCAAATTTCCCTCCAATTTGAGATAAATTATTTCGGATAAAACTATATTCTAAATATATCCCAGCCCTTAACAGAGATGAGAACTTTGTTTTTACTGTCAGAAATATTTCAGGTTGCAAAACATATTCCAGCAAAACCTTCCCTTGATTCCTAGTGTAAAGAGCTACAGGTTGCTTTTCTGAAAATAAAAACAAAGTGCAGAATAAGAAATGCGGTTCAATAACCTAACCAACCATGGAGATAGAGTTACTATTTACAAATGGGAGTTAGTGTGTGCAAGGAGAATTGGGCTTTAGAAGACATAACAGGAAAAGAAAACATCCTTTGATTTACATCAGAGATGTTTCTTAGATTTCAAATAGGAGGCAGTGAAATACTGAGGGAGGGAGATTAAATACTGTGGCAAGAGGTAGAACGTAGTGACAGAGGAACACCTGCCCCTACTGCCATTCTTTGACAGGTACCAAATGACCGTGCTTGTCTGCAAGCAAGATTTAATACACTGTGGAGATCGACACAGGCTGCCCAGTGGAGGAAGGAAAGGAAAAGGAAAGCGATCAGGGAGCCAGGAAATATCAAGTCCTCCCACTACACACTGCACATAGTGCAAATGCTTGTGCAGACCACCCTGGACAACAAAGGTACTGCATGTTGTTTGAGCAATTAATCCTTCTACTTATGCACAATTAGGAAAGGAGGGACAGGCATCATGGATGCCACATAACCTTACAGTGACCTTGGTAATAGGTACTCTGAAAATACATGATGATTACTTCAAATTACAGACACAGATATAGCACCTGTATTCACCAACCGTACCTCCTAGTCCCAATACCTTTTTTAGACATCATAAACTACGAAGAGATAGATTTGATATCTACAAACTTATTCTTGCTAAGAGGTTTAACCTACAACTTGTCATTATTATTCCATCTCCTTGATTCTTCAAAAAGAAAACATCACAAACCACCAGCAATTCAACATTCCCTCTAAACAATACAGCCTCCTAAGCATAAGGTTGAGAATTTTGCCATTATGTAAAAAACCCACGTATTTCTCAATTCATTGACGAATGCACTTGCTCTAGTAATTGTGCCCAAATCAAGAAAAATGAGAGGGTCTCTTTTAGCAGAAAGCCCAGTAGCTAAACTCTAAGTGAAAAAAGGATGTGTTAAAATCTTCCTCTTCTGTTCAACCTTGGATTAAGCAGCTGTCCATTTACCAGGGATTTAGGAAGACTACAAATAGAACCCAGCCTATTATTATGCATTAAAAAGTAAGCTTTCTGTATGAGAATGCCCTCACCTGCTTCACTGTACCAGTTCCAAATATATGATGTGTAGCTACTGAGAAATGTGGAGAGATCAATCCACTACAACGATTAGAAAATGTTGTGTTTAACACTAACCAGTCCAGCTGGCCTCTTTGCTTTCTCAACAGCGTTCGTAGCTTCCTTGAGTTGTTTTCTAAGGTCTTCCTTTGGCTAGTCATGTTTATGACACTAGGAGAGGAAGAAACAAAGCAATTGTAAAGCCTGTTAAGAACTAGAACTAGTTCATGTGCTATTCAAGGTAACCTTCCCACTTCCAGTTCTATTTGTTCTTCTTCCTCTCCAAAGTGGGTCACGTCTTTCAATTTAAAATCTGAGCCCTCTTCAACAGTCAGGTCTCCAAAAAAAAGCATTCAAAGCTAAGTCCTGAGATGTCCTGACCTTCTGAAAAGCTTAGAGCCACACTCTGAGACAGTGACAAAGGATCACTCCATAGCAGGTTGAAATCTACCAATATATTAGAGTAAAACACAATTCTAAGAAGCCTTCATACTGGATAAAGAAACTGTTAGTCACAGTAGTGCAGTAAGCATAGCAGTAGTCTCCAAATGCAGAAAGCCCAAGATCCACATCTTCTCAGAATGATTCACACTATAGACAAACATGCCTTTCCAAACAGCTGTACCACACAAGCTACTGCCCACTGGCTCTTTCTCAATTGTTCATCATGCTACACCCGAGTGCGAATTGCTGTTACCGAGCATTTCCCATTGTGTTTTAAGTATGGTCAACCAGGTTAGATTAAACAAACAGCAGAGCTTTGCTAACCTGGATGACTTTGTCTGAAATGGACAGGGCTGCATTTATAGGAGTAGTTCAGTCTGAGGGTGTGGCTTCACATTGAACTTAATTTGGCATAAATGCAGGTTACCACAGAAGCTAACCTTTAACACAGTACTGTGGACAGCCAGTCTCTACTAGCTCACTGGTATAAAAGACTATTGTCCCTGGCTTGCTGTTAGATATTTAATAGGGGAAATTTGCAGATCCTCAGGTTCTTCATCCACATGATCTTCTCTAATATTTTTTTTCTGTAGCTTGATCCTTCAAATGATACCCAGTTATTGAACCTAATGTTCAGCTTTGCTAACTCCTCCTCTTCAAGGCAGGCAGCTGAGGTTTTGGCTTTGTGCTAGTGTCTGTCTTAAGTTGACAACCAAAAAAACCAAGCACCCCAGTCTTTATTAGCTGAACAACTACAACAAAGGCAAAACCACTGCAAATCTAGATAACTGACACAGCAAATTGAAAGATGTACATTTTAAATCTGTTTCACAAGGTGCAACTTAGTATTTTTCGTATCTTATTTTCCATTACACAGGTTAAAGTCTACAGATCATGGAATCTGGAAAGTAACTGCAAAAATATAAAAAACTAACAGACAGACCTTGACAGTCACATAGTTAAATCATACAGCAGCCGAGCAAAATTAACAGGAATGTCCTCAACAATCCAAAAAAAAAAAAGGAGTAATCTGTCAGGGCCTGAGAAACAGAATCTTCAGCAAAAAACCACCCAACCCTGCTGTCAGGTAATGTATTTAGTCATTTTGAACAAAGGACAGCTAAAACAAAAACCTGTTATGATGTAGATTTGCATTTTCATTTGTAAAAAGGAGATGGGATGTGCCAGGTTAATCACCCTGCTTATCTGTTTCTCTGGTACCGGCTGTGAACCATATACTTACCATTTTATGTCTTATAAAAAGCAGCAAACTGTAGACAGGAAACCCCCACAGTAGGACAAAGAACTAAACTAACAGTTCTGTATGCACTCCCCGCAATCTTGAACACCATAAAGTGTATAAATGCCTACAAGTTTTGCTCAACAGACAAGAGGAGAGAGGAAGTACAGCAGTGAAAAGTAGCTGCAGTTTGCATAGTGTGCAAGTCACACTGGTGTTCCCAGAACGTACTAGGCTGCAGGTATGCATATCATTAACCACACTAGTTGCTCAGAGTTGAAAACTGGCATCATATTCTTCCTGCTCCCTCTAGAAGAAACTAACAAAACACACTTCTAGAACTCGGGATTGCATCACATAAAACCATGACATGTTAGGTTTGCAAAGGGAAGTGTTCAAAATGAAGGCCCAGATCCTACGGAGATGTGATAAACCTGGCACTGTATGTGATCCCATTCCTTGAAAATTAGAGGAACTTGATCTTCTAAGTATTTAGATTGTTCTGAAAATTTCATTTCAATTTTGTAGAAACTAAGTAACTTCTACCCAAAATGCTACATTTCTCCAACTGCTCTGATCAAATTTAACATTTATACTACTTCTTACTGACACGTGGGATCCATCCATAAAGGACAAGCAGTACAGACATTTAAATGATAAAAGCATGTTTTCTGTTTTTTCCCCAAAATGAAAATGACCATCCTTCTTTTGTCCAAAACTCAAGAAAAAAGCCTATAAACTGAGAACAAATACAAGCAAAGAAAAAAAACCTCCCCAAAGGAAATGTTAACAATTCAAAGAAATTTAGAAGAGTACAACCTTTGTAACAGAATTTGCTAAATATCTCTGTCAAAATCCCCTATTAAATAAAATTTGATTTTTCTTATGATGGTGAAGGCAAAGGCTGAAGCCATAGCTAATTCAAATTGCACCACCCTAGTGAGATGGAAGTATCTCAGTTTACAGAAGGACAGGTTTAATCCTAATGGTGTTTGCCAGAAGCTCTCTGGTACAGAAAAGCTTGAGCTATAATGACAGAGTGTGCAGAATGACCCATATTACCTTTTGGCTAAGTACTACTTTTAGCAGGCTCTAGTAGTTTATCATCACTATATGGTAATGATGACTTTTCTCAGACACAAAGAATTATGGTTTTTATCAATGGTTCATGCCAATTCCAAGTCCTTAAAAGAAATCAGCCCAAAGCAGGTGCACAGAGCTGTCAGACCTTGAAATTTGTTTTGAAACCAACCACCTGTTAGTGTAATTGTGTAGCTGTTTTTCCTGGCTTATGGGATTTTAGTTCAGCTGTTGTTCTCATGCTAACGCTTATTTCCTCTAGGAATCAGTCTGTCCATTTACACTAACCTACAAATTTCTATGTGACTGTCTTCACAGTCTGATTCAATGTATACATGCAGAATGTCTGGTGTAGCACCCTTAATCAGTAACACACTTTATTTACAAAATAGCTCATGATTGCTGTTGGAAAATGTCTGAAAAATAGTACTTAACATCCTTTGTGTCACATTTAATCATTTAGATGACTCGTCTCTGTTTCTTGTTTGTTTCAGGCAGCAACAAAGAACATTTACTCTTAATGGATGATCTCAAAGATCAGATTTACTATTGGTGCCTGAGTCACATTCTACTGATAACACAGCACTGTTCCTGCCACTGAAATAAAGTCTGAGTCAGGATACCCATTAAAACCTTCTGTTTCTAAAAGTTTGTAACTTCACCAGAAGCTGACTCTGGGTTACAGGGTAGCAAAAATACACTCAGTTCACAGGAAGATTTACTCGAAAAAATCTGAAAAAAAAATAATAATCTGCCTACATGTGAGATAAAAGCGTACAAATTATCATCAGAAGGACCATGGCTTAAGATGCTTTTTGTAAATGAGAAATGGTATGTAAGAAACAACAATGCGTTTGCACTTAAGGGGCCGGTCAGAACTGCAGATCCTTTATTCTCCAGATTGCTGTTTTCAGCACCCTTTGGACATAAGCCACCCCAGAAAAAGAACTGGACACTTGGGTGAGAACAATAGTTGGGCTGTTCATGAAATGTCTCCTGCAACGGTCAGTCCCAATCATCCCACAGCTCCGCACTGCCCTCCAGGGAGGGCTGTCAACAATGTTACGATGTTTCCCTCAGTTTACCTCTGACAGGAGATAATTCCTTGGAAGTAAACACATAAAGCGAGTAAGAAAAATATAGCTGACATGAACATGAAAATATTCATAAGATATTTCATGACATAAACCCAGTAAAAGATAAATTATAAAGGTTAAATATTCCATGTGTTCTTATTCATGCACAGATAACTGCTATCCAAATGCCTTTCAAGTATCATATAAAGGAAACAATAAACAATTTATGGGTAATAGTTCATAAATATATGCAGTAAGGTATGTCCAATGGGCATAGATATTTCATTGTGTAAGACATGATTACGAGGTTTATGCATGATATGAAATGTGAGTTGTTTGCAGCTATTTAAAATCATTTTGGGACACAATAAACTGTTGACAAGATATATCCTATTTAAATGTATCGCCCATCCCTGACTGTAGAGCATGTTGTCTTCTGTTTATCAGAAGGAACACTATTAAAATGCATTGAGAAACTCAATTGTTATCATTGTCTTAACTTAAAAAGAGTATACCTTTGTATAGAGTTCTGTTAAAAGAAATCCTGCTGCTTATCATAAGCACGTACTTCCCCAAATTTCCTGTTTTTTTAGAAGTTTTATTAATTGCAAATGTTGTTTACTAGAGGAAAACCGTGATTGAAGCTCTAAAACAAAGAGAATAGTTGTAACTTTAATCCTTTCAATAAGCCTTTGTTTCCCATTGACTAAAAACTTCCTAAAGGAAGTAGAGCTGCGAAAATCCAGGAAGGAATTAGATTTGCCAAATTCTGTTCCTACTTGGATTTAGATGCAAAGGCTTTGTTACTCATTGTACAAACGTTTGAGTAAAAAAAGAATGATCAATTACAAAAATGCATTTTTGCCAAGGTTGAAAATTATTAATAGAAGAGCCTTCCCCATCACAGAATGCACACTATGAACTTACATAACTTAAAAAATAAATAATATATTCATTTTTTAGCTGCTGCTGCATTTTTTTTCAGTGGCTTTTTTTTTCTCTTTTTGTTATCTAAGGGCAACTTGGATACTGGCCTGACAATCATACAAGAACCTAGATAAGTAAACAAACCTGGAAAGGAAAAATCAAATGCAAACTCTTACTTAAATTAAGCATGCATTGCAGCATCCAAAAGAAGAGAAATCTTCAAAATCCCTTTCCACGACAACAAGTAATTGCATACTGGAAAGTGTACTATTGTGGCAATAAAGCTGAATTCCCTGAAGACCTTTCAGAGACACTACCAATTTGTTTTGTGTTTTTTTTTCCACATGCCCCTTTTAACTCTTTACCACTTCATGCTCTCCAGGTTTTAACTAGCCAAACATGTAGAGACTAGGTAAATATACTCTCACTTATTCTATAGGCCAGAGGCCCTTTTAATTTATTATCCTAAAATAGCTTAAATGCAATTCCTATCTCCTTCCCACCAACATGACGTATATTTTAACTGTTCATTTCTTGATCAATAATACACTGCAAGATTAAAGAATAGGCAATGAAATTCCATGATTAACATCATATTCACCCTCTCTGAACTGCTGGCTCAAACTATCCACGAGAGAGGCAGGGCGTGATCTTTAGCCTAAGCAGAACCAAAAGGCTCTGGATTCCTAATCAGACATATTTATGACTCTGCTATGGAAACACCCATATAACATTTGTAACACAAATACACATATGACCAAATTTTAGAATAGCTTCACTTTAGGGTATTACAGGTGCTAACACCTAAGTTTCAAGGATATATTGGATATCATTATTCACAGTGACTTAAAACTTGCTCTAAAATTTTCCTGCATGTTAATAGAGGTATGTGGAGTACATCCCTAAAATCACTAAAAAGTGTTTTGATTATATCAAATTCTGACAGAGGAGGGGAGGGGCGGGGAAGGGAAGGGAAGGGAAGGGAAGGGAAGGGAAGGGAAGGGAAGGGAAGGGAAGGGAAGGGAAGGGAAGGGAAGGGAAGGGAAGGGAAGGGAAGGGAAGGGAAGGGAAGGGAAGGGAAGGGAAGGGAAGGGAAGGGAAGGGAAGGGAAGGGAAGGGAAGGGAAGGGAAGGGAAGGGGAGAAGAAGAGAAGAGAAGAGAAGAGAAGAGAAGAGAAGAGAAGAGAAGAGAAGAGAAGAGAAGAGAAGAGAAGAGAAGAGAAGAGAAGAGAAGAGAAGAGAAGAGAAGAGAAGAGAAGAGAAGAGAAGAGAAGAGAAGAGAAGAGAAGAGAAGAGAGAAGAGAGAGAAGGGGAAGAGAAGGCCCCAAATTTCTGCATTTCACTTTCGATCACAACAGTTGACAACCCCCTCCCTCCCTTTAAGATGGAAAAGCCAATTTTAATTTAAACTACAAACTGTTGACCAGGCCTCAGCTTGGCTTTGCAATTCACTATATGCCTGAGGGATAAATTATTTAGCATTAGCACATGGTATGTCATGTCTTGTTACTTAAGTGGAATATGGCTTCCATCCAGCTGTACCCCCGGGGCCCCCCGATTGGCTGCGGGTGATGTCATTTCCATTTGGTAATCCTCGGGGAAGGCCCAGGGGACAGCGCTGGCCGCCCGGCAGGTCCCCCAGCCCCTCCGCCTCCCACCCGGGCCCAGCACCGGCTTTGCTCCTACTTAACACTCTAAGGTTCACTGCAGGTACTGCCCCAATTACATGATTTTCAATAATAGTGCAATGAAACAGAAGGTGCAGCAGATGAGCTACATCATCTGCACGTAGTATTTTGTTGTCTTAACAGAAGATGTGTAATAAACTTAGTGAGATGGATACGGAAAAATAAATTTTTGCTGCAGACCCAAATTAAATGGAGAATTATGAGGGTTTTTTTTAACCAAATATGAAATCATTAGTAATTCTTCCTAAAATTAATTTATTTTTCTATTTTCAGTGTACTGTAGAATTTTGTTCAAAAAACCTGTTTCCACACTGCAAGACAAAGGGATTCTGGACAAATTACCTGAGTGTGAACTCTGGAAAATGCTTCTTCTGAAAGCTTGGCAATGGAATAATTAGCTACAGTGCCCTTTAAATGGCCATATTTTGTTTTCAGTTAATACCTTAATTATATTAAAAGGGTTTTTCCTTCGGAACCACCTTCAGGTTACTTGCCCCAGAGGAACTACTCATTATGCTATTCACTATTGGAAGGCAACCAGCATAAAAACAAGGGCTACAGGGTTGGTTTGTTTTGATTGAATTTCGCAGTAAAGTCAGTGAAATGCCGAGAATTACAGAGCACTCGGACGTGCAGATGGTACTGTCTACTCCGTGGCGAGGTACAAGATTTGCATCTGTCTGTTAGTTAAGGTTCAGCAGTGGTTCTGCTCGGCCTTGTGTTCTAAGTGACAGGTAACAGAAAAGACACAACTGACACGCTGTAAGAAATCCACGTGTTTTGTTACCGTTACATTAGCATTTATGTACACTACACCATACCCTACTATCAGAACTTTGTTTCTTGTGGTAAGGAGGTATGAAAACTGACTGTGATTTGCCTTCTGTGTTACTGGATCTTAATTCTTTGTAACAGCGTTTTGCATGAGAAAAAAGGATTTTGTGAAAGCTATGTGGTCTTATGGTGAAGTGCATAATTCTCTGAGACAGAGGCAGAAGGGGAACTTTGCAAGGGGATTCCCATGAGAAGAGATGCTGAGCCAATGCAGTACAAAGCGCTGCAAAATAAACAACTGTAGGACAGGAAACGAAGAGCTCTAATCGATACCGCAAGAGGGATTAGTTAGTCAAATGTGAAAATTCAAAACTGCAATTTAAATCATGACAGCTAACTCCTTCTCCTCGTCCTGCACAAAATAAACAATCTACGGCCACAGGATTCAACAGCCGCTTGCAACTGTGATTTCTGTCATTTGAAAGTTGGCACCTGCAGCAAGGCCCGGCGGCCTCAATGCCCTAGCATTGATTTAAGCACCCAGCTGCAGGGAAGCACCTGGATCTGCGCTGATGTTCACTCCCCCCAAATTACCAGAACTTACTTTGGGTTTTAACTAATAATAAACACCGGGATTGGCAGGGGGACAGGACATTAAACTGCTATCAAAGTAAGCACTGGCAAGCCCGATTTGCCAGCGAGATGGAACAAAAGTGCACTTTGGTTGGGCTACCAAGCTGAGCCAAGAACATTAGTTAGCCACCTCGTAATCCAACATGTTACCTCAGGCCATAACGTGCCAGAATGCGAAGCGGGGCGAGCCAGGGCCAAACCCACCCGCTGCCCAGACCTGCACACCTGCGCCACGGCACAGCACGGCACGGCAGCACTCCCCTCAGCAGCAGAGCAGGGCTGGAGGCACTGAGCCTCGCCAGGACGGGGGCAGTTTCGTGAAAATGGCCGTTTCGGTGGCCGCTCGCCCTCTGAGGCGAGGGGGGGGGGGGGGGGGGGTAGCACACCGCAGCCCCACCTGTGGCAGGGCGGGAAAACGCATCTCCCTCAGACTTGAGGCGATGGGGGGGGGTAGCACATCGCAGCCCCACCTGTGGCAGGGCGGGAAAAGACATCTCCCTCAGACTTGAGGCGATGGGGGGGGCCGCGCTGAGGGGACGTAGCGCGCGCCCCGCCCCGCCTCGCAGTGGCGGCTCAGCTCTCGCGATAGGCTGGCGTGCGCGAGGCAAGTGCGGCGCTCTCGCGAGAGGCGGGCGGGCGGAAGCGGCGTGGCCGAGCCGAGCCGAGCCGAACCGGGCCGTGCCGGGTGGTGAGGGGCTGCAGCGGCAGCAGCAGGATGCCGAGCGCCGCCGGCCGCGGCCAGGGCCAGGGCCAGGACCGCCGCCCGGAGAGCGAAGAGTCGTCGGCGGCCGATGTGGGTCTCCGCAGGGAGGGTGGAGGCGGGCGCGGCGTCGAGGCTGCCCGTCCCCAGAGAGGGAAGGGGCAGGGTCCGGCCTAGCGCGGGGTTGGGGCCGCCCGAGGGGCCGGGGCCCAGGGGGCAGGCGGCAGCGGCCCCTGCGGGGTGGGAAGGCCGCCCCCGAGGTGGGGGGAGTGTTGGCCGGGCCCGAGGGCAGAGCTGCCTTTTGCTTTTGCCCTGCCTGTCCACCTTCCCCCCCCCCCCCCCCCCCCCCCCCCTTCGCCGGGCCTGGTCAGTTCGTGATTCACTGAAGAAAGAGCTCTGCCCCTCTCCGGTCACGGAGCGTCTGCTGAGCCCCGCCGGGGTGCCATCTCCGCGTGTGCGGGTGGAGGAGGCCCTGTTTGAGCCATGAGAAATAGCACAGCCCTGTGCCCGTGCCCTTCGCCGTTGCAGTCCCCCACAGAAACATCTGGGCAGCTGCTTCTGCAGGGGCAGCGGGTGGCTCCTGCTGGCCTGGCAGGTGTTTCTGTCTTGTACTTGAAGATCACGGATAGGTGCTGAAAAATTGTAGACCGGTGTTTCTTCAAGACACAAACAAGCAAATATTAATAATGAGCATCAGTTCATTTTGTTATAAAATCAATTTGGCTTGCTCTTGAAAGGCCAAAAATGCATCAGCAGTAAGGAATTCTGAGTCTAGGTGGCTACCATAAAATTATACGTGGGCCGCGATTCGTCGAAAGCAGAGAAATGAAGACCCTCCCAAATAAAGTACTTAAAATTAGTCTTAGGTTCATGTATTGAATAGAATAAAATAAATAAACCAAGGCTTGTGTTAGTAATCAGTCAAGCTCGCTTTGGCTGTCATAATGACATGCGATCTGCTGGATTTCTTGGCGTGCCTGAATATGGGAAGGAAATACTTAGCTACTTAGCAATAGATCTACTTCTGTAGGACTTTTTTTTTTCTTTTTTTTTTCCTTTAAGGAGCAGCTCTTTATAGAGATATTCACAGTTAACTTCCGTGTAGCAAATAGTGATCCTAATGTGTGTTTGCTGTTGTTGGATTTTTTTTTCTTACAGGGCATAATTATCTTCTCTCACTTGTGTATCTCTAAGACTCTAAAACACAATTTCTTTACTTTAATGTTATAGCTAAGTATTTTGTATTACCTGAGCTAACTCTGTAATGATTTTGTTCATCTTTTTGTGTATGCTTCTTTGATATGTGTTTCTCACCTCCATTTTAGGATTATGCTAAGGAAAGATATGGAGTGTCATCAATGATACAATCCCAAGAGAAACCAGGTCAGTTAAAAACCAAAGTTTTTTAAAAAGCAGGGGGGGGGGGGGGGAGTTATATACTTCATATCTTCAGTACTTGTTTGAGAAATCATTTACCAAGCTTTTTCATTCAAATCCTGATGCCATTCTATTTGAATAAACTTGGCACTTGTGAGGCTGCATTTGGAGTGCTGTGTCCAGTTTTGGGCTCTCCAGTGCAAGGAAGACATTAACATTTTGGTGCCAGTCCAGTGGAGAGCTACCAAATTGCTCAGGGGACTTGGGCACAGGATCTCTAAGGAGAGGCTGAGGGACCTGGGCTTGTTCAGTCCAGAAAAGAGGAAGCTGTGGGGTGATCTTATTACTGCTTAAAGCTACTTAATGGGAGGGTGTAGAGAAGATAAAGCCAGACTCTTGAAGGTGTGGTAATTGTACAGGAAGTCACGGGCACAAGGTGGAACACAGGAAATTCTGATTAGATAGAAGGAAAAAAAATTATGAGTGTGGTTGGATATTGGAGCTGGGCCCAGAGAGGTTATGGAATCCCAGTCTTTGTCCTTGCCTGAAGCACACCCTACATAGCTTGTCAGTTTTTGTTTCTGTCCATCACTGCAGGCTTGACTTTTTTGGGATTAAATTATTATTATTTATAATGTACTGAGTCCTCAGATGTCAGGTTTTTTTATTTGTTTGGAGTAAGTTCTGCTATGGCTTGCTGCAACAGGTCTCTCTGGGTAGGATATCTGTCTGCTTTTGCAGCCTTCATTACTGCTGCATATGAGTACCGAAGCCATTAATATTATATATTAATATTTATGGGGTTTATCATTATTCACACCACTGTGGATTCAGGAAATCCACATTTTTCTACTGATGGGGAATTGGGATTCAGAAAGACTTGTCAGCTAGAGAACAATCTCCCACGCCGACATCCCAAGAAATATTAATCTTCATATTATTCAGTGCATGAAACAGGAACGAGGGAAGGTAGTAGACTGGCTTCTTGGAACTTCTTCATAGTGAAATGTAAAAAAGGAACATCATCTGTGATTAGGTGATTTTTTTTTTTTTTTTCTCCCCTGAATGGTTGTTTTGGTTGACCTCCCTTAGGAAGGGAAATGCAGAATGCGGTGAAAAGGAGGAGCCACAAAAGCAATCATAGGTTGAAACCAACTGAAGGTGAACATTATGTCAAGAATGTAACGAGACAACAAAATCACTAGAGACTGTATTAACAGTCATTATTGAATAAAATACATGCTATCTGTCAAAGAAAGGAACTAAAGTTGAAATCACACTGTAAGCTAGCCCAACTGCTGGCTGCTGTGGTCTCCCTCTTCCTGATGCTGGGTCTTCTGCTGATCCATTTCAACATGCTAATAGTAACAACTAGTTTAGCCAGCTTAGCAAAGTGAAAGAAGTTGGCTAGGGGTATGATGACTGCTGGAAGGGGCAGGAGCACAGCCATCCGTAGTTATGTGTAACCACGTAACGAGCCATAAATTTGTCTGCATAGAATCATAGAATTGTTTAGGTTGGAAGAGATCTTTAAGGTCATAAAGTCCAACCATTAACCTAACACTGCCAAGTTACGGCTAAACCATGTCCCTCAGCACTAGATCTACATGTATTTTAAATACCTCCAGTGATGGCAACTCAGCTGCTTCCCTGGGCAGCCTGTTCCAATACTTGACAACCCTTTTGGTGAAGACATTTTTCCTAATATCCATCCTAAATGTCCTCTGGTGCAACTTGAGGCCATTTCCTCTTGTCCTGTTACTTGGGAGAAGAGACTGACCCCCACCTTTCTGCAACCTCCTTTCAGGGAGCTGTAGAGAGTGATAAGGTCTCTCCTCAGCCTCCTTTTCTCCAGGCTGAACAACCCCGGTTCCCTCAGCTGCTCCTCATAAGACTTGTGCTCTAGACTCCTTAGCAGCTTCATTGCCCTTCTCTGGACACGCTCCAGCGCCTCAATGTCTTTCTTGTAGTGAGGGGCCCAAAACTGAACACAGCACTCGAGGTGGGGCCTCACCAGTGCTGAGTACAGGGGGACGATCACTCCCCTAGTCCTGCTGGCCACACTGTTCCTGGTACAAGCTGGGATGTATCAGTATTTCTGATAGAAGCCAGGACGAGAAGCAGTCACAACCTAAAAGGTATAATATTAAGAAAAATTTACCTTCTCCAAGTTAGCATCTGACTGGTTAACCTGCACTGCTGACTGTAGGCTGAAAGATTGCCCTGTTGGATCTCTTCTTCCTGCACTCTTCTGTGATGGCGTTTGGCTCACTAGAATTTCTGCAACCTGTGTTTCCTCTGCCAATTTCACACCCCATAGCAAACAACTGTGTGGGAGACCCAAGCTGGCAGATTGAGATGGTGGGTCAAATCCTACTCGGAGAAAGTCTACTGTGCCAACTGTCTTGTATTCAAAAGAAACACTCAAAAATACTGTGGAGAAAAAAAAAAACGTTGAGAAGGAAAATGGTGAAAGCCCCGAGAAATTATATGAAAAAGGGTGAGTGCTGTGTTTAGATCTGTTGTCCCCTTGACCCTTGATCGTCCTTTGGAAAAAAAAAAAAAGTCTCAGCCAGTGTATGGACAAGATTGAGTAGGTTTTCCATTGGGCTTAAAATACAACCTACAACACTCCTGCTGTTTCAGTTTTTAGAACATGGTTATCCAGAACACCAAAATTGGGTAAGAATAAAAAACAAGATGCCTATAATAAAAAAGTTCAAGATCAGCCTAGTCCCTTCCTTGAGACTAATGCTCTTTTATTTAAAGATTCAGTAGTTCCTGCCAGGGAGAGCTCTTATCAAAGGACTCAAGGGAGGGTGAAGTCATCACTCGGCATCAGTACTGTATCTAGGCTTTCCCCCAACGTATTTTGCTTGCATTGAGTGTCTTGGAGGAACTGCTGCTTGGGGCAGGGGCTGGCGGGGAGGCGCAAATGCGGGTGTTCCCATCTGTCTGTACTGTATTAACTTTGTTTGTTTCTGGAGTCTGTGGGGGTACATGCCATTTCAAAGTCAGAATAATGAATTGTGGTATGACATGTGCAGATCCACATACCGTCTGGTGACTGCAGCCAACAGCCAACACAGACAGGACAGACGTGGGTAGGTGCCCAGTTGGACTTCTGCAGCGTCTGTAGTAGCTGCACTGTCCTGAGGACACTGGCTGGACATGGGAAGTTAAAAAGCTTAGAGTGATCAGAGCAAATTATTCTCCCTTTCCAAAGAATAGGCTTATCATTTCTCTGCAGGCAAACTAAAACTCTTTTCACATGTTCACAAAGTTGTTGCATAGATGCTCCACCCTGCTGTACTGATCTCACACACACCTGTGCCTTCATTCTTGGACCACTTCAGTCTGTCTTCTGCTCATGCTGGCTGCCCTGGCTATCTGATGTTCTCACTTCCTGTTACATCATGTCTTTCCGTCCTTCCTGCCTGCCTGAGGCTATGATTGCTAGTAAAACTCCATTTGCCTTTCCCTTTTTCTCCCTTCAGCCCCATTACTTTCATCTCCCCTCCCTGGAAGCTGCTTTCATCTTATACTGCTTTTGGCTTTTGTTTTTTTAATGAAACTTATCTTCTCTTTTTCAAATTTATCCGGCGTTGGCACTTCACAGAGACGGCAGAAGTATTGATCATACTGTTCCAAACCCCATGATGCAAGATAGATTAACTTAGTAAACAGGCTGATGTGACAAGCAGGGAATGGGGGTCTGCGGGTGGAAAAGTGATTTTGTCTTGTATAACCCACACAGCTTTTTGGACTTTTATCCTCTCCTCCCATGCTTAAAAGAGGTTAGAGTTCTGAGAGAAAGATAAGGATATTTAGTATGTTGAAAAGAAGAGATTGTGCTGTACATGAATGAAACAAAAAGTACAGCTTCCGCTTAAACACGATCCGAAATGGCAATGAAGGTGAGATAGCATAAATACTGAATTGGAGCTGGAGTGTAATTTCAGACATACAGAGTGTTTTGTTTGAACTTGTTTTAAAATCTTGGTTCCGTTGTCTTCACTGCAACTGTAGCACAGTTTAAAACTTTTTTTTTTTTTTTTTCATTATTTAATTGTCTGGAAGTGTTTATGTGGCAAGAAGATAGAAAATGTAAGTATAGCTTGCATTTGTGAAAGAACAAGTAGGTGGTAGTCTGAAGAATATGGTGGGAGGACCGTAAAGGTGAGAGCAAGAAGCTTCATTTTTATCATGGAAAAGATAGAAATAAACTGAAAGGAATTCCAGGTGAAATGAAGTGTGAGAGTACAGAGGGAAGATTTGAGCTACAATATGTTGTTTGGACAAGAGAAAATGAGTGACAAAGACAAATGATTGCTTACACTAACAAATGTAGACATTATTATGAACTACTGGCATTTTAGAAATGAGAGGAAAAGACAACTAGATTTGGGAAGTGTTGAAGGAGGGAAACAAAATGACATAACAGTTGCTACATCTAACTCTTCAGTGGAGCACGTTGACAGAGGCAATGGGCACAAACACACACAGGAGGTTCCCTTTGAACATCAGGAAATTTTTTTTTACTGTGAGGGTGACCAAGCACTGGCACAGGCGGCCCAGAGAGGTTGTGGAGTCTCCCTCCATGGAGATACTAAAAAACTGTCATAACGCGATCTTGGGCAGCTGGCTCTAGGTGGCCCTGCTCGAGCAGGGGCTTGGACCAGATGATCTCCAGAGGTCCCTTCGAACCTCAGCCATGCTGTGATTCTGTGATCTGCTGTTGGAAAAAATGACTTTATGATGTCTCTTTTTGGATATTGTTTTATTACCCTTTTTATGAAAGGTGAAATAGTTTTCAATAATTCATACCATATAAAATTTTTTGTGGTAGAGGTGTCTTGTTTAGTCTTGATGAAATATGAACCATCATGTATCCAAAAGACTTAAAAATATTTATTTAATGCAGATGGTTCCTGAAACACTAAGGATCCATAAAAAGGGTAACACCTCATTCTGTCTTTATGCTTGTGCCTGGAAAATGTTTTTTAAGTTCCTTACAATACAGTTTTGAGTTGACTGAGGTAATTTTAACTGTCTGAATATCAAACTCTTAGAAATACTAAAGCTTATGGGTTGTGCTGGTTACATGTTTCCTATAGTAATACATCAATAAAGTTTGAACGTCAGAAGTTGCTGGCAAGTGATAACATCTTTATTCCCCTTTCTCCCTTCCCCAGTGCACACATGCACACGCACACATATTATTAATATACTTGAGTCAAGTTCCTATGATGTTCCTCTCTGCACTTTCATTCTGTTCTGGTTTTGATGTGTGTCTGTGAAGAAAAAACATTGCCCTGAGCATAAGCTAATACATTTTCCACCCCCTAAAATTCCCAGTGTCGCATAATAGGCTTGCAGGGCAAGCTGTGACTGGTATTCAGAGATGGGGAAGGAGTCCAGAATGGCAGATGTTAACCTGGGGTAGGCAAACTTCAGAAAAGTTCTGGCGGGAAAAGTCTAGAGTGGAAGTGTCTTAGTGAATTTAATGTTATTTTGAAACCAGGGAGAAATCTTGTGATGAAAGGCAGAGAGCTTGAGTTTGCCTGTGTTACATATCATAGAATCATAGAATATCTCCGGTTGGAAAAGACTCATAAGGATCAATATCTCCCTTGAATACATTGTTTTTTTGGTCTATGAAGCAGTGTTTTTAACCACATATGAACTCTAAATGAGTAAGTGTAGCTGTTAGAACTGTTGAGGTTCTATGCAATGCTATGTATATCCTCTAACGGATTTGTAGATATTAGAAGTGTTTGAGACCATGCAAAAATACATTTGGCCAAAAATCTACAGAAAAATACAATTAAACAAGTACACTTCAAGGAATAGTGGCATGCAGCCAGCATATTGGCAGTTCATAATAGTTGTATACAATTTTTAAACTCCTGATTTATTTAAAAATATTTCCCTTGATAATTTTTATTTTTTCCTTTACTATCCAAAATCTGTCCTTTCCAAACCATGCATTCCTATTGTTACTTAGCTTTCTTGGGTACATACAATTTGAAGGCTTCTTTCTGATTAATTCTGGCTCCTACAATGATAGTCATGCTTGATCAGGTTGTCAAAAGAGATTCTCTCTTAAAATAAATTTTACTGGTTTTGCACAGTAATATTCTTGTTGCTCAAAAATGCTATTGTTTTTATGAAAATAAATATTTTCATTTCTAATGCACATTTGTTTGTAGTTTCTTTCTCTTATTTTAAATAATAATTATTTTACAGTGATATTTGCCCTACTTAAGTAGATACAGAGAATAGTCATGTCACCTCTGAGCCTTTGTTTTGCTGTGTTCAACATGCCAACTTTCACATCGCACAGGGGAGCAGGGCAGACATCCCTTAGGTAGCAGAAATTCAGACTAATAAGTGCAGGTAGTACAGTGCAGCACAGTGAAGTCCTATCAAAAATATTGTAGTCATGCTGGGTTCTGCCATCCGTGAACTACAGTAAGTCTTGCTTTTGTTTTAGTGCAGTTTGACCCTACTGTATAAGTCAAACAATAAGCTTGAACCAATTCAAAACTACTTGATCCAGTACAATTCACTGAGAACGGGAATGGGATCTTGTGTGATTTCAGTACGTCTGTTATGCTGTAGATACAAAAAATAACGTTTTGGATTTATTATAAATTTTACCAATGATAGAAAACGTATTTGGAGTTTAAAGTGAAAAATGTTTTGCTTCAAAAAAACCCAAAACTGTTTTAAAATGTGTTTTTTTTTCTGTAATTCAGATAGAGTTTTGGTTCGAATAAAAGACTTGACAGTGGAGAAGGCTGATGAAGTGGTTTGGGTTCGTGGGAGAATTCATACAAGCAGAGCTAAAGGTGAGATGCCTCCAGTGTTTTTATTTTTATTTCCTCATATTGTTAGTATGACCCGAATGTTTATTTTGGCTTCATGACCTGTTAGTTACATCTTGCATACAAGAAAACTTTGCCGCCTGATTACTCAGTGTTCACTCAGTGTTCTCTTTGACTGGTTATTTTCTCTTTTTTTTCCACTTCTCTTTTCCCAAGAGGGGAAAAGGAAATTTTATTTTCAGCTGAGTGGGAATCGGGTATTACTATTACATTGTAGTGAAAGTGAATTTTGATTTTATCATATTACTAAATAATGTGTGGACAATTGTAAATAATAGGAATTTAAAAATATTATAGTCATTCTCCTTTGGGTGTTAATGGTTGTGAGATAAAACAGTTACAAGCTTCCACTGTAAAATGTACTTTTATTGTAAATGTGTCAGTTGTCAGGCCATATTTATTCTGCTGCATATGAATATTTTCACTATACCTTTTCTTCGTCAGGAAACAAAAATCTGTGTTAAAATTTCAAAATTTTTACTTTCAGTTACCAGTATCTGATTATGTCAATTTGAAGTTAAAATAAGAACCATCATATTTCTTTAACAAGACAAAGGGAAAATCCTTTTATAGGTTCTCAATAGTGTGGGCTGTCATACTTGGCTGTCTGACAGTGTATTTCTTCCCTGGAATCGGAAGTTCTCTCTGGAGATCAGTTTGCCATATGCAAACTTAAACAGGCTTTGGCCTTTTCAGTTGACATCAGATGTTGACAATGGTTGTACTGGTTTCAGTTGTGTTTGGCAGCTCTGTAGTGAGACATAAATACTTTGTCTTCCCAAGAGTTGAAAGAAACGAGCGTAAACAAATTATCTTCACAAATTAAACTTAACAGTAGTCTTAGAATTGGGAATAATGCAAATTAGGGGCAAGAATCCAGTACGGAATATTGTCACAGGTACCAGATTAATTTCTCTTTTTGAGGCTTCATTTTCTTAAAAACTGTCCTTGTTAATGAGTGTGCTGCAGTCAGTTAAAATAAGGAACAGCATGTAAATATATACATATAATGCACATTTTAATTTCTTATTCAAATCTTTAAATTTAGGGAGTCCTCTATGATTTCCTCAGTAGTTCTGTAGTGTCTTACATGGAAGCCTCTCTTTGCTATGTGTAGAAATTGTGAACCCCAAAAGCCGTGAAAGCCTTGGTCATTACAACTTGAAGCTGTTCAGACAGGAGACGTTCTTACCTAATTTAAATGTTACTGTCAGTATAGAAATAAGGGTATCCTTATGGCATTTTCTTTTGCAGTTGTAGGAAGACTTCCGACTGTTAACAGAATTTGGTAAATTAAAGACAGGTGTCTATGCAGACCTTTAAAACAACCTGAAGTTCAATGGTTGTTTATTACTGTCTTCGTATTGTATTTATATATGGTATCTTGCATGATATATGCATTTACTTCAATCAGAGATGTAACATGGCAGTATTAACTTACGAGAAGCTGTCATCATCCTTCACCTTTGACCTCAGGAAAGACTATTGTTTTTCATGAAATAACAGTGCTTATTTTCAAAACTCTTTAACACAACCTGAAGAATGAAAGCAAAAGGAGTTGATGATGGGCATGAAGTGTTCTCAATTTATTGATTGTGCTTCTTGTTCCCTCTTGGTCTGACAACACAGAACAATTCTGACATTCGGGGAATGCTGCTAGGGAATGCCATATGCTTGTTTACTTAAGCTTTGGGGGAAAGAATCTTACAAGAAAAGCAAATGTTTCAGAGTAAAAAGTAATATTAGCCTTTCCCACACACATCGTGGTGCTACTCCTACCATTATGGAAAGGAAAGTCTTGCAGGAAACAGGAAAATCTTACACAAAAATAGCCTTAGTTTTTCTCAGAAGCACGAATTTGACTCCTAAATAACCAACATATCCTTTATTTAACCCTGTCTAGTTCTGACCAATAAACCAAAAAAAAAAAGAATGTGAACAACTGCAGAATCCAGCTGTCTCATATAGCGAGCCACTCACAAAGTCTGATGGAAATTAACTGAAGGATGTGTAAAGAATGGGGTGTTGGGAAGTTCTGTGGGTTGTACTAAAATTAAAGTGCTGGGGGCTCTGTGGTTTTTATCGTAGATTGAATAAATGTTATTTCTGGCCTTATTTTAAAGCCAGCTTAAGCTACTGATCATGTTTATCATTGAAAAGCAGTTGGGAAATCAGTCTGGGTTCTGCCAGGCAGCTGGGACTTGTGCAGTATGTTAGACCTGGACTTGTTTTTGGTTTATGAATGCAAAATGCAAAAAATGCAAAAAAATAAAAAAATAAAAAATAGTATGTCTGAAAATAAGAGTACCACCAAAAGCAATTTAAATATTAGACCAAATTTTATAATAATCCATACAGAGTTTTCTCTTTGCTGGCAGATGTCTGTAAATAGCAATGTATTAATTTATATGACCCAACTTTTTTTACTCTTTACACAGATTCCTTCCTTACATCCTTTTCTCTCATAAGGTCTTGTGCCGTTTGTTACTTGCATCCAAGAAAGGAAATGGATTCCTGTTTGATTTTATGTGCTTACTTTTGACAGGATTCTCTGTGTGGTGTCTTATTTGTTCAGTGACTAGAAGTTCCTTGCATTAGACTGAGTCAGACCTTTTTAACCAAATTTCTTTTGAAACTTTTCATCTTTTGAGGCATTCATGTGGGACACAGTATTGGTTTGGTTTATAAAAACTTAGTTAACTGTTGAATGTGAGTCAAGTCGGTGTTATACTTTTCACTTAAATACCATGTCAATGTTTTGAAACACATGGAGAACGTGCCATAATCCCAGTATTTTTCTCACTCTGATGCTTCCTTTTTTCCGTCTCTTGATCTGGAAAGGCATCTAATCATGAACTAGATTTGATTACAGCTTTTCTTTTTGATACTTTATTTTGCACGCCTTCAGCGCTTTTGGGAAAAGGTCTGTTTCCTCCAACAATCTTTGTAACTTTGATATTTCAACTATTCCTATCAGTGAGGTTTGTTTGATCACTTATCTTCTGTGTGATTAGAAATGGTTATATTCTACAAAACATCCTCATTCCTTATGAAAACAGCTACTGTTACTCATTACAGAAAGATTTGGGTCCTTTTATAATGCAGATATTGATCAGACTTAAAGCGTTTGGGATTAAGTACAGCTGCCAAACTTTTGCTTCTGATTAGTATGATAGCAGGTCCCTCCATTTGTTTCACTATCTTCTCCTTAAATATATACTAGTTGAGTGACATTGTAGCTGTCTTCAGCTGTGTGGGGTTTTTTTTGAATGCCTAACGCATCATTGCTGAAACTTCAATCCTATTTTGTGAAATTATTTGTGACTGAAATTATGGAGAGAAATACTGTTTTCTAGGTGTCATGGTTTAGCCCCAGCTGGCAGCTGAGCACCACACAGCCGCTCGCTCGCTCCCCCCTGGTGGGATGGGGGAGAGAATCAGAAGAGTAAAAGTGAGAAAACTCATGGGTTGAGATAAAGACAGTTTAATAGGTAAAGCAAAAGCTGCATGTACAAGCAAAGCAAAACAAGGAATTCATTCACAGCTTCCCATGGGCAGGCAGGCGTTCAGCCATCCCCAGGGAAGCAGGGCTCCATCATGCATAACAGTTACTTGGGAGGACAAACGCCGCAGGTCCGAATGTCTCCCCTTTCCTTCTTCCCCCAGCTTTATATACTGAGCATGACATCATACAGTATGGGATATCCCTGTGGTCAGTTGGGGTCAGCTGTCCCGGCTGTGTCCCCTCCCAACTTCTTGCGCGCCCCCAGCCTGCGTGCTGGTGGGGTGGGGTGAGGAGCAGAGAAGGCCTTCACTCTGTGTAAGCACTGCTCAGCCATAACGAAAACATCCCTGTGTTATCCACACTGTTTTCAGCACAAATCCAAAACATAGGCCCATACTAGGTACTATGAAGAAAATTAACCCTACCCCAGCCAAAACCAGCACACCAGGAAATACTCTATCAAACCACATTGTATGTAAGAAATACTGAGATGTCAAAAGATGTGAGATGCGCCTAGCTTCTCCAGAGAAACTTAGCATATTGTGTCCTATGGAGAAATTGTGCTTCATTTGTTGACTTGCTGGATCTGAAACACAGGCATGTATACCAACTGAAGGCTCTATTTAATTTCTGAAGCCTGTACTTGTCTAATTTAAATTTGTGGCTTAATGTTTGCCTGAGAGAAATATATACAGCCATTACGTATTAGCTTCTTTACTTAGGCATCGCAGCCTCTGGAATACAGAAATAGTTGTACTCTGTTTTCTGAAAATATGGAATTAATTTTGTTGCATTTCTGAAATCAAAATCATAGGACAAGGTTAATTATTTCCAATAATTGTAATGTTAATTTTTAGTAATATTTTGTACTAGCTTTATACGTTTGCTTTTATTTCCATCAGACTGTGTGTCAATGTTCTGCATTTATCTTCCGATACTGCTTAAACTGTCTGCAGCTATGTGTCAGGAATGGTAATCTACATAATTACAAATGAAAACTGCAACTGTCTTTCTCGTGCCAGTGTTCAAGTGAGATATATGTTGATTTTAATGTTTTATAGTCTAAGTCAACAATAACTGGGAAATAGCTATCTACAACAAAGCTTCTGGCTTCTTCCTATTCTCACCATTTGAATGGAAATCTTATAATGTTATGAGTCAGAACTTAGAATTAAAATTATATTGATGCATTTTATCAGATACTGGTACAACAATGAAGTGTTTGTTGTTAATTTCTCTCTCTGAGGAAGAAGCGTTTAAAATCACTGTATTTCCTTAAATCTAAGTTAAGGAGTAAATGATTATTAGAGATGTGAGGAGAAATATGAAGTGATTGTAACTGTCAGCTAAACAAATTAGAAGGAGCTTTGTTGACTTGAAAATACCCATTTCAAAAGTCAACAAAGTGCATTATGTTCTTTGTAAATTATTATTAATTCCTATTAACTTCTTTTTCCCTAAGCTGTTCATGAATAAATTGCTCTTACAGGAATTTTTACTGGGGTCTTTTAGATTCTTGTCATTCACCAGAATCAATACTCCTTTTGTTCCTCTTCATTCTGAATGTGTGGTGTATTATAGAATGAACATTGTTGGTTTAGTCCCTGTCGTGCAAAATCAAGCCTGTTACTCTCAGAGTAGCTTTGTAAAGTGAACTCTACAGCTATAATTTGAGAAGATGAGAAAAAACTTCTTTTAAAATAATGTAGACTTGAAGCAGTTGTGAGCAAACCAACAAGGAAAAGTATGATTTTCTTCTTGCAGTTGAAGAATAATAGATATTTAGAAAGATATGATTTCTAGGTTTTGTTTTGTTTAGGTATTATTTATCTTGGAAGGCTTATTGTTATGTTTAGAAAATGTCCATTCACATGTTTATAGATGTAAGGCAGAATTATTTGATTTATCTCAGTGTTTGGGGCGGTCAGTGGTGTACATGCCGAGCTGACTAATTTGATGTAGCTATTTGGGGGCGGGTGGGGGTAGCAAAGGAGAGAGAGAGATCTCAGCTTAATATAAAGTAGTAAAGCATTTTTTCCTCATTCACGAAGACCTCGAGTAACTTGTCCTTAATACACCTGCGTTGTTTTCCTTTGTATTCAGGGAAGCAGTGTTTCTTAGTCCTGCGTCAGCAGCAGTTTAATATCCAGGCTCTTGTGGCTGTGGGACAGCATGCAAGCAAGCAGATGGTAAAGTTTGCTGCCAAGTAAGTAAGCAATTATATCCTGTTGTCAGAGTAAACAATGGTGGGAACCAGGACTCCCAGGGGTTGGGACCATTTTCACACATTAACATCAATGCTTCGTTTGTTTTAAAATGTAGTTATTTAAATTGTCAGCTCACTATTGCGTTGAATACATTACACTGACAAAAGATAAAACAGAGAACAGGCTTGAAATTCATTCTGAACTGCTGAAGCAGCATTCTCTCGCCATAGACAACCTACATTTACTTTCAAGCTGGCTAACAAAAAGTCTGGCAAGCTGAGCTTAGTGGGACACTTCATTTTGTGTGTGGTGTTTGTGTGCGTCTGCACATGTTCAGGGGTTTTCTTCTACAAGATGTGCAATGTAGTAATGCGTTTTATAGCTAGAACTGATGTGAAGAAGTTATATTGTAAGTGGCTTACTGAGTTGAAGAAGTTAAAAGTAGCTTCTATGCACTGAATTAATCTTATTTACACCTTATTTTTGGCACTACAGTGTTTAAGGAGGGATTTAAGTTACTTTCAAAAATATTTGGGGGGGGTAATAGTTTGACTTGCCAATTAAACAGGTGTTTGTTGCAGCAATTTAAATTCAGTTATTTGGTTTGTTTCGTTCTTAAAGATAAAAAAATACCTTCCCCTGCTACTTGCCTCAAGACTGTGCTTTCAGGTTGTCCAGTACAAAATATGCTTGCATGACAAAGGTGTTTTTATAGTGGAGCTTTTAATCATGTATATCTACTTGTTCACAAATAGAAATGCGGATCAATTCGGTGCAATAATACGTTTAACATGTGGCACTTGAGTTGCTTCTGTGTAGTTCTTGGCACTACTCTCATGCCTGGGAAGGGAGCCCCTACTAATTAGCTGCAAAAGTGCCACAGCCTCCAACCTTCAATATGCCAGGGAGAGGAGGGATTCATTATAGTATAGACTTCCAGAAGCCAAGTTAAGAAGGTTAGGATAATGCTTCTGCTGATGAGGTTCAAGGCAACGGGAAAACAGAACCAGCAGTGTTTGTTGTTTGGCGGTGCTTAGTGTTGGCAGTGCCAGTGTGAAGCATGCTGTTTACAGGTGTTTCTGAGCCAAAGTGGAGTGTTCTGTTTCTTCATGAAATAGTTTGTTCTCTCCAGCGCTTAGAATCTTTGAAAAGAATTAAGTGTATAATCTACTTGTTCCCCAATTCATCTCCCTCTAACCTACCAACAGTCTGCCTGTACTCTCTGGACGAACTTGCACTACAGAACAGTGAAACAACTCTTATAGTTGTGATGCTCACTCTCCTATTCTCCAGTTCTCTCCAGCATCTCTCTTCAGTTTTCTTCATGGTTCTTCGCTCCACAAATGAATTTCCTATATTTCATGAGTGGCACGGCTCAGTTGTTAGGAGCTCATGAGAGGGAAGTTGCTCCTTACGCTTTTCTTCCATGTGCTGACTGCCACTTGCAAGCCTTAGGTGACTTTTTTTTAAATTTCACTATTTTTTTACCCAGTTAGTTTTCTGTCAGGTTAGTGATTTAAACTAGGTCATGGAGGTCCAGAGCTAACGAGGAATGGTAAATGGTGGAAAAGGGTATCTGGAAAGAGTAGAGGCCAAAGCTCTTTTCTCTTCTGGCAGCAGTAAGCTGTTAAATCAGATGGAACCTCATCCTTAGGTTCTTTCCAACTTCCTGTCATCTCTCCACTTTCCTTGACGTGACAGACCTGATTTCCTCTGAGTAGCCAGACTCATGATGTTTGTACTGTGTTTTGACTTTTCATTCTGCTCCTTTTTTGTGATAGTATTTTCTATCTAAATCCTGATACTTCAGCCTCTATAGCGTGCATGTTTTACTCATTGTTTGCACTTTGAATGATAGAACTTTCTCTGCTGCAGCCTTCAGGGTCTTCTTTTGGGGGTTTGCTTTTGGGGTTTTTTAACAGCATTAGTGCAATTACCTTCTCGTGATTCCTTCCCACCAACAAACCTATTTTAATAATATCCTGCCATGCTGTCACTTTTTCCAATGTTTTATCTTCTTCTACAATTTTGTCTGATATTGCCATTGCAGGTGCCTCTTGTCCTTCAGAGGCTGCTGCTGTTCCTTGACTTCTAAGTGCGCTTGTGGTCACCATGTGGGTAACACCTGAAGCACAGCAACAGTACGTGCCTCCTCTGCAGTCACTTTCCTGCTAGTTTTCACCTGCTGTGGAGTGATGCCATTATTACTAGCAGCTGAGGCTGGGCTTAAATGTCTAAAAATAACTACTGTTGCTCTGCCTTTCTCAGTGTCTTTTTTCATCATCTCCTCTGGTTTCCTACACATTAAATGAGGAAACACACATTTATTGAAGAAAACATTTAACTTAAATACCTTACATTTCAATTAAATTTTTAAACTAAACTTCTTCACTGGTAGTACATAAACGTTATTTTCAATGTGCTACTTTCTCATATTTTGATAGTGGGTCCAAAACTTTCTTTAAAATAGTTTGTGAAATTCTGGATCTTGATTTTTTAATGAGAACACATAAAATCATGAGCATTTTTTGTACAATTTTTCATAAATAATAAACAAACCAGTTCCTCTTTTAGATATTGGCACATGCAAACCAAGAACTTTCATAACCTTTTGTGGTCTAGCAACATTCATACACTAATTGTCTCCATTGTCATAAGAATGTGAGTTCTTTTTAGTGAAAGATACTTAATACTGGTTTATTTCAGTTTGACAAAGAATTTTCTGTGAGTTTAACTATGAAAAGTTTCTAGTTGAACTTTCAAAACATATTTAGCTACCAGCATAGAGCCAGTTGAGATACTGGATTTGCATCTGTGGAGTTCTTATTTCTTTCATCAGAAAAAAAGCAATCAGCCTAGCCCTGTATAAAAGGAAGAGTTAATTGACTCTTTCTGCCAGCAGAGGTGCCAAGTGGTGCAATTAGTAATTTATCAACCTGATTTTTTTTTCCCTAAAGTATTGGGTGTGGTCAGTTTTGGTTTTCTTTCTCTTTTTTTATATCAGCATTGAGCCTTTCCCCCCCTTCCCTGCTGCTGTAACCATGTGATATGATATAGAAGTTGGGAGAGGTGGTTAACAGATTCTAACTTAGCTGCCCAAACAACATGCCCTTCCTCAGAAAATAACTTGATGGCTCTTTATAGTAGACTAGAGAATGAAAATCCAGAACAGAGATTAAATAAAATAATAAAGGATGGGTAAACCTGTATGAAAATACTTCACGATGTGGAAAAATATACTTAAGTTCAACAGCTAGATAAATTTGTGATACCAGGAAAACTGCTGGATATCGCAGAAACATTTTCTTTATACATTTCTGTTTAATTTTTGTATCTGATCTGGAAGAAAATGTCAAATCGCAGGTGTTAAGTTTACTGGTGGCACAGAAATTGGAATGGTAAACTAGGGCCTAGGAGGATATAGTAACCAGGGTTCATTTAGAATAATCACTTTGATACTCTTCAGTGTGAATTTGTATCTTTGTGATCATTAGTTGAGATTTTGTGTATGTTCAGGATTAATCTATAGGAAAGTGAGTGATGAGAAATGTGAGATCATGATAGACAGATAGATAACTGACTTAACAGGAGTTGATGCACTTCTCTTACCTACTGTGCTGAGAGATCTCTTGAGTTTTGGAAAAGAGGAATAAAATGCCCTTAATGTAATATACACCAGTCATTAGACCATTTCTGGAATATTTTGTCCACTTCTGTTGTCTTTGTATCTGAATACATGTCAAATTGGAAAAGGTTGATGGTGAAGCTGCAAGATGAAATGATATGTGGTCAGGCAAATCTGCCTTCTCGTGAGGCTAAAGACAACTCTATTCTATCCCAGAGAAATTAGGACGCAATTTAAATCCCAGTCTGGTGGTACCTATGCAAGAAGATTTTCTGCCAATGGAGGGTTTTTTACTTTGCAGATACAAAGGTAAGAGAAGATGCAGTGAACAGATGGTGAAGCTACGTAAATTCAGAAGGGATATAAAGTGGATTTTTTTTCAGTGAAAATGGTTAAAAATGTGTAGTGGATTTTGTTACTTAAAATCTTTAAAAGAAGATACCCAGGTTCATCCAGGTGTTAGAATGTTGGTATAGGGAACAGATTATTATATTTTTAGAATGAAGAGAAAAAGAATAGGTGTTTACCTGGCCTTCACGTATACAATGTCAGTTAACTCCCCTTTCAGAGGGCTTAATGGATACTTACTGTATTTGTGCAGACAGTATTACAGTTGCTGTTACTGAGTTGAGTATAAAATGTTTATACTTTCAACTATGTACAAAGTGAACTCATTTTTTCAAAGTAAACTATCGCCTTCAGCTTTCACTGTCATTCAGATAAAGGATCATCGATTATTATGTTTTATGACTATTATTTAATATTATATTAGTAATGTATTTATATAGTAATATAGTAATTTGTCTGCTTACAGAAAACAGTGTTGAAGAAAAAGACAAGAAAATGTCTGAACAAGTATAGATGGCTTCCATTAAGTAAAACATTTTCTATTTAAAGCCTATAAATAACCAAGTTTCTTCTAATTTGTCAGACTTCTGATCAAGAAAATGTTGATTGTGATTCTCTTAGGGAGGCCCGCATGGGGTTCAGCTTGCAACATGAAGCTGTTGTCATACAGACTGCAATAATGCAATCCTGTGGTTAAAAGAGAAAGTCTTGGCTAATAGGCATGCAGATAATTAAGAGGGACGTAAGGCATCTAGTGGACATTTTAGTAATTATAGTCTTGATTTTTTTAGAAGGAACATTACATATAAAGAAGCAGTTTGCTATATGGAGGAATTTTTTAGCATTGGACTTTATGAATCTATTCCTAAAATAGCTTCTTTAAGGATTAAATAATATAAAGATGGCATCTGTCATAATGCATCATGCAGCCTAATTTTGTTTCTAGTCCTTTCTAATATTAATTACAGATAGAAGTATTGTTGTTTTTCATGGAAATGGTGATAGCATTGGCATGCTTTTCTGCTAGTTGTTCACTTCTTTTGGTTTGTTTGGGGGTTTTTTGTTACCCAGGGGAATTTTATCAAAAAATCACCTAGATGACTTAGTGCTGCTGCTGCAGAGAACACTTTGCTGTAGTTACTGGCGTTTAATTAAAGCATCTTGTTTGTTGTTGTAACTTGAACTGAAATTACCAATTTGGTAACATTCTTGGCATTACCTGTTGGGATCAAAGCAGCACCTTCTAGGTTTCTGTAGTTTGTTTGATGCACTATGTTAGGGACTTCAGATTCTTCCAGCACTAGATGTTGCTGCTCACCATTCAAACAGAACTCAAAACGTGAGCTTTTACTTCCATACCAGATTAGCTATGTAGTCCGAATGAGCAAAAGCATGTTTTCCAATTATCAAATGAAAGTTTAGATTCAATGATGAATGTTTGTAAATGCAAAGATGGTCATATGCAGTAGAAAATTTGGTAGTGCTTTTGTGTGCCCAGGCAATTATATGCATATTTGCATACAGGGATCTACATAGGTAGGAACTGAGTTGAAATACATCTTAAAATTATGGCAGAATTAATGACTAAGGGATGTTACAGTTTTAAAGTTTGTTTCAGACCAAGAAACATACCATTTTAATTGCAACTCCAGTTTAGAGAGAAAGTGAGAAAAAGCACATTTAATCACAAGTGCAAAGGTTTAAAGTTTTTGTTATGCAAGTTTGCAAAGCAATATTACAGTTACAATGATGTAAAAGTCAGTTTCTTCCTGTATTTTTAAACTTATACCATTTTGCGTGTCTTGAATTCTGTACGTGTTCTGATCAAAGCTTTGTAATGACTTCACTAACACCAGTTCTCAGCCATGGGATCACTAATCTGATACAGCACATTTGCATTTGTTATTTTATTTCTCACAGTGCAGAGAATTTGCTTCAATAAGTTTAAAATATTATTTTTATTTGCAATTTTTAGTGAGAGGGCTTTTATTTAGCAGATCAGAAACATATTTTCAATGAAGACACCACTATTGGTGTCATTAGTAGCGTCTTCTGGGCATTTGGCAAAATGTTGACATGAAGAAGGAAGTGGCAAAAATAGAGGGGAACCGTTTAGGGAAAAAAAAAGTTAGCACAAGAGTAAAACTTTTATTCTTTTAAACATTCACTTATTTGAGAAGCAAAGGGAATTTATAGTTACGCCAAATACTATTTTAGCAGGATATGTATTCTCTGTGTGTTTCTTACCATCGCATTCTCTTGCGTCCAAAGCATTGTATTGCTGCCTCAGTTTTTTTAAGGACTTTTAAACAGAATCATTTGTAGGAGAGTGTACTTCTAAGCATGTACCGTCATTTCTTCTTGTCTTTCTTGAATTTGTTGCTTCTGCTTAAATAATAGAGATGAATGGAGGCTTACCCTTAACTAAATGAATTCTGATTTAAAGCCTACTGTTGACCTGTGCTTTGTGCAAATTTAGTCATTTGTTCATTATACTGATTTGAGCAACTGTAGCTCTTTTAAAGTGTAAATGTACCGGAAAAACGTACTATTCACAAATTTTGTGCAGTATGTGGAATTACCTAATGGTTAAGCAAGTCAAGCGTATGAAGCACCATGGTCTGTATAACTTTCAGAGCAGCTGCCAATGAGTTCTATCACCTGAAAGTACTACCATCAAAGAAATAGTGTATTCACTAAAATGCTCAGATTTGGCTTTTTTTAGTTACTTGCAACTTATTTATAGTGATGTCATTAGATTTTGAGAATTTTGATGCTTGAATTTTTGACTGTTACTTTAATATAATCAGATTTTTCAAAACTTTGATCATTTTTATTCAAGAATTCTGTTGGATAACTTAAATTTGAACTCAGCTTTATAACATGAAAAAGTTTGTCTCAGGTTACACCAAAGGTATATCTAGCTTTTCTTAGGGCTGATACGGATGCTTCAGGAATAGCAGAGAGCAGGGCAAGCAAGCAGTCATAGTTGCCAACACTTGGTAATATGTATCTCAGCTGCTTCTGGGCCACACCAGTTGGGCTTTATCAGAGAATAATGCTAAGTTTTCCATCATCGGCTAAAAAGACAAACTTAATTGTTTAGCCAGGTAAATCTTACTTTAAAAATGTGAGAGAATGACTAATTCCAAACCTAGATATTTCTAAAGAGAAACTTCTCAATTCTAATAGGTTTCTCCTGTGGTATTACTGTAGCTGTACAAAAAGACCATGGGGCTAGAATACCTGGATTTTGTTCACAGCTCTTAGACTGACTTACTCCAGGCAGTGATTGATAAACTGATGCAGATGGAAGTGATTAGTACTGTAGTTACCATCAGCAGTAGCTTGTACGTGCTTGTACTCTGTCTGTACCTCCTTTAACTGGGGGTTACTGCCCCTCACTAACACGTCCTGTGCGTATAAATATTTATCTCACCACCCTCCAACTTAGCTGCATGGGTTTGTGGGTTGGTTTTTCTGGGTATTGAGAGGGGTTTCACTGAAAAAAAAAAAAGCCAATGTTGTGAACTAAAGATTGTTAATTGCTCTTTGCTTTACAGAGATCGGTAGTAGCCAGCTTGTCCGATGACATCCTTGCTCACCTCTTTATTATTTGCAGTTAAATTGTGGGCCTGCTACTTTCCTGCTTTCTAAGGGCTTACGTGGTCAAGTGATGTACATAAAGTGCTTTCTGTTTTCCCAAGAAGGCCTGAGAAGTGAAAGAGAAAGTTAATTGTAACAGTTATTTTTCATAAAAAGGAAAGAAATATTTTCTGATATTTGGCCTTTTGTAAGCAGGCTAGCAAAGAGACAGAGTGAAAATATATTTCCAGTGGGAGTGAGGTTATGTATAGAAAATTACTGGTTTAAACTCCAGTACCTTGAATGCCTAAATGAAAACTGCTCATACGAATGATTTTCTCACCTATGACTCTTGAGGCTTTTGTTATTGTTTGCTTATAGCACACATACTTTATATCATATTTTTGGAAGACTTTCAAGATGTTATATAGTGTTTTAATGTACTATTAGTGACTGTTAGTGGAGAGCAATTAAAATGTCCCCTGTTGTAGAGAAATGACTTACAAGCATCTTGCATCTTTCAGTAACAAGTCATGTAGTTTAAACAAGCTCAGTCAGTTTTGATTTTCCCCTCCAGATCTAGGACTTCCTTTTAGTTTGTTGTTCTGGTGGTTAAGACTCATCTTTCAGATAATTGCATCAGCTGACACATACGAGAGTGTATGTGGCCTAGAAAAGGAACTATGCAACTTGTCAGTTTATGTATACACACACAAAGAACGAGTGAGCACTAAGCTTAATCATAATTCTTTCCCTCCCAAGTCTCCCATCCCAGCCTGAATTTATTGTGGCTGGGAATATTTTAGCAAAGTCCTTCATTACTCAGTTGTTATATATATAATAAGTAACTTTACCTAAAGCCTTAACTCTGTTTTGTTGTTCCAGCAGTCCATGCAGTGCATGATTGTCCTAGTGCTCAGTAGCGAGTCTGGTGTAGTGCGCAATGAAATTTAGTAAGCCTTCTATCCTATCTTTATTGACAGCATCAACAAAGAGAGCATTGTGGATGTAGAAGCCGTTGTGAGGAAAGCACATCAGAAAATCGGGGGTTGTACTCAGCAAGATGTTGAGCTTCACGTTCAAAGGGTAAATTTTTGAGCAAATGGAGCACTGGTTAATTGTTTGAGAGATTTATCTGTCTAGGCTGTCTATCTACGTATATAAACTTTGTCAGTAAGCAATCCCATACCAGAGAAATAAACTGGTTTAAACTACAGATTTCCATGTATTATACGTAAACATGAAACATTTCTGATTTTAAGAGATTTGATTTTTAGAATTTCCTGGGTTTATCTGTTATTTGAATTACAATACCAAGTAAAATAAAGTATCTCACTAGAATAATTTGGCTAGGAATGCTTGTAATTCTAGTTTCTGTTTCTTTACTGCAGCAGATACTGTAACAAAAGGTCTGCTTCTTTTTAAGTGCAAGTCAGAAGTTTCTTCTTTCTCAGAAAGTTGCAATCTTCCCCTTAGTACAATGGAATGGAGTACATAACTCTCAGCAAAAGTAAAGTACTGGCTTAACAGTATGGAAGCTCTTGAAATCTAAAATTCCTGTAGCTTGTGCTGTAGGGCTGGAGGAACTGCAACTTTATAATTTGGTTAAATAGAAAGCGTATTTAAACCTTTATGTAATATTCTTTCCTTCTAAAGGTTTTCAACCAAACTGTATGCCTACAATACAGCTGAAACACAGTCAGCTCAAGAGCTGAGTACATTGGCTATTAGAGTTATAGCAGTAAGGTAAATTTTAGCTAACAGCGTTGGGAAAAATCTGCAGATTTTGAAGAAACATGTTCTCTTATATGTCTAGATTATCATATGCTTGATTTTTCTGAACGAATATCAAATTCACTGCACCTACGACTAGAGTGTAAAGCAAGGCAAGGTGTTTTTCGTTCTCGGATTGTATTTTAGCTATCTCATAAATTTACAGTCTGACATGGCTCTTTCAGATAAGTAAAATAATACATCAACAACGAGAAGAACAAGATGATCTTGCTGGAATTGGAACCTAAAACTCTGTGAAATCTAGTAGTTTCAGACCTGGCATTCATGCCAATAGGTTTGTCCCTCAGGCAGTGTGTACTTGCTCAACTAAATGCTTCCCAGAAGAAAAAAAGATATTTTTAATCTTTGAAAAGGAAAATAAGAACTAAGTACTTCCAGTATCATAATGAGAATGCACCCATGTATCTCAAGTATTTGAATAAAATCACGGTCTTAGAGCTAACAGCCTATGCAAACACTGTTTCAAATCTATGCCAGAAATATCCTTTTGTAAATCACACCTCTTTTTGAGCTGAGTCTCATGCTATTTCTGTTCCTTTCTCAATTTCAGATCTATGTGATCAGTTTAGCTGAACCCCGACTGCCCTTACAGCTGGATGATGCTGTTCGTCCAGAGGTGGAAGGAGAGGAGGTGAAACCTTTGAATCCTCAAGTACTTTTTATTGTCTTTGTAACTGAACAAAAGCGTGAAAGCCAGGAAAATGCCTCAATGCAGTGATTTTGGGGGGTTGTTCAGCTTGCATTTTACTTCCTTTATGTTATCCAGAACTGTGTTAGAAATTTCTATAGCTTTGATGTCCGCTGAACTGCAGTAGGTCAAAACCCAGAGGGTTTGCAGTCTTGTGTCTTCTGCAACGCTTGGGTCTGCCTGTGACCTGTGGGAGAAGTTACACCTTAAGCTTTGCTATGCTGCCAATTTGCTGTATGTTCTTTCAAGAACGGTCTAGAAATTCTGCGGAACTTAGGAGTAGCCCTTGGCTGTTAGCCAGAGGATGTTTTTCTCCATTGATTCTGGTTTGGTTTTTGGGGTGGGTTTTTTTGAGGTGTGTGTATTCATTATGTATTTTTGCGCAACTGTTCAGGATGGAAGAGCTACTGTAAATCAAGATACAAGACTGGACAACAGAGTCATTGATCTGAGGGTAAGGAACATGCTGTGTAGCACGCTTGCCTGCAAGTGTTGATTCTTCACATTTCTAATCCATGAAGCAATAAAAGTCGTGGATTTGATGGAAGTGTATTGTTGGCCACGGGAAAAATAAATAACTTTTTCTACTTGTGAGTGGCATTGTGAAAACACAGGGCTTTTTAATCCTAAACATTCACCTTTCCTGACATTAATCAAAGAACGTGTATTAGTAGTTTAAAGGTGAACATTTAGGATTTGTCATGTGGCCATGTACATCTGGACTTTTTTATTTACAAAAGTCAAAGGTGACTGAATAGGGACAATTTAGAGACAACATTTCTTCTCAGATGTAGTCTTTGATACCTAAAAACTGTCATAAGAGCTCAGTTTTGAAGTATAAGATGGAAGTTTTGGATTTAACCTGTAATTGAGGTGCTATAATTCATGTTTCACAAGTGAAATTGTACCAGGCCACGATACCAATCTCACTCTTTCTGTTTCTTCCACAGCATTCCTTTTTTTTTTTTTTTCTGAAACACCTTTCTTCATCCAGGTCATAGAGACACAGCCTTGTGTGAATTCATATACCTCCCAAATATTTACTCTTTCTGATCAGCAGCAAAAAAGTATACTAAATCACTTACAGAACTTTTCTTCTTTTTTAATGAAATGGCAACTAACACTAAGTGTGAAAGTAACTAACCATTCATACTGATGTGAAGCTTTCTGATCTTTTCCCATATTTGGCTCTCCACAATAAAATTTTACTTAACTTCTAATTGAATGAAGAGTGTGCTTAGCTCATTTTTAAGGTGTATCTACTACTGCCTTCAAAGTTCTGATACAGGCCGTTTTTCAGTAAATAAATCTATGGACCTGGGAAATAAAAAGTCGGTTATTTATTGGAAAATTTGGAAGAGTCCTTGCACTGAGATGCTTAAAGCATTTGAACATCTGATCTCCTTATTTCAGCAACTAAAACTACTCATGCAAACTGTTTCGCTTGGACCAAATTAATTGCTTTTCACTTTACCTTATGTATAGTACTGAGCAATTTCAATTTCTGATTACTTTTCAGGATACTCAGTATCTCATCATATTGGTCTCTTCATCTGTGTCTTAAATTAAGCCTTCGATGAAAAGAATTCTGTACTAATGGTTGAAAGTGAAAACATTTAGAGGATCATTGGCTTATGGTAGTGGTAAGGCAGTGTGCTAAATTGAAGGGAGAACTCTGGGATGCTCGAACTGTAAGTTTTACTTGACCTTCTGGTGATGAAGAAAAATATTCAACAGCGCTCCAGACAAACTTAAGAAAATCGATTAAATTAATGAAATACATGTATAATAAACTGCAAAGAGCCGTGAACCCCAAACAGAACAGAGAAATAATACAAAGGGAAATAACAGTTAAAAATACTAGCTGAAAATCAGGCCAGGTTGGATGGGGTTTTGAGCAACCTGGTCTGGTGGGAGGTGTCCCTGCCCACGGCAGGGGGGTTGGAACGAGATGATCTTTAAGGTCCCTTCCAACCCAAACCATTCTATGATTCTATGATGCTACGAAAATAATGGCATGAAACTATCCTTGGCTGCAATTCAGATGAGGGCATCTGCAGAGTAAAACCTAAGAAGGTTACAATACTTCTTGTATATCTCTGCCAGGATAGTAATAGAAGATTAGTTGTCAGTATTCCGTCGGGAGGGTACAGCTGATGAGCTAAGTGGATGCTGCTATAACCTTTTCTAACTTATGTGTCTCAACCATTGTTGGTACACCATTTATTCAGCAATGTTTGGCACCTTGTTTTTAGGTCTGAACCTTAACTCTGCCTTCTACAGAAGATATTTTTCTCCTTAGCTCCAACAGCTGCCGCAGTGTGGTGCTAAACAGCTATTTCATGCTGAACAGGAATTCAGGTTAACTTTTTCAAAATTGATGGAAGGATGAAGTGTCAAATCTCAGTACTTCAGTGCCTTATGTCTCGTCCTCTGCATGTACCTGTGGCTGGATGTAATCTGGCCACAGCTTTCCCTTGATTAGGCTTAGGTATCTATCTTGACTTCCTCCTATGTACTGGAAAAGTTTCTCTCTCTCTTCTTTCTCTCTTTTCTGACTGTTTCCCATTTCTGTGTGTCTTTACTGCTGCACATTTCATTATTTGTTTCAGAACAAAAGCAGATTATTTTGGAACAGTAGGCTCATGCCTATTCATAAGTTTGCTTTGTTTGTTCTGCAGGAGCTTTGCTTGTGCAAAAGGAGATTCTAAATAATTATGTGTTACCTTGACCTGTTTTTTTTTAAAGGGAGACCTGAATAAGCAGAAAAGGTATTTAATTGAGAAAGGAGAAATCACAGTGAGAATACATGTGCTTATATATATGTGCACATCATAAGCACTGTATGCAGTGGAATCACAGGAGCGGGGACACGAAGGCAGTTTGTCCTTCAACATAACTGAAAAGAGCCCCAATCCAAAATTAGTAATTGATTTTCAGTGATTTGCTCGCGTAGACTCAGCTGTAGTACAAATGGGACTTCAGAGAGCCCTTAGCGTTTCAAATGCACTGCATAAGTAGGCATGTTCTAAGGAAGATTAGAAGAAATGTTGTTTTAAAAGCTCAGAGAGATATCTGAAACCATTGTTAGCTGCTGCTGTCCCTTGCCTCTTCCTTCTAGGAAAACCAAATCATGGGCAGCAGAGAAGAAACGTTAACAGAATAGTCCTAACGGAGGTGCTGTGATGATCTGTTCCTACAAGTGTGGGAGGAAGTCCAACCACAGATATATGTACCATCTAGTTCTGGTTTCCTCACTGCCCCAGTTTTTTAAGGAAGAAGGAGGTCATCAAACATAAAAAATAGAGATACTATAAGATTTAACAAACCTATGCATAGATCTCGGCTAGACTCAGACTAAAAAAAAGTCCTTGGTATGGAACTAAAATTATTTTTGTCCATTTAAATAGTTTTTAGAGTAGTTAAGTAGTTTAACTAATTTTAAGTAGTGATTAACCAATGAGTTCATTGGGTAGGGCCAAATTATGATAAAGCAGAGCTATGAAACCCAGTTATTGCATGAATGAAAGGGGCTGGATTTCCAACAGTAGCATCACTCCATCCAGCTGTGATGCGTACCAAGGAGAGTTTGAGTTTGATGCAATACAAGGAGTGCAGTTAATAAGAAGGAAATTGCATTAGTGGAGATATAATATGCAAAGTATTCTACAAAGATTGCAAGGCTTCCATTCTTGCGTACGTGTGAAAATAAACTGAGTAGGGCACTGTATTTTTTAACAGTCTTGTGTTTTGGTTGCTGACAAGAAGAGGTATCTGGTAGGTTTTTTTGAGGTTAGGGGTGGGAAGTACTTAAATGCCAAGATCCCAAGCTATTGCTGTAGTTGTTATTCTGATGTATGGAGGGGAAATGGTGATTATTTAGGGTGGAGGGGTTTTAAAAATCCTTTCCAAGGAATGAATCTGCTCCTAATGGGTTAATGCATAAAATACAGATCACGTCCTTGTGGACTAGAAAAATTGGGTATGTAGAGACAAGAGAGCTGGTAAGAAGAAAGACGAGTGCTTGTATAGACCATGTTTTCTTTCACATAACCGCAGGTGACCATGAGGAAACCACTGTTGACCTAAGTATCTACTTTTCATCATAGCTTAATCAAAGTCAAACTGGTTGATTCTAGACATGTTTGGTTTACTCTTCCTTTATTGGAACAATTAAAAAAGGCCAGTTGGAGCACTGATTGTGTTTTAAAATCTATTTTTTTCTGCTGTTCTTAAGTTTAACTGAAGTATTCAGTGATGTGTAGACTTTCCATGTCTACACCTACAGAAACCATATTTCATGAAGATCTGTGGTAGATTAAAAACAGTGAAAAAAAGGCAAGTGAAACTCTGATTTGGGGGTTTTGCTTCTTAGTTTGTCTTCTGAAGAAAAAAGCAGTTCAGGTTCATCCAGTTTTAACAATGGACCTGGCTGATGTCCTTGCTCTGGCTTATTTTTGATGTCCAGCAGGGTTTTTATCTTAACAGTATCTGTCCAAATTTGACTTGAGTTATACGCATTTTGCAGTCCTGATGCTGTAATTCTGTCTGCTAATGCACAGCTCATTGAGACCAAAGCATGGTCTTTTTAGGGTCAATATTATCCTGTTTAAACTGCTCAGGGTAGAACATAAACATTAAACTGTATCTTTAGTAGTTTATGGATGTCAGACTATGTTATATGATAAGTCAACTGTACGCTGATGTTAATGCCGTTTTTTTCGAAATACTTGATTACTTCAAGCTTGATTTCATTGTGTTGAATTCAATTTACTCATTGCAAAAGCCATGTTTTTCCTGACTGTATTCAAGCTGTAATGAACAAGCAGATGTACAGTTTATTTTGTCGTGGTTAGTGATTTGGTAGTGAAGACATAACACAGTCCCAGTCATTTAGACAACAAACTTCATGTTTGTATCTTCTTCTTATACTCTAAGTAACATTGAAACTTGAATAAAAGTTGACTTCAGTCACTTTGGGGTTAAAAAAATGTTATTGAACATAAATCCTGTTTTGTAGCAAAACCTTCATTTCTCATATATATAATAGAGGAATTGAAAAAATATTTACATTCTTTAAAATAATGTATATTAGTTAAAAGAATATAGATTACATTATTTTCCCTTTTTATTTAGCCTACTTTGTGTAATTTAGTGATTGTTCGTGGTGGAGATAGGTAGTTACAGCAGGCAAACAGAAAAGCAAAACTGAGGTGAGAGTGGAACAAATTCTACAGCTGATGTGAGAGTAAAAAGAAAAGTTCACAACTTTGCGTGGCTGTGCCTCAGTCGCACCTCTGTGAGATATGATCACATAAGGTGTTAACTGCCCTCAATTCTATTGAAGCCGATTTGTTGGTCTCTGGGAACTTACGTGGATATTAGTTTAACACCGTGTCCTGGTTTGAGACGACACACTGCTGCTTGTGCTGAGTGAAACATGGTAATTGTTTTTATAATCTTGCTTATAGTGTTAAAATACGCTCTGTTCTATTAGTATGAATATTTTCCTTCGTGGCATTTAAATACTAAACACACTAGAGTGAGGTTATGGCCAAAACTCATATTTCAGCATTGTTAGCTAAACACTTTTTCTGCTGTCTGTAACAAAGTTGATTATTAAAAATAATGAGTTTTCCTGGAAAATCAACTCTGCAGACCAACTTAGAACATTAACACCATTAAGTGCAGCAGCATTTAAGTCGCTTAAGTTTGTTTCTGCTTCTGCTTAACTCTAATAAATATAAAAATAAATAAATAAATAAATAAAGGAATATTTACTGTCTTTGTCATAGTCTCAAGTAAGACAGTGTGTCAGTTTGTGTGTGGAAGAGTTCATATTAGCATAAACGCTACAGGAAGACAATGCCATGGCAAAATCTTTTTTGAAGGCAAAGGTAAAAATCAATTTGTGCTGACAGCTGTCTCTGTCTTCAGGTTGCTGCGTTGTACCTAAGTGTGGTAGCTCAAACGGTAACTGTGTTACCTACAGTTGTAGCAAACATGGTAATATACATACCAGCATCTCCGATACAGACAGGGTAACAGCTTGAATTATTTTCCTCAGGTAAATTCACTCTCTTTTTGTCCTAAGCATTACACCAATGCAAAGGGTGTAATTAAATCTGAAAAGTTTTGCTGCATGTGTAGATACAGAATCATCTTTAAAGTCTTTGGAAAGTTGTAGTGGCACGTAAAACTTTTGAGGTCATCCATTTGACTCCACCGCATGTTGACAGTTGCAGTTCATAGAATCATAGAATGGTTTAGGCTGGAAGGGACCTTAAAGATCATCGAGTTCCAACCCCCCTGCCCTGGGCAGGGACACCTCCCACCAGCCCAGGTCGCTCCAAGCCCCATCCAGCCTGGCCTTGAACACCTCCAGGGATGGGGCAGCCACAACTTCTCTGGGCAACCTGGGCCAGGGGCTCACTACCCTCACAGTGAAAAACTTCTTCCTGGTATCTATTCTAAATCTCCCCTCTTCCAGTTTGAAGCCATTCCCCCTCGTCCTGTCACTACATGCTCTTGTAAAAAGTCCCTCCCCAGCTTTCATGTAGGCGCCTTTCAGATACTGGAAGGCTGCTATAAGGTCTCCACCGGATCGAAGTAGGAGATGGTTAAGAAAAACAAATTAAAATAAAATATCACTTTGAATCATCACGGTGCTTTGATGTATCACTGCCAAATTATGCCCAGAACTCAGGCAAAGTCTTAGCATGTGTCTGATTCTGGGAGACCCGTGTAAAAAAGGTGAAAAAGTTTGAGGGTACTTTTGTAACTGTTGCTCAAAAACCTCATTTCCTTCATTTTGAAAGTAGTGGGAGTAGCGGCTGTGGTTAATGCTATCAGACAGTGAGAGCTGCTAGCGATTATTTACTAGTCTCAACCACTTACACTCCTGAGATACTTTATCGGTCAGCTAAAATTGCAAAAACCTCCAAATTACTACAGATCTGTAGTATTATTACAGTTTTATCTTTTGTTTTTTTTCTGTGAAGTGATATCTTTATTTTGCAGAGATGATGGATGTAGCTTTATTTCAACGTATGTACTGACTGTCTAAATTTGGGTGCTTATATAATGTGTTTTGGTTGGGGGTTTTTTGTTTTGTGGTTTGGTAGGAGTCATGTGAAAAAGCCCACAAGGCTCTTCTTACCCTAACTGAAAAGTTGGGTAGCTTTCAGAAAGGAGAAGTAAACAGTGCTATGACGCAGTTTGTCGTAAAGAACGGTTCTCTTAGTTGTTTGCAAGAATTCATTAGGTTTTATATCCGCTTCTAGGTTGCTAACTGTCAGGTCTTAAACGCTGCAAGCGCAAAATCAGATATGGGTTCAGTGTTGATGTATTGCAGTGTTTTCAGCATTCACTGAGGTTTTTTTTTTTTTTCTTCACGCTAAACCCCAAGAGTGTTACAGCGTAGGTATTTGCTAACCAGATAAGTAGCTTAACTGCGTCACGTACATAAACAAAATGAAGATGATAAATTCATCTAAATCTACTTTTGTTTTCAGCTAAATCTTCTTTTGGAGTAAATTTTGAACTGCAGTTGGTATGATCAGGTGTTATGTGGACTGTTTTAAACGCTGGGAGTTTTGGTTTTGAGATGTTTTTGTGGCAGTGCTGTACATGTGGCTAACATGTTAACATGTGGCTGTGTTTTTATGTGAAAAACATTGTATTTGGTAGCCTTTAATAGACAAACATTTCTAAGTTATTGAGGGCTTTACGTTTATCATACGCTGTATATTACTGCAGCTGTTCTAGTTCAGTGTGCTGAAAGCTTTTTAATAGGTTTAGTGTTTTTATTCAATTTCTTACTGTAAAACCTCTATATGCTGAAGCACATCTCATAAATCAGTGATTCTTTAAATGTAGAATTGACCATAGTGCCTCTTTTATAACTGAATATACCATAAATTGAAACAAGGAGTTTCTCTTGTTTCCTTTGCTGTTTCTTTTTGTGTAATAAACAATTACCAATTTGGACTTTTCTCTGTTTAGGCAAATACAATAAGGAAGTGTTCCTAAGAGAAGAGATTCATCCTTCCAGCTGTCCAGAAAAAGTAACAGAGTCAGGAAAAACTAACTTAGGATTCATTATTTTATCTTCTTCTTATAGACCTCCACTAGTCAGGCAATCTTCTGCCTTCAGTCTGGTATTTGTCAGCTTTTCCGAGAAACTCTTATTCGCAAGGGATTTGTGGAAATTCAGACTCCCAAAATCATTTCAGGTATTGTATATGTGATCCAGCAGCTACAGGTCTGCTTCTTTTACAGTTGCTCAGCGTGCCTATCTGCCAAAAATTTAGTAAGTTTTTATTAAAAAAAATAAAGTTCTATTTCTAATTGAGATGCAACATGACAAACTTCGTCTAGCAGGTATCAAAGTTGTTCTGTACTTTCCTCCTGGCTTTGGGTGTTATAAGAATGACAAGACAAATATTATTTATACCTGATTTATGTACTCTGCAGTGCATTTCAAGTTTTAATTTGATTAAATACAGATGTCTGATCATATGCATGGTTCTTCAAATCAGTGTTCTCAGTGTTGAGCACTGCCAGTTCTATTCCCAGTATCAAAAAAAAACCCACTCTAATTTAGATTAAAAGCAGCTTCCATCATGAAGAAGTTAAAACAAACATATCATGGTATAAAAGATGATGCCATTATATACAATATGTCACTTCTTTAGCAATGAGCATATGGCTGAATAGAAGGTGGAGATCATTTTACTGAAAGCGTGGCATGACAGCTTCAGCCCAACTAAAAGTCTGAAAATGTAGATTTTACTTCTAGTTCTGTTGTTGATCTGCTGTATTGTTTTCAAAAGTCAAATTGGTTGATTTACGGATGGATGTTTTTCTTCCATCTTATTGGCATTTGAGGTTTTGTTGATGTCACTAAGACATATGGCACAGAAAATGTAGGGCAGAATATTTGTATTATTGTATGTGCATTCATTATATGCAGACATTTTGCCTACTGAATTTTATACTTCTGTATTTATATTTTTGAAGACAGCTCTTGGCTGAGATAAAAAAGGGCTTTTTAACAAAATACATGTAAGCAACTATTCTTCCAACATGGAAAGTGTCGTTGAACTATAAGATTAGATAACTTTTTTTCCTACAGAGACAGTTGAAACAGCATGAAGTACTAAAGACTCCCAAGTAGTTTATTTACATAGGACTTTTGAGGAAGTGTGCTATTCTTACTGTGCAGTGTACCATTGAAAGCAAGCAAGCAAGCATCTTATTGTTTGAATGAGATCATATTTTGTAAAAATAACTAAGTTAAGTCGATGCAATCCTTACTAAACTTCAAATTTAGATATCATAGCTGTTTAAGATTTGGGATTTTAAAAGTTACCTGCATTTAAAAATAAATGTAAATAGTCACTGAATTTCAGTGGGATTAGTGGTAATGAAAGAAATGTTAATCTCAGTGGAATAGTTAGTAATAATAATAATTAGTACTTTAGTTAGAGTTATGTTAACATTAGAACTTTCAAAGATTATTAACCAATGTTTCACCCTGGCGTGCTTTTGTTAGCAAGTCAGGCGACTAACTTTCGTATCACACACTGGGGAATGGAACGGTAAAGTGACTCAGCCGATGGTTTTGGTAGGCAGTTTTCAGTAAGGGATTCAAACGCATGTGTTCTTGGTTCCTGTTCTCTCAAGGTAACCTTCTATGAAAACTGCCTCAAACTGAGAAAAAGCTTTATACCTTCGGCAGATGTCCTCTGGTAAATCTAGTTTTGGCTCTGAGAGATATTTATACCTTCAGTTAGAGAGGATGGTCCTGGCAAAACAGGATATGTGCTTTCATCTCAGCCTCTGCAGTTAACCCCTGGAAGCCTACGTCACTGATAAAGATTGGTTTCCACAGAAATGTTGGGCTGCAAGTAGATGTGGTGGTACAAGCACGCATTCTCTGCCGTTCTCACTCGAAGGTGAAGGACAGCTGGGAATAGTAACATTTTAAACAGAGCTGCAAAACAGCATTAATGGGAATATGCTTTGAAGAAAAATCTCCTCCTGATCTCTAAATGTAAGAGCAATAGTCCGTTACTGTACCTCTGATTTATTTTTTACATTTTGATTTTAATAATTACTGCAAGCATTTGCTTTTCAGCTGCCAGTGAAGGAGGAGCCAATGTGTTTACTGTGTCATACTTCAAGAGCAGTGCCTACCTGGCTCAGTCCCCACAGCTGTACAAGCAGATGTGTATATGTGCTGACTTTGAAAAGGTTTTTTGCGTTGGGCCAGGTAAGAAAAGCGTTCGCTTATCCGAAGTGTGCAGTGATGGCTTTTAGCAGCTGCGGTACAAATAAGATAACACGTACACTGCAAGCTTTGAATGGTTTCACTTAATATAGTTTCACTTACCAAACACAAATTTCAGTTGGGGCGACTAAGGAGAGTAGCAAAGTTGCTGGAACAAAACTAAAATGCTGAAATAAAGGTGGATGACTCTTCTCCGGTGCCTGCTGTTCTGTGAGGAGAAAGAATCGAGTTGCATTGGAAATTGATGGTATGATGAAGTTAGTAAAACATGGAACACCACTGTGATTACTGAAGCCACAGTTTCCTATTAACCATGCCCAGTAGTTGCCTAATTGCCTTTAGTTTTCCGGTAGAAAGCAGTTAAAATAGGCAAGCTAAGTTTTATCTACTTCAGAGTGCATATTAACATATAGTTATCCCTTGCTTTTGTACGTGTACCAAACAACTTTATTTAAAAAAGGCATACTTTTAACTGGTCTGTCACTAAACAATGCAAAATTAATAATTTCTAGTCTCATGCTCTCCCTTTCTCAAAAGCTGATAGGACGTGGCCTCTTTAGGTGGTAATACAGCATTTTTTTTCTGAGACCTCAAAGACACGTTTAAAGATACATAAGCTGGAAATGCTGGAAAAGAAGTCAGTAACAGCTTATAAAATTTAAAAAAAAGATGCAAGTCATTCAGAAGATCTTAAATTTCTTGTTAATTACTAACAAATGAGTCATGGTTTATAGGAAGACATGTTTATATTAGACTCTATATCTGAAAAAAACCCACCCAAAACACATGCACATGCACAAGTCCATTTCCTCTGAAAAAGGCGGTTTTCAAATCTGAAAGTTCTTGTGTGTCTGAAAGCTTGTCTGTTTTTTCCACTTCTGTCTGTTGGTCTAACAACAGATACGGGCTCTCTAAAGTCTTGTCTGTCTTGTATCGTTTGAGCACCACAGCTACAATAATGCTGTCACTGTTGTTATAAATGATGCTCTGAGGCAGCTAGTTTTCTTTTTGTTTTTCAGTGGGAATTGTCATGTCTAAAGACAGCATTGTCTGCCTGATCCATATGCTGATGTGATTGATTGTCAGTGTTATTTTTCAAAATGGAATGATAATTTCAGGTCAGTTAGAATTTCTGTTGTTTAATTTTACAGTATTTAGAGCTGAGGACTCCAATACACACAGACACCTGACTGAGTTTGTTGGTCTGGATATTGAAATGGCTTTTAACTATCACTATCATGAAGTGGTAGATGAGATTGCAGATACCTTGGTGCAGATATTCAAGGGACTTCAGGAAAGGTAACCGAGAGCATTTTCCGTTTCATAAGCAACTTCGTTTGTTTGAGATCTCTTGCACTCTGGTATGACATGGGTGAGCATTTTATCCTCAGCTTCTCTGATAGGCATTAGTAATCTGATTTACAGCAGAACTTAAAACCAAACATTTTTGCTTTGCTCTTAGCTATTTCTTTGTGCCTGACTTTTAAGGTTCATTCAAGCCATAGGGCAGTAAACTGTCGATTTTTATCCCGAGTTGCATCTCCTAGAATATGCTAGCCTGCACTAAGAAAACTTCTTGTTTACTGTGGAATGGACTTCCTAACAGAAATGATCCATCATTAATTTAAAATATCCTTCTTTTTGTGCCACTACAGGTAGACTGATTGTTCTGTTTTGAAATGAATTTTAATATTTACTATTTAAGAAAGTTTTTCTGAATCAAATTTACTGTAACAGCCAGCATCTCTGCTATGAAAGCAGCAAAGATTATTTTCCATTATTCACAGTCTAACTCATTAAAAAGCCAGGCCAGAACTTTAGGAAGTGGTTTTCGTTACCTTACAAATTAGACTATCTTGCCAGCAGAAATGCAAATCTTTTCATCTGTCTGGAAGGAAATTTCTCTTTTATATTTGAAATAGGATATTACTCAAATCAAAGAAGAACCTAGGTAAATATTACAAATCAAAGGGATGATTTCTTGATGTCTTTACTGTGAAAATTTGACCTAGTAAATTATTTCTTATAAAAGGAAGGGAACAGAAGTAATAGTAGAATATTAACATGTATATCACTGAATTAGATGCATTAACTTACATGAAACATTTCATCAGGATTGAACAGAATTTCTCCAGAAGTGGCTTTGAAACAGTTTTTTATGTTGCAAGAGGGACCTCTTGTGGCAAAATTGTTTTGCCATTGCAAAATCGTTATTAGATGCAAGAAGAGTAAGTACATTTCTTGATTGTCTCGTATTTTGATTCTGTTCTTGTTTCCTCGTTTATAGATTCCAAACTGAAATTCAGACAGTGAACAAGCAGTTCCCATGTGAGCCATTTAAGTTTTTGGAGCCAACTCTGAGGCTGGAATACCGCGAAGCTGTGGCCATGCTTAGAGAGGCTGGTGTTGAGATGGGTGATGAGGAAGATCTGAGGTACTTTGGCAGTACACAAATGTGTCAGAGTCTTGTGAAAGTGGTAGTGAAGTGTCACGTTTGTACTGTGCAACTGGCAGCCCTCAAGAAGGAACCACAAGCTTTTAGAGGAATAAACAGTACTCATATCCAGATCTCTTGACAAATAAATGGATATGAAAAAAGTCCTTTTTTTTAATGTGGACTATATGTACAAACTCTGAAATCCAAAAGAAAATAACTTACAGCATAAAGTGAGAGTAACTTGAACCTTCTAAGGATAAGAAGCATTTGTTTTTCGAACAATTGCAGTCCTTTGTTTGAATTGCACGTGTGTTTGGATAGGATTAAACAAAATGATTATTCAGTCTTAAGGTCTTTCTTTTCAGTGACACCTTCCCATCTCTTCTTTCCATCTCTTGGGAAAATGATTAAGCAATCACAATTGCGTTCCCATTGATTTAATGAAAGATAGGTTTAATTAACTGATTACATATAAATTTTTCTAAAGACACTAAGTTAAACCATTTCTGTTCTTTCCCATAATATATCCAGTACCATTAGGATAGTGTGTGACTTTGCAGTTAAACGATCTGTGCGTCAAAGAAGTTTCAGTTGTAAGAGTTTGATAGAGCAAAATAATTTCCTCAGCAACTGCTTATGCTGTTTCTCACTTATTGTGCCTAAGAAGAAATAACTGCACAAGGTGTATGCCAATAGGAAATAGAGTACACAATTCTTCAGTAATCAGAATACGGATACTAGGAAGTAGTTACACTAAGAGCAAGAATATCTTTAGGTATCAGTTAATTTAAGGGATTTCTAGGAGCAATACAAAATACTTAGAAACAGAAATAAATATAGTTTATTTCTGAAATTTCTGTCTGCACAATCCAAAACATTCAGAAACAAGTACTAGATTTTATAAAGGGCAGGGTGCAGCAGATCTGTAACTTGAAATCTTTTTAGCTTTATGAAGTATATGATAGGTACAAGTTTAAATCACTTGATGTTAATGGTGATAATCTTTTTCAGCACACCTAATGAAAAGCTCCTGGGACGCCTGGTAAAGGAAAAGGTAACGATTATTTTGGAATAAATAAATTTGTTGTTGAATCTGAGATCTGATGCCGTGGAGTCATTGGGTTGGTATAAGTGCCTACTTCATGTAAAACAACTTTTTACATGCTAATTGAGAATACAGTATCTCAGAACATGTGAAAGCTGTGAAGAGTTTGTGATTAGAATAAGCATTTTGTAGTTGTCTGGTTGCGTTCCCATTTTGCTGCTGCTTATTTAATCTACTGACAGTTTTGTCTTTATCATTAATAAGCTGTTTCAAACTATTTTCAATCTTTTACATTTATTTCTGTCATATATTATACTGAGTACACCGAACAGGATAGTTCCAAAACCAGTTCTTACGATAATTAAACAAACAAACAAACGAGATTCTAAACAAATCTGTAGGAGAAGATGAGATCTTTGGCAAAAAAACCAAGTACCTGGTATTACAGCAAGACATTTTACTGCTAAACATTTGTAAGTTTACACTAGAAATAGTATTGGAAAAATGAAAAATAATACACCTATTTTTATTGATAACTTTTTAAGATAATGCTGTCAAATTTGTGGAAAGTTATTGGGAGATCTTTTTTCATTTTATTTCACAGATTCACTGGTTGTGTCTTCCTCTTGTAATTTGTTCTTTACATCATTTTCGATTGTACTAACTGTTTTAAATTACCTTCTTTCAGTATGACACAGACTTCTATATTCTTGACAAATACCCTCTTGCTGTGAGGCCTTTTTACACAATGCCAGACCCAGTAAATCCGGTAAGTAAAATTCTTTGTTGTTGTCAATGTTTTTTTCTTTTGTAGTTAAAATTATTCCATGTAGGGATAACTTGACAAAATAGATAAACTATATTTATATGATCTGCTGTTATAATTAAAATCCTGATAACAGGATTAGGTCAGTGTTACGTGACTTGTAAAATGATTGCAGTTATTCTTCACTGGTGAAAACATACCAGAAAGAGAGAAATCTGGCTAAAATTGGGAGAGCTTTATGAAGAGATCTCCATGGTCAGAGCACTGCTGCCATCACTGAAAAGAGGCAAAAACATTCTTCCGGGGCAACAGACGCTTTAACAGAAAATATGCTTTTTTACTTTATAAGAAATTCCCCAGTTTTTTCTGAAATCCAGGGTAAATATCTTCAGAGCATCTTTTGCTGGAATAACTACATGCAAGTGTAATGGTCTTTCAGAGGACGTGTGGATGAACTTCAGTTTTTTAAATCAATTCCAGTCTAATGAGAGGAGCCAAAGGGCTGTAGTTCCTGGGCAGACTGCAAATACATTGCACTCTTAACTCCACAACTTTGGATCTCATAAGTGATGTAATTGAGAGGGTCATATTTGCCACCTAGGGATGGAGGAACTGTAGGTAGGAAATAAACTCATCTTTGTTTTTCCAGAAAAACTCTAACTCATATGATATGTTCATGAGAGGGGAAGAGATCTTGTCTGGAGCTCAGAGAATTCACGATCCTCAGCTGCTGACAGAAAGAGCCCAGCATCACGGCATCGGTAACAAGTCAAACACCATGAAGCTGAATTTAAAAGAACATAAATCATGATTGAATTTGTTTCCTTAAGAGAAAGAATTTGGGGCAGAATTTGCTATATGGCAGTAGTGCTAAAATCACAGTATTGTTTCATTCTTAATCCACCTAATTCTGTTTAATCATTTTAATCTAGAGCGGTGGTATTAAGAAACTAGTTAGTTTCCCAGCAACACCTTGGTGAAAAGGAATTGTTTCCGAGGACTTTAGAAGAATGTAATGCGGGAAATACCTTCAACAGAATGTGGGTAGACAAACAAGTCTCATTCAGTCGTGCCTCTGTACTCTCACAAACTTTTTAGAGAGTACTCTAGCAGAGTCTTGGTTGGCTCTCCTTTTCAAATCTTGAACTGAGCAAATAAGCAAGAAGTCTCCCTTGGTGGAATTTAAAAAAACAACAAAACACAAAAGACTCAGCAGGGACAAGGCCAGCTAATAGTAGAAGGGTAAAAGAGTAAATCAGGTGGAGATCCTGAGAGTAGAATGTAGATTAAAATTATGCTTTCAGTGAATGGCAAAGTGAAGTGGCAGGTCGGCAGTAGCAAAAAAGGAGTAGCTCCCATTGTAGCACGATAGAAAAATAGTTGCTAAATCTTTGCTTTCTCACTGCAGTTTATTCAAGAAGTCACCATTTTCAGTAAGTTACAATAAACAGTTGGGCGTAGCTGTTACTCTGTTCTTGAATTTCTTCCCTGATTAAATTATCAACAAAATTATAAAACAAAACTGTTATAGTCATAATTTCTAGATAGTCCTGGATAATGTATATGTTTAATGAGTAAAACCCCACTGTTAGTTTGTAAATTAAACTGGTAAATTTTTTGTTGTGTTTGCAGTCCTCTAGTCATTTGTATGTTTGGCTTAGGGTTCACTAAGCAGGTGAGAAACACATCTTTTTCCTCCCTAGATTTGGAGAAAATAAAGGCATATATCGATTCCTTTCGTTTTGGTGCACCTCCACACGCAGGTGGTGGAATAGGTAAGTATCTGTGTTTTATTTTGTTCTGTGTTAGCCTGAACTTAATTTAAACTGCTCAGTCTCAAGCAGGGTTCAATATAAAATTCAGAATAGTAGCCTTGTTAGGGAAAAGTGTGGGGCTGTTTATCCTGGACAATTTTAAGGAGAGAAGCTAAAATGTAAGGATCAGCGTAAAATAAATAGTCAAAATATTAATGGCATAGTTTGCCAAGTTTAAAAAGTAGGTGATCACAGGAAAAAATGCTGATTTATTAGCCAGGCATATAACTTTCAAATTTGACCAATGAGGAAAATTTAAGGAAGCAAGAAAATACTGTATTATGTATGGATTTATCATAGCCTACTAATACCAGAAGCCACTGCTCTCCTGGTGCATTTGATGAAGCTGTTCTGCAGTGAGGAGAAATAAGTGATTGCTTCTGTCCTGTTCAGTGATTTGACTGAATGTCACTGATCAGTTTGGCTGATGCTAATTGTTTCGGCAAAAGTATTGAGGCTTTGTGTCTTGGGTGCATTTTACATAATAAAATTTAACAAAGGGGTTTAGGCATCTTAATGATAACAATTTACAGTTAGGCAGTTTCATTAGCAGGATGAAATACATTCATGCGTATGGAAATAGGACACTTTGTAGGTCCTGACCAATAAACACAATGATTTCTTTGATTCAGTCTTTCTGCATTTGCTTTACTTTTGTGAAATATATTTAGTACATTCTCAACATGTTCTCAGAACAACTTCCTAAGCGTATGCCCTCAGTAAATGCATTAGATCTCCGATATGCTATAGAGACAACTGTTTCGAAATACCTACAAGATGTAAGTGTTGATGATCGTGCAGTACTTGTGATCAGAGGAGATGCGGCGTTTGCAGATGATGCGAAATTGTTTAGGCCAGTCAGAACTGGCACCAAGGAAACTGAAGCTACATTTCTTCTGCAGCGTAAACGCTCCTCATGGCATGTGCCAGAGACCAGGCCAAGTACCAGCCAAACAGGAGATGCTGTGAGAACTCACACTAGCTGTTTCAGATGGAAACCACAAGGCAGGAGGGCAGTGCGTGAAAACTAGTACGCAGCTGGGTTTCATCTCAGCATGGCTGGGGTGCGTATGTAGCCCCATGGATTAGGAGATCCTTCCATGATCCACAGTACACACATAACCGCTAAGATTTCAGGAAGAAAGAACACAATGACCAGTGAAATATTTATTATCATAAAGATATCAGCAGATAGTTACATAGGTACATATTACTGAATCTGCATTTTTGTACTGTAGAGGGTTTGGGATAAACTTCCCTGTTTTTTACTGTAGTTGCTTACGGCCACTTAATGCCTCTTACTCTGAAGCTACTAAGACTGGTTTGGATTATACTTCTGTTACTGTATTCAACATACAGTTCTCCCAATTACCCACCTCCAATTTTCTAGACCATCTTTCTTGAAAGTCTGAAGTGATTCGGAGCAGGGTTGAGTCTCTAGTACCGTTGCTTGTTGATACATGTTCCGCATGAAGCCTGTATCCTGGCAGGAGGCACTGTATGTAAAATACCCAATTTTCGGTTTTAGCTCCTTTCTGTAGCCAGACATGCTAACGCATAATACATCTCAGTCTTTGGTCACCCTACCACGTGAGGCTGGCTGTGGGTATAAAGTACATTTAGCTCCTTAAGAGTTTCGAACAAAAGACTGACTACACTGATGGGTTTTTATCATTTGTGGTAGGGCTGGAAAGAGTAACCATGCTGTACCTGGGGCTGCATAATGTTCGTCAGACCTCCATGTTCCCACGGGATCCCAAACGACTGACGCCCTAACGTGAGCTGCTTTTGAAAGTTTGAGATGATTTGCCCTGCGAACATGATATGATTGCAAGCGTATCCCCTGCTACTGGTGAACCTGTATTGATTTGAACGTTATAATATGCAATAAAAAAAAAAAAGGAACATCTCATTTACTGAAGTGCCACAATAATTTTTTTTATCCTTAGCTGTTTATTTAAAAGAAAATATTTTAACAGATCAAGACTCTTTGTATTGGCAACTGTGTGTATTTTTAATGAAAATGTGATACTTTGAGTTAGTATTCTAGCATCACATTAAATTGTATCATGTTTCTACACATTTTAATAAATTATGCAATAAAAATTCTGCATTTTTAACTTATGTCAGCAAGATTGAATATTCTGAAGTACAGAATTGGCTCAAAGCTAAAATAACTGGATGCTTGCAATTTAAAAACAGGAGGAAACCAGCCAGTTGTTAATTTACATGAGTGTCAGGTAGAGAAGCAGGTGAGAAGAACATTCTTAACAAAAAGTCTTCATATGAAATTGTGAAAATAGATTGCAATAAATCTCTCAAAGTAAATCAGATACAGTATCTGTCTTTCTGGTTTTTGCTTTGTATCCTCACGAGATAATGATGAATTGATAAAGGTTTGGTTTTGGGTTTTTTTAATGATGCAGTAACTGCCTAGATTTTAAATTTATTTTCTTTCTATCTTCTTCCCTTTTAAAAAAAAGTTGTATACAAGCCATAGGCCTGTTCTGTATTTTATGTTGCTATTGGAGAATGGATAGAAGGTTACACACACTCATGGAATACACGAGGGATATATAATATTCTCAGAAAATAGATGGACTGTGAGTTTGAGAGCAGGTCGTGTTTTCCTGCCTGACCCAACCTCTAGGATAACAAACAAAACAAATGGGCAAGGATTTCATGTATCTATTGCCAATGAAAGAGAAGCAAATAATGTAAGTCAACCTATTTCAGGATTTTTTCCTTTATAAATGCTGTGAACACCCCAACTGTCATATATTTAGAGAAATTTGGTGTTCCTATAAGTCAGAGAACTTCTAAAATTCTTTGCAGACATCCCTTTTCTCAAATGAATCACCTACTTCAACCTCCTCAATTTGCAGTGATGCACAAAGCTACTTCTCTTCCTCCTCCCAACCCAAAGGATGTGCCCTGCATTTGGAGAGGAACCAGCGTATTTGAAACTTCCCTTTATGGACTGCATCTGATAAGTTGTTTTTCAAATTTAAAACATTTTTTTAAGTGTGGATGCCAAAGAGCAAAGGATTAAATTCCTTACTTGGGCACTGCAATAGACTTACTCTAATATTCATTCGTTATTTGTAATTCATGACTTAAATTTTTGCTTAACATTTTACATGATAAAGAGCTTTCAGTAGGAGGTATGGTTTAGACAGTCTGTTATTGTTGGTACCTTGATTTTTAAATGTCAGAGAAGTCACATATCGGTTATGCTACAAAAAGGTCAGCGAGGCTGTGTATAAATTGTGTAGAATTTCACAAAAGGGCAAATCATCTTTTGCAGCTGCCATTGAACAAGACTTAATTTTAATGTTCTGTGACAAGAGTTCTCCATTAGAAAACAATCATACTAAAGGTCAGTTAGGTAAAGTACTGGAAATGTAAAAGTTAACTTTATTTAGACGTCACACAATTCAAGGAATAACATACTTTGCAGCTCTGCTTATGGGTCTGTTGTAATTAATCTACCATGGAATCTTTCCCAAATTATTAACTTTAAAATCTTCCAGTGTACCCAGTTGTACTTTACAAAGCTAAGTGGATTATAAACACAGCTTATCATCACAGACTTATTACTGATTAATCCAAGTTTCAAACCAGTTGTTTATTCAGCTAAACCAACTGGAATGAATTTAATTTAATTACTTTTGTTCATATGGAACTGGTAATATATTCCACATCGGAAGTGCATCCTTCTAATAAGGAGCAAAATTACTGACTTAGATTTCATGCCAACAAAAAAAAATACTCTGGGAACGATGTTTCTTGCTCTAGATTTGGCAGCGAGTTTTGTGCATACATTGCTGTAACAACTGTGCTTATCCTAATTCTGTTAAAGAGTTATTCACGCTCATGTTGTAGTTTGATTTATTCACAGTAGCTGCACAAGAACAAGAATTCGGATGGAGACCCTGATTCCTTTGTATGCAGAATCCTTTCATGCAGTTTTTCTTAGCTAACCGAAAATAATTATGATCATAAATCAAAATGTTTGTCCTGAATGTCATCTTAACAGGATGCTTTAGTGGGAGCTGGGCATTTTTAGAACTTAGTTTGAAACCTCGCAAATAGTAATTTCAGAACTTATGTTTCTTTGACAAGTAGTGACTCTGCTTTGGTAGTTCTGGAAAAATCAAACCCGTATAGTCCTTTATTTCCAGTAACTTGCAGGAAATGTAGCATGGAGTCCACATTGCTGCTCCTTCTCCACCAATTAACGTGTTTTCAGTTTTTTCTTTCATGGTAATGCAGATGGTAATTACAGTCATGCCATTTTTTAAAGTAAGGAACTACAGAGGATATTGGTAAGGAATAGCCAGGGAGTCATCTGCTCAAAACAAACACCACAAAGCTCCCCCTTTGCTTCTGCAGTTTAACTGAAACGTTTTCCTGTGAAACCCATCTGTGTTCCCTGAGCTCTCTGAATCTGCCCAGCAGGAAGGAGGGCTCGGGCTGTTCTTTTGGCAGCGAAGTGCAGGACTGGTTCCCCACAGCTGCTCACACCTGGGGGGGGGTTAACACCACACGGCTGCGCTCCCTGCCCGGGGAGGGGGCAGGGGAAGAGGAAAGGAAGAGTAAAAGCAGGAAAACTTTGTGCTTCCACCCTGGGGCCAGGCAGTTCCAGGTGGATTGGACGTTCCCTCCATGTGAGGGCAAACCCTGGCCCCGCACTCTGCTGCCAGAGGGACGGAGAACGCAGTACCCGCTGCGCCACACCGCTTGGACTCGGGTTCACGCTGGGCTTCCAGCGCCTCCCGTATGGTGGCACGACTTCATCCGGGCCATGGGGGTGCACCCCACGCAGCTGCCGCCAGCCACGGGTCCCCTTCGAGCGTCTTCCTGGGTGCCAAAACCGGAGAGCCCGGAAAAATGAGAGAGCCTGGAGAAACAGCAGGTTTTTGTGACAGCCATCTCTAGAGTATACAACTTGCCCAAACAGGTTTTAATTATTTACTATTCCTTGTATGAGTATTATCTGCATGCAGGGTGGGGGTAGATTTTTTGGTGGGTTTTTTGGTTTTTTTTTTTTTGTATAGAGAAATTATGAAAAAACAGCAGAAATTATCCAGGGTGAATTACTGTGTCTTTTCAAATAAACAAGCCTCACAACCAGCTTGCGCTTGTGCACATTTTTGCTTGTATGATCTCACAAAGTACGGAATTTATTCACAGCAAGGTTTTTTTTTTTTTTTTTTATAGAAGTTATCGAGTTCTACTAATTTCTTATTTTCTCTGGATTTAAAGCAGCCGGTAAGCATAGCATAAACTGTAAACAGTTGGGCAGGTTTTTTTCTGCTTTACCACCTCTTTGGCCCTTAGTGGTCTTCAAAAAGCAGAAGAAAAAAAAACAAACAACAACCCAACCCTCAAAAAGCTGCAATATATACCGAAGCACAACAACCTGCCCTAAAATATACCAACTTTCAAACCAGACCATCCCAGCCAGAGCCTCTGCCCTCACCTCGGCAGCGGGGGGGACGACGACCAAACGCTGCAGGCCCAAAAAAATCCAACCCACAGACTGCCGGGCGGCTTTTACCTTTTTTTTTTTTTTTTTTTTTCAGTTAAGACCCCGTTCTCCGTGTGGCAAAGCGCAGCGCAACACGAGGTAGCGCTCCCCGCGGGCAGTTTTTGGCGGGGTCGTGGGCGGGAAGCGCCGGCCCTCAGCCGCCTTCATTACAGCAAACACTCCCCCCCCCCCCCCCCCCCCCCCCAATTTAGGCAGAGATTAATGACTTCGCAGGTGGCCGAGCGCCTCGAAGCGGTTTTTCCCCACAGCCGTCGGAACGGCTGCGGCAGGCGGGCAGCGTGTGCCCGCCAGGGGCCACCCCGTAATGGCTGCCGGCCACGGCGCCACTCGGCAAACGCCACCTCAGCCGCTGACGCAACGCTACGGACGGCCTCCGCACGAAGGCCCGGCCCTCCGCCGGCTGAGTTCACCCCGCCCGAGGCACCTCCCGCCGAGGCCGGAGAGCCAACCCGACCGCCGGCTCCCCTCAGCGAACCGCCTCCCGCTTTTGGCGCGAAAACGCCCCTGAGGGAAGGGGGAGGAGGGGCCGGCGGGGCGGGGCTCTGCGGGACGGCGGCCGCCGATTGGCCGGCGCGGCGCGGCGGGGCGGTGGCGCACGCGGGGTGCGCAGTGGCGCGAACCGGGCTGAGGGGGCTGAGGCGGCGGCGGCGGCGGCCGGGATGGACCTGGCGGTGGCGGCGGGGGACGCGGGCGCGGCGCAGCAGCACCAGCAGCTCCGCGATGAGGTGGCGGAGAAGTGCCAGAAGTTGTTCCAGGACTTCTTAGAGGAGTGAGTGAGGGGCGGCGGGCAGGGCCGGGCCGGGCCGGGCCTGGCGGAGGGCGGGCGGGCAGGGCCGCAAGCGCCTCACAGAGGAGAGGGGGGGAGGGGGGCGCCGCCGCCATTTGGTGAGGGCGAGATCCTGTCAGGGCCTGCGGCCCCGGTCCCTCGTGTTTCAGTCAGAAAAGCTTCCCCTCGTCGCCCGGGCCCGCCGTGAGGTGTCGCCTTGGTTGGCGAAACCCTTCCCAGAGCGCTTTCGGCGGGACTTTGCTAAGGGACGTTTGGCCCCGTTGAACAGAGCGTTGTGACGGCCAGGCTGAAAATCCCTTTCGCGGCTTGGTTTTAACACCGCGGTACGTCCGTCTGCCCGTGTTTTGCCCTCCTCCCCCACCCCCAGCAGCAAGTAAGGGAAACTGTTAACATTGCCCTGAGGAGCACAGGATAAAACCCGGTTTGCTGGCGCACGGTCATCCTTAAACCGTAAATAAAATTCTGTATGAAGTGCAGGCCCGGCGCGTCTGCGCTGGGGTGCTGATACAACGGATGTAGCAAGGGGGGGCGGAGGAAAAATACTGTTGGAAAAGACTTTTTCAAGGGACTGTGGGATGCCATCGTTCTCTTGCACGCTCCTCAGCGTGTGCGATCCTTCTCTTTCTCTCCTGAATGCAGAAGTACTCAGTTGCAGCGTGATAGGTAACCCTGAAACGTTTTCCTGCATCACTTTCAGGTTCCAGAACGGCGAAGGGGAGGTCAAATACTTGCGTGATGCTGAAGAACTGATTCGGCCAGAGCGGAACACGTTGATCGTGAGCTTTGCAGATTTGGAGCAGTTCAATCAGCAGCTCTCTACCACTATTCAGGAGGAATTTTACAGGTGAAGTGTAGAGATTACCTGAGAGCTGAGCAATGCTGCAGTCTCAGGCCCATAAAGTCTTATATGTAACAAACAAGAGGTTTATCTGCTTTCTGTATCCTGCATGCACTTACATTTAAGAATTTTTTTTTTTTACTGGATCAAAAGTTATTTCTTAATGGATTCCCCTCTGGAAACCATTAGTTAACTAGGCAATTGCATTTATTCCGTTAGAGGTAGATGGTCAGTATGGGAATCACAGAATCACAGAATTTTCAGAGTTGGAAGGGACCTCTAGAGATCATCTAGTCCAACTCCCCTGCTAAAGCAGGATTGCCTAGAGCACGTTACTCGGGACTGCATCCAGGCGGGTCTTGAAAATCTCCAGAGAAGGGGACTCCACAACCTCCCTGGGCAGCCTGTGCCAGTGCTCTGTCACCCGAACCATAAAGAAGTTCTTCCGTGTATTTGAACAGAACTTCCTATGTTCCAACTTGTGCCCATTGCCCCTTGTCCTGTCACTGGGAACCACTGGAAAAGAGTCTGGCTTACAGAATAAAGTTTAGAACTTCTTGCTCTGAAAGTATTTTATTGAGTTAGTGGCTTATTTTGAGGATCTGCTTCTTAATATAAGGATAAAAGTGTGATAAAATGAGACTTTTAAAAGTCTGTTTTCAGACAGTAAAGCAAATGGCATTATTATGCAGTAATCTCATATTTAGCATATTTAGATTAACTTTCGTGTGTTACATAACATGGGAGTAAAAGCCAGAACCTGGAATTATATGATACAAGCCTTTGATGTAGCCTAAAGCAAAGAAGGCATTTCGATAGCTTCTATAAAATTTGAACTTTTTTTCTGTATCTCAGGGTTTACCCTTACCTCTGCCGAGCAGTGAAGACTTTTGCTAGAGACCATGGAAATATTCCTTCAAACAAGGACTTTTATGTTGCATTCCAAGATCTACCTACCAGACACAAGTAAGATGGTTATTAATTCCAGAAACTTGTGGATCTTTACTGCTGGGAAAAAAGTGTCAAAGCATACTGAAAATGTTTTTGTTATATAGCGTGAAATATACAGTTGACCAATACAATTGTGAAGAAGTTTCCTGATCTTGTGCAGGATATTTTTTGAAACATTTTTTCATTTGTGAATCATACTCGGGTCCTTACATTCATCATATTCCGCAGACAAATGTAGCTTCTGTAATTCAAAAAAGTCATTTAGAGTATGTTGCTTTTGAAGCACCAGTGAAGTAACTTTTGCATTGGTTTGACCTTTAGTATTAATCTAAAAGTTTATGTAAAATCATAAAATGAGAACATATTCTAGTAACTTTGTTGCTTTTTTCTGTTACAACTGCTCTCTAGTCACAGACTGGATGAAACTATGTTGCATCTTTGTATTTGGGTACTACCCTGGGCCTAAAAATGTCAACTCAAAAATTCGAACTCTGAATTTCTCTTTTCAACAGAATTCGAGAACTGACATCAGCGAAAATTGGCTCACTGATGCGTATCAGTGGACAGGTGGTACGTACCCACCCCGTCCATCCTGAGCTTGTGAGTGGAACCTTCCTGTGCCTCGACTGCCAGACAGTGATTAAAGATGTGGAACAGCAATTTAAATACACACAGCCAAACATCTGCAGAAACCCAGTCTGTGCCAATAGAAGGAGATTCCTGCTGGACACAAACAAATCAAGATTTGTTGATTTCCAAAAGGTACAGTGGTGAGGCTGAGGAGGACGACGAACAGTGATGTTCTTGTGGTAGTTGAAAGGTGTTGTTTGTACTGCTACACATAGAAGACAATTAATTTTGGTTCTGTCAACATCAAGAAAAGGCACTGGAGTTTCTGGAAATAGTTTCTTTTTGTCTATGGAAGGCTTATGTTTAAGCTTTTCAGTATCAAAGCAGTTTTGTTGCATGGCATTTATTGTCTAAGTAAGCTACTGAATGCCCGTGTATTTAAGCCATTGTCAGTCTTCTCTCAGAGGTGCATCATGTGTAGTTGTTTTATACAAGTATGAATAGAGGTGTGTTTAGTAGCTACAATGTTTTGCTCTTCCAGATTGATTTACTTTGCCAAATCCTCAGCACATCACTTCCCGCAATAATATTTGGTGTCAGTCACATTAACTGGACTCTTCAAGTTGCTTTTCCTAGACTTCAGAATTGTCATTGTGGCCCCTGTATACCTTCATCTTAGATACTGCTTAGTGAAGGGTTTTTTTTGCTTGTTTGTCTTATTGTAAGAGGGATTTCATGATTGACATGGATGACAGAAAGCAAATGCCGCTTACTTACTGTATTTATTGGAAGCTTAGCTTTTGAAGCAGTGTCAAATTTGGTGGCATTTGCTAAGCGCTTAATATTCTCTCCCTCCTCAGGTTCGCATTCAGGAGACGCAGGCCGAGCTGCCGCGCGGTAGCATTCCTCGCAGCGTGGAAGTCATCCTGCGTGCAGAAGCCGTGGAGTCTGCTCAGGCAGGTGACAAATGTGACTTCACAGGGTCGCTGATTGTCGTGCCCGATGTGTCCCAGCTCTCAACACCAGGTTTGTTGCTACTGCTCGCAACCTAGATGGGTCCCATCCCTCCTGCTTGCTCTGGGAAATGCTGTTCTGACTCCCACTTTAATGGCAGGGGTGCGTGCAGAAACCGGCTCCCGGGTGAGCGGGACAGAGGGCTATGAAACCGAAGGCATCCGAGGACTTCGTGCCCTTGGAGTCAGAGAGCTGTCATATAAGCTAGTCTTTCTAGCTTGTTACGTTGCACCAACAAATCCACGGGTGAGTCTGAGAAGAAAATAGATTTAAAGGTCTTGATGATTTCTGCTCTGTATAGTTTTACCTCAAATTACAGAATGGGAATGCATAAAGATTTAAACGTGTGTGTGCACCACCTTCCTGTGCATTTGAGTATCTTTATATTCTGATTGGATTTATATAGCAAGTTTTTTTCTTTTCTTTATTGTTCATAGCAGTTTTCAGAGGTGATTATTTACTGATGTTACCAACTTATTCTAAAGAGCTAAATGGTCCATTTATTTCCATTTAGCTTTCGTCCCTTTCTGCAGCATTTCCTTTTCCTCCAGGAAACCCTATTGCTTCATTTTTTCACAGGGAAAACAGCAATCATTCTTGTTCCCCCTGGTTTATCACATAACATCTTAGGACGTAACTACAACATAATAAGTAGTACTGACTATGGCTGGGTTTTAGCATGGTATGATATGCCAATCTATAATTCTGCTAGCAGCTTCACCATCACATAGCATAAAAATAGCATCTGTTATTTTCTGGGTGTAGAGGTTTCCTGCCTCATTCCAGGGTAATGAAAGACCTTGTAAATTCCAGTTAATGAAGAATGCTTACAAAAGCAAATTTTAGCCAACGGAAGCCATACTGGTTTACTCTCTTTTTAATCTCTGGACAAACATTTCTCCTGGGTTTTTCTCACTAACTGAAGTTATACTCCATTGATTTTGCCCCCTAGGAAACTGTCTATTGGTTTTTAAAGGTATAAGGTAATGAGCATCCTTAGCCTAAGGTCAGCTTTTCTGAATGTGTTCTTCCCGCTCAGCTTACAGAGTAAGTGCATGTAGCCTCCTGTCTGCAGTACTCACATTCAGTAGTTGACCATGTTATGACTTTTATTACTTTTATTTCTTTTTATTTCCTTTGTTTAGTTTGGTGGAAAAGAGCTCCGAGATGAAGAACAGACTGCAGAAAGCATTAAAAACCAAATGTCTGTGAAAGAGTGGGAAAAGGTGTTTGAAATGAGCCAAGATAAGAACCTTTACCATAATCTGTGCACCAGCCTCTTCCCCACTATCCATGGTACGAGTCCAGTTGTTGCCTCAGAGAGGGAAGGTTTCTCTTGTGAAAATATTACTTCTTCTTGATGTCTGGGTAGTGCCATTTTGGGAAAGTGTGAAAGCCCTATGCCAGCTACTGCAAACTCTCCCCTCCAGCGCTGGTTATGCTAGAAAAGGAGAACCTGTTTCCTGAGTACTTGCTGTGTTTAATCATTAAGGCCTGCAAGACTAGTCAGAATGGTTGGTTTTGTTATTGGGTGATCTACTACTAAACCCTGCAGTTGACAGTTGGATATAAGCTTCATTTTTTATGGGCATCCTTCAAAAGGTTTAAGGGTTCCAAACATTTGTGTGCTGTTGTGCGTGTGTATGTCCTTTGTGGTTGTTTCTGGCTCAGAGCTAGTTTGAGGACTTATGTTGCTAATGTCTGAGAAGTTTGATCAACTGAATTTGGTCCATATTCTGAGCCGCTATAGCATAAAGGAATTCTGCTGCTTTCTGAGTCATTCTTCCCTGAAACTGTATCAAGCACATAAATGCAGTTTTAGTGGATGTTTAGCAAATAGGTAATTTCTGAGGGGATGTGCCTAAATGCTCTAAAATTCTAGTGGGCTGAAGGGTTTTTTAAATAGGAAAAATGTGGTGTTTTCTTTGGATTTTCAGTTGAGTGTCTTTTCTGGGGCAGGTAATGATGAAGTGAAACGTGGGGTCCTGCTGATGCTTTTTGGAGGAGTTCCTAAGACCACTTCAGAAGGCACTTCATTGCGTGGGGACATCAATGTTTGTGTTGTTGGTGATCCAAGTACAGCCAAGAGTCAATTTCTAAAGTAAGCATCTCATTAAAATTCAGTATTTAAATATTGTCCAGTGTGACTAGAGCTATAAATGTGTACTGTGCCTTCTCTATGTTAAACAGAGGAAAGGGAAGTAAAATATTTGAGAACGTTTTCCAGGAATTATTTGGATGTGGTTGAATTACTTGAATAGGGCTGAAGCAAACTCAACAAGTCCCTGGAGTAATAACAAAGAATGAATTAAGACCTTTTTTTGTTCTTTAGTGATGAAAGTATGGATTTCCAAATATTTTCAAAAGACACTGGATATTAAAAATATAAAAAAATTATTGCATATCTTAAAATATCAGACAGAGATAGATGAATGTTTTTTTTCTTTTGTATTTTTAGCTTAGTCTAAATTGGTAGGTCCCAACTCTTTGGTCCCAACAGCTATTAACCCTTAAAAATAATTATGAAATAATTATGTTTTGTGCTACATCTTATGCTATAATGCTTTTTTATTTGAAATTCTATTTAATATGATTTCAATTTTATTATGCTGCTCATTTACTTCTGCATTGTTCTCCATGAAGCTGAGGTCCTTCAACAACTGCAGCTCAGAAATGTAGAGGCATCACAAAAGCTGCCTTAGGCTGCTTGTGGTCAGTCTTGCTGCTTCGTGCTATGAAGCCGTTTGTTCCCTTGTGCTGACATTTACCTGACCTGCGAGGAGCTGTGTTAGTTTGTGAAATCAGCAAAAAAACTTGTGGGAGGAGGTCTGGATGTTTTATTTTCTGCTGGTGTAACCACTGGTGAATAACAGACCTGTGATAGACAACAGTTAGATAAGGATTAGTTTCCAAGGCTTGCTCAAACATCATTAGAGGTGGGAGGGGCTACCTGAATATTAATTGCTTCCCGAAGGAAGGGGTAAGTCCTGGCTGAGAGGTCGAAAGCAACACTGCATTACAGTTATCTTCTTTCTGCAGGTTTTAATCTGCCTTTTTAAATTTTGTGCAACACAATGCCTCACTGTTATTTCCCTCCATAGGCATGTGGATGAGTTCAGTCCTCGTGCTGTATACACCAGTGGAAAAGCCTCCAGTGCTGCTGGTCTAACAGCAGCTGTTGTAAAAGACGAAGAGTCTCATGAATTTGTCATTGAAGCTGGAGCACTGATGCTGGCAGATAATGTGAGTCCAGGAGAGGTTCCTGCATCCCTGGAATGGTTTTGATGATTGACCCAAATTGTTTTAATGGTGCTTTTTTTGCCAAAATTGATTGAATTTGGGTAACTTACTATTTATTCTTCTGCTTCAGGGTGTTTGTTGTATTGATGAATTTGACAAAATGGACGTGCGGGATCAAGTAGCCATTCACGAAGCAATGGAGCAGCAGACTATATCCATTACTAAAGCAGGAGTAAAGGTAGCTTGCGCTATTCCTCTGCTTGTGTAGTCTGTATGATCGCCTGACTGTTGCATGTATTGCTCCAGCATCACCAGGCAAGACTTTTGTGTCAGCTCTGCAGCTGCCTCACTGTGGCAGGAGAGAGAACGCTTACCTGAAAAGATTTTGTGCCACATAACCCAGAGAGAATCAGAAATGTTACTGAAATTATAAAAGAGATAGTAGTGGTCAGGAAATGGAAAATGGAAAAATCGTAACCTTGAAGTAACCCCAAAAGAGGATATAGATTTATGTGTGTTTGTAGAAGTAAAGTGTGTATTTGCACTGTTAAAAACGGTGTTGTGAAAAGCAGTTTTAAGGGCTTGTTTCAGTATTGTTGGCAAGACTGTGGCAATGTTAAAATATTGATTCATCAAACTGTGTCTTGGGGCAGAGACCTGTTGAGAAAGGGCTGGTTAGAAAAGGTTGGGCTCTTGAGGAATGATTGTTGTAATACCTCCATTGAAACTCCATCTAAAAGATGTTATGCTGACCCATTTGAATTGCAGTGAATTGGTTTAGCAAGTGATCACAGATACAATTTATTTTTTTTTTTTATTTATTTGTTTTCATTGTCAGGCTACCCTGAATGCCAGGACCTCCATTTTGGCTGCAGCAAACCCAGTTGGTGGGCGCTATGACAGATCCAAGTCACTGAAACAGAATATAAACCTGTCAGCTCCCATCATGTCTCGCTTTGATCTCTTCTTCATTCTTGTGGATGAATGTAATGAGGTAATTTTAAGGAATTGTAGAATAATTTATGTCAGAAAAGACCTCTGGAGGTCTCTAGTTTAACCTTCTGCTCAAAGCAGATCATTGAGAACAGGTTGCTAAGACCTTGGCCTGGTGAGTTTTGAATATCCCCAAGGATGGAGATTATACAGCCTCTCTAGGCCCCTACTGCAACGGGGGCAACTCTCATGTGTTTAAAAAATAACTTTTATATCTAATCAGAATTTCTCATGGTTCAGTTTGTGTTGGTTGCCTCTTGTCAATCTGTACTTCTAAGAACAATCTGGCTCCATCACATCTGTCCTTGCCACTGAGGCAGTTTTCTAGTTGAACAGACCAAGCTCTTTCAGCCTCTCCTCATACATCACGTGCTCCTGCCCTCTGAGCATCTAGGTAGCCCGCTGAAATTTTAGATGAAGCTGAATTCATGAGAGCGTCTTGCTTCTACTTTTCTTCTCTTTTCTTCTCTGTCTGCAAAGTTAAAAGCTGGCAGTACAAATTTGAACATGCTCTGCTGAATACAAAGATACCGCCTTTTCATCTTGTAGTGATTTGACCTGCAAACTTAAAACCATTAGTCATTTTTACAAGTCACTGGTCACTAAGGCTAAGACTGCTACCACCTGTCTATGTGGCATTTGCCTTGGAAACTCGTGAGATACAGAAATTAACGTTGGTTCGGTGCTATTCTCTCTACTGTTTTGCTCAAAGTGATTATTCTAATTGAGAAGGGACTGATGAAAGAGAGAGAGTAGGCTGAAAAGGAAGAAAGCAGTTCCCACGCTGTAAAGTGCTGCTTTCTGCCTGTTTTATGGCTAACTTGTAACCCAGGAGTGTTCCAAGAGGTTATAAATCCTAAAATTGCCTTTTATCCCTCTTCTGCTATGTTTCCTTGTATTAAAAACCTCCAGGGCACTCCCCCTGGGTATTCTGGCAGAGAGTGTGGCTTCTGCAAAGAGTAGCCATGAGGAGTGCAAGTGAGAGAAGGGAATGGGAAGGAAGAATATAGCCGTTGTTTTGCTAGTTGGTTGATGTTGTGAAAGTGATCTGACAGAGCAATAATATCCCAGGTTACAGATTACGCCATTGCCAGACGCATAGTGGATCTGCATTCCAGAGTGGAAGAGTCTGTTGATCGTGTGTATTCATTAGACGATATCAGAAGGTATCTGCTATTTGCAAGACAGTTTAAACCAAAGGTAATTCTACTTTCTTACACAAGTTGCTCTGTATGAAGTGACCCAAAGGAGCAATCACTCTGTATCATGCTTTTTTTTCCAGCAAATGCAAAGACACTTACAGTAGTGTTCTCTCAAGAAAGGAGCTGTAAACTCAGTTAGTATCTGGAAATACAGCATATTTTGGAGCCATGTACCCTTTTTTTTTTTTTTTTTTAAACTCCAGAAACCCCGCCATCCCAGATGAGACTGTTACAATCAGTAGCCTTGACCACTTTGGTGGCAGTTCTTAACCTCTGTCTAGAACAACTGAGGGGTCATTTCATAGTTTGTTCATACCTCAAGGACATGGGTTATTCAACACGGCTGCTGCAGAGAGCTTTGTATTTTATTGACTTACTGCTCAATCAAACACTTTGTTTGGCTTTATTTTAAAAGGGTATTGTTCCTCAATATTTCTTCGCTTTTTTTGTAGTGAAATACAGAACATGGGAAGCTGCTCAAAGTACAAATTTTTGTGGTCTATCCAAATAGCAGCTTGGATGGGCTGTGTGTTAGATTTTTGAGAAGTTCTAGTAGAGACAGACTAGTAGAGAAACTATTTTCTCTCTAGTAGAGAAACTAGTAGAGACAGACATGAAGCAAGTTGGTGGAACGGGAAAATAGAAATGATCAAAAGTACTCATTGCGTCAGTGTACTTCTACTTATTGTAGTATCATTGTTACTGTAATCATTTTTCCAGTATAATTTTAACAATATGATTGTCATTATTTTTATGCATAGTATATGTATAGCATAGACTATTTCAGAGAAAAGCAGTAGCTAGTACAGAAAAGTCTGGGAACTGCCAATCTAATGTAAGAAACATAAACTTTAATACTTTTAACATGGCAAACTGTCATACTGTCTTATGTCACAAAGATATCTAAGGAGTCTGAGGACTTTATAGTGGAGCAGTATAAACGACTACGGCAGCGTGATGGCTCTGGAGTGACAAAGTCGTCCTGGAGAATCACAGTGCGACAGTTGGAAAGCATGATTCGGCTGTCTGAAGCTATGGCCCGTATGCACTGCTGTGATGAGGTATCAGCTTTTTCATGAAAGATTGTGTGTATGTTTATAAAAATGTTGTGGGAGTTCTGGCTTTGCTATTTGACTATGGTATTGTACATGTTTAAACCCTGTGGGTGAGGAGGAGAGCTTGGATCATGTTTTCACTTGTGATGTGGTCATACTCAGTCTGAATTTGTATGCCAGAAATACTGTTTTAAGGTATGTCTTGTAAAACTGAGATCAGCTGATCTGAACTGGGAACATGCATGGTTTTGCACTACAGTTGTATCGGCACTCTCAGCCTGTTACCTGTCAAATCACGACAAAGATGAAGAACGATCATCAATTAGTATCAGCCAGGGCTGTTGGCAGTGTCTCGCTCCTAATCTTGCATAGTTTGTAATCTCACAGCTCTCTTCCACCTGCAATCTAAAAAGCCAAAGTTCATCAAAGTATCTGAACCTCTCTAAGAGTACTTGTATTTGTGATCTGAGCTCTTCCTCATGTCAACCAACTTTGGAACATATATTGTGTTATGGCTATTAACTGTAGTATGACTATTATTCATCTAGTCCCTGCTTTAAAACTCAGCAGGCTTTTCGAAATGTTGATTAGGGGTTAGGTGACACATGCAGTGATAGAAACTTGCTTACTGGTTGTGTTCTTTTTAATTAAGTTCAGCTTATAAAGAAACAGATAGCTTTGAGCTTATGGCTCAGCTAGAGATGATTTTTTCAGCTTTTTCTTTTCAATTCCAGAGGAGAGTCTCATTAATTACAATTTTTTTTTTCATATTGTCTCTGTGCAGACCCATTTCTTTCATGTTTCTTGCTCCACTGATCTTTCTTCAAAATGTTCTTGGCTTAAGTAAAAATTTTATCGACTCTGCATGATTGCTAAAGTCTGAAAGATTCATCAGGCTGCTTATTCCTTCTGTAACCTTGTGTGAACTCAGAGTACTTATAGTGAGGTATAATTTGACTTGCAGGGTCTTTACTGCTTGGGATTAATCAGGTGAGATGGGTAGAAAGACCCTTTGACAGCCAGAGATGAGTTTCTGGAGCCATTGGGGGGAAAAAAGCTTTTAACACTAGAAGAACCACTAGAACTATGCCTATTTAATATATGTTTTTTGAAATCTTCCCCAGGTTCACCCAAAACACGTGAAGGAAGCTTTCAGGCTTTTAAATAAGTCCATCATTAGAGTTGAGACTCCTGACATCAATTTAGACCAAGACGATGAACAACAAATGGAGGATCAAGAAGACCAAGATGGAGTCAATGGTAAAGTACTTGTAGAGAATTTTTTCAAAGAGGAAAGTATTCCCATCCTTTACAGCTTACCTTGTTTGAGTATATACTTCTCTGCAGTTTCTCAACTGTTTCTCATCTAATAGCATCTAGGAATCTTGACTCCCATTCTTAAGTCTCTTAGTTCTTCAGCCTCCTTGTGGGTCCACTCACCTGCCTGGTCAACGCAACACTTTTCAGTAGCTCAGAGTATTAAACAGTTAAAAGATGTTGCAGATTTAAACCTGGGCGTGTGTCCAAACAGGTGAGGCAGAAGCTCCAGCCGGGGCCAATGGTGTTGTCAATGGGATCAACGGCCATTCTGAGGACGTGAACAAGGATGCCGCACCCAAAGCTTCTCTTAGACTGGGCTTCTCTGAGTATCGGCGAATTTCTAATCTCCTCGTGCTGCACCTCAGGAAAGCAGAAGAAGGTAAGAATTTGTTTATTAAAAAGATGGTAGACCATGAGTTGTGTTGCCATGTATGCATTGGCTCTTTACTAAAACAAATTCACCTGAACCTCACAAGGGAATTTTTTAGCTGTGAAGAGAGCTGTATCTTTCCGAAACTTTAGAGAGAAAGGGCTTGAGCATGTCATGTATTAAAAAGTTAGGATAGAAGGTTGTGATCACAGATCCTTGAACAACAGTTGCCACTTCCTACTGTGCATTTTTCAGTGTAATTTGGTAAACATTACTGTGTGAGTAAAACCTTTGCTGCTTAGCACCCTGAAGTACTTTAGACATGTTAAAGAGGTTCACAAACTTGCTACTCTGAGTGAACTAATCCCACTGTGCTGCTGAGGTTCGGCACAGGTAGCTGCGTCCGTTCAGGGAGCAATTGTTACTACATCTTAGGCTGTTGCACTTGCGATTTTCGCTGCTGCTGAGACACCAGGCTTCTTAGGTCAGGTGTGACGCTGTACGCGTGTGGCTATGCTACATCTGATGATATGAATATGGCTTCTTGGACTTTCTAGCTCTGGTATTTGAGTCATTTGTCAAAACCTGGTAAATAAAGGAGCACGTCAACAGAGCAGATCCAGAAAAAGATTTGTAGCATATGCTGGTTTAACCTAGCTAGAATAGTCGGCAGAAATGAAAACTGTAGCAAGAGCTTTAATGTATGCCAGCAACCGCAGCCAAAAGTATATACTTAACCAATATATGCCCAATGGCTCTATCCTGTCTTGGGGAGAGAAAATGTTTCAGTTGCAGTGAGGCTGTTCCTGTGATGAAATGCAGCAGATGTCCGATAGCATACACCAATGCTATAAAGTTTTAGGATAAGTGCAGAAACTACAATATCTGTTAAAAATGCTGAGTATTTGTAGAAAGATCACCTCTTCAGCATTGGATGACAGTGATTTTCTTTTGCCCTTAGAGGAAAGTTCTGTAAATCCTTACAACTACTTTTTCTGAAGCTGAAGGCGGTTGCTAGACTGCTCATTTTAAGTTGTAAGCCACATGGATGCATAGAACTGAAAGCTTCAATTCTCAATCTAGACATCTCCAATTAAACCATGATACAACAGCCTCCTGTACAAAACATGCTGATTTAAGAAACAGAAGAAGGTCTGATGAGCAAGTTTTTCTCTTCAGCACTGTAAATGTTAACATAGAAATCCTTTTCTCTTACAGTTTGAGTGTTATTTTCCTGCTGCTGTTTATGCAAATTATTTTCTTTGCAGAAGAGGACGATTCATCATTAAAGAAGAGTGAACTTATTAATTGGTATCTAAAGGAAATTGAATCTGAAATAGAATCTGAAGAAGAACTAATAAATAAAAAGAAGATCATAGAGAGAGTCATTCACCGACTTACGCATTATGTATGTATAGAGATGTGTGGATAATGAAAAAGGCTTTTAACTTATATAGTGCAATGATTCATTTTTAATAGAATACATTGCTAATTTGAGAAGTGTTTTGTGTTTCTATATTATTGACTGATGCAGTATAAGTGTCTTCTTTGTTTAATATCTTTTAAAAATAATTATAGAGGAAACACTGAAATAAATTAGAGATGTGTATAAGTAAAAGTTCAAAGCACCGTATTATGTCCCTATAGAAGTGTAAGTGGTATTTTTCTGTAGTTGTATAGTGTTAGTTATACCTTAGGATACAGAAATGCTAACATTCAATAGATAGCTTTAAGTCATGGGGGCACAAGGGCAGTTTGGAGGAAGAAGTATGAAAATTTAAAAGACTTCTTATTTTTAAAGGTACAAAGTCACTAGTTTGGAGTGTTCCCAGAAAGCATACAACATAGAAGAGATTTCCACTGAACATAATTGTTGAGATTAGGAACCTATTAAAGAGGGAATTCACAATTAAAAGGGTTAAATAATTCATCAGTAAGAGGTGCTACCAGTTTAAAAAGGAGATGCCTTTCAAAAAGTACAAACAAACCTTTCTTGTTCTTGTTTGAATATGCATTTTTGTCTGTTGCAGGACCACATTCTGATAGAACTGTCCCAGTCGGGACTGAGAGGATCCAGAGAAGAGGAGACTTTTGATGAAGATCCATACCTGGTTGTCAACCCAAACTATCTGTTGGAAGACTAAGGGCTGAGAACTGGATTGTAGAACTGACTAGTTACATATTGGAAAATGCATTCTTTTCTGCATTTTTGCAATGGTTGCTGTATAGCTAACATCTGAAATTGATATGAACGCTTTACTGTGGAATGTGCCAGTGTGCGGTCTGTAATACATGATTGCTCATTTACACTGAGCATACTTGGAAAGTTTTTAAAGAAATGACACACATATATTGTCGTTAATTCTGGGTTTCACTGCCATCATCCAGATGCTGAGGAGAATCATTCAATAGCTCTTTTCAGCCTCAGGCTGTGTAGATGCTTCTGTTTTAAATGAGGAATTTTGCATTGTTCTTCTACTGTATTTAGTAAACTTTTTATGCTATAGGTTTTTACTGCTTTTCTTATTAACATAAATAAAAGAACATTAAAGGTCTGGAGATCTCTGGGGGTGGATTTGTTGTCACTCGTATGCGGGATTGCTATTTTCTATGTCTATGCTTTAAGACTGAAAAAATAGTGATCTAAATGCTTAATGTCTTAAGAAAGATTAAATTTCCTGGATGACAGATGCTGGTTTTTAAGAAGTTTTTTTAACTTCCAGTAATGAATAATGAGAAACTCTGCTTCTCTTTCTTTTTAGATGGACTAAAGATGTGTATGCTCCTGTTGCGTATGTAAAATAAATAATTGAAAATAGCCAAGCCCAAAGCAAGGCTTTAAGTCAGGAGGCCAGAAAGCCCAATCTTGATGAATGTCTTGACTTGTAAGTGAATTGAGAACTGCCATAATTTGTGAGGGATTTTTAAGACTAAATTTGTAAACTTGTTTGTAGATTTTTCTATACAAAAGTTTTACTTAAATTTCTCTTGTTCTCAATTATTTGCTGTATGCTATGTGATTATTAAATAATCTATTAAGAATTAAAAATACGTGAATATTTGTCATGTCAACCCGATACCAGCACCTAAGAAACACTTGCAATAGTATGAAAGATAAAATAGATAGCTTTTGTAAGTATAAATAATGTGAAATAACTGTTTCTGAAAAGGTCCAGAAATGGAGCTGGTTTGTAGGACAGTTGTCTTTTTTCTGTTAGTCTCCACCAGCTTTGGAAAGGTTACCTCAGTCTAATGAAGCGTATCATTAAAGATTACAGTTACATTATGGAATGGAAGGAATCATAATTTTTTTTTACCAACAGTGCTGCCCTGTCACTGGGTACAAACTCTAGCTGCAGTAACTTCTCTCCACTAATTTCTTTCATAAACTGCATCTGGCAAATGCTACATTTCATTAAAAATCGCCACCCACCTATTCGTTTTATTCTATGTTGTTCATAAGTTACTTTCAAAATAAGGACAGGAAGATGTTTCTCCTTCAATTCTGTGTTTCCTCCTCTTCTCCCCCGCAATCTTTGATCATAAATATATTTCACATGGAGAAAGCCAAGTAGTTTTTCTGCTTCTTCCCCAGTTCTATAAGCTTCGCAGGGTAGGAAGGGTGTTCTCTTTCTGAGTTGACACTGCTCTACTGAAAAATATGCAGCAGGTGGTGCTGTGAAGTTCCTATTCAAACTTACTCAAACATCAGGGGGGCAAAGAAACCCACAATACTTACTTACTTAGTCGCTCAGAACAGCAAACACTATATTTCAGCAAGCTTTTCAAGGCTTTCTGGAAAAAAAAAAAAGAAAAAGGGCCACCTTGGAATCAAATAGGGTCAAAGTACACAAATTACAATCCCTAAATAAGCTATAAGATTGGCTATTTGAGTAATAGCAAAAGTTTAGCGATGTTTTGTACTGCAACTTAAAGATAATATTGCTCGATGGAGCAGTAAGCTGCTCAGAGGATTCCAGGTATGCTTTAGAAAAAAAGCTGGTTATTAAAGGAAATAAACTGGGAGATGGAACTGACTTTTCAATATAGTTATGTAGAATTTTGTGTTCTATTGATTTAAACATGTTCTGTATTTGGGCAGCACAGACAGCAGATTCAGGTAAATGTTCTCAGCTCTCCAGTTTTGCTGTATTTGAATGTAGCACAGCCGAGCTGTCTCTTCCCTGCAGCAACTCAGGTAGGTGATTGGGATATGTCCACCCTGCTGAGAGTGCGTGTGTTCTCAAGGCTGAAGGAAGGAGTACTTTGGAAAGCAATAAAATTATATTGTTCAAATTCCTCCATGTTATCTGGCACGAGGACACACATTGTTGCTGCTGCCTGAATTCATGTAACAACCACTTTTCCAAGGGGATAATATGCCATGTCTCAGATTTCCTTTATGCACCCAAGAATTATATTGCAAAGGTGCCTCTTGCCGGCCTGCCCACCCCGAGCCGTGGTGGCACCCGGGCCCAGCAATGCAGATAACTCTGCTCTTGCTATTTTCTGCATCCAGAGCTGTCCTGGGATTCCTCTTAAGCCAAAAAAGGCTAAGAAGAGATGAAAAGTATTGTCTACTTATTTTATCTTCCTCTGAAACAGAGGCGGTATCAGCAAATGTCAATTGATGTTCAAGCATAAAGGGGAACCTGGGCATCTCAGAAAATGTTTCCACATGACCTTTCTCCAACTAATTGTTTGACAATGCTTTTTGTAGCTTTTTGTATTCACCTGTTTGTTCGCTCAGCTATTAATTGAAAGTCCTGATTTGTTATCATTCCAGTGTCAGCTAGTTCTGGGAACATTTATCTTGTGTAATAGATAATTTCAGTTAAATATTACTTCTACTGTAATATAAGTAGCATGAAATAACTGTTTCTGAAGCAGGTCCAGAAATGAAGCTGGTTTGTAAGACGGTCGTCTTCTTTCTGTTAGTCTCTCCCAGCCTTGGGATAGATGAGAAATTTCCTCAGAATTTTATTGCCATTGCTGGACCTCTACCCAGCAAGTTAGTAAATCGATGGCATCCGCAGAACCAAGTCCTACCCAAGGAAGATCAGGGCCCTGCCGTGGCTGAAGACCATGATTATGTGTGCCAACAAGATCTTGTGGCTTCTGAGCTGCCCCAGTACTTCTCCCACCTTCGCGAGATGGGGGTGACGCATTACAAAATCTTCCTGCCATGGGCACGCATTCTTCCGAAGGGGGATGCCAGGAAGCCAGATGAAGCTCAAGTGCAGTGCTACCAGGAGCTGCTCAAGACCCTGCTGGCTGCAGACCTCAGGCCGGTGGTAGTTCTGCATCACCAGCGTGTCCCTAGCGCTGTGGCCGCGCAGGCCGTGGGTCAGAAAGCCAATGCTTTTGCTGACCTTTTTGTGGAATATGCAGAGTTCAGCTTCCGTGTTTTTGGGTCCCTGGTCGATGTGTGGCTCACCTTCAGCGATCTGCCGGAGGTCCTTAAAAGCCTGCCTTACGATGAGCCCCGGTACCAAGCCCAGGCCCTAGCGGCTGCTCATGAAAGAGCTTACACCATCTACCACAAGAAATATTCGCTGGCAAGTAAGGAGAATGGGGAGAAGGTTGTTTTTTTTTTTTATATGACTTTTTCACAAATATTTTATGATGGGATGAAATGGCAAAGGCTCCATGCAATCTTTGTGTGAATGTGTTGTCAGCGCTCTCAGAATTACATAGACATCCTTGAGTAACAGGTTCCTTCAAACCCCTTGATAGTTGTTTAATAATTTAGTGATAGTTGCATTTTACTTGAAATGATTGATAGCCTAAATATTTAAGGATAATATATATGTATGTGTGTGCATATTTATATTTAATCTTTTAAGCATCAGGAAAGTATTAGATAGCCTCCGGTTAATTTGAGCAGCAGAATCTAGTACTTCAAAACTAAACACTATCATATTTCTATATGCTTTTTCTCCAAGGGCTGTTGTCCATGTGCTCTTAATTAAAGATGAGCCGATGCCCCCGATGAACTGTAGTCTAATACTGTTCATATACAAAACCTTAAATGTGTTCTACAATAAAAGTGGGCCTGAGACTTAAGAAGAATCTTTGATTCCGGCCCAGTCATCTCATTTTCAAAACCTTATTACATATTTTAATGTCATTGAAAACTGGGGTTGCAATTGCTACCATTTCAATCAAGAGAGGAAGATCATACCATCAGTCAGTGGCTGTGCTAAAATCTCTTATGTACGATGGGTGTGGGCTTTTTCATTAAGGCATGATGTGTTCCCAAGGCATACAGCTTTGGAGACCCAGATCTAGCTGAAGAATCAGGTCAAATTCAACTATCAGCCTTCCACCCAAAAGGTGGAAATCCTTGAAAATGTATTCACAAAATCCACTTAAACAAAACGGATCACAGTTTAAAATTACATTTCTCATTTAACTGAAGTGAAATGATTTTATTTAACTTTAAACAGTTAAATAAACCAACATGAAACAAAATATTTACTTTTTAGCTTAGAATTAAAATAGCTTATTAGTTAAAAATGCTTCAAAATTACTCAAATCCAGCCTCTTTTTTTTTTTTTTTTTTTTTTTTTTTGCGGTGTACAGTGACAAAGCCATAATAGTGAAGCTATTTTGTAGATATATATTTTTGTGTATCTCTTCCTGACCCATAAAGGAAAGACTAAGAACTTCCTGAAATGTACTTCAAACCATAAAGAAACAAGGCACAAGAAGTCTCCTGAGAGATAATAGTGTGACGAAATCTGCAATGTCCTTTGTTTGACTTGCCACATTGCAGACACTGGGATTTTTAAGTAATTAAATCTTAACTCTACCCGTGTTACACAGAGCAAGAGAATTTCACCTCTTCTGTGATGGGCACCCAGGATTTTCTAAGCAGCTGTCCTCTTGGGTCTGCTGCCTTTGGCTTGGAATTTATCTGTCCCAGGCAGACAACTGGTGGAGCTGGCTGAGTCCTGGTTTTTCAAATTTTTAATTAATTTATTTATTTGTAATTCCTGCATTTGTCAGAAATACTTTGCAGTACAATTCACACTGTAGAAGTTGCCCAGCTTCCCACCCACATAACCCAGATTCCCGGCATCCCAGCATCTCAGCAGCATTCAGCACAGAAAGGATTAAAGAAAATATCCACTGTAGAACCACCACAAAGGCATGAAAATGAAAGAAATTACTTATAATTATGCATAGAGTGGAAGGACGCCCACTGGATAGCTGTATTCAGATCCACCTTCCTGCAAGCAACAGTACTAAAATGGTTTTGAGCCATCATGATAACACAAGATTGATTGACAAAGACTGCTTGAACTCCACCTTTGAATTTCTACCTTCTTCAGCACTGTTGAAATTGTAGTGGGTATTCTGAAATCAGCTGCCTAGGGCGCTGTATGATGATACACATCTTCAAAAATTTTTAACTGATTTAAAAAAAACTGATGTGAACTGAAATTTTTTGTTTGTCTTTAGCACACTAATAGACTGTCTCTTTTTTTTTTTTTTTTTCAAGGTGGAAAGCTGTCCGTTGCTTTAGGAATGGATCATACGTTGGATAGTGCTTCATCAGAATTTCTTTCAGTTTCTCTTCAGGTAACTCCTTAATAGAAATTATTCCCAAAATTATATAAATTTGATTTGATTTAACTTGATTTTTATGTACAGGATCAAGTGATATATTGCAAGTTACATAAAATTTTAGCAAATTGACCAATTTGGTAAATTTTATTTATTTGGTTAGTTTGAGCATGTGAAGCTCACTGATTTTAAAAACTGCTTCAGCATAATTTCCTGGCTAGTAAGCACTGATTAAGATGTATGGAGGCATATTTGATCTCATAATTGGCAATTTTAGCAACATACATGCTTAAATGACAAGGCGTATGCAAAAAGTGTACCCGTTGTTATTTTCTTTGCAAGTCTACTTAATGTACCACCAAAGAAATCAATACTTTATTTTAAATAACTGCTATTTAAAAAATCTGCTTATGATGTTAAAACACAGATGGAGCTGTGCTAAAAGTGACCTAGTTGCACAGGGATGGCACAACATGAGGACAGCATAACCTCTACAAAGACGATGACATCCTTTCTGTAAAGACCAAACCCTCTATTAGTAGTCTTCACCTAGAGGATGTTGATGTAGAGTATAGTGAACAAATGTCAGTGCAGGTTTTTTGCTTGTATCCACAATCCTTCCAAATTTAGTAATAGGGTAAGGAAAGTTGTAGGTGTGACATTTCAAGGATATAAGCAAGGTGTAGTTTGTAGGGAGGGGAAAGACGTTTTATTAAATGAGCTGACTAAACTAGAAGAAAACCTTGGACTGAAAAATAAGCTGAAAGCTTATCAGCCTTTTTCCAACTTCATCAGCTGGTTTAATAAAAGAATATGATCTATTCCCTTGAACATGATAACTTCTAGGGGGATAACGCTTGTAGTTTAGAATGATAAAAGATTTCTGAAGTGACCTTTCCCCAAAGGATTATTGATAAGGCCTACCTGAATCACATAGTTGCAAAGGTTTCTCTGTCTGATTAATCATAGACTTTTTCAGTCTTACTAACTAAAAAATCAACTGTATATCATTAATATTAAATTCATAAAACACTCCTAGAATTTAATTTAGCTGTTTAAATTTTACTTTGATTAGAAGGAGAGATACAAAATACATCTTCCCATACAGTATTCAGTTGGTATTCATTATATTGTCCACGGATCCCGTATGACTTCTTACTCCAGCAATGTATCTTCACCAAACATTTTACAATTTTACATATTTTTAACGTAATACCTGCAAAAAATACATTTTGCATCCAGGATGATTCTTTTATTGTTCTTGTTTCCAGGACTCAGTAGACTTTCTGTCTCTCAGCCTTCAGTACTCTTGTGGAAATGAAATAGATTTCTACAAGAAATTGAGCGTATTCCAGGTAACATTATGCACAGGGTTAAAATTATAGCAGCAGACAACAGACCATAAATAGAAGGGGAATTTCATGTTTCTTGATGCATGTCTAAACAGTTCTGATTTGCTGTGAGAGCTCAGACAACCGCTACACTAGGAAACAGCTGCATACTGCTCACTTACTTCTCTGTTGTTATTCTGACTTAAAAACAGGTGTTCGAAAGTGCTGGAAAGGATCATCTCGGTCAATGCTCATCATTGGTGTATTAACAACCGGAATGGCATAATTATTTTGTCCAGGGCTGAAGAACCTTCTCTTTCACGTCTTAAGTCTTTGATAAGCTGTCAGGCTAATACCTTTACACAAAAAGATGCTATTTTATTCTAGCACGGGTTCTGCCATGATACTACCAAACTTTGCAACTCCTCATCAGTAGAGGCAGTGCTAGAAATGTTAATGAGGATGAATTTGTGAAAGGATTAGATCACATGGCAGCAGCAATGTCAGTGATGCTATAGATTAGTATCTGATATTAAACCTCTGGTAGTGAATTGCATTCTTAAAATATATAAGATGAGAGTCATCCAGCAACTGAATAGCAGAGTAAGGAGCTACTCCTGTGACTCATTCTCTTTAGGGTCTCAGCATGCTTCAATTAATCTAAAAATCTGAAATGGGTCAAACATTTATGGCAACAAATCCTTACCAAGTAAACTTTCAAAAAAGGATAAAATTCATTGTGCCTTTTCAGCGAGAGGTCGAACACTGAAAGTTTCTGGGGTTTATGCTTTGATTTGCATTGGGCTTTTTTTGGATCAGAGAAAAATAGTGGGTGGTATTTAATGCCTACAGTGTTGATTTAGAAGTTTAACTTTGAACAACTTTATCACCGATTCTCAGTCTTCTAGGTATTTCCTATTCTATGTTAAAAGCAACAAATGCCAAGAGTATGGTTTTCCTAGCCGGCTGGTGCTTCTTTTCATACAAGTCTCTGACTTCTGGTTTTGCAGAATGTCTGGAAGGACACAGAGATCTTGATTTTTAGTCTAAAGTTCCTTGATTGTGGTTCCATGGAAGAGAATCCTTTCATATCAGTAGCTGCCATTGCCGCAGGTGAGTGACATATTTCAAGAAGGAGGAGAGTTTTTTAGCTAAGCTCAGCAGGGCAAATTATAGAGGAAATTCAAAATTGTCCAGTCCAGACCTCTGCTTTACGGTTTCTTTCATAGCCTTCCTGGAAAATTAAGGGTGGATGGTGAGTATTGAGGGAGGGGAAGCAGGAAATATACCCCAAAGCTTTTCATCATTTTCATCAGCCTCAAGTTGCACAAGGTTCTGACTGGTTATTAGGAAAAATTTCTTCACTGAAAGGGTTATCAAGCATTGGCCCAAGCTGCCCAGGGAAGTGGTTGAGTCGCCATCCCTGGAGGTATTTAAAAGATGGGTAGATGTGGTGCTGAGGGACATGGTTTGGTGGTGGACTTGGCAGTGCTAGGTTAACGGTTGGACTCAATGATCTTAAAGGTCTTTTCCAACCTAAATGATTCTATGATTCTATAATTTTTAACATGAAACTATACATATCTAATTAAAACCTAACATATTTGATCTGAGAAAAATAGCTGTTATGAAAAGCACCTTGTTTCTAAAGGTGTAGTTGTATGTACAAGTAGTGTCATGCAGTCCATGGCATCTGAGTTGTGACTAAGTCCATCACCTAACATTTGTTTGTTTTCAGCTATTAATAAAGAAGAGACACGTATGATTGGGTATGATGTTAATGAATTCCTGGACTTCTCATCATCTCATATTTTAAGGTACAGTTTTTGTCCCTTAAATCAGATACTATAATAAAATGGTGTCCTCTAGAAACCTACGTGCAGGCAGACACAAGACAGTTTTAGCGGTAGTCTGCCGTTCATTGCTGAAAGTACTGGAAAGGAATGCCCTTCTGCTGAGCCCAGTCTCTTACTATCACAGGCAATCCTCTGTCCTATTATTACAGGCAATGTAACCCTCTTCCAGTCTCTCATCCTTGGTTACCCAGATTGAACCTTCAAACCAATAGTAACAAGTACATTCTCCAAGGCTTCTGTTCTTTTCAAGAGCAAAACAGTTAAAAAGAAACAAATAAGGTAAAATAAAACACAGACTTTCCTAGGAGAGAAGCCAATTGTGCCTACAGAAATGTAGATGTCATTGTGCAAAAAGATGTTAAGGATTACAGAAGCAGGATTGATGAGTTTTGGCTTATCCCATGGAAACTCATAAGAGCAGTTTTAGCATGTAAAGTTGCTACACGCTGCAGGGATTTTGTTTGCACCTTTGACATAGCTGTACTGAATTACGAGACTCTACCTGCAAAGAAATGCATTAGACGTACAGCTCTTGAGCTGCTCTGCAGTTAGCTCATTGCACTCTACTTTCATCTGCTACCTGGATGGCAGCAGGTTGCATTGATCAGATGACAAAGCAACTATACCCTAAGTGGCTTATGTAAGCTGAATAGGAAGCAAACGATTCTTTTATCCTCTGTGTTTGCAAATTTTGTGGCACTGGCATCCACCTTGGAGATTTTAACTTCTTTTTATTCTATTTCCAGCAAAACAAATACTCTACAGGAGAAACCAGATGCTGTTCTTGCCCCTCGCTCCTCCTATCAAACAGTTTGGGAAATGTTTGCTAAACAGTCTGAATTGGAGAGGGATTCTTTTCTGCAAGATATCTTCCCAAGTGGTTTTCTCTGGGGCGCATCCACAGGTGCCTTTAACATCGAAGGAGCTTGGGCAGAGGATGGGAAAGGAGAGAGCATCTGGGATCAGTTTGGGCATGCAGGTCATGTCTACATGAACCAAACAGCAGACGTGGCATCCGACAGCTACTATAAAACCAGCTATGATGTTTACCTACTTAGGGGTCTTCATCCTCAACTGTACAAATTTTCTGTATCCTGGCCTAGAATCTTCCCTGCTGGCACCAACAAGACCATCAACTCCAAGGGTGTTGATTATTACAACCAATTAATTAACCGGTTGCTAGACTCTAACATTGAGCCCATGGTGACTCTGTTCCACTGGGACCTCCCACAAGCTCTTCAGGTTCTTGGTGGCTGGCAGAATGACAGTATCATAGATGCTTTTGTAAACTATGCAGACTTCTGCTTTTCCACTTTTGGGGATCGGATCAAGTTCTGGACTACTTTCCATGAGCCTTGGGTTATCAGCTACGCTGGCTATGGCACCGGAGAGCATCCTCCAGGAATCGCTGACCCTGGAGTAGCATCTTACAAGGTAGGAACACAAGAATAACTAGGATCCTGCAGCAGCCATTGTTGTGGTTTTTTCCTCTGATGGTTCTGTTCTATAACTATGTTTAAGCCTAATGTGGCCTCTGAGACAAATATTTGTGTGTTGGATTTATGATACTTACAAAAAATGGTTTAGTTAATGGATGCTAGATGTTTTAATTTTATTTTTCTATTCTGAAAGTTGTTGTTGATGGATAGCCAGATTATTCTGCTTATTCCAAAACCTACTGCGCTCTCTGGCTGTGATTATTTGTTTTGTCAAAGTTCCTTTGTTTTTGGGTGGAGTCAACGTTCTCACATGGCAATAATCTCAATGCTGAAGAGTTCCTGTGCAAAGCAGTGTGTCACATATTCCTCTGCTTTCTGCCCCCAGGTGGCTCACACAATACTGAAGGCTCATGCCAAGGTCTGGCACCTCTATAATGACAAATACCGCTCTCAGCAACAGGGAAAGGTGGGGCTGGTGCTGAACTCGGACTGGGCTGAACCCAAGGATCCAGCCAGCTCTGAGGACGTGAGGGCATCTGAGAGGTACCTCCAGTTCATGCTTGGCTGGTTTGCTCACCCTATATTTGTTAATGGTGACTACCCAGATATCCTGAAGGCTCAGATCCAGGAAGTAAACCAGCAGTGCTCCACAACAGTTGCACAGCTGCCTCTGTTTACAGAAGAGGAGAAGTCCTGGGTGAAAGGGACTGCAGATTTTTTTGGTCTTTCCCATTACACTTCCCGTCTGGTCAGTGCCGTGACTAACGGGACCTGCACACCAAGCTACCAGGGCATTGGTAACTTCTCCTTGCATGTAGATCCTTCTTGGCCACAGACTGCCTCTCCTTGGATCCATGTGGTCCCTTGGGGGTTAAGAAGGCTGCTGAATTTTGTCTCCCAGGAATACACAGGCAGAAGGATCCCAATTTACATAGCAGGAAATGGTATGCCAACAGAAGACGCAGGGGATCCTATTAATGACACTCTGCGAGTGGATTATTTCCGCCGGTACATCAATGAGGTTCTAAAAGGTATGGAGAAATTTAAATTATTTATTTTTTAATAATGGCAACTAGTTATTCGATCCCTTCCACGGTGGTTAGCTTTAGAACGTCACCACTTGCATAGCGATATGAGGTCAGCTGCCTATTGTGTGTGAAGTGTGACCTCACCTACTTCAGCCAATCTGGTGTCCAGATATGGAACTGTGGAGCCCTCCATTTTGTTTGGATATGGGAATAGATTTTTCATATACGTGGATTAATGGAACCTAGACCTTAATGTCAGTCCCTCTGTGTGAACAGTGTTTTTATAATTCAGTTTCCCTGAAGATGATTTGCCTGCAGACAGGCTCTTGCCTGCAGAGATCGCATAGATCAGGACTGAATGATGTCTTTACTGACTAAGCAGATCTAACTGACAGCATCTTGTACCATTTCAGGTTAGAATTTTTAAGGAGATATTTGTATATTTCTAATCGTTTTGAGCAAGGGTCAAGGTATGCTTGTATCTTTGCAAACTGCTTATCAATTGACGTAAAAATAATATTAGTGACCGAAGTTCTGGACAGGTATAGAGATTTGAGATTTCAAATAGAGATTTAACTGATACTGCCTTGAGATACACAAATCAATACCTGTCAGGAAAACTTTATTAAATATGCTGTATTAAATAGGTTGGTGATCAGTGTATCACCATATACCTAAACTGATGAATTGTGCTTGAAAACAAGAACACAGAGAAAGGGATACCAGTGGCACAAGTGTCCAGTACTCAAGTATCTCTTGACTAATATTTCTTTTCTCATGCGTTTTTATCACTAAGCATTTGACCAGCTCCGTTACAGTGCTGACTGCTTTACTTGCCAGATACTCTAATTGTTCTGGGTGGGGAGGTTGCCTAAAAGACCCCATCAACACTCGTAGGCGTTTGGCTTATCACACTGTTACCCCCAGCTGTGGTGCTTACGTTATGCTATGCTGTGTTCAGAAAATGTTCAAATGAATAACAGTGTCTTGTACTGTTTCTGTGACAGCGGTAAAACTAGACACAGTTGATGTTCGGTCATATATCGCTCGATCCCTGGTTGATGGCTTTGAAGGTCCAGAGGGGTACAGCCTAAAATTTGGGCTACATCATGTGAATTTTGAAGACAGTAACAGACCAAGGACTCCCAAGGCATCTGCTTATTTCTATTCCAGTGTTATTGAAAGAAATGGTTTCCCATCCAAAGTCTTGGACAGATTTTCTACACCGGTGGTGTTTGACCTACCCATGCCGTCAAAGTTGCCAAATTTACCAGCATCAGAAGTTCCCTCCAAGGCAAAGGTTGTCTGGCATAAGTTTTCATCTCAAACAGACTTTGAAAGGGACACATACTTTTATGGGACATTCCCAGAGGACTTCACATGGGGTGCGTCTTCTTCTGCCTACCAGATAGAAGGAGGTTGGAATGCTGATGGCAAAGGACCCAGCATTTGGGATAACTTCACCCACGCCCCAGGGCATATAAAGAATAATGATACTGGAGATATAGCTTGTGATAGCTACAACAAGGTGGAGGAAGATATTTACCTGCTGAGAGCCTTAGGGGTAAAGAACTATCGTTTCTCCCTGTCCTGGCCTCGAATTTTCCCCAGCGGAAGGAACAACTCAATAAACAGTTATGGAGTTGACTACTATAACCGTCTCATTGATGGACTGGTTGCAAACAATATCACTCCAATCGTCACTCTCTACCACTGGGACCTGCCACAAGCTCTCCAGGACATTGGTGGCTGGGAGAGCAGTGCGCTGATTGACCTGTTTGATAGTTTTGCGGACTTCTGTTTCCAGACCTTTGGGGACAGGGTGAAGTTCTGGATTACGTTCAATGAACCCCAAGTCATTGCCTGGGCTGGCTATGGCACTGGGGAACTTCCACCCAATGTCAATGACCCTGGCAGTGCTCCCTACAGGGTTGCCCACATCTTACTGAAAGCTCACGCCAGGGTCTACCACACATATGATGACAAATACAGAGCGAGTCAGCGAGGGGTCATTGCTCTGTGTCCCAACATTGACTGGGTTGAGCCGAAGACACCAAGTGACCCCAGGGACATAGAAGCTGCAGACAGGTACCTGCAGTTTTTGGTGGGGTGGTTCACACACCCAATTTTCAAAAATGGAGACTACCCCGACGTTATGAAGTGGAAAGTTGGGAACAGGAGTGAACTCCAGAACCTGCCATCATCTCGCCTACCGGTTTTCACAGCGGAGGAGCGTGAATACATCAGGGGCACGGCAGATGTTTTCTGCTTCAACACCTACACCTCCAAAATTGTAACCCATGCAACGACACGGTTGAGGCCCTTCTCTTATGAGTATGACCAGGAAGTTTTAACAAAGGTTGACAGCTCCTGGCCTTCCTCAGCTATTACTGGCCATCGGGCTGTGGCTTGGGGGCTGAGGAGGCTACTGAACTGGATCAAAGAAGAATATGGAAATCCCCCAATATACATAATTGAGAATGGGGTGGGGATAAAGACCAAATCGGATATTGACGACAGTACCAGGATATTTTACTACAAAACATACATTGATGAAGCTTTAAAAGGTACCAGTGTTTGTTTTGTTCTATTGGTGTTGTGTATCTCCTCTCTAGATTTCTGGTTACTTTATTCCTCTGAAGAGTAGTTTTTAAAAGTGATTGATATCAGCCTTTAAATATTCAGAACATAATATAAGCATAGTGCTTCTTTTTATGATCCCCTTTGCATGACCGTTTGTACTTTGTATCCTCCAACTACAAATAGTCTCTTAATGATCTTAGTTGACCAGTGCCAACTTTATGAAGCCAGAAGTGTGTACATGCTTGCATAAGAATTTCTTGTGGTTCATTTAGTGTGCGATTATACTACTGATGCTCTTCCATTTGTTTCTGCTCTTTCAGCTTACAAGTTGGATGGAGTTAATCTGAAAGGATACAATGCTTGGTCTTTTATGGATAACTTTGAATGGTTGAATGGCTATGATCCAAAATTTGGATTGCACCAGGTTGATTTTGACAATCCCAACAGGCCAAGAACCCCAAAGAGCTCTGCTCTGTACTATGCAGAAATCATCCGCAATAATGGTATCCCGTTGCCAAAAGAAGATGAATTCTTATATGGAGAGTTTCCAAAGAACTTTTGGTGGAGTGTAGCAACTGCAGCATATCAGGTTAGGAAACCAAGATGAACTCTTAAAGTATCTGCGGATAGTTAATTCATTTCGGATGAGACACCTACAGGTTTTGTAACATTAGGTATTACCGTAATTGAGGGTTAGTGTAACAACTGCTGTAAAAGGGAGGAACTTGGAGATATTTAAGGGCATGGTTATACCACAGGAATTGAGACAGCAGCGTGGCCTTCACAAGAGCCCGCCAACAGGGAACAGCAGGTGAACCGAAACAACGCCTGTTCTGAGACATTGTACTTTGCTAATATGTCTTGTCTCGAGGCCCAAGGGGTCTTTCTAGTTTGGTACAGCAAAAACATTGCTATTTCTAGTCTTAAGCTGATAAGTCAAAATATTGGGTGGTGCCACAAAGACGAGCAGGTTGAAACCTTTGCTAGGCCAAGACCTAAATTTGGGGTTTACTAACAATTCCCCCCCCCATCTTCAATTACAGATTGAGGGAGGATGGAGAGCAGATGGGAAAGGACTTAGCATTTGGGACAAATTTTCCCACACTCCTTTGAAAATCAGCAATGATGACACTGGAGATGTAGCTTGTGACAGCTACCACAAGATTGAGGAGGACGTGGAAATGCTGAAAAACCTCAAGGTGTCTCACTATCGCTTTTCAATCTCCTGGTCCCGTGTTCTCCCAGATGGGACTACCAGATACATCAATGAAATGGGACTGAACTACTATGAAAGACTTATCGATGCTCTGCTGGCAGCTAACATTATGCCTCAGGTAACTAGAACGAGCTCAGAGCTCAGAGCACGTGTGTGTTTCCATCCGTGCCCTCCTTCACAGAGAAGTTGTCTTTCATTGTGTTCTGCAAGGAAACATGTTTTTTGCATAAGCAAATACACTGGGAATATAGTGATATGTTGGAAATTACTACCCAGAAAGATCAAAGTAACCTTATTGTTGGCTGTTTCCAATTACCTTCTTGTCCCTCATGTGCTTGGAAGTGGATTCCACAAGGACTTACGCAGTGATCTTTCCAGAGACTGAGATGAGGCTGACCAACTTGTAATTCCCAGGATCCTCCTTCTTGCCTTTCTGGGAGATGGGTGTAACATTATTCTTTTCCCCGGAGTCAGGAAGCTCCACTGATCAGCATAGTTTGTCACATATAATGGACAGTGACCTCACCACTACATCAATCGGCTCCTTCAGCAGCTGAGTGAATCTGACCAGTCCCCATAGACTTGGACACGTGTAGCTTTTTTCTGCCTCTGCCTGTTGCTTCCCCACTGCTGGCTGTCCCTGTGCTTCCCCGGACCATGTGGTATACGTGGAGGGAGTGCACATGGCTGCACCAAACGCTGTGCGTCTGTGCATGCACACCATACAGGGGGCAATCCAGGAATATCTCCACAAGCATCACATCATGCCTGAGCACGCCTGTGCCTTCATGGTATTGCTCTAGGCTGGGTCAAAGGATGTACCAGCCTGAACGGCGTTCTATTGGGCTGTATTTCATCTGAGAGTCAGTGCAGGCACAGCAGTTCTTCACTGATGAGTTCTTGCTATCACAAGGTTGTGGTGGTTTTTGGTAAAAGCTTCATTTTCGCCACTGGGCAGGCCCTAGAGTTTGAGCCATTTCCCCATGTCCTAAAGAAACTGAAACACTGGCAAAAAGGTATTTTATTTGAGTACATGCGTGATCACTACAAAATCAAACACCATTAATCAAACACCGTTAGGAACAGGTAGCTGCAGATCAAAGCACAGTATATCTATGTTCATAAATAAGGCTGGTTTACTGTCCTTATTTCCAAAAGTAAGGGTGACTGGTTGAGTCCTTTCTGTTGCTGTCTTTCCCCACAGGTAACCCTCTATCATTGGGACCTCCCACAGGCTCTGCAGAACATTGGTGGGTGGGAAAATGATACTATAGTTCAGAGGTTTAAGGAATATGCCGAGCTCCTTTTCCAGAGACTGGGACATAAAGTAAAATTTTGGATAACCCTCAATGAACCCTACAATGCTGCATATTGTGGCTATGGCGTTGGCACAGCTGCTCCAGGTAAGACTGCTGGGCATAACCTCACAGCCTTCGCAGCACTGTAGGCACAACTCTGTTCTATTCTGCAGCAGGGTAGATGCTCGGGCCTTGCAAAGGTAGGGCAAGGAAGATGCTGTGGTGGGGATAAATGGGGTTTGGACTGCTGTTGTGTGGTGAACAGGTCCTTCTTTCGCTTTGCCTGTCCCCTCCAAAACCCATCCTCCTTTTTCCACCCCTCCAATCCACCCCTCCTCTGCAACCTCTGGATTACACTTGCTGTCTGGAGCAGACCCCATTTCCAGACCGGCTCCAGGGACTGCGGAGAAGGGTTCGGGCTGGAGGCGAGCCAAGCTCAGCTGGAGGGCAGAAGGAGGGGAAGGGGAGGGTTGGGAGCTGGCCTGAACACGCAGCTTTCTGCTCCCCGTACTGGCGGCAGCAGCCTGTTCCTGGGGCTGGCAGCCCTGCCTGGGCAGAGAGCTGAACCAGGCCGTGTCCTGCCGCAGGAGGAGGACAGGGCAGTGCGGGGTCCTGCACAGCCTGCCCACCGCACCTGCGCCTTCAGCTGTCTCTGCCGAAGCTGCGATCTCAGCCCGGGGCCGGGCCCGAGGGCACCATGTGCTGTGCGTTTATTCATTTACTAGCAGGCAGTTTTGGGTGTCCTGGGTGTTGGGTTAACCTGGGAAGCAGCCGATGAGAAAGTTGGGAATTGCTGCTCCACTGCCTGTGCCGTCACTGTCTCCGCAGGCATCTCCGTTCGGCCAGGGCGAGCCCCCTACGTGGTGGGGCACAACTTAATAAAGGCCCACGCGGAAGCCTGGCACCTCTACAATGAGACCTACCGGGCAAAACAAGGAGGATTAATCTCTATCACCATCAACTCTGACTGGGCAGAGCCAAGGAACCCACACAACCACGAGGACGTCGAGTCTGCCAGACGGTACTTGCAGGTACAGAGACGCCCTGTTACAGCTCTCCCTGCTGCTCCTGGGTTTGTTCACGGTGGCTCCCCCTCTCTGGGTGCTGGAGATGCCCAGAACCCAGGGCAGCATCTCACTGAAAGAAACTGGTGACCCAGAGGAAACACTGCAAGGAAATGTATCACCCTCTTCTGGTGGCTGATCAAGTATGCAACAGAAATGAGACAAAATACGGTGGCAGTGACACAAACTTATTAAATTTACTGCCATTATATGGGCATCCCTGGGTATCTCCATGTGCCTCTTCGTTATAAATTCAGTTACTACCTATAAAGCAGCACATGAAGGAGAAATAGTTAAATCTCTTGTTTTGATACATAATTTATCCTTCTCCCTTATTTCCTGGCTTAGTTTCTGCTAGGTTGGTTTGCTCATCCCATTTTCAAAAATGGTGATTATAATGAAGTGATGAAAACGAGGATTCGGGAACGCAGTCTGGCTCAGGGTCTCACGAAATCCCGGTAAGAGCCCAGGCACATATCTGCTTTTGTTCTACTTGCTGTGCTGAAACCTGCTTTTCTGACAGAAGTGCTAAATTTCAGTGATTCTATTGCAATGTTACTGTAAAAAATCTTACTGTATTGTCACAGAATACATTTTGCTTGTTCCCTGTGTTTACCTCTCTTGCAACCTGTCTACCAATATATCATGTCTTTGGGGTCGTAAGTTGGCAGCTCAGAGTGATACAGTAAACACTCTGCATTAGATACGGTGCTTTACTTGACAACTACGGTAAATGTGTTTTAACTTTTCTTGAAACCACGTACTGAACTCGAGCACTGGGAACTCATTGGTCCCTCTGAATTACGTTTCTTATTTTCCATTCCCATTAATTATGCTTAATGTTATTCTGGTAGCAGTGCTCCATCACAAATGTTTTTCCTTTTTTTCTCCCTTTCTAGTCACATATAAGGAAAACTCTTTTCCCCCCTCTTCACTGTAATAGCAATTTAATGGGGTATATTAGATCTGGGGCTAGTCCTGATCATTCCTCTCTGAAAATGTGAAAGCCCACTTGTTTTGAAATGAGGAAGACAGTGGAAGAGTCCGGTGTGCTCTGCAGCAAAGGCAGGTCTCTTCAAGAGTCAAGTTATCCTGTTACGTGTGCCTAAACCACTTGCATTCTTAGGCGCTTTTTAATGACACATTATTTCTTCTCTGGAAGTTGCTGCCATTAATAAGACAGCAAAGTCACTGTGTGTTGCTATCTTAGCACAGATGGCTGCCTGCACCCTCGTGGCATGCAAGCAGGAGCGCAGTGTGTGTTGAAGGGGCTCATGACAGCTCCCCTGAGCGGGGACAGGACCCCCTGGATGTCACTGGCACCATTTCATGCTTCCCTCTGTCACAGCTAGTCATGCTCTCGCAGGACGGTGGGCTGAGACAGGTCACTCGTGAACACTGCAGCTCTGGGTCTCCGTAGGGATGTGGTGAGCACATGACAACTGAATTGGTAGTCGTGGGTTCCTCCCACCGCATTTGTGGTTGGGCATGCACTGTTTAACTGTATTCTAAGGACCGATGAGGCAAGCTGTCATGTCCCCTCTCTAAGGCAGGGACCTCTGTGAACTCTTGCCACCACCGAGGACAGCCTTGTGCTGCACATCTCCAGTGCTATTTGCATCTGTTCATGACTGGGGGACTTAGCCACTGTGTTCCAGTCCCCCCCTTGGTGACCCAGCTGAAGAGTACAGCAGATCCCCGGTCACCATTCCAGAAGTGCCTCACATTCACCGTCTTTGATTTTCTTTTTTCCTGTTCCAGAGCTTGTTTGCTTCCAACATTTCTTATCAGCACTGTTCTGACGCATGCTCATAGCCGCTTTATATCCTTGCTTCAGTGCCTCTTGCCCCACATGAACACGCTTACGAAGAAGCACTTGAAGAAAAAGGGGTTGCTTAGTGTAGTTCAAGGTTCTTGAGCTGTGTTTTCCATTTATACATCTGTTAGTTATCTTCCTTCCCCTTTCCTTTGGGCTTTTAGACACCTTAATGTTAAGGTGTGGCAGCAAAGGCAGACCCTGTGCAAATTTAACCCTTTTGGATCCCACAGCTGGGAAGACACCCATGCCTATAGGGAAGAAGGTCATGTGTCCACTTTACAGATGCTCTTAGGTCAAAAGAGTTTCTGACTTCTCTGACTACAAGTGCTTTTGAGCTCAAGCACAGCAAAACACAGAGAAGAACTGGTAAATAACAGCCTTGTCTTTAGTTCTGTTCCCTGCTCCAGAACAAGCATCACTTAATGGTTGGTGGACCCAAGAGCCTGGCAGCAGCTCTGCACTGAGGTTGTTTCTGCCACTAACTTCTTGTTTGGCCATGAGCAGGGCCTTTAGCCATCAGATGTCTCTTGTCTGGTCAGTGGGAGGTCTGTTCCTCTCTCGGAGAACGTTAGAGCAGGCAGCATGAATTGCATATTCTAGCAAAAGCTTAGCTGAGTTTCTACAATGTGACTGGGGAGCAAAAGAAGGGGCAATCCTGGAAAGACTTACATTTTGAGGGATTTATGCTTTTCTCTGTTTTCTGTTGCAGACTTCCAGAATTTACTGAAAGTGAAAAGCAAAGAATTAAAGGCACATACGACTACTTTGGTCTAAATCATTATACTACGGTTTTAACATACAACGTAAACTATCCTGCTGGTGTTCTGTCCTATGACTCTGACAGGTAAGAGATTCACTTAAATTATGGGTCAAGTAAAATATGTGCACCTGGAGCCTGGGCCAACTGAGCAATGTAAACTGATAGCAAATAAAGCCACGAGACAAATATTTTAAGCTGTTATAATCAATAATAGGGAAAAATATCCCCAAACAGTATCTGTGATGATACCGTTATTTTCACAGAAGTCCAGCAACAGCCCTTTTTTTACAGACCTGATGATAAACATGAATGTTTAAAACAAAACAAAGAAAACCAGGGGATCTGCTAAAGGAAGAAATCTGCACTTGTGAGTCTCCCAATGGTTTGGGATCGGCTGTAAACAGTGCTTATTGTATCTCCTGCCCCCAATCTGCAGATTGAACTGCTAGATTATCCTGGTTTACGGACACCAGAGTTGTTAGTTCCCTCACCACATTGGGCAAATATAATTGAAAGCCTAAATAGCTAAATCACTTCATGGTTAAGTATACATAAGTCAGGATTTTTATTTAGATACCAATTTCTTTTCCCAGCTTCAAAAGTAAACAGTAGGAGCTTACCAGTTTCTCTGATGAGAATTAAGGTAATGGTGGGACCACACACAGGGGTGAACATCATTGGCTGTTTTCTGAAACATTTCCACAGAGTATATAGAAATTATAACATCCCTTTGCGGCTGCATCCCAGTCCCTGCTGTTTAGCCCCGTAGGAGGACACTGGGCTCAGACCTGGAGTAGGTGTAAACAGCAATTCTGCATGCTCAAGTACTGCATTATACATTGAACAGTACAAATGGTGTCAAAGGACAAAGATGAAGAGCTAACAACATCACATCCTCAGCCACAGGTGATTTAAGCAGAATATGATTGTAAAGCAAAGTAGGAGACGTGTTTTCTAGAGGCTTGTGAGCACCAGCACCACCTCAGCCCGCTGTGCTTCGCCAGCTTGCCACAATGTCACCTCCGGTTCAGTTTCCTGCAGAGTTCGGCACCGTATTTCTCAGCCGTGGGGCAATGAGGTGCCAGGCGCAGCGGCAGGCGCTTGGGACCGGTCCCTTGATCACTGTATCCTCCTCCACAGGGGTGTAGCTCCAGTAGCCGACCGCAGCTGGCTGAACTCTGGTTCATTCTGGCTAAAGGTGACACCCTTTGGTTTCCGAAAGCTCCTGAGATGGATAAAGGAGGAGTACAACAACCCTCCCATCTACGTGACTGAAAACGGGGTCTCAGAAAGGGGAGCCTTAGACTTCAATGACACTTGGCGAACACATTACTATCGGAGCTACATTAACGAAGCACTGAAAGGTAGGAATGATTATTTAAATCTGATCATCCCAATCTCTGGAGAGCAGCAGTGTCTCACCACAAGCCTGATGTGTATAAAGCAAGTTGTGAAGAGCTGAAAGACCACTGCCCTCACACTTGCAAGTTACCCACTCACATGGGTTTACCCCGTGTCCGTTTCTGAGCGCCTCTGGGGTTCGCAGCAACTGCCCATGGACAGCCACGGCTTTGCAAGGAAAGCTGATCCGAAGGAAAAACTAAGCCTGGGTTTAGCAGGGTAACTGCAGCCTCCTTGTGTGGCTGCATCTGGCAAGAGAAGGTACTACTGCTTGGTGAATACCTATTTTGACTTCTAGTTTGACTACTGCTGTGTCCAAAATCTGCATCTTCTTAAAAACACAGGGAAAAACCAAACCCCAAACTGGTTTTGATTACAGCAATGGCCACGCAACATCGGGGAAGGGCTTTCTCAGTTGGCTTCTCTAACGTACTGGGAGCTGCTAGCCAGATGTTCAGCAAGTGCTGGTTTACCACCCTTTAGCAACAGGGCCCCGTAAACACTTGTTTAGGACACATTTGTACGTTGATGGCTTTTTTTCTCTGTTCCTAAACCTTTGTTTATTGGACACGAGCTCTGATTTTTGAGGCAGAGAGAAGCGGTTTCCAGTGCCGGCAGGCTGACTGAGCTACCCTGGCTGCTCGTTAGCTGTAACTTCCCAGCCGAACTACCTCAAAGCAACCGAGCTAAGGCAACACGGGAGGTGGGAATGGGGAGATGGTGAAGCCAGCGAGGCCAAAGCAGCAACAGCCTCACTGCAGTCAGCACCCTGCCGCTCTGTAACCTCCTGGGGCATCTTCGTGCCACCGCTGGCCTAGTGGTGACACCTCCTGTCACCCGGCTGCAAACTAACCTGTTCTCTCTGGTCCTGGTAACAGCTGTCGTGCTCGATGGCGTCGATTTGCGAGGCTACACCGCGTGGACGCTAATGGACAACTTTGAGTGGGCAGTGGGCTATGACGAAAGGTTTGGGTTATATCACGTGAATTTCACAGACCCCAATTTGCCACGGCGCCCCAAGGCCTCTGCCAGGTTTTACTCGCAGATCATAAACTGCAACGGGTTTCCAGACCCAGCGACGGGCCCACATCCCTGTCTGGACGTGGAGCCTGAAGGTAAGCGAAGCAGCAGAAATCATGCTTGTGTGTGCATATTTGATTTTAATCCCAAAATATTTCCATAATCTGTAGTCTTTAAAGACACCACCATCTTCTACAATATTCTTTTTAAGGGCTCCAGTAGCGCACTGACTATTCATCAGTCTTTGTTAAGACCGAAAACACTCGTGTAGGACAGTCACTTCTGCATGCAAAACCAGAACAATGAGTGAAGTTTGTGTGATAGCACTTCGATACATGCCTGTTTCCAAAAAGCAGCAAATAAGTTATTCCACTCTACTTTTTTCTGATTAACAGAACTGCCTAAGATGTCTTCCAAACTACACACATTCAATATTCCCACATCATTTTTTTCTAGACAATTTCTAATACTTTATATGTATCTGAGCTTTGGGTAAGCCTTTGGAAATACTGATTCTTTTGTCATTTACGTTCTCTGAACTAGAAGAGTACATTGAACAGCAACCATTGTTAGTGTTGGGGTTCTAAATAATCATTTTTATCAGCTTTTTGGGACGTTCACAGCTGCCAGAGAATACTTGCCGCTCCCGGAGTCTCAAGAGTTACACTATGAGCCTCAGTTGCGCCTTTACTCTGAGCTAGAATTGTGTCAATCACTGATCCCAAAAAATTACAGCTACTGTCAGAGTACCGAATAGCCACATGTAAAGCCTTGTGGAGGCAGGAAGCAGCAGTGCACACACGTACGTGACAGAGCTGCCCCCAGGCTGTGTACTAATACTTTCTTCTTGTTTTCCCATGGACAGTGACACCAACGGACACTGCACCACAACCAGCTGACAGCGTGCGCTTTCTGGGATTAGATTTAACATCACAAAATGCAGAAACGGCGCTGTACGTGCTTTTTGCTCTTTCTGCAGTTGGAGCATTGGGCTTGGCTCTTCTTGCATTTAAATATGGAAAGTTATCCAAGAGATCCCATAAGCGATCACTCACGGAATTTCATGAACTGTAAAGTTACCACTTGCTAATACGTTTATTTGCTTTTTATAAAAAAGTGCCTATAGCACTAGGAAAAGAAACCTGCTCAAACTACTGCAACTGTCTTGCCTTAGAGATGGCTCCTCATCATTTTGTTAAAAATATGAAAGAAATTTTTTTTCTATGGTAACTGTCTCTTTTCTCCCCAGGCCTTATTAAATTAATTTCTTAAAGACAAAAGTAAAATTGCTTGTTCCTATCTGCATAGGGATTCTGAACTTGAACTTTCATCTGTTCTCACCTCACCATCTCCCCTTGGATGATGCAGATCTCTTCAAGGGATCTGAGAGCAGCCCCTAGCAGCTCTACTGCTTTTAGTGCTTTTAAGACAAGTTAGTGTCTATACTGGTGAAAGCTGGGCTAGGAGAATGTACTGTTCTATTGCAGCTACTGCACAGATTGTTTCCTCCCCCCCTCCTTTTTTTCATCTACAGTATTTTTTTTGAATTATGTATCATAAATTATTAAAAAAATAAAATGGAAGTGGCCCTAGTACTATGTCTTCCCATTTGAACAGTGTGTGATAATTAATTATCTCCTTTAACCAGGAATCCAAAGCAGCACAGAACACCAGTAAGATTTAGGTGTCCAACAATGAGATGCCCAGTACGTGGAGTGGGGGAGGGAAGGTTGGTATCCTTCCATGACGCTACCTCCAAAAAAAGCTTCCAGGCTCTTGTGTTGGAGCCTCCTGCTAACAACATTGCCATTTTATGTGATAAAGACCTACTTCTTTTCTTCCTGTGCCATTGCCTGGACCCAAACCACTATTTCAGAGTTTAATACGAACAACTCCCAAGTAAGGTCATTTAACCCAGAACAAAAAGTTTGTCCACTATATTTTAAATTACAGCATATGATCCTAACTGCTTGCTTCCTTGTGACACAAGGACTTCAGAGGAACTTTAAAGGAGAAGATAGTTATGTTTTCTGGAAAATAGTTTATTGAGTGCTTGGGGAATTAAAAACTACAAGATTTTGCTTGCAGTTGCAGAAGCAAGAAAAAAGTTAAACATAAATTAGTTACCTGATTTGCTACTATAGTGCTTCTGAAACCCTCATTTTAATCAGTCATTGCCTACCATGACCTTTATATTAATATGTGGCCCTTAAATTTATGTAGCAGAATATTTATAGATTAAAAAGTGCCTTTCTCTGGCAGTAGGGTAATGATTATGAAAGCTAATGGAGATTTTCAGTCTTTTTAACTCTTTGCTTCTAGGCCTCAGCTATGCTCACTTGATTTTTCTGACTTCGGTGACTTTATTCCATACTCCACCGCAGGAAAAGTATTAAGTAATTCAGTCAGTGTAAAATAAGCCCCACTTGTCCAGAAGCTTTAGTTGACTTAGATCAAATAAGAAAAAACAAAAAGCCAGACAGCGATTACTGCAGTTACTCAAAACTACATTTGTTGTGTAGAATTCCCATTCCAAGTGTTGTTTTCATCTTCTCCATCGTCTTGAGTCCTCAGTCTATATATTTTGCCTTCTTTTTTGAAGTCTTCTCCCCGCTTTTCCACTACTCGTTTCCTGACTGCTTGCCTAGGGTACAAATGACAGTGAGGTTTGACAGTTTTCCCCAGTAACAATTACACAAGAGAAGCAAATGCAATAAACGCAAATCATGCATCCTTCCTTCTCTTATCCCCAATAATAGTTTTCTTCAGCCCTTTGTTTCCTTGGGAAGCAATACCCAGCTGAAAATTTGTCATTTGGCAGTCAAACAAACTGACAGAATCTCATTTCCCCTGGAAAGCCCTTGTCATTGAAGCGATACGTGGCTGCTTCACATGAAACAGCCCCGCTGCTCTCCTGGTACAGCAGATCTCTCATTCTCTAGGCAATACAAAACCTTAACTGTCAAAATCAGACTTCAGTGGCTTGAGTTTCTTGCACAACTGTACCATAACAGTTTGACATCCAATTTTCAAAATGTTTATCTTCCAAACAGTATCAGCTCAAGTGAAGCCCCTACTTGTAGTTACAGCTGAATTCCCTATTCATAAGCGACTGCAAGACAATGCTTTTTCCACTCTGTAATTGGAAATTGAAGCAAACAATAAGGATCTTGCATAATCATATGTGCAAAAACTAAGAAATCCTCGTCAGAACCCCCATGCAGTTTTACCAGCCACCAGGCTATCCCTTTTAACCAGATGGAAGGGTGGTGGCCACAAACTGCAAAGAGAAGGCGGCAGTTGAGACAGATACAGTTCATTTCCCCGCTACACGCTGAAAACAATTCCACAAGCCGTTTGAGAAACAGCTGCCTTGAGCAGTTTTGATTACCTGCTTTGCTCAACGCTGTTAGATGCTGAAGGGTTTGAATGGTCTTGCTGATGAGCTGATCTCACAGTAGACTGTGAGGGCGGTGGGCTCGTGAACAAGAAGTTGCTAATAAATCTCCAAACCGCTAAGAGGGGATAAAGTATTGTGCCCAAGAACTTCCACAGATCGCTGCCTGAAGCCTGAACAACAGAAGTAGCAGGTCTTCCCGCCTGGACAAGAACACATACGGTAAACTGGTCAGATATTAAACTCGTGCTCTTATAGATAGAGTATTTCATCCATAATTTAGAAGCAGCTCAGTAGACACAAGTGAACTCCTTTGGTTACAGGTTAGACAAGTATCTATGCCACCGTTTATCTGCTTCAGAAAAAAGTCCTCCTCTACATCAGTCCCGATAAAAACCAAAGTAATTTTGCCATCTGTCTTAGAGACAGAAAAGACCAAAATTCACGCCAAATATTATCATGGCTGATTAACAGCAGATACCCAGCTACAGTACTGCTGTTTGCAAGGAAACAAAAAGGAAACAAACAGAAAACCAACACCTACCGGCAGCAACACTACTGAAGCACTGGGTGCTAACTCCAGCTCCAGTAATTTCTTTCCATAATCTTCTTTGGTAAACTCCCTTCTGGGAAACATCGTCGCCAGTGAAAAATTACCGTAAGCATTACCAACCGTCTGTGAAAACATAAAGAAAACATTTTATTTATAACCGTACACTTTCAAACAACTGTAGATTTGCCACTTGAGTGTACCTTGCCATATTGACCCAAGACTTCTGTATCAAACGATCAGTCATCTTCATATACAGAAATGAAGGATTTTTCATATCCTACTATCTCTAACCAATGATATGCTGCAGTAATACAGAGGCAGTTGGTGGCACTGAAAAAGGCTGATACCAAACCCCCCCTTCAAATAAACAAAAAGCAATTGATGACAATTCCACCACGATCAACAACTAGCTGACGCTACACCAAGTTGTAATCAGCACGTAGCTAAGAAAATGGAACACCAGCTTACCTGTGCAGCAAACTGCCTTGCTTCTTCCAGTCGTGCTTCAGATGGGAACTGGTTAGTAAAGGAAGATCCATCTGGTAGGCGGAACTGAATCCTGGCTATTGCACTGCAGGACACGTATTGGAGTCAGTCAGCACATGAACAGTTACAGACAAACGCTCCTGGGGCTTTAGCTTGGCAGTATTGAGACGTGGAAGAGAGGGACACTCATCCTACTTATGGCAGTGCAGATGGGTTATAAGCTTGGATCCACAGTCGCTAACCACCAGCTTATATCTCACAACACATCTCTGGTTTTTAATCAGAGTCCAAGAGCCACCATCATTCAAACAAGATATTTACATTAATCATGCAAAAAATGAATAGATGAATTTCTTTTGTGTAGCCTGTATTACTTTTCTTCTTTTTTCAAGAAGTTGTATTATGAGGGCATAGACATTTAAGCTGGCTTGGCAAGTAATTCTATATTTAGCTGAGCTACGGCCCAGCATTACTGTTCGAGCTTCAACAGCAACGCAGGCTGCTACACCTGTACCTGCCCTCTATCGGGGCAGTACTACACTCACAGGGGCTCCGTAACTCCACGCAAGGTCTCTACAGGTTACAATGTCTTGGAACAGCAGTATTGGGCCAAGCAGGAGACAGCTCCGACGCGGACAGCTGATGAGCCCGATCAAGCCTTGCTGAACCCAAGGCAATGGGACACACCACCAGTTGGCTGGGTCGGCACCATGCTCCCCAGTGCAGTTCCGACGTTAGCTAGTCATTCTTTCTAGTCATTATCGCATTTTCACCTTATCCAGTTCCTCACCTAGCCCCGTTATACCTGGTATTTAAGTCAAAGATCAGACAGAAAAAGCTTTTATCTAAGTAAAATAACACAAAAGGTGTTTCATAATCAGGAACGTCAAAAGGATGAAAGTTATCAGAGAACATAATATTCATGTAAATAGCTACAAATAAATAATATAAAAGAAATCCAACTTTTTATGGCACTATTTTAACAGTTCAACATGGCATCAATTAATAGATTATGATGTTAAATCTTTTAAATGTTTATGTGAAGTTTCTTTACTGCTATCCACAAAAAAAATACATTTCTTTCTCTACAGCAACTCACCTTCGCTCCTTTTGAGATGCTTCTTTTCTGGCCTCTATCTCAGCCTGTTTAGCCTGAAGAGCTGCAGCTTTCGCAGCTTCTGCTTCTTCCTTCGATTTTGCAAAGCGAGCTGCTCTCTCAGCACGATCCTGTGAAAGGATCAAACAGAAACCTTAATTTTTACCATAAATTGTAGCTTAATATTCATTAAAAGAGAGAGCTACGATCTGTACTCGGTACCCAACTAGGAGAAAAGACAGTAGCACTGCAAAGAATTATTCACTGCCAAACTGCACAAGCTCATGTCATCAACCGAGATGACACACTTTTCAACGAGTCACTTCATGCAATTAGTTGTTAATAGATGATCTTTCCGTGCAAGTTTAACACTCCAGTGAAGATAAAGTAAAAAGTCTTATGACAAATTACATGATTACAGGTCTAAGTGTTCTAGGCCAAAACCTAATAATGAGGAGGGATTTCAATTGTTACAAATTCTTTATACCCATACATGAACACGTACACATACAAACTCAGAAAATAATCCTCACCACCTTTTTGAGATCACTGTTCTTCTGCATGTTCCACAATTAGATATCCCTTTGCTTCTGTTCCAGAACTACGCTTAAATTGCAACTATTTTTATGTTTAAATGATAATTCTCCACTGGACTCAAGCAACATGGCAGAAAAGTTGGTATGTTCGTTCAGATAGAAAAGATCATCATGCATATGAAAGCAGAAGCTTTGTTTTTATACACGGGAAGTGCTACATAAACCCCAGACACACAAATTGTTACAATACGAGGCCACAGGATTCCAAACAGAAAACGGACAATCTTTCAAAGTTTCACCAAATGAGAAAATTTATCCTTTTAGTACACCGGTGGCCCTTGTGAGAGAGAGAAGCAGCAAGCTATCTTCCAAAATGAAAAATTTACCATTGCAATCTGTTGTCTTATACGCTCTCTAGCAGCCTTCTCTTCTGCCTTTTCTCTGTTCCTTTCTTCTAACATTCGTTTTGTCAATTCTTCTTCCTGTCGTCTTTTGTACTCCAACATTTCTTTACCAGTTTTTCTCCGCTCAATTTCTTTCTTAATTTCTTTCTGAATAAACAACAGAGACATAAAAATTGGACCACAAAATTGCCTTGGACAAGAGTAAGACAAGATTGAAGTACAATTGTTTAAAAACGAATTAAGCATTTATATAAATAAGGGTATAAAAAATTGCAAGCAGTTTTACATTCGTGTTACCTGTTCTTCTTCTTTCCTTTTCTCTTCTCGTCTTTCTTCAAGCTTTTTTGTTATTCTAAATTTAAAAATAAAGTGAAAAGTCTTTAAATTGCTTCATGAAAATTTTAGAATGTTAAAAACAGATACTGCATTTTTAACAACAGAAGAACGGAACACATGAAAATGAACATGAACTGCACCACAGTGTTAATGCTTAGTGTAACAGTAATGATTCATTCACATGCGGGTGTACCATCCATAAAAAGATGAGGTGGTGATTCACCACCTAGTTTCCAACTTTTAATGGACTTCTAACATACTCCTTCTGTCCTTTTCCACTCAGTAAACAAAGAATCTTACATATTCTGACCATTGAACCAACTTGTAAGACATACAATAAGCAAATATTATTTATGATCTGTGATAACAGAAACACTAAATCTCAATCTCTTCTTAGCGATTTAAGCCATCTGGTTTCTTCTGCACATCACTGCCTGAAATGGAGAGCAAATAATATACAGCACTGACACAGACGCACATGCATTTCTCATCTATCCAGAAAGGTGCCTTAGAATAAGGATTGACTTAAACCATAGTAACTTACAACATATTTTAAGCCTGGGGAAAGGGCAGGCATGACCAAACAGCAAGAGAAGCCAGATAATCAGAAAAATTTTGTTTGTATGGTAGCTAGTTTGCTTTTTTAAAAAGAAATTTGTAATTACCGCAGAGCTTTGTCTCTTCTCCACTGAAAAAAATGCCGTAGATAGATGCAAATATGGCATAATTTAAGATTAATGCACATTTTAGAAAGGTACTTTGGTATTCGTATTAAAATATTGACTGCATTTTCTTATCAGTGGTAAGCAAAAAAAATAATCATACTTATTGCCCAACAACTTTGGAAGAAAACTAAAATTAAACACGAAAGTTTCAAAACATATTTTAGCAGTATAAATAACCCTACTTACTAAGCACGCGTTACTGGTTTTACATAGGATATTACAAATAGTATCAGTCTTACAGATGCTAAAAACAAGTTTATACACAAAATTTAAAAACATTTAAAAGCAACCAATTTAATAAATGGATCATGGATTGAACCAGAGGTTTCTGGTCACCATACTTAAAAATACTAGAACTCGCAGTGCTCAGACCTCATTACTGATCAAGACAAAGGAAGAGTCTCAGAATAGGATTCCTCTGGTGTTTTCAATATGCCTAGACTACAGTCATCAAATAGACAAGAAATAAGATGGCATCTCTGTACAAAATCTAGGTTAGGACTTTATTGCCCCAGTTTCAAGCGTTTTAACTGCTTCAAAATTTTTGCAGCAAACATATTGTCTGTATTTAAGTTACATGAAAGTAAGGAGAACATTTCTGGTTTTCCAGATTACCCTTTTCTTTCAGAGTACGTGAAAAACGAGATTAATTCAGAAGCTGGTTTTGTATCAACCCTAGTATTGTCACAGACATCTAAACAAAAATAAGACCGCGTAAACGTTTGCCAGACAGTAACAGAATAAGCACCAAAAATCCTGTAATTAAGCCTGTTTGCTCAAAAAAACTCCACCCCAAACCCAACAAAACTGCCTCCTCAGAAACAAATACAATGCATTAGGGAGTCTGCAAAAGACGACTCACCTTTCTACTTTGAGTGTAAGATCATTCACAGGCTGAGCATCACTCACTTGCTCATCTGAAGAATTAGTTGCTTCCTGGCTTGCTTGACCTGAATTTGCTCCATCTTCAAGTGATTTAACAAGAAAATAATGCATAAGAAAAAAAAGTATACTTCTTATAATAAAAAAAATGTTATGCTCATTGATAGCCATAATTTCCAGCAACTAGGAGAACTCCAAGAGATACGAGGTTCTGCTATTTAGGCACCCCCCCAAACAATTTGGTTTTAGGTTACTAATCCAAGGAAACTTTTAAAATTGAATCCTATTTCAAGAAAGTGTACACAATTTTTATTGTATTATAAGCCACAGATTTCTCACTCTTCAAAACCGAGCAGAACAACAGGTTATTCTTCCCTCTAGACTTGGAAGAAGCATTCTGGCATACCCAAGTTTTTCCTCAACACATCCATTCAATACATTGCCTTTTATGTACCATCATATGACAATTTAAGAAAAGGAAAACTATTTCAAAAGCAAATTAGCTAGTGTTTGTCTAAAAATACTAACCATTACCAGCAGAAGTTCTTACTGTCTCAGACGTAACAGACTCCGGAGAGTCACAAAACTCCACTGCTCTGGATTGTGTATTTTCTGGAGCACCATCAGATTGAGAGGAGGGACAGGGAGTAGATGACTGACTTCCATTTTCCAAAGGCTGCCCTTTCACTGCGTGCATCTAAGAAATTGGGGGAAAAAAATGAGAGTATGAAACTTCAAATATTTTCCACAGATTCACAGGTCAGGACTAAACTATTTTTGGAGAGTCAGTCCTATTTAAAACATAAAACTAAAATGATCACATATTGTCGAGTGTGATGCAATCATACATTTCATATTTTTTCCTAATTTTAGTCTTACACTTGAAATCAAAGTAATAAAACTATCTATGTTTATATTACACTCCATAGCATAATTTTATAAATCCACGTTACAAAGCCACATATGAACTGAAAGAACAATCGGTATGTCATTCCAGGTTAGAGTTCTTGTCAGATTTCTTCAATACTGTAGGTGTTAACACAGATGATCTAAAACAATCTGTGAAACAAAAAAAAAAATAACATAGCACTTCTGCACAGTGCTTTCAAGCCTGTTTAATTTGTGTACCGAATTTAAGTTTGCAGCTTTTGTTCTCGGAAGGATATAGAACCAGTAATTCATACTTCCCCAAGGCACACGCTAAGGGCCAGGACATCTGCTGTCTTAAGCACGTGCTGCCCAACTCAACCTGAAAGATGCAGCCTATTAGCAAGCGTTACCTGTTTAACTTTATGGATTCTGTTAACAAGTTCTTCAACAGAAACACTGCCAGCAATAACTTCCAAAGGGATTCCATTATCGCCTATAAAAAAACTGGATGGAACGCACACTACAGGATCTGCACAGCAACAGTTAAGGGCAACAAATGACAAAAGTTTATAAAATAACTTTAAAAAGGAAAAGCCGAAGTCCTTCCTACAGAAGCTTCTAGCCCAGTACTCTATCTCCACCTGGTCGCCAGTAGTCAGTGCCAAGGGAGGGAAAAAAAAAAAAGATGCTAACAGAAGTTCTAGAAAACATTACATACAACTGATTAGTATTTCTTCTTTTCTTTGAAATGGTTTAAGCTAAAATATTTTTCTCCAACACACATGTATCTGACAACCGATTATGCTTTGACCTGAAAGATTTTATTTTGGTGTGAGACATGTTATGTAGACAATAACGAATTCTTTATAGCACCAAGAAAATCCAAGGTACTGAATTCCCCTTCTCAGCATCACGCAGAATTCCTGAGCTATACGCAGCGACCTACTTAAGGTAGGCAGATGTTTACTTAACTTCATCGCTGTGTACCTGATCGAACCCAGTCCACTACATGTTCTCCCTCCTCTGTAACTGAACTCCAGCTAATAATTTAAAGCACTGTTTGTTTTCTAATACTGATTAGTAATACCAGTGGGTTATTTTGTTTACATAAAGCTTTGGATAATTTTCTATTTGGAGAATTACATAGATTAACATTAAAAAACCCAATTCATTCACTGTTTCTAAGACCTGACAGTAAGTTGAATACATAGATGGTACCTTTTATCTACGCAGTTTATTGCTTATTTTTGTGCCATAAGAAATATTTCTAATAATCTTGCTTGTAAATATTTGTCTTAAGAACAGTATTAACTTGTACAAAGAATTATTTGTAATCATAATGTAGCATCTAAACTGATCTCAAAGGATACAAATTTGAGAAAACTGCAGGCATGCTTCACTGTTTAAAAGAAAAGATACATTTAGGAGGAGCAATCAGTTCGCAACAACTTCAGATTAAGTCTTTCATCATAAAAATAACTGTCCTACTACCACACACAAAACTATTTAAATACTTGAGAGAACATTAAAAGCAAATTTGCATTGCATCTTCTCATTAACATTTTGCATAAGTGTTGACATGGTGACAATCCCTGGTTATCACAGTTGACTACATAAGATTCAGGGAAACAGTGCTAAGAAGCAATTCGGGAAAAAGACACCTAATCTATTAAGTGCAAATATTACAGTAAGTCTAATAAAATGTCTATAGAGCATTTCAAAATAATACCGGTTTGGGAAATGTCAATGCACTTTCTGCACATGGACTGGAACACTTAAACATAACAGAAATAGCTGAGCAATTTACCAGAGAACTTCAATGCTTCTCTATTCTATGTGTTACAATAGACACAAACACATTGTCTCTGGGGCTTTACAGATTCTTATCTGTCTCAATTCATGAGAGTTTTTAAATTCATTATGTAACTTGGCAAATCAAGAACTGCCTCCAGAGTACTTGCATTCTTATTCCAATTTTTTTACATAACTTTTCTGTCTCTTCCTGTTGAAAAAGGACAGCCTCAAGCATTCTTTTACTGGTGCTGAAATACAGTCCAAAATACGCAATGAATATTCTGCAGAACACAACGCTAAATTTTGAAATTTGGAATTTTCTCAGGCTCTAGTGGCTTCAGGAATACTGAATTCACTTATGCTCTGGAACCTTGTATTTAGACTACCTCCAAACCAGGGCGCAGACTTCAAAAGCCTCTCACTCCCATCACCATCAATGAAAGACTGTAGAAGAGACAGAATTAGAATAGGATCAAACCTTTTGGTGTCGATTTTAATAGCAACAAAACCATCTGAGGCAGCTTCAGTCACCTTCTCATCTTCCCACCTTGCAGCCATCTCAGTAGACTGTTCATCCTCACCTGCAAGATACAGCACACGTGTGTGACGCTAAACCCACCACAGATTACTGTCTCTGGTCTGATTTTTAGATTTGCTTTAACTGCTTGAAATCACCCTTGAAAAGCACCCTCGTGGTTATTTTAAAGTCAGTTTATAATTTTTTTTTTTTATACTCTGGAGACAATTCACTCCAGCTGATTCACCTTGCTAACATGCCAAAAACCTAATATACCAAAAATCCTTCCAAGCCAGCGAGCATGTAGCTTTTGCAGTCATTCGACTGCATGGTGAGCTGGTCCGAGGGAGCAGAAGGGACCAGACCACACAGATGGAACAGAGATAAAGGAACTGGAGGTGATGGCAAGTCCGAAGATTGGCTCGATTGCATCATCTAACTGCACAACTACCGACGGACCTCATCTTCACGTCACAGCGTGTATGCTTATGCCTTAGCATTTTCCTTCAGCATACTCTCATAATACGCAAAGAGATCTCACAGCACAGAGGGAACCATTGCTTCTCCCTGACATTAAGCTTGAGCTGCTAACATGCTAAAACTATCCACTGCTTACCCCTCGTTATAAATTTAATTACATATTGGTACACCAGCTGCTAATAGGTAAAACTGTGTTTTCCACTCCTTGTAAATACATAATTCAGCAGACAAGGTTTCACAGTTTGATGGTGTTAAAAAAAAAACTAACCACAAACCAAGAAACATTTGTTTGAAGGATTATTTGTAACTTAGTTTTGTATTCCAGTTCCTGCCATTAAGAGCAACAGTAGGAGGGGAGGAACAGGAGTGTGAAGCACAGAGGAACAAGAATAACAGTAGAAGAGGAGCTACCTAAGTATGAAAAGGTGCTCTAGGGCCACAGATTCAGAAGTGTTTTAATCAGACGAAACATGTCAGACATACATTTATCTTCCAAAGCACCGGTTTAGTGAGGATGTGGGTTAATAAATAGATTCCAATGAATATTAACCATCTTTTGACAAGTAAATTGGCCTGAAATCATTTGTTTATCTTCAATCTGTATTACTTCCTAGCAGCTTGGAATCAACTGTACTCTTGATGAAGAATTTGAGTCACAAGTAGAGAAGTATAGTAGCCCATTATTCAATGACAACAACAAACCATTTGTTTCATCCCAGCTGCAATTTCACACAGTATTTTTCACTTGTTAAAGATTGAGAGTTACACGTGGAGTCCCCTGGTGAAGCACTGCTGTCTTAAGGCCATGACTGTCTGGCCACAATTCTTCTCGGAGACACGCGTATCAAAAATATACTGACTTTGGAAAAGTGTTTTCCAACCGTATGTATTGATTTTTCCCTGGAAGTATTGGAGCAAGTAAGAAAGTATTAATCTCTGTTATTATTATTCTACACAAGCAAGTGAATGTTTAGGATATTTTATGTAGGGACCTTTCTTCCTCCTTTAAGTGCAGTGCTTCCACCTGCTCCACCAATGGATGCAGCTGTTCTGCCAAGGGCAGTTCGGCCTCCTCCCCCATTTCCAAACACTCCGAGACAGGCAGCTGCTTCACCACACACTTTTTCAGAAGGACATGTGCTCATCCGATTAAGCTACTAAAAATATCTAAATACTTGCCTAACACTAACTTTTCCATATAAACAACTGCTGTAGAAGAATGCTGAAAGACACAAACAGGTCAGAGACCATTCACACTACAGTCTCAGAGATGGGACCCATAACTGAAAACACAGATAACACGTTCTATAAAGCTCTATGCCATGAAGCACAGTTTAATATTGTGACTACCCACAGAATAGTTCCTTATTCTCATACGTCTTTTTGTTCTGAAAAGCCTCTCATGTGGGGGTTAAGGTTCGTTTATTACAGTTTTGTAGTAGTAATTAGATCCTGAAATGAAAACTGCTAGGTCACAGGAAAAGCATCAGAGAAGTCAAGAATTCAAGCTGAACAGAACTTGACATAATTCATAATTTTTCTAAACACTGAGCTATTGCAACAGCCTCAGAATTCTAGTTCCCAAGACTCTCCGATTTCTTATGTTTCTCAAACAAAAGCATCACTTTATGTCACTTAGCAGAAAGGCCTGTACACAATTCACAGTCAAACTCGCTCATCTCAAATTTGGTCAGGTAAATTTAGATATCTACACAGGGAAAATGTACCCATCATTTCTCAAGTGATTCAGATAATTGGAAGAGACTCTTCTTCTGCAATGATTTATTTCCTCTACGAGGAACTTATTCAAAACCGTCACAAGTTGTCAAAGGACATTAATTCCCCCATTCCTCAGCACACAGTCATAAGGGAAAAGTGTGTTCCTTTTAGAGGAAGAAAGATAAGCCCAGCTGACTTCTCAACATCCAACATTTCATAACTACTCAGTAAGAGTTGCCCATTCTGGAAATGACAGAAAGGCAGGACATTAAGCTGTTCACCTCCTCCTCCTTTGCACCATTTCACATATTTAACTTGAAAAGTGCTTTGATACAGCTTGGCTACAAAATACTAACAAATAGCTTGTTGATTGCAAATCAGTGCTTTGTAAAAAAATAATCTAAAAACAAAGTTATGAACAAAGGAAGCAGTGTTTCTGCAAATGTTACTAAAAAGAAAAGCAAACATTTTAGCTTGAAGTTTTTTCTTTTCTTTCCTCCTCCCTTCATTTTTTCACTTCTGAAAAGCACTTTTTATGACAAACCTGGTAGTTTCATGGTCAGAACACATCTAACTTTTGGAAAGAATAATGTTAAAAATCCCAATCAGAACAGAGGAGGTATCTGAGGGGGTTTCATATCAAACGAACAATTAACTTTAAATTAATAACTCAGAGACAAGTTTTTTAACTCTGCAGGATAGAAAAATCATCCACACAACAGTTACCAAGCAGATACCAGAGACATTCACCAGTCCTGTGCCAGTATCAGAAATACTTTTCCTGTGCAGCAGCACAACCTACCAGAAATTATTTGGTGCCGCAAAGTAACTCATCTGGTCCCCAAACACAACTTCCTTGCTTTGCATGGACAAAAGCCTCTAATCTAACATCTCTCCTTAATTTTTAGAATCAGTTTTGTAAGGCAGATATGCTTCACCTCATGCAGCCTGGAGAGCATGGAGCAACCCCTTTTATTGCAACATCCCATGAATTCAATACAATCTTCAATACGCTTACACAACTGTATCACCAGAATACGCCATGAAGGTTTTAAAAACTGAACTAAAAAATGCTAAGATTATAGCTGCAAACAAAAATGTTAAAGAAAAAAACCTGGCTGAACAACATGCAATTGCAGTCACAAACACCACCTCATTGTTAAGATAAATAGCCACATTATTCCTTGCTTGACTGGAAAACATTCTAGAATCAGAAAGACTAACCCAGGTCTTCATTTTCTAGTGCTTGTTTAGAGAAGAGCAGTGAAGAGGAAGAGAGGGACAGAACAGATGGTACCAGAAACCAAACAGAGATGGACCTATCAGAACTCAGTAATTTTTGTCAAGGCTGTATCTAATAGCTATCCTCTGCAGTGGCCACCCTAAAATTACAGTTAATTTATACTTTCCATTTCTCTCACTAATTTTTTTCCTTTATTAGTTTTTTGTCCCCATATACATTATTGGACGAAGTGTACAAATCAAAACAGAAACACTGAACACTTCTGAAAGCATGTTTTCCTGCTCCGAAAGCTGCTTTCAAATGCTTGTCTCCGGTGTCTACGGGCAAGTGCGTAGTGCAAAGACTCAAAGCTATGATCAGCACCAACGGTGCGGTTTTAAACATGGATCTACCCTAACAACAAACACAGTCACTGCTAGCATAAAACCAGACTATTCTTCAGCACTTGACATCCTTCAAACACACCTGCTTCCACACATGGTGAGAAAGTATGCTCTCAGGCTTCCCAATTCCCTTTCCCAGCAGGCGTAAGAACTGCTTCCCTATCAGCTCCATCACAGGTCACCTGCCCTGATCCCACGGTTCCTCAGGTAGACCAGAACTCAGCAGAGCTCTCAAACTTTCATTTTGGAGATACGGCTGCCCAAAGTAACACTCTCCCTTTTTTCAGGACTCATAACAACACAAAACAAATCCTTAGAGCATACTACAATGTCAAAACTAGGTGATATTCCTGCAATCATAAATTTATCTCTAGTACGTATATCTGCATATTCCTACATCCACCTAGTCAACAATAACATCTAAAAGGCTAGTTTTGTGTAGAAATTTAGTTTCATAAAAAATATTGGAAGTGTTACAACATGCACTTCTCAACTGCCAAATATATATGTATCAAGTTCAAAATACTCATAGGTACTGAATTACTATTAAGAAAATCTCTGTGGTGGGTAGACCCTGGCTGGATGCCAGGTGCCCACCAAAGTCGCTCTGTCACTCCCCCTCCTCAAGTGGACAGGGGAAAGAAAATATAACGAAAGGCTCGTCTGTCACGATAAGGAGAGGGAGAGATCGCTCACCCATTACCGTCATGGGCAAACCAGACTCGACTTGGGGAAAATTAATTTAATTTATTGCCAATCAAAAGTCAAGAGTAATATCATGAGAAATAAAAACAAACACCTTCCCCGGCTTAACTTTATTCCCGATTTCTCTATCTCTTCCCACCAAGTGGCACTGGGCCATGGGGGATGCAGTCAGCTCATCACACGTTGTCTCTGCTGCTCCTTCCTCCTCAGCTGGAGGATTCCTCACACCCTCCCCCTGCTCCAGCATGGGGTCCCACCCACAGAAGACAGTCCTCCATGAACTTCTCCAACATGAGTCCTTCCCACAGGCTGCAGTTCTTCGTGAACTGCTCCAACGTGGGTCCCCTGTGGGGTCACAAGTCCTGCCAGCAAACCTGCTCCAGCCACGCAGATCTGTCTTGGAGCTGGCGTTGGCTCTATTGGACATAGGTGAAGCTTCCAGCAGCTTCTCACAGAAGCCACCCCTGTAGCTTGCCACATAAACCCAATATAGAGCATCTGAATCATCCAAGATATTTAGTAGAGAACTTTTAACCCCAAGTAGGGAGTTGGGGGGAAAATCAGACTTTACACAAGTCACAGCACAAAGCGTTTCACAGGTGAAGGTGTCAAGTATTGCAAAACACGTGTGTCAGGAAGTGTCTTGTTGTTTACCACCCAGCTTTCCATTTAATTTTATACAACACACTATGATAGTCTCATTGACTACGAAGGCAGATAGCTATCAGGCAGGTGCTGTAGGTAAACACACTAAAGTATGTCTCTGAAAAAAAATTTTCCGATGGTTAAGGGCTTTCACATCACAGCACCCACCTGTCATGACGGTTCGTGGGCTTTAAAATGCTGCCTTAAAGCCTGCATACACTACTCAATCCCTTCCTCCAACACTAACACAGCATGTTGTAGGCTGTGATCTTGATTTCTAGCAGCATGCTTAATATCCAGTAGAAAATGCTGTTCTCCAAGTACAAGGACAGTTGTGTCAACAAAGGAACTTAACTGCACTTCACTTTTCTGTGCACATCCCCTTTGGGAGTGAACTTCTCCTTGAAGCTAAGTGAGTCCCACAGTTCAATAATTCTTAAGGGAACACCACCAGTCACACCTTGAGCGTGCTTGTTTTTCCATGAGGCATCTGAAAAACTTCAAGCCACAAGCACTTAAGGCAATAGCAAAAAGAAAAGAAACAACACACATGCAAAAAACACAAGAAGAAAGTTAAAGAGTCCATCTAATGTCCTCCTTTCCCTTTACCCATTCTCGTTTTCCCAGACTGAAAGGCAACACGCACGAAGAGAATGCAAGCTTATGGAGGGTTCTTCAACCACCATTCAGTTGCAGAACAGGGAATTTGAAAGAAACAGGATACAGCTAAGAAAGTTAGAGCAGTAAGCCTGAATGAGGGCTTATGCAAGGATATAACGAAGGGAAACGCGAAACAACTAATTTCGCTGCCCCAGAGCGGTGCGTAAAGCGACGACATACCCCCGCAAAGGCAAGGCCAGGGGGCTGGGACGCCTCTACACCCCCGCACCGCCGGGCCGGGCACCAGGGACTCGGACTGACACAGCAGAAATCCCGGCTGGGCGGGAGGGGGAGGCGGGGAAGCAACAGCTACCGAAGGCGCTGCGGAGCCTGCGGCGAGCTCCGCCCGCGGGCGAGCGAACGCGCGGCGCCGGCTGCCAGGGCCGCAGGCGGGCTGGGCCCACCCCACAGCCGCAAGGCACCCCACGGCGCCGTCAACTGCGCTCCACTCGGGCGCTACCAGAGCCTGGGCCCGTTCCCGGCCGGCCTGAGGGACGGCACGGCAGCCCAGCGGCCTGCCTCAGCGGCGGCTCCCGACCCCGGCGCCGACGCGGCCGCAGGCGCTGTGTCAGTGCGGAGGCGGGCAGGGCCCGGCGCCCGGCACCGCCTTCCCCCACCGCCCCGGGCCGTACCGTACCTGAGACGAACACGACGAAGACCGAGCTCCGCTGCTTGGCGGCGGCGATGGCGGCCGGGATGGAGCCGCCGAACCACATCATGGTGCCGCCGGGAGCTGCCAGCCGCCGCCAGGCGCATGCGCCGCCGCCACACCACCAACGGCGGGTGCCGCGCGTGCGCCGCCGGCCCGCCGCCCGCCGGCGCCTTCTGATTGGCGCCTGCGCGCCGCGCGCGCCCGCCCCCTCGGCCACGCGCGAGGAGGCGGCAGGTTCGCCTGAGCCCCGGCGCCATCTTGGCGTCTCGGTGCCTCGGCGCCTGGCGTGTTTCCGCGGCGGCGCCTCGGCCGGGTTCCGCCGCGAAATGGCTGAGGCGGGCTCGGGAGCGGCTGCAGGGAGAAAGGGGCCCGTGCACCGCCTTCTGCGCCCCAGGGCTGGCGGTGAGGGGCTGCGAGGACAGGATGGCCACAGTTAACGCTGGCCCCAGCATCCACCCTGGGAAAGTCAAGGGTGCGACAGAGGAGAAAAATGATGGAGGAGGTATCAGTTTGACAGAAATCCATGCTAAGTATGTTAAAAGTAGAGAGTTTGGCATGCACAGATCCTCTGCAAGTAGCAGAGGATGAGGCCGGCACATCGTCCATGCTCCCTGGTGAGCCAGACTGTGACAGGGATGGCATGGTGCTTACAGCACAGCCTTAGTGCTTAGCAGGGGCGCGGCCAGCAAAGGTAGACAGTCTCGTTGGACGTTTCACAGTAACGAGGACAGGACAATTTCTTTCAAGTGCTTTGATGGTAACATTTTGGAAAAAAACACTGCACTTAAGTGTTTCTGAAACACAGGACAGTGACTATGTATTCTGGGTAACTATTGCTGAGACAGATATTGTGAAACATTTGAAGGCCAAAAAATACAGAGTCAGCCTGGAAAGCTTTTCACTGTTGTACTTTGTGTAACCTGGAGTTTAATTAGAAAAGTCACTGGATAATGACAACTAAAAAACCTACAAAGCTATCGTGAAAAGAAGCAAATCAATGTTAGCAAGAATACACAAAAATGTTTTATCTTTCTCAAGATGCAGCATATGGAAAACGTGTCGCAGCAATCCTGCTCACTGGGTAAGCTTTGCATACACGTATTGTGCTTCTCCAAGTATTTTAAGAAGTAACCATCAGAACGCTATAGGTTTTCTGCTGAGATGTTATTATTTTTTTGTATTTTCTTTCTTCAAGGTACAAAATAGATTTAAGAACAATGCCAAAGGTTGGATAGTATTAAGTTAAACTATAAATTTTTTGGAGATGAACAAAAAGACATCTCTTTTATGCACATGCATATAGACAAAGAGGTTAGGTTGTAATGTGTATTAGTGTCCTAAGGTCTTATCAAGAATTTGGATGGGTTACACTAATTCTCATGGCATTCCCAACAGCTGTAGTTTGCATTTATTGCATCTTATTTGAAACCCCAAGTTGGAATCCAAGTTGCCTGAGAAGGGTGAGTGAAGTGTTGAACAACATATTATTTGGAAATTATTTTGCAAATATGATTTTCAAAAATTTATATGCCACTTCAAGCAAGGAACTTTTTGTTTAAATGTAAAAGTGGCAAGGCTTACTAATGGCTGGATAAGTAACTTTTGTGAGGCTGTAGAATCTTTTACATAATCGGGAACTACTTGTATTGTACTCTCAAATAATTACAATTTTAAATGTATAATTCTTTAACTGTAGGGTCCCTGAAGTGCTGCTGTTGTACGTGCCTCTGCTGCTGTAATTGAGCTGAGAGCCCCTAGAGCACGTGTCCCTGGAAAACAGCAGAGGTCTTCAATTTGTAGGCAACAAATTTGAGTAAACATGGAGACAAGCTCTAGTGTATTTCCTAGTATTTATGAATCAATGTGATAGACTATCGTAGCACACTTAATAACACTGTTTCTCAGAGTAACTAATTTGGAAACTATAACAAGGGCAAGGATGTGCTGCATACCAATCTCCCTAATTAACCCTCCATCTCATGCAGAAGTTAAGATATTAAAAGGAAGCAGAATGCCAGTGTCTTCCCTCTCAAGTTCAAACCGAGGTCCTCTGTAATTCAAGTATGATGTGCAATATTGCTGCTTTTTTTCTCTTCTTTTTAAAGTCATGTAATTTTGGGAACTCAGCTGTAACTGATCACGTAGGGTTGAAGCTAGTCCCTATCGCGGCCAGCTTCTGGCATGCCTTCTGCCTCTGTTGCACCTGTGTCTGAAAAATTTCACTGCTGTCAGCACGGTGTATTATCATCAATCCTTAGTCTAATTCAGATTCTCAGTTAAATGGGGCATGGGAACTGAATTAAGAATAAACCTCACTGTTAAGCATTATCCACAGCAGCACAGTTTATTTTTATAATTTATACCAGTTTTAAAAGCATACAACTATCAGCAACATACAGACTTTCCTATATAGCTCTTTGGTTTACAGCACTAGTCTTATCTGACGTTCAAGTTTCTCTTCAGAAGTGCAGAAACAGTCCATTGCAGTTGCATGCATCCCATATAATGACTAGGCTTGTGTGCTTTACCAGCAAGACTGGAAAATGAAAAAAAGCAGCAAACACTAAAGCGTTTGTGCCCTGGATGAAATTTTAATGCTGCTTAATCATCTCTTAAGCAAGATCCACTTTCAACCTGACAAATTTTGACAAAGAGCAAATAAACATGGCAAAATGTCAATTAGTTACAAGCAGGACAAAAAATAAACCTTGCTAATAAGGGGCTGCCAAACAGTCACGTCCAAACTCCAGCCCTACCAGCCTAAACACACAAGGCAGACACTGAACTAAAAGGAGGCTCATACATGTAGTAATAAGAACATAATTGCATACATTTTCAAGTCAGCCAGGAAGCAACTTCATTTACAGTGGACCTTGCATCTGAATTTTTCAGACGTGAATAGTGAGTTTGCTCTCAGGTTCTAGAATAAGAGAACCTAAACGGACTTAATTTTCAGAATGTTTTGGAAATTAGGCTCTTTTAAGGGTTCTGGTCTACACTTGAGAAATAAGGCTTCCAAAATGAAGTCACGTTGACACTGTGCACTTTAAGTTTATACTTGTTGACATCAATAGCCAAACATACCCAACCCCAAAACATTTTAAATGTAAACAGGAGCAGAACATCAAATAGAGGCAGCACATCAACCTTCATGAGGACTGAGCTGTAGAAACATTGAACGGATTGAAATAAGCCCTTTCTCAGGTGGAAATACATAAAAATTCCAGCTACCATAATTTTTCATGACCTGTAAGATTAAAGTGGTTTGATCAATTTTCTGCAAAACTGCATCTAAATATTCTTTGCCTCAGGGCTAAATACAGGTAATCACAGCCCATACCAGTTTTCTAGGTAAAAATATGTCATGGAGCTAAAATAGATATTTATAAAATAAGTTAGTTGCAATTTTAATTATGACTCCCTTTCAGACATCCAAACAAGTTAGTGCAAGATTAACTCAAAACAACAAACGTGTCAAATGTGAAGTTTTAAGGCACAAATGAGTGTCATGGCATGAGAATATATTCATTCCACCTTGAGAGGGAGAATTGGCTTGCATTACTAGATAGGATAAGTGTATAGAGCTATTTGAATAGCGCAAGACAAAAAAAATGGTCATACTGTGAAAGGCGTGTTGCGTATTGAAGTACCTCATTTGATTCATCAAGCTAAATAGCTCTGTTCGTGCTTTGGCAAAACTGAACTCCCATCTGTGTACCACTGTCCTCTACCACCTGGATCTCGAAACATCGTATGTGTTCTGCAAAAGGCCAGTAGGATAAGGGATGGTTGCAGGTAGGAACACCTAAGCACTACAGTCTTCATTCGGTACACCACAGTACTAGATTTCTTTGTACATGTTCTGCTACTTTTCTTTTTATGTCATTTTCTAAGTGTATCTGGGAGTGAAAGGAAAGGATTTCACGTTATAATAGGTTAAATTTGCTCAGGGAGGAGTCTCAGGTAAGATGCAAGTCACTTTATATCCATGTGGTCTTACTGAAATATGAGGCACACGAGGCTGTAGTTTGGGAGCCGTGTGTAGGCTGTGAGTAGATTCTCAGGTGTGCAGTTATTATCTACCCGAATCCAACCTGTGGTCCATGTGGTCTTGAGTGTTCCCAGAGTATGGAGCTTAAATTTGTTTTCTTAATTTTGCATTATCTTTTTCACTGTCATATGACAAATAACATTGAATCTGTTCACAGTAATATAACTGTATTAATTAAAAATTAAAATCAAGAAATAGCAGCCTTTGGTGGAGTACATAATAGCCAAATTTGTTTGGCTTTTCTAGTTATTCTTCCAGTGCTTTTTCCTCAGCTTTAAAACTTATGACATGTTCCCAACCAAATGAAATGTATTAGAAGTACTGCAATGTAAGTCCCCACTTAATTCTTTCTTCCACTATTTACTTTAAAAATGGCTTTAATGTTAAACGATAGGAAGCTGAAATACACTAGAGCACAAGAAGATGTCTTGAGAATAGTAGTTTTACATACATTTCATGCCATAAAGTGCATTTATTTGCTTTCTAGAACATGATTCAAATCCATGGAACAAATTTAGTTTCAGGGTTTTGTACACAGTCCCCAGTTGTGTGTGTTTTAAGGAACCAAAAGGGGCAGAAGCGTAAAGGCCAGGAAGGTACAAATGGTCTTGGTTAGATGAGTTTACGTGCTGGTCACTTACTAGAGACGTATGAAATAGCACAAAATCAGGAACGAACAGGACTGTAAAGCAGAAATACATGAATTCTGTGCCCGCTGTAGACATCGGAAGCCTTTGATGCTTCCGAAGTCCCATTGTATCTGTGTGGCTTGTATTGGCACGTCCAGATGAAAAAAATGTAACTACCCCTGTTTTTAACAGAGAAAAATCAAGAAGATTTTCATCTGTATCAAGAGGAGTGTGGCCAGCAGGTCGAGGGAGGTCATCCTCCCCCTCTACTCTGCCCTGGTGAGGCCGCATCTGGAGTACTGTGTCCAGTTCTGGGCTCCCCGGGTCAAGGACAGGGAACTGCTGGAGAGAGTCCAGCAAAGAGCTATAAAGATGATGAGGGGACTGGAGCATCTTTCTTATGAGGAAAGGCTGAGGGACTTGGGGCTTTTTAGTCTAGGAAAAAGAAGACTGAGGGGGGATCTTATCAATACTTATAAATACTTAAGGGGAGGGTGCCAGGTAGATGGGAACAGTCTTTTTTCAGTGGTGCCCAGTGATAGGACAAGAGGTAACAGGCACAAACTGGAGCACAGGAAGTTCCATCTTAACATGAGGAGGAACTTCTTTACTCTGAGGGTGGCAGAGCAGTGGCACAGGCTGCCCAGAGAGGTGGTGGAGTCTCCCACACTGGAGACATTCAAAACCCGCCTGGACGCCGTCCTGTGCAACTGCTGTAGGTGTCCCTGCTGTGGCAGGGGGGTTGGACTTAGATGATCTCCAGAGGTCCCTTCCAACCCTAACAATACTGTGAAAATATACTCAGAAAGGGTGACTTGCCTGTATTAATTGTAGGCAAGTATCAGATTCAGGATTAGAATACATCTAGCTTATTAAATGTTCTAATTTTTTCTTCTAGGGCAATTTGCACTCAGGTTTGCAACTTAAGAATTGAGTATTTGCTGGGCTTTGTTCCTAATCAGCGTATCCCTCCCCTCCTTTTGTTTGGATTGCTTGTGTTCTCCATGCTTACCTCTCTTTTTACGTTTTCTTCTCTTTGGTTATTATGGGGAAAGTTTATTAAATGAAGCAAGTCATGCAGCATCCTTTGGAAATAGTTTGATTTGATAGATTTAGTTCTTAGGTTGTTCGGAACAGGTGGAAGCTCTCAGCTGACTAGTCTTCTACATCTATGAAAATTCTTGTCCTGGAATGTTAGCCACGGGAGGCAGCTGCCTCTCTGGGTTGTGACATCTGTCATTACAAACCTTTAATCTGTTAACTACTTTTACAGGATTAAAACCATAATCTTAAAGTAGCACTGGAAATTGGCAAGAGACAGTGACACACAGACACACAGCCTGTGTGTTAGTCATGTTATCTCATGCTATTCAGAGGAGGGGAATATTAGATATCTGCATAAACTGGGGTTCTTACTGTCTAGATTTTGGGTGCAGTAAACTACAGCAATCCAACTTGAGGAGGAAGAAATATATCCCCCTCGTTCACATCATATATTCAGTCAAGTAGTAGCGTAAGAACTCGAATGCCAAGTACCAGCGTTTTAGAAAAGCAGACGGGGATAAGTAGATTTGCCTTTTGGCTTGGGGCTTGAAGCTGAACATCTTCCCCTCTGTTCTAGGGGAGCATCTGAGTGTAAGTTTACCTTTAGTCATGTAAATACCTGTTGGTACAGCATTTTGCAGAATAAAGTCCCGTATACCTAATTTATTAGGCTACATTATTCCCAGAAAGATCAGTTTTCTTCCAAGTACTTTGATTAATCAGACGAAGGATTTAAGAATTGAGCATGCATAGGATTATTCTTGCCGCTTCGCATGTTTATGTTTGGTTGTTCAGGGACAGGTTTTTTGTATACAGATGAAAGTTAATGCTGGTTTTGGCACTTAAATTCTTTACTTTCCCCCTGTGAAATGTGTTTTAAAACATAATGTTTACCTTTAGTTTCCACTTACAGAAGTTACAAACGCTTCTTTTAGAAAGCGATAGCCTTAACAAGTAGTTGCTCATCTATACAACAAATCAGTGCCTGTGCCAAAAATAAAACAACCCCCAGGAGTAGTCCCTTATGGTGGCTGATCAATTTCTCTCTCTTTTTACTTATATAGGGAAACATTTTAAAATGATGAAGGGCAGTATAATGTAAATAAAATGCTTCAAGAAGAGGAACAGCAATAGTAGTTCTTTGAGAAGTTCTAGTATTCATGTTATTTTTAAGTAATTTTCTCACATATGAAAAGATTCAAACCATTAATATGTGTTCATCCAGGTTTCAGAAGACTCCTAGAAGTTTAAACAAGTGCACTGAAAAAGTTTGTGTTTGTAAACATTTATTTTCTTGAACTGAAAAAGGCTTGCATCAGCACACATTGTACAGCCTTGCAAATTACACAAATTGAAAAAAGTTTGTTTCATTTATGTGCAATGAATCTTTAATGTCCAGTGAGCATCTGCAAATGATGAAAACTTAAACCATTAAAAAGGTTTCCAGCACTTATCAAACACAATTATCTTAGCGTGAAAAGGAAGAGAAAGAGATCCATACTGGTGGGAACACAATTAAAGTGCAAACATTTTGTCACTTGTGAAGATACATTTTAGTTTCTTCACACTTTTGCTAAAAAGAAGAAATATTAAAATGTGATTCTGTGAACATTCTTTGTAACCTATTCATATTCCCCTTCAAATAGTTATTAAATTTGTTGGATCAGAAGCAAATCCTTCAAGGGTACAACCTACTTGTAATTTCTTTTGACATTGCTTGAATGAATCTCAAAAGAAAATGACCATCTAAGGAGTTACTAAAATTATATATTGGGCTTTTTTTTCTTAAAAAAAAAAAGGCAAAACACAAGGGACAAAGAACAGGTTAACTTGAAGATTTGGGTTAGTTTGCTAGAAAATGAGTATAATTCCTTGAAAATGGTTCTCTTTTCCCCTCCACCAATCCTCAGGTTCCTGCCTTGGAATGGACAGCTGTGTGCTGGCTGTGAAAAGGGATTATAAAATACAAATCTGAATATGGATTTTTATGAACGTTTGCTGTACAATAGAACTTTGGATCTGATACAAGAATTCAAAAATATAAAACAAAACTACTATAAAAGTAGGGGGCATTTCAACAGCATTCCTTGTAGAAAGCTGCCTGTCTCAAAGATGATTCCTTGCTATTGTCTGGGATTAATTCTGTAGTTTTTTTTCTTCATCTTGCTGGATCACTGGGTTATTTATTCTTCAATGGCTAATGTCATATGACAAAACATCCCAGGAGTCTCTATGAAGAGAACAGAAACCCCATAACATCAAGCCAATCAAGGAGAGGAGGACATGGAAGTAGTAAAGGCTGAGTGTCCACTGATGTAACTGCTACTGAGAACTAGCCCTTTCCAGAACATGAAAGTCATAGTGCTTCTTGCTTGTTCTCAGCCTGAACTTGTTCACTGAGGTACTACTTTGTTTCTTCAATGCATTCTGAGCAGCTGACATTGTAGGGAACGTAGCTAGAACCGTGTAAGTGGAAGCCAAGTCACTAGTTTTGGATGGCTCAGTGTTCACGCTACTGTCTCCGCTGCCACAGTAACGACGATGGTGCTGCTGCTGCTGTGTTTGTAGACACTGCGAATCCCTTAGCCACCGAATCTTGGCACCAACTTTTAAAAGTTCTCCAAATAGTTTTTCTGCTTCCATACGAGTTATGCCTTCTGGCAGTTCAGTAATTTCTAGAACTTTTCCCACAACTGAAACAAGAAAAACATTGAATCTGAATTGGTCATTGTACTTCATGATATAACAAACACAATGGAAAATGAGTTAGTTCATACTTGTACCTCCAGTTGGCCGATACCAAATACACAGGGATTCCATTTCTGGTATTCTAGAGAGCCTTTTGCGTTCACATTTAGCACTGCTTACTGCTACAAACTTACAAATAAAAGCTGAGAATACAAAGAGGACCCTCAAAAGAGAGGGGCAAAAATAATAAAATGATCAATGGCTAATTTTGCAGCAGGTTTGAGCATTTTGCACTGTAGCATCTCACTGGGTTTGCCTGTTAACTTTTCACACATCACTGTGCTAAGACTAGTCTGCCTTCTCTTCTTTGTTAGAGAAAGCTGATTTATCTGTAACTTTCTGCAAAGAGTTAATAGTAGATGACACTTGCAGAAAAATTCTAGTAAAGATACAAAGATAGATGATGTCAGGTTTTATTTGTATGACATCTTTACCAACTCCAAGGAGCTAATCCTGTAGATCTCCCAATACGTCCCCCAAATCCATGTACTGATTTATATTAGAAGAAAAAAAAAGCACAAACTAATTTGTGGTTTATGGTTGATTTCGCATTTCATGTGAATAAAAGGAAGCAGGGGTATGTATATTTAAGATACCAATATTTAGTGTAACAATATAATAGAACTTACATGCAGTAAACTTGCTTTTCCTTTTAGTATTGTCCAATCCTGATCTTCTCTGGTCTTTTCCCCAGATTTCAAAACTACTTTCCTCATTTAACTTTCCTCTTCCCCTCTCTCCAAAATCAAGTCTTCCTCTCCATCCTTATGTTTTCAGTGTTTGCCATGTCCATTTCTGTCCAATTACTCTTTATTCTGGCCCTTTTCTCACCTTTGCTTTCCTTGCTACACTCCCAGCCCATCACCATAATTCATTTTTCTGGAGGACTGTGTCAATCAGCAATTCTGTACCTGGTTCTCCTGCACCAAGGTCTGCTGAAGCAGCCTTCTTTGCTGGTTTCTTTCCCCTGTTTCCATGTCTGTTTCCAGGCTGACACTGGAAAGATTGACAAAAATTATTTACTTCAACGAGAGTGCACCAGTATCTTAAAATTTCTAGGTTAGCTCAGTGAAAAACAGTGCAGAGGAATGTCTGGAAAGTAATGTGCACTACTATGGTACAGAACAGATTTTCATGTCCAATTTTAGTCTTGGAGTTTAGGAATCCTGTAGTCAGGCACATTCAATCCTTGGCTTCAGAAGAAAGGGAGGAAATGATGAAAAAAAAGTCACCTTAAGTCTTCTTGAAAGAACACCCCCCTCATTCCCCACCCCAAATCCATCACATCTTCTGACTGACCTCAGGTAGAACTGAGCAAGGTAGAGGTAGGGAATCTGTGTGTCTGTCCCAAAAATTAGAGAGATGGCAAAACTTGTTAGCTTTGCGAACACCAATATTCTGGGTTTGTTTTCCTTATAAGAAACAAACCCACTCTTTGTTTAGAAATACCCACATGTATTTTCTGGGTTTTTTTTTTTTGAAATTGGTATGCAAATAAAAGAAAGTCCTTTTAGCAAGTGTTTTCTGTGTGATTTTTGGAACTGCTGGCAAATTGCTTAAAAAAAAAATAAATCCATAATCTACACTGTACCCAAAGCTAAGTTTCAGGAAAACATTTCTTCTTTTTTAATGCAGCAAACAATGGGAATTACCAACACAGAATAAAACTGTTACTGGAAAGCAAACACCTTCCACTCAATTACTTTTCTAATGCAATAACGTATTCCCCTATCCATGGTGGTTATAATGGTAGTCCTGAATTGTTTTTTTCAGTGTTGTCAGGAGATTGTTCTCTTTAATACCTGTTGGCTTGTTACTTGTCCACGTAATAAAGATGGTGGATTGTATTGCAGGGGCTGGCCAAGCAATGGGTATCTGGCATCTCCTTAAAAAGAAAGGTAATTAGAAGTTATATGAACTCTTCCTCCAAGTTCCTCTTACCATGTGTATCTTACACAGAAGAGAAAGCAGAATAACGATGCACACAGTAGTGTATTTGGCTAGGCTAACAAAGTAAGATTTGGCACAATTAAATAAGCATCAGTCACATACTGACCACAAGGTGAAAAGGTACAAGCTTTCTTGCATTTAAGGATTACACTGTAAAACACTAAAAATGTTTCCCATTGCAGTCTTATCTAACTCCTCTCATTTCAAAATGAGCTTAGTAAGGCTAAAGCTCCTCTCAGTGTACTAATTTAATCATTTTCATGGTTATATCCCTGATTAGAGCCAGGTACATCTTCACATTCCTATTTGCTCCAAGGATCCACAAAGACAATGAAATACAAGTTTTTAGTAATCCCAGAAGATTAAGAAAGTTGAGAGGGATACTTTACAACAGGCAACCTGAATTTTTTACATTGGAATACAACACAATGACAAAGATTTCCATAGAATCGTCTAGGTTGGAAGGGACCAACCAACATCAAGTCCAACCATCAACCTAGCGCTACCAAAACCACCACTAAACCATGTCCCTCAGCACCACATCTACCCGTCTTTTAAATACCTCCAGGGATGGCGACTCCACCACTTCCCTGGGCAGCCCGTTCCAATGCTTAACAACCTGTGAAAAGTTCTGTGAAGAACTTTTTCCTAATATCCCATCTAATCCTCCCCTGGTGCAGCTTGAGGCCATTTCCTCTTGTCCTATCACTGGTTACTAGTGAGAAGAGGTCAACCCCCACCTCTCTACAACCTCCTTTCAGGGAGCTGTAGAGAGCGATAAGGTCTCCCCTCAGCCCTCCTTTTCTCCAGACTGAACAACCCCAGTTGCCTCAGCTGCTCCTCATAAGATGTTCTCTGGACCCCTCACCAGCTTTGTTGCCCTTCTCTGGACACGCTCCAATACCTCAATGTCCTTCTTGTAGTGAGGGGCCCAAAAGTGAACACAGTGCTTGAGGTGGGGCCTCACCAGTGCTGAGTACTGGGATGATCTGAGGGGGATGATCGCTTCCCTGAGGAAGTGATTATGCAGCAGATAAGACAAAGACAAGAAAATAAAGTTTTCTTTATCAATAAGGAAGACATACAGAATTTCCTGTAAGTTTTGCTTTAAAGCAACTCTTTCTGTAAAGTAGACCCATTAATTTTGAGTTTGGGAACCATAACAGGACGTCTTTGCTCACTGACAGGGTATTTTTTACCATTTGGTTTTTAAGCATTATCAACTATCACATCTCAGTGAAAACTCCCTATTTTCTGTTTTTCTGTTAACATGGCAGCAGAGGACTGAAATTCTTGTGCAAGGAATGTCTTCTGTCTTTGGGTGGGTACTATCTGAAATACTGAAGTAGCAGCAGCATGGGCTAGAGGCTCTGGTCCCATCACACCACTTGTTGTACAAAGGAATGAAGAATTCTCGCTTAGGCAGTGGTTTGATTCAGTGCATCATCAACTAATAAGTGAGTCTGGCAGAATATTATTCTCAAATCACATTTCTATATTCTTTCCCCCAAAAGATAATATGCCCACCTAATGTATTAAGATCAGCTAGTCCCACATTATTTATTTTATCTTTGTAACTCTAAAATTATATCCTTTGTGACAGTGTGTGTCAAGTTCTTGATTTACAGTTAAAACTTGAAGCTAAATTATATCAAACATTTTATTAATATTTTCAATGCTGAAGTGGGGAATTTCACATCTAAGAAAGCTAGTGGGTTATAGAAGCTCTCACAGTAACAAGAAAGTTTGAGAAGCTTTTGAGAATATGGGGGATGGTATCGGTGCAGAGAGATAAGATGAAATTTTACGTGATGCTTGAGTGGATAATTTTGATGATCCTGCTTCATTAGTATTGCCAGCTGTACCCTGGGCTGCATCAAAAGCAGCGTGGCCAGCAGGTCGAGGGAGGTGATTCTGCCCCTCTACTCCACTGTTGTGAGACCCCACCCGCAGTACTGTGTCCAGCTCTGCAGCACCCAACACAGGAAAGACATGGACCTGTTGGAGTAGGTCCAGAGGAGGGCCATGAAAATGATCCGAGGGCTGGAGCACCTCTGCTACGAGGACAGGCTGAGAGAGTTGGGGCTGTTCAGCCTGGAGAAGAGAAGGCTCCGGGGAGACCTTATAGCAACCTTCCAGTACCTAAAGGGGGCCTACAGGAAAGATGGGGAGGGACTCGTTATCAGGGAGTGTAGCGATAGGACAAGGGGTAATGGTTTTAAACTGAAAGAGGGGAGATTTAGATTACCTATTAGGAAGAAATTCTTCACTGTGAGGGTGGTGAGCCCCTGGCCCAGGTTGCCCAGGGAAGCTGTGGCTGCCCCACCCCTGGAGGTGTCCAAGGCCAGGCTGGATGGGGCTTGGAGCAACCTGGGCTGATGGGAGGTGTCCCTGCCCAGGGCAGGGGGGTTGGAACTCGATGATCTTCAAGGTCCCTTCCAACCCAAACCATTCCATGATATGATATTCCATGGTATTACTACTGAAGTGAGCCACAGTTCATCAGAAAATCCTCTTATAACTTGTATTTTAAAACATTCTAATAGAAAACTTATGCAAATTGTAGTTAACTAAAAGTATACCTTGTCCAGGGACAAAAGGTCTAGAAAACTGGGACACAATGGAAAGAGGTGTTAGTGTGGGACGGATGTTCTTCATGTTTGATAGCTGAGCTGGTGCTGGTGATTGGGCCGGTGAGGTGACAGGGCTACCTAGTTGAGGACTATGCTGCAACTTGAATAAACAACAAGTTAGAGTTTTAAAAAGTACTTAGTTGAACAAGCCAAACACCACCTACATCATTCAAAGACCTAAGGAAAGTTAAAGTAGCTATATTAAGTATTATCAGAGCAGATTTTTATTCTCCAAAAAGAACTTTTGAAAAAACATGCAGAGATGCAATTTATGCAAATTTTAAGTCATCCTGGAAAACAAAACAAAAACCTCATACCTGTGCAGCACTGTCTAAAGTGCTAAGTTCTGTGGACTTCTGCCCCCTTTGATGATCACAGTAATATTTATTCTGTTTCCACTGTGGAGGTGAATGGTTCCGAGGCTGAGGATTGTTAGGTATATTTAGCTGCATCATTACTACTCCTCCACCTGGTGGTGGTGCTACTGCTACAAGACAAGAAATCAGTAGGATAGTTAGTTTCATCATACATTTCAATTTTCATTTTAGCAGAACAGACATGAATTTAAAAAAAGGGAGGGGGAAATAACAAGGAATGTTTTGCTAAATAAGCTGCTGAATTCTAGAAAACTACAGCAGTATCTTCTGTATGATTGTATTTCCACTATCAGATAAATCTGTGATAGTTAACGCTATTAGAGAGGTCTTCCCAGAACTAGAAGAGATAGTGAAACCACTGAAACGCATTCCTAAGAATATTTTTGAAAGAAATCATTCTATTTAATAGCAATTGAAAGTATTTGACATTCACTGTAGTTACTGTCAGAGCAACATGTTGAAGAACATGTGGTATTAAGCAAACACTTTATTTAAAAATACAAGCTACCTAATTAGCAATACGGACTCAAAATGTTTTCTCTGATATGATGGCATATGTTGGAAAGACCTGGAATCAATCTCTAGTCGGAGGCAGAATTACCCTCATTTACAAGTTCTATATAGAAACGTTTTTCTGGGCAGAGACCGCAAATTGATCCCCGCATCCTGTACCACTTGGCTACTGTGGTAGCTACCGAAATGCCAGGGTCAGGGAGAACAGCTAAACAGCCAGCGCTGTTCCGTATGGTTCCACGTGAGGACTTGTGACAAGAAGCTGAGAGAGAAGCTGTCTTCCCTCTCTGACCTGGCTCTGTCCCAGGTAATTTATATAACGTCCTGTTTACTTGTAAATGGCTGGTTGCAATTTCCTTCTCTGCTCTACCCACTGTTTACAGCATTTCTCAGAAACCACGATTAAAACACATGGTTTAAACATCATTTAATCATCCACCTTTAAGAGGGAGTCTACAATCTTCTTAATTTGCTACCTACGTCATAGCATCAGTTAGGAGCAGTCAGATACAGATTATGAAATGCATTCGTCTTGTATTTTTTAAAATGGGCTATTGTTTTCACTACCCCTGGGCTCCACAAAAAGAAACAGACTCCTTCAAAAAGCAAACCAAACAATGTAGAATAATGAACTCATAATACTAAAGCTATATTAGCTTTTGTAACTTATATTCTGAAATATTTACTATATCGATATTTATAAAAATAATTAATATTAGCAGTGTTTTCACATCTCTACTTTTTAATGACAAAAAGTTCTACCCGTGTGTTACAGATTGCAATGGAAGGATCAGGTATCGGGCCAACTTTAGCCGAGGTTATAAATCTAAGAGTCCCTGCTGTGTCCCTGTAAGACCCACACTGTGAATATTTATATTTTGTAGCGCAGCAAAATAAAAATCTAACTCTGTTTATGGAGATCTACTGCATAATTAGAATAATATATAACACAACAATTTCCCAGTGATAAACTTATCCCTGTATGTGAACCTGAGATGTACCAAACGTCTATATACACACTACATTTTACGCAAGTTGGATTCAGGTTAATATGTTATGCATATATTCATAAATATTATAAATTATACTTATTTACATCTTACTGTTTTATAATATTATAGTATTTTATTCTGCAGCACTCTACCATACTCTTACTACTTGTCTCTGTTCTGTGAGAACTGAGCATCCAACAAAAACTTGTCTTTCAAAACCATCTAAGCACCATTTCTAAAGAAGTGTCACAAACAGCAAATACTATTTAAACTGCAAAAGAAACTTTGTACATCCACAAAAACTTGTTTTTCCTACTATTTCTAGTTCCACAGCATTTCAGTAAATGAAAATAAATGGAATTCTTTTCCTAAACAAGCATCCTGACAAAAATGGAGTGTCACAGAATGCGTAAGTCAAGTTTGCAGACACTTTATCACCTGGTCTAAACCCATGAGAAGGGAAAACCAGAAAAAGTCCTTAAAAAAGCTTCCTAGATTTGCAGTCTGGTCCTCCATAACTTTTTCAAATGAAAAAAACCACAACTCTGCAGCTTGTTGGTGTATGTCCTCATTGCCCTTACCTCAGTGGTCTTGATTTATCATTTCAGTATCACTTACTGAAAAGCATGCTTTTCTATATTGTCTCAAAATTTGTTCTCCCCGTGTCAGAGGGCTTCCCCCTTCCCCAGACTTCTTTAAATTGCAGTTTAACTGGTTTGAACCAGGCCTTCAAAACAGCATAATGGCAGCGCTTCCAGGATAGATTAGGAGGGTAGAAGAACAAACGAGTGCGAGACCCATTTCAGACATCCTGAAATGAGTCCTCCAGAATTAAGGCCAAACAAACTTGAAGCAAAACTGAAACAACGCCAAACCTGCCCATGAACTCTAAAACACTGCAAATCCAGCTATCTTGCCACTTAACTGCATGTTATCTATTTACTCATAAACAGGCTCTAGAAATATCTTAAAAGATAAATGTTTGTAAGAAACACATCTATAGTGGAATCTAGGTCATTGACCTAGGGTTGTTTAATCTATTGCTTGCTTGCAAAATACTGAGTGATTGAGATTACCCCTTTTTGGCCAGCCAACCCTCTAATGTATCAAATTCCCTCTTGGTAAAATAAAGACAGTACCGCTGTGATTGCAGGATTGTTCTATAACCTCTTGTTTAGAGGCTACCCCTAGTGCTCTTAATTTCCTGACCAGTCCATCAATTTTATGGTTGGAAATGCAGAGTTTAAGTGTTTAGATATTATCGTTTATAAACATTTAATGGATATGACAAGCTTTATGTCACCACTGCTTTCACACACCATTGAGGCTGCTATTTATACACCTTCTAAAAATTATCCAAATGTTTTGTAGATCAAAACATTCCGAACCTGATTTAAGTGCTTCTGCTAAAGTGACACTTATCTGCTGAAGGCTGCGTCCAGGCTGCCCCCATGAGGCTGGCTATTGTTTCACTTAAGTTCCAAGTTGTCATTTTAAAAGTTACAATAATAGCAATTCAGATGAAGAATTATGAAAAAAATATTTGCAGAGATGGCACTGAAGTTGCAGTTGTTCCAGCAGTTAGCCATGAAATCAGTCTGATAATTTACAACAGATTTCTAGACAGAATGGCTTACATGAAAATCCCAATAAAATATACCTTTTATTGGCTGCATGATGGAAAGACCAGTGGGCGAACTTTTACATGATGAGGGTGGAGACACTATGCTGTAGTGCACAATGGAAGCAGCCTGTTGTGGCTTTGACTTTGATGAAGGTGGCAATAATGTAGGAGGTGATGGCTTCTGACTTGAATGGTTGCTATAAACTATGAAAGTAAAAGCAGTAAATAAGGCTACCATAAAAACAAAACCAAAACACCAAAACACGCTTACAGTTTTCACCATCTTCTCAGGAACTCTAAGGAAATCACTCCATCCTACTCCACTAAGGGAAATCTAGAATGCTTCTTGAGTAGAACAGCCAAGTATACTCCTTCTAAAATGTACCTTGCTCATTCTATCAAACGTAAACCAAGATCTCAAAATTTTCAGACCCGTGCAGCTATTCAGGAAAAGATGAAAGTCATTCTGCCAGCAACAGATAGTCCCCATGCCTGTCTTGACTTACAAGCAAATGTGCAAGGCATTACGATGTACATTACTGAATTCTAAGAAAGTAACTTTAGAGCTTTCAGTGATAAACAAATTGAGATATTGGGTTAACCTGCCTCCAATATAACTTCAAAAATGGAACACAGAAGGAAATATAATACAGTAGTTAATTCTAAATCAAACCCTTAATAGCAAATATCCAATCGCCCAGCACATTAACAGCAAGTCTTTTAACAAAAACTTTATTGCCCCAACCTGCACACTGCTGTCCTTGAAGCTGCTGTGAGTTGCATGGTGATGATGTTCTAGGAAACTGTATCTGCTCTGAGCCGGGATGCTGCAAATATCCTACTGATGAACTGTAATAATAATAAAAAAAGAATGTGACTAATAGGCATTTATGCTACTCATTTATGTAATCATGACTGCTACATTTGCTGTCTACACGTACTGCAAATCACTGAGATTTTGTTACATTTAAAATCAATAAAATTCCTGCCTCCCCCTGAATCTACTCATTCTTCAGAAGATTGAAGTTTCACATCTCTTCCTTGGCAAAAACTTATACCCTGCAAACGTTAAGAAGCTGTACTAATTCACCTATTTTAATACACTATTTTTGTGTCAATAGTGCTATATCAGTATAAAGACACATAGAATAATAATGAGACGACTATTTGTTGTCTTGCCCAATGAACCAGAATTAGGTCTCAGTTAAATGATCACCACAGAACCTGCCACGAGGATTTCAAATGCAGTCGCTCAGCTGAGCCAGCTTATTCAGCACCCCAAATGAGCACACCTCTGTTTCAGTGTAAAGTAACACAACTTAAAGAGATGATTGCTTTTCCATTGCTTTACCAAATAGGATGTAGGAAAAGGAAGATGACTGAAGGAGATAAACCACCTTTCATTTATTTTTAATATGTCGGAAAAGGATAACTTTAAAAGTTTATTTATGCTAGGTATTTTTCAGGGCATTCAGGGGAAAGACAGGTAAGTAACAGACACTGGTGAATTCTATCATACCACTAATTGATCATAGCCAGAACATCAGGTTGGTGCACCATAATCAGAATGGTGCCTATAGTACAGAAATGAAGGACAGGATTCTAACAGATAAAGTAAACGTTCTGAAGGAATGACAGAAAATATTCTATTACTTCAAATTGTGGAAAAAAGTAGGTGTAGTCCTGCTGGACTTAGCGTTTTTACCTATGTTGTCGCAAGAGGTTTGTTCCATCCTTTGTCCCACAGTTCAAATACGTAATTTAAATTTAAAGATTCCTTAAGCAGACAAAACTCAGTGAAAACTCAAACAGATGGGTTTGTATCTGCATGGGATGTTTGCTCCCACAGCTTCTCATCTGTCTACTGATTATAGTTTTCAATAGTGACCTGTAGGTTTGCGACTACTCAGTTCCTGCAGAACACTACTCTGCTTTCCTTGCCAAAGTGCTGCGGCATAACTATTTTGATAAAAGCAAGATGCTGTCGTTAGTTGCTAGTTTGCTCTGAATTCCTAACAAATGCTTCCCTGTTCAGAAGAGAGGGACATTCTAAATGACACAAAAGATCAAGCAACAAAACTTAAAAAAAAGTGTGGGATTATGTCTACCTATGACTTCATTGAACCTCAAATATAACTACAGAAGAAAAGGATAAAAAGAACCTTGAGATACAAAGAATAAGAATTCAGATTTAAGTAGATGAAGCCATGCAGCAATGACAAATACTATTTAAGTCTCTGCGTTCACGAAAGGATGAAGCAAGCTTCCTACTGTTGCTGCTTGTTTAAAAGCTGTGAGCAAGGTATTTTTAAATGATGCACATTTGTAAGTTGAAAAAGCTAGAGAAAGAAAAATTTGTAACAAGGATTAATCCTAATGAATTCTTTTAGGTATCAGCCCATCTGTTCTCTCACTAATACTCTAATTGTGTTGGGGACACAGCTGTAGACACAGGGAGGCCTGTACGTGTAGACCAATTTGCTGTTACCACAGTTGTAAAGAAAAAGTTATTTATCAAGCAAAAGCCAAGAAAAAGTTCCTATACTTGTTTCATAGCCAGCTTTGTGCCAGCAGGCCTCATTAGCAACACAGACAAGTAAGCTAAGCTTCTCCCAGACAAAGCTCCAAAAAGGAAGAAAGTCAGTCTTTTCCTGGGATTCAAATTCTCTTTTCTCTACACCTTACTAAAATAGTTTCTTTGACAAAACTAGTGAATATAGATAGTCAAATGTTACTGCAAAAAGGCATTGCTACTGAACACACTGGTGTTTCATGTACAAGAAAAGGCATGCAGAAAACTTAAAGACATGGAACTGTAGTAAAGTACCACTGAAAGTGATATGGAAACAATGTTTTCCTGTCTAACAAGTATGTCCCAATTGAAGCAATACTGGTTGTTTTAGTTAATTGCATAAGAGCAAAAATAAATAGATGAAGTGTATTTTAAAGGCAGACTTACAGACATCTTAATATATGCAATACTAGAGCAGATCCTGTCAGTTAATATAAGGCAATTAAGCCTAGCTGCGGTGAAATCAAATAACTGAGTTAAACTCACCTTAAATTATTCTGTTGACCTGATGGAATGACACTGTAGTAAACCGGCATTCCTGTTGTGGGCAATCCTTGATTCGACTGACTGGGAATTATAACAGGCTGTTGATACGTCTGCTGGGGCACTGCTTGCGAACCTTGAGGCACCGAAACCTAAAATAGAGAACACTAAGATTTTCTTCCACAGACAAGGTCTCTTTCTGCCTCTTGACCATCACCTACTTTATATAAGAATTTAAGAAAGATCTGCTGAAGTTTTCTAAATCCAGAAGACCAGTGATAACAGTAGTTGAAATAACAGTGCTTCATTAAAAAAACCCAAACAACTTTTTATCTTCTTCCCCCAAAATGGAAATGTCAGTTCCAAGGGACTCCAATTAACAAAAGAGATTTTCTCCACAATAGAAAGTGGGGTGGTGGGGAGGGAAATCTTCCAAGCTTTTTCTTCCCCATCCTCTGAATCACAATTAACACAGCACTTGGCTTTCAACAGGACTAGAACTTGTACACTTGTAACAGATTTTCCTCTCACTTCAGTTATGAGGCATTCTGTTTCTTTGTTTTTTAATTTTGGTCCCCAAAGTCACCTTTGACACCTGCTTGCAGCTTTCTACCATTTACAAAGCAATGTGCTTGGAAAAAAAAATATTAAAAAAAATCATTCAAACACAGAAAAGTGATTGGAAAGTTATGAATAAATTACGCACCTGATAAGATGGCACTGAAGGGTATGGAACAATCACACCTTGAATTTGATTCCCAACGTTGTTGTGTTGGCCACTGACTAGATTTTGATTCTGAGACTGCTGAACTCCAACTAAACCCTGGTAGTTTTGCTGCTGGTTAGGCAAAACCTGGTAACCTGAAATTATACATTTAAATCTTATTTGGAAATAATCAACATATTTTAGACACAGTTGCCTATGTGAAAATGTACATGTAGCATTTTCCAATGGCTTTTTAAGTCTTGAAACTTGATACAAGTTGAACTTATCATGCATATAGAAAGAAGCCAACATTAAAATTACCAGATTTATTCATTTGGATCCAGCATGAAATACTATACATACTATTTACAATGCTGCTCTCACATGCTTGCAGTATTTATTTACGCTCTAAGTGAGATACATGCATTAACACCTTGATTTGATAGGTGAAAGCTGAAAGCATTTGAACAAAGCATGCTAGATAATACAAAACCCAAGTAATTGTCTAGTATTATGAACAAGGCCATTCTAGGTACGTTAGTTTTGGAATTCTAGTTATGCCACATTCTACTGATACCTCAGGCACCCTAGAGATGAGAGCATCTTGACTGTGATTCAAAACCGAATCACACTAAGAAAACTTGTGTAAGGCACATGTGCAAATCTTTTTAAAAAAGGCAATTTCTACTGAAACCTGTAATGCTAAAAACAACTTGGAAGTGAGAAAAATCTTCCAGGCAAAAGCTATGTTTGTATACAGTGGAAGACATTTTATATTCAAAGTTATTGGGGGAAGGGGGGGGGGGGGGGGGGGGGGGGCGCGTCGGGGAGAAATATTTTCCTATTCACCCCTGTATAGTGCCTCTACAATTTATTTTTGCTTAAAATGGCATCCTCTGCTGTCTTTGAAAAATGACCTAAAAAAACCCAAACCCCCAAAAAAGAAAAGCCAAAAAAACCCCAAGCACGAATGCCAAACAGGAAATCTGTGTATTTATTAGGTCCAACCTTAACTCCCACTTTTTTTTTTTTTAAAAACAAGCATATAGTAGATAACTGCTACCATGAGCAAAACACATGCAGAACACAAGTTTTTTGTCATATTCTAATATACAGGTGTGCGCTACTTACCACATCAGCAAAACCCCATAGCTGTCAGTGTTTCTGAGACAAAGCCAGTTATCGCTCCAGAATAACAAAACTGGGCTTGTCAAGATGCACTGACGGCAAGAAGAGTCTGTATTTAACTCGGACGCATTCACATTCTACTGACCATGACATTCCCCATGCTCCCTACCTTGGTATGGAACTATAATAAAGCAAATATAGCTGCAAAAATTCACGTAGATTTTTCTTTAAACAGTATTAAAAAAATTGCATGGCCCATTTTGAAAATTACTAGTCAGTTAACACAAAAGACGTTTTTTGTAAACAAAACCCACCAATGTTCATTGATTACAGACATACAGGGTACAACGAACATTGTGAATTAACAGTCTCAGCTGGCTGTCTCTATACAAATTGCAACAATGAAGACTAAAAGAGAGTGTTAATATAATCAAATATTGCTTCAGAAAATTAATGGGAAGAAGGTTCAGTTTGTTAAAACCAAGAGAGCTATGCATTAGAAACACACAACACTATATTTCAGAGTACCATGTAGACTTCAGAACAATGCACACTTGAATTAGGATTAGTAATTAGAATTTTTAATAACTCTTAAGTTTGAACTGTGCACACAAATTCATCTCATATCTGTAATAAACAAAATGCTGAATTGTACTTTGTTACAAAATGATCTATGGCATCTAAAAAAGCAGCAGAATGCAAAGTTGCAGTATATGACAGATACAATCAATACATCTGCAGCCTAAGCCCCTCATTTCCCAGAAACTGCAGTGTAGCTGTGCATATTTTTCAGCATTTTCTGGCACTTCCAGAGACAGACATGATCAATTTTGCAAGCAGAGAGAACTGGAACAATATAAATTGACTGCCAAGAAGGTTCCCCACAGCGTTCCAAAGAATGCTCTATTTTTAGTTTCACAATTTCACCTCTGCATAGAGAGTGGTGTGACAGAAATGCAGCACTCAGCAGAAAACCCACACCTGCCATAGCAGATTGTCTCATTACACAGAAATACTCTGAAACAGTAGATAAAAAAAGAAGCATGTTTCTTAGTATTTACATAATTAATAAGAAATCACTGTTAATATAAGAAAAGTTAACTTGCAGAATATAGGCATACATTTTCTGAATAACATGAGTGAGAAATAGGCTTTATTCAAGAACAGAAGAGCAAGTACAATCCGTTAACAGTCTATGAGCATAGCTTGGTTACAACTGTCACAACTACAGCTATTCTTACAACTCTAAGAGTTTCATCACACCTCGTGAAGCAGAAGCTAGTTGAACTTCACCTGATGTTCCTACAGTAACTGTAGTTCAGAAAAGATTTTTAATCAACCTGTGGTTAGGTCTCATGGTAACTGGGCCTCATTATCATGGCAATCGGAAATGCCTTTTTCTTAAAGAGTTTTCTTCTCCCAACATCTTTTTGGACAACCAAACAAAGCATTTCTTAAAAGTGACCCCCCCCAAATACTTCACCTAAAACCCCTTTAAAAAGGAAGCCAGGAAGCAGCTGAAAAAGAGACCGGTTCACTGTGAGAAACGTAAACCTCTCAGACAGTGTTACGGCCCCGAATCCAACAGCTCACAACAGTCAGGCCAGTCCATGATATTAAACCAAAAGTGGCTTCAGTTGCCACGCTCTCAGCAGCTGTCATCTTTCATCTTAATTTGTGTTTGGAAAGTTATTTCATAGTTAACAACCACTTTATAAGACAAATAAAACCCACAGCTTTTACGTAATGCAAGATTTGTTAATTCTTATTTTTGACCAGACACATTGCTCCATTAGCCAAGTAACATGCTGCCTTTTGTCTCAAAAACAGCCGTCACTAATAAGCATCAACCATTTTGGATATAGCTTTGTGTCAACTTCATACAAATATGTAAGGTTTAAAATAAATCTACAAGAGAGATCATTTCAAAAATATACCATCTCATGAGCAGTTTACAGAACAGAAAACATGACATGGAACCTTCCATCTCTAGAATGCCGATTCAAATTTGCCTATAAAGCAGTAAATGAGAGCCAGCAATGGCTAGGTAGCAATTTGGAGATTTTGAGTGAAACACTAATTATGCAGTTGCCGGTAAAATACTTCTCTCTACCATACCATTAGTGCTAGTAAACACCAAGTAACCAAACAGGGTTGAATGGAATTATTGCCTGGACCACCCCTTCACTACTTAAACATGATCCCTCGACAGCAGGGTTACAGGTGCATTATCAAAGCAGTAAAGTAGCTGTCTGCAGAGCTTTCTTATTTTATTTCTTCTAGGACACAGAGGGAGATTTTAGCTGCTGATGCTTTTCACCTTGTCCACATTACAGGCAGTGAAATTCAGTTAAAGAACTAAAAACATACAAGAAACAAACTTACCCTAATAGCAACCGATTCCTCCCTTTGCATCTGGGTGCTGATGCACCATCAACCCCGTGCTTTTACATTCCGATTGTTTTGTTTAGCTACATATATACACTGGGCTCTCTCCGATCTAGAGAGTTTGTGTGCTGTTCACACAGGGTGTCCCCATAAGTGGGGAAGTGACCCCAGCTGAGCCTCAGACAGTGCTATTTAGTAGTCTAGGTATTACAAATTCTGAGGAGGGAAAGCAGGTTCTGTAATACAGTTGGATAACACATCTTTAACACCAATGGATAAAACAAGTTGCAAAAACGAGTCATTTGTTTTCCTTTGAAAAAATGACAATATACTTCCACTTCTGAAGAGTGAGAAGCGGTGATCTATTTTGCAGTAAGCAGGTACTAACAATATTTCAAAATGGTCTGACAACCCTACCATAAGTGGGCATCACATCTTGATGATTCTGTAATGAAATAATCCTGTGTAAGTTTGTCAGCTGAACCCTGAATAACAACTGCAAGTGTTGCTGCTATTGGATCACTTCCTAGAAGAACTGCAGAAGAGGAAGCCATCCCTCTTACAGGCTACTTCATAGAACAGCTTTAAAGATAATCCAGTTAATATTTGTAAAAGCTGTTCTTTCATCCTATTTCTGTAGAGCAACACACAGTCGGGGGCGGGGGGAGGAATTAAAAAACCCTTCTTCCTGGAGGAAACTCAGAAGGACACTAAGTCTAACACATTGAACTAAGACATGGTAGAACAGCCTGAATTTTAAGGATCTCTGCCTCCAAACATCACTAGTTACTTCTGAAAGTTTTGACTGTGAGTCAAGATATTACTCAAGTAAATTTGTTTCAGGAATGCAAACCTTACTGAAGAAGTCATAACTGTATTTTTAAGTATCAGAATAACAGTAGCTACAGCTACAATTTGTTAAGGAAAAAATAGGAAAGAAAGGAGACAGAAATACAGCTTGACAACATTCATAGAAAGGTAACTCAAACAGTTGAAAAGTCTTTACTAAAAACAGGAGGAGAAGAAAACTAATTTTAACCACTTAAGTGTCGTTATATAGTCTATTCAATACCCAAATACCTTTAACCATAGGACAGAAAGACAAATTAAAACAGTATCACCAGTATCTGAGCACAGCACTCTTCATGCCACAACATCTAAAATTAGTACCTCTTGTTTAGAGCTTTCAGTTAAGGTACATCTCTGATATGTAACATCATTTAAAGGTACTAATTCATCTTACTTGGTAAGTTACTAAAAAGTTAGTTATAAGTTACAAGTTTTTAATTATTCAGGTCTACTCTTCAAAAAAAATTAATATTCTCCTATAATTAAAGTTACAGCATAAGCTGCTGATAGTAATGGCTCAAATCCCAAGTTTCATGAACAAGTGACTCAAATTTTTTCACCTTATGTTAGTCACGCTTTGTTTCCCATATTTGAACTTCTACTTCATTTGAAATTTTAAAGCAAAGTAAGTTTAAAAAGCAAAACCAGGAGAAAATGCACACGAGATGTTTTAATGAAATGCTGAAAGAGTTCAACAAACCTGTCTGCTGTCCAGGCTGCGCCAGTGGCTGGTTTTGCTGTGTGTTGTAATGGACAGACACGGGTCGGTATTGTTGACTGGAGTGCGGATACTGATTGGGGGTACAGTAACAAGCTGGCATCTGAAAACGAACAACAATTAATGAGATTCACTACCTGCAAGGCTATAGAAGGTAGACATCTAAATGCAAAACCACTCACGTGATCAAAGGTAGATGTAAAACTTTCTTAGTAAGTTTAACTAATGTTAAATAGTTTAGCAATTAAAAAAATACTTATACTACATAAATTCCCTCTCTAACAGCTGATGATTTCTACTTTCACTGTAGAAGTAACTATTCCCAACTTCCACAAAGAAACATCTGAGACTCTAGACAACGATGCAGAACATGAGTGCTGCCAGCTACAGGTACATAGGAAAACCTCAGTCACTATTGCTCCTCAGGTAAACCGAAGTCATTCATTTCAAAGCACATAAGCCAGAAAAAAACCCAACCCCAGAATAAATGCACACAGCTGCAATTGAACAGGGAGCCCCATGCCACCCCACGCCATATAAAAAGCTCATTAATAGAAAAGCATGATCAATTTTTAAATACAGCTTTTGGGAGGATGAAACCAGAGCCACTGTACCTGTGCCACAGGTTGCTGCATATATCCCTGCTGCTGCAGTACTTGCTGGTTGACAGGGTGGCTAGATGTGGAGTAGCCTGGAGCAGAAACTGGTTGGCCAGAGGGTGGTGGAGGTGGAGCAGCTGCGATGATATAGCCGGGCTGCTGCGGGGGCTGGAGGACTACCGTGGACTGGAACATAGCAGTATGAGGTTCAGCAGCATCGGCAGGTGGCTGGCGAGCAAGGCTCATATGGCTAAATTGTGATCCTAGGTTGTCTTGCTGTAATAGCGGGGGGGAAAAGAGGAAAAATTACATTCACAAATGTGCATTCAAGGAAAAAAAAAGTATCAACTAGACAAATATCTCAGTAAGCTTCAGATATGCATGTCTCAAATTACTGTGCATTAGCAACATCAGCCAAAGAACAATGGGAAAGAACAAGATGGAACACAGTAGTCAATTATCTTCAGGCCCGACAGCAGGAAAGAACATCCAGAGACTTCACTCATTTCACCGCAAATATTTGATTTTTTGCATTACATCTGCCTATATTTACTTATTATTAAGAATTCAGTTGTCAAAAAAGAGTCAGAATTTGTGTCGGTAACATTTTCTGATGGGACTCCAAAACTTGAGTGAAAACATCTAACCCCGGTTAAAATAGCAGAAGGCATTACTATTGCTAAAGTAATTTTTGGTTGTAAGAGCTTGAGTTAATGAGGCTCTAATCCTGAATAACAAGGTACATTCCTCTAACTTGGTATTATACTACATGCAAGGATTAATTTTTTTTTTTGCCTGAAATCAAGTAACAGCTGCAAGAAATACATTCTAGTGGTTACCTACTATCTGTATTTTATTAACATCTGAAATTATGATAGTGATTACACTGAGCCCTGCAGGATCCTGTGAAATGTAAAACTAACTCCAAGCTCCTTTTCTTTACAAGCAATTCAGCATCAAATTATCAATACCCTGGAAATGAGAAGTGATCACTAGTGTTGTGGGTTTTTTTCTGAACAGGAAGATTTGGTTCACACTTCAAGGTGGACTCTCCAAACGTGGAGGAACGTTAAAAATATTTTAAGATCACCTGATCTTCTCTTAGATCATCCTGAAGAAGATAGGAGTCAATCAACAAAGAGTAAGTGCAAGCTCTATCTTTTACTGATTAGCTATATTCACATTTTATGATGAAATTTTATAGTTCACAGGATAAAGATGCTCTTAATTACCACTGGAAATATAAACTTGCACTTAAAACTTTACTTAGAATAACTTCGCAGCTTAAAAAGCCCTATTTTCATTAGATCAACAATCTAATTTGTCTTTGATGTTTCATTCTTTAATGATGCCTATTAATGCAACTTTAATGCTTTTCTACATTGGATTTTACAGCCTGCTTTTCATAATACCTAGTTTAGAGAAGAGATAGGGGCATTTAATTATGAGTTAATATTACCTCTAAAAATGTCCAAAGGATAAACCCAAGCAGTACACCTTTATTTCTGTTACAGTACCACCAATGTCAGTAAATTATGATTTGGTGAGTTTGTCCTACAGCGATATGTATAGTACAAGCGTGATTAGCCACCGAAATATGGTATTACCATAAACTGACAAAGCAAACTTTCCTGGTACCAACTACAGATGTGTTGCATTTAGATTATAAGCCAAGACCATCAGTCCTTTCGTTCTCTGCTTTAACATCCACGTGCCCAACAATGATTGCGAATCACAGCAGAGACACCTGAACTAGCTGCTACTAACAGCAATTTAGTTATATGCTAAACTCCACAAGAAGCTCACATTGGTTAATTAACCATTCTCATTTCATTACTAAGGAGGTACATTATGCTGACTGCAGTCCTCGCATATTTAAACTCTAAAAATAACATGAGAAATAACATTGCTAATAACACCCTCCATGAAGTGCAATTCCTTTTAGAACTGTATGCCTAAAGTACAGATAACAGTTACAATACAGTTTTAATTATATGCAGGCTATTGAATTCAGATAAATCTATATCTATTATTAGAAGACATTTCTGATTAATGTTGAAAATAATAACAAAATAAAGACTCTGAATACATACTAAAATAGCTATTGTGTAACGCGGTGGTGGGTTAACCTTGGCTGGCTCCTAGGTGCCCACCAAGCTGCTCTACCACTTCCCCATCCTTGGCAATACAGGGCGAGAAAAGATGAAAAGCTCATGGGTCAAGAAAAGGACAGGGGGATCGCTCACCAATTACCATCGCAGAAAAACAGACCCAACTTGGGGAGGATTAATTTAATTTATTGCCAGTTAATAACAGCGTAACAAAACTAAAAACCAGCTTCCCCCAACCCCCTGCTTCTTCCCAGGCTCAGCTGCACTCCCAACTCTTCTACCTCTTCCCCCAGGCGTCACAGGGGGATAGGGAATGGGGGTTGTGATCGGTTTGTAACACTTCATCTCTGCTGCTCCTTCCTCCTCACACTCTTGCCCTGCTCTAGCGTGGCGTCCCATCCATGGGATACAGTCCTTCATGAACCTCTTGAATGTGGCTCCTTCCCATGGGCTGCAGTTCTTCACAAACTGCTCCAGCGTGGGTCCCTTCCGCAGGGTGCAGTCCTTCAAGACGACCCCAGGGGGTCATAGGCCCTGCCAGCAAGCCTGCTCCTGCACGGACTCCTCTCTCTCCATGGGTCCACAGGTCCTGCCAGCACGCTGCTCCTACCCTCCACGGGCTGCAGCTTCCTTCAGGGCCTCTCTACCTGCTCTGGTGTGGGATCTTACACAGGCTGCAGGGCGGATACCTGCTCCACAATGATCCTCCATGGGCTGTAGGGGGAGAACGTGCTTCACAATGGTATTCTTCATGGGCTGCAGGGGAGCGCTGGAGCACCTCCTCCCTTTCCTCCTTCTGACCTTGGTGTCTGCAGGGTTGTTTCTGACTCCTCTCCCTCACAGCTGCTGCACAGCCTTTTTGACCCTCTCAGATACGTTATCACAGAGACGCCACCAGCATCGATGACTGACTCCGCTTTGGGCAGCACAGTGTCAGTCCTGGAGCGGCCTGAAATTGACTCTGGCCAACACGGGGGCAGCTCCTGGCCTCTTCTTGCAGAAGCCACCCCTGCAGCACCCCCCGCTACAAAACCTTGCCACATAAACCCAACACAAACATGTACTCTCACGAGTATCACAGCAGTCTGGCGAGTGGGGAAGCCTCAATTTTTCACCTGGACTTTAGTTCATATTTGGCCTTGGGTAACTCTTCTCCTTTACTAGGTTTCAGTTTCAATTTGTGTGTTTTTTTTTTTTTTTTTTAAACACAGAAGACTAAGATACTTCATTTCCAGCTTCTATTTATTAAATAAGTGATGTTAGTGAAGTGAGAGTGTTAAGAGTTCTGGCAAAAAGGCTAGAAAAAGGTAACCTTAAAAAACCAGAACAGCTGATCCTTCAAAATGTATTTGGGTTCAGCAGAAGAAAGAGCAGACAAAGAAACAACAAGGAAGGATGGAAAGAGGTTAATCCGGAGACATGAAAAGGTACTGACTGGCTAACAAAACAATGGCATCAAAAAGCTGTTCCTTTTCAAAGGGAAATAATACATATCTAAATATAGATATATATATAGATACAGCCTTAATTGTATACATTTCTGCTGAACTTGAAATAAACACGTTACAATCTCAGGAACTATTTTCCCCCACTGAGGTAATATTTGACTGTGATTGAAAAGCTAGCCAGTCATTACGCTGGTATCACGCACCACTTACAAACAACCAAGCAAAGGTCAGCATCCACTAAAGATTAACCCGTGCAGAGAGGAGATGAACAGAAGATATAATACCACAGGATATTGCTGTGCAGAGGAGACTGGCAGGAGCGGGGGTGGATAAGAGACTGCAGAGTACTGAACAGGCTGGGAGGAAGGCTGCAGAGGCCGCAGAGGCTGAAGGAATAACAGGTTTATAAACACGGTTAACATCAGAGTAAAAGAAGTGAAAACAAAGTCAAAGTCTTTTGTAATCGAAAAAAAAGCAACTACGCTCCAGAAAAAGCAGCTATGCTCCATTATCAGAATGGGAATGGATACTTCTTTAAGCTCAAGACTGCGTAGAATGAAAACAGATGTAATTTTCAATAGCTCAGTCTCCCAGCAGAACTACACTTGCTTTATTTGTTAGACATTACATTAGCTATAAGTCAACAAATTGCTTCTATTTAGCATTTACTGTTTAAGAGATTTTTTTGAAATTATAAAATAAAAGCTACACATCGATTCTAAATACAAGTTGTTTCAAAGCATCTAAAGACAGAATGAATTTACTGCTAACCACAGGTTAAAACATACTACTTTCCCTTATTCAACAATACTAAAATATTTTCTCTAGATTATGGTTATTTGAACATCAGAGAGGTATCATTGCTGATAGTATTTCGGGCAGGTTCAACTCCATTATCCATTGAGAAGGCAATCACAGAAGTAGTAAAGAATTTGACAAAAACTGCAAATACCACGTACACACTTCCATAAACTAGGCAGGGAGAAAAAGAGTAGAAATGAGCCTTTTTCAAAGCAGACCATCTCTACTGTGGCATATGCAGGTATCCTGAACGGGAGATTTGAACAGGGAAAATGAACCAAGGTTTAGATGAAGCTCTATAAATAACTTTATGATAAAATTTGAGAACAATTTGAAAATACCACAGGAGACCACAGCCAGTAGCTTGGTGTCTGAAATAGCTGCTGTGAAAAGAGGCAGAACCTTCCCTTCTCCTGCCCATACACACTCTTTGCTTTTTTTTTTTCTTCAAGAGCTGAGGTCATCTTTAATCAGCCTATTTTACTAAATTACTCTTGTACAAGACGAGGATAAAATATATCCCGTACTTCAGCATGCAGTTTTGTGAGTAGGGTAAGCCAAAGCGCTACTAAAGGGGTGCTCATACTCTACCAGTCCTAAGCTGCTACTTCTGTGCCGTGAGTGCTGCTTGTGCAGTACAGCCCAAGAATTCACCTGGCTGAAAAATAACGTTTAGACAAGGAGACAAAAATTGCAGTTGGATTAACTCCTCCCAGACTGCTGTATTACTGCTAATGCCAGGGGTTACCACACAGTGAGACCAAGGACGAAGGCAGAGCCTCTCTTCCAGAGCAACCTAGGCTTGGTATGTTCTTGTTACAGTAACATTTTCAGACTAAAATATCTTCTCTATTTTTAAGAAAAGGCTGCCTACCACATTCAGTTACTAGCAGAACTGATAGCGATGAGGACCGTGGGGGGAAAAGCCCAGTTACCAACACCTGCGTAGCTATTACTTCTTAACCTATGCTTCGGCAGAACCAACCTACCGATCCCTTGTTATGAGACAGCAGTATGACAGTACCAGTCATCAATACAAGCGTCATGTGTTTGACATGTGCACCTGTGAGAGGATGTGGTTAGCTGCTGGCTGTGGCTGAGGTGGTGCGGGAAGAGGTGGCTGTTGCGGGGGTCCAGGCACTTGGGTCCTAACAGGTTGCTGAGGCATAGGAGGATTGTACACAACTGGAGTGCCATCGGGATTTAGGAATGGCTGACCTGAAGAGTTGAAAGAGAACAGAGACAACCAAATGTCAGCCAGCTGCATCATCTAAATTTGGGGAAAATAAAGACAAGTGTATTTACAGTAAGCAAAACAAATAAAATAATAAAATTTGAAAATAAATGAAGTCATACTGTTTTATATGACAGATTTATGCCAAATCCCCACAGCAACATTTATAACACAATGACTAAACAGGCCTCGTTTGACAAACTACATGCAGTTAAAAACCAAGACATTTAAGGTAAACAAAGATACCCCAGTCTTTACTTAGTGAACACAGATAAATGTTTGCTGCATCCTGCTTGTGTTAAACTCATTTTTAATTAAGTGGATTGAAAAGGGCAGGAGTAATTAAAGCAAAACCCTACTAAAACTGCTATTTCAAGGACCTTTTAAGCGGCCATTAAATCAATCTCCTTTAATTGGTTTGAACATCAATCAGAACACAGGAGAGCTTAAAGGCAAATATTTTAAAATATATATATATAAAGCAGTAGCTGCAGTGGTGTTCCCATAACTGCTAATGAGACTACCGTTAAAGGACTCTCTTCCCCTATTCATAGATGAATTGGCTTTTAGCTTTCAAATTAAATAATGTAGTGTTATTCTCCTATTTAATAATTTGCAACTCCAGTATTACAGCAGTGGACTAATGAAAGAGAATTAAAAAATAAACTACTTAAAATTAAAAACAAGCAGTGATTTATTTTGGTGCCTGGGTTGGGAAAAAACAAAACAAATCAGAGGAACAACAGATTAGCTAGCGAGGACCTGTGTCTAGCTGCTTAATGACGCGTCTTGCATTGGCTTATTTTGATACTTAAGCTCCAAATACTGATGTAAATTTTTTTGTCCTCCAATATAAATATTTTCTTGTCTGAGATTCTTTCCAGGGAGGTATAAACTGAGACTAAAGCCTTTGCACCCTAGCCAGGGTCCTGTCAAAGTAGGCTAATGCTCCTTCAGACTTCTTTGTCCCATCATATTTAAATGCGACTGGCCGACATAAAAGTGTTAAAGTTACTGAAGAGAGAGGACTGAGGCAATTAATGCAGAACAGACAAGAAGCATGAACAGACTTGCAAAAATAAGCTGCCTATTATGCCGCTGGACTGCAGGTGATCACACTAGATTCAATTTAGCTTAATGGATTTCTCTTCAATGCTCAGGAATTGGGAATGTTCACATAAATAGGGAATCAGATTTTCTTACTTCCTTCTACTACTTTCTGGTAATCACAGGAGCTTAACTTGTTTCCTGTAGCGGCTGAGTAAGAACTGTCTTTTCCTAATTACCCTCTTCAGCTACTGAGAAGACTGACTCTGACATAAGGTCACGAGATCCTCTGTCAGAAATGCTGAGAAACTAATCTATGGTTTTTGAACTCTGACTGTCATTTGGAACAATAAAGCCAGATGAACAATTGCAGAACATGATGATTCAAGTACACTGTATGTCGAAAGTTTCTCTGAACCCAAGATATTCCATGTTCTGGAAGTATACTTTATCTTCTATTAGACACTCATTACATTATCAATACAATCTTCTGTTATGAAAGAGTATTAATGACTAGTTTAAATACATTAAAATGGGTAAAACGTAGGAAGAATCACAATTTGAAAATCAAGCTAGTTTTAATGAATATCAGAGTCAAGTCTACAGTTCTGCTGCCTTTTCCGAGGGGGGTGCAAGCACAAGATACTTTCAGATGAAAAACTTGACAATCACATTTGTCTCTCTGCCCTTCCCTGTTGCTATGTGGAAGTCCCATCAATGTAACAGGGAAAATGACCAACAGTACAGGAGGAAGAAAGTGAAGCTAATCCCATGCAAAATATTGACAAGCATGTAACTGAAATGAAGATGACTCAAACCCCGCTATTTTTTTTTAAAATGATAAAACTGTATCATGTTTTACATGAAATCACTTTCAAGCTGATGGTATTGTTTCAGTGTCTCCAGTATCTGTAACTCTAAATATTTCAGCGTGGTTATACTATAAACTCTTAATATGAAAAATTACATTAAATATGAAGAATGTTGGCTGTCAAGTACAAAGTACTGTAGTCTACACAAACCTAAACCCACTTATTTTGCTAAACTTGTTCACTAATCATATTTGTCTTCAGATGGTCAAACACAATGGAAAATTCATGTATGAGATGTACAACTATCACATTAGAACTAGAAAAAACTAAGTCAATACTGCTGTTGTCCAGAACCTAAATCCAAGACAGCAAAAACATCCTCTTCCAAATCCAGTGGCTTTCTATGAAAATTAGATGCTCCAGCTAGTCATTTGTAACCAATTTTTTAGCAGGGTTGGCTTAAACTATTTATTTATACAGTGAGGCATTTAAGAGAGACCTTAGGCTGCATATCAATATGCAGAATCATTAATAAAATAAAATAAAAAAAAAAATCCCAAATTTTGTCTGCAACAGCAACTGATTTATATTAAGGAAAAAGAGAAATTCTTCTATTTAAATGTTAAGCCTTCTCATTATAGAAGAGAAATAATTTAATAACATGTCATTTTAACAATGCTAAGGAGAAAAATTTAGTTCAAGACATCACATACAGTTATAGTCAAACATAATAAAGTCCATCTACAGAATGATGGGAAATATATCCTGAAGTGTTTTCTGTTCTACAACAAAACCAAATCTTTAATCTAAAATTAAAATATAATAAATTTCCAAAGATTACTATGTGTTATATAAAAGCTAAATTAAAATTTTCAGGATTTCTTGACTTCTACAATAAAGTAAAAGTTTGCCCCAGGAATGCTAACCAGTCATTTAATCCAGATAAGTAGTTACACACCTCCTTGCATCACAGTATGAAGTATCAATTTCCTACTACTTACTAAAATAATCAGTATTGGCCAATTACACCAACACTGATTTAATCCTGTTTTAAACTGACAAACAGAAGTTTAGAAATAGCATGTACTCTCATGCTTATTTCTTTTACTTGTATTAAGTCAGTGTCATGAGCGTAGAGACCCAAGAATACGTTGCAAAAACCAAAATGAAGGATGATAAATTCTTTGAAGTGCATATGAATACTTCTTCAGGCTCTCTCCCCTCACTGAAACTGCTTTATAGTAGCACTGGGAAAGACTTTTCCCTCTCCCCAAAAAAGCCAAAACAATTTAAATTATTCTGTGTTCTGGATAATAAATCATAGAATTTTCATATTTTGTGCAAGTTGCTCGTTAAAATTTTACATGTCAGTTAAAACTCTACTAGAGAAAATCAAGTGAGTTTACTTATTCCTTTGATCCTAGAGTCATGCTTTCTTTTTAAATTAAGTGCACTGAACAAACACAACCACAGAACAACAAAAAAAAAAAAGAGCAAAAGAAAGGACAATACTGACATTCAGTCTTATGTAAACACTCGTGCATTTTTGTCCAAGTTCTCAATTGTAACAAAAACATCCACAAGCGTGTACCAACCTGTTTGCGGGTTGATCAGAACACTGCCAGGCGGTATGCCTGCCGCTTCCAAGGGAAGCAGAAAGAAGCTAGTGCTAGTAGGTGCCACTTGCCCGCTTATGCCACCATCAAAGGAAAGAGAGTTACTAGTGCTGACAGTTGGATAGACGGCAGGCGTGCCATGAGAAGGCTGGCTTAGAGCTGGCACTGGAAGAGGCTGCTGGGTGTGAGAAAGAGAACCCGTGGATGACCCTACACTACTAGAAGACTCTGAACCTAGGAAAGGAGTAATGAGAAATCGTTTTTACCTAGAGACAGAAACATCATGCTCACTTAAAATATATACTTGTAAATGCTTACCCTTAAAGCTCAGCGTTAAGTACATTATTAAACAGTGGCCTTTTCAATGAACTCCCCCTTCATCTCCCCTGGAATACCATTACAAGATTCCTTCTGTGAACCAAGGGCCAATTCAGCACTGCTTTGCACTGTAAAGTGAGGCTTTCATATCTAGCTCTGGTTTTCCGCACAGAAAATACATGCCTGTACGTATGCACACATGCTAATGTTCAGTTCATCCGCAATTCATTTACGTGATTGGTCACTTAGTCCAAAATGATGCATGTGCATGTATCGGTTGGATAGACTGAAGCGATGAACACGCAGCCTAAACGATTGCATGTGTGCGGGCCGTGGGATAATGCAGACGCAGTGGGCCCAATATCCCTTCCGATACGCGAGCTGAATTCACATGCTCTGTAGACGCAGCCCGCATGCAAGCAATGACCATGTTCTTGTTACTACTAGGTGTCAGAGGATCTTCTCCGATTCACCTGCTGGACAAATTGCAGAATACTAAAAACTCCCAAACTATTTTTTTTTCCTCCCTCTGACAATTTTCAGACTGAAATCAAGAATACAGGTGGAAAAAAATACGTAATATGGTAGCTTTAGCCTAGTTTTATGCAGCAAAGTTCAAAAGGAGTACGAAATAGCTGATTGAAAGCAATAATCGTTTTACAGATATGGACGACTATAAACATTGCAAGGCAGTGGAGAACCAGGCCCTGAGCTTGCTCAACGCCAATGCATGCAGCTAAAAGCAATATTCCAAAAGTCCAATACGGAGAGGTCTGTAGATCTGCACTCTTCCTAGATCGCTGTATACCTAGATCTCTAGGTGTACAGTTTATCATACTTGTTATTAAGTCCTTGCTACGATACTTGCAGTACTTGGAAACAGAATATAGTTTAAATTTAAGAACAACTCATTAGCAGCCTCTATACAATCTAGAAGAGAAAGTAAGACTCAAAAAGGGCTGTGATGAAATTTATCTACTGTTGGAAGTTACTTTGCAGTCCTTCATAAAAATTTCCAATTGTAACCCTTTTACTTGTGTGTATGAAAAGACAGTACAGCTTGAAGCACTTGCTCGTGCTGAATGTTAACCTTTTGGCTGTTGCTAAACTGAAATACAAAGCTATTAACTATAAACTGGGCAAAAAAGCATACCCCAGGTCTGTAAAACAATCCTCTCCTGACCAGAGTTACTTGGATTAGATTTGTTTACAAGCGTATCCACTTCTAGATTATGTAGAGAAAATAGGCTGAGGCCATCATAGTTAAAGCCAATTACATCCTTGATCAAAATGAACAAACAAAACCAATCTCAACACATGCAAAATCACCACAACCTGTAACTGCAGTGAAGCAACAACCATCAAGATACACATTCTGAACTTTGAATGTTAACTCCCTGAATGCCAAAATAAATTGATTCTTAAAATTTCGCTGGAAACTTTATGTTCTTGCAATTTCGAAAACAAAGATTTCTAAGAATGTATTTTATATATACACACACTATAGTCAGGTTGTAGTTTCTATTTAAGCTGTGCCAAATAGCATTACTGCATTCCTAAATGAAATAACTCAATATGATGGCACAATTTTACAGCATACGTAGAAGTACCTTGGAATGTATTTTTTTATATGAATATACAATGGACAAACATAATTTGTAACTATTTTACTGCATTAAGATATAGAAGTGTGGTGATTTACCTATAAGGTAGTGGTGGTTTAACGGAAAGCAAAAAATGTAAACAGATCCTCATTAGAGACAAGTTTTATAAATAAGATCAAAGCCAAGCATAATACAGGCAAGCAATAACACTCTGCTTTTTTACAGTTCTACGTCAACTTCTGAGGTAGTGCATCCATAACCCACCCAAGTACTACAAGCCTCAAAATCCTCCACAACCAAGATTATCTATTGCATCAAATTACATTGGCATTTGGAATACAAATATTTACTACATTTCATTTTTGACCCACAGAAGATTTATATCCCTATTTTCTGAGATTTTGGTTTGACATTAATTACAAGTTAACACACTTTTGAAACCTAGAATCTTACGAGTATTTCCCCCCACCATTTCTGAATCTTAAAATTAAACAGTCCACTTTGTTCCACTGATCTCATTTTTCAGCAATCTAAAAATTAAGCAAGCTTTTAGCCATGTTCATTTAAATTTAACAATGGTACTGAAAAATAACAATATAACTAACAATTCATAGGCTTTAATGCTGTCTTTTCCTAGCTAGTAGGCCAGCAGTGCGCAGTTTCCTAAACACTGCACAATGCAGCTTCGCCGCACTGAAACTAGAGAGTTGAACTCTACATTTTGATTTTGTATACAGTACTTCGGTTGATAAATGTTTCCAAATCCTTTGTATGAGAGGAAATGCATTTAGCTTAAAGCCATCTATAACGCACTTTAAAAGTCTACTTCCACAGTCAAAAAGTCTTCATTTAATTTGTTACCTGAATTCTATCTCTCCAAGGCAGCTACGCGGTATAGGGCTAGGTCTGTAGTCGTTCTATGTATGCAGCACCCACTGCATCCAGAGGGAGTTGTATGCATGGAGCACCTACGAGACCGAGGCCTCTACATATGCACACATCTGCAACACGCATCAAGTATCAAACCATCAGGTACGTCACTGCTACGTAACTATGTATTTGTACAGATGTTATTATACCTGTCTTAGACAGCCTGCCTGTGCTTTTGCTGCTTCCAGAGCTATCTCCTCTTGTCAGAACTGATATCCCACTGAAGCTGCTGGCTTTCGTTACAGCTGGCTTCAGATTGCGGATGGAGCTATCAGAGTCGGTGCTGCTCCAGGGACGGGGTTCACAATACTTCAGCTCATTCTCAGTACTGCTCTGATGGCTGTTGGCTGATCTCCCTGATGTTTCCTTATTGATTCTGTAAGTTATAAACTAAACTTTTAGCACAAGCATCAATTGCAAAATAAGGGAAAAGAAAAAAAAAAGAAAAAGAAAGAAAAGAAAAGGTGAAATGCATGCAGAATACTTTGGGATTTTATTTTGTTTTTAAAGAAAGCATCAAATACCTAAGTATCTGTCGTCTTTGTTGTGTACTATTAGTTTCTTCCTCCTGGATTCTGTTGACATTTTAATAAGATAGCTTAATATTTATTAAGAAAATAGGAAAATGAAACAGAATTAAACTGCAAATTTTCTTACCTTTTATCAGTGAAATAATTCTCTTGGGAACACAGGGACTGAGGGGCAAAGAAGTGTAGAAATTAATACGAATGGCATCTAGAACCCCTACAACAGCGCAGTAACAAAACATGCCGTAATTTAGAGTCTTTTGTATTCTACATGGACTTTTACAGCATCCTCATTATATTAAGCTGTCTCAAAAATTAACCTCTCTGGTGGTTAATTTTCATGTTATGGGGAAAAAAAGACAATATAAAAAAGCCCACCTGCAGGAAATAAAAGTTAGCATTAGAATAGTTACACCGCTGACCATTTTGTTTATTTTAGTGTTTTTCTGAAGTTACAATTCTTCCAGTGGGCCTTTGCTGCCTTACGTAACTTCCAGCTGCTGTGCGACTTCACAAATCTGTTACCACCACCTGAGTTCCCTCGTCTTCTGCTGGAAAGTGTGAAGTAGAAGATGACGTTGGCTACTGCCGTAATTGTACTGAATTCTTTGGGTACAAGTACGCACATGCTAAAAAGCAGACAATATACAATCAAAAAGGCTATTGTTAACTTCAATTATGTTGTCCTCCACTGTGACTTCTAACACTTGGTCCAAAGCTTCTAAGGGTACAATACCTGGTAAATGGGTATGCAAAAGGAAAAAGTAATTTTATATCCAAAAGTCCAATCTTTTTGCTTGTAACCAAGGTGAAAAAAAAAAAAAAGGCTTTTGAAAAACATTAGGATATAGCAAATTAGCCTCTCGGAGCTCATCACTCTTTCTTCAAAACAAGAATCTGGTTTTGGATGTGTAAGAGCTACAGATAAATGTCAAAAGTAGATTATTAGAAGTAATGCCTATTTTTGAAGACGTTTGTTCTGTTTCACTCAATATAATTAAATATTATCAGTACTTGTGATTGAATTGTAGTTTACAATGTTGTCCTGCTTGATAACTCCAGTCAAGAGAGAGTAGACTTCTACATTTCTGACTGAAATTTCACATATGGGAATTCAAGTCATTTTACTGTCACAAATCATAAGATGTGTTTGATATAGACACAAGTAAAAAAAAAGTTTTGGTTTGGGGTTTTGTTTGTTAGTTTGTTTTCAAATAATTATTGCTCTGAGTAACAACTGAAAAGATTGCAGTACCAAAACTCTACAATTTAAATTTCAGTAAGGGGCAAAATAATGCCACATAGGTAATGCTAGATTCTTGAAGGTTGCTTGAGTTTCATACAGTAGTGATTAAAGAAACCACAAAATTTCTAAGTAACTTCAATATCATTTAAAACTCATTCAGACCACACTAATGATTCTTATCTGCTCAGTCCCCTTCTGGTACAGAAAGTTTCCTGGAAAAAAGTCTCTTAACAAAAACCACGTGTGCATGTCTGTGTGTGAAGTATTCATACAAAGCACCATAAGATTTTCTTTGATACATACATCTTGTGCAAATATTCTTTCTCTAGCTCTCTGATATTCTTCTTCACGTTCTTCTATGGATTTACTTCTTCTGTCATCTTTTAATCGTATTCTCATCTAAATTAAGTGATACAGTGTCAACTTCTACAGGAAAATAGTATAAATACACAGTCAAATACAGCAAGTGGAAGGAAATAATCCATACGTATTTACCTGGTTGTCATCTTTGTCTAAACTAGAGTTATCTCTTTTAAGGATATACCGCTTCTGGAAATCATCACTCTTCTCATCCTTTATATGCTCACAAAACTTTTGGTCAGGTCTACGAAAAGTTGTTAGAAAGAAAAAGATGTATGGTTTTGTAAACATGTACTATACACAGTGGAACAAACTGAAATATACTCAATGTTAAATATAGTTAATACTCTAACTGAAGTGACAGGTTTTGGTTTGCCAGGCAATGGAAAGGTGACCAAAAACATAAGATGATGTCTCCTCCTGACAAGTCCTGTTCCTGAGGCATAACAAACCTGCTTTTAAAATCGCTTCCTCCTTCAAAGCTTTTGCTTCAATTTCCAATTAAGGTGGCAAGCAAACCACACGCCCTTGGGGCATCAGGGGTGCTCCTGACTCCAGACTGGCGCCATGCAATGGATATTGGGCATGCATGGAAGGGAAGATAGGTGCTCTCTGCTACAGCTGCGATACCTCAGAATTCATTTCAAGGGAAAAACAGGAGATAAGAAGATAGAGGAGAAAGCATTGAAACTTACAAATTTCTAAAGCAAAATTAAGTAGAAATAAGGAAGAGAAGAACAGTCCAATGCTGGCAAGAGCTTCACAAGATCGCAGTGAGAGGATGAAGCAAGAGATTATATATATTGTTCTGGTATTTTATCTACTTTGTGAAAGAAGATGAGATATTTTGCAAACTCTTGTTATTAAAAATAGATACCAAGTGCCTATACAATAAAACTACTACTGTCGTTAGGAGAAGTTCTCACACAATTAATATTTGCCTAATAAAAGATACAACATCGGTATACTCTTCTCTATTTCTGTTTCTTTATTCATTACCCAGGACATCTGTATAGAGTCAGGAGATCTCTTCCTATGAAACAGCCAAGCCTAACTATTAGTTACTGGATGCCCAAACATAATTAGCAGGCATTTCAGAGAACCTTTAGACTGTCTTACCTCTTTCTTTTAAAGGTCCCTGAATTTACTGCCCTGCAATCACCAACTTCCCACTCCACTGAGACGTCCCAGTATGCACTGGGTTGTTGATGTCAGTAACATCACTGATCGGCGATGGAGCCGGGAATCTGCCTATGAGGAAAAGGTAAGTTTGGTTTTATTCAACATGGAGCAGATCTCCAAGGTTTTCTTTTTAAATTCTTATTTTATATCCAAAGCGATTTAAAATAAGAATACTGAAAACATTAAGAATCTCGATGTCTGCAGGTTAGATGAAATGCCTGCTAATTAGTAACTACACCTATAGGGGGCTTCCAGAGGCCATAAGCTATTTAAATACGGTCTAGAAAAAAAGTGCATAAAATTGAAGGAATCATCTTTGAATAGTTCTTATTCCACACTTGAAGTGCTAGACTGACGCTTCAGGCTAGAGATGCTGGTAGATGCAAAGTCAACAGATTGGAAACGTATGGCTTTGTAAGTCAAATTAGATAGAGAATGTGTAGCCAAAGCAAAACCACATACATGAATACATAAGTTACTTAACATGTATTTAAGCGCTCCTATTTTTCTAGAAACTTTTGAGGAGGCAACTGTTTAATTAAGTGAAATTTCAGTGTGGTATATTATTTCAGTTTTATGGACTCTAAAGTGAGGGTGGGTAATTAGATTTTTTTCTCCCAAAGCCATGCAGAGTGTCCATAGAGACTGGGATTAGAATGCAGGAGCTGTAAATATTCCTAGTTTCATGTTCACATCATAGAGTACATAAAAAACCCCAAACAACCACCACCAACAAAAAAAAATGGTGTCAGACAAATGCTTTAAGTTAAATCTAGAAACTAGGCGGCATGAATAAACCGACACGTTAGTCCTTCATCTTTCGGAGAGAGAATGAGGAGACAGAGCAAGTGCGGAGGACAGTGAGAACAGCTGGGTCCTTTGATCGAGGTGGTCAGCTACACACAGGCTTTGGAGTTGCTGTGGCGCCAGCGCTACTTTTTTTGCAATATGGATTTGCTTAGTGGTTTCTCTAAGAACCCCCCAGCCCTCGCAGTGAAGCAGCATGCCATGACTTCTTAACCTGGTTGACACTTCCACTGATGAGATCTCCCTCTTCCCTGCTACGTTTATTGTGTAAGGCCATGCAAGATCTGTAAGCAATGTTATTCCAATAGAAGGCTCCAATGCCTGAATTTTCCCAGCAGATTTTTGCAGTACAAAAGCCAAAGTTGTGCAAGTCGTCCCCTCCCTTCACCAAATCAGAAATGACCCCGTTCTAAGTTAAGGGCTGGTTCTGCTTTCCAAAAGAAACAAAGAATGTACTTTGTACACTGTACTGGTGTAAATCTTTAAACAGGTAAATAGTTGATATAAATTCGTATTTCGTAGAAACAAAGTTAGCAATGTATCTCTGTGAGAAAAGCAACAAAAATTTTTAATTTACAGATAACATCCTTTTTTTCCCCAAAAAAGCTCAAATGTGAAACATCACATTATTACGCAGCACTGGAACACGAGCAGTAAAGATCTTCAACTACCTCTCCTTGATGCCTGGTTCCCAATGAGTAGATAGACCCCTGCTGCTACAGACGCAGCATCAGTGCATAATATATCCCAGGTGTTAAATCTATGCATCAAAATGTTTTTTTTCAAGGCTTTTACACTTACATTCTCGTATTGCTAGTTTTATTTACTATGACTGCCTTCCCACTCTGGTCCACGTTGTGCTCTAATCCAAAGTAAGCAGCTACCCTGTGCAACAGCATTCTATGGTAAGATGTCATTGGGGGAAACTTTTTTCTTGGAGCTCTGGAAGAAAGGAATAGTAGCTTTATTAAATAAACAGGAGCACTCTTGAATTCTTTTTTCCTATAGGAGTACAGTACTTACTCATTATTACCAATGAAATCTAAAATTTCCTGTTCTAATTTCAGCAGCATCATTCTGTCCCTGAAAATAAAAACACAGCAACTCACATATGAGACACTCCAATAACTGCAGCTGTATTCATCTTAAGAATACACAGATAAGATCTGTGATCAAGGGATAGTGGCAGACTGTAAATAGGACCAGGAGGTGTCAAATGCAGTTTTTGAGGGCAAAGTATTCATCTTTCACTACGATATATTTTATTGAACCTGCCTAGGGAAACATGTGGTTCTCATCTCCGAATCAGATTACAAAGATCCTCCAAGTAATCTCTGCGTGGTAGGCTCAACAGAAAGGACAGTCATTGAGAAGACAGTCTCAAGAAGAAGAAGTAGTGACCGAGTTGTTAGCATGGGTAGTAAGATTTGCAGAGGCCTGAACCGGCCCTTGGATTGTGAAGAACATCATGGGATCATTGAGCCAGAGGGAGGCAGTACCATTAACAGAAGGCGCTACTACAGCACACCAACAGCCCAGCGGTTAAAAGCTGGCACACACTGCAGTGTGATGAGATACTAAGAGAAGATGAAAAAGCTAAAACTCAGTATGATAGAAAGGAAGATTAGTGGAAACACCATAAAACACAAGTCTTAAAAATGCTTATGCCCCTTCCCGTAAATCATTAATATGTAGTGAAATTAATTGTCCCACAGTTCATAATTTGTGCACATCAGATAACTAAGCTTGCCAGTTATCGCACGTATAAACCCGCAGCAGACCTTCACCTACAATTTCTTAATTTCATTGGGATGCTTTGTGACTCCAAATAGAAATAAAGTAAGAGTCTACCAGAGGTCTGTGCTTTCTAATTTTACTCTATAGGACAAAATGGTGTTGCACCCTTATTATAGCTCATTTTACATTTTTTTCCAATAAAATGGAATCCAAATGTATTATCACATTGGAAATCACAACTATGATATTAATGAATAACAAATAGCAGTGGAATGGCTTTTGCAACAGCAGAACAATTCCACCAAGTTAGTTTCTTGCCTTGTACGTACAGCCACGGACCTAGTGTGAAACCCCATCGAGGAAGAGAACAAACAAGATGGACAGCAATGTACCGCAAACCTCAAAGCAACAGAATCACGTCAGCTCTGCTGCTAACAAATGATGGACTTGAATTACACCAGATTTGGTTTCTGATGTGCAGAGTGAAGATGTATATCTCTAACTATGGTTATATGGTACAGCTTAAAAAAAGTTCCTTTGCCTGTAAATTCAGTGCAAGACAGATTACAGTAAGAGAAGGCAGTTTAGTCTCTAAGAAGGAGACACAAGAAGAGGACAAGTTTGAGAGCCATAGTATGAGTGTCCCTTCAAGCACAGACAGAACTCATTTGCTTATTAAACATTAAAGCTCTTAAACATTTCAATGTCCTGAACCTTTGTTCATATAACACACAAATTACAGCGGATCGGTGCTTCAGATAGCCTGTGCAACACCATCTCATCCTAAAAAACTGACATACAGCGTTAGACATGTAAAGGGGACCCACAAAAACCAGGTGGTGTTAACACCTCAGGCACTGACAAGAAAGAAAACCACAAAGTTGACATTACGGATGCTTACCTGGGATTGTTTTTTAATGTATTTACTAAAAATTCATGAAGATCTATACCAGTGGAATCTGTGTATTCTTGGCTGGAATCTAAGGGTGGGGGGAAGAGAGCAGAATTACACTTTGGAAAAACTTTAATACTATTTTTTTTTTTACAATTGTTGCTGAACATTGTATTTATGGATCAATACCATATAACTATTAGGCATGTTATTCCCAAAAATAAACACTTCCAGTTTCCAGGAAAAAGGCTCACAAGTAAAAAACCAAAACAGAAAACCCAACACCACCTCCCCCGTTCCCCTAACTCAAGCGTAATACAGAAGCAAAAGCTTCAGTAACAGTCCCAATTTATTAGCAAATCACTATATATTTTGAGGCGGTGTATCACCTTGAGTCACCCGATTTCTCAATATGCTACATCGCACTGTTGTATACGCTTCTGTGGAGCGGCAGCTGACCTACAGAGTTACTGGACGTTGCCCAAAGAAATACTGTCATTCAGAATGTAAGAGTTTAACCTTCACAAACATTATTTTGTAGTATTAAAACCCCTTGTTCTGTTGGACTTTCTTTTCGCAACATAATGTTTAGAAGTTTTCAAAAAGAAGTCTCGCACCCTTCTGTCTCCTTTCTGGTTTCAGCGAACCAAAGTATTCAAAGTTACATTTTGTTCTCTAAAATCTGTCACTGGAAGAAATTATTTAACACCAAGTCTTCCCTTACGTAAGCACCTTCCAGAGTTCCAGGTCTTAGGAGTAAAAGCTAGAGGTGTTTTAACCAGATTTTTGGAACTCGATTTCTTCCAAGAACTACTTGTGTGCCAACCCAGTCTCGGGTTAGGCACAGCTCACACTTACGCCTACGCCCTGGCCGTTCCGGGCCCTGTTGTGGTCAGTATGGAGAGCAGTCATTGCAAATTACATTCCATTAGCAATGAGGGAACTACTGCACAAAGAAGGGCAGGATTCGGTGGAGACAGAATCCATGCAGTGTTTCTCCCGGAGCAGCACCAGTGCCAGCAGAGCAGCCTCTTGGCATAGTGGGAAGCTGGGTGGCCAAAGTGTACAGTCTTCAAAAACAGACCTAAATTTTTCCTGGAGAGAATCCAAGTCCACCTGAGGACAGGGAATCTCTAGTTCCCTAATGAAGAATGACAGCGAGTTCCTTTATCTGCAGAATTCATTGTGCTACCAATTGTGCCCATATATTACCAAGACAGTATAAATGAAACCAAGCAAGTGAGCGTTTATGGTTTGGGATTACTTTTGAATCTGAGGAAAGCAAGGAAAAAAAAACAAAAACAAAACCCAAAACAAAACAGTATGCCCAGTAAAACAACTGTAAGATTGAGTAATTATTTACTTTCATTTTCTTAATTTGCAAGTGAGCAATAATTTAGTTATAATTACTAGAAGACTGATGCTTAAATTCCATCATTTTCTATTTTGGCACATCCTAAATTGGGAAGTAATTAACTTCCAGAGGAGACATTGGGTGAATTTAAAACAGCTACCTCTGCGTTCGGCATTGTGTCGCTTTGTGCTCAACTCCCTGTCATTACCTAACAGGTTGGGTGGGGTTTTTGGAGGGGTGAGGGGGCTGGAGGTAGGGGGTTTTATTGTTTGTTGTTGTTTATTTGTTTTTTGTTTCTTTTTTTCTTTTTTAAATTTTAGAAGGTGGGTATGTACTTTAAAGTTTGAGCAAGCTAGGTCTGAAAGAACACCCTAGTTTAAGCCATAGTTTCAAAGACTGAGATTTATAAATGCAGCTACGTTCTCCATTTCAGTGGTTTTTATTTCACAAATCCCTGGCTGCGAGCTGGGACAACACGCACTGAAATGCCACATGAGAAAGGCCTTATGGAACTGAGGGACACAAGATCTACAAGCACTATCTGTCTCAGAAAGAATTCTGGGTTTAAAGATATTTCCTACACATTGGTTGATCTAAGATCACAGAATCATAGAATGGTTTGGGTTGGATGGGACCTTGAAGATCACCGAGTTCCAACCCCCCCTGCCCTGGGCAGGGACACCTCCCACCAGCCCAGGGTGCCCAAGGCCACGTCCAGCCTGGCCTTGGACACCTCCAGGGACGGGGCTTCAACAACCTCTCTGGGCAACCTGGGCCAGGGGCTCACCACCCTTTAGTTTAGATAAACATTCTGTATCCTTTATTTGAAGCAAGAGCTGTACCTTAATTTGCCAACTTAAGTGCATAAAGTCTTCTACCTTTAGGAGGCATTGGGAAACATGGACAGAGACAGGCTTGTGTCATTAATTTTGCAAGTCTAATCCAGGTTAAAAACCAAAGATTTTCAGCAGATACAATAGATCTTCAATCCAGAATGCAGGAGTATTAAAATGAAAACATAATACTTGTCATTTTTACTTTCCACCCTTGCTCCAAAATTTTGTAAAAAAAAAATCTAGACATTATCAAAAGTAAAATAAACAAACAAACAAGAACATTGACTTCTGTTGAAAAAAAGATCAGAAAAGGTAAAAAGGTAGCTGTCATTCTCACTTAAGTTTCACAAAACTTGTAACGACAAAGTCTAGGAATAAGATAACTTCAACTGACAGTAAAGTCAGTTTCCCAAAGAACACTTGGACACAACTGAGGCAACACAGCTGCTCTTGGGCTGATCCGCATAGGGCTACACAGGTGAGAAAGGCAAAGCATTTGCTGGAGTACACGTGTTTGATGAAGCCTCAAAAGCATTGTATCCTCTGGGACCAATTCCTTCTCCAGCTCAAAGATATCTGATCTATTTGCTTCATTTGCTAAAAAAACCCAAGTAACATTTATGCACTGATGTCCTGCAAGCAAACTGCATTTTCCTAAATACTCTATCTACACAGTACATTGAAAAGCACAATCACAGATAGCAAACCTCTTGATAACATTTTTCTGGACAGTTTATCACTGGATTTTTCCTTTTCCGTTTCATCTTTTGCAGGCTTTTCTTCTTTTTCAAAAGACTGTGACAACTGGATCTGAATTTTCTCCTGTCAAAAGTAAAAATCAGTCATCACGGAAATTATTTCAAACAATACCCGCAGGAGAACTGTTTTGTACTATATTAGCTGCAAAATAAAGACGTAACAAGGAAAATAATTGCTTTAATATTCTTTCTGATCCCACATGTAGTTTATGTGACCACAAAATGAAATTATTCATCAGCAAATCAAAAACTGTAGAGAAGACATAGAAAGTACCATAGACATTTTAGAATTTACACATATTTCCAGACCCTGAATGCTATATCAAAATGAATCCAAAGTATCTTATTTGACACACATATGAAAATACTCGTTTTGCAGATGTATAGATTTTTATACAGTTTCTAAATTTTTTAAGTAATGCATCATCCACAATGCTTTTCCCCCACCCCCCATTCTTCACAGTCCTCCACTATAAAAGCTTGTCTCCAATTTCAATTTGGTTTATACCAAGAAGCAAAAAAATAAAACAAGTGTTTCAGTGTAAGAGGACTTACATTCCCAGATCCACAAAAGGGAAATATTTACAGTACAATAGAACAATGCAAAATTTGCAAACCTTACTGTCATCAAGGCTCAGATTCTTAACTTCCTCTGCACTTTGACAGAGTAGCTTTGTGTGTAATCATCTCAAAAGCCATGGTTTTATAAAAGTAGGTGAGCTATCGTAAAACCTGTTTCCCAAATACAGCAAAAAAATAGCTTCCCTTTGAAATCATAGTGACATAATGGTCCCCTAAACGGTGGAAGACTGTAATTTGTTTTTCATGCCTCTTTACTCTCTAACAAGATTGTCAGTGAAGGATTAACATATCTCAGACAGCAAAAACAGAGGAGGCAGGGGGAAACGGAGACACCACGTGTCTGAATGCCACTCCTTCTCTTGCAGTCAAAGTCCTGTAAGAGCGAGACTCCCCCACTACCTTTTATCTTGAACTCCCTCAAATGTCAATTTTGCTCCCCCAGATGCCACCTGAGTTGATGCTGTCACCCCCCACCCAAGAACATCTGATCCTTCCCAACCCAAAGAACCTGCCCCTCATCCATTCTTGCCTACGCTCTTCTGTCCTGCACCTAATCCTTTCCCACCCAAGTCCCCACTCTTCCTTCAAACCCACGCTTACCCATATCCAGGCACCTGCTCTAAGCCCCTCCTACTGCGTCATTCCACAGACTCGACCTCACTCACGTAAGCCGGCCAGCGTTAAATATAGTCAGGATTCACCAAGGCTAAAGACCGTTTCATACTCAAACGCATTCTGCAGTAATGCTCCTCCCTGCCCTAGCACGCCAAACGGCGCTCTCCCCCTTGGTCCCTTCGGGGCTGGCCAATGGCACCCCTATACTAACGAGGTTATGGTTAACAACTACTTTCAATATACGTTTTTGGAGTAACAACGTTTTCAAATAAGAAAGAAAAAGCTCATAGTTGTATCAACTCTCTCTTTCATTATGATTTTTCCCCACATTAAATGTTCTAATTAAACTTATGAATTCATATACACCCTGCAAAAAAGCCTTACAAGTGTGAAGACTTCTCAGCTTTTATGAGATTATCTATACCCCAGTCTGATAAAACCCATTGCCAATCACTAATAATGAACTCTTGTATAATTCTTTCCTAGTCTCGAGAATTCACTTGGCTACAAACCTTAAAGAGTCCAAAACAAATCTCTGCATTACTCATCTCAAACCCGAATATAATTCAAGTGAGCAATTTATTTGTCACTACAAAGTGCGTTACATCTACTGTTCACCTAATAGCTGCATAACAGTTATTTGAAAAAGAAAGAAACATGGTTTGTGTCTTACTAAGAAATTATTTCTGACTTGGGTCCACCAATACGTTATTCTCCATTTTACAATAATACTCTACAAAACTACCACTAAATTAAGGAAATTTTCATAGTCTGGTTTGCCTTTACTAGAAAATTGATTGACTACACACTCTAAACTCAAAGTAAAAGCATACAGCAATAGTTTAGTCAAAGGATTTCACCAAGTAATCATTTTCATACTTCTTTCTCCAACGAGAGCTAAAAAAGGAATATCCATCTGAACAGCCAGTTCTTCCACTACCACCAATTTACTTCTAAGTGTGATACAACAGAACTGTGTACCAAAGGGCACTTCCTTATGATTTCATGCTATAAAAACTGTAGCATCTAATTAAATATGACCTACTTGACTGGAAAGTTGCCAAAAAATCTGAACTTCTATTCCCTAAAATTCTTTTAATCCCACCCTGTTTGTAGCGGGTGCTGCTGGCATGCTGATTTAACAGACTCCTCGCTGTAACTCAGATCATCTATCTGGAGTCCTCATTGCAGCAGAAGGTATTGTCACCAAATCCTGATTAAACAAGAAAAAGCCAAACAAAAAGCAAAATCCCCAAACCCATCAAACCCTGATAAATTCCTCCAGTTTGGAACACTTGAAGAAAAGGTAAGAGTCAGGAAACATTACAGAATATTACTCAAAGGCCCTACATCCCTGGGGTCTTGGCTTTTTACCAGCCACCTCCAAAACCCACAACCACCTGAAATTACACAAGTCAATACGAACTAACATTACAGACTCTGGTCTTTGCCTGCCAACTTTGGACTTTTTTATTTTGCTAAAGAAGAAAAACTTCCATCTTTTGAAATTTTATATACTTGCTACCCATAAAAATAACTGTCATTCGTATGAAAACAGCCCTTCCTTAAAAAGAGCTGAAATAGATCATCCTTTGCTGGTGTTCGTACTTCCTACTAGAACATACGGAATCAGAACAAGCCCAGCACCGAACGTTTAGACAACGGACAGCAAGAGAATAAAGAGTTAGTGTACAAAGATAAAAGATCAAATAAACCAGTTACGTTCTTCCTCCTGCAATAAATTGACAAGCTTGTACTTTTAATAGCACCTTTTAGTGAAGGGTTGCCAGGGCTTTTGAACAATTAAGGCTTAAAAAATTGTGAGCTCTTACCTAGGTTTCTCAGTAAGGGAAAGAATCTTTTTTTCATGTTGCAATTGCTCAAGAATAAATAAAGATCAGAGAATAAACTGATCTGCTTGAGAATTTGTCTCATCTGTCGACTGTTTCACTATAGCCTGCTGAGGAGAAGCAGCCGGCAGTGGCAGCAGTGATTTGCACACCTGCGTGTGCGTAGGAGTTTTACCCTGCCACGAGCTGCTGGACACGCTGGCGTGGAAGGGGTGGCTGAGAAACTGTCACAGGCAAGACTACAGGGTTATCCCAAAACTCACCCCAGTTCCTAGCTGGTATTTTTCATCCTATCAAGGCTAACACTTTCTAATCATTAAAAATTGGGATTCTTCAAGTATTATTAGCATTACCCTGAATTTTATTCTTCCTAACTCTTAAAATCCATTTAAAATATGAAAGCAAAACTGGAAGCCACTTTTAATTGCAATCACTGCTATAAGAGAGCAGCGACTTTTCCAGCAAGGAGGCAATCCCAGAGGTATTTCTCGTGCTGCCGGAGAGGGCTGTGCGGGCCAGGCTCTCGCTTCACCTAGCCCTGGACCTCCCAGGCACAACTGATGCATACACATCATGCGCCAAAAGTGCGGGGCTTGAGGCAGCCAGCAGCCGACTGGTGCTTACAGAAGAGCTCTTCCATGCCATTCCCAAAGATTCTTTGGGAAAGAAAGCAAAATGGGTGAAGGAATCGTCTGTATGAGTTGTTACAGAGGGTCATGGAAGACCTGTGCCCCATAGGATGTACACTCCAGCATCAGAACTCGTTACAATTCCTCCTTCTAACTCTTCTCTTCAACATGCGTTTCGCCGCTCTACAGGGAAGAATTAAATTTATTCTTTCAATCATTTGCATAGTTATTGGGATTCATAAACTGTTTTTTCTAGATTACTGTTTCTAAAGAAAACTCGCAGCTAGATCGAATTTTGTTTGTTAATATACAATCTGGTGTATGGTATTCCTTTTGTACAAACAGATTATCACACTATTAAATTCATCCCATAGAACTGGCCTTTACATCTCTTCTACTGCTGCAATAATTCCTTTCAAGAACCACCTTGCGGTACGCAGCTAAGGATAGATTCCCAGAGGACACAGTAACAAATCCCATCTGCAGAGAACGCTTATTATAAATGTCTGACTTTAAACCATTAAACACATGGTGTTGTATAGTGCTGGAGGTTTTTAAAATCCTAACATCTCTTATGTTTGAAATATACCGTGGTTGAACAACCCATCAAATTAGGATTATCTCTTCCTGTAATTAGATTCTGTGACTGAAAAAGTTAAATCCTACTGCTTCAGACTAAACAACTAAGCCTAAACTAGATCTCACAGTCAAATTTGTTAATCTTATGCAAAACATTCCAACAGTGTTGTAAATCATTGTAAATAGCATTAACTTTTCTGTTGTCTTTTAATCTCTTACTCTGCAGCTGCTACCAATCCAAGACTGATTTTCATCAAATTAGCAGGCCCAGTTTCAAAATTTCTCTAGTCAGCTCTTCAAATATTGGTATATTAGTGAAGGACTACGAAAAATACTATTTTCTCAGTTTTCCCAAAGAAAAAAAAAAACAAAACCCAACCTAGATACTTTGTGGTTCAATCTTACGAAATTTTAATGAGCTTGACAAATACCTACACGAGTTCTCAACATGCCTCCCTCCCCAAAATGGAATTACCGCTCCCCCAGCAAAACCCCCTCCCACCCTGCTTTTCTGACGGTTCCTTCCTCTCAAGGAAGGCGAGACTTTTCGGAAAAAGACAGTTTAGAAGCTTTTCAAATAACAGCAAAATAAGTCACCATGCTTTATGAGTAAGCCACTAAGGATCGTTTCAGTTTTGTTAGGAGTGAAAAAAGAGCAGCAAGAAAAGCACTTTGATGCCCCTCATTCATCCAGAGAACTAAAACCATGATAGTATTTTGCTCTAAAAATGCAGACTGGTATGAAAGTAAAGTCTGGAAAGCTAGATTTTGTTTTAAATTCTCTAAAGTACTTTTACATATTTTGTCCAGCATTCGGGAACTTCTTTAAGTGTGTTACATCATCTTAACAGATTAGTCTTCAGACATACCTCTGGCATGTGTTAATAGAATTATCAGCAATTATGACTAATATGCAGGAATTCAATTAAAACACCAGAACTTACAACTGTTTAACTTTTCTAAATGTAAAAGACGATAAATTATGCTGCATATTAATCATCATTTTTCTGTATTACTGATGGCAGACAGCACTTAAGCAGTTCAAGACTGCCTCAAGTGCACTGCACCCCTAGAAAGTTAAAACAACGAACACCCCCCTCTTCCTGTTGCCCAGATAGCAACCACCACAGTTCAGAAAAACAAAGCAGCAAATTCTTCATCTGATATTTCCACATCTATTAAATCTGTATTAAAAAAAAATTAAAATCATACGGCGTCTGCACATTTAAAGAGTACCCAAAAGATTTTCTTTTGAACAATAAGTTACTTCAAATTGTTTCAGAAACTTCAGTAACGTGATTTTTACCTGGAGGTCCTGTGATATTTCAGCTGTGGGAGGTGGTGGGTATTCTTCACATACAGCAAGGCTCCGAACTAACTTTAACTTTGTGTTTGACTAAAGGAAAGTATGTAAAATTAAAAACTATGGCTTATAAAAACTAATAGAAATATACCATAAGCCGTTCTTTTCCCATTCATTTTATGTAAAACAAAATGGCTGAAAACTGCATTTTTAAATATTTTCAATAGAATAAATGATTTTCTTTAGGAAGAAAATACCCAAGCAGTTGCAGCTTTTGAAGCACAATAGAGCACATCTAATGAAAAATAAATCAAATCTTTGGGAAAGTGCTTCTCTCCATAACAATAAAAAGCCACCAAAAATATAAAGGCAAACCACAAAAGCAGACAACTAGGCAAGACAAAAATCCAACAGAATAAAACAAAGCTTCAATGCCAAAAGAATGAAACTAAAGGTACTTTTCACAAAGTAACAAAGCTTCACCAAGCATGAAGGGCTTCCTTAGCATGCCAGCACACGAGTCTACTGTACCTTCGACCTTTTTGCTGTCTGTCCAAAAGACTGCACTGGCCGCTGAACGATAGGCACAACAGAAAAGGTTTATATTAAACTTAATAGCACAATTTTATTAATGCGAAAGTCTGTAGAAGAGAAAGCTTTAACAGTTATTACTGACATGATGGTCAAATCTGTGAAAGGAACAGCAGGTGCTTTTGGCTGAAGGATTATACGCTCTCCCATTCTCACTGTGCTTGTCCTTGATTTCTCTTCTTCATTTATCAACAATAGACATTACAGGAATTTAACAGGAAGCAAGTATTAGTCTTGTTCAGTAAGATCCAAGCAGTTTACTCTCTCGGCCAGCTCCTACATTTTAAATTCGCATGTCCTAATTTCCCTGGCAACATGACATGCTTTTTAGAAATGTTCTTCCTATTCCTGAAACCTACCTGGAAAAATATGAAGTTGGGGGGGGGGGAAAGCATTGCCTCTCCCAGGGGAACAGATGATGACCTATCATAAGCTGGTTAAAACATGGGGTTTTCTCTTTCATCTTAGGAGCTATAAAAGTGGATTTTAAAATGAGCTACCGGTCAATTTTTTTTTTCTTTAATTTAGTAACTTACTATGCATTAATATGTTCTTTCTCCTCCCAGATCCCTTCTGTCACTATTGTTTCTCTTAAAATAAAAAGCATTAGGAGAATTTTGCTACAGTATGCTTGAAAGGTACATTTGAATCAACAAAGCGTTTAACAATTTCTTAACTGTATAGTTTTAACTAACTCAACCCTCTGTGACAGTTACACAGGAATATGTTACGCCCCTGTAAGTGCTTCTAATCTAAGTACTGGTTTCACTGGAGAACTAAAACTGATGCATAGATAAGCCTTTAACAGACCTGGTTTTACTGAGCACAGGCCTAATATTTGTAAGGAAAAAGCAACATTGGTAATATAATTTCAGATGTTGTTTAAGGGACAATACTTCCTCCTTTACGAAAGGGGCATCCTTTCAAGAGGAAACGAAATAAACTCTCCATTTGAACGCTACATGAAGACAGCGCTCCCTGCCCGAGGCTCATAGGAGCAGAGGTCTATCAAGTGCCTTAATTTCTTAGCAGGACAGAAGAAGAACACCTAACCTGAAGTAAAAGGTTTAACGCTTAAAGGCAGAACCACCAACATTTCTCTAATTTTCCTCAAGTCCCAAATGTCTATTTTGGATGTTGCAGCAGCACAGCTGAAGAGCAGCAGAAGGGGAGCTCATTTAAGCTCATCTCCCTATATAACAGGATTTTAAATAGCAGCACTGAACTAACTGAACTCATCATCAGTTTTTTAAAGGAAGCCTGGAGAGATTTTGAGCAGCAAAGACAGTTCAAATGTTCTCATGCCTGGAACAATACAGAGACCGAGTTTTGCTGTTACCTGCAAAATATTTTTCTTTCAATCAGCTACGCTGAAAGCATACATTGCACATTGACAGCCGGCACTCCGCATATTCCCTGGCAAAGTTTCTATTATACCAAGCTACTAAACTTTCAAGAACTGGATGATTTCCCAGCCTCACAGCAATTACTCCAGCATCACTTCTCTCAGGCGGGTTCAAATCAAGTACTGTAAACTTAAAATCAAATCAGCGCTGCCAATGGAGACCTCAGTTCACTGTCAAAACAAGAGGCAAAAGAACCTACACTTGGGCAATTGTTTACCTTTTGCAAAATTTTGGAAGCTTTGAAGACAGTATATAACTGAAAAGAGTATATGGAAGCAAACACCCCAGATCCACCATTTGGGGTGGGGTGGGTGGGTGTCTACTTAGTTATACAGGACATAAAACATTTTAAACTAGCCAAACAGAATTTCTAATACTGGTAACCAAAACTTTACAAATAAGTTACTGCTCACTAATTAGATAAGACATACATATTTCAATTATTTTTAAGAGTGATTAAAAAAAAGGGAAGAGTTTGTTGCTGGGAAGCAGGAAGCATATCATAATTAAATTTAAATAAGATCTGTACAAAGCACATATCTCCTCCTCACCTTAGCTCAGTAAAATCTCAGGAATCCATTGCAGCCAGAAGTTAAGTATGTTTGTTCATGCCAGATAAAGTGAAGCAAATGCCTCAAAATTTAATCGAGAGATGGAAACTGAAGTGATCTAATATCAAATCTGAATTATTTGTAAGAATGTTTAAAATGAATATGGTTTTCGGAATTCAATCACAATAGGGCAAGTTTGATGGTACATTCCTTTAAGTGTTTTACATGTGTTGGATCTCCTCTTCCGTTTTGCTTGCAGAATTAGAATTCTGTTTCCAGGTGGGACGCCGACCCAACTGACACTGTCAGTTATGCTGCATTTAAAGATTCTTTTTAAAGACACGTGTTTGCAACCTATGGGGAATAACTTAATCAAAGCAACATAGGCTATTCAGCATAGTAAACTAAGGTATTTGAATACCGTGGTACTCAATTTCATGAGCACTTGACAATTTTTAGGGAACAACACCAATACCACTGGGGAGAGCCAGGGGACCACAGTAGGAGGGAGATTCTCCCTTGACTGAAATAACTCAAAACTCAAAGTTATACAAGATAAGTATCCCACCCATCATATTAAGACCTGTTATCTAGAAACAACTGCCTTGTAAAACAATCCTTTGATAGACGTGGATTCCTTGCTTTCCTGCGTGACTGTAAGGACGTCAAAACCTGAAATACAAGCCGCCACATCCAGCTGTAACCGTGAGGACTACGCACCACACGCTTGACAGGTAAGAGGCACTGGAATGTATCTGGCATGGCCGGACTGCAGGGACAGCTCATGTGAGAAAAGGCCGATGATATAAGTTCTGTGCCCGGAAATACAAACCCCAAAGTCCTGTGATACCAACAGTAACTGCGCTCACAAAACTTGAAGATGATTTGGAACAGTTCCTTTCTCGGGCAAAACCACACCGACTGAGGATAACTACACTTCTCCTGGAATTCCAGGACAAGAGGCAGTCAATGCACGTTGTAGCTGTTAACGTATATTCTTTCCCTTTTCAGGTCCGTGCATTTTAGTTCTGTCCTAATTTCTCTGCATTTACTAAGTTTTGCTCCTACAGAACATCTTTATGTTCCCCATTTGTGAAAAACAATTTATAGGTACTTTAGAATATGTAACCCTCAGTGAGTGCAAATTAAGCAATTTCTTTATTTGCAGCTCTCAAAGGCTTTTACTGACTTGAGAAAACACTGTGTTAATGAAAGCAAGATTAAAAATAAATTTATGCCCCATTTAAAGTCATTATGGGCATGATTTCAAGACAGTGTTTAAAAGGAAATATTCTAAACAATGGCATAATGAAAATAATGATTAGGTTTTTGTCTTTAAAAAAAATAATTTAAGACCAACTACCTTTTAAGACCAACTACTATGCTTCATTTCCAACTACAAAATAAAGAGGGAATTTAAGATAGAGTTTACCAAACACATACAATCATATATATCCAGGTTTTCAGAAGGAGTATTTGCCCGTTTTATTTTTTTCCTAATTACCTCCACAGATCACGTATATTAAATACAAAGTAAAGATCTGGAGCTGTTACATACCTTCCTCTACCATCACTACGCTCTCTAAACAAGTTGGATAAAAACAGGCGAGGCACAAGACAGCAAACTTAGAAGCGGGAGAGTTTTTGTGAGAAAGTACTATATTTCTGGAGTACCATTTGGACATTTCAGAGGACAGGCATGACATGACAGACCTGAACAAAGAGCATTCTAAGGACATTCAGTTTTTCACCTTTCTTCTAAATTAGGTCTCAATTTTAAATCCAGTTGAGGGCTACAGTCCTTACAACCACCGATAGCTTTGTAATACTGAAAGAACGAACAGCGTGGTCTATGGTTACTTGCTGTCCTGTATTAGTGAGGAGTGACAGCAATTTTCCATGACACAGCAGAAGATGACTGATGGAAAAATAGTTCACCATTGGGCACAGAGGCATTTTCAACTGTTCAAAAGTAACTAAACAGAATCTGCTCGATCATTTTTCTATTAAAAAGTATTAAGTCACATATTTTGGAGACAAAGACAGGTGAATCCTGACAAGACCAAAACAGCTAGGGAGCAAGCAAAGAAAAGCTTCAGAGAACTCAAGCTGTGGAACAGAGAAAACAAAGGTTTGTGCTAGTATGGAGGGAAGAAACTTGTAGAGAGATGTCTAATTCCTAAGTAAAAAAATTAATCTACCTCCTCCAAAGCAGATATCCCTGTCCTTAATTAGCACAAACCCAAAACAGAATTATACTCACTTAATACAACATTTGGCTTGTCCGTATCATACGGTGGATGCATACAACTCCTGCATTCATCCTTCTATGAGGCTTTTTTTTTTGGTGGTGGTATTTTGGTTTTACTCTCCACAGCTTGCAAGTGCGTTTCCCGATACGTAGTGATATGCAGCTTGCTTTCTCTCAGTCTTTTACTGCCTTGGCAATCGTAATCCCATCAAGGACCTCACATCTACTTATTAATGGTTATTTTTCAGTGCAGAGGTGACAGTATTTAAGACTAACATTCTTCTTCCCCCCGATTCCCCTAATGCATGGATTTTAGTATAAGAACAAACCTCCTTTGCTGGATTATACATAAACCAATGTGAATTGTTATGGAGATTTTAATTTTTTTTTTTTAAATGGTCTTTCTAATAGTGAATAAAAGGTACTATGCTGTAAGATAAATCCAGGTTGTTTATTTAATTTTTTGCCAGTATTTTCTGACACATTAACTTTGTAACAGCAGTCATTATAGTGGATGAAGTATCGCCTGTCTCACCACCCAGTGACAAAGGCAACAAATTCAGACACTGTATTCTAGCTAATTCAGAATTAGTGTGTTGTCTCCCACCTGTCGATCTTATCCAGGTCAGGTGGCAACAGTGACTGGTGACCCAAAACCCTTTTGATCACAAAAACTACCATAGCGCTGACATGCACATGGCTTCCGTAAATGTACTTTTCATATGAGTGCCTCTTATTTCCAGTCCCACTTAAATAATTACTTGATGGTCACTTCAAAAGATGACAATTCAAAAATCTTCCCTAATAATCTCTATATGACTTACCCTATTCTCGTGCTGCTTAAAGAAATTGGGAGTGCTAGCTAATAAGATTTTTCTCATTCACATTGCACCTCCAACAGCGTACGCTGCAGCAACTAGGTTACTAATGCACAATGTCTCAAAATAATCTGGAATTTGGAGCCACAGTTACATTTCAAAATATAATCACCATCTTCTGGAACTGTGAAGATCCAGAAACATACCTGAATTCAAACCATGACAGGTTTAGACAGAGGAAGGGTCACAGCCTGTTTCTTACTTGGCTGTAAAGAAGTTAGAAATCAAGTGATAACTGTACTCAGGTATATTATTGTAGTTTGCCAATAGGTGTGGAATCTATTAAGCAATGAGCTACTAGCTAGGAAAGCCAAACCCAAACTGCATACAACTCCCCCCCCGCCCCGATATACTCAATTGATAAACAAAAGAACACAACAAATTCCAATACACTTCTGATAATCTTGTCTAACATTTCTCAGCAAATCCATTGCTCTTTTCCCCACCACTACAGTAACATTTAACCTGCGCTGAAAAGTAGTCCACCCAGTGTAATTTCACTAGTCAAGCTATTTAATCATCCGTTAGTTAAAAACTTGCTGACTACTCTACTGTTCCCAGAAGTTTTGTTTACTGTGGACAGGCCAAATTTTTTGTTCTGTATTTTAACGTAAGACATGCTTTCAGTGAAAAAGCCTCAAATACACAACACATATATTTGCACTAGCAGCTTCCACAGTACAAGTGACATTAACTTTTTCTGACTTCAATTGGTGCAAAGGGCTTACATGAGCAAGGTGTCACTTTGTAATTGACTGTCTCCTACCACTCTGGAAATCAACCTCCTCAGCCTGCAAACTCAGTTTTTAATTACACTACTCATGTAACAGCAATGTTCTAATTCTGATGGAGACTCCCGGACACAACCCTCACATCAACGCTAAATGGAGACAACAGTAAAGCTGTCTCCATCAAACAGCCTCCATTACACAGCGGTTCAGTTCATCGTGTGCGTGCTAGATAACTATTTCAGCCAGCAGCAATTATTCCTGGACAAGAAAAAAACCAAGCAACCAACCCCCTCGCCAGCCCCGACAGATCCACGTCTCCAGCCTAGGCCTGACTATACAGCTACACTTGTTTGCAGGAAGGCAGATTTGCCACTTGAGCCTCATAGAAGTTTCCACACTAAAATTTGCTGAATGACAAAATGTGAATGAGATTTTTCCAAGTTACTGAACTGCATGAAAATAAATAAACCTTAAATTAATTTTTAAGGCTCACTACTGGGACATTGCATTGATTAAAGACAATACCAGCTCAGCTATAACATCTAACAACTTTTCAGTAGCAGTTATTTCTCATATGTTACAGGAGAAGTATTTCATTTTAAGGATTTTTTTTTTTTTCCATAAAATTATCACTCATGTCGGCCTTAATAAAGCCAGCAGATATTAAAGTGTTAAAACCGTATTGTTATTACGGTGGTCTACAAGATTTATTTGGAAGCAATTTAACATAGCAGATAGAGCTTACTTCACTCAGTGGAATATTGAATTGTTAGTCTTGAACAAAACTACTCCCAAAAGAACCTTTCACTCAATTCTCAATAACAAGAATCTAATAAGCTACTGTCCTGTTTTTGCAACCCACAAGAGAATACTGCCATACCCCAATTAGGATTTTTATCTGAAAATGGTTTATTATTAACCACAGATAAAAAATTCCTATAGAAAACAAGTTTTTGTCAAATACAAGCCTTTGCGTTTTCTCTTAGAAATTTACCCCATTTTCTAGGTTGTGCCAGAAAATTTCAGTTGCTTTCCTTAACTCCTCACCTCATCGAAGACACCTACAGTCTTCAATGACCAAGTGGGCAGCTTCAGCCCAGAGTTAGCTAGTTTGTCCCATGTGAGAGACCCATCTCTCAGGACTCTTGAGCATAAACACTAACTGCACAATTAAACCTCAGAGGTATTAAATCTGCTGCTGTAAATTCTTAACCCATCCTTATTGGTGTGTTCTTCTTTAATACAAGAAGTTTCCATCCTATTTCTCCCTCTCTCTTTCTCTCTTGAAATTTGATGCCACAATTTCTTTATAGGTACACCTCCCACCTTGCAAAAGCCATTCATTTATATGCATCAGCTCTTCAGCGTGTGCATGAGGACTGCCTAAGCTTTCCTACCTCATAAATCACGTATCAAAATTGTCAAACGGTGAAGAAAGGACGAAAAGGGCAGGTATGGGGAGCACTGGCTAACAGCCAGGATGGGACGATAGCTCACCAGCTCGCTACGCCTTTGATATAGGGAGAAAGAGGCTGGACCTTCTGCTGGTGGCTGGGGCAGGACCCAGACCTACTGGCCTCAGGGGCTCTGCTGATTTGATTCCTCTGACACCTGGGGATTTGGATTACCTACATCCGATTACTTTAGCCTTACGCTGTACAGCTCTGCTGTAAAAGTTACACCTGAGCCACCCGTAAGCTGCACATAGCTCAAGAGCCCCAGTTTGGTCACCTCTACTCAGGGCAGACATGCTGAGCTGTGCTGTAGTGCTTTGTTCGTACAAGCAACACTCAACATTTTAGCGTTTTGATCTAACCACGCTAGTACTAATAGAGCGTATTCTTAACACGGCCCAGTATCTGAAATTCAGTCAGGATCCAGCAACAGCAAAAGACAGCTTGAGTGCCGAATTTTTCCCTTGTTCTGCTACAATGAAAAAACTCAACTTCACAAGTGCACTCAGGAAAACACGAAACAGACAAATCGTCTGGTTCCCATGAAAACCACTCATCTACTTCACACAATTAAAAATGGCTCTCATATTTACATGAATATTAACAGAGAAGTGGGGCAAAGGAGGAGAGAGGAAGCAATAACCATCCTACTTGCTTCCTGAACACTGGGCAAGTTTTCCTGACTTGTACCAAAGAAACATGTAAGAGTATCATGAGAAAGGGAGAAGAACAAGACACGGACTCATTTAACATAATATATTAGTGAAAAATAAAGTGAAAAAATTCTTACCGGCATATTGTTTTTGCTATCAGGACAATTTTCATCCTTTTCCGCCTGAATCTGCTCCTGACTTCCTGATTTTATAAGGTTTTCAACTGGGTCTGTATCTTTAAATTCAGCTTCTGAACCCTTCATTGCATCAGTTTCATCTTTTACAGTAAGAATATCAGACATCCTCATTAGAAAAGGTTATTTTAAAATTCTATAAGAAATATGGAACCTTTAAGACAAAGAAAAAGTGGATCACTGAGTAATTTTAAATAATTAAAGAAATCCCTACATACCTAAACAGCTACCCAAAATAAACATGATTTTGCTGCAAGAAGTATTCTCCCTCCTGTTACGATTTTTTCCATCTTGTACCATTTTTTTTAACCACTTTTATCAAGAGGTTTATAATAACAGACATCTATACAAATGAGAACTAAGAGCTACACTATAGGATAAAGCTTGCAGATTTTCCCTTCTGTATTTTAAAATAAATACTTGTGCATTCAGATACTCCAAACTAGCTTCCAACAGAAACAAGGGAAGCTTTTCTCATTTGAAAGGACAAGAGAATCACATACAGATTTATTTTAAAAGGGTTGAAAGTACATAGATGAATCATAACGCAACAAGTATGCAAACTTTCATAAATTTCATTAAAACTTCTAAGTTTCCAAGTTGCCAGGTAACAACTGGACACGTTCTGAATGCAGGAACTATCCTACCTTCTAAATGTACCAAAACTAGTCTTAATAAAATTAGGCACTGTCTCAAAAGCAATAAAAAAGACAGAAAGACAGCTTTGGTAATTAGGATAATAATTAGGATAATAACAACAATTATAATTTATAGTAATAATAATGTATAATAATAATTTTAAATACTATATAAAGATAACTAATAATTAAAGCTATAATAGAACCACCCCAATTTTCCCTAAGAAATAAAACTTCTTGTCATTAATCAGCTACAGTGCAAGATGTAAGATAAAAAAATTTCCATTTCTTAAAAGAAACAAATAATAAGTTCTGAATGCCTGAAGTCCTTCACAGAAAACAAGTAACAATCAAAAAACTTTATGGAAAAGTCTAAGTAAGTATTTGATTTAGTACCTGATATGTCCTACAGTTTGGGGATTGTGGTCTCCCACAAAAATAAAATAAAATAATCCAAAGTTCCTTTTCACAGTTGTCAACCAAGATGTCAGTTGTAATGAACCATCTGGAATCTGGCAGGAGGAGTCCCATGTCCTTATCCCCAGTGTAGAGTCCTGGACAGAACTATGTTGTCTTGAATCAGCAAGAACATCCCTTTTGAATGCCTAAAAAAATCAACAAAGGAAACACATGATACTTTTACTTGGAGTGGGAGAAGAGAAGGAACGTGATGACATCCAAAACCTTAAATAGTCATTTCAAGAAAAAAAGCACAGAAGACATCAACATTTATCATATCTATTCATTCTACTTGCTTTATCTAGCAGTGATAACATTTTTCATTGGACTCCCAGGACACTTCTGTATTAGAGAGTTAACAAGTAGTCATAATAAACATTTTGTTGGCATTCCTAGTGAAACTCTGTTTCTATAAACAAGCAGGTATCTTTCAGAAGAGTCTGAAACCACAGTTTGAAATAAGCAGCCCAGCAGGTGTGGAGGAGTAATAGGCCATGAAAGCTCACAAATCCCTGTTAGCATAACAGCATTTTTCTCTTTGTCACAGTTAATAACCTACAAGCACAATACATAATCCATATTTTAGGCAGCCTGAATCACAGAAGACAATTTTCAAAGTTAATTGCCCTTGAATGAGGATTTACAAAATTTCTACAAAACTGACAGTGTTCCATCTTCCCTCTTTTTCAGATTTGCTTTTCTGAGAAAGAAGTAATATCCCCATCCACAAGGAAGCATGCATTTGAAGTGGAAGGCAACAACAGGTATCTCATAGCAAACAAGATGTAACCTATGAACAGAGCAAAAATATCCTAAAGCAAAGAACACAACTTTTTGAAGCCTGTGCAAGATACACTGAAATAAAATAGCTGAAAAGGATCTCTGTAGTGCCTTCCCCAAACACTTTTCTCACGGCTAGTCAGGGTCTTATTAAAAACAGTACAAGTGATAATAGACATCAAGAACACCTTCTGTCACCTCAGTTGAACTACATGATAATTAGAATTGTTCCAGAAAAACAAACAAACAAGTGTAAAACATCAGAACTGTTTGAAGTGAAATTAAGAAACAAATGAGACATTTATTCCATGGTTATAAACACGATTTTAATCGGTGTAGGCAAAGACCCTGCACTAAACTATTCTTTTCCATAATGAAGAGTTGCACTACATGCAGGAAGAAAGCATATAAAGACAAGTCGAGCAACTTGTCTCCAACAAGTTGCATCTTAGCTGAAAGAATTTGAAAGCATTCTGCAGTATGAGGTCACTAGAAAGCAATTAATATCAAAATTACAAGATCAGGGTGTGACAACGCTTAGCCTTTTATCAGTTTTAATAATCCAATGTAATAATTCAGCAAAGAGTTTAATATAAAATAACATAACAGAAAACTAGCTAAATTTAACACGGACTTCACATGAGAGAAGAGCCATATCCTGTTTCAAGAGAAACCTGTAGAACTGAAGGAGGGAAGCAGGATTTACAATGAAACAAAAGAAAGCGAATACTTTATATTCTCTACATTCCACAACAGTATCACCAGCTTGTATTCAAATTGTTTTGTATACACATAAAGACATTGCAATCTCTTGATCCCATCCTGGAAAACAACTGTAAAAACAGCAGAAAGCAACACTTCAGAAGATACACGCACAAAAAGAATGAAGAATAATGTACTTCTTCCTTGCCCCCAAATAAACCCTGCGAAAGACACTTGAGCAAGAAGAATTTTCAATTATCATTTAAAGTGTGTAGCATCCAACACCTCTTCCCGGAGTGCTAAGATAAATAGTTACAACTGAGGAGAACACCTCATCGTGCTGAACTGCTCCCTCCGTACGGCTGAGAAGACGGCGATGGCATGAGAAGGCAGCACAACAGCCCACAGACTTCCAGGCTTCCTCGCAGGTGAAATTAAAGCCTGGCTACAACTACTTTTTCAGATCTGAGGAAACATACAGTTTGATAAGAGATATGAGATACTACAGACATTTTGACTTCATAAATCTTTCTTTTCCATGCTTCTTCGCAGTAAGATAAAAGACGGGCTGTGATTTGGGCCTGTAAAAGACCCCATTCACTGAATCTAATGGAAGGGAAAGGATTACAGATGAAAGAAATTGGAAATAAAAAGGTGCAGAAATGCAACAAAGGCTATGCAGTACTGTTTGGTTGTTGAGTTAGTTTTTACAGACAACCCAGATGGTGATTTAAGACTTATGAAGAAGCTCAGATTAACAGCCTTTACTGTAAAGACAACTTCAATAGAGATGCTGTTTGTTATTGGTAACTGACACATGATCTGTATTGTATTTAGAGAAACGTTAAAAAAAGATTACAGGTTGAAGACAGAAAAAAAATTATGTCCAGTTGCAAATATAATCTTGGAAATTAAGTGTAATTTAATTGCTACTCCTACACAAGTTACAAATGTAGTAACTGTAATCAACATCTTGAAGTTTTTTCTTTAATTATATCAAATTCACTAAGAGCTCCTGCTCCTTTGCAACACCATTTAAAAAAAAGGCTATCAGCATATCCAGTTAGCAAAATTCATGCTGCAAACGTATTTGCTTGCCTATGCCAATCCAGAAAACTGATGCACAAGAAAAAAGTCCTTTTATTTTCTACAACAGCCTAACTGCAAATCAGTTTATAACTTCTTATGAACAGATTTTTAACATGCAGAAAGATATAAAGCCTGCAGATTTTGTGCTATGTAACCTACAGTAAAAGGGACAGAATCCAGGAAAAGCTGTGTAGTTTAATTCATGCAAAATAATATATATTTTTTGGTTTTCTAGAATGTAGCTATTTTGAGCCAACTGGAACAACTATATGCACACCCACGAGTAAATGACAAACCCTATGCTTCAGATTAACAGCAAAACACACATAATAGAAAGATGAATCTTTGCTTACCTGAAAAAAAACACTTTTTCATTAATAACAGCCATAGATTCATTGAAACTGGTAATGCAGCCTTGTGGTTTTGACCCACAATAATGAGTTACGAGTACTTGGATAACATTCCATCCCTGAAGTTTCCTCTAATTCAGATAATTTTCAAAGTTGAGGTAATTTGGTTCCAGTTTCTAAACTCACGCAGATTGGATTAAAAAGGATTTAAGGAATTTTATGTGCTGCAGACCGAGAGGGGGGACAGATCACAGTCCATGCTTACGCATCCCACCTCTTTCACCTCCCCATATATTTGGATGTTAATTTCTTGTGTCCCATGCAGGACAGGGAAAAGGAGAAGAAAGCAAGGTGGCAGACCTTAGGAGTCATTCTACTGTTTGGAGAGAAAATAAGTACTAGTAAGCAAACTGACTCAGTTGATTTACACCAAATGCCAACACTGGCCATAGACTAGATGGCAATACAGACCAATACAGTCAGCAGATTTTAATGAGAGGAACATGATACCTCTGCCCTAAAATTATCCAAACAGTTGAAAGGACTGAATATTAGGGGTAGAACATTACCTGGTTTTGCATTTAAGAATTCAAACAGCTAGCAACAGATCTCATGAAAAAAGCCTTCCAATTTTAGTGTCTTTTATAGGTGACAACAATAGGCACCTACTTTAATGGAGAGGCAGTACAAGGACTTGTACAAGTACAGAAAAGTAGAAGATGACATGCCATATTCATTTTCTTTAGCCTTCAGGATTGCTGACCCCATCTAAACACTGTTGAAATGCATGCTCCTCCCCTTCTTCATCATATTAGTAACACTATACAACCACCATTCATCCTAAATTCTATTCTCTTTCTGAAAAGTGGTAACCACTTTGTCTAGGCAACTATTCTGAATGTACTCCTTTTCAGACAGAAAATTGTTATCAGCTGTGACATGCAAGTCTAGTACTACATAGGCATATGCTTTTCAGTCAGAAGATCAAAGATCATCATCGTTATTGAGTGCACCCTCAGCGGTTTGGCGAGGTAAACACGCTGGAGGGGAAGGATGCCATCCACAGAGACCTGGACAGGCTGGAGAGGTGGGCCCAAGCCAACCTCATGCAGTTCAACAAGGCCAAGTGCAAGGTCCTACATCTGGGTCGGGGCAATCCCAAGCACAAATACAGGCTCAGCGGGGAATGGCTGGAGAGCAGCCCTGAGGAGAAGGACCTGGGGGTGATGATTGACGAGAAGCTCAACATGAGCCAGCAATGTGCGATTGCAGCCCAGAAGGCCAACCGTATCCTGGGCTGCATCAGAAGTGTGGCCAGCAGGTCAAGGGAGGTGATTCTGCCCCTCTACTCAGCTCTCGTGAGACCCCACCTGCAGTACTGCGTCCAGCTCTGGAGTCCCCAACATAGAAAAGATATGGCCCTGTTGGAGCAGGTCCAGAGGAGGGCCATAAAGATGATGAGAGGGCTGGAGCACCTCTCCTATGAGGAGAGGCTGAGAGAGTTGGGGCTGTTCAGCCTGGAGAAGAGAAGGCTCTGGGGAGACCTTATTGTGGCCTTCCAGTACCTAAAGGGGGCCTACAGGGGAGCTCGGGAAGGACTTTTTACAAGGGCATGTAGTGATAGGACGAGGGGGAATGGCTTCAAACTGAAAGAGGGGAGATTTAGATGAGATATCAGGAAGAAGTTGTTGACTGTGAGGGCGGTGAGCTCCTGGCCCAGGTTGCCCAGGGAAGCTGTGGCTGCCCCATCCCTGGAGGTGTCCAAGGCCAGGCTGGATGGGGCTTGGAGCAACCTGGGCTGGTGGGAGGTGTCCCTGCCCATGGCGGGGGGGTTGGAACTCGATGACCTTCAAGGTCCCTTCCAACCTAAACCATTCTATGATTCTATCAAAAACTGTCAATGCTGTGCTCTCATGGCTTTCTTTTGCACAACTCAGGACAAGTGATAAAACAGAAGACATTGAGAAGCCATTGCTTAGTTTTATGACAGAAACCTCCTGAATTGTGATACACGGAAAATCACTGGGTCCTTTGTTTCAGGTTTTGACTTGAAAAATCATCATATGCAAACCCGCTAAATTGACTTATAATGAGCGAGGATATTTCTGGGAACAGGATCTACTCAACTTAATCCAATTTCTCTAATGGGCATCAAGACTTCCATCTCCTTCTTGTTAGCAATGTAGATGAAGAGAGGAAGCTTTGCTCTGCCCGTGATGGAAGAAATCAGTTCTTTTTCTTTTAAAAAGAAGGTAAAAGGCAGAAGGTGACTTTTTTTGTTCTTCGTTAAAGCTCTTATGGATATCATTGCTGTCAAACAGACCCCAGGAACAGCTGTCAAAATAACCGGTATCAATCAAATTCAGGGCAGAAAATTGGATTAGAAGGGCAGAGGTGAAAAAAAAAAATCTACGTTCAACACACAAAGTGTACACACTGTCAACGGAAAGGTAAAATGAGAATTTATTTCTTAAACAGGCTTCTGTTCACCAAATATTTCAGCAGAATTCTTGTGCAGGTCAAAACAGTATCCCTTGTTGTGGCCAATATCCACCTACCTAATTTTTACTATGATTATGAGTAGTTTACCCCCGAACCCAACAGTCAAAAATCAGTCAGTGCTGAATTTCCCAGTAAGGCTTGTTGCAAGTCATTCAGAAATCTCCAGACTGTATGCAGTGCTTTGTCTTAGCTCTCAACATTTACTCTAGTTACATTAAGGCTGTACTTCTCTTCACGAGTTGCTTTATTATTCGAGCACTAAAGGCTGGAACTTAATTATCCATCTGTACTCTCCCTGAAACCAGACCAAGTTTATGTGAAACAGTAAAGAGAAAGCCGTACTTGCTGTACTGTATATCTATGTTAGAGTTTAAAGAAAATAAAGCAAAAACAATGTATTCAAAATTAAAGCAAGAAGCAGCAGTAGCTGAATTGTCTGTCTATCCCAGCACCAGAAAGCCAGCAACCACAGGAAAGACAGGTGAGATACAGGACCAAGAAACAGTTGAGGCAGGCAGTGCAGTAAATACTAAGGCAGAGACAGGTGGTAAGGAAGTCTAGTATTTGCTCCAGCTTTTTACAGACGTGAAAAATTTGTACAGTTTGTTTTTTTTTACATTTGTTATATAGTTTCCATATGCTAAACGTGAAAAGACACAGACAGAAACTGATTGTCTCTAGTACCTCTACATTTCCTGTAAGCATTTCAAAACACCTCACACTTCCAAGATCTTTCATGTCTTTCAGAAAAGCAATCCTAGGGAAGATGAACATAAGATGTAACACAGAAGATTTCTGATCAGGAATGCTCCATTGACAACCACAAGAACCCTACAAGACCGCTTTTCATGACCAAATTAATTGAAGAGGCTGGGAATGTGCTCAAAACAGCAGGGACAGAGTTGAGAACAGACCACATTAATCAAATAAAAGATATCTACAGTTACACATTTTTGCTGTTAGTATGCTTTCACTACAGTTTATTTCTTAATTCCCTAGCTTGGAGTCAGAGCTGACATTCCTCTGCTTAAAAGAAAGACAGCTTTATGCACGTACATATGCCAGAGGAATAACAGCGGTAGGTTATTTTCTGTACTATTCATACTGTATTCCATCACACTGAGAAGAATCAATGTTGGGGTTACTTCTATTCTCTTTGAAGCAGGATTATAAGGATAATCTTCCTTAGAGAGTAAATATCAGGAAGGGGAAAAATACATAAAAGATGCTCTGCACTAAACAACAATTACCTTTACTACAAAAGGACTAGAGTAGTGTTGTCCTCATCAGAAGGTGTACTACTACTTAAGGGGAATCTACAAATTCACCTGTTTTTCCTTTGGGAGACCTAAGCTTTGTACAGGATCCATGTTATTTCAAAAACTCTGTTATAGAAGTAGCTGCATGAGGAATAAAACCACCGAACACTGTCCTTTTACCATAACTTACATAGCAGCTTCACGCAGCAGCTCCCTCCACAGCTTCAGTGGAAGAAGCGATTGGTAAGTACAGCAAAGTCTCTGGGAACATTCTTGCCTTACCCCTAGCATATTGGTGATACAAGCCTTCCTTGGATGTCAAGCACTTTTTTTTGATTGGTTTGGTTTTGAGAAAGGTCAGGACCTTCCCTAAAAAAAACAGATCTTTGAAGACTTATGTAAAAGACTTGCCACAACAAGAGCTTTTCCAGCTATTTTTCACTTCAATTATTTTAGGAAACATTTAAACACAATATAAACATATTTATATTAGCATCATAACCTCAGGGTTCCTGTGATCAGAACAAACACCAGCCCTCCCAACCAACACTTAGGAAAAGTTACATATGTTTCTTTGTTAGGATGAAAGGGGAAAGCGTTTATGCCTTAAGCAGAAAGATACTGATCAAAATTACCTCATTCTTACACGAACAAAAACTATGGGTATAACTAAAAAAAGAGTTACTGCATCCAGCTACTGCTTAGTTCTTGAGGATCACTATTTACACACAGTTTTCAGAAACAATTAATTTTGGGCAGTTAGACCGATGCGATGCCTCAGACAGCTGCATCGGCAGAGAGCTCACTGCTCTCAAAAGGGGGAGGTCTCGCTGCTGCTTCTTCTCCCTGTAGCCTCTGCCCAATGCTCCTGAAGTGTGGTCCCACCTCCACCTTCCCATCAGCTCTGGTGCTTGCTGAGCTTTTCCACGGCGTGATTCAACAAGAAGTGACCCGAGAACCATAAAGCTCTTTTGCTAGGGTAGCTTTTGCTGGGCTGCTGAGCTATGGCGGTGCACAGGAGGTTTATATGAGCACCAGCCAGCACGAAGTAAGCAGCAAAAGGGACAGAGAAACAGCTGTACCTCCCTCTTCTTGCAGCAATGACTTTTATATCAGCTCTGCCCCAGTAGTCAATTAAGGCCACTTCAACAGCACCAGCCTAATTAAAACAGAGCTGTGAAGGTGCAGATTAATACTTTATTTGGGGAAAAAAAAATGTCTGTCTTAACTGAGAACCTGTAGATGAATCCTGAGACAAAAGATGGACAAGTGATAGGCACCTATATTTGGAAGAGATTAGTCCCTTCTAGAAAGCTTTCCTTAGGGGAGGGGTGGGAAAGGACCAGAGGAAACTGCCTCAGATGATAAAGGAGAGGGAAAAACAAAAGATCCACACAACCTTAAAAATCCTGAGAGCACGGGATGATTCCAGACGGAGCAACAATTCTCCTGCCCATGAAAGGACCAAACTATGCTCACAGATGCTCTGACAGCCATAAGCCAGGGTCTGCAACCAAAGTCTCGCTCTCCCTCTCTCAGTGCTTTACTCTGTGGCCCAGGGATTCAAAGACTTTTAAAATCTACCATGCAGCTTTTATGAAAATGTAGCAGCTGATCTTAAGATTACCATTCATTTTAAAGAAAATTCAAAGCAGCTCTGTATGAATACGAGACATAGAAACCGGAATTATGCAGAGGCAGCTATTCCCTTTTTCCAAAAAAGCCACCACACACATTAACTCTGTGCTCATGCTTTCTGCATGTTGTCTTATGCCTAAAGTTTGAGGCCCATTAAACAACTAAGGAGCAGGGAATCCCGGCCTCCCTACTGAACTATGGCATTGTGCAGGTCTGATCTTATTCATAACACAGCATTTAAATAAGAAATGTGTCCATTTTTGAAGCATAAATCAAAAAAACCCTGATCTTGTTTACATTTGTGTCCTGGAAAACGCTGTACAAATGAATCCATGCTGCATTGACTTAAATACACTTAAAGATTTATGCTTTTCCCAATGATACCACCTACACAAGTTTTAAGGTTATACGCTAACCAGTTAACAACTGAATGCTATTTACTGCATTAGAAGATACTTTTTATTTTTTTCCATTTACCAAGCTACTTAGTAATCAGATTTTCAAAGAAACAGTATGATGATAAATAGGAATACAAAAGCATAATGTGCAGTTAGTCTACCTCTTCCAAAATTAATTAAGGACCGGATGTGTCCTACTGTCTATGCAAGTTATATCTTGTTACGTACTGAGTGTAGACATCATTAAAAAAAAATTAACTGGACAGAAATATCACCAAATTTACCAGAAAACATTTGCAAGTTTTCTTGAGAAAACTCCCTCCAAAAGAAAATTCAGAAGACAGAAGGAAAATCCCCCAACTGCAAAGCCGATAAAAGGCTCTCATAGGTATGCTCCAGTTAATCTTGCTGCACTGGTTATACCAAGTCATCTGCTCTTTTATTTATCCGTCCCGTCCCTCTATCAGAAGTACTACTACAACAGCAGAAGTTGGCAGAAGAGAACATGTTTATACCTCAATCATCGCAGCCTGACCTGGTGTCTAAGCTCACACAGACCTTCACCGACTGCATACACCAAGATACGGAGCTTCACGCTGTGTGACCACGGCACCATTGTATTACCTTCCCATCCACTGACTTTGGTGCAAAGTCAACAGCCTTAAGAGAGGAAGGAAAGACAGAAAGAGGCATTGTCTTAAAGCACAGCAGCAAGATTCACCAAACATCTACTTCAAACCTATAGACACTTCAGATAGGTACAGGTTACCAGCAGTATATTATTTGCACCATAATAATGCTGCGTATCAGAAACAAAAATTGAAACTTGCCCTCGGTCTTGTAGCTCATTATACTTAAAGTCCTCCTTTTCTTTACTGAGAAGTTCTGTACACTACAATCTCTTAAACAACTGTAAAAAACCCAATATATTGCCCTTCTTTGTCACACTCAGTCTATAAGCTAAGACACTACCATTGCTCATGAGATAGCTGACAGGCTTTTAAAGATGACACCTTTCACAGTAACAGGTATGTAAGAAGCCAAGACATATTATTAGTACCTATCCCTCCCCCTTTTTTAATATTTTAAATTCTAAGCAATAATCTAAGGCTCTTTAACCCTGCCTCACCTTCTCCTCTGAGTCCACTACTGAATGCAATAGAAATGCTTAGCTGATAGTGACAAAGAATAACAAGATACCTCCTTCAGGAACATAGCTGCATACACGGGAATAAGAAATTTAACAACCAGCAAGACCAGAGCAATCTTTATTCTATATATTGATAGGAAACTACAGTATTCAAGTACTTATGCAGATCAGCAAGAGTTTGTTGTTGGCATTTGTTAGCCATAAACTCAAAATTTCTGTCCCAGAAAACTTTGTGTGTACACTGACAGGCTGAAAAAAACATACACACCATATACCATACAGTGCTTCTTGGAGCACTGGCTCCTCAGGAGGGTCAGCTGTTCCATTCTGCACAGAATACTGTCATTTTCTTATTAGTTCTCCTCTTGGACTTCACTTTGGACTTTTAGGATACAAACGATCAGAGCAAAGTACATCAAAGGAAGTAAACAACTTCAGTTTCCTCATGGCAAATGAAACAGTCCTCAGGATGTAGCCCCTGCTACATGTAACATGACAAAGGGGTTTTGCTAAGGTGCTTCCAGCTTCCTGTTAAATCTACCAGGCTTCAGGTATTTTTCTTTTCGTATGGTGCCAAAAGATGCACGTTTAATTTAAAAAAAAAAAAAAAAGAGACAATTTAATCATTTCAGGATAAGGAAAGGGTTGGCATACTAGGATACTACCCAAGAAAAAAAAAAACCGAAACACTACAATCCTTGTTTTGACTAGAGGAACTACACAACATGAAGAACAACAAAAGTCCTCCTGACAGACCAGGAATGTTCAATCCACATGTTTCAACAGATTCAGAGTTTCTGATGAAATTACAGTTCTAACACTGAACAATCTGTGTTGGATAAAAACCGACTTGGCTAACACATGCGTATTGTTATAAAACACAACTCTGTGGCTAGCCCACTCTCATTAGGGCAACTAAAATAATCTTAAATGGTTTATACACTATTTAAAGTTGTACCTCCAGTAGGATCTGCTCTCACTTTTTTTTTTTTAGCTGAAGAGGGGGAGAGAGAGGGAAAGAAAATAATTTCTGAAACAAACTTCAAGACAGTTAACTAAAAACTATTTTTTATATAATTGTCTCACAGGGAAACATACATTGGCACACAAAAGCCATTTTAGCCTGAACACTATTATCGCATTAACCTTTCAAAAATTACATACCTCAGAAATAGCAAAGCACTAGGTTAGTGGAAAATACAGATGTTGAATGGCTAAGCCCCTCCTCCCCCAAGGAACATGCCTGTCTAAAGACATGAGGAAAGAACCATTTAGAAAGGTTTATGAAATCCAACATGACATATCTTTAGTTTTTGCTAGCATAGTTCTGTTGGCTTGGGAAGTGAAACATGAATGCCCTTCTCACATGACATTGCTGTACCAGCAAAAGCTCTGTAGAAACAACTATGCTGACAGAAGATTTTGTTGGCTTAGCTTACATCATTCAGAGAAACCTAACTGACAGCAGAAAAACTCCTCCTGTCTCTTAAGCCGTTCTACTCTGGGAGCTTTGCAGCAGATGTACACACGGTTCTGCATCTGTGTCCCCACACCAGCAATCTCCCCCAACTTCAAGCCCTTTCGTCTTTCAAGCAAATCCTCAACTCTTCCCTTTCTATCCTTATTGTGTTTATACTGCACGCTCACCCATCATCCTTTATCAGCTTCTTTGTCCTCTTGCATATTGTTTTTTCCAGAAAATTTTCACTCATTTTCAACTATGTATTTAGAAGGCCTCCAACAATTCCATGAAACACACTCTGTAATACCACATAGCACAATACTCTGCATCACCATATAATACCGTTGTGTATTATTGTGTAAATAGATTTTAATACCTTTAGGTCACAAAGTCATTCAGATCAAGGACCCAAAACTGCAGCATCTACCTGTTTAAAACTATCACATAGAAATTGTCAGTTGTCTTATTAAAAACAACTCTTAAAAATTGAAGAATCACCTGTTATTAGATCATTCCCTGAAGCTAGATTTCTAGCGTTAAAGCCTTAAAATGGCATAGAAAGAGAGTCACAATATGTTTTTCCTGTGTCTGTTGGAAATAAAATGATTAGTTTGTGAAAAAATAGCTGATTTTCCCTTTATGCTGTTATCAATGCTTACTAAGTGTGATAGAAGTTTTATAGCACAATAAACTATAAGTATAGCCTAAGCTAGTTAAGGTTGCTTAAAAAAATTAAAAAAATTAAAACCTTGTTTTATATTACCAAACTGTAAACTAACTAAAGGTATCTTCAGGAGTCTTTTCAGCTCAGCATTGATTAATATTAGTATATTAGAAACAAGATAGAAGTACATAAATATTTTCAGTTCAGATGGAATAAAAAACCATCCTGCTACTCAAAACACTTAACAGAAAACACGTAACAAAGTACACACAGAAAACACGTCACATTAAATAAAGTACATGCCATGCACATGTCCTCAGATGATACAGTAGCAAACTAAAACCTCAAAATAGTCAAAGAATTATTTTTTCCCCCCAGTTATTTTAAGTAAATAAATTGAAGCATTGCCTGTGACTATTTTCAGTGGCTATCCTTCAAATAGCAGCTTTCTTAAAAGATACAAATCTTCATTTAGAAAACAGCCATCCAGAACTGCACCCAGCAACTAACACATTTTTATACAGAATTCAGGTTTTATTCTTAGAATATATAAGTTTACATTTTTCTGTTGGTATATCCATCAATAACAACAGGAAAAAAAGAAAAAGGGTCTCTAAAATAGACATACAAATTTCAATAGCGGATGGTAAGAACAGACTCCTAGAGTTACCAGGCCAGATTTAAGAGTCTGTTTAGGGCTCTAGATAGCCAAGGTTATGAATTGGGCTTGGTTTTCAAAAGAGTCACAAGCAAAAGCTTCAAATACAACAGGCCCTTTCTTTCCCCCTTATAACAAGGATCACTAACTTGGTGAATTACCATACCATTAAGGTCTCTCCCTGAATAAAGTAAAATAAAGATAAAAACACCAAAGCAAACAACAAGAGAGACACCACAAAACTTTCCATGAGGCACTATCAACTCTCACCTATGTATTATGTCTATAGCTTCACAAAATACTACATCACATCCACAAGATACATACATACATCGTTTGGCAGCTTAAAAACACGTTGATTATAAACATCATGTAACAACAAATCAGAATTTTACAACTGTCTACCTAACAAAAATTAATCCTTTAGCTGTGTCTTTTTGCTCAGTTTATAACACAGCCATAGCGGTTCTGATGTCTGCTTTAATAGTGCAGAAACTTGAAAAAAAAAAATTTAAATGACCATTGATCTTCATGGAATCAAGTGTCATGATTTTTAATAACCACCCAAAGTTACTTGCTATCTCAACTAAAGGTGATTTGGTCCACAATACAAGACAGTCATCAACATCCCACATAAAATTTTTTTCTTATGCAGCTTACGGTAAATACTCTTGCTATTTTGATTTGAAATTTATTTTTCAGTCCAAAACTTAAGATTAAATTTTTTTAATAAAGATAATTGTGGTTCCTTATTAGAATGGAGATAGCAGCAACACTTAAATATATATAGACATCTCCCCCATTTTTGCCATCTAGGGAAACTGTTTTGTTTTAGCAGAGATATTTATAATGGTTTTCCAATCCTAGCACAAGTAGAATATCCAGTAAATAAAAATTAGCAACAATGCCGTTATTAAACCAGATGATATAAGAAGAAGTTTTTTTAATGTTAATGTTTTAATGTTTAAAGAAAAAAGATTTAGGGATGATGATCTCTGTTAATTGATTAGGCCTAAAATGGCTTTTGTGGAAAAAAGGAAAGCCAAATGCAAACTGCAATTTGTTTACAGACATTTTATTCTTCTCCTTTCAGACAGCGTTTAAATACCCTATTTCAGAACTCACATACCTGCATCATACTGGCATTTTGCTTCATTATGCAGTTACTGAAGACGTGCTTTCCATAATATCTCATCCAAGGCTCTGCGTGCGCCTTTAGAGAGCGTACTGCACAGCCATGCGTAGCCGATCACTTGGCGTGCATAGGTCTGCGCTGAAGCAGTCTGTGGAGGCACTTGCTGAAGCCTCTGAGACAATAGAAAATCAACAGCTGGGCGCCGCGCTGCCACTGACACCCAGCCAGTCACCAGGCACAGCCACCAAAATGCGCGGAGCCTATACCCAGCTCCTCATTAGCAATTCACAAGCCACTGATGCAAAAGCCTTCCGAAGCTGTGAATGTGCTATAAAATGGCTGTACAGATTTTAATCACTTTCGCCTTTAACAGTCAGACTACTCTCAAAATGAAAGTTTATATCGCACTAAAAGAAATTCTGATGTGACACAGAAGTAGGACAGAAGTGTTCATACTGTAAAGATATTAATTTCCTTTCTAAACATTTTTATTTCTTCAGTTTGGCATTGTGAACACAACTTAAAAAACAACAGTAAGTTAGCTCACAGTGCCAGCAGACAAACGCAGTTGTCATCGACAGTATGAACGCCATGATAATTTTTTGGACTGGCATATAACCTCTATCAGCACCCAAATAAGGAAGAAAACCATTTTCTGAACAGAGGGGTAGGAAAAAAAAGCCATTTATTATGATATGCTAATTATCATACTTCCAAAATCAGTATCCAGACCAGGGGGCAGTAATTTTCTTGCTTGTGAGAAACTGCTATCACGACCCCATCTGCAGCACTACCACAGGGCTCAGCAGTACTACTGCAGAATGATAATCCCCCTTCTGTACTTCTCTAGCAACCACTCTGAAGAATCCTGCATACCAAGTAAGGCTGGAAGGCAAATGGAGCAGTATTTTTAATTTGGGGGCTCCAGAGAGGGAAGGCGGGATCTTGGGAGGCTATAATTCCTGACCAAAAGCAGATCAGGACCCTACATTTTTAAGTGACGAGATTAAAAAAAAAAAAAAATTATTTAAAATATATGTGCATGTATATATACATACACAAATACACATTTCTATAATATAACAAGCATAGGAAATAATAAATAACAAACAACAAACATAGGAAGATTTAGACCTGTCACAGACCGTAGCAGTCTTGGTACCAAAAGATCTTTTTATAAATGTATATAAACAACATACATATAAAAATATCTTATGGTACCAAGACTGCTACGGTCTGCAACAGGTCTAAATCTAAATCTTCCTACGCTTTTTATTCCCCTCTTCTGCTACCTCTGTGCTCCATCTTTAAAGCCTCCACTCTTACTGTCTGCAAATGGCAGTGGCGCACACACCATTCATCTCGGCTGTCACCCCTGACAGCAGGACCATAGAGTGCAAAAAAAAAAGCCTTTTTCCTTTAACTGAAGATGGCAGCTCTTGGAATACCTGTTTTCTTCTTGTGCATGGTAGGTTCAACGTAACTTCTGGCTATCTCTGTTCTCTACTCAACAGTTACCTCCTTACCACACAAGCCAGCCGTACCTGTCCTACCCCAGGCTATGGCTTCACAGTGCTTTTGATCGAGATCAAGGTGCACTGTATCACACGTGTTGCCCCATCAACACACCCAATTAGCTCCCAACAAACAAGTCTATAATAACCCTAAAAAAAATATATACAAAAGGCATAATTCTGGGAGCCCCTTGATACTTTCACTAATGTTTCACCTCTTCTGTTTCACCTGGTCTGCAACGGGAGCATTGCTCTTCACAATAGACTTTTTTGGCAGAACATTAGAGAACAAAATTCCTTTTTATTTTTGATCATATAATAAATTCCATATAGGTGAACACCTATGTGCACAATGCATTCACTGCAGTGTCTGTACTTTGAATGCCACCAGAGAACAGTTTTTAATTTTTCGCCACATTATACAGATTACAATAATCTCAGAATAATCTTTTAAGTAGTCTCCTTACACAACACTAGGAAATGTGCATGTGCGCATCTGTATCTAACTACTGATATAGTTGGATTTGGCACTCACATACATCACTGCAGATACCTAGGAGTATTTTTTTTAATCATTAAGGTCAGCAACAAGCTGCAGCTAACCCAGAACAGGAAATAAAGAAGTACCCAAGGGAAAAAAAGAACTGGGCAATCAACTACTGTTATGCTTTGCATTGCCCCTTAGAAAATTGTTATTTTTCCTAAAATTCACACACTCACATTATAAAGAGTCGTGAACGTATCAAATACTTCTTTTTGGCTTTTATTAGCTCCTGTAACTCCTATTGTGGAGACTGTCATCCTACAGAAGAGGATAGACTGGTCTGGGTTTACTTTCTCATAAGAAAAGCAAAACCTTCTTCTCTCCTACACAAATTTATTGGTCTGCTCTAACTGATGGATTAAAAATGGGAATAGCAGTCACTACGTTCCCCCCCCCATAACTAGAAGCTTATACTTCAGCAGCAGCTTAAAAAAAAAAGTCTCCAGTGAATTCCATGAGGCACTTCCACATAATCCCCACCTTCTAGCTGTCCAGATTCTATTAGATAACATTACTTCTTTCCAGGAGCTCACTGTTTCTCATTATTTCCAGATTTCATTAAAGTGGGAAATGGGAAAAGACTGCTGAAGTGAGGGGAAGAAAAAAAACCAATAGAGGCAATCTAAGGTGGAAGATCCCCAAATGCAGGTCTAGTTATTATAATTTCAATCCCTTCAATGAGGCGTTTTTACAGCCACGACACTGAAACTGCAAGAAAACCACCAATGCCTACAACAACCAAAGTTTTCCTTGAGGAATGAGAAATAATTTTTAGTTTAATATTAAAATAGACCTCAGGGCTTCTGTGCTTAACATTAAAAAGGAAGAGAGGATTTTGACAAGAAACAATAGTTACCTGAAATATTCCTGCCTAGGAAGTGTACTGTATAAATTCTTGTTTGATGTTGTGTCTACAGTTCTATGAATGCCTTTATGCAGTGCCAAATGCAACTGTGTAAATGAATATAGAAATAACTCATTAACATATGTGAAATAGGAAAATAATTTAAACTGAATATTGTAAAAACAGTGCCTTAACTTTTCTCTTAAATGAGACAAGACACGGAATTAACATGCATAAGTTAAATAACTTTTTTCCTGGAAACAGGAGCACTCAGGGCTAATTTACAATTTCATTAGCAATCCTGACTTAGTCGATCTTCAACTTGGAACATGCGTAAATTGTATCTCTTATCAAACACACACAATTACATTTGCTGAAATACTATCTAACAGAATAGGCATTATAAGCTCAGAAACAGATACACAAATAGAAAGTTTCAATTCGATTTGCAATTTCAAAGCAATACCACATATCAAGCATACAAAACAGTTATTCACGAGATAAATGAAAACCAGTCTAGAAAGCAATGAGATGCTTGCTAAGGGGGGGCGGACTCTCTAGGCTTACTCAAGAAAAAAAGTGAAGATATGCAACACAGCCACAACCACTTCAAAACCATTTTCCTGACAAAACAATACCCTGTGATAGTTGTACTGAAAACCTCAATACAAGTAAGTGATGGTGAAAATTCATATCTTCACTTTTTTTTTTTTAAACTCATAACAAAATTACACAACTCAGTAAGCGGCCAAAGTGCACCATCAAGTACCCCCAAACCAGTAGCTGACTCACAGAATAGAGGACACTGGACTGCCCTGAAGGAAATCTTCTGTAAAACTTGAACAGGAGTCTTGACACAGACAGAAATCCGAACTGATTAATAAAAAAATCATGCTTTGTTACATACAATATACTTGGGAAGTAGGTGTGACTGGCTCTGCAATATCCAGTCACTTGAGGCACAAGGACCCTATATTCTCCCAAACAACTCACATTAAGATTTATAGGCCTGTATATTTTCAGGGCAGAAAAGGCAGGACACAAATTCCTGGAGGAGGAAACACACAGCTAACAAACTGAAATGTTCTAAGAGCCTTTCCTTTTAGAAGAATGAACAAAGGAAGAGAAAGAAAATTAGTTCTTTGAGGACTCAAAGAACAAGCTAAAAAGCAAGCTTCTGGACCAAAAGACATTTAAGAAAAAGCCTGAGAAACAAAACACTTAAAAAGACTGTAATGGGATAGTTTGTTAAGTAAACTACTTATCACAATTCCAAAATGAACTTTATCTGTAAGCCTAAAGGAAATAGAGCAGCTTTTCTACGTTACATGAGCAAAGGAGACACTTAACAGTGTAAGTAATGTTTGGCCTATCTACATGAACTTAGAAGTGCCACACGAAGCCACCTTCTGATCACACTGAGCTTCACCCACTTGTCTGATTTTGAGTTTGACTCTTCTGAACTGCTAATAAGTCTTAAACATTTGATGGAACAGAAATATCTTTATCTCTACCCTTAGGGAAATTGCATAACTCCAGACTCATGAATGCCATTCTCTCTAGAGTTCCTATTGTCTCCCTACAAAAACCCCTCACTTCCAAGAAAGCACAAACGCTCAAGCACTGCAATTTCATTCCTTTGCACCATAAGCACAGTTTATACAGTAAAGCGATGAAACTAAAATAAACAGCTTTCTCTGGTGGTTTTATTTTTGTTCCAAGTAGTGAAATATATCCTCATTCTTACTAGTATAAGTGAAACAATTTTACTGCTGTTTAGAAACTAGTCGCCAATTAACTATGGTTACTAGATAATGACAAAGTGTTGTCCACATCTAAATACAGTAGACCTTAAGCTAAAGCCCTACATTTAAGCAATCCCAAAACACTGACTGTGCAAAGCTAGTCTTAAAGACTAAATGCAATTACATTTCAAATGCCTTCTGGACAATGGATAGCAAATGAGCAAGTGTCTGTCTGGTGGGTCCATTTGTAGGGCTTATTGCTGATGGAAGACTAACTGATTGTTAATTAAAAGTCTAGTATAAAAGCAAGCTGAAAAAATACTTCTAGCATTCAGAATTCAAGACTAAAAATCTCTTTACAAGTACTGAAGTTTAAGAAAACAACTGAGAAATGCCCCATGCTAAACAAAAGAGTGAATTTATCACAAAGTCAGACTAAAGATCAGTTAACTTAGTTTTGTCAAATACATGTTTAATCACTGTATTCTCTGTCCTTCCACCCCCAGCTGCTCCTATTACCGAACAGTCTCATCCACTGTTACTTATAAAAAACAGGTCTATAACCCTTTCAAAACCTTCACATTTTCTCCACAAACGACCTAACCCTACTTCATTGTTGATAAAAATAAAAAAGATAAAGTGTAAATTCAGTCTCAAGATGACAGATTCATGGAAACCTAATGAACACACTGTCTAGTTTTGCATTCATATCTTGATATTAACTTTTTCCTGAACTGTAGTTTAAATTCAGACTGTTCTAGACAATCTGCTTTTATACAGTCTCATCCAAATGCCAGGCATTAGCTAAGCAGAAAATTAAGCTACTCATTTGCAGCTTGGAGTTTAAGGTCATCTCAACTGCCTGAAAGCAAAACCAATATACTGTAATATCCTCTCAGCCACATGAGGTTCATTGTGTTTTGGTTTTTTTAATGAAAAAGCAACAGTCTGAACAAAAAGTAACCTCTCTGATAATTTCCTCTGGGCTTCCCCATAAGTGACCCAGTAAGTGGACTGATATAGCGGGCCAGGTATATGAAAGTCCCAGATGCTGAACAGAAAGTTTTTTTAAAAATCACAGTATCTGTTTTAAGTAGCAACACTCAGAACAAACTTGTGTTGTCTCACTGGATATATTTTTCCATTTTCCCCCACAATTTTTTTTCATAACAAAACCTGGTCTCCATAAGGTATGTGATATGCAAATAATCATTTTTTAGAATGCACAGATTTTGAAGGCATGCTGTCCAAACCCCATGAGCAATACATACAGAGCTGTCACACTAGGCAGGGGAGAAGAATGTTGAGGGGTGCAAAATCAACTTTTTTTGTAAAGACACTATCAAGCAACCAATAAAGCTAAGTTTTTGTCTATTCCAGCAATAACGCACAATGACCAGCAGTTTTGTGAACGCAGAAATGAGAATAGAGAACTGTAAGAAACTGTTTCTTCTAAACAGTGTTATTTTCTGCAAAAGGACAGCTGAAATAGAAGTTCCCAAATAATAACGCCTACCCCCAAAATAACAAATCCCCAAACAATAAACCTTCTCTCATGTTTGCAAAATTCCATGTTGGATAGCACAAATTGTGTTATCATCCCAAAGAATTCTAAACAATTATGAACATGGGACCAGGGCTTCAATGCCAGGTGCCTAAAGCAATAAAAGAGGAAAGGGGGAGGTTTCAGCTAGAATCACAAAGAGCAATTCAGTTGTAATCCCACATTTCTCACTTCAGTTGGTCTTTGTCCTTTCCCACAACTTAACATTTACTACGTTGCTAGTTATCAGGTGCCTACACTAAACACCCTTAAGATCACTATAAGCCAAAACCAGACAGCTTTTCAAAATAAGAATATTACTCCAGCCTTCTGGAAAGCCTGTGATTTGCCAGAAGTCCTTTCCTTCTGTGTTCCCTCTCCGTAGCTCCGTATACTCTTAAAACATTGCAAACTGGTAGTAATGGCTGCCAGTATCCTTTCATGTCATGAAGCATGAACAAAGAAAACCCCTAAAGAAATCACAAAACTTCTCATCTCATCAATTCCAGTCCTCAAGTACTTCAGAGGCAAAAGCCTAAGGAATGCATTAGTTTAAATCAAGGGAGATGTAAGAGCCTGGACAAATAAGTATTTTTTCCCTAGTGTGAAGTTTGACTACAGCTTGCCAATTTAGCAGAAGTGTTGATTACTCTCCAGAACTCAGAATCTGAAAAGCAACAGGTCAGAGGAGCGCGACAAGTTTCCTCAGAGCAGGTATACATTACCTTCCACCCATACAGAAAGGAATGACAGTAACCGTAGTGTTGAACCAACCAAATGACAACACAGCATGGAAGGAGGATCTGAAGCACATATAAAAGAGGGGCTAGGGAAAGGGTTGCAGCTTTTCTCTTGCTTCATGACAATGGAGAGGATTTGGGAAGCTGGATATTTTTTAACATTGTTTTTCAATTTATTTTTCTCTTTTGAAAAAATAAAATCCAGAATATCGGCTTTACTCCTCTATTTTGTTCTAAAAGTAAATGGGTTTGGTACATCTTGCGAGATAAGTATGTTCAACCTAAAACAGCAAGAGCTGAAGTTCTGAGAGACTTCTGTTAGCTCTGGCATTAGCAGTTTCAAGGACTTTGTTAACACCACCCCTACTCCTGCCCCAAATTTGGCTAATGTCAACTTCATAGGTACAAAGACAGATCTTTTTAAATCCCAGAGTGTTTAAGGTTAAACAAGACCTGACTTCTCATTTAAAAGTCAACAGGGGAAGGGAGAAAGGAGCGAGGAGAAAGATGGGTGAGAGAGAATGAGAGGGATCCTAAGAATACCAGGAGTCAACATCTGATTTTTACTTTCTTGCATATCTGTACAGTCAAGCATCTCTACTCAAATGAGATAATATATTATTATCAGACCCTAAAGGGACTTTAAGGTAAAACAGCATCACATTTAATATCCAAGACTAGTTAAAAAAAAAAAAGGAAAAAAAAAAGAAAGAACAATTTTCAGTTAACACCACATAAAAGAAGATTATTCTTTTTTAAACAACTAGGTCTGGGACCTGGAGTAGCCACTTGAGATGCATCCTGCAATAATACAGCTTGACTAGTGGGCTTCGCTAGATAAACAAAAGCTTTTTCATAGATGCAACACTAATTTTCAGAATGTTGCTAGGGCAACAGCAGACTGTAACAAGAATTTCTGAATAATGAGCTAGGTGGCAATATATGAAGATCTTAGACTCCTGACTGAATTATTCATATGTACTCCTGAATACTGAGATTTATAAAAGCAATAGCCTTATTCCAGCATCACAAATGGAAATACTATATACCCCATCTAGAATATTTATAAGAGTTCTAAACATGCATCTCTATTGCTTTAACATGATACGTAAGGCAAGATCACTAGTCTGAACAAAAAAGGCTCATGGCTCTAGCGTAAAGAGACATAAGCAGTTATTTTGCATAAAATACTGTTACACAATCTAAAAGAATAGTTTTTCTAAGCCAAAGCCTAATCTAATTTTCTGTCTAAGATTCTCCTTGTACTGATTCAACAGTAGTTCCACAGGGACAGGAACAAATCTTGGCTATTATGGATTAAGGACCAGACTGAGAAGAACTGGACACACTATCCACCGTGCACATCCATAGCAGGAATTCTGCCACATACAAAATGCTACGGGAAAAGCCTTGTGCACAGTCTAGAGATAGTCTGTTATTGCACTTGAAAAGCAATGGCAGCAAGACTTGGCAAGGTTTTTGTTAATTTAACATTTTCAACTCTGGTAAGTCAATACACCACTAAAACTTCAGAACTAACATAAATTCCTTCATTTGGCTTTCCAACAAAGTCTCCAATTAGCTGGTCAGCAATGATTTGAGTATCTGGATAAGGCCAGCCATAACATTCTTCTTTTGCCAAATATGACAGAAGAGAACTGTTTTAATGTATTCTAGGACCGAACTGTTCCTCCCTGTGAGTTCACCAAGAAGCTGTAATGACATATGTAATCCTGCCCCCCCGCGCCACCCCCCCCCCCCCCCCCCCCCCCCCCCCCCCCCCCCCCCCAACCTATCCCACCTTTTGGGGCTTTTTGCCACAGATCTCAGATCCCCGTTTTTAAACACCAATAAAATTGTAACATTTGTAATTATTTTAGGCAAAGTTCCCAATTTCTGGAGATTAACATAGTCTATGTATTGAGATATAAATTCACATTCCACAAGATGTCTGTATATTAATGTTTGCAACTACAAACTACAAAGCTGTTTTACAAAGCTGACAATCAAAAAAAGTTGCAAAAACACAGTAAAAGGTGGATAATCTAACTATTTTATATTGAAGAGCATTTATCAAAACAATTCTCCATGAAGTATCTCTGTTTACTAAGTGCAATTGTTTCAGTTTAGCTGATTTTCAATTAATGTGCATTCATTTCAGGACAAGCCCTGGAACAAGCTACACACTAAATTGTCTTGTCATCACGTGTGACAGCTGTACAGATCTGAATACCCCACGGACAGCTAGAACCAGTTTTGAAACTGAAGTTCATCCAGTGAAATCTCACAACAATAATTTGACATCTGGTCAAATTTTACCAGCAAAGCCTTCCATGTCAGCAAAGTTTCTTGATTTAGGTTATAGCTAAACCAGTTTTCTGTGGAATCCACAATTCAAGAAGAATGTTCAGTGGAGACAGTCTAACTTGCAGAAGATTAAAGTATCTGATTCTTACAGCTAGTCTTCCTGCATTGTTTATAAATGAGCTACTGTCCTCTGCAGCAGCTTCAGCCTAAACAAGTTTAAGATCCAGTGCTGAGCAGTGCCCTGCACTGCAGTTGAATCTTGTAAATTCCTTTGTTTAACTTTCTGGTCAGAAGACAACTGCCTCACTAATAGGATGGCCTCATCCAACAGCTGTTTAAGCATGATTTTGTATCTCTAAACCGAAAATAATAGTGACAAAGTAGAGTAATATCAGCATCTCGCTACTTCCTAATGAACACTTCTGAAAGCACGTCATCAGAAAACAGCAGCTTAACTGTCCAGACCCAAGCACAAGGGAGACGGAGAGCTGATTCTTCCTTTCCCCAACTGAAAAAAACACGGAACATCATTTTCTGCCACCTTGCTACTCATACCTTTCAAAGATATTTCTTTAGTAGAGGGTTCCGTGAAGGAAGCAATGCTAACTTTTGCACTAAGTACCTTTTTTTTTTTTTATGCGATGGCATCTGCTCTTTCATGGTACAACCACCAAAACAAGAGGCTAAGTGTTAAAGAAACTTACCAGGATCAAACACTGTATCTCTCTTTTGAGGGGAGGGAGAACAGAAAAGTAAACTTAATGAAGATTTGGTTTATAGCATGATGCATATTTTTATTTTAAAAAAAAAGGAACATAGGACAAATACTGCCACCAGTAAGCTCATATTCTGAAGGATTTCTGTAACTTACACTTTAAAGCTGAGATGAGGAACTAATACACTGCATTAAAGCTTAGCAAATTTATTTGAAAAGTTTCCTGGAAAACTAGTTTAGATACAAAGGCATGATGGAAATGAAAAATAAGCACAATTGTTTTCTTCAAAAATACCTCAAAGACTGAATGACCAAGCCATTGCAAATTTGACAGGAGGCAAAACCCCACCTTCAAAAAGCAAACCCCAAATGCACTTTTCCCTAGCTGAACACACCCCAGTTTGGGGGCAGAAGTGTTTTGAAAGCTTAAAAGAACAGAAAGAAAATCTTGCTGGAAATCAGATTTTTCACAGTTTAAGGGTGTTTATTTACAACCTGTATTATGCTTTACCTGACGTACTCAGGAAGCGTGACCACAGAAGGTCAGTGCTACAGTCATTCTCTGTGATACCAAACTTGGGATAAGGAAAGGAGATGGTTTAAAGAGACAGCCAACTTTAACACTGCTCTACCACTGAATAAGTCAATCCTTAGGAATCTTACTCATATAGTCAGAATATTCAAGCAAAGGATCATTAATAATTAATAGTACAGCTATTAATAATTATTATGTTAGTAATTAGAAGGCTTACTAACAAAAGGTATTATAACAAGGAGTAGATTCAAAGCAAATGGGTAGGGCAGTGAGGGGAAAATGGGCAAGGGGGTTAGTGCTGGAGCTTTGTTTCATTGCAGTCCTCTCCATGAGGCGTAATACTAACATCTTTGGATCACAAAATATGGGAAGTACAACCAGTAGGGGCAAAAAGATGACCTTAAGGATACCGATAACAGTATTGACTGTTACCAATGACAGAAGTTCTTAAACCAAGTAGTCATCTAATAGAAACAAGATGGAAGATAAATCGTTAACCAATCCTAAGATGAGTATTGATTCTGTGACTAAACTCACAATGCAATGTAGCCTTGAAAAAGGTAAATGCAGTAAGATGGACCTACCATTCAAGTTACTCTCAGAAAAGCTACAGAAGCATAAATGCCATTCTAATAAACCCCTGGTGAGACCTTATGTGGAAGATGGTATTTGCACTGATAAAAACTTGTATGGAAAACATCATTTCGTTCTAAAAACAAGGCAGCTGACCATCTAGCTTAGTCAAAACACAGACTAAACAGGACAGGTCCTTATTACATGGCACGTGTGGCTGTAGTAGGTAACAGGTAAGTAGAAGAGCTACTTAAACTAGAGGAAAATGTTACCACAAAACCATGTGTCTGTAAGGTTGCCACTGTCAGCCAGGCTGGAGGCCAGGAGGCATCACAGAACCAGATTTTACTACTGCTATTCAGCAGGAAAGACGACAGCTAGCAGTTTAATTAACATTAAGATAAAGTTTGACACAGTTATGAAAGGATTATATTCTGTAATAAGAATGGACTGGACTAAACGACCCACAGAGTCTCTCCTTTCAGTCTTCAGGTACATTCATGCAGTGGACAGTGCATTAAGTTGCATATTTGTCCACAAACGTCCATTATTTTACTGATAATTACTACTATTTAATACCAGAGTACCTGGATGGCCTAGACTCAGTGAGAACCAACTGGAAGTTTGTTCATCCAACTTTACTTTCAATTAGCCTGGTAAGAAGCCTTCTTAGGATTTGCAAGAATTTTTCCTTAAAACTAAAAGAAACTGGAGAGAGTACGTACTTGTACTTTATTTCTAAAAATTTCAAGTAGTTTAAAATTAATTTTGTGTCCTCCAACATTTTCTCTGGAAGTCTATCTTATAACATCAAACATGTGAGAATCCATCTTCCTTATAGTAGTCGTGACTACATTTAACCTATATATAGTACACAGGCATTCTGACTTCAAACGTAGTTTAAAAGTTTTAGAATCACTGCCATTATAACCATGTAAGTGCAGCATATGCAGACATGAATAAAATATGGATACAGAAAACAACTATTGATACTGCAAACATAAGAGTCCCGAGGTTAATAAGTTATGAGCAGCATTAAAGCTGAATGTCTGTCAACTTCATGCATGAGGACTTTGTCATATCAAGTCAGCTGCCCAGATACAGACATCTAGTGTGGGCAGGTATGACACATCTACAGAAGACTCTGCTGCCTTTCTGGAGCAGCATGGGGAGACCAGATATTTTGCTGGTCAACTAAGAACCCATCAGATCACTCTGGTCTCAGTCGAGCAACAAGCTTTAGAATTGTCACTACAGATCTAAAACATGCCTGAACTCACACATTATCTGATCAGAGCTGAAAAATCTTTTCGAGGTCTCCCACCCCCATTTATTTCATATGTTAATAATGGGCTAAACTGTTTCCTGCTTAAAATTAGCCTATGTATCATTGCATATTGGAAGACAGGACAAGAAAAAGAGATACTGGGAGAATACCTAAACATTTACACTGTTTCACAAAGATCAAGAAAGGTAATTTTAAGCCTTGACACTGCTATGGACCAAGAAAGATAGACACACAAACCCGGTTTCTAACATTGTCAACAGAAAAGGCCAGATAAAAAGCTGACTGTATTCTGAGCTGGGACAGCTTTCACTACTATCGTGATAAGCAAGTCTTAATAAGGGCTACTGCTCTTCAAATTAAACTTTACTGTGTCAGTAAAGGCAAGATTAAGTAACAACTAATGGGATGTCATCACACCTGATGATGAACAGCCAACTGTTAGAATATCATACATTACAATAATTGGGCTAGACCAGTAACATCATTTATTCTGTTTATATTACTGCTTTAAGAATTTATCCTAAAGGTACCATTCAGACCTCAGAAATCTTAGTCAAAACATGGTATTGCTTATTACACTGGATGAAGGCTCTTCTGTATTGAAATCATTACTACCTAAGCTCAGTCTGGACTCGGTTGCTTCTCCCAGTAACAAGAATGTCCACATAAACACAGGTGTTCCTATCCAGAAGCCATTATTTGAAAACAGAGAGGGAAACAGGACCTGTGTAGCATTACCACACAAAGCATTAGGATTAAAATCATAACATTTTCATAAATTAACACAATAGTTTGTGTGAAAGATTCATATCCATTTACTAGGCCACAAGTCTAACCAGAAGGCATTAGTATTCCTATGGAAGCCTCCATAAAGTCACTTAATAGCTTTGCATGTCCTCTTCCTCCTCCCAATCCACACAAGTATGACACCTCAGAGCAATACTTGTACTGGCTTGTGGTACAGCTTTAAACCCTTGAAAGAGTGGCTTATTTTTCCATGACAATCATGCAATGTGTAACGAAATATGCACCTAGAATACTTTTTAGAGATTATTTGCAATGAAAATACATTAAAGATCACTTTGATGTGCTTAAAACAAAAAAGAAACCACAACAGCTAAACTAGGAGACTAACCAGTTGTAATCTTGATTGCAATTAAAAATCAAAGACTCATTATTGCCAATTCTAACTGTAGAACTACTATCAGCAGATACTATGAGTACCCAATTATCCATTTTACCAGTTTCTTCCACTGAAGTATACGCAACAGTCATTAACACAACAAAATTAGTCCGTTTCCCTTGGTTTTCCATTGGAAAGCCACTAGGCAAAAGTTCTTGTCTGGTTTCTCAAGTGTAAGAAGAATAAGGATGCATCAAGTCAAAAAGACAAGCCAAGTTTTATTTTTGAGTCAAGGTACTGACACTCTAGCTATACTAACTTATCAAGCTAGTTTTAAGAGAAGATAGAAATGGCAAAGGTTTGGTTCTTCCTTAACATTACGGAATAGATTCAATAGATTAAAAAAGAAAGGGAGAAAAAGAATCTAATCCTGGCAGAAAGTTTAAAGAGTAAAACACCCACAGAGCACACTGAACCTGAAATCTAGCTCTTCATCCAAAAGATAGAGGGATTTACAATGTTTTAAAGGAAACAGGCTTTTTGCTGTACCTTCTGTTGAAATGCTCCAAATCACACTGTGATAACATGGACAAGAATTCCCCACAAACTCATTTACTGATTTTGCTACTGCATCATTTGGGTGCAAAACCTGGACATTCGATCAAAGCCTAAGTTATAAGGGTCAACAATTTTCCAATGCCTCTCAAAACTCCTGCTGTATCTCCACAAGAACATACCGAACTCTTCTGAGCCTACTTAGAATAAGAAAACAGATGGAAATCTTCTTCTGGATCCAGCATGCCGGCCAACGATGCAACTGCACTCAGCTACTCACCACCAGTAGGAGGATCTTATGCCCAAAGCTCTGACATCAAAAAGGACTGTGAGAACACTCCTCAGTCTGCTGTTGGCAGAAGCACTTGAATTAGTTCAAACTTCACTCACCAGCTGCACACCAACAGCCTTTTCTAGATTCAGCTGTGCTAAAGAAGTCACTGATCTCACTTCCAGTCACCATTTCCTCCATCTGCCAGTTAAACTGCTCCTATGAGCCTCCCTATACATGTTTCAATTTGACAGAATAAGAGACCTACATCTTACACAGCTTAAAGTGAAATGTCCAGAAACTCCTCACAATAACAGCTCATTTAACAGATCACAGGGAGCGATAGAAGGTATGAACAAAAAGCTAAAGATATGTCAATATGATGGCCTTTTTCACAAAGGCAGATATTTGCAAGGACCATATCTATTTATGTCCTGCTTCACCATAACGTAAAGGAAAATGGTTTAGTTGGACACTAACAGAAAGCTATTACACCTCACTTAACTGCAAACATACTGCTTCAAACCAGTTGCAGTAGGTTAACTGCTAGCCAATCATACAAAACATTTGTTAGAAAAATACAAAACTTGGCACTGGATCTTTGCTAAGAATGGTCAGCTAAACCAAATACAACAATGACACCTTCTACATTCATGCCTTTTAGAGGTTATTTTTTTGACCCGGTAACGCAAGTTATCCAAAACTATGCTCTCAGTATGAAGGAGCCACTATGCTATCCTATTTAGCCATAGCGTTAATGATATTAGCTTTATCAAACAGTCTGACAAGCCTCAGCCTTCAGACCATTCTATACACATGATTGGACAAAGACCTTTCATAAACAGCAGTACAAACTTTTTAACAAATAAACCTGGGGAGGGGGCAGAGGCGAGAGTTGAGAGTGTTAAATAAAGGACAAAATTACATTTTATACACAAATTTGAGTTATAGACCAAAAACCAACAAGAATTGATGTTGGGAAAGAGATAAAAAAACAGAAAAAACTTAGCAGCAAGTGAACAAAGACAGGTGAAAAACACAGTATATAAATGTTTATGCAGAAACCAATGGCTGCAGAGAGATAATGCCCCATTCCATTCTAGAGATCCAAGATAAAGAGCAGAAAAGAAACCTTGAATAAGCATCCCACAGCCATGCTCTTCAAATCTACAGTTTGCTTCAGCAGCCTGGATACAAACATACAATAACCAAATACAGTATTCTTGGAAACTCAATTCTATATATCGGGAAGAATTCATATCATAACACGACACATTGACAGGATTCTCATAATACATAGACTTTACATTAAACTGCAGGAGACTAACATGCACAAGAGTAGCAGTGGAGATCGTTCTGTAATTAAGGCTGCTGAGCTTCCATCAGTCTGGTTTCAGACATTATTTCCTCTAAAGCACTCCTTCAAAACGTTATGAAATCGAAATAAGATTATAGGCAGGCTGAAAGGACAATTTTCCTGACAATATTTAATCATAATCTGTTGCTGACTTATGATCTCCTAGAAATAGAGCTTTCCAATATCACTTTCAAAAAAACCCTCTTAACAGCAGTCCACCACCTCAAAGAGAAGCCAATAAAGAAACACATATAACTTACTTTAATGGGCTTGCATAGATGCCACCTATCATCCAGAGTAAGCACCATATTAAGGCATTCACATAGATTCTTCTTGCCTAAAGAGCACGGTGTGAATGACCTTATTATTCAGGTCTTGCATTGCCAAACGACTCATCTTTCCATTACTAAAAGGCTCAATTCGGAATGCAGCGTTTAACAAAAGCCCGTGGGTCATTCCTATCCAGCCATTACTAGGTGGAATGTACATGGGAAAACTGCCACTAAAAGCTTAACTGGGCTCCCAAACCCCAACACTCCTGCAGTCCTTTCAGCCCAGTGGTGCCAGGATTACAGAATACTCTACCACTTCTATGAAAGCTCCTTAGATGTCACACCCATGAATTACAGCATGTTGTATTTACTGGCTATTGCTTAACTCTTTATATCTATGAAAAAAGAAGACTTACAGTATGCTGGGAAATTTCAGAATCTGTATACTTTAGTAGCAAATTTATTGGCTGTCGCTAATCAGGACATCCAAAGTTGGTACTATTAAAGTTTATGCAGGTAGTAAAATTTATAGCATAGAGTTAAATAGCTCACCAAAACTGAACAATGCTGTCAATATATATTAAAAGGATTTTAAAAATGGAATGTATGTTACATTGCAGCCCATTCAAAGTCTATATTGCTCCACTAACATTACCTGACAACCCACTCTTCATCAACATGCTGTCAACAGTCCCATTTTTCCCCGAAGAGTCAAAAAAATGCAACTGTATCAGCTTTTAAAAGCTGAGAATACATTTAAAGTTTCGAGGCACTGTATCATTGTGTTTAAAAAGATGTGGCACTACTAACTCCGGGGAGAAGTAAATGTGTGAAAAAGGTGATACAAAGATATATAAACTTAAATTAACCTAGGCTACTACAGCAAACTGACAGCACCTTTCAACTAAGACACAAAACCATGGTATTTGTGTTTCATACCCAGAGCTATACCTAAAGCACTTCACCTAGAACATCCAGCTAATTTGAAGCAGTTTCACAGACTTTAAGCGAGTAGTCTAAAATAAGTAAGACTATGATGTAAGCAAATATACTGACATGTCAGAAGAAAATAAAAACAAAAAATTAATACAATTTGAAGGAAGAAAAAAGCATAGACAGAATTACGCTTAAGACAAGAAAGAGGAAAGTAGCAGTATCTGTCTCCTCAGATTTTCCTTCTTTATTCCTCCATACACACACACAAAACCAAAATATAATCAGAGGACCACTGCAACAGATTTGAGTAAATTCACCCTTCCCAAATCATTAACAAATAGTTTCTGGAAAACTGCTAACAAACCTAGGCCAGTAGACTGCACACCTGTTAAAATTACTGGTATTCAGTCAAACCCATTTTTACTCCTGAGAAAAGTAGTAGTTGATAGCAATTTGCGGTTTTATAAAATAAAAAGTGACCTAGCAGTAGTGAGCAATGGAGTTACAAGTACTACATTTCTGACCTTCCGAGATTTAAAAGACACAAGTCTTTATATTATATTTACCATTGGGGCTTTTTTTTTCCTGAGGAGTACAAGCTGTAAATTGCAGATATTCTACAAAATACTCAAACCCTCAACATCACAGTATTTACTGTAAAACAAAGGCTTAATATTAGCTGCCTGCCAATAACATTATCATTTGTAACAAACAAATGCAAGACTGTTGAAGAAAATGTTTCCGTTGCCATTTCTTTCTCCTGAATAGCAAATTCTTTGAATGAAACCTGTTGAAAAAATAATTTCAGAACTTAATTTTTGTTGCTTTCACTTCAACAATAAATACATATTCCTAATATAACGTTCACAAGAAATACTGCACTGTAAGATTGCTGTGACCAGGTCTTCTGCTTGGTATTTAACCAAATAGCAAGTCTCAAGTACAATACTCCTTGTAGAAAACAAGACATGAGAAAGTAACCCCGTCGAAAATTGCAAATTAATGGTTCAATGCAAAAAGGCTAGTGTCAGACACTTTGTAATACAAAAAAAATCCCCAACACATTCCCTATTCTGCCTTAGGCACACAAGATCCCTCTAATTTCAGGCTAATGAAAAAAGGGCATCAATACTAGAAATTAAAACAATTAAAAAACCACTGCAAAACACCACACACTTTTGTAGATTATATTACCTGACAATGCACCCTAAACAAAGCATCCATCACTCATTTGGGGTTTTTTTCCACCACCTTCCTAATCCAGCTTTCTATAGAGAACCCACAAATCCACCAACATGTATCTCGTACTACAGGCTTGATTATGAAAAACAGAATTTGTGCAAATCTCTTGGTGTGAATAATCTGAATTCTTCTTAGACTCAGTGTACGAAACAGCTATGCCTCACTTCTTTTTCTGGCTCATTCTGTCTCCCTCATAAACTGAAACCCTTCTTCAGCGCTGAAAACTCATTTAAAAACGTTATTAAAAGAGACTGTAAAAACCAGGCTGTGACATAGTTTGCTCTCGATTCTACTTACACTTTGGATTATACTATGCCAGATATATCCACACGGAGAATTGCCCAAAACGCGACAGAAAAAAAAAACCCTCATAATTAACAACCCTTTTGCAACACTACCGTAGGCAGCACGAATGTGAGATTTCCCCCCCAAGACAACGCAAAGGGAGGTCTAGATAGGAACCCACGATAGCCGATAGGAGCACAGCACGCTTCCAAGCGACTACTGCTAACCCGAGGGGGCTAAACCCAAAAACCCACCCCCGCAACACTTACCGCCCACCCCGGCACCCCTGGAGCCCACCGCCCGGAGGGCTCCGAGGGCCACCGACCGGCTCCCTGCCCCCGGTTCCCAGGGAGCGCGCTTGCCCAGGGACCAACACCCTCCAACGCGCAGCAGACCCCAGGCCGGGGCGGCGCAGGGCTGCGGCAGGCCGAGGGCGCAGCCCCGGGGCCGACCGGCGGCCCCACGGCGGGGCGGCGCGGGAGAGCAGCTCCGGGCCGCGGCGTGCCGTGCCGTGCCCGGCTCCGCCGGCCAGCCCTGCCTATATTAGGGAAGGGAAACGGGGCCAGCCTCTCCCCGCCGGCCCGGGACCCCCCGCCCCGTCCCCACGGCGTGCAGGTGCAGCCGGGCCCCAACGGCCCCCAACGGCCGCGGCACGCGCCCCTCCCCCGCCCGCTCCCTCAGCGGCTGCCCCCCGCTCTCCGCACTGCGGGCGCGGCCGACCGCCCCCCCCACCCCCGCCGCCCCAGCTCTCCTCAGCGGAGTACGCGGTTCCGCCACCGCCGGCCCCCCACCCGCCTGACCGCAAGGGTGCCTTCCCTAGCGGGCTCCTTACCGCGGCAGCGCGGCCGGCGGGCTGGGGCCGGCGCGGCGGCGGGCTCACGCACGAGGGGCGCTTAACCCCATCGCCAGCCCCGACAGCCGCCCGGGTTCCTCCTGCTGCCGCGGCGGGGAGAAAGGCCCGCCCCACCGCGCCACCGCCGCCAATAGCCGCGCGGAACGCCAATGATTAACGGCAGCGCGGGCCAATTAACGCCGTGGCGCCCTCCCCCGGCACTACCGGTGAGTGGTGCCTCTCAGCGCTTACGCGGGCGCAAGCCCGCCCAGAAGACAGTGGCCAATCGAAGGGGACGCTGCTTTGACAGACGGCAATGAGCACCAATAAGGAGAGAGAGACCGGCACCGCAACGCCCGCCCGCTGTGGGCACCCGACAGCCACTGGCGGCGCGGCGGCGCCCAGACGGACTGCTCCCGCGGCTAATGACAGCCCGCCTGTCCCCTCTTCCTTAGCCGCCCTCCCCGGGGCGGCGGCGACTCTCCCTTGACCGAAATGCGCCCGAGTGGGTCCGCTGCCGCCTGCGGTGCGGCCTATCGCCAGCAGCGACCCCCCTCCCCGGTACCCCCGTAGCCTTCCCGGCAGCCGCACCGAGAGCGGCGGGAAGCGCCCGGCTGTGTGCGCGCTGCCCCCTTCCCCCCTCCCGCACCGGCTGTGCGTCATTTCCGGGCGGCGGCGGTTTGAGCCCAGAGCCCGCGAAGACGGAGCCGTGAGTGGCGCAGTGGGGCCCGGCCCAGCGGCCGTCACCTGCCCGGCGGCCCCCTCAGGGCAACGGGCAGCGGGGAGAGGTCGTTTCCAGCCCGGTCGCTGCGGTGGCGCTGTGGTGTGAAGAGAGGCGGCTGAGAGGAAGCGGGGGGGGGCGGCTGTGAGGGGCAGGCCTGGCGGCAGGGAGGCCGGGCCGGCAGGGAGGCCTGGCCACGCAGAGCGTAAGGCGCTGAGAGGCTCCACGGTGAGCAGCGTCGGGGGGTGTGGGGGGTGTGTGTGGAGGCCCTGGGTGGGACTCTGTTGTAAAAGGGACGAGCTCCCAAGGTGGCTCTCGTTCTTTCTCGGCCCACGTTTGTGCCAGACGGTCTGGCTCGTTCCGCTCGCCCTGGCTGCTGCTGGGTTATGGCAACGTGCTCAGGTAGTTCTGCTATCGCAGGGCGCTGCTCCTGCAGGGAATTGCGTAAGTCCAAAAAAAAAAAAAAATTGCCCCTAGGCAGGTATTAAGGTGTCTGTTTTCCTCAAGCCCAGTACACTGGCCTGTGGAAAAACTGTTGTGTGCTACAGAGCTTTGTGATGGCCTTTGTTCTCTCGTATTGCTTTTTCTTGTAACGTCTCTTAAAATGCTGTATTCTAACAACTTGGGTAGTTTTTCAATTCTTTGGTTATTCCACCGCTGGAAAAATGATTGATGAATCAATCAGCCAAGGCCCCGTGGTTTTCTTAGAGCCTTAAATTCTCTGTTAAGTTTTATTGAACATACAGTCGTGGAGCAGTTAGGACCATCAAGAAGAAATTTATGAAGCAAATGCTTGACGGAAATACTCATTTGCTTTAGGCATCTGCTGCTGAGCTGCATTACTGCTATACTTAGTGGCCTGTAAAAATAAAATAGTGGGTTTATATTATGATATCAGCTTGTGTTGACAAACAACTTAAAAGTTCTCATCAGTCTTGCACCCAGCCTTCCAATAAGGAAACATATTACCTGGGTTAATATCCTCATCAAGTTGGGTCTCAATACATACCTCTCGAAGGATAAGCGTCTATAGTGAAATGCAGTATAGCAGCAGCAGTGACAGAAAGATTTCCAGATTTTTAGAATTTATTTTCTTTTGTTTTATTTTACTAGTATTTACACTGCCCTTATCCCTTGGTGATTACTTACTTTTCCAGATCGCTTACAAATTCATTAAACGTAGTAGCTGTTGGAGCAGATTCCTTTGAAATATTGCTGATGTCATTTCTCTCATGTATGAACAGCCTACTTGGTTGTATTTAAAAAAAAATTTCAGTACAATTTTTTCCACATGACAGCTCAGATTTCTTCAAAGTTTGAAGGACTTTCTCCAAAGTTTTTGTGGAATTTATAATTACTGTACAAATACGTTTGTAAAACTTATTCTGGTTTAATTTAATTCGTTTTGAAATATAGTGAAAACTGAACTCCATCAACCAGTTTATAGGTACATTGTTGTAGATTCTTTTCAAAAAAACTATTGAAGACTTGAAAGATAAGACTCACCGTTGCAAAAGACGTGTTGACTCCCACCAAGTAGGCACATTTATCCTGGTGTTCACAAGTTCTGCACTTCATAATTTTTACTGATTTTTGTGCCCTATAAATGAATCATGCTGTAGTTCCACAGGTCTTCCCTGTTCCTGCTTTTAAAAGTTGGGATCATTTACCGCTAGCTAGTCCTGAGATACTAAAGCTATTTTACATGGAAAGTTACTGGGTTTAGTAATTCAGCTATTTCATCCTTGATTTCCTTTAAAGCACTTGAGAAAATACCATACAGTTTTTCTTTTTATTTTTTTGCTCGTAAAACTTCTGTAGTTGAATGAACTCTCTGAGTGAAAAGTTAGGTCTCTACACCAAACCTTTTAGGTCTATTTTGTCTGAGAAAACTGAAGTTCCAGAGCTTATGATATAGAAATGTAGGAAGGTTGATGGGATGCATATTACAACATATTAAGGACACAGAAACAAATGAAAAATTGTAGTTTTACTTTAAGAAATCAATAAAGGGCAGTTTGGTGGAATTAATTTCTCTCTGTTGTGTTTAATCGCTATTCATTCTAATTTTCTACACAACCAAAATAAATCTTTCATAGGGTCAATATACCTTTTATAGTGCCTTCTGTAGCTTTGGATATCATAAAATAATGCTGCAAGTATGAATATATAGACTGTGATGATTTTAAAAAAGAAAGTGCATTGTAGTTATCTAAGTTCTTAAAACTTCATTCTGAAGAGCATGTTCTCAGGCAATCATATCTCAAGCATCAAATGTTTTACCTGAGGTATTTTTACTTGCCATGAACTCCACAGTAATTAACCGGAAGAGTGGTAGGTTATATATGCACAGCAGATGGCAAAGTCCATCTTCGAAAGCTTATAGTCCAAATTAAAATAATAGTGTAGATAAGGTAAATGCAAAGGACTGGAGCGTATAGTTGGTAATCAGGAGAATATTGGGGTAATGTAATCATGCAGACTACTTTGCCTTTCCAAGGAGCGATGTGTGAAATGTTTAGTAATGTGCAATTCAGAGTCTTGTGCTCACATTGGTCATTGTATATGTCTTTATAATAGTCCTTATTTGCTGCTTGTGGACTTCTTTAATTATTCACCTATTCTAGAATTATTCACCATTCATTTCTTTAATTATTCACCTAGAGAAAAAAATAAACAAAAACTTGTATATACCTGGTATATACAAGTTGTATATATAAGTTAGTGCTTTCTGTGTTGCTGTTGCAGTTTTTTAAGATAGATCTGCAAAGTCAATTTTAACCTTTGTAGTGACTGATCCAGAAACATTTTTTATGGTAGTATTGCTATGTACTGATGAATCATATGTGCCTCCTCTAATTCAGATCTATGCTTCTGAAACTGCATGGGTTTTATTCAATGTTTCAGTGAAAGAATCTCATCATAATCTAATTCAACAGAAAGTTAGTTATGTTAACGTTTCATTCTCATGTTGTCACTCACAACAAGCTATGTAGCAAGCCGATCAGAAGAATATCATCTTCTCTGCTTTTATAGAACAGAAAATCATCACAGAAAATGAGTCAGAAATTTTCTTTAGGGGTGAATCACAGAACTGAGTGTTGAACAGGTTTGTTGGGTCCACCAATCCTGCAGCATGCTTGTTTAAGGTTGGCTCTACAGAAATGTTTAGTGTTTGTTTTTGTCAGCAGTCTTGAAGTCCCTTAATCAATTTTTAAAGCAAAAAAAGAAATACCCTGTGGAAAATATTGTGATAGAACTATTGAAGTGATTATGATTGCTTTCCCAACAGTTAGAGCTGAAACATTTCTGTTTGCTCAATTGAGAGATGAAGTGGGTGTTTACCAGAGCTTTATGGCTTCTTTCCCGTGAAATGCGTCTCTTGGGTATACAGGGCAAGCCCAAGGCTTTCCTCCTTCTGTTAGGCAAAGTTCGGTGGTGGACATGCATCGAAGAGCTTTGATAGTGATCATAGTACTTTTATCTGCTGTTGAATGTTCCAGAGACCCAAGGTACAAGAATATTGTTTCTTTAAAGATATGCAAGAGATTCCACTTATAAAAATGGGGGGAGGGGGGCGAAGCCGCCTTCACACTTAGATGACACAATGTCTGGTTTGCAAAATAAATCCAGTTTTCTTTTATCTATAGCTGGCTATTTCATTGACTCTTTGTCTTTGGACATGTTATGTTCTAGAAGGTCTTTAGTCAAAAGTCTGTATCAGGAGGAGGTTTAGCAGCACTGGGCTTGTCTTGTGTTAGGTTAGCGTCTTGATGGCATGACGTTACATGAATCGAGGGAGAAAAGATCCTGTCTTTCTGCTGACAGTACCAGACTTACTTGAGAACTGGGCTTTCTGTACCTCGACGGTGCTATTGGAAGCACAACAGCAGCCTGTCTCTAGTAGTGGAGTTCTTATCGCTGTGTGAATCACTTGCACTCATCCAGTGACTAACATCAGGTGTTCAGACCCTCAAGTTACATGTCTTTGAGACCAGGCTTGGAACCATGTTTATACAGAAGTCCTTAAGTGTGTGTATATACACGCACACACATATCTATGGTTCCAGTTAGGCTGGTTGTTTTCATGCATGTGCAATAATATTTCTAGGGCTTTATATGTGAGACAAAGGATAACTCTTCAAGAATATGCTTCTTCAAATAGATTCTCTAGCAGCTAAGTAATTTAATTCAAAATATAAAAAAATCCATAGCAATGGTAAATACAACCTTTATGCCTCAACTTTGAGTGTTGCTTGATATTTTAAAATTAAATTCACTTTTTCCCCTCGTTGTCCAGCAGAATGCTGTGTCAAAATGGTTGTGGTTTTACAGCACTTCATTGTAGATGTGGTAATAGATGTTCAAGAAGGTACCCACAGTTGTTTTCCAATATTACCCTGTTCAGTACTTTGACAATGGCAATCTTGAAGTTGACAGTCGGCTCGTCTGCAGCATTTTCTTTACATTTCTCTCAATGTCTGTGGTGCACATCTTGATAGGTATGCCTATAATTTATCATATAACCAAAAAAAGCACTTACTCATTTTCTGTCTGTCAGAATGTCATTAGTCTGACTGGTGATGCCAGTGACAGCATAGTCCAAAATCCAAATTTTTCTGGAGTTCTACGACAGTTTAGTGGATTTCCAGAACAACCAGGTCCTTTTTTTTCCCTTTTTTTTTTTTTTTTTTGAGGTGGCAGGGGGTGGTCCTTTTGTCACTTGATTTGGGTTTGTTTGGGGGTTTTTTGTGTCCAGTTACAGACACTTTTGTCAACAGCACTGACAGTGCCTTTTTTTTTTTTTTTTAATTACTCCAGAAGTGGCAAATTCCCGATAACTTCATTTTGCAGTGCTCTCTCGCCCTCTGTTCTTTTCCTTTGCCTGTCCCTGGCTTAAAGACGATATTAGCTGTCAAACAAAGCAGTAAGGGGGCTGACGGGGCCACGGGGGAGGTGTTTTGGGGGGCGTCCCGCATGCCCGCTCCGCACCCTGCAGCACCATGGCCAGGGGCCGGGGCCGCCGCCGGGCCGAGCACCATGGAGAGGGGCGCCGGGGGCCGGGCGCTTCCCGCCGCCTTGGGCAACCTCCGGGAGGAGCTCCCCCCTCTCATCCCCCGGGGGAAGGACTTCTCAGCTGTGATCTAACGTAGGCCAGTGGAAGATGGAGTGTTAGAAAATGTTTGTGTAGTTGCGCGAGAACAAAAGCCCAGGATTTTTCAACTTGGGCTCACTGTCTGTATAGAGAGAGTGCAGTAGTGCAGTTACAGCTAGATTCTTTTCACTGAAGAGAATGTAACTTCAGCTGGAACAGTGTACATCAAGTTTTGTAGCTAAAATTTAATAAACTGAATTCTTTAGGAATACAGAGGTGCTGATGGCACACTGTGGCATGTAATTTTATCTGAATCTGTTTTACCTGTACTCCACGACATTAGAAGGAAACTGGGTTTAGCATGATCATGCTTTATTATGTTGATTACTTTAACCATTTGCATTGTCTCCAGGTCTGTCTTACTTTGTAACCAGTCAGTGTAAAAAAACAGGTTACTTAGTCCTGCAGATCCTTGAAGTGAGTAACAATTTAGCTCAGCACGTTCATTTTTGTGAATATAGTGGTTCATCCTGCCAAATCATGTCTAACTTCTGAGTTGCTTCAGAAATATGTCAGTATCAAAAATCTGAGTGCAACATGTTCAGAATTTTGCTGTCAAACCTGGTGGTACAGTATCTACTGTAAACAATACAGGAAGCATATTTGGGCTGATACTCTTTTTTTCCTATGATCATTAAGGTAATCCTACTCCTCACACAGGCCATGAATCCAAAGTAATTAGGTGATGCTTTGATATAAAGGTTTGGTGCTTTCCTCATGTTTAGTTAGGGCACTGCTACTGAACTTTTTAACCATTTGTTTGTTTAAAGTCTATTGAAGTTATGAAAGAACAAAAGCAAGTATTTCTTCTCTGACCCTGTCCCCTTGGACAAAAATTAATGAAGAATCCACATTTCTGAAGCACAGTATGAGAATTTTCATTGATTAATTCTGTGGTTTAAGATTGTTCCTTTCTGAGGGGAATAAAGGAACTTTATAAAATTCCTTACTTTTTTTTTTTCTTTCCCCCAGATGGGCATATTTTGCTTTTTTTTCCTGATTTGATTCTTAGGGTTAAAAAATTTAGAGGACTGTTAATTCCATCATCAGAAGGTTAAATAACCTATTTCAGTAAACTGTTTTCAGAAAATTTACAAAAAGAGTTATATTTCAGTGTCTACAAGTTAGGGCTATTTGAACAGCCAATAACTGTCATCCATGAATAGGGAACTTTCTTAAATAACTATTTCATAGTGTTGAGGAATACTTGCTGACCTCTCCCTACTGAAATAGTTAGAATATTTTATTGATACTGAGGTGGTGGGCTCTTCCTCCATCATTTGCATTATTTTATGCTTTCTAGGGAGAATTCTCAAGACTTGAGAAGAGTTGTGTAGATATTGAATATTTCAAGATGGAGTGATTATCATTGTTCCATGAGCTTTATTCTGTAATGTATTGCAGACCTGTCTTTTAAGTAAGACATCTTTTTTTCTTTTTTTGGTTTTGTTTCCCGTAGGTTCAACATGGCTAGTACATTCCAGGAAACACCTACACTTGAAGATTCTTATTCAGAAAATGTTGATGCTAAGCTGTCCTTTCTACCTGAAAGACTGAGAAAGAAGCTGCTTCCTTTTCAAGAGAAAGGCATCATATTTGCACTCCAGAGAAGCGGCAGGTAAAATCCTTATTTTATCATATACTAAAAATAATTATTTTAAGTAAATGTAAATTACTTTTTAGAAAGACTGTGCAATACCAGCAGCTCTTAGGTGGGTTATATTAGAGAAATTTTTCCTAAACTATAAGATAATGTGGCTTAAAATGAGGGGTTTTGGTTTTTTCCCCAGAGGATGAAGAAATGTTTAATGACGCATTATGCAAAAGAGGATTGTAGTATCAAAGATCTCACATAAGAGGAGGCTGATATCAGTAGGACCATCCTTTTTGTCATGTTAATAGAGAATTCTTAAAATAAGTTAATTCACATTTGTTTCCTTAGTTCTTAATGGCGTGGTAGAGCTGTTAAGAGAATGACTAACAGATCTTGATGCATCTGTGTGGTATTCTATTTTAAACTTGGTACAATTCTGGCATGTAATCAGGGTGTTCTGGAACTCACTGAGCTGCAACAGCAGAGCAGAAGAAGCCTTGCAGAGTTCTCAGCAAGTGCAGCAACTGATAGAGCAGGCATTCAACAATTAAGTACCTGATAAATCAGAAAAATAGTTTATGCAGCAGAGGATGGAAATATTTTGCTGAGTAAGAGCCTGTTACTGTGTTACAGAGGTAAAGATGAGGGAGGGGAAATGCTATTTCCACGTTCATAAATTTTAGAAGATTTAGGCTAATTCAGCCTAAAGCCATGGAACTACTGTATGTTGTTCTTTTGGAAAGTAATGACATTTTAGCTTGGTTTTAATGAAGGACAAAGTTAGTTTCTGATCATTTTATCATCTTGCTCAGAACAAGAGGTTTAGGGTCTAAGGGGGTTGCTTGCTAATGTTTGTGATTTTCTACAGGAGAAAAGAAATGTGCATCTCTTTCTCTAAAGGTGAAAAAATGGAAAGGAAGTGTTTATCATCAGTTCTTGCAATTATATAGAACTCTTGATCAATTAAAATTTCCTCTGAAGATTTTCACTTTAATTCTCTTAATTTGGCCAAAAATCTTTGGCATTTATAACATTGCTGTGTTTAGGGAATGAAGCGAGCCGGACTAGGTAGCAGAGTAGAAAGATGAGCCCAGCCATAAATGTGCAAGCCTGAGATATAAAAAGCTTTGTGCTGTATTGGCATTAACGTCTCTGTGACCACTGGTCATATTAGGCGCTTTTCTGCTGCACAGTGTGGCAGTGAGATTGAATGCATACAGCTTTAATGGATTGCTAAGACTTAGATCAAATAGACAGCAAAGTCTACATTAGAGTTGAATTTAATAAATCTAAAGCCCTTGGCTACCATATCTCAGTTGATCTGATTCTAATAAGGGGAAGTGAGGTTTATATAGTATGCAATTGAGTTGCATTTGTGTATACAAATAGTGACATTACAGAAGACATCAAATATGTATAGTTTCTTTAATGTTAATTAGTGTAGGCTAGTGGATGTATTTGAAAGTAGTGTAATCTTTTGCAGCATATTATAAAATATAGAGGATCCTCAGCAGGCAGCTTAACTGTAGGGCTAGATAAGTTTTAATCAGATATTTCTTTCTTCTTTTTGTTTGAGACGTAAGAATCACCTGCAATAAGTATCTAAAAAGGTCTGGAATACATAGGCTAATGATTCAAGGAGGAAATTGTATTATTTTCATTAGGGTTATGGGCTTTATGTTGTTTTTTTTTTTTTCTTGAAATCCTTCATTAACAAAACTGTTGAGTAATTTGGCTTTTGTGGATTTATTGTGGCAGGTGTATGAAAGTATTTACATGATGATTGCAAGAAATCGCATTCCTTGGCATAGCAAATCCTATATGTTAGCTGGGTCAAATTGCAGAATTGTGTGCACACTCTCAGCCAGCCTCTATGTAAAGCAAAATTTATTAAATCAAACTTTCCCAAGGAGTATTTTTTAAATCTTTCCTTTGCTCAGGCAGATCTAATTTTCTTTCTGTCCCAAAACAGAGAACAAGACCCTCTGCAGTTTGTAGCTGAATTTTCTTATTATTTTGTCAGCCCCTAGCTCACCCATGTCGTTCCCTTTTGTGTACTCTGTGATGATTTAAGCCTTCTTTCAGTATCCCCAGGGGTATATTTTAGCAGGGTCTGGTACTTTTCCATAGAAGTATCTTTTCTAGTTTTAAAAATATATAAACATAGGACTTAAGCTCAGCAGTATGTGCATCTCAGCTCTTCTTTCTTCTCTGCCTCAGGCTATGCACTCCCTTTGCAGTCATCATTTGATCCATGCTTTGCTGTAGTGGCAGGAAACTGGTGTAGAGAAAGTGCTTTATTGTTGGCTGAAGAGATTCAATTAATATTATCTTAGGTTAGACAAGCACCCAGCATGAAAAGGGACTTATTTTTAGAACAAACTTATTTCCTGCATGGAAGGGGCTGGGAGTAACCTATTAATTTCCTTGTCTTTTCCCTGAGCATGAAGTAAATCTGCTGTTGTGATTTGTACTCTTGATTCATTAGTAAATGAATCAAAGGCTTTTTCAGTAGGTGCTCCAAAGGCATCGTCTAGACTAATAGGGACTGCCTAACGCTTTTCTAGGAAATAGTAATTCTAGAGCCAACAAGACAGTGTATAGTTCAACATATGGTAAGATACCTTTTAGCTTACAGACGTGCCTTAAAGATAAATGGCTGCTTATTCCCTACTAGAGATTACTCTTCAGAAGTGCACTTGGGAATAGGTACCTAGGGATGAAAACAGTGTTTGATCTTTATTTATAATCTCAAACATTAATGTGCAGAAAAGATGGGTGCACGCAAATTCTGTGCTTGAAAACTATTTTATTTTTATGCTTTTCTTTCAGGAAAAGTGTAAGTTACTTTTAAAAACAGTATAAATATGTATGTATTTGTATGTTCTTTAAACTGTTTTTTTAAATAGAAAGCAACAAACTTTTCCCTTCCAGGAACATAAACCCTTAGCAATGGGCTTAGGGAATATTTAGGATTGTTAGGGTCAGTTGTGTGTATGCTGTTGGGAGGTGGCGGTGAGCAGTTCTCTCTGTTGCTCTTTGCACGCTGGTTATTAGTCACAGTTGGGCAAATGTAGACAAATCCCCATTTCCTAAGACCCAGGGTAACCTAATCACAAATGAAGAGGCATAAACTGAAAACCTTAAAGTAAAGATGTCATCTTGCTTTTTGGGTTGAGTTCTTCTGAGCAACAGAGTGTAGTTTTCACACCTATTTTGTTCTTCCATGTAAAAATCTATGAAGTATGCAGGAGGAGGCTGACTTGAGAATGAAGGCCCAAACAATACTGAGAGGTCACCAGCCAATGGTCAGGTGCTAGTGAAGAGGAGGTGGCAGTGTCAAAGCACAGTACTGTGGAAAAAGTGGTAGAAGTTTGGGCAAAATATCCAAAATATAGACATATATGGGCAAATGGTTTGATTGTATTGACATAAGGATTATATTCAATGTCTTTTAAGACCACATCTCTCTTTGGATATTAATGATTTTTACTGTTCACCAACATAGTACTTGGCAACTCACAATCTCTTTCTACCATGTATTCTTGTTTTATATCATCTCTTTATGGGAGTGTGTGACGTCTGTCTTGTATTACAAACAATTTACTCACCTGAATATACTGTAAAAGTCAGAGGCATGCTAGTGTTTGAAAGTTAGCTCTCTTGCTACTGGGTAACGTGTACAAACCATATCACTAAATGCTTTATCAAGTCTTATAATAAAAGCTGTCAGTGTGTGATTTACAAACATCATTATTTATCATTGCTTGCCTTGTTGATGGTATCTGAAAAAAATGCCTTCAAACACACAAATATCTTTTTTTTCTAGAAATGTTGGCAGAAAAAATGTTTAAGCTATATTGCTTGTGGATGCGAAAGAGGACTTGGAGATATGTACCACTCATGAAATAAGCTTTTCCATTATAATTGTACACTCAAACTAGTTTACTGGGGTAATCTAGTTTCCTGCTGTGCTTTTCTTCTCACTATTTTACATAAGATTCAAGTGCATTAACATTGTAACCTCTATTTTCTGTCAAAAAAATAAAAGATTTTTTGATATAAATGTATCTAAATATTCAAATGCTTATTAATACGTTTACCAGGATCTCCAGTGTTGATTTATAGATAATTTTTGCTTTTTAATGGTACCTATGTAAGTTTTAGAGGTCATACATTAACTTATATGTTCTGGAGCACGTGATTTTTTAGTTTCCCATATGTGCTGAGTTAGTGTTGTTAATTGAGTATAGACACAGTAAAAAAGTGGTAAATGACAGTGGATGGCAATAACTTGATATGCAGAGCTCATATCTGGCGTTAAGAGTTATCAGTTTTAATGAAAGGGTATTTATTTTGTTAGGCAATCATTTTCTAGAGTAAGGAAAAGCTGTATAGTGTTTAATGTTGTTTTGGATAGCAGGCTACAGAGAGTCATTATGATAGTGAGCTCATTAGAGAATGGAGTGCAAGTGTCCCGTATTATAATAACAAGTCAGCTGCACTTCAAAATAGTGTATTTTTTTTTGCACTGACTGTGTTTCTGATCTCTAGCAAGCTACACAGGAGAAATGTGTAGCTAATACTTTGTTAATTAAAACAGATTTTTAGTTCAAAACTTTATCAGTCTGCATAGAAATTAATTCCTCCCTCTTCCTCAAAGTAAACCAGAAAAACAGAGGCTCAGATCCAAATTTCCTCAAAGCTTATGAACACAGCTAAAAGGCTCTGGCTCCAGTTCCTCACTGGAAAGGTATATACAGTCTGCCGAGGTTTTAGTAGTTGAATCATAGAAATGATAGCTCTTGGGCAGGAAGCAAATAGAAATGTTTAGAATTCCCAGGCACAGTATAGCCTTTTGTAGGGCCAGGAATTTCTGGTGTAAGTTGTATTTAAATTCTTGGGCAAAGTTCTATGCAAATTTCTTATACTTTCTAGGATGATAGTAGGAAGGAGCGATGAGAATGCACAGAAATTGAGTCTAGGTGTCCGTGCATCACAGTAGACTAACATTTTTTTTTCCCCTTGAAATTCAAAATTCTCAAGTTCTCAGAAATCCTTATTCTGAATCTGCTTTGTTGTATCTCATTCAGCCTTGCCTGAACATAAAAAACCCACCTTATAGTCTGCATAGTGTGTTGGGCAGGGGTGTGGGAGTGGAAATGTGTCTTTTAATAGAATCTTTTAGACCTTGAGGAAAAGGTTAAGGTTTCTTTGTCTAGACTCTGAACTAGATACCCTGAATTGGTGAATTCTTCTGTATTAGCCATTGAATAGTGTGAAAGGTACCATTTCTGTTTGAGTTGAGTGTCTAAGGGAGTTATATTTCTAGCTATTGGAAGCTGATATAATAAGAGAAAATATGTTCAGTCTGGGTTTGCTTCCTTGTGCATTTTAGTTTGTACTTTTGTCTTACACTTTTGTTTAACTATTTTCCCTTTCACTCTTATTTTTGTCATTTTTACTGAGTTTGATTTGGTTTTTTATGTTGTCTATTAATCTTTCTTTTTCCATCTGTATAATGCCACTGTTGCTTTCTGATTGTATTGCCTTTTTAAGTTACCAGAGCTTTTGCTTTACTTTCCTTTTATCTTTACTATTTTTTGATCCACAATTCCTGATTGATTTGCTTTTTCAGTGTATTTCTTTTCTTCAGTTTCTTATCTTTGATAGTAGCTATGAATAAGGAAATTTCAGAGAAGAAAATAAATTTTTCTTCTGTTTCCATTTTGAAGCACTAAGCCTAGATCCATGTTTACATATCTGTTACTGTCTATGTCTAATTTTTCTGTCCTTTGTTTGAAAGGTCATAGGTTGCTCGAAGTCTATGTTGGGATTAAATGCAAGACTAACTGCTTTTTACGATTGTCTAAAATCATCTCTCTTTTTTTTCAGAATCAGCTACATGGTCTAAAGGAATTCATAACAAAAATATTTTACAGGCTATTGCTGGATGGTCCCCCAGTAGTATTTCTCAGTATTTCTCTTCTGGGAGAGGTGGCATCTTTATTCTCAGTTGAATTTTGCTTTACTGTTTTCATCTCTGTTATAAGTCCTCACAACACTACAGTCTATTAGTTTACTTAATGTCTTAGTTTAACTTAAGCAAGTAGCTTACAACTTCATTTATGCAGTGAATACATTAACCATTGATTTCTAAAGGAAGAGAAATGTAACAGAGATGGTTGACATGGAGAGTTCATATTTTATGGAGCTATAGCTCCATAATTATCAGTATATTGTTTTTGACATCAGTATTTATGGAGAACATTTCTAAGAAGAATTTTTCTTCAAGTTTTATTCATACTGGGCCATTTTGTTTTGAGTAAGTTGCTGAAAATCTTAGTGAGCATTCTGACTATTTCCTTCTAAGCACTTGATGACGGCTAGCGTTCTTATATGCTGCAGATAAGGATGTGGAAGTGGTGTTAAGTATCAAACAGGATATTCTTTAATGACTCCAAATGTTGCAATATCACTGTTGTAAGACTGGAGTGAATCTGAATTCTTGTTATTAAACATGTGACCAATTTGATCATAAGATGCAGAGTTAACAGAATTTAACATAAACAAGGCAAATTCAAAACCAGACAAGATGAAGTTAATCATAGTCTTTTTTGGGAGATCTACTTATTCTCTCTGGTTTTGTCACACTGACTTTGATAGATGCCAAATTAATTAAATTTGCATGTTAGAAAATGAAATTCCAATCATATTTGCTTTTGGAGTTTTTTTTTAGTCATGTCTAGGAGTATTTCCATGAATGTATCATTTTTATTTTAATTTGTACTTGGTAACTTGAAGCATCAAGTGCCATCAACAAGTGTCTCCGTTATTTGTAGATCTTCAGGTCAGACAGAACTGAGAATAAACATAATTGTAACTTTTTAATGTGATTTCTGTCTCAGTAGATTGTGGTTCGATAGTCTGAAAGAGATGTTTGAAACAAGGCGTAAGTCTTGCTGGAGTAAGAGAGAAATCTTCTCTTATTCCAACATATTCAGCAACTCATTTTACATATATTAAATTATTATAATTTTGTGATAAATCTGAGCCCTTAAAGCTTGCATAGAGAGCAGTTGTTTCCAGTCTTAGAAAACAAAGCTGAAGAGTAATCCTTGGAGAAAAAGAATGGAACAGCTTTTTAATGAATATGTAGAGGATCAAACAGTTAATACATTTCAGCAATTAAATATGGAGTAGCTCTAGGAGTACTGTCTTTTAAAGAAAGGTTTCTTTTTCTGAAGACGTTGGTTTGTAATGTTTCAGAGTACATTTCACATCTGAGAAATGCCAAAGGAGAGAGATGATTAAATGAAGATGCTAGCTCACAGAATGAGGTTCAGATGCAGGAAGTATGAATGAGAGAGTGAGCCAAATTCTGCAGAGCTCTCGTGGCCAGGGAGGCTTGTTTGGAACTGATGCTGAAGGAACTGGGAAGCAATTCAAATGGAACAAAAAATGCATTGTCAGTAAATGAATGTAGAATGTCATTCAGGAGAGGAACTGTGTGGGGTTAAAAAAAAAAAAAAAAGATTTGAGAACAGAAAAAACCAATGGTAGTAATCTGAGAAATTACCTGGGCTTAAATGCGGATTTTTAGCAGCAGAAGTAGAGAAGAAAATACAGCTTTTTAGAAATGCGGGGCACAATTTGTTAGAATGGAAGAGAAGAACCAAGTGAGATAAAGAGTGGAAGTGTAGGTAATAGGTTGTCAACAGTGATGGAGAGGGGGGAAATGAATTTGGTGTTAGCTGTGTGTAATGAAAGTTTGCAGTGGGAGAATTCGCAATGACAAATTGGTGTGTTTGACTATAAGCATCAAGGAGAGGGCAGAATGAAAGTGATCAGTTTTGAGTATGTGTGACAAGCTGCTTTAATGCGAGTGAGGAAAAAGTAAGGTCTTAAACAAGTACGAGTCAAATTCTGACTGACTTAATGGAGGTTGGAAGGAGAGGAAGAACATGAGCAGAAGAGAAAACTATTCCAAAGGTAGCTGGGTAGACAATTTAAGCCCACATGCTTTATGGTGGCTTTGTACTGTGGGGAAGGGGGGACAAGCTAGAGTAGAGGAGATAAAGCAGTGTAGAAAAGATCAGCAGAATTGCTTAGTTCAGAGTTACATGTCGGAAGAGAAGTGGGATATTCTGTCAACAGTTGAATGGGTGGTTGTTTTTGAAGTATTTGGAAGATATGAAAGTATTTTGAAGTATTGGTATATAGAAGGAACTACGTGTAGGAGAAAACTAACCACTGGGTTTGAGAGCTTTGAGTACTGGAGGGAAAAGACATCAAACCTCGGAACTATTGAAAATGGAGAGACTAGTGGTGAGACACTTCTAGGTAATTCTTTTCCCTGTTGCCTGATTCAGCTACCTTTAAAGGAGGAAGATGTGAAGAGAATAGTTCTTCTGCAGCTCTTGCAGTGCAGATCACTGCAGGGGGTGGGTCACTTGGGAAAGCAGAGTTTATTGGAAAAGTAATGAGAAGTACCTAAATTTCATTGGAAGTCATTAGACTACTAAGGAAAAGCTACTATCGATCACAGGTATTTCAGTCGTGCCAATTAATACTGAGGTTAAGGTTTGTAGCCTAGATTGTCAGTAGTTGAAATTAGTTGATGTTATTCCAACTATTCCAATTAACTGAAATCAGTTTTTCTTGCATTGAGTCAGCTGGTGAACCAATTTGTCTCTGAAGCCAGTGACTGAATGGATAAAGAGTTTTCACTATCGCTACTGGGTGTCATCTTGACTAGAATTTTTGTCAGTTAACAGTTCAATTAATGAATTCTGAAAGCCTATTGAAGTGTCTGAGTTTAACCTTCAAATTAACCACTTTGATGTGTGTTATTCCACACATCTTTGTCAAGCTAAAATACTAGAAGATGTTGGAAATGTGCTCTTATAGCTTTCAAATGTTAATAAGCATTTTAGGTGTTTTTTTCAGTTACATGTTGAGGAGGGTTAGAGAAAAGCATAAGACAGCACAACCATTCTCCTCTACACTCCTTTGGAGAGTCATTGACACTGCAGATATGGCAATTTAGTGCATCTTACATTAAATTGAGGGTTGTTTTTTATTATTTAAGTGGGTTTTTTTAAAATACCTAGTGTAGTTCGAGAGCAAGGGTATCATCTAGTTTAAATCTTCTGGGGCTCTATTTTTGGTGAAACAACCTTGATTATTTTTGCAAGGAAGTCAGCTCTCTTTGTTCTAGTTTTAGGACTGTGTGCTGTGATTACTGACACACAAATGTAATGGTTGCTTGCGCAGTTTTATATAAAAATGTACTGAGTTCAGATTCCTTAAATAACCCTTGGTTGAGATGTTAGTGCTAAAGTGTTGGCTTGTGAGTAGGAGGTAAATTATATGTTGTAGCGTTATATAAAACTGACTCACATGAGTAGGTGAGAATCCCAAGAATATCAGGACACCCACACTAGTGAAAGAAAGATGCGAGCTTCCTCTGTACAACATGTTCCAAAGACTGCATTAACAAAACCAGCTTTAATTTGTTTGAGTAGTAACAAAATTTTTCAGTGTTTTAAGAAATGAAGTGCTACTGCTTTGACTGTTTGTCTTGGAAAATGCATTTAAAAGTGAAGGGGTTTGTTCTGAAAAAAGCTACCTGCGGTTCTAACTATTCTTTTCTGGATAAGTAGCTATTGAGAATTAATCAAAAAGATGAATTATCCCCACAGGCAGCAATAGTTGTATTGGATTGCTATACCCCTTTAGCTTTTAATCCTCCTTGTAAGGAAGGAGAACTGTCTAGTTTAGAGAGGATATTATTGCAAAATATTTCTGTAGTTACAAGAAACCTCTAGCGCTGACTGTATGACTTGGTAGGGTTCTCGATTATATAGACCTTAGATATATACCAGTGTGGTGTTAATTGGTATTCCTGCAAGACCAAAGTTCAAAATTAGATTCTTTGTCTTTGCAAAGATACCTTGCTGAAGGAGCCATAATTAACCAAGCAAACAATACAGTTAGTTTCTTACATTAATATTGCTAACATTTAAAAAAGGGTGACCTGAATGTAACCCAATATTGCTAACATTTAAAAAAGGGTGACCTGAATGTAACCCAGACACACAGAAATAGAAATTATTTTCACTTAAACATTTTTGCCTTCCCTGAAACTCATTTTATGAAACTGTTTTAGTACTAACTTCTTTCCAATGCAGACTATTTTTGTGTGGCTATATGACATGCCACATGAGCTTAGCCTCAGTTTCCTTCTGCTTCTCCAGTCAACTCATCTGCATAAAACTTTAAAGATCTGCTTCTCCTTCTGCTTTGCAAAGTTGGTTCCAATCTTCTTGACATCAACACAACCAGGAGCTCTTTCTGTGCTCTGATGTTTGAAAAATTATGCTTTCTGACCTTCCAGAGGCAGAACTTTCTTGACCAGAACTTTCATAGAGCTAGGTTTTGGGTTTCTTCCTGAGTTCCTTCACCTGTTTTTTGCTAACTTCTGGTTTCTCTCCAAGGTTTGCTGTAGTAAGACTCTGTAAGTGCACCTTTGCTTGGTGCTTGATACAAGACTTTTCTGATAGCGCGTGTTAACTTGTGAATATCTGGTTCTGGGGTTCTGACTCATCCAGCTTTGTGTGGTTCCTTAAATTATGTGATTTTTTTACATTTAAAAGGAAGCTTCAAACACAGTGATGGGGTTTGCATATAGCCTCAGGTGATTGCATTTGTTCTCTTTTGTGTGGGGATCAACAATAAGGTTTTGGACTTACGTCCACCAGAGGTGAACCAACACAGTAGACTTCTTGCTCTTTTCTCTGCATGCATATTCACTCATCAGGATATGTTTTCACACAAAGCTTCCTGTTTTGCTCTTTGTGTTTGCATTTTAATTGAAAATGTTTTATTTTAGAGCTAATAGATCTCAAAATGAAAGGGTTGTTAAATCCTAGTGGAGACCAGAGTACGTGGCTCCCTTCTATTTATGAAAGGTACTACTGTGTCCGAAGCCCATTGCTAACCCTACAACTGCAGAAGGGTTATGAACAGTAGGAAGATTGTAGCAGCATGTGCAATGCATCCTGATGAGATTCTGATGCTTTCTGTTAGGAAAGAATAGCAGATTTCCTTGATAAATGGAGAAAGAGTCAAATGCTAGCCACAGGATTCACTATGAAGAAGGGAAACATTTAAAAAAGAAATGGGAGAAAGTCTGAAAGAATTTGCCATTGACCATGATGCTTTTTGCACGGTTGGACTTTGCTGCTGAGAGTAAGTGTAACTGAGACATCTAAAATGATTTTTTCCCCTGCTTTTCTGAAACTTTTGACCATGTGGGCTGAGCTTATAACAGGATATGAAACTGCGTATCATAGCTCTGATTTATATTCTTGGATAGAGCTATTATTAAGTTGTCATATGAACAGATGGGATATGAATGATGAAGCTCAGATTGGGTAACTACCAGTTGAGAGGAAATGACTAATTGAACTTCAGAGAACAAGAAGTCTGTCTTCTTGCAGTCAAAATACGTGAAACAAAAATACATGTTTGTCCCTTCAGTGTAGCTGAAGATCTGTTTCTTCTGCGTTGACAGCATGGAACCTTTACATTCATGTTGGCAGCTTGTCTGACTGCAATAATATAGAACATACTGAAGTTTGTTTTAAATAGAGGTTGCATAGTTTTAAGGTTATGTAAAGTATTGCTTTTTAACAGCTTAATGCAACTATTAGATGTCTTTTGAGTTCTGTGTGATCTGGCCTATAATGATGGGGATGTTCTTTACACTTCAAATCTAATTGTTGTGATTATAAACTGGGAGCGCTTGATGATTTCACTCTCAGGAATATAAGCTATTTTTCATTGCCCTAGAGTCTAATGAAAAAATTTTGGACTTTTCATATTTTGTAACTACATTAAGCAGGCATCTGTAACGTTCTTATTCTAAAACTGTGAAAACCACAGAGGATGAATGCTCTAAAATTAGTTTTATTAACTTCTACCTGCATCATAAACTCATCTTGTGTGTCATGTCAAAACCTTTATCGAGTGTAAGTGTCAATATTGTTAATTAATTGGCATAAATCAGCAATTTTAAAACTGTAGCCCTTCAGGATTTTGGGTATGAACAGTGTGGCTCAAAGCAGTGATTCATGTTGCTAATAGTATCATAACAGAGGACTTAACCCATTCAGATACTCTAACTGGAGATTTAGAAACAATTTTGTGCACCTGGTTCATATCAGTCTGTGATGTGTCTAGTCAAATGTTTAAATGACTAAAAAAACATATGGGTTGCAAGTATAGGAAGAAAATCCAAACTACTTATCACAGAATCACAGAATCATCAGGGTTGGAAGGGACCTTTGGAGATCATCTGAATCCAACCCTCCTGCCACAGCAGGGACACCTACAGCAGTTGCACAGGACGGCGTCCAGGCGGGTTTGGAATGTCTCCAGTGTGGGAGACTCCACAACCTCTCTGGGCAGCCTGTGCCACTGCTCTGCCACCCTCAAAGGAAAGAAGTTCCTCCTCATGTTAAGATGGAACTTTCTGTGCTCCAATTTGTGCCCGTTACCTCCAGTCCTATCACTGGGCACCACTGAAAAAAGACTGTTCCCATCTACCTGGCACCCTCCCTTTAAGTATTTATAAGTATTGATAAGATCCCCCCCTGAGTCTACTTTTCTCTAGACTAAAAAGACCCAAGTCCCTCAGCCTTTCCTCATAAGAAAGATGCTCCAGTCCCCTCATCATCTTTGTAGCCCTTTGCTGGACCCTCTCCAGCAGTTCCCTGTCCTTCTTGACCTGGGGAGCCCAGAACTGCACACAGTACCCCAGGTGCGGCCTCCCCAGGGCAGAGTAGAGGGGGAGGATGACCTCCCTCGACCTGCTGGCCACACTCTTGATGCCCCCCAGGATGCCATTGGCCGCCTTGGCCACCAGGGCACATTGCTGGCTCATGGTCATCCTGTTGTCCACCAGGACTCCCAGGTCCCTTTCCACACAGCTGCTCTCCAGGAGGTCAGCCCCCAACCTGTACTGATGCATGGGGTAATACTTATGACAAAGCTATTTCATCATTGGGTGGGATAAGAGAATGAATGCTTAACTAAATAGCAAAATATCACTATAAATATGTCACTTTTTAAGCATATGGGTGTTTCTGTGGAATCTCTATTTGTAGTGGTACTGCAGAAACAAGGAAGATCAAACCGTGTTGATCACTTTACCGTGATTATCTTTTAAGAGTGGTTATGTTATGGATAAAATTATGGCAGTTACTTTGTGCTTCCATTCATTTGCCAGCAACAAAATGATGAGTTTCTATATTTAAAAGCCAGCAACTTTGTTGGTGCTACTTAAGAAGATTCACTTCAGACTTAAATGCCACTTAAATGGCACTTAATAGACATGAAAACAGAAGATACTCTATAGCAGCAACGATTCTATGAGCACAGTCTGAAAATGAGTGCAAAAAGAAAAGCAGAACAACTTTCTATTCTTTGGCAGATACTCAAGTCGTCGAAGTTTAAGTGGATACAGTTCACGATACAGTTCACTCTAAGGAAAAAAAATATCTCATTTTATGGAAAAAACATCTGTTCCTGTGGTTGACATATTTTTAAGGCTTTTTATTTTAATTGCTATTCAGCTTCTAGTTGTCAGAACAGTTTGTAATTCACTCTGAATGTCTTCATTTTAGCTTGTTATCCTGAAAAAAAGAATGAGAGTCCAAATTGTTAGTTCACATATGCCAAAGAACAGTGCAATATAGGGTCTTATGTATTCTCACTTTGCTTTCTGGGTGTCTGAACTGGCATAATTAACATTTCATTATTTATGCAATTCTACTAAAATATAAGTTGATATGCTGAGAAATGCTGTATTTGTCAGCAGAAGTTGGCAAGGAGCATTTGTATTCCTGTCCTCTTTTACCACATTTCCTTGCTACCAGATGCTACTTGGATGCAATGTACTCTCAGTTATTGCTGTATTTGTACGTTTGCTCTGATATCCTTATATTAAGTATACTGTATTATTGAAGAAGGTATTTGGTTCGTTCTTGAGATGCCTCTGTTCTGTAGCTAATTGCCATAGTCTTACTCATTTTCTGCATTTGTGTAAGGAGTTTGAACATCCCTGCAACGCGAGGTTGTTGTGCATTCCAATTGATTTCAGGCTTTGAACTGTTTTTAAAAAAACATGATTAATGTACTCAAAGCAGTTGGCCTCTGAAAGAATCTGCAAGAAGAAAGGCTTGTTTTGTAAACTTCAGTTCAAGCAATTAACAATGAGTATTAAATGAAAAAAAAAAACAGTCTTTGAGCAAAAACATTATTTTAAAATTAGAATTGTGAATTAGTTGTCTGCAAATAAATGTCTTTGCCCAGCTGCAAATCACAGACATTAAGGCCCCACAATCATGATTTGCCACTAAAAATAATTCTCTTCCTGCCTTTTTTTCCTTTGTAAATCTGTGCAGACTCAGGGAGTTTGTTTTGGTTTATTATGTTTTCTTCCTTTGTTTTCATTGCTCCATCCCGAACAACTTGGGGCAGGGAGTCTGGTTACAAAGCTACTGAAAGTAGATAGTTTGTTACTTAGAAAAGATTAAGTCATATAAGATATATTTTGAATTCTTCTTTATGTTAGTTAAAAGAAACTGATGAAATTGGTAGATGTCGAAATTGACGCTGGCAGATTGAGTGAGCAAACAGCAGTATACCATATTTCTCAGAATATCAAACATTTATGTCGCACATCATGCCTGAAAAGTGCCAGTGTACAATTTCTGCTGAGATGCCTATTTTGACCACAGAAATGTCCATTTTGGCCCCATAGCAAGATGCATAGCATTGGACATAATGACAGCTCTAAGTTGATGGTGCTGCTACAAGCATAATCATTAGTGCAAAGTGGCTGGGGTTTGTGCAGAAAAGAAGACTTCTGTTGTGGTTTTGTATAGCTACACTAACTTCAAATTACCTAACACTAAAAAAACAGTTCTATATTACTTTAAAAGATTTTTGGTTTCAAAACACAGAATATTTCTATCTTGGTGTGTTAGAATTTATTATAGACATAGAGACCTGCAAGATCTTTTGCATTTTTTCATGGAAGGAACATTGTGTTTGAGTTACATGATGCAGTGGGTACATATCAGTTATGTGGCATAGGAGCAGGAGAAGTTTCCGTTTCCTTAGAAGATGCAGTGGCTGGGAACAGGCTATGAAGAATTCATCCAGAGCAATTCATCAAGACGAGGTTGTGCCCATGACTGAAAGCTATGGTGTATAGTAAGTGAAAAGTACAGGGCAGAAGATACTTGAGTGAGGGGGGAAACAAGCAGAGTGGCCTGTGACGTTTATTGCCTTCCAGACCTTGAAATACTTCATGGTTTCTGAGACTTGGCACTTTTTTCTGTCAGTAAATATTTATAAATCCTCAAGCAAAGTGATGGGCTGCATGGAGCTGTCAGTCTGTTGCTGTCACTTGGTTCAACCAACAGCACTCACTCCTGTGTTTCTTGATCAATGGTTTGACTACGCCCGTGCCCTTTGTGTGGCACTGTGATACCGACTGGTGGGAGTTATTCTCCAGTTAGCTTTTTACGATGATTTAGAAAATTATACAGTGCTTGAAAAACTTCCCAGATTACTTAGTAGTTGGAGAATTCATCTAATTGCTAGTTATTTAACTGCAGCCCAAGCAGGTATTGCTATCAAACTCTGACAATTCTTGTGAAGTTGCAGAAATTCACACTTTGTGCCCGTTTCAGATCTTGCTTTGAAATTCCTGGCATCGATTCTGGTCAGAAGATACTTAGTAAATCTGCATCTTCATGCAGTCCAGGGTTGCTGTAGGAGAAAAGGGAACTTTAAGTCCTCATCTTGCTGTAAGACTTACAGGGAGAGGGAGTGTCTGTTTTTATTTCAAAACAAATGTGGCAGCTCGGGAAAGCAGATTTTTTAAAATTAGTCTGACATATAAATAATCCTTAATCATGAAGTAGCAAAAACATTGCTATTTCTGAAAGACAATAAAATTGAAGATGCACTTCTTGCCTTGAAAATGTCTCTTAAGATTACAGTTAATATAGTACTAGGCAAAAGCAGCAATTCAGTTTTACAATGCAAGTTCTTCAGTAATGCTAACAAATTGAATATATGTTTTTAGAATAATAGGTATACGTGTTTTCAAATTCATACCAAATTTCTTTTTTGTAGTTGATATCTGTAGGAGTGAAGTCTACCTTTTTTCCTTTCAGTAAATCCATAACTTAAATTTATAGTAAACTATTTATAAGGATTGGTTTATCTGTTATATTCGCTATTAATTTCTGCTTTTTTCCCCTTCTCTTTTTGTTTCTTATTTAGGTGTATGATTGCTGATGAGGTAAGTGATATTCCTCTTCCTTTAACACCGTTTTTCTTGGTTTAATGTACTTTATGCAGATGTGACTTTTATTGTTTGAGAGATGTGGGCAGAAAGGTTGGTAATGAAAGAAGACTAATTCCTGTGATATTCAGCAGAATTCTGAAAATATCTAAGGGGGGGGGTGTGAAACCTGACATAAGCTTAAAAGAATCTTTGAGAAAACTCAGAAGGTTACTTTTAATTGTATTAGGTAGGTTAAATCTCCTGTATTGTAAAATCTTAAAAAGATTAACTCAGTTGATATTTTTTTAAGCACTTTATGATTGCATAGCTAGCTATTTTTAATGGATTAGGAGACATTCCTGGCCCAAAGAGGTGGATTTTGAACAGATATGCCTTCCAAAGACAAATTTTCTTAAATGCACTGATCAAGTAGTAATAATGAAATTCATGACTTTCACACATTTGAAAATTTATGTTTTATTCCATATTAGGGAAATTTGAGCCCAGCATTTCTTCCTGCAGATAAAATGTTTTTGTAATAGAGTATGATGTTCTTGATGTGTTGTCAGTATAAAACCTTACTGAAAAAGAGGTGATGTTTAGGGATTGATACAGTCTCCTAATTCTAATTTGGGTTTTTTTTGAAATGGTGGAGGGGAGAGGGAGAGAGAGATTGATTACTGGGATTAAAGCATCTCCTTGTAGTATAAACATGTCATTACAGCTGAAGATAAACTATCCTGGCATAGAATGTGAAATTTCTGGAAACTTTGGAGAATACAAAAGCATTCAGGGAGGAGAAGAGGGAAGCTTGGGAAAAATTGAAATATCAGCAGTAGCTATTTGTTTATTAAAACAAAGTTTCTTATTCTTTCCTTGAATGAGAAAATAAACAGTGTGTAATTGTGCTAGCAATAAAAAGTACTTCAAGATATATTTATTCTGAAGTAAATAACGTATATTTCATAATGACAATAGGTCTGGCACTGGTGGAAGTATTGTGCAATGGTGATATCTTGCGCTTGTTGACATCTCTAAAGTAAGAAGAAAGTGTTGGTAAAAGAAAGCATTAGTATTGTGAACTTGTATACTAGAAGTTATATATGAAAACTAGGGATCATATAATTACTGTACATATACCTGGATTATGTAATTATGTAAGGATTAAGGTACAATAATGGTATCTTTTTGAAAGGTTTTCTAAAAATATGTTGCCATTCTTTCTTGGAGTGGGAACAAACAACGTTTTTCACCCAAACCTTCAGGTTTTCCATGTCATCCGTTCCCATGACTGAGAAAGGTGTGTTTAAATCAATCAGCTATATTAGATCTAGATTGTTATGGGTGCGCTACTGCCAAGAGACCAGGCTCATTTCGACTCAGTTGTCTGGATCATCGCCAGTGACCAGGCAGTCTGAGTTACGGAGACAACTGTGGCAACAAACTATAAATGAATGTATTCTTTTTTACTTTCTTAAATTTGTTTTCAGCTGGCTCAAGCACTAATGGTGACACAAGGAGGAAAATTTTAATGAAAACTTGGCAATTGTTAACGAAAACTTAGTATCAGAGTAGTTCTCTGATTATTTTTCCTTCTAAGAATAGTAGAAATCTTCATTATATTTTCTTCTATACCTGGCAAATCTCCTGGTGATATCATTACATCAGTCCATTTAAACTCAATACTGAGAATATAAGTAAGTTGTTCTTCTATGTCTGTACCATGACTAGTTAGATAGCAGCAAATCAATTCAGATATCCACTGGACTCTGGAAAACCTGAACAGAATATTTTAATGCCAGCCTCTGCTTTAGTGCTTAACAGGAATCTGGAACTATCTCTTGCCATGTGAACAAGTAGAGAAAATAGCTGCATTCTTTGATAAAATCTTGTGGGTTTTATTTTTTAAAGAAAACCCTGAAATCTGGATCTTATATTCATCTGTTGCTATCTATATTCATAACTCATTAGATGGGAGCGCTCCTGCCTCGACAACAGCTAGTACTTTATTGTTAAATACACAACTATGTATTGTATCTTTACCCTTCACCTTGTCTTTAAATCTGAATTCTCCACTAGGTGGACTTTCTATCCTGTGTTATAGAATAAAGAGAAACTATTAGCTACGGTGAATGAAAGCAGTAGTTTCTTTTCATTGACCTACTAGGTCAAAAGCAGAGTTCTTCATATAGATGTTCATTTGTTTTTCAGTAGCCTATGTAACTTAGGACAAAGTTGTCATTTTTATGTTAAGAGGGCATCCCATATTTTTCTTTCCTTTCAATAGTCTTTTTAAAGTGCTTTTTGGTACCTTAACAAGTTAGAGTATAGTCTAACCTACTAAAACCCTGAGCACAAAATCTTCTGAAATAAATGGAGATGCTTCTTTTAGCTTTAATGAGCTAACCAGATATAACGTATGTATTAAAAAGAAGCATCTTCTTTCGTAAAAGATGATCTGTGGTAACAAATTGACAATGAAATAGATACTATGTAACTAGCTCCTTGGCTTTGTTTCCTTTATCTTGTTCTGTCTTTGCAAAATATTTTTGGCTTTTCTGAATGGTATATGCTTTCTGAGCACAGACATCTATTTTTCATTTTTTTTCTTTTCTTTTCTTTTTTTTCCAGATGGGGCTGGGTAAAACAATTCAAGCAATTGCCGTTTCCTATTACTATAAAAATGAATGGCCTCTCTTAATCGTAGTGCCTTCATCTCTGAGATACCCTTGGGTTGATGAGATGGAGAAATGGATTCCAGAACTCTCTCCAGATGATATTAGCATCATTCAGAACAAAACTGATACTGGGTGAGTAAAGTTTGTTACTGTTCTATAGAAAGAGTTGTTCAACCCCCCTGCTCAAGCAGGGCCACCTAGAGCCAGTTGCCCAGGACTATGTCCAGATGGCTTTTGACTGTGTCCAAGGATGGAGACCCCACCACCTCTTGGGGCAACCTGTGCCAGGGCTCAGTCACTCCTGCAGTAGAAAAAAAAATGTTTCCTGGTGTTGAGAGGGAACCTCCTGTGTTTCGGTTTGTGCCCATTGCCTCTTGTCCTGTCAGTGGGCACCACAGAAAGGATCCTGACACCATCTTCTGTGCCCACTCCCTTCAGGTATACATACACATTAAGAAGAGTCTCCCTGAGCCTTCTCATCACTAGACTGAACTGCCCCAGTCAGTCTTTCATCATAGGAGAGATGCTCCAGTCCTTTAATCATCTTCGTGGCCCTTCATTGTACTCTTTCCAGTACGTCCATGTCTTTCTTGGTCTGAGGAGCCCAGAACTGGACATGGCAGTGTAGGTGTGGCCTCACCAGCGCTGAGTACAGGGGAAGCGTCACCTCCCTCAACCTGCTGGCAATACTTTGTCTAACGTAACTGAGGATACCTTTGCTGCAGAGGCACAGTGCTGGCTCATGTTCAACTTGGTGTCCACCAGGACCCCCAGCTCCTTTTCTACTGAGCTGCTTTCCAGCTGGGTGGCCCCCAGCATGTATTGGTGCGTGGGGTTGTTCCTCCCCAGATGCAGGACTTTGCGCTTGTCCTTGTTGAACTTCATGAGGTTCCTGTCAGCCCACTTCTCCAGCCTGTCAGGGTCCCTCTGAAAGGCAGCATGGCCCTCTGGTGTATCAGCCACGCCTCCCAGTTTTGTATTATTATATTCTGGTAGTTACTCATCTCCTTTGAAAATGAGAGGTCTGGTTTTTGCAAAGTAGCAAGTGCTTGCCTGCTGAAAATTAGATTACTTCAGCGTGTCTGAAATTGAACATGTACAGTTATTTCTCAACGCTGATGAATTAGCTTGTACTCATTAGCTTCTGTAAAACATTTTGAACGCATTTTTTGAAAACTTCTGGTATGCATTGCAAAAATAAGGAAGTAATTACTGTTAAAAATCTATTTAGCGCACTGAGAAAACTTGTAAGTTAGAATAAGTATTCTCTAAATAACTGAAAAGGTCATCATGACCTAAGTTTTCTATCTTTAGATTTAATAGCATGAATTCATCAGAGAGAGACTACAAGTCTTGGGTGTTATTAGAATAACTCTCCTATTACACTGAATTACAAGGGTATTTAGTCTGCTTTACTGCAAATGACTTGGTTGATTTCATGGTAATGGCGAAATGTTGTTCTAAAACTTCTGGATAAGGAAGACTGATCTTCACGTAGCCTGGGGAGTATCAGAAAGTGACTTGAGTGCCAAGATGTGCAGATGAGACAGTAGCTTGGAACCTTCCTTGTGGTAACCAACTAAATCCAACTGAAAATACATCTTAAAAACTAAATCAAGGGGTAATTGCTACTGATAGTCAAAATTTAGCTTTATCATAGGAATATGGGAACGAAAATGAGGATCCAATGAGCCTTTTTGGTTTTTTAAGCTATTTAGCTAATATGCACACAAACTTAATGCTTATAGTGCTGAATGCAGAAAGGAGGAATGAGGGAAATGATGGCAAAAGTAAATGGCAAACAGAATTCTGTTCATTTTATCTTTTAACATTTTCAAAAGGAGTAGACTTTAACCATTATCACTTACTTTTATTCAACAAAAAGGAAAGAGGAAAACTTGGTTTTCTGCTTGTTTAACTCCCAGGAGGCTTCCTAGTGATAAGTGAGGTAGCCGTTGAACTAATTAATATTTTAACATTAAGAAGTGTTGTATGCATTTGCAAGAAAATGCAAATGCAAAAATACAGCTGTCAAACTTGCTTTAGCATTTTGTTAAATTCTGCTTCCATATGTTCATCTTTGATTTCTCCAAGTTCAATACTTTGCGTTTCTTCAAAACTTCAGCAATGAAATTTGCTGCTTGAATGTTGTTTAACTTGTTAATTTAAAAGGTTAAAATACACTTAGGCATCAGTTTAGGTTTTTATATTTTCTAACTAAATTTGAAATTGGATGTTTCTTGAATAAATTTGTTCCAGTAAGAATAATTTTATTTGTAATTTTTTTATCCACCCTTCACAAAGGGGTAGGTGAAATTCCTGTTTTCCTGGTTCCTACATTTATCCATACAGCAACTGCCAGAGTCTGTAGTGTGTTGACCACAGTGCCAGTAATGCTCTGACCATTGCCTCTCCTTCCATATCCAGAAACATGAGTGTGCACATACTTTCTCCCTCTTAAATACTGAAGGAAACTTCCAACTTCATGGGTTTTTTTGATGTTGCTACTGGGGAACAAATAAAAATCATGCCAGCAGAGCGGTAGTGTCTGACAGATGGGGAGACCAGCTATGACTCTCATTCTGGTGACTTGTTTGTCTAACAACTTTAAGAGTTCCTGTGCTGCTCAAAGGCTACTGAAGGGCCACAGTGCTCTCTAGTGATTTTAAAATCAGTTTGTGCCTTGGGCCTATATATGTCTTTAAATTTATTGTAAGAAGTTCCTTTCCAACTAAATACTAATTTTTCATCCTGTGTCTCGTTGATTCCCTGCTTCGTGTTTTGTTTTCTTCCTATGCTGTTTGAGCAAAAAAAGCTGGATAGAGAGCTCTGATAAGAATTGTTTTTTTCAGGTGGTAAGGTTCAGCTCACGCTGTACTCTTACAGTACCCAAATACTCAGAGACAGCCTAGTTAGTGGTCTGGGGCTGCTGAGAAGGTGACTCTGTACACAGAGCGGTAGGTAGCTTGCATAGAGACATTTTTAATTCAGGTGTTTGGGTGCTCACAATGATCTGACGTGTGTGTGTAACTGTTTATCCAGAAAGTGGACTTGTCCCGTGTGATACTCCTGGAAAGCAGCACAAGTTGAAGCAATGCAACCAGATAAATGAGCTTCCCTTTACGTGCAATGTATGTCTTTTGAAAATGGTTATGAAATGTGATTTATAAGTGTGAGATGCTAGCATGTTTTAAACACCAAAAGCTGTTATGGTTAGCCTGACAGCCCACTAATTAATCAATCCAAAAGGTGTCATACATACTGTCTTGAAAAAAATTAGTTTGGTATAATTCCTTTGCTATATTAATTTTCCTACAATGAAAATTTATTACAAAAATTTGTGGATTTTCTCTTTTAGGAGAATATCAACCAGCAAAGTAACGATTCTGGGGTATGGCCTGTTAACTTCTGATGCACAGACTTTAATAGACACTTTGTACAAGCAGAACTTTAAGGTAGTTGTGATTGATGAATCACACTATATGAAATCCAGAAATGCCACACGCAGCAAGATTTTGTTGCCAATTGTACAGAAAGCTCTTAGAGCTATTCTTCTTACTGGAACTCCTGCTCTAGGAAGACCTGAAGAGGTATTTGACATGTTCTGTTTTGCTTTGTTTTTTTTAAAAGGATGGTATCAGTAATAAATGAACAATTGAACAATTTTGTAGTTTTCTTGAATATATACAATTGAATGCATTAGGACATAAAGCAGTGCACTAGCTGCATTAGGAAGCACAAGTATAAGAAATTAAACCAATGTCTTTGAGTTTACTATATTGATCTTTACAAACTTGTTTCAAGCTTATGCATAGGTGAATTGAGACAGTGTTTCTTGTAAGAAATAAATCTCGCACTTAACAGACTGACTGTTGGGTGAAATAGAAGATAGCCGAAGTAGAGAACTATTTGTTTCTACTGAGTAGGAGAGTCCTTGGTAGACAAGAACTTGTATTAGAACTTCTGCTTCCTCATCTGTTATAGGAAGTCCTTTGTTTATTGCTTGTCTTCTGGGTATTCCAAATGTTCGTTTGTATTGCATAAGTGGAAAAAATATATCCTGTGCTTGTTGCAGTCCAGAAAGACAAATTTTTCTTTGAAGGAGGTTCAATTTACGGGGCTGGGGAGTAATGGAGAGGAAACCAAAACCACTTGGATATTATACTGAACCCAAGAAAACTGCCTTTATCTGTATGTAGAAATAAATTGAATATAAGAGCTAATTTGTATGCAGGGAACTTAAAAGCGTTAATCTGTGTAATACTTTACACTTTAGAGTTTCTTGCTGTGTAGATAGAACTTATTCCGAGACTCTTTAATTTGTTCAGAGAGGTTAGAACGTGAGAAAGCTATCCGCTATATGAAAAAGGGCTTGATGTATTATGAGTGTTTCCTTAAAATTTTAAAACAAGTATTTATATCTGTGGATATGGATAATTATGAAACTTCCTGCGTGTGTACCAAAGACTATGTTATACTTTTATATAGTGCATTAATACTGAGACAGTAAGTAACATCACTAAAGGTCTTCAAGGGAAATTCCTGTCCTTGATCACAGTCGTGGGATCAAAACTCATGACCAAATGGAAGACAATTTGAGACATTTTTATAGTGATACCAAAATTCTGCCATGGTTTATAAGGCAGAGTGTAAAAAGCATTATGTCTCTTTAATCTGTTTTGTGTTTATAAGCAGAACCTTTCTGTGAAATCTTTAAATGGAGTATGTATAGAAAATGAAAAGCATTATTCATTTATATTTATGCACGTTTATAGCAAATAATTACAGGCAGTTTCTTGTTTGGCCTAAGTCAACATCAAAACAGCAGCTTTTCACTTGGGTGAATAAATTGGGTTTGGTTTCTTTTTTTTTACTACTGCTTTTCAGTTCTCTGACTTCTGTCTTGAAAGAATCCTGCGAAGGACAAAATTAGGCTGTAGTAATTTTCTTTTTGGGAGAGGTCAGTAAGATGTGATTAGGTAATATGAAAGCTCAAATGGCAGAAGTGATGTACAGTAGACTCAACAAGATAGCAAGGAATTGCATTGAGGAGACAACCTTCTATACTACTGTTGTCACTATGCTACCCCTACTACCCCTCAACGGTGTGTCTTGGATCTAGGAGTGATCTTTGAATCCAGAAAGCTTTGACAGTAAACCCCCTTGTAAAGTAGGATTCTTTCTGGTTGTTAAGGTTGTCTAAACTGGTATTTACCTCTTGTTACTCAAGCAGGAAGAAAGGCATGAAATTTCTGGTCTGTATTGACATTGTCTATTTTTCGAAGTAAAACTTAAGAATGAGTAGGTTTTTCCTATATTTTAAGAAGCAGAGTGTTCATGGAATACCTGCACTGAAGCTTTGCCCATGTACCTGGTAAATGACAGCTGTTGTATTCTTAGGAATAACATCTCATCCGTGTTTTCTTGTTCAGTATAAATCTTTTCCAAGTCATCAGCGCTATGTTAATGGTGTTCAGGGCGCTCTGTTCTTTCAGGGCTTCCTACAGCTGTCCTGGCTCAAAACACATGCATACTCCTATGGAATATCTTTTGCATGTGTGCCAAGTGGTGTATTTTTCATCCAGCTGTTGAATATAAACTTAACACAATAATCACAGAATTTTCTGAATAGCCTTACATTTGCAGGCAATTTTTCACAATCTCTTTTTTCTTATACAGCTTTTCATGCAGATTGAGGCATTGTTTCCAAGAAGATTTGGAACTTGGAGTGAATATGCCAAGAAATACTGCAATGCTCGTGTCAGGTATTACTGTACTTGCTCATTTATTTTCCTATGAGTGTGTTTGATTTTTCTTTTCATGTGGAGTGAGAGAATCAGCAAGTAGTACCTCTATTGCTGTATCATACCATCTTGCTTGGAAACTCAGGGTCAGATACCATCTCCTCTATCAGAGAGGATTGGGAATTGTCAGGAGACTTTATTTGAGAAAAAAATTGGAAGCTATTAAAGTTTGAAATAAAGTTTAAGTACCAGCATTCTGTTAAGTAAAACGATTTGCAAATTTACTGTCACTAATATGAAGTGTATAAATTTTACCTTTAGAGCCAGAGTTTCAGCTGCAGCTGAAACTTAGGAGTTTCTGACTCTCAGTCTTATGCTCATATCATGTAATAATTTACAACTCTCTTTATTAGAGGTCCCATCTTTTTGCTATCCCACCATACTTGGGTGGAAAAAAAAGACCAATGCTTGTCTCTATTTTACAGATTGACTGAGTAAAAGTGAAGGTATAAAAATCCCAAAAGCACAGTAGTGTGTTGGTAATTCTGTTTGAGGGATAAAATATGGGCATTGTAAGTTCTTGTCCACCACCTTGCTTCTAATTTGCCAGGTAACATTGCTCATTACGCTTTTTTCCAAACATGTGCCTGATGAATTTTAATCCATTTTTATCCCTTGTGTCTTTCATGAATTTTCATGTTTCATGTGCTTTAAGTTATTAACTTCAGGAGGATTCATTTCCCTCTGAATTGCTTCCCTCAGCTTTAGTTTAATGATCGGTTTCTCTAGCTATATTCTAAAATAGAGGGGACAGAAGAAGCTCTGATTTAAAACACTTAGTTTTACCCATCTGAATTTATGTTACAATCTGGAATGAAAGAAATTACGAGAAAGGAAGAACCTTTAAAAAAATTCTTAGCGAAAATAATAATTCTCTATAACTTTGCATATATTCAAAATAATAGATTTTGTCAGCTAAATTGCCTAGCATTTAGATTTAATTTTTACAGTAATAATTACATGGTTTCATTTTCAGATAACTTGTTTTTCTCCCTCCATCATATGCGTTTTATCAGCATTTAACTTCAAATAACATGGAAGAGTGCTGTCTAATTTTCAGACAGAGAAATGCTATTTTTTTCCATGGTGTTTTGACTGAATGCATCTGTAATTTTCACACCACAAGTGTGCGTGGGTACAGCATGGTTAGCTACTCAATCATAGATGATTATCTTATTTTTGGAATACCATAAATGTAATAAAAATCAAGTTTAGGGTTTGGCAAGCTTTCAATAAGTAACTTTGTCTTCATGACTTGGCTGAAACAAAATATCCTGTGATAGCAAACGTGATAGGGTTATTTTATGCAGCACTTTCTGTGAGAATGTTGTGGCTTTTTTTACTCAGGTGTTTGTAGGCACCTGTTTCTAAAGATGAGGGCCAAAGTGTTTCTGTGAGGCCTACTACTTCTTTTATATCCCCAATGCTCATGCTGGAGGGAGGAAACCTTTCTAAGGACAGCCGTATAAATAGACCAAAGAAGGGATATGAGCAAAAGATCTTGCTATCATCCATCTGTGTAGCATTCTGAGCGTGCTGTGCCAACTACTTCACCAGTGTAGAAGTGAGTCCCTCAGCCCCTTTGCCGAATAATTATAGGCAGCCAACTAAAACACTGTTGATAAGCTCAGTAAGGCTTAAAATTTTCTAAATTCTATTTAAAAAAAAAAAAAGAAATCAGTAAAATTACATGCTTGCAACGTACTCTCCTGGCCTTGGAAAATGCTACCTGGGCTTTTCTCCAAAGGCAGCAAAATGTGTCGTGCTTGTTGTTTTGTTATCTGCTGGCAATGTTGACAGAGAAAAGCTGCTGTTCCTGCTGCTACGCTGCCTGGAAAACAACAAAGCAAAGAAAGAACAAGGAAGACAAAGTTAATAAATTCTTTCTCTTTTCAGTGTTCGCCTTTTTAACCTTAACCGTACTTCCTCTGTTTAACCTTGCTCATTAAATAGTGTTACATTTAAAGCTGGTACCTTTAGGTTGAAATCCTGTCTCTGACTGTAACTGGGAGGGAATTCCCGGGGTGGGGGGTGGACAGAGGAATATCAATGGTGACATTTGCAGCTTTCATGATAATATCCCATCTATAATATAATAAAGAGCGTTTTCGTGGTGATATAGTCTTCTCATTAGTCCATGGAAACAAGAGTTACAGAATGATACCTGAATGATGCTCTCTGTAGAAAGGGAAGCGTCGCTGGGCTGAGATAGGGGACTGTGTGCCTCTGATGGGTAGTAGTGCCTGCGGGCAGCGGCGTCTGCTGGGAAGTTAAAACAGCTCTGACTTTAGTGTTGGAAGGAATCGGACAGAAAGCAATCATCTCTCTGGCATAAACAGGAACACTCAGTGTTGCTAGCCAGCACACCTTCATACCTAACTGCATTTTAAAATTAATCATGTACTGAAGGTTCCTATTGAATTTGGAAGAGCTAGTTTTTACCCTCGGTGCAATTTTTTCATTTTCAGGTTTTTTGGTAAAAGAACTCAATGGGACTGTAGAGGAGCTTCAAATTTAGAAGAACTACATCAACTTTTAAGTGAAATAATGATCAGGAGACTGAAGAATGATGTCCTAACACAGTTGCCTCCCAAAGTTAGGCAACGTATTCCATTTGACCTCCCGCAAGCCGCAGCTAAGGTAAATTTTGCACTTTTGCTAAAAACACATTTGTTAGTAATAGCTGTGTATTTATATGTATTTGTATGTATGCATGTGTATTATATGTAGTTACAAAGCATGTGTAAATATATAGCATAGCATCTCTGTTACTATTTTTAAAATAACATGAAGAACATGAAAATGGCAATTTTTGGCATCAGGTAATGATAGAATTTGCTCTAATTTTAGTACAATTGTCTTCCTTTCTGTCTTCCTTTGCTTTAGATTTTGAATCCTACAGTTACTTTTAGACAAATTTGATAGAGTTCTCAAAAGTACTCAATTCCTAAATTTTTCATGCTTGAAATATATGGGTTGAGGTAGAACATGCCTTGTACTATCTATCTAACTACTGATCTCTTCTGCCAATTAGAATTTGAATACCACTTTTGCAGAGTGGGAGAAATTAATGAGAAATCTGAATTCAGATGCCACTGAGAGCCACTTTTCTCAAGTCATGAATCTAATCACACGCATGTATAAAGAAACAGCCATTGCCAAGGTAAGCGTGGAAGTCTTCTTAATATATTTAAAATACCCAGTGTGTTTTTAATTTAATAAAATTAGTTGTGTTGACCTGAATGCTAGATGAGGTCGGTTGGTTTGTTTTATAATAGCGATGTGGAGAAACGCTCTTTTTCCCCTGTATGTTTATGGAATAGGCTGAACCCCATTATAGTGCCCTGAGCTAAGTGTTAAAACTGTTACTGATTAGATATCCGCCAAGCTGGCTGAGACTGTCCAGACACAGTCTCCCAGCGGCACTAAATGCCTGTCACAGACTTAGGGATGTACCGAAGGTGGGTCCTTCAGGGACGTACCTGTGTGTCAGCAGCTGCTGCAGCTGGCCCGGGACAGTGCCGATGCAGCCCTTACACACACGGCATTCTGTCAGTACTGGTTCTCCCCGTGGATAAATGTGGAAGAACAATCCTCTCTAGCTGGTCTCTTTCTGTTTTATCAATTGGGACCCCCCTGTTCTGTATTTTCCTCCTATAGTACTGTCGCTTAAGATGTAAGGAAAAACAAGTTAATAACCAAAATCCTTTACATGCCTACTTTTTACTCTGTTATCAGGTTTCATTATGCTAACCTATTTTTAGAAAAGGAAAGAAAAAAAAAAAGTGCTGTAGGCTGCTGGAGCAGTAGGAGTTGAGAATCTGACCAAGTCCTTCAAATTTTTCTCTCGTTAACTTAAAAATATCACTGTGGTTCTGCTGCTATTTCTTCCCCACTCTTCTAGTCTCTCTCATACCCTCTGTTAATCCATTTCCAAAGAGGAGGTTGAAAGGCAAAAAAGAGAGGAAAAAAAGAAATCTGAGCATAATGCAGTGGGTATTGCATTAACCATTGATCACTGATAAATGTTATTGTTAACAGTCAGCATTACTTTAATAGTTTTTGTAAAAGATACTGAAAGTTATATTTGACACAAAAAAATTTCTATGAATGTTTAAATAGAGCAATCTTTTATGATTATGGTATCATGAAAGTATCAAAATTATTCTTTCAGTTTTGATATATGGCTTTCTGGGTGCAGATACACAAGTTCTGATTACACAATATGTTGTCCATTTGAAATATGTTTGAGCAGAAATCAGTTTGGTTTTGGGTTTTTCTTTTTTTAAATATGGCTTAAAACATCAAATAATAATGTTGTAACTAAAAGGGGGTTTACCTGCATCTTAATCTGGAAGAAGTGCCATGTAATTATGTGATCTTTTGAGGATAAAGTTGTTTCGTTTTTTTTTTTTCCTCTGAAGGAATGAGAGGTTTCACAAAGACATGAATTTGTGGTATTTTTTTAATCAAAAATAATTTGAATAATTCTATACTTAAAAATGCTTGATAGTCTTAAATGGATAACAAAAAGTGTGGTCATTTATCTTTTCATATTACAGGAAAATGAAAGACGTTAAAATAAAAACTGTCTTTTTGAACATTTTGTTTGTCTAATGAAAACGCACTCTCTTATTCCAGGCAGGAGCAGTAAAGGACTATATCAAAATGATGCTTGAAAACGACAAACTGAAGTTTCTAGTTTTTGCTCACCACTTAAGCATGCTTCAAGCCTGTACAGAGGCAGCTATAGAAAATAAGGTAATGATTTAACAAATGTGTGCACATATTTAACTTTGGGCTTTACAAATATGTATGAGCTGTGTTTGAATTCAGTAGAGCTACCTGTGTGTACAGGAATTTATGGATTCTAAGTATATACAGATCAGTGCCTCTGGATTAAAGGAATTGTGTGGTTTTGAAGAAATGTTTTGTATCTGAGGATAAATGTAAACACTCACATCTAGTGTGATACATTATTATTGAATCACTGTTGTAGGCAGTTGTTTCTCAGGTTTTTCCACCAAAGTGCTTCTGTCTCCTCCCTGTTTTTTACGGAACGCTGTCATCTCACCTGAACGTTTAATTCAAAGCAATAAAAATGTTTGCAAACAATTTTCATGTTATTTTGATCGTGGGCTCTCAACCATTGCTAGGGAATGGTGGCTAACTTTGCTATGTAATATTGTTATTATTAGCTTGGAATTTTAGTAAATCATGTCGAGGAAATTACAGATTCTTCTACAGAGTATTCCATTTTAAGATCCCATGTTATTCTGTCTTCTGCTTTTGTAAACAGGGAACACTAAGTCTGCACTTCTCTAGATAAAGAGGCTTAACTGTAAATCAGAGGCCAAAGAGTACTGGTGTATCCCTATCCCTATGACAGGAATAGAACAGATGGTTTTGTATTTTTTTATTGGGGGAGAGAGGGTGATTGGGTCAAAAAATGGGCACTGATAATTTCATTTTTGTCTCTATTGTGATATGTTACAGGTTCGCTACATACGAATAGATGGAAGTGTTCCTTCTGCAGAAAGAATACATCTTGTTAATCAGTTTCAGAAGGATCCTGACACCCGGGTTGCTATTTTGAGTATTCAAGCAGCTGGTCAGGTAGGACAAAAAAGAAAGTATGTGAAATATAAAACTTGAAGGCTATAGATACTAAAGTCATTGGTGACTGTAGTGATTTACTGAGGGCAGTTCATGCAATATGCATTTTGTAGACTCAAGTATTCATTTTTTGTGCTAGTCATGTTAACTGTTTTAAGCCTGTATTGAAATTACTTGAGTAAAATAAAGAGAAGCAGCAGCATGTCATTCTTGAATAATTAGTAAAATCTCGATTTCTCTGACAGTACCAGATTAATAAGAAATAAATATTACTTCCGTAATGAAAAGCAGTATGCAGTCTTTGCACAATATTGAAGTATTTTCTGAATCTTATTAATATCTATCTGAGGCCCAAGGAAGAAATCAGTGTAATAGGCCCATCTGCTGTCCAGGTGGTCCCTCTTATTTCTGTATAAAAATGTTCAGTACAATATTTAGCTTTGGTTTGCTTCAGATACTCAGTCGTTTGTGTGTGGAATCCTTTTTTCTGAAATGCATCTACTTATTTTGTTTAGGGATTAACTTTCACTGCTGCTACTCACGTCGTGTTTGCTGAATTGTATTGGGATCCAGGCCATATTAAGCAAGCAGAAGACAGAGCACACAGAATTGGGCAGTGCAGTTCTGTGAATATTCACTTCCTTATTGCAAAAGGAACAATGGATACTCTTATGTGGGCAATGCTGAATCGCAAGGTATGTGTGGAACAGAACCAAATAATCAAGAACTCGCTATGGTTACGGTAGCACTTAAGGGCATGTGCCAAATAACATTCTTGCTTACCTAGAGCAGTATCCTACTATAAGACAAATTGATACACCTAGAATTGTTAATCGTAAAACTGTCCATTTCTGTTCCGAGTTAGTCTTTTCTAGCTTTTTGCTCTCTGTTTAAGATCAAAGATAAATAAGGTAACTCTGCTGAGATGAATGGGATGGTTCATATCCACAGGAGATCATTGGTTTATCTTCCTTCTTGTTTTTTTTATTGCTCTGGTTGTTCAATATACAATTTTAAGGTTTTCTGCTCACTCATAACAGCTAGAGTTTATTGTGTTTAGGATTTTTTTGTTGTTTTTTTTTTTTTTTTTCAATTGGATGAATGTTGGACCTTAAAAAAACTTCATTTCTTAGAGGCAGAAGCATTCTCAAATAATTCTTCTCCAGTAGACCCAAGATGACAGTAATCTTGTCTTCTGTTGCCATTTTCCTCAAGTCTTACCCAGTCCTTGTTAGGAAAAGTAGTTCCATTCTGCCTTTCTATCCTTACTTGGAAGACCTTTGAGAGTTCACAGGACTAAGAAAAATAATTTGGCTGTTTTGCTTTTGTAACCTTTTTGTAGCCTTTGGTACCGTTCATTAGTGTCTTGTTTTGATAACTGAGGTGTGTTAGTGTTCTGTCAGCTCTTGTTTTCTGACATTTCCAGAAGTGTCAACGCAGAAAGAACTGCCTTTTAAACTCTAGTTGTCAAAATCATTTGACATGGTGGTTACACAGGATTTATTCTGATGTAAATGCCAACTTATGGTCGTTGTTCCTGCATTTGGCTACCTCTGTGTTGTAGTGGTTCAACTTTTTGTGTCTGTACAGTTACTGTATTGAGAAACTGATAACCGTTTTTTTTTTTGCCAATATATTCCTCTCCCACTGAAAAGTAATCACAGCCTAAAGAATGTAAGTACTGCAAACTGTATTTGACATTCAGTTGGGGAATGAAATTGTGTCTTCTAATTCTTGTATGTACCTCTGAAAAAAAATCTCAGTCCAGTACATTAAGAGTCTCCTTAAACATGGCTCAGATGGGTCTCAGTAATTCACCAACAATTTACCTTACAAGTTCTGTCACTAAACTGCTTCCTCCAGTTAATTCTTCCTTTGTTTGTCTTCGCTTGCCAAGCAAAATGTGTTAAGACTGTAAGAGAGGTACATAATGCATATATTCTTTTTTAACTTCAGTAAATACTGAGGTTTTGTATACGCCTTTTCACAAGTCATAGTGTGTTAAATACACTACTTATTGTTGTTCTTGCAGAAATGGATGCTGGAAGTTGAATAGTTTTAATCACTGAAGTTCTTTTTAATTACTGCAGAGTTTCTTACTTTGCAAATGCTGAATTAAGTTTGCAAGGGAAGCAAATTGAGTGAATATAGGTAAATAAGTTTATTCCAACATGTGAATTCCTTGGAAGCTTCACGCAAGTCTTCTTTCTGCAGGCCAAAGTTACAGGCAGCACCTTGAATGGTAAGAAAGAGAAAATGCAGGCTGAAGAAGGTGATAAAGAGAAATGGGATTTTTTGAGTTTTGCTGAGACCTGGACGCCAAATGAAAGTCTAGAAGATCCCAAAAACGACCTTTTATTTACACATGTAAGAGTTTTCCTTTTTTTTTTCATTTAAAAAAAATTAAAACCGTTGTCCACTTAAGCTTTTGTGCGCTGCAGACTTTACTAATGGAGAAACACTAAATAAGTGGGGCAAAGTACTGCAAATTCCATTTTAAAAGTTGGGTGTAGTTGGGGAAAGTGCTCTGCTGGGTGTAAATGTAATCTGTAGGCTTCCAATATGTCCTTATGTTATGTTTAGGTGACTGACCCACCCTCAGAGTCGGATAAGACCAAGTAATTTCTATTTAAATTACAGCTTTGTTAACTGTACTGAATTTAATTGGCTGTTACTTTAAAAACAATGTTTAAAAGCCTTTCCTTGTAAGAGGCATCATCAAAAAAGGCACATAGCATACCAGTTCCGTGTACTTGTTTTCTGATAGTGCTATTTCAGAATTGTCATGAGAATATTGAAAATACTTTTGACAAAAGAAGAGGAAAGTTGAATTGCTTTTTCTACTAGCTGTTAGTTCTTAACGGAAGATATCTTTTGTTTCCATCTCCAAACTAAAAATAGCTTCTTGTATTAGAGAGTAATATTAATGGAGAAAAATCGTAATTTTAACAGCTTCTCATGCAGCAATTGTAAGTGGGACTTACATATTTCTTTCCTCTTTCCTAGTTTGAAAAGGAAAGACAGCATGACATACGTTCTTTCTTTTCCCCAAAATCCTCCACTGAGAAGAAACGCAAAATATTTTCTGGTAATGAATCATTACAGAATGATTCAGAATCTTCTGAAGTCACAAAAGAAGAGGATGCAGAGAAGAGCAATGAAAACCTGGACTCCACAAGAATAAGTGACGTGGATACAATTTGTCATGAAAGTACCTATGAACGTGAAGCTAAAAGAGCAAGAAGTGTAAGTGGATCTACTCCAGTCAGCTCCAGTAAGAAGAAGAAAAAATCTTTGACTGGAAAAAAGCCTTCTTTGTTTTCAGAAAAAAACGATGAAGTCCTTCCTTGTGGTTTAAATACTTCAAGCAAAACTACAGCTTTAAATAAAGTTTGGCACTGTGGCGTTTGCACTTACAGTAATAATGAATTGCTCCCTTACTGTGAAATGTGCAATTGCCCCCAAAGCAGTGATGGTAAGTAATGTGTGCTGCAGAGAAAAATATGCTTTTTTCGTTTCAGTTGTGATTAGTTTCAGAAAATACAGTATTTTTGAGTTTATGAATATGCACAAATCCAGGCAAAATATGAAGAATGGTGTCTTTACATGGATAGATACCCGTTAAGTGATCCTTCTTAATTTTGCTTTCCCCAAGGATCTTCTACATGATTATAATGTGAAACAATTGGAAAATTCAGATAAATGGTAGCAGGATATCAATTCAGTGAGGAAGAACATGTGCTCAGTTTTCTTTGCAGCAAATGTAGCTCTCCTTTTCCTTGAGGTTTATGGTTATTCTAAATCCAACTATAAGGCAAACCTGTTCTCTGCCTCTCAAAACTAAATATTATGGTATAGATGTTTCATTAACTTGAGTATTTTATATTTGTCATGAGACACATTACCTGGAAAATATGGCGTTTCTTGCTAAAACATGTCAGAGTAGATGTTTTTTATTAAATTTATTCAATCTATCTGGAAACTTAATAAAACATTTTTATAAAACTGTCCCCATATTTGCTATTTCAATTGCAAAGGAAGGTGTAAGGTTCTTTTTCTTTCTTTTTTTCTAAATTTTATATGAGTCTCTTGGGCTTGTTCAAGTAAGGACAACTTCTCAGTTTCACAGGTATAGATCAATGCCTGGAAAACTACTTTGTGTGTTTGTGGTATACAGTAACTGTATATAATATAAAATTACTAACTGCATTATTCATTGTCTGTATTTCGACATTGAGCTGAGTGCACGAAATTGCATAAATGGAAAACTTTTTCATGTGTTTATTCTCCTAATATTAAAGTTAGCTCTAGTTTCTGAAGAGGTTGCACCATAATAATATTAAAGAATAAAATGCGATGTATTTCAATTACATAGTCTTGTCTCCAGATGTGTATTGATTAGGTACCCGTTTGTGCAGGTAGCATAAATTACCACTTTTCTGGTTTCTTCCTCTATAGTTGAGAGAAACTGCGAAGCTCCCATGAGCCAGACTGAGGAAGATGTGTCAAAGGACTCCAGAAGAAATGAAGAGCGAGCAGAGTACGGTGCTGAACATAGAAGAGAAGATTTGGAGGAAGCGGTGACCCAGCAAGCTGTTGAAATCAGCGAACAGGAAACTATTGAAATTGAGAATGAAGAAAGTCAAAAAAAGAATGGAGAAGGTAAAGTGGGACTCCTGTGAAAGAAACATTATATCCTGTTGCAAAACTGTACTAAACGCCTCTGGCATGAAATATAACTTTTATTTAAAAACCTACACATTTGAAAGACAGACAGAAGTACGGACACTAGCTGGTGACTTTTTTGTTTTAGCCTGGGATGTGTACTGAATTTTGACGATGGATAAGCCCAGCCTTTCCGTGCAACTCCTGAAGCAATACAGAATTTTTGGCTGACTTAAGAACTATGTCAAACTAGCAACTGTGAACCTGTATAGTTTATAGAAACTTATGATGGCATTTACTTGTGTTCAGGACAGCCACAGGCAAAATGGATGATAGGTAATTCAGGAGAAACAGAAAAATAAAATACACAACTGTCTTAATAGCTTGCTGCTTGAGTTGTGTATCTTATTACGTTGTTCTGGAATTAGATACAGAATCCTCATGTGGTATATATTCCTCTGGGTTTTGTTCCTTGCTGAATATTTGAAGGGCGGGGGTGGGGGGAAGAAAGATTTACAGTGTTGACACAAAAATGTGTTTGCATGTTAACCAAATTGGGAAATTTTAGAAATAACTTCAATAACTTCTTAAAAACGTGTATAATACTATTGTTAATGTCTGAGTAGATTGAATGAAATGAATGAAGAAAAAAACTTTTTAACATAAACATTTTTTCTCTTTATAGGAGATGTAGATAAATCAGATATGTTTCCAGTATATGATGGGCTTATGTTTTGTGCAAGCAGGAATACTGATAGAATTCACCTCTATACAAAGGTAGACCTGAAATACGCATGTTTATTATCATTTTAAAATTACAAAGTAAAATGTTGTCTTATGAAATGTGTATGTATACTTTATATAAAAAGACCAGTATTTTTGTATTCGCTGAAACAGACAAAAGTTAGGTAGTTTATCATTCTAGTTCTTTTTCTCAGTGGAATTAAGTAATAATCCACTAGATATATAACTTCTAACACTTCTCTTAGCTTACAAAATGGGGCTAATACATTAGATGTATGCTCAGATCATCTGTTAAAGATGCAAGTGATAATTGTCTAAGATTCCTTTTTTTAATGTAGTCTTATCACAAAATATATTTAATAGAAGAACGTTCAAAATTAAAATAAAAATAACAGTGAATCCTGACAGACTAAGGAAGTAAATAAAATATTGTCACAGCATTTTCAAAAAAAACTAGACATTGGTGCTGTTTTTCACTTGGTAACTTCCCGAATAAAACACATTCTCATTAATCTGCAGTGGTAATGGGAGTACAGAAATGAGCAATTGGTAATTTTCCAGGTCATATTTCAAGGGGGTGTCAGGACTTTCCAATTCCTTCTTTTTAGGGATAGAAAAGTTCACTGAGAAGACTTCTTCAAAGCTACTGAAAGAGTCAGTGTATTCAGGTGGAACTGCAAAGCATCACAAATAACTGAGGGCAAGTCTTTGAGAGAATACATTTTTATTAGGCTAACTGATACAGCTGGAGAAAAAGTTAAAAAGAGTGTCCTCTTGTATCTGAAAACTTGTTTAATATACTTAAAGTGTAAGCTGCTTCCTAGCTCACGCATTTTATTCAAAGGCAAAGATGCATTTTGGATGGTATTTGGGCAACTGCGTATGGGTCTGGGTTGTTTTTGGCTTGGATTACAGTTTCATTATGCCAGAGACTGCACAAAATCTTTCTGCTGAACCATGAGACATTGGGGAATTCTGCTTTGATTCCTTCTCTCAAATGCTTGTGAATCATAAGTAAGTTCCTGGGTCATATGTACCCACTGGGACAACTTGTTCCTTAAAAATTAAGTAGAGGAGAACTTGTTCAGACATTAAAAAAAAAAAAAAGTTAAGTATAATAAACAATGCTCTGTCTAAGATTCTGATTTTAAATTGTAATGAAGTGACATTCTCCAGTCTACAATCATTCATTTCCCTTGGAAATTCAGTCAAGAGGATTATAATTTCAGTTTCTTGATTTAAGGTAGTTTGTGTGTCTGAACTATTTGCAAAGAAAAAAGTTCAGATATGTTCAAAGTTAAAATTTTCACCCTGTTTACTTTTAGGTATGTTAACATGAATCATATTTCTTGCATCTGCTATTATTGTACGCATGTGGCTTATTCTTTGTTTCTGGAAAAATCTTACCTTGAGGGACTATATTTAGTAGAAAGAGAGGATAATTCACTTGAAAGTGACAAATTTTTTTTCTAGACTGGGCTACATTGCATCTGTAAACAAAACTGTTTGCTTGTCTAGGATGGTGAACCATTGAATCATAATTTCATTCCGTTGGACATACAGCTGGATAACTGGGAGGATTTACCAGAGAGTTTCCAGCATAAACAAAATCGTTCATTGGTAAGAACAAATTCTACTGGCGCAGTAATCTAACATTTGATACGGTGCGCTTTGACTTATTATTTTAAAATCAATGCAGAATACTTCCAGGCCTTGGGATCTAGGCACAGTTTCATCAATGCAAGCAGATCTTATAAATGTTGATGTGAATATTAATTATGCGGTCTGTTACTTTGGCAAATTATCATGCCTCCTGTTAACATTTCGGTAGATGGAATCAACCAGGCATCATTTAATTCCTCCTTTACAGGATTAGTAATGAACATTCATAAGTCAACAAAATAGCATGTTAAAGGTTATGAATGAAACGGGGCACATTATGAATACGAATGTGGTAGATTGTATCAGAGCTGCAGTTCCGAGCAGGCCTCCACTCTCACTTCTTCCTTCGGCTCTCTAACAATGTCCAAAGCAGCGCAGGGCACGGCTCCACTGAGACGTGGCGCTGCCGTTACGTCAGTAACAAAGATCACGTCCACAGTGGGGGTTTGAGGAGAACATTAGCACTGTAAAACCAAGTACTCAAGTAAGGAAATATATAATTGAAATTGGGTGTGCCTACTTAAGTTACCTACTTAAGATAGTTTTCTTAACTGTTTTCTCCATTTAAAGAGAATTATAATTTGGAAAATCAGATTCTGTTGTGTGAGAGCAAAACTGATTCTTTTTGGTAGGTTCTCCATCAAGGCTGGAACTTAGATTAGTAAGACAGATACCTGACTGATTCAGCCACAGTTTTGTGAAGCAGCTAATGAGCGGATAACACAGATGTTGCCAAAGGATTTCAAATCTATTTGCTAGACTGAAGAGACGAGTTAAGAATGCCATGTTTGTGAGCAGCGAGTGGCACTGCCTTGTGGAACGTCCTGTCCCTGTCCCTCAGCCTTCTTTTCTAGATTAGAAGACCTGTATTAGTAAATATTCCCTAAAGAATCAGGGAAATACCTTGTTGTTTCTGTTTGCACCCTGCCATTTCATTCACTTCTCTCTTGCTGCTCTGACCCTGAGGAAGTGGGACTCATCTGTACACTTTTACATTTGCCATGTCAAAATACTCCAAGGAGGAAATCATTGCTGTGTCATAATCTTGAAGTATGGCAATTTGTTCTTGGGTAAAGCTGAAGTCACAATTAAGTTCATGCTGCACAATGTGTTTATTCTTCCCGTAGTCCGTGTCCAGAAAGAGCGTGATACTGACTGCTATAGGGAGCTGCCAGTCCGTGAGGAAAAAAGGGGGGAAAAAAGGGGAATGGAAAAAACCCAAGCCCCTTGCTCAGTTGTCATATTATTACTCCCAGTTATTTTCTCTCGTAGGGATGAGGATGGGATGAAATAATTTTTCCCCTACGCACATCCTAAAGCAAGCACCTACGTTATAAAGTCTAAATTCCTATGTAGGAACAGGTTTTTTTCCCCTCACTTCCTCACTGTTCTGTGGTTGGAGTTATTGAGAAAATCCATTAATCATACCAGTCCTGTCAGTTTACCGCTTCAAAGTTGGGGTTTCTTTTGTGGCTTCCTAGCATGTAAAAAACTATTAGATTCAGTACCAGAAATTAAGTTCCTCTGAGCCTCTTTATTTTATTTTATTATACTTTCAAATTCTAAATGCAAAATAAAAGGTGATCAATATTATGCTATATTCTCCGTTTCCACTGTGAAATACTTCGTTAAACAGTTCATCAGTTTTTCCTCAGGATCCTGTGGTTGTGTCAATTTGAGGTTGCTGTAAAAGAAGCTGAATTGCAGGTTAAACTGCTCAGTACTATTGTTCTGTGAATATTTTGGTGGCGAAGCATATCTCTACTTGCTAGTCGCGGATCGTAGCGTGCTGCGTGGAGATGCCACAGAAAAGAGGATGGCAGTATTGCCATAAAAACAGATGCGTGGTTAAGATAATTTAGTGATCTGATTTCTCGTGTCATTAATTGGTAATTTACTATAATAATTTTTATTACATATGTTTTTCTGACACTGTACTATTGTAAAGGAGTGTTATAACCCCAAAGCAAGTATGTCAGTGATTCTGTTAAAATTTTACAAATTGGAAAACTTTTGTGAGAAATAGCTAGTTGAATTGAACAGCTCTTCTGTGTAATGTGTGTCTTGCTGCTGACAATAGTGTTCTCTACCAGATACTGAGGTTTGTGAAAGAGTGGAGTCATCTAACCGCAATGAAACAGAAGATTGTCAGAAAAAGTGGTCAGATATTTTGTAGTCCTGTTCACGCTGCAGAGGAGTTGTGTAAAAAGCAGTCAGCGGTCAGCAGCACAAAAAGGTATGCGGTTTTTAATTTTTCTTTGTCTTACTAATTGCTGCAGGAGGTTTGACACGTTTAATGTAACTTTCAGTGGAATGATGCTGGGACTGTCAACTGGTTGTCGGATGATTGCTTGTCACACAGTGGCAAACGTAGGCAACCAAGCACGTCCGTAAATCTGTTGCAATGGAAGTGTTTGCTTCCCTCTCCGCCCCCTGTCGCACTCTGCAGCTGTTCTGGCTTCGCTGCGCCGCATGTTTAAACACCTGGGACCTGCCAGAGACTTTTTTGAGAAAAAATCATGACCTCAGGGATTCAAAAGAAAAGTAAGGTCAAAGAATCTTGTTGTTTCCCCTACCTGGGAACAGGAATAAATCATTAGTTGCCATCAATGATGTAATGCGTCATTCGTAATTCACAGCCTACTCCAGTCCTTTCTGATACTCATTTTTATTTAAGCAATTCTGTTCTCTGTGGGTGACATTTCTCAAAACTATTGTTTTCCTTGCTGGGTGTCACTGACAAGGGCTAGTGTTTAATCCTCGTTAAAATCTAAATTTACTTTTTTCCCCACTTTTTTTTTTTTTCTGATACACTGTCTTCCCTCAGAGACATTTGCAGCTTCAGTGTTGTCACTGCCCTCCACAAAACTACTCATGCGTACAGGTTAACTCACCGAGGTGCCTCTGCAAACTGTCTAAAACCTTTTTATTCCTCTCAGTCCCTACCGTTACGTTCTCCAGGGTGACTCTATTTTGGCTGTAGGTAAGAATTCAAGTAAATAAATAAGAGTTTGCAATTCCAGTAATATAAGGAGAAACGAGCAGGTAGTAAGTGTTTCTTAACCTGTTGCCAGAGTGTTTCATTTCATAAAAAGTAGGAAAGATCTTACTGTGAACTGGGTTAAAAAATCTATTGTAACCTACAGCGGTCTTCTAAGGTAGTATATAGGGTTTGGCATATGATAGTACAGAGAGGTGTACTTATGAGAAATGGTCTGAATAGTGGATTTTGGAAGAATGATCAGACTGAAGTGATTTTAAGTGTTTTAGTTAAGAGCTGTGGTGTTTTGTATGTTTTTACATTAAAATAAAGTAGTGAGTTCAAACACAACTAACAGAGCAAAGAGTCCCTCAGAGCTTGTAAAGCTCCCTGTATTAGCAGGAGTAGCAGCGAGACATCACCTACCTGAAACAAAACAGCTTTCAGATTTCACTGTCGGGCAATATCAAATCGCTTTCATTTCATATCGTTATATACAACCAACCTACCTGTTTGCTGGCCAGACCTGTGTCTGGCTTTAGAAAAAGGTATGTAACATGGAAGTATTATGGTGAAATATGTTTTCCCAACATTTATTCGTTTCTCATCTGGGAAATGAGGAATGTTTTAAGAGAATATGCCGTACTTGCTGCAGCCAAGAGTGAATATACTTTGAGGGAAAGCGTTCCCTTTGTAGTATATTGACAGAATTTTGAATTATTTTAGGTATATGACCAAAGAGGACGTAGCAGCAGCATCGCTTAGCAAAGCTAGCAGCAGCGGGGGCAGCGTGCGCCTCATCTCCAAAGAAAGTGGGGTTTCTCTGAAGAATGAAAACGCTTCTATTGACCAATTGGGTCATTCCACAAAGTAAGTTTATTAATGCAATATGATGATTAAGCTGTTTCTCCACAGATATTATTTTTTTTAAGTAGCAAAATTATTTGCTATGAGTATTTACCTTGCTAAATACAGTGTTTAGATAAGAAACTTGCTATAGTGCTAATGAGCTATGTTATATTCTTCTAACAATTCAGATTACATCTGTTGTCTGCGGGTATAACTACTAATTAACTGAATCTGATTAAAATGAAACAAGAAAATAGTTACGTGATTCGGTTAAAGAAAAAACAAAGGCTAGCTCAGGCCTGCTTGTGAGGTCAACAGCAAATTGGGGACACCAAATTTTCTTCTATTCTGCCTCAAAGTTTAGAAAAGGTGAGAAAAGAACATGAAAATTCTAGACCGAAAATGCCCTTTTAAAAAATGATGTTATTAAACAAGCAGTGTGTATCCTGCTTGGAAGTAAGCCTCGTTTAGAGTGGGAAATTGATAGATAGCTTTGAAAGTCACGCAGAGAAACCAGAATGTTTTGACTTTTTCATTCTGTTAAAGAGGAGGCTGAAACATTTTATGTTTGTATGTGTGCTTGCCAGATAGAAGCCACCCTTTCTTTATAAATACAGTATTATTTCAGCTAATAATTCAGCATACGTGTGTAAATGTAGTAAGAAGCGCAAAAGAAAAATGCCTTATATTATCAAATTATGTTTAAATGGAAATTAAACCAAGTGGATGATTTGCACTGTGCAGGTATCAACCTGAGCAAGGTGTTTCAACTGAAATGGGTATTTAATTGGTAATTATTATTATGATATCATTTAATATTATATTAAATTTATAATATTATATATTATATTATATATTAAATATATAAAATTATATTAAATCAATATTAATATTACTATACAATATTATTTAATTATTATTACAATTACTAATTGGTAATAGTATAGAAGCTATCTCATGGAAATATATAGTGTGTAAAAACAAACAAAAAACCCCAAACACCAGCCCACCAGAACAAACTCCTGAATTGTTTGCCCTTTATTTACAGCTGTACTTTGTTCTCTGCAAACAGGTTGCTTTCAGAAGATGGAAAAGGTCCGTCGGCTCTTCGTTCGGAGCAGACTGACGCTGAGGGCTCCTCCCTGTCCAAAGGTTATTTGCAAGCCCTGGACAGCCAAGGGAACCCGCTCTGTCTCAGCTGTCACCAGCCAACAGCTCGGCTTGAGCCAGGCTGCCAGGCCCGTGCCTGGGACACGCGATTCTGCTCTCACGCCTGCCAGGAGGACTTCTCCATTCGTTCTAGTCAGAGCTACCTCAGGACAAAAGTGTTTGAAATTGAACACGGTGTTTGCCAGTTTTGTAATCAAAACGCTCAGGAGCTTTATCTCAGCATCAGAGATGCGCCCAAGAGTCAGCGTAAGAAACTTCTGGAGAGTTCGTGGATGTCTCACCTCCCGCTCGGGCAGGTAATAGTCTGAGTTTGAAGCAGTGACAGTTGATCTGTGTATTCCTGATGCATAGTTCAGAGAAATCCAAAATGTTCTTTTTACAGGTTTAGGGTGGAAGGTTAATTTAGCATCAACAGAATAAGAAAAAACAAATAAAATCCCAATGGCTTCTAATACATTTTTCATCTCCGAAAGGCACAGGCATCAGAATTTGATTCCTTAGGGATGTAAATATTGTAGCTGGTTGTACTTGAAATGCACTTCATTAATGAACTTTATGGTTATGAAACGATTTAAGAATGGATGTAGTCTAGCACTACTGCGTTTTTCAGACTTTGCAGAAAGTTTGGTAGAGCTTAACAAAAGCCAGTCGTCGCAGCTCCTCTCAGTATCACCTCAAAATGCATTACATACTACCACCGTTCTTCCATGGTTGTCATTGCTTCGCTGACTTGAAGGCAATGGAGCAGTGAGGGAGAACATTCTTATGTGAAGTGGTATTTTTATTCAGAAACTAAAATACTATTCTGTTTTCTGCTGCAAAGTTGAAATTCTGCTTCTGAAGTTACTGTTTCTAAATTGTTTAAAGAAATTCTGCAGACACCCACTGAAACTCGCAGAAGAAAAAGTCATTTGCCGTCGCTTGTTGTATGCCTGAGATCAGCTTTGTTGCTTGCAGCTTTTTTAAAATAAGTCTGTACACATCCAAAAGACTGCGCTGGAGTGGGGTCTCTTACAGCCTGCGATGTGAACAACTCTGTGTTGTGTCTAAATTACCTTTTGAAAGCCGACACGGGGCTTTATCACCTCAGGTTTCTCAATGCTCGTTATTACAATTCCCACTGTCTTGATCAAAAACCTAAATGAGAGATACCTAGTTAGGGTCCACTTCTTCAAGAACTTGCACTTTTTTTACTTGCACGTGTTTGTTTTTAATATCAGCACCTGATGTTGATAAAATGACATTGAAGATAACTTACTGTACCAGTCAAGAAAACCGAACTTTTCATTCTGTCTTTCCTTGATCCTCTGCCATGTGGTTCAGCACGCTGCAGGCTAGGTGAAAAGATGCCAACTACAGTTACAGTTGTTTGCTTGTCCAGTGGGAGTAACAAAAAAATGCTAACGCTACTTTCTTTCTCTTGATCAAAACCATGAATACCTACTTGCCTGAATTATTTCATTCTTCTTATGGCAGAACATACATGTAGTTGAGAAGGAGTATCTAACGCTTCCAATGTCGTGTCCTGTGTTACTGCAGTTGAATGAAATCCTGTCGAACCCGGCGGAAGGGCAGTTCTGGCAGGTAGACCATATCAAGCCCGTTTACAGTGGAGGAGGACAGTGCTCCCTGGAAAACCTTCAGACGCTGTGTACGGTCTGCCACAGAGAGGTCAGTATGGTACAGCCACAACCCCCCACCCTCTCCCACAGCGATGCCGTGGAACGTGCACCGGGGCAGCATTTATCATCCCAGAAGTATTTTGGGCGCAGGTACCTAGAGGTACCGTCGCCTGACCCGGGGCTCAGAGTGGGTTGCTCAGCACCACCCCGTGCAGTCCTGCACCGTCTCACCCCGGTGAGCAGCACCTGCCCATCCTCAGGGTGAAACCTCCTCCCATGCCCTGCGGTGATGCCCCGGGCCGGGTGCCGTGGCTGCCGCCATGTGCCCCTGGGGAGGGCCTGGCTTTGATACCTCCGGCCCCTCCTTTCGGCTGCAGAAGACCGTAATTGGGTTCCTCTTCAGCCCTGTGGGCTCCAGCTGGACAGCCCCTGTGCTCCCAGCCTCTCCACCCCACCCAGTGAAGATGCAACTGAACTGTTGTTACAATCCAAGCTTCCTCAGGATTTGGGAAAATGCCACCTTAATAAACATTCGCATTTTATTATGTTGTCTACTGCAAAATCAGACAGAAGTTTAACTGTGGGGTAATGCTTTCCATCGAGCACACTGTTACCACGTAACCATACTTACTGACCAGACCTGTCTTTCCCTTTTGCAGAGAACTGCAAAACAGGCCAAGGAGAGAAGCCAGATGAAGAGACGCTCTTTAGCTACAAAGTACGGCTGTGATATCACAAAATTTTTTGTGAAGATGTAAAATGCAAAGTGTATTCAGTTACATTAGAACTCGAAAAACCAGTGTAGTTATACAGTCTGCCTCGTGCACATAAATCCTTCTATCGTGCTGTTGGTAGAGGGAAGAAAATACGGAATTAGAACCAAGGAATCATTTATAACACTGATTATCAGAGGGCCTTGGAGAGTGCATCCAAGGGTATTGATTGTGGTTATGTTTTTATGACCCTGTAGTTTAAAGCTAAAGTTCTGGTGTAGCCTTAATGCAGTTCTGAAGCGTTACTGTTTTCCTGTTACAGCGTTGTTATACCTGCAAGAATTTGAGGAATTTCTGTTGAAAGTTCCGTTGGTCTTACAGGGTTCAATTGTACTGGGGACATTATGGACCAAGAAGGTATCTTAGTTTAAATTCTTTTCTTTGTTCACATATCAAAATTACTGGAGAAAATACAGGCTCTGACAACTATTAGCACAAAAATAGCATAAAAGTGAGTGATTTGGCTCTTCTGAAACTGCCTCAAACCTACAAACCATTAATAGCAGCCTTGGGAATGCTCCAATCAGCCATGAAAGGCCGACTGGTGGCACTGGGCCTGGCTTACAAGACTGGCATTTAGAATTAATGATGGCTGTTGAAACCTGTTTTTACTTAAACCAGCGTGTATCGAAAACTTATTCATGATAAGGAACATAAATATTACAAATTATCTCATCAAAGGTAATTTCTGGGAAATGCTAGAGTCGCTTTCCCCTGAGCAAGACTGTAGCAATGCTGGTTCTTTCGGACTCTTAATAAATACATTTCTCTTTCCTGGTGATTTCCTTTAATGCTTTATCTGTGTCTTCCCCCACGTCTTGAACGCCGTAAGGCAGTAGTAACTGCTGTTACACTACAGACCTTTCTGAAAGCACATGACTGTAATTTCAAGTACATCTAGTTAAAATAACCCAGAAAGCTTTTCAGCTTATCCTTATGAGAAAAATTCTTAAAGTTTTAAACATTCTTTTTCTCAGTTAAAGAAAGATTTAAGACAAGGTAATGGCATGAGTGCACCATTTTCTATAGACTGAAACTAACTGGACTTTTTCCAGCAAAGACATCTTTAGGTAACTGTCTGAAAAAAGTGTTACTTGATGGTTGTGTTCTCTGAGCGATTAAAGGAATCGCCTCTTCAGCAGTTTAAAAGTGCAACTAAGACTGGCTTGATGATAACTGAGGAACTTGCAAGTTTATACAGCCTTTACAAGAGGACACGCTTTAACGTACCGTTGCATGAAGACAGCACATCAGGAGAGGAGGAAACCAAGAGTATCAGGGAGAAAGCTCAAGTTAAAGATTACTTACTCAGTAATTAGTCTAATGCAATTTCTTTCAACGAAGCTAGACAGTTAAACAGCAGCTAAATTAGTCTTTGTCTTTCTCACCTCTCTTATCAGGGAATTTTCCTCAGGTAAAACACAAACAGCCTGGAGAACAAATTCTGTGACAATTTTTTTACTGAAAAAAATTAACTCTTCTTTATCCTGAAAAATGTATTTCTACTTGATCCAGCTTTAGCTGAGGGAAACACTCTAAGCCCTGGCCCCTCAGAGAACATTCAGGGTAACACGCGGGACCCTGCTATCTGAGACAGAACTTAACTTTCTATACTGAATGGAGTCACAGTCATAAACAATGCTGTTCCTAGGTCAAAGTATGCAAGGATGTCATTTAAAAAGTATTTTGACAAAAACTGTTGCTAATACCCAAAGAAGTCTGTGAGCCAATAATAAATTCAGATTTATTGAATAACGTATGAATGAATACTGTAGCTGTTTTTACATTTTGTTTTGTAAAGTAATGCTGTTCTTTTGCTGACTCTCACTAAAACACGTGAACATCACTGTAAAGCAACATTGGCACATACAGGCTGTAGTGTTCGCATGATAGCCAGTGGCGTTGGTTAGTTTACAGCAGGCGATAAAATTGTTTCACCGTCTCAGATCAAAGACACAGTATGCATTCAAACGCTCTCTGTAAATACCAACAAGTTGCTTACAGTGAAACACCTCTGTACACATCATTTACACACAGCTTTGGCCCTTGCATGCAGGGAAGGATATAAGGTCTCCAAAACCACCAGCGATCCACTTAAGGCTAGCAGGCTTACCGTCCAGTTACAGCCCCAGATATATTCATTTCTGTCTGGGAGAAGCGTCCAAGACAAGATCATTTTGGACAACTGCTGCAATGCTGGGGGAGTTTAGCATGAACTAGAATTTTAAATAAAATTAAGGATATTTTAGTAGTATTTGCAACTTCGCAATTAACCAAGAAGTACTGGGCTCAATATTTATGATTAGTAATAAATACAAATTACGTAATGTTTGCACATCAATTTAAGTAGACTAATGCCACTTGATAAAGTCTGATTAAGAACCGTAAAGCAGCACATTCTGCATGAATTTCAACATGAATTATTTGCATACAGCCCATTCATGGCCATTATTAAACAAGCTAATGCAAAAAAAAGAAAAAAAAAAGCTCCCTTTGGCCAGAGAGGAGATTGCTAAACTTTCGTCCCCAAAGATCCGATTAAAACTACTCACGAAGCCATTCCAGACCTCGAAGTTAAAGTTGCTACAGGCATCCTTCTCAGCTGCCAGTTCAGCTCTGTCACTAATGACGACCGTATTGTCTCCTCGCCACAAACCGGTCAATCTGTGTTAACTTCCCCAAAGGAAAATGAATAGCATGCTACTTGTGAAGACGCACAAGATAACGCAGCTGGTTACATCAGAAGAATGTTGTATCTGCTGAAAAGGCACCTGCAAGTCGAAAATCTTCCTTCGTCAGCACGCTGTACATGCGCTGGGGCAATGGCTTGGAGTAAGGAGCGGGGCGGGGGACAGTCGTGCGCAAAATCACCTCCCGACCCGTGGGCGGTGGGAAATCTGAAACGGCTCCCGTGTTGAGTCTTCGCTCCTCTGATGAACCCGATCTCCTCAATTCTTCATCAAGTGGAGGCACTGCAGAAACCTTAAATAAGAGCAGAGGTATAATTACAGGGCAAGCTGTTTCTTAACATTAGGATTCAGAAAATACTTCTTAAGAGGAATAGAGGAAGATTAGAAATGGTAAACACATCAAAAGGCTTCATGTGTACACAGAGCAAGACACTAATGGGATGTCAAGAAATAAACTGTGCACAATCAAATGGAAGAACCTTCATGTGTGGATGGTGAAGCTCAGCCTAGATTAAGCTCCTGATTTTTTGGCAGTGTGAAGCGAGGGTTTCGACCAGACGAAATGCCCTTCTCGAGCACGGCTCTCCCCTCAGCTCGCTGTGGCTACACGAGGCCAAGCCAACCTCCTTTTAAAAATAACCAGCGCCACTATTAGAGTCTTGGCAAAAAGGCACCTGCCTTTTCAAACTCAAAAATACTACCTCGATACGTGCTTTTCATGGCCAGAGAGAAGCTTGCCGGAATGACACTGCAGAGCAAGCGAGATGCTGTGCAATCTCCATCGACGCTCGTTGCCTCAGAGCCAGTAAGCAGCAACACTGGAGTCTGAATACTGGAAGAAGGGCTGGCATGCTCCGATCAGCCCAATAAGCATTCTCTAATTACATATATATATACACATACCCCAATAGGGTCCTAATCTAAGTGTACACAACTCAAGCTTATCGGTGTCACCCAGGCATGGCAGAAGCCACCGGACAGCCCTCGTGGCCCCTCTGCTCCCACCCCTCTCCCCGAGACACCCCCCAGGAGCAGGGACCCGGCCCCGCTCGGCTCGGCAGCCTGTGCCACAGGAGAAGTCACCAGGGACAAGTGCCACTTGTTCCCACAAGAGCAGTTCTAGGAAACCAACAGAGAGGATGTTCCCTGAGCTACACTTCACGCAGTTACCCCAGTTCTTCCCCAAACCTCTCTGTATCTCTGCCCAAAAAGTTCGGCAGTGTCCATAAGCAGTGGCATCTAGGATTGAGACAGTCAGGTATTGTCCATCTCTACCTAACCCCCCAAACATCTGGCTGTTCAATAAACAAAACACAGTGACGGTAACAGAGAATATAAAGGCAAAGCCACATATTTCAGCATCAGGAAATGTTAACATTCACTTGAAAAAATGTGTTTGGTTTGGTGTGGTTTTTGTTTTCTTAAAGATTTCGCTTTTTCACGACCCGTTAGGCTCTGAAAATGGAGTCTGTGAATGAGGAAAAACCATTCTGGAAACACAAAATTATTTTTATGCTTAATATGTGAACAACAGTACAAACTAAATCAGGCTGCTGTCTATGTCTACTAAAAGGTTCAACTGTATGCAGCTAGGGAAAATGAGTGGGAAACGAGGGACAAAGTTGGTTACCTCATCAGAAGATTCAGTCAGCTTGGAAAGGGATGAGAAAAGAACCAGTGATGAAAGATAGAAACAAAGGCAAGTCAGAGGTGACTTACAAGAGGTTAGGAGGAGATTGTAGGTTTAAGAGACATCATGCACTCTACTTCCAAGAACATGCATCTGCTATCATAATCTTCCTGAGAAAACTTGAGAATATACAAACACATTTTACACAACTAGGAGAGGAGTCAAGGTTCAAAAGGTAATGAACAAGGAAATCATTCAACTTCTATTTACCATACAGCTCTGTACTGAAATAATTCATGGCAGATTAACCACGAGGGGTTCTCGGTAGCAAGTTAGCTCCCGTCCCACTAAGAAGTCTTAATTAACAGTGACCAGCTCCTAATGGGAAGTATGTGCAACCTAGCTTTAGTTACTGATGTTTCAAAAGAAACAAAACCCTACACGTTCATATACATCTTTATCGAACATTAACGCTAGAAACTCTTACTCAGCTTTAAAAACATAATTACTCGATATCAAAAAGGGAAGTGCATACGCTTGCATACACTTACAGGGCACAATCTTAGCCTTTGCAGGGAAGTCTGTAAGTAAGGCTGGTTGACATGGTGAGATTTGCAACCAGATTTTCCCTAGAGACTAGAAGAACAAAATAAGTGTTCTGATTTTCATTTTTCAGAATAACCACAGTCTGTTTTCAGAATGGTCCTTTTTATGCTGAGTTGCAAAATACAGATTATTATAAAAGCATCTATACCTTAAAAGTGTTTAATACCCAATCACAACATTTTTACAGCAATGATTTTCAAATGATTTTCAGGCTCTAAGATGTCTCTGATACTATGCTGCCTTGTTATTACCACTGCAGTTAAATTTTAGTTAGATAATTTGATGCTATGAACAGGTGTAATTCTGACAGAAATTGAAGGCTGACTGCAGTCCAAGAAGTCTGGAAATCAATACTTTAAGGCTAATTATTACAAAGACTGCTTAAGAGAAGAACAGAATAGTTATACCAATACAGGCTGGGGAAGGGTTTCCAGACAATACATACAACACTGGCAATAAGTACACGGAATGTAAAGTCGTACTGGAAAAGAACTGAAACTCTTCCTAAACACACTAGTTTCCATAGAAGAAATCTCAAGTATTCCAAGTATAAGCCTCAGTCTAAAAAGTTACTCCTTCTAAAGTATTTAATATTATGATGTGTTTCACTTGCTTGTTCTTGCTGCGATGTTGCATATATTGTGTAACTTGAATAAAGTAGAAATTTGTGGCATAATAGTAAATCAAGTATTCATGACACCTCTATCTACCCAGCTGGCTTTAATTGTTTAACGTCCCAGGTCACTTACTCTTCTTTTGTTTTGCAAGGTTCTGTTACTGCCAAAATCATGTTGAACCTCACAAAAAAACCTCAAACACATTTATGACAATACACGCATATATGCAGACAAAATAAACTGGCATCATATGATAAGTCGTTGCTTCATACTGCTTTAATTAGAAGTGTCTCCAAAGCAATCAAGAGCCCGTTCTTACCCTCTGAGCATTCACGAACAGCTTGTGAATAATGCTACCAGCAGGTCCTCTTCCTGCACCAATAACTGACACTTCTGGCTGGTCCAGGAGACAGTTTACGAATCTGGTGGTATAAATCATTGAAAAGGAAAAAGGAATGTTTAATTCTCAGCTGTATGCAGCTTGCTAATCTAAAAGCAGAACTGTTTCCTGGGAGGAGGTCTCCACCTAGCACCATTTGCACAGAGCAGGAACTGGCAGACGCTCTCAAGAGCTCTCTGTTCTAAAAGTTTAAGGAAAAGACCCTGACATTTGCCAGCATCCCACTCAAACACTGTCATCACTTTTTCATCCCTTTACTCCTTTCCCTCTGCCCTAAAGACTAAACTCCCCCTTAACCTTCAGTTGTTCCCTCCTACCTTGTTGCTTTCTTTCGTGCTAATACAAGCAGCTGTTCTTTCACAGATAACGTAGGTCAAAACTAAGCTGAGCGCAGCAGCCTCCCACGTAAGGCCAGGAAAGGCAGGATTATATAGCTGTTTGCGTTGCAACTCCAGCAGCAGGGCCAATTAACACCTAGGTTGCAATTCAGCCTCCGAAAGGATTACTTCTCTCAAATAACTATAAATGGAACCCAGGCTCCTAATGCACATGTATAAATTCAACATGAAAAGCCTTCATGGTGTCAGCCGCACAGAAGAAGTAACAACATGACAATTTTTTGAGCACAAATATATTGCTTTAGTCAGACATCACTCCTCTGAACTCCCAACAGGTACTGCAAAGGTGTCACTCTCCCTGTCAGCACAGCAGCAAGAAGTTAATGTGTTGTTTTTTTAATGTTACACGCTAGTCATTTTAAGCAGTAAGTAAATAATCTGACAGCAATGAAACATGGCTTATTGCTTGTCATTCATATGGTTCCTCAATAATATGTTTCAAATTAGTAAAGAGACGAGAATAAGAAAATACAACTTTGGGGTGGTATTTCATTCCAGATTAGTAATAGAAAATACTAAATTCCTAGTCCTTTCTAATTTTACCTCTATTGTAACAAAGTTCATCATATATACCTTTTACATACACAAAAAAATAAATGAAATCCCTGGTACTGTCAAGATGAAAACAAACCCATTAAAATAATCTGTATCACATGTTTTCAAAGAGATGGTTACTTAGAGGAGCATTTAGGGTCCCCACATACAACATCACTAGGTAGCCTAGGGACAGGGACACCTAATGTTTACAGCTACTAAATATGATTCCTTAGTATTTCTGTATTGTCACCACTTCCATTTATCCTAAATTTTGAAACAACAAAAAAAGGCGCATCAGAGGAAAAACAAAACAGCACAGGAAAACATAAAAAAAAAAATCAATCATCAGTCACCTTTGTAGATCTTCTTTCTCCTCCTCATTTTCACATTTCTCTACCCCAAATTTTGCTTTCAGAGACCTGGCTCTGGCGATGATAGCTTCCACACTCATAATCTGAGCAATGATTTCCTGCAGGAGTTTAATAAAAATGACAATTAAAAAGATGTTCTTTTAGCACTCCCATGAATCGTGTAACAGTCTACTAAGTTTTCAGCTCCAGTCAGTAAAAGTGTCTTACTTCCAACTTCTTGTCCTCTGGATTTGGAAACCGTAGAACTTTACTGGAATGGGATACTATCTGCTTAATAATCTTCTTAACTGAAGATATATCTTCTAGTCCTTCTATTAGGAGGAAAAGAAATGAAGAAGGTGTAATTATTGCATCCATGTTCACCCTCAAGTAACTTAATAATTTATTAAACGTTATTTACCTTCTTCCTTTACCTTGAGTACAGCTGCATGGATGATGCAAGGCAAGAGATGCCTTGCAAGGTCAGCTGGTTTCTGAACTGCAAGGTAATGAAGCACCTATAACATTAGAAAATTTAATATATTAGTGATCAAAACTACTTCCCAAAGATAAGGTTAATTAAGAAAGATGAGCACCTAACATTGAGGAATTCACAAGGGAGCACTGCTGTAAGACAGGACTCAATACATAGCTTTACATGAATCCTCAGTGACTGCTTACAGTCCCAAACAGGTTAGAAGGAAACTAAAAATGATTACGTTTTAGGAACCCTTTAGTTTCCTAACACATCCACGCAGATGAAAATCTGGCATATTTACTAATAATTCAAAGAAGTACCTAAGTAATACAGTTTGTGAAGTTACATTCCGCACACTAATTATTTTAGATACTTCAAACATACTGTTGTACGGCAGCAAGAATTTCTGATTAACCCTCAGCCACGTACAAAACAGTTTAATAACTCCAAGAATATAGTGCAATGACGTGCTAATGTTTAAATCTTGCAGGGGGAAGAAGAAAGGGCTGCTATAAGCATTACAGATCAGACTATCGCTAACCACAGAGCTTTTTACCTTCTCTGCTTCTCTAGTGTCATCGAAGAGTCTCTTCTGCCTCCGGGCTGGGACTGGTTTTGCTGTCTCCCAGGCCTCCACCCACATGTTGCTAGGAATCTTCATTCGGGCGCTCAGCTCGCCCTTAATTACTATATTCCCCTTTTCATCAACCACTTCCTCTTCAATGTAATCCCGAGGGGAGTACCACCTCACAAAATCCTCCAGACAACAGCCAGGATTAGCTGCCTGGAATGAAGAGGAGATAAAATTTGTGCCTGAAAAATCCTATAAAAACACAATAACCTGGGTAGGAAAGCAATACAGTTTAGCAGGTAGTGCATAGGCTAGGAGCCAAAACTCAGGGAATTCTGTTCACCGTCACCAAACTGTACACTAGGAAAGAAACCTGGGAGGGTGAGGGAATAAAGCATAAACCAAGACAATGGCAATGGGTAAAACCCACCCCATCAACAAAAAGAAGGAAACCTTTTTCATATCACCCCAAAACAGTACATTCATCAGTTATTTCAAGCAAGCTCAAAATTATACTGTTAACTCAAGCTTCTATCTGGTACCCGCTACATGCAATACACATTAATTTTCACTATTTTTTTAAGTCTTTAATGGTATAAGCTTATACATTAAATGAAAAACAGCCCAAGCCTAAAAGAATCACTGGGCTGCAAAAATAGGCTTTCAGCACTAGCTACATCTTTTAACACTCCAGTAACAAAATTCACCTTTTCTTCTTCCTTTCAAAAGGAACTTAAAACTCCCCCAACCAAAACAACTTCATTTTTTATAGATGCAATGTCAACACAAATAAATACATCCATAGGTCTAGAACAAAAGGAAACCCAACTTTCTATGCAACGTACCTATCAAGAGCGCACTTCCGCTTCAAATTATGGTTTTATATTCTTACTTCGAGTTTTTAGATCACTTGCACCATAGAAATAAAACTCTACATGTATCTAATATGACATGAGTGACGGCTAATAAACTGATATTGATACGTTAGTCTTTTACTCTATAGTACATCTCTATCCTTTTACTGCAAACATTGAAATAATTAAAAAAACCCCAAACATATAGCTATTTCATGACAGAATCTCCAATCATTTTAAAGCTTTGACATCATTTGAGGACAGTAGTGTATGTGCTCTTAGCTCCCTCTGCAGAGCTTGGAAAAGAAATGGAATAAATTGCCCAAAACGACAGCTAGTCCAGTCCCAATTTGATGAACATCTGTGTACAACCTCTGAATAGTGATAAATTATCCTCCCTACTAAAGAACAAAACATCTTCAACTACACATAAAAATTATATCCACCACCTCAAAGTCCAAATACAGAACTGTGAAGGTGTTAATAGATTTTTCTTTGTATCACCTTTACATTTTATCCATTTGGAGTCATTTTACAGAGCTAGACCCAGTGGAATGTACAGGTAAGAGAGACACTAAATTAAACGTACAAGGCAGTGGGAGGGAGGCACATGTAATTTTGATTCAGAACTTTCATGCTTAGTTTTCTCCTGACATCATTTTGTATGGACTTGTCTAACTCCCAATTTATCAATTGTATGTTTTGCAGGCTTTTTCCCTTCCCACAGACATTGTGCAAATTTACTGGAATGTTACACCATAATAGACTGGATAGTCATAGATTTTTTTAAATGTTCCAAGAATTTTATCAATAGTTTTTTATTTTCAACTTTAAACTGTTTTGTGCAGAAAAAAAAAACCCTCATGAGAAAAACCTTCAAAATTGTTCAACACAAGCAAGAGGGATAGTTTAATTAGAAGAAAGCAGTCTCACAGAATTCTTCAAGTAGTACTACCTTAAAAGACTCCATATCTGAGAGCAAGCAGGCACTCTGCATGCGCGCCCGTAGATGAGCACCTTCTGCTGATGTCCCTAGTTTTGCCAGTACCTCGGACTGTTCTTCCAGCAAATCTTCAGTCATGGGTGCTGGTTCCTGCAACATGGAAAAAGACAAGTTTACAAACAGCGTCTTCTAGACTTCACCCTTTTTAAGGAAGAAGGAGCGGAAAGCTCCCTGTCACCAAAACTTCATTCTACTTTATTTGTACATAAAGGGAATAATCATAACCTTCTACTGCTTAAACCGTTTAGCCTAAAGGTGTGCATCTGAAGACGACACTAGCAAAAAGAAACTAAAAAGAAAGCAACCTGAGAATGAAGTAACAATATAAGGACATATTGCTAAAATGCCAAAATCCAGAAGAAGTCCAGGAAGTGTCTGACTGATACTATTTTGTTGAGATGGATGAGAATCCACCTAAAGCAGTGTAGAATTTTTGCCATTGATACTGTCAACACAGAATTAATTTACAACATTTTGCCTGACTACACTCTGGTCGTGCCTTTTAACCACGCAAAGCAACATTCATTAAAACTAATTTCTCTCAAGTGAGTGAAAAATACTGTATTATTCATGCATAGCTGATTTCAAACTACTTCCTCTGACACCACTGCTTCCTATTTCATCCCTACTCACTCTACAAGAAAGTTTGTGCCAGATAACATTTCTAGTAGTTTGATGATAAACCTGCTTTAGATAATGGTACCAAAACCTGATGACTATGGCCTTTTAGATATGAATTGAGAAATGTTTGGGGTTTTTTTAAAAAGAAAAAAGTAGCAGCAAAACTGATTGAGTACTCTGGTCAGTCAGCTAGAAATCTTCGTGGTGGAAGACAGACCATGGCAGTTCCTACTTTACAGGAAAGAAAGTAAGGAGGGGATGGAAGATGCCTCAAGAGCTGGAGATAAAAAGAATCCAAATGTAAGGTAGGCAAGACAGCTTAATTCTTGCTTAAAAAAAATTTGGTTTGAGTGAAATTTGGTAAGGCGACCCATTCTCAAATAAAACAAAGAGCACGTGAGATTTCAGTTTAACAGCATCAAGTTATAAAAACGGAAAACAAGGTCTTAGGCCAAAACCACTCAGCAATTTTAACAACAGATAAGAATATAACCTGCAAACTATATACAATTTCACAGTCCTAGGTAAGAGCCTTATTGCATGAGAGTCGTATCGCATATCTGGCTCAGCTCTTGCCACCTAACCTGTGTTATCGGGATGTAGAGAGGCTCTCCTGGATGCAGCAGCGTCAGCTTTCCATGTGGATGCAGACGACCTTCTGGTTTTAAGTTTACAGGTTCTTTGTTGCCTTCTTTCGCTCCTCCTTTCTTTCCATTTTCCTGCCCGTTTCCTTTAAGATCTTCTGTGTCACTCAAACATTCAAAAAATTCCTCTTCACTGTCACTCCATGATTCCCAGGACTTGCCAACTTCTTTTTCCTTATCAGGGTTATCTCCAGAGTGGTCTGCTCCTTTTCCAGTATCACCAGGGGAACGATCAGACATACTCCCCCTTTTCCCCTCATCTCTTGCTTTCTTTCTTTCTATGCAACAATTTAACATCTAATAAGTTAAAGGGGAAAAAAAAATGTTTAGCAATTACTTCTCTGATGGAAACAATGTCACAGAAAAACTTGGAGTGTCACCAAAAATCTCTTATAATTCTAAAAGACAATAATTCCATTGAACTTGTTGCTATAACAAAGAGTTTCCCCAAAAATATAGTCCAGACCCAATAATACAAGCATAACTAAATCTACAAAGCCAATATATTTAGCTAATAATTGCTATAATTTTGACAGTTTCCTTAGGAGAAAAATCAATTCTTAAATTTGGGATATTTACCTGAAGTTTCTGATGCAGTAAACAGCATCTCAGATCTGGAGGGCCATTAGCTAATCTAACAAAAGGTAGAAGTGTAACCATTATCAATTATCAAGTTGAATCTTTTACACAAATGTGGTCTTAAATCATATGAAATCCAAAAGAGGGCCAAATATCCACACTAAGCCCACCCCCACCATTTCAACTATGCATCTCTTTCTTCTATGGTCTCAGAAGACAAGCTAGTGACTGAACAAACCCAGAACTTAAACTAAATTTATCTCCTAGACGTCATTTCTGAAGCTCAGAGATCATTCACACTAGTACGAAACAGACACAACCTGTGTTTCCTGGTCAGTTTTCCATTTGGATGTTAAAAGGGTAACTGTTTTCAAACAAAACTTAACCACCTTTGACTTTACTTTTAAAATGGCAATCATACAGTAGAGCCATCTCTATATATTTCAAGTTCCATTTTATGTTAGTTTCCAGTTAGCGTAACCACTTGAAAGTATAAACTGGCAAGTAAATGGCCGGTCCTTCCCATTTAAAAAAAAAAAAAAGGATATATTTTTGCTCTACATTGATATCTCGTCTCGACAGAACCCTTCATTTGGTCTGCAACAAGCTCTGCTGCAGTAGACATGACCTGGAAGGGCTGGAATACTTGAGACAGCGTTAGCTGCCTAAAAAGGCTACTACGCCAGCAGGAATTTGGAACAGCTCCCTTAGAATAAGTGGCGAAACTGCACTATAAAGTAGAGGTGTTTCTCAAGATACTAGCTCCTTCATTTTCATCTAATAATACACTGGAAGCCAAATATTCACAAGTAGCCTTTTTTCCCCATCCTCATTCACACAATGGACTGCTCCAACCTGAGCTTCCTCCAGACATCTTGAAGTTTTCAAAGGAGGGCACAGATGCTTTTCCCTGCTGCCTACCCTTTCTTGCTTTAAGGAAGTACGGTAATAAAAATAGAGGATAGCATTTGCAATTTAAAAAAACCCAAACGAACAAACAGTATGTTACAAAGTCATAGTGAACTCACTCTGTTCCTGAAACAAAGAACATTTTCTATGACAAAGCAACAACAAAAAAAATCTTACCCCGGAATAAGGTAGTTGTTCTCCCATCTGTAGCGCATTTCTAACACAAATTCTTGCCAAAGATGTGCTACTCCTTTTACTCCTCCATGGTAGAAGTTTATCATACAAAGACACAAAGCTAGTTTGTATGTCAGACTATCAGAAGGAGCAGATTTAAACTGACTGAAGAGATTCTATGTAAGAAATAAAAGAAAGTAGGAAATATAGGAACAATGACATTTTTCCCAAAACCGTATGATCTCTTTCCTGTTTGATAATACAAGTGGCTAAATACCATTTTAAGCTTGTAAGTATAAGCTACAAAAAATGACAGTCTTTGAAAGAAAGAAACAAATTAGAAGGAAAAAAACTAAACAAAACAAAACCCCAAAAAACACAAAACCAAAAAAAAACCACACCAAAATCACTATTTCTACCTGGAGATTCCACAAAGGTAACTTCACCTTTCCAAAAACGATCTATTACAAGACATAGGGGAACCACAGTAAAGTCTGTATGTACACACACTCAAAATTGCTTTCTTTCTCTCGAGTGACAGTCAGAAAAACTTACATAATCTTCACTCTCTGGAGGAGGATTGTTTCCTGCTGGAGTGCTAGTTCTGCTTTCAAATCCATCTCCGAGTTTGTCAGCAGCATCAGGAAATAAGAACTTCAAGAAAGAAAAATAAAATCCAAACTTAAACCGGTATGGTTTTTCCTGCTTTTCCCACTTTCTCCCTAAAGCTACTGCTGGTTACATACCAGCAATCCCTATAAGTAAAACTGTTAGCAGAGTCCAGAGTTCACTTTCATTCTGCTTATATTGTAGAGACTTGTAACAACTTAGGCTGTTTCAGAAAGCTGATAAAAACAATTCAAATAATGGAACTGACATCAAAGACCTTTCTTTATAATTCTGCCATAAACTATAACACCCAAATGCATCAGTAGAAGCATGAAACAAGTTTTATATGCATTTAACGTGCAGAGACAGCTCACTTACCAGAAGAATAGTGTTCAGAACTTCGTTGTTTAAAGGCGATTCATCTACACCTCTGTGTTTGCGAATTTTTTTCTTTGCACTGTGAACCATATTTGTGACTGATAATTTATGGATTGGGACCGGTGCTGGCTCTGTGAGCTTCGACAAAGCATGGGTAATATCAGCAACCTCTATAAAATAAAATTAAAATAATTAAAACCAAAAAACCCACAAGACCATCTCTTAAAAAAGTTCACCTGTCATATTCAGTCTGTTTATCTTGTATCGATTTTTAACACCCCTGTGCTGTCAGGTTCCACACATTAGATTCACTGTTCTTAGTCACAAAGATAAAGCAGGAGAACTAGGTCATGAAGGAGTCACAGACTGTCCTTGATTTATTTCACTGCATGAAGTCTAGCCTGGGTTGGCAGCAGATAGCGCCTGCCACCTGCTGTAGCAGTACTGCATACCTGCAGACAATTACAGGCAGAGCATCAGCAAAAAGCCTGCTGACAAGCCAGTATTTAAACTTCCTTTATACACGAAACCAACGAATACATTGTAGATAACAAAGACTGTTCAAGCGTATGCTAGAGGTTTAGATAAGCCTTAAATAAATCCATTATTAATCACTATACATACAACCTTATATGGTGTAAGCACAATTCTGTTTTAGAGGCCTCAGGTAAACTCAAATCAAAACATTTTTTCCAGATTTGCTGCTGACAAACTTTAGAACTCTCTTATAATAAAACGAATTAACATTGTTAAAAAGAGGGCAGACAAATTTAAGTGAGTAATTACCAGCAGCCTGAAAAACCTCATCTTGGCAAACGTTTCAAGAAAATTAGAGATAAGGAGGGCTAAAGAGACTGTATGTCGAGCACTAAGAGTAATACATACTTTACTCGGTCTAAGACCTTTTTAAGCTAACTAATGAGCTCCTTCAAAACTAAGACCAAGTGTAACCAGAGACAAGATAAGGATACGGGCCATATTTGGAGGGAAGAAAAGGTGTCAAGAGGCAGGAAAGAAGGGAATGTTCACCATATACAGCACGAAAAGCAAAAGAAAGGGACAGAGACATCAAAAAGACGTCAGTATCTATACTGTTGGTATAGCCTGACTTGTTGGTCAGGTAATTTTGGTTTGTTTTGTTGGTTTTGTTCGGTGGTATTGGGGTTTTTTTTTGGAGGATGACACCAAAGCCTCTCAAACAGATTAAAGACCCTTTAAACTGGCTGTTATAACATGCACTACATAGTACATCAAAAAGCAGAAAAATGTGGAAAAATACAAAAATACATAAAAAGATGCAGACAAATCTGATTTATGTTTGCTCAAAACCAACTCTTGCACACACTAGCCAAATTTTAAACACTTTGTTTCCAGCGAAAAAAAACAGAACTATAACAGAGGCAATTGTCCTCTGGGACTTTGGGAGCTAAGCTTGCCTAGAATTCATGAGAAATTATACCATGTAGCACTGACCAGAAAATTCCTAGGAGTATTACAGAAAATGCCTAACAATTAAAATCATCAAGATTTTAGTTTTACCTTTTCCTTCCTCTTCAAATGCAGATCTTCCAAGTATCTCATCAGTTGACTCCTTCCGACGGCAAAGCTTGAAGAATTCAGTAAGAAAGTCACCTATAAGAGAAACAAAGTTTCTGAACAACTACTCAATTAAAATCTCATTGAACAAGAAGCTAACCCTCAAAGTGATTCCTAAGCGACAGTAAATTTTATCTTTTCATCTGAAAGAACATGATAATTTGTTCTGAAGCACAAATATCTTTAAACCACATATTAAAGCTTAGGAAAACGCACATCTAGACAGCTATCAGCCACCTCTCTAGAGCACAATTTTGCATGCAGTTTAATCTACTTCTTCACCCAAAGCAAGATGAAACATAAAATCTAAAGATTTGAGGAAATCTAAATTTTCACAGAACACACACAATAAACGCTTATTCTCTGGAATCTGGTGAAGTAAGAACAGCAATGAAGTTCATGGTACACAGACACAGAATAACGTACAAGAGAAACTCATGTTTTTGCCAAGCTTGTGTTCTTGAAAAAGAAGGCCAAAATACTGTCCACTCAAAAAAAAAAAAAAAAAAGGGGAGTGGGGAAACAGAGGTCATCAGGTAATCAGCTACTCAATCCTAACTTCACAACTTAATAGCCTAAAAGCCATAAGAGAAGATACGGAATTCCGATGTTTTACCCAATAGACACTGAGGGTTATCTGCTTTTCTGACTCTCACGGACCACTGGGGTGCTTGAATAGGATCCAGGTCACTTTGAAAAAAAACCACAACAAACAATGTGTCACGCTGTCACCATAAGTACGCAAGAGTATCAAATTCTCAACAAATGTAACGTCATAGCCAGTTAGGCCACGGAAGCCATAATATACACCACATTACATAGAAGAACATGACAAACACTTATAAAATAAAAGCAGGAGTCCCTGTTCTCGTGTACATACATAACATGAATAAGAAACACACGAGAACAACTCCGTTCAACTAAATTGGCTTCCTTTAAAGTGTATTAATGTTGAAAACTCATTTCTGCATTAATTAAAACAATAAACCACTTTTTTTTTTCTTCTTTCCTAAGTATCAGTATACACTGTTCTTCCTCTTTAGGAAGCTTAGCAGAAAACCTGGATGACAATTTTTGGGAGAGGGATGTCAATCAGTTAATTCTTTTTGCTTTCCACCTTCCACTATCACCTTTTCCAAGAAATATGCAATACACAAAACTTTTAAGTCTATCATGACAATATGCCGAGAAATGGAGGGGTGTGTTCTGTTGAGATTATGATACAATAATATTTTCTCACACAGAAATGCATTTCAAAAGAAGGTGTTTTCACAAATGAGATGTTCTATCAACTGACCTTAGCATTCCTCAAAATGGGTTCCCTTTCACACACAAAGCCACACACAACATTTTAGATGTCACTAAAATGCAGTAGTTAACAAATAAAGTACACTTCTAGATAGTTGCAATTCAGACAAAATACTTACGAATAAACATCATTGTCGACAATTATACCTTCCGTCAGGTGAGGCCATGTGGTAGCTAAATGAAGCTCACTGAAACAAAACAAGATTTAAATCCTTCAGCGCTAGCAGAAAGTGTTCTCTCTATCAGAGTTAAGATCTTGAAAGGAGTTTTGTGATAGTTCATATTTAAGTCCCTTTATGTATTTTGCAGCTACATCCAGAAATGCGCATGTTCTCCAAAGAGTTTTCTCACTGCATACGTTCTATTGGTTGTTCTGCAGCATGTCAGCCAGTATCGCACTAACCTTTACTGGTACCTGGCATACAGGACTCTCACAACTCCTCTACAAAAGGAGAGATTGTGCACTGTATTTTAGGTATCCAGGTGCAAAGGAAAGAACACCTTTCATGAATTGCCTACAGCATCGATCACTGTCTAACACATTACAATGACTCCTAGATTTGCTGAGTGATGATGGCGTGTTCAGAAGAGGACATAGAGAGATTGTAATAATTCAGTTTACAGACAATGTAAGTCTTCTACAAATGTCTAAGTAAAAAATGAGACTGAGTCCAACCCTTGAATGAAGGCAAACCATTTTTAAAGTTAATCTCCAGTTAAGATATATTTCAACATAATACTTTCAGAGATAAGCGGAGTACTCCAGAAGTTTATGGTGAGAGATTTATGAGCTCGAACTCCGAATATCATTAGACAATTTTACAAATGGTCTTATTTGCTATTAGACCATTACTCTTCTCAGATGTTTCTTATGTACTTGAATAATTAAATCATCTGTTAGGGACACATTAAGTGATAGGCAGGCAAAGCTAAGATTTGAAATAACATACCTTTAAGTCCTCCATTAAGGAAGTTATAACACATAGTTTTCTGAACTCTTATCTTACCTAATAGGATCCTCACAGGCACCAAATGGTAACTTCCCAAACTCAAGGCCTCCAACTTCTCCCCCAACTAGAGCATCTATATCTGAAGACAGATCGATACATTTTCCATACAGAATTTATGGAATATTAAGACACATATCAACTTAATTTCACATTAAAAAGACTGTAGCGTGTAGGATCACCAGAGAATAGCTGAGCAGCTAAGGTGACAGAGCTATGGAAACGCAATCCTAGCATACAGTCAAAGTAAGTGTTTCCAGCAGAAACTGGGCAGTAATCATGCAACAGGACATTCAAAAAGACAGATACAATTCTTGTAATTCGTGTGGAGGGAAGGTTATTCCCTTCATACAGGCGAAGATGACAGCTATAAAAGCAGCCTTAAAGAGTCAATGTCGACACAGGAACAAATAGACACGAATTTGTCATAAAAATGTTCAGGTATGAAATCAGTTCCAAGCAGAAAAGGAAGACTCCAGAAGAGCAACTCTGCAGAGTGAAAAAATACTTTTAAAAGGTTGACAATTTTATGAAAAGCGTGATATGTTATGTCTCCTACAGTTAAAGACTTAACCCAATGATCTGGGAGATTTCTTGTAATCCCAGGTACATGCCGCCCAGCATCCTCAGCCATTTCCCATGTTACATCCTTCAAATACATAAATCAAAAATAGACAGACTTGACTGAACAAAAAAAAAATTTAAATGGGTAATAAGGTATTGTAATGCCATTATAATGCTATCACAGCATCTGATCCTTAATTTTAAATGCATCTGGCAAACTGTTTACACACAAAACAAGTGAAGTATTAGAACAGAAAGTATTTGGATAACTCAATTACATAATTTCTTCTTCAGAGAAGACAAAAGACATTTAAATTCTTTGGTTTTATTTGAGAAGAGCTAATTGAGTGAGGGTAATAAAGTATGGGTCTACTTCTTCACAATAAACATAAAACCGCAACGGCATGTAGCAACAGCAGTAAAAATGATGTTGTCCATCTCCAGGTTCTGCAATGCACTACGCTACCAGCTCCCTTACCCAGAATCCTCTGAAAGAGTAGAATTTATTGAAACTGCTCAGATATGGTCAGAGTGGTACAAATAATTCATCACAAACCAGGGATCCTGACTTAGTGAATAACTACAGCAACGCAGAGAGAGACTACAGAAAACACTGACTTCTGTGTATGCAGAAATAATAAAAAATACAATCTGCAGAAGTAGCTTCCCAAGTTCTTTAGGTAAACTTGGTTTACCTACAAAGAGAAACTATCACTTAAAACAGCACTGATTTTCTCGGACCCTTAAGAGCAGGATTCTCTTTAAACATATTTTCAGCATTCCTTAGGTACAAAGCACACACGATCAACTTCACTACAGACTTCTTCAAAGCATACATTTGATTACTCTAGGAATTTTTTTTTTTCTTTTAAAGCCAAACAATTAGGTAACCAGACCAAGGTCACACAGGTTCTGTCCCTCTAAGTGTGCCCTAAATACTTAAAACCTTCTTACATAAAACTACAACCAAGCCAAGAATAGAACTTGGGCATTTTAATTGTTCCACCACCTTGTGCCTAAAATACCACATCACTAATAAAATGTACATTAAGGAGGAACTAACATCTACCTTCTTCCTAGAGATTTGTCTACCTTTGAGCCAGGAGAAGTTTATAATTTATTTTCTGATGCTACCTATATGTAACTAGGTCTGTTAAAAACAAATCTCCTGTGAATTATTAGCACCTACTAGAACCTGAATCCAAAAGTTTCCCTGTGAATTTCAGGGCAGAATTCTTTGCAGATCCACAGTCAGTCATCCTTTCCTCTCCAAATAGATATTACCATTTTAGAAGTATCACTATATCTCTAAACACTAATAAAACCACGTTTCTAGACATAGCCCTAATCAAAACACCTATCACAACCATAAGCCACAGATATGATTTCAGAGCAGCTTTAAGCTCACTAGCCTGTCACAGGGAGCGGGATGGCACTCAGCTGTAACTGAAGCCTTTCCTAATAATGCAGAAAATGTTTTAATTCTTCTGGCAAGATACGCAAACTTTTTCTTCAGCATTGACTGTTGATCTCAAAACAAGTTATTCTGAGGACACAAATCTCCTACCTGGTGGCTGCTGTGGCCAGAAATACTGCTGCCAGTCTTGAAGCACGTATGTAAGCCGAATAGCCATGCTAACTGGAGGCAGTGGTGTTAAAGGGCATCCCTTGAAAATATTAGAGAAAAAACTTTATGTAAAGAGTGTGTCCTCTCAAACACCCCAGGCCTTGAACAGAACTTAGTTATGATAGCCTGTATTAGAGCTAATTTTATCAGAACTGCAAGAATTACTAGTAAAGTCATTGCTCAACAAGACACTCACAGGTAAAAGTAAGCACATAAAATGCATAAGACATTCATAAGTTCCATTTAACTGGTAACTCACAAGTAACTCTGACCCAGAATGCATTAGGTTTTCATTAAGGATATTTTCCTCAGCATTTTGATGAGATTGCTGACTGCCAGCTGTGAAGCACTGCAGTCAGCCATATCCCTCCATAAAAAAGCAGTCTGCTCCTCACTTTTCATCACCTTGTTCTTCACTCTGAACTTAGCTATGGGGAGCTACAAAGTATCAGAATAAAAACCCACCTCAACCCTCCTCTCTCCTTTTAAACAGCAAAATAGAATTTGTTTAGGGGAGGGGGAAGAGAGGGTTGTTACAAGGAGACTGTAAAACAGACACATTCTTTCACATGCCAGTGGAAAATAAAAATGGATGAAAGTGGCAACGCTGAGGAACAAAACCCATACAAATTTTCACTCTTTATCACTAGATACTGGCAATATCCGGAAAAAGACTCTTGGTTTCAGCAGTGTTAGCCTCATCCTTGCCAAAAAAAAATGTCCTTAGAAGACAGAAGTGAATCTACAAGCAACCAAGTAATAAAATAATTATTCTTAATATCATTTATATACATTCAGATGCACTTACAATCTTGGATTTGAATATATCCAGTAATCCTGATAAATGAATATACTGATTTGGCACTTTGCGAAGATGAACCATTTCGAAGTCTGTTCGAACTCCTGGACCCTGACATTCTCCAACATACATTCGTCGCCATTTATGATGTATTTGCACAAACAGTGGTACCTGACTATAAAACATGAATATTTCAGATTATTTAAAATGTCATGCTGTCTTGTACTCTTTAAAACTAGCTAAATATTTTAACATAATTTCAACAGTTTCATATTCTTTAGAATATATTTTGTCTTAGTGGAACACAGTTTAAAATGCTTAACAGGAATCAAAGAAAAATACTGTTAACTTCACCATTAAATGGAATGCCTAATAAATTGTCATGTCATAAGTGTAGCCCTAACCATGACTTCAGCTACCTAACTTTCAGTCTAAATACTTTTGAGGAATCTCAGAAAGTTATTGTTACCACACATGGGGAAGAAATCCTCTTCCAAAAGTTACATTTTGTATACAACTTATTCCAACAACTTCTAGCAGCTTTTAAAAGCTTTTGAGGTTTTTAAACAATAATGAAGGATTCAATGTGTCATTTATAATCTTTTTAAAGTTTCCATGGGAAATTTTCTTTTTTAAATCCTTCTGTAAAAATATTATGGTGCAAATACAACAAACTCTGAATGTATTTTGCTAGCAGTTCAATACTTTTTCCTCACAACAGCGGTATGCTAGAGTTTCACCTGGACATGCAAAAAGGTTTACGCTTTCACCTACCAGCCAGTGTTCCCCAATGCAATGGAAATGGAACTCAGCAAAAGATTACACTTGGATTCACTAAGAACTGCATCGTTATTTGCAGCCGGAGCAATAACCACAAACTCACGTAAGCCATACCTTAAGAGAGAGAGAAAAAAAACAACAAGAGCACATTCCTGTTTTTTAGCAAATCAGCTGGAACACAGAATTTTCAGAAATATTGTAACCTGAATAACCTAATTGTCAACAATACATTATGGAATCTGTTATTTTGATGCAAGTACCTCTTTCAGAGAGATCAAGAACTGAGTGGGCACAGAGTGCTGCAGATTCTCAAAACACAAACTACTGGAGCTTAACGGCATTCAAACATGGTACTCAAAATAACATGAAGACTTCCAGGTCTACCAGTCCTGTAACTATTTATACATAAAAACAATCTCTCTGGAACAATGCTATAACGTGCTAAAGATCTACATTACTAACAATATGGTTGTTGTTGTTGTTTAAGGTGCTGCAGCTTTCCTTTTAAGAGCGCATCTAAACATTACAAATATAAAAGCTTGGCTAGTCTATGAAATTCAGAAAAGAATATTTTTTCTCAAAACCAGGACATGGGGAAAAAAAAAAAAAAGATAGGTCCACTACGGTAGGCTTTTTTTGCACTCTTTTCCTATGTCCACTACATTTTACTTAAGCTTTAACTCTTTATGGGGAGAAAAACCTCCAAAACAAGTGATTGTGCCAGCATCACAGATTTTTCAACTGCTACGCTTATTTGCATTAAAGATGAGAGGCAGCATACGTACCATCTTACCAGACAGTGAGCTCTAGGAGGAAAGTCATTGTTCATGCACAGCAAGTCCTGCATAGGCAGAGGAAGGGCATCTGTCCAAAAAATTGATACATAAGAAGAGCATCAGCATCCATTCAGCTGACTTACAATTGACTTATATTAGCAATTTGTTGAATGCAAAAAGCATTGACAAAAATTGAATACTAAAAGCAGAAATGTCAGATCACACCCATCAGATCCCAGAAAATTTCACACAGGAGCAAATCAACACACTGTGAATTCCACATTCTGAAATTGCTTTTTGGCATATCCTTACAGGCATGTAAGAGAACTATAAGCTACCTTCTACCAGTTCTTCTTTCCCATCTTTGTCACCCGGCTCTTGTACAAGATAATGATGGGTGATTGAGAATTTGAAGTCTGCAAATGAAATTTCATCTGATTTCTCTTCCCATGCTCCTGTGGTGTATACACCCTGCATATAAAAAAAGATATTATTTGATCACATAAATTTAGGTTAACATTCATAAGCCTTAAAAATTATACTGCCTACACAATCTGCAATAATTATTCATCCTTTTCTACTGCTAAATATTTATTCTTAAATAGTTAAGTATCATTTAGTTTCAAAAAAACAATTCTCAGAGCACTTCATTACAAAGGCAGCTGAATGCTAAAATCCCTGTTGCCAACAATCATGCCCATTTCAAGGTCCAGATATACCCCTGAGAAGTCTTCAGAATTATATGGCAACAGAGACAGGTATATCCTCTCATATCCAACTGTGCCTCTTAAACGTATGCACCCTCAACTTTGCCCAAAGACAGAAGTTTCCCACCTGGGATTTTATCCGTATCTATACTATTCTATGCAAATACTGGTTGAATATGTTTTGTTGATATGCCTTGAATATGTTTTCACTGATAAATGATTTTTTATCTATAAGTTGCAAAACTTCTGTGTGTAAGGATAATTATTTTTTAAACAAAAATACAGCATAGGAAAGTTACTAGGAAAAAGTCAACATCACTGCACAGAATTGTATGCTGCTAATAAAACAAAGCAACTCGGACAACCCCTCGATATGCAAAGGGTCTCTTCTTACTAGAAATCAAGAAGAGAGGTCTGGTCTAAAAAAGAAGTCATGTAGGAATACACTGACAGCTAAGGTTGAAAACTAGTTAATCAGATATAAGTTTTTGTTCTGCATACTCCATACCCTGCCTAAAATTAAGAATCATAAAACTCCTCTGGAAACACAGCAGCCATTCAATCCAGAACAGCTGAAACTATTTGCACTAGTACGCAGACGATCTCAGCAATTTCCTCTGCATTTTACAGGACTGAAAAAACACTACAAAGGTTCTAATTAGACTTCGAAAAAAGTCTCTCCAATCTATGAAACATACTGAGTCACAAGTAGCACTACACAAACCTCAACCATAAGCATGAGAGGCGTGACAAAGGCACAAGGCAGAGCAAAAAAAACCACTTGGAACGGCTTCAACTATGTTTCCGGACTCAAAACTGGGAATAAGAAAAAATCACTAGGCCCTATATGAAGATCCAACTTTAACAGGGAAATAGCCTGTTTGGCAGACAGCCCACCGATAAATTTACAGCAACTGTTTGTCAAATTGTCACTTTTACAAGTGAAATTCCCCAATAAAAATCATTATCTGCCACACCTAAGAAAACAGCAATACACGTAATTTCTAAAAGAAAATTCAGAAACAGTAACTGACCTTTTCTAGAGGTTTGCCTGAAGAAATCCCAATAAGTTTCCAGTCATTCAATACTTCTTCTATTTTTGAAATAAATCTATTGGGAGGGGAAAAGGCATTAATATGTACTGAACACTAAACATGTTTTATAATTCAGCTCCCTAAAAGCAGGTGTGTTCCTTAAAAAAAACCCCAAAGAACAAAAAAACAACAAAAAAACCCCCAAGTATCACAATAAAAACAGAACAATTGCTTCCTTGTAGACATAAAATGGTCCTCCTATGCTTACATTTCAGATGACAGTGACTTTTAGCAACTGCTATGAGCATGCTTTGAGTGATTACTGAACCTCACCTTTTTGTTTTCCTGGTATTGCAGCGTATTAGTTTTAACACATATTCCTGTTTCACCGTTCACAGATAAATACACATTTGACACAAAATTATTAACTAAGTTCAGCTTTAAACTGCAGCGCTTAGAACCTTTGTCGCCTTCTGTCACAGACATCATCACTGGAAAAGGCATTTTAAAAAAATAATACATTAAGAAGGCAAGAGCATTCTTCACCTGAAGTTTTCTTGTGCATTGTTTATCAACTTTTAAAGGCTTCAGCTACGAGATCACTATTTTAATGATGCAGCAGCTACTTAAAAAACACGTAAGCCTCTACTCTAATCCCCTTGCAAACAGACCTGAAACCAGACCTTTCACTAAGTTGGGAAACAGCTTGACTCGATCCTCTTAACCAACCCACCGCTTGCGGCCTGAGCCCCCGCCGCACAGGCGCGCCGGTGACGCCGGGGCGAGGCTCCGGCTGCCTCGGGTACCGGCTGCCACCGGGCACCGGCCGGCGAGGCCCGCCTCCCCTCGGCAAGAGCGGGCCCGGGGCGGACACGGCACAGCCCCCGCCATCCCGGCCGCGGTGAGGGGAGCGGGACCGGCGGCAGCACCACCTACCTCTCCCACTCGGAGGCGGTGGTGAAGTCCGTGATCTCAAACACCTCCGACTCGGGCTGCGGGGAGAGAGCGGGAGAAGCAGTGAGCAGGGAGACCGCCACGGCCCCGGCGGAGAGCGCAGGGGAGGAGAGGGGGAGACACTCACTTCGCTGTCCGCCGCCATCTTGCGCCGCTGCCGGGACAGCGCCCCCCCCCTCGGCTCCTGGCGCAAAGGCTCACGGGAAAGCGGCGGAGCGCCGTGCGAGCCGGCCCGCCCCGCCCTGCCGCCGCCTCACGGGCCGCTCGGATCGGGCTCCCTCACGGAGCCTCCCCGTCCCCCGGGCGGCCTTCCCCGCCGCCCTCCGTGGTAGGGGACAGTCGGACGGCCCTCCCGCCCTGAAGTGCCTCACGGGCGCTGCCGAGGAGGCGCCCGCTGGGGCGGTCACCTCACGGCGGTGCGAAGCTGAGGCGCGGGTTGCTCCTCAGGGACCCGCCGGCTCCCTCAGGGACAGCCCGAGAGGGTAAACGAAGTGCTTTACCGGCTGGGTCGCCGGGTGCCCGGGGTGGGACTGGTGCCGCAGCTTGTCACCATTCGGCCGGTTGATCCGGGTACCTGCAAACGTATGAGTAATACAGAATCATGGAATGGTTTGGGTTGGAAGAGACCTTAGAGATCATCGAGTTCCAACCCCCCTGCCCTGGGCAGGGACACCTCCCCCCAGCCCAGGGTGCTCAAAGCCCCATCCAACCTGGCCTTGGGCACCTCCAGGGATGGGGCAGCCACAGCTTCTCTGTTGGTTCCAGTGTCTCACCACCCTCAGAGTGAAGAATTTATTCCCAATATCTAATCTGAATCTCCCTTCTTCCAGTTTGAAGCTATTCCCCCTCGTCCTATCACTACATGCCCTTGTAAAAAGTCCTTCCCCAGCTCTCCTGTAGGCCCCCTTCAGACACTGGAAGGCCGCTATAAGGTCTCCCCGGAGCTTTCTCTTCTCCAGGCTGAACAACCCCAACTCTCTCAGCCTCTCCTCATAGGAGAGGTGCTCCAGCCCTCTCATCATCTTCGTGGCCCTCCTCTGGACCTGCTCCAACAGGGCCATGTCTTTCCTATGTTGGGGGCTCCAGAACTGGACGCAGTACTGCAGGTGGGGAACCCATGAGAGCGGAGTAGAGGGGCAGAATCCCCTCCCTCGACCTGCTGGCCATGCGGCTTTTGATGCAGCCCGTCAGCTGGGAGCTGAGGTGTCCCCCAGGCCTGGTGTTCCTGCTCCAGCCTAACACAAAGCAGGCTGCACATCCCCCGCTGTCGCTTGTGTGGCAGGGGACAGCGTCCCAGTCCATGTGGCACCCAGCAAACCAGTTCCCTCCTACACCCTTTCAACAGAGCCTGACCCTGGCTATACCTCTTTTATCCTTTCTTCCCTCCTAGCTGCTTAAAAAAAAATAATAATAAAAAAATCCTTGAAGTCTGCTGTTTAAGGCTGCCAGAAAGGAGATTAAAAATTATTCATGGGTAACGGAGAGTGCTTAGGTGAGGGGACTGACTGCAAAGTTAAAATGACATAGAAATAGATAAGGTACTAAAAGCATAAATGGAGGTAAACAGAAGAGAGAAACATGCTTTGCTTGGGGTGCTGGGAGAACTAGTTCATGATTGGAGCTTCAAATGCGACCCTTCAGTTCAACTTGCGTTTGTTTCCATAGGTCACTACTGCCGCCTGAATTAAACTCCTCCGAGCACAATGCCCCCCTCCCCTCCCCAGCGGGGGAGTTGCCTCAGCAACATCGTGTAAACTCAACAGCCTCGTGTAGCAGCAGCTGCCCGCGGGATCTTCCTGCAGAGGAGCCTCCCTTAGTCGTGAGTACTACGTGCTCCGCAGTCAGAAAAACATGCCACAAATAAAATCAAAGTATATGTAATTGCTGTTTGAATTCCTTGCTGTCCAGCAAAGGAAGACAGGTGTGAGCTAAAAATGCTCTGTAACTTCTCTTTGGGTTGCTGTGCCTCTTTCACACTTCCCTACTGAAGCACCAGGTAAGATGTTGTTTATGCCTTTTTATAGAACTTTTTCAGTTATTATTTTGGAGGGGGTTTTGTGTATCCAAAAAAATTGCAAAGTTTGAAGAAGTTCATTTAATATGACTCTTAACAGACTAATACAATGGGATAAACATTCTAATGGATTATCTGGTGTTTAGCGTAAGAATGAGAAATCAAGAGTGCTGACTTCTATAACTACTTTTGCACAGTTCATTGGATGACCTTGGCCATCAGCTGTAGGTCATTCAATTTTTCTTTATCGGTTTCCTCCTCTGTAAACTAAGAATGACGGTACTGTCTGATGTCTGGCTGCTACATAGTCATAAAATAACATGCATTATATTAGAATTTTTGTATATTGTTATATATATAAAATTGTTACATAAAATTGTTACAAAGACTAATCTAGGATAAATGCATAAGTCTCTTGGGAAGGCTGCTACACGCTTCCAAGAAATTGTATTTTCTGCTAATAGAATCAAAAACAAAAGCCAAATTCTTTTCTTGACTAGCAGTATTGAGTGGCAAAATGCTACTGAATCCAACAAAAGCCACACAGGCCCATCATTTCTACTGAAATATGGATAGACAGCTACATTGACTGTTGCTTTCCATCTGGTAGTACTTTTACATTAGGCAGGTTTTCCATATACATTAGTAGGACTACTGAGAGCCCTGAGCTCAGCTGCAAAGGAAAAAAGCCAGGTATTTTAAAATAATAATAGCTATTTATGGGGGAACTCAACCAAAAAAAAAAAAAAAAATATTGCTAGGGGTAGTACCCAAGATTGTTGTTCGGAATAACTTGTAATAAAATCTGTAATAAATGTTGAAAATGTTATGTACTACTAGGTGTGGAAGATGTATAAAATAGAGTATTTTATTCAGTTCAGTGGTGTAAGGACAAGCAATGAAAGAAAATTACACGTGAGGAAAACAGCAGGGAGAAAATAAAATTTTGTAAAGAAATTAGCAGCATAAGAGCAATGGGGTGCCCTATTTTTCATCATTCTATCTATCAATATAATAAACAAACATAATTTTATAAAAAACATAGCTTTCTTTTAGGCTGCCATACAAATTAAGTTCTAAAACAGCTTAATTGGGTAGCACATATATGGTGGTTGTGCAATATTTTTATGTGAGGGGAGAATGTACTGCAACAAATTAAATTGAAGATACGCATGCAAGAAAATGGAAACGTTTTTGTGAAAGATAATTGTTTTAAATGGACCTAACCTGTGTTTCTTACATGATTAAATAGGAGAACCCACAGCCACATTATATCAGTTATGTCAGCACAACAGAACATTTCATGTAATCCAGAAAGGAGCAAGATGTTTATGCTATGTAAAAAATTAGACCCTGTTCAGTAATATTAGCAAGAACGTACATATGTAAAAAATATAAATTGTCATATTACATACTTCTTGATTAGCTAGTAGGAAAAAAATTCCTTATAGTCATATTATTACATAATTTTCTATTAGGGACTTTATAATATTCCTCTCTAGCACCCAGAGTTACACAATGTAAGAATTTGACACTGTTATTCATATATATTTAAATATATATTCATATTCATTCATGTACGTTCATACACATAAGATATCTGACAATAGCTTTTTATTTTTATGTACAATATCTTATGTATTTTATGTTTTTTAAACTATACATTATTTACTAAATAATAAAGACATTGGGAAACATTTTAATACAGATATTAACTAATATTCATGATTGTATTTTCTTTTATTAATTTCAGTTCACTGTCTTTAATTATGTGTTCTTGTCACTTGAGAAACAGAAGTTCACTTTTTCAGAAAGAGCCCCAAATCTATCAAAACTGTTAATTGAGATTAATTTTATTTCAAGAATTAGCTGTCTAGAATTTCACATCTTCAGATCCTTTGACTTCACCTTCTCATGTTTCCTCTTTAAGAGTCTGCAGTTTTTGATTGTTCTGTGTTGTTTATGCTACTATCATTTTATGGTATTGTTAATCTTTGAGTTTACTCTTAGAAAAGAGGGTTGATGTTTTCGTAATTGTGAAACAGCTCACAGTATGCTTACTCACCATATTCAGGAATAGTGTGAACTGTAAACAGGATCAATATTGCCCACACATATTAACCAGGAGGGTGACAGCTAGCTCCTTTCCCACAGCTATTGCTGATTAGTTGTGGGAAAGGTTCATTACAATCTTCTAATTAAGGGTAAAGAGATAAAGCATGAAATGTATACCTTGTTGATGTCAATGAAATTTTTGTTAATGGTTTCAGTCAAATCAGTCTGGACATACTGGCTCTGTAGAGAAAAACACCCAGCTAAGTTTTGAACATATGTTTAAAACTAGACTGTATTATGGGACAATCACTTCCCAAGATGGTTAAAAATTAATTACAAAATAAATTATATACTTTTCTGAAATTTATAGAAAGATTCCAGTTGACTTCATGTGTTTTTGGAATAAGCTATCAAAAAGATTTGTTGAGGCTGCAGTGTACAACCTATTCTGTGCTCAGAAAGTTTTGGATGTTGAACCTCTTACTGAGAGATAGTTTTGACCAAGTACAGAAAGATAATATGTTTAATTCTGATTTTTTTTTTCTCAGTAATCTGTTAAAAATGCAATTATCTCCCAAATGTGGAGTGTTGACTTTCTGGTCAACAGCAAGGATGATATCAGCAAAATACAGCTTTCATGTCTTATTCAAGATAGCATATGTTGAGGTTTTAGCAATAAAAACTGTGTCTGGACTGTTTGGTTCTGTGTATTCACAGGGCAGGGAATTGGATGTTAAGTTAAATTATAACATTTTAAATAATTTCAAGCACTTTTAAAATGTTGCTTTTGTCTTACTTATGGCTCTGAAATAATGAAATATAAAGTACTGCTTTGTACATGTGAATTGGAAATCAATCAATGAAACATTTTTTCAGGTTTCCGGACCTTAATACATCTAAGGACAGTATGTCTCACAACCAACAAAATAAGAGGAGAAGCAAAGAAGGTAGCCTAACCAAAGTTTATACATGTCAAGTGTAACATGTGGCATCTGAAGAAGAAAAAGGACAGTGTTAGCTTGAGATCTGGCTACTTGTCAAAACCAAACAACCACAAAAAAATTTGAAATCAAGCTCAGAGTTATTTTCCATCTTTGAGTAGCTCTGAGATTTGTTTTAGTTTTAATAGCTTTCCTATTTTTAAATGTTTTGGCTTTGTAGAGTTTCTGTCAATATTTTTCTTATATTTCTGTTCTACTAAAATAGGAGCTGTAACTGGAATGTGTTAGATATTCTTTGTTTTTATAGTACATTTAATTAATATACTTACCTAATTAACTAAAAATAATTTGGATTTATGCATTCACATTTCCAAAAATTATAACAGGAAGTATCTATTGGTATCTTAGTCAAATGAAACATGCTCTTTTTTTTCCTGATAGTTACTTCCTGTATTTCTTTAGAATTATTTTCTATTCTAATGTCCAAAAATAAATGCATTAGCTTTGTGTTACTAGTCCTGAATTTTACTGCTTTTATGCAAATGCTAATGTATTGTTGCAGGTTGTGGACATGTTGTTGCTCTTCAGAATGCAGATAAGATGATGAAAGAAATGCATCAGCCATACAAAGCTCTAGGAAAAAACAGGTAAGTAGTATTAATATTTAATTTGCAGTTGGGTATGCAAAAATGGAGACAAAACAGGTAGTAATCTATGAGCAAGACAGAAGATTTCCTTAGTGCCAGATGTTATTTACAGCTAGATATGTTGTGTAGTGTTTGTGTCTTCCCAATGTCAATTATTGGCCATTGCTGGAGGCAGGATATTGCACTAGATGAACAAATTATTTGGTACAATATGAAAAAATATATGGTATATGGTTTTACATCAGCATATGACTTATTAAAAACAGACAATTGCCTTGCATACAGCTTTAACATTAACTTAGACTGTATTTCTGTACCTCTTTTCAGTCACAGTATTTATCTTTTTCCACATTTGGATTTTTCATTCTTCAGAAACCAGGTGGCAGAAATCTGAGGTTTGTCCAGGCAGCCTCTATTCTTTCAGGCAGGCCACAGCATATTTTACAAATGACAAAGGCACATCTGGTCTTGAGAATTCTTCTGACACCCTTTCCTGGTGATTCATAAAAATTGTGTACTGGAAGCAATCAGTTTTTGTCAAGAAGGGGAAGGTGGACAATATGTTTTTCCATTGCTATTGTTGCTTGGTTTACATTGTGTGTCATTCATTCTCACTTGTAGTCAGTCTCTGGCATCACAGTCAGATGCTTCCAGGGAGAGCCACAACTTCCCAGGTGGATGAAGAAAGAAAACATACTTTGGCATTCTTGGATCTTACAAACTGCTTGTTCACATTATTCACCAGTCATATGATTATTTGAACTGAGTAGCCTCCTTCCACTTATTTTCACACTGTATTTTGGTTTTGTGTTTTTGCCTTTTAGCCAAATAGCACCAACATCCAGACCGTGGCCAGATCAACAAGTGGCATGTTTTCCAAGTAAAAATCAGTTAACATTACAGATGAGACATCACACTTCTTTACCTTTCTTCCTGAAGAAAGAGAAAGTAGGGCATGGCTTTGACTTCAGCTTTCTGCTACAGGCCTCATGCCCAGAATCCAACATTTCAGAATCATTTATGGATTTAGATGATTTTCAGATAGTAAAAGCACAAATACAACAAAGTAAGTTCAATTTTAAAAGTCACAACTCTTAAATAAAGTTATATATTGCTTATCAAATTAGATGAAAAAGCCTTAGAAGTCCTTTTTAAGTTGTCTTTATGTCTGTTTGACTTCTTCTTGTAAAGTAGACTTCAGCCATGTTGATCCTCTTCTTTAATTATATGTGTGTGTGTGTGTTTGCAGAACAAAGGAGATGATAGATAGAGAAGCAATGACAGACTTCACCATTCCTGTTTCTCTGTATAATGAAACTGAACCGACAAAATATGAAGTGTAATTCTCTGTAGCTGGAGTGGGGCCATGACGGCATCTCTTCCACTTTATTCCTCATACTGGCAATATTAATTAGCCACATATTGAAGCTAGCAAACATCTGAAAGTGAGGAGAAATATTTGCTTTAGAGTCAAAGTATTTTAAAAGTATCATATTTTATAGTTTTCTATAGAAAATGGAATTGTAAAGTTCAGTATCACAATTTAATTTCGAGTTACAATTTTTTTCTGCATAGCAGATTTATAGCATAGTCCTGCAACCACACATCAATACATCAGACAGTTTCTTGGTCACCAGAACCCTACAGGTTGAAATTAGTTTAAAAATGAAAATTGTAGTCTAAGAATATTGAATTAATATTTCATTTGTTTTTATTTTTAAGGGTTAAATATAACAATGTTAAAACCCAGGAATAAGAGATCTAAGGTAAGATGATATTATGTATAAAACTGAACACTGTTAAAAGTATTATATGCTTTCAAAACCTTAAAAATAGAAATACAGAAGAAGTGTACGTATTTTCCTCTGCTTAGTCTTAATTTTTTTGCACGAACATATATTTTTTATATATATATATACATATGTCAGCAAATCTTCAGAAGTATAACAACAATTTGTCCATATGATGTTACATCAGGGATTTTGGGGGTAAAGGGTTGGAAGTTCAAAAAGATATAAAAGCTTTTAAAATAGAAATATATGAGTTAATTTCAAGTATGCACATCCTGTATGTTAAACACGTTAGAGGTCTAGTTTTGCCAAATTTAAAAAACCAAACAATTTTCTTGTATTGAGTGGTAATTTAAAATTGAAACCAAAATGAAGAACAGTCTTGGTATTAGATGATTGCTGAAATTTATTGTGTTAGCAAATAAAAAATAAGGTTTTAGGACTAAACATATTTGACATGAAATTTTGCGATAAGTGTAAACAGGATTCCTGACAAAACTTTTGTACTTACGAACAAGCTAGCAATTTTACATGTATCAGTGCTTCACACTACATGAGCCTTAAAAGTTACAAAAGATCAAATATACTGTATTTAGAAAAAAGATAATCTGGTCTTTAGGGATATTAATTAATAGCCCTTTGTACAAAAGACTTACTGAATCAGCTGCACCCACTACAGAATACAACAGAGTTCACAGGAAAAAAGTAAAGTATAGAAGGAACAGCAAGAGTTGTGACGGAAGATCGTAAAAAGGGCTATGGAAAAACATTTCAAATGGAGGGAAATGTTTAAGAAAAACAATTTAGCTGACCTCAGTGTAATTTAATACAGCTTTATTTCATGTCTTAGGCTCTGATGATTTCTAAAGGCATATCATTTGGGATAAACTGAGCGTTCATATTAATGCCATGCAGACTAGACAAAGCCTTCAGAACTATAAATTTCAAACCAGCACACATTGCTTTTCCTGGCACATTCAAACCTCAGTTTGCCCTTGGAATGCAAACAAAAATTTCCTGCAGATTGCAAACTGATGTTGAATATAGACATGCAAATGAGTACTCAGAGCATATGACTGATTATTTCTATTGCATTCATTTGCATAAAACTATACAGTATATTCAAGCTTATTTCTTCTCCGTTTCCTATAAAATAAAGAAGAGAAATATGATTTTCAGAAAATTATTCTCACTGTTCATCTGAATAATCTCAACAAAGTATTCAAATTCTGACATCTGTATTGTTTCAAAGATATACGGTACTTTTCAACTGATGGGATGGGAAGAGAAGGAAGGGAGGAATAATAAAATACATCCCCCACACAACAGACTTCTGTGTTAGCTGCCATATAAAAATGGCCTTTGGCTGGCTATCCATTTAACTTCACTGAAAGTGACATACAGACTGTGCTATCTTCCAACATACTTAAAACTCTGTGAGCTAAATCTGTGGCCCATATAACATGGTTTATAAAATTTTATAGGACTACACTAAACATATGAAGATCTATATGTTTAGATTTATAATAATGTCTTTTAAAACCTATGAATAATTTGTAAGAATTGTTTTCTCCATGGATAAAATAGCATTCTGTTATAGTCGTCTAGCTTTTGCTTTTTAAAAATTGCTGACATGAGATCTAGTTCCTTTGGGAATATAATTATGGGTGTCAGCAGTCTTTGGAAGGTTACATAAAAAGACTTTAAATATCAGCACGTGCTCTCATTCAGTGAGAGTGGCACAGCAAGAAAGAAACTTTGGCACGTGAAGCCACTGACGAGCCTTTGAATTCCTGTAGCAAACATGCTATGTGGCATACTGACAAGATGATTTGTATGTGTGGACAAAGCTTATTATTTTTAAATCACAGAGAATGACTTGTACCTTATAGCAAAGGAGCCCACTTTCTGTACTATGAAATACTTAGAAATAATTCTGGATGTGAGAAAATTCATGCATTTTCTCAGGGTTTTGATATTACACTTCATATTAGGCTAAATATGGGTATATATAAAAGAATATTCCTTTTCTGATTGTTTTTCTTAGTCTACTTGGTTTTTGGTGATTAGATTTTACCTGTATGTTGTGTAGCACATTAATAATGGTTTTTATGAAAATTACAGTTTCATTTGCCACCAGTGACATTGCAGCCTGTAAGAACAATTCATCTTGCTCCTCTAGAGGATAATGTTGTCAATGAAAGCACCAACATCAGAAATATTTTGAATATTGCGAACTGTATTCCTCAGCCTATAAAACCAGTTACTAAATTTTATCAGTATCAGTTAGACAAGCTATTAAAAAGGCACACTGAAAAGTCATCAGACCTGATTGTGGCTACTATTTCTGATAAGTTCACTCCACTGAAAGACCTGTACTACTTCAGCATGAGTAACTATTATAAGTATCGTAACAACAAGAAAGAAGAAATTCAAAGCAATTTGAAACGGACGGAAGCTGACGTAGCTGCCAATACTGAAAAGAATGACAGGATGAAGTACCAATTTTTAGTGGCTTGTAAGAACATAGGTCTTATGACCCAAGCCAGTTTCTATGATGATAGTCATCCCTATTTGAGCTCAAGTAATGCTCTGATAAACTGTGGAATATTTACAGCTCAGGCAACATTTACAATGTCAAGCAACAGAGATTCCTTGAGAGCTGGCAAAGAGGAAAGAAGAGCAGAGAATTGCTGTATAACTGATCAAGAGGAAGGAAATGCTGCAGAAATTATACTGGATTATAAACCACATGAAGATGCTGAGTGTGTAAGCTTTGTCCTTGACAATCATGATTTAGATTCTTCCTGTAAAAATGAAGTGATAGAGGCCTGTAATGCCTTAGAAGATAATTCTATAGCTGCAGTAATTCCCAGAGTAGAAGTGCAAGCTCCTTCTGGAAAACAGACAGAAAATAATGCTTGTTTCTCTGACTTTGAAATGGAAAAAGAAGCATTGTCAGAAGCAACTTCAAAAGACCAAAGTGAGCTTGTACCTGTTGTTCACATTACGTTCTCTGAACAAGAGCCAGCTAGGGAACCACACACTGCTAAAGAACCTGCCGCAAAAAAGAGTGTCATTCGTAGCCTGCCTCCTCATGTTACTCAAAGCTTCAACATTCTTGCTCGCAAAGAAAATGACAAAAGTAAAATAAAGATGAATAGAAATAAATTTTCATCAAAATCTAGAACGTGTAGCAAGATAAAGATATCTGAAGACTTCATTGTTTCTGATGAGAGTTCCACAAAACGTAATGCCAAGAATAAGATTTTCCCACCTTTGGAACTGCCACATGTGGAATCTGAGACTTCCCTGAAGTGTCCAAAAAAACGCTTTCAAGCAGACAAAGATCATTTTGCTCAGAGTGCCCAGAAACTTAAAAAGCAAAGTTTCTCTTGCAGTTGCAAAAAGTCAGTTATCTTCAAGAACTCTCTTACTCCACTTTCTCTACCACATGCACAGTCTGCTTCAAGTTTTGTAGATCTGAAATACAGTGACATGTTCAAGAAAATAAATGCAAATGACAAAGGCCCAGGTATTTATGAAATGTTCGGAACTCCTGTCTATTCCCATATGCGCGAGCTTGATCAACATGAGAACAGGTTTTATAGAGACGTTTGTTCTGCTCCATCTGGTAGATCCACTGCTAGCACCTGCAGATCTACCCGCAGTAAAGGGAGAGAGAGCAGCCAAGTAAGAAATACTCAAAAAAGAACATATTCTAAGCCAAAGAAGACCATACCTGGCACAAAACGAAAGCAGAAAGGTTTAATTACAAAGGATGGAAGTACTGAGCTGAGTGACAGCAACACAGAGCAAGATAATGTAATAACTTCTGACTCAGATTTTCAAATAAACACTTCAAGGAGCATGACATTGTTTCATGAAGACACAGATCATCAGCTTACGTTTTTAGAAAAGCTTTCGCAATCAACTAAGCAAAATACAATTTTTTTGAACTCAAACTTATCAACTATTAACGAAGTTTCTTTGGAGCAGTCTTTAGACAGTCAGCATATATCCAACCATCAGACAGCTGCTACCTGTAGCGAGAATCTTCTTCAGTTCAGTGATAAAGACTACAGAGAACGTGTTGCTCTAAATAGCGGTCTACCAACAACAGACCAGAACATTTGTGTACCCCAGTGCAGGGTGGATATGGATGGCTGCAAAGGCCTGGAATCAGACCAGGCCTCCTTCAAGTCTATAAATAAATGTGAAGCATTGCCCTTTTCAAACGGACTGGAGTGTCAATCCGCTACGAAAAAATTAAATCACAATTGGGCATACACATCTCAAAACAGTGGTTTGGCAAATGAATTGACTCAGCCTTCAGTGATTCAGACAAAAAATGTTACGAGCCCCAGTTTCCAGACACGTGAAAACATTTTGTCCTGGGCAGATAATACAGATGTGACTGATGAGTTGCTTTGTTGTTTGGCTGAAGAATTGCTAATGCTTGAAGAAAAAGACATCAACTCTTCAAGAACAAAAAATACAGGTTCTAAAATGCAAAATATACATACTAAAGAAGAAGAAAATACAATGAATGGAGATGGAGCAATAGTAAATAGTGCTCTAGAGAAGGTAAAAGTAATTTCTTGTAACTTGCTAGTTCCTTTGAGTGATGCTTCAACACAAGTTTGGATAAAAGATAGGAAATATGTGCTCGTTAATAATCAAGTCTCTTTTCCTTGGACCAGCTGCCCACTGATTCTTCCAGTGCCCAGCTGAGGATACCCATGCTAGAGGCTCCATGTCAGGACACAAGCCAGGCGGTACTAAGGCATGACAGGAATAGCTATCAAGGCTTGTATTGGGTCAAGATAAATTGAGAAATTGTAGTGGATAAAAAGATTTGGCTATTGTAACTGAAGACTGTGTATAAAAAGGTGCTGGGGCAAGGCAAAAGCTCTTGAGATCTTGACACCTAAAAAATATGAAAAGACACTGCAAATGGTTCTTGTATATCCAAAAGGGCAACTTCCTTGTGAGTGCAACCAGATACTTTTCTAGGTATGAACTACAAGTATTGGCTTATCAGACAGACTCAAGGCTGTTTAATTAATGTTTAATCAAAACTTCAAGCTCAGAAGTCTTAGATTCTGGCCCCCAAGTCAGTTAAGAACCTTCACCTAATAAGGTGCTTATCTACCAGTATTGCTTCTACTTGGCCCTGTTACCTTTTCATCTATTTAAATTACAAATTTATAAGGAAATTTCTTTCCCTACATGTTGGCGCACTTCCTTATGCTTCTGCAGACACAGGTGCCAATTATACCTCCATTCTCACTTCTAGGGACATCCACAGCTAGATGGAGTAATTATTACCATGTCTCTGAAGCAGGCTCTTCTTCCTGTGAAGTCATGTCCAAATTGTTTTCATCACACTTGGGTTACGTGTGTTACCTAGAGCAAGGCGATAGTCATATTCACCCTTCAGCTTAGCAAACTGTACCTATGTAACCAAAAAAAATGTAGGAAGCAGATGTATATCCTGCTCTTTTAAGTGTTCCTTCTGTCTGTCTTCCTCAATGGAAAAAGATGTCATGCTAGAATCTTCTGGTTATGCACTGTTGTCATATATACTTCAAAATATTTACTTAGTATAGCAATTGTATCAATGAACTGGGCAATGAGTATATATATATATATATATATATATATATAAAAATCTATAGAGAAGAGTCATGCCAGGTAAAAATTGCTCCTTATAAAAGAAGTGAGAATAATATGAAGCTTTTCTTTTCCTCCCTGCTTTCTCCCCACACTGACCATCATCTTCAAGCAGAGTTACAGTGAAGCCTTTTTGGCATCAAATGAAGAAAGTGACCTGCTAAACTTTGAGGACTTTGCTAAATTACCGGGAAGCAGTTTAACTAACAAAGATCCTATCACGTGGACAAGAGGTGAAGTCCTTGGAAAAGGAGCCTATGGCACAGTAAGTTAAAGTCTGAATATGTTAAGAGATGCTGGTTGTCTTTGAGCTATGTCTTACCTTATAACTGGTTGTTGTCCTATTCAACCAATAACTTAAATATTTTGGATTATGCAGTGAGACATGAAACATGACAAACGCAAAGATACTATTTAAAATAGGTAAATACTCAGTTTTATTTCAGGTTTCATTTTAATAAATGCTAGTTTCATTGTAGGTATACTGCGGTCTGACAAGCCAGGGACAATTAATAGCTGTTAAACAGGTTGTTTTGGATGCGTCAGATCAACTCACTACAGAAAAGGAGTATCAGAAGTTTCATGAGGAAGTTGATCTTTTGAAGACACTGAAGCACGTCAATATTGTAACTTATTTAGGAACTTGTCTAGAAGACAACATTTTAAGCATTTTCATGGAGTTTGTTCCTGGTGGCTCAATTTCTAGTATTATTAATCGTTTTGGTCCGTTGCCAGAAATTGTCCTTTGTAAATATACCAAACAAATTCTACAGGGGGTTGCATATTTACATGACAATTGTGTGGTACATAGAGATATCAAAGGCAATAATGTTATGCTCATGCCAAATGGTATAGTAAAGCTAATTGACTTTGGCTGTGCCAGGCGTTTGGCTTGGGTAAGCCTCAGTGGCACACACAGCGAGATGCTCAAGTCTGTGCATGGGACTCCATACTGGATGGCACCAGAAGTTATAAATGAATCTGGATATGGAAGAAAATCAGACATCTGGAGCGTTGGCTGCACCGTGTTTGAGATGGCAACAGGAAAACCACCACTGGCTTCCATGGACAGGATAGCAGCCATGTTCTATATTGGGGCCCACAGAGGACTGATGCCTTCCCTACCTGATCGATTCTCTGGCACTGCAGTGGATTTTGTGCATGCATGCTTAACCAGGTATGTGGATTTTTTAATGAAAAAATGAAAGGAAAAATGCAGATAGTTTGTACTGTAAAGAATATTGATGGGAGCTTAGGTTTTCTCTTGTATGGTACATAGGAGTGTACTGTAAATGCGTAGGTTTTTCAACATTTCAGGAAAGCCTTTAAATAATGGTATACATAAAAGAGCTTTACTCTCTATAATGGTACAAAAAAACCCTCACACAGCCTATTTTTGTAGGCCTTATACTCACCATTTATTTTCCCTGTAATTTTCATGCAGAAACATGGCACCATTGAGCTTTAGGCAAAATGCTTGTTAAATGACCTTGATGTGCCTTGCTCTTCCAATATCCCATTGGCTGAGTCTGGGCTATGTCAGGCAAGTTGTTTTGAGGACAATATTCTAAATGAAAGAGCTTTCACTTCATTCTTATTTTCTGCAGTAGAAAAATCTATTATCAGTCCAGGAAATACATACTTATTTGAAACATAAAGTTCTCCATATAAAATACCCAAACCACTAGCATTCACCCATTATAAGAATTATTTCTGTGGTGTTTGTTCTGTTTTAAATATCAGCTTTGTCCCAGATGTTTTAAATGGACTATCAATTTCAAGAGCTAAGTTCCTGACCTCAATGGGTAGTCTTTATAAAATTAATAGCAGCCTTTTACATATCTCAGAAGATGAGATTTGAGCACGAGAGAGAAGCGTGTTATTTAGTGGGTATGGCAGCGGTCTTGCAGGCAGGAAACCTGATTGCTAATCCCTGGATTAGACTTGTTATGGTATGGTTACAGTTCCTGTGGACCACATAACAATAACGAGACAAACTGGACTATATATAGCGATATCACATATGCTTTGATTCAGAGAACAGTGTTTAAAAAGTAGAAGGAATTGTTAGATAGAAGGAAACATACAGATATAAAGCATTTACCTTTTCAAGTAAAGTATTTAACTTTTCAAAAGTCAGGATGCACCTGTGGTGGCAAAGTTGTAATGTATGATCTCACCATGTCCTAAATACAAATGCCTCCCTTATCCCATCTTCCCCATTAGTTTATTATTTAAGAAATCAGTCCCCTTTACTCCTTCCCCTGTTTGTTTCTCCAAATTGAGAGTTCAAAAAGCCTAAAGCCCTTGGCTTTAGCAAGCCAATGTTGCAGTTACAGTACTGCAATTCCATACGGGCTCCTTAACATGCATGACATTGATTGGAGATGACAGAACAGCCTGATTGACACAGGATCAAACCATTGTCACCCTTCTTAAATACATTTTTGGTGCACCTGAAACATTAGCAGAAGTATTCAAAGTTTTGCAAGGAATTTAGAGGAACAAAGAACGATTTCTGTAATGATAAAATATCTCAGTTTTATAATTCCTAAATTCCAACAGTCTCTCCCATAAATCCTGTCTTCTGTTCTACCAGCTTTACCAAAAAAACCCCTAAAAATGAGTCCTGACTGGAGAAATGAGGGAAAAAAATAAAAAGGCTGTTTGCATTTGGAATTTACAAACAATTACATCACAGGCATGCATATTCATTTCATGTACTGATTTTTCAAACCTTCTATGCAGAGATCAACATGAACGCCCTTCTGCTCTGCAGTTGCTGGACCATCCCTTTGTGAAAGGAAGACAGTGAATTTTTCAAAACTCTTGCCAAATGAGTATACATTTTCCACATAAAAATTTCCACTTGTGAAAAAAGATCAGAGGGAACTGGACTTAAAAGTGTCAGCATAGTAGAGAGCAATTGTGTTACAAGGAGTCTATTATTAGTCAGCATTTTTTGCAGTTTGTGCTCATTGGAGTGGGCATTCCTTCACTGTGACCACAGGGCCATGTTTTGTTGTATTTGGAGAAACCCACACATCACCATCACCGGTATGTGACAGGCAAGGTAAGTTGGCATGCCAATTTGTCTGTAAAAACTTATGGAATGTACACTATTAGCAGAAAGTATTGCAGATCTGGAAGCTCTGTGAAAGCTCTGCAGGAAGCTCTCCTGAAACTCATAGATGAGTCATTAAGCGTGCCTGTGATGATCCCATAGGAACCCCAAACTATATTGGCATAAAACGTACTGAAACTTTTATTTAGCTAGATGGGCCCTTTAATTTTTAGCTGGTGAAAAAAAATAACTAGTTTTTTGCATACATATATCTCAGCCCTTTCTTTGCTGAGGTATCCTATCACTATGAGATACTGTAGTGATAATGACAAGAGATACCCAGGTGCACACATGTGCGTCTTTATTAAGCTTCGATCAAGATAATTTCCTAGTCTGGGTAGAATTATGAATCTAAACTTTGAAATCTAAACTAAGTAGTGCATTTTATGGACAGTTTCAGGTCACAGACTGGTTGAGGTTGGAAGGGGTCTCTGGAGATGCTCTAGTCCAACCCCACTGCTCTGGGCAGGGCTGACTGAAGCAGGTTGCTCGGGCCCTTGTCCCGTTGGCTTTGAGTATCACCAAGGATGGAGACTGCACAGCCTCGCTGGGCAACACTGTCCATTCGTCAACCACCCTCGTGGTAAAGATGGTCTTATGTTTGAACAGGCTGTCTTGTAGAGCAAGCTGTGCCCATTGCCCCTTGGCCTGTCACTGGTAACACTGAAGAGCGTGGCTCTGTCTTCCTTACTGCCCCCATCGGCTATTGCTACACAGCGATACAATTCCCCCCGAACCTACTCTTGCATCATGGAGTGGCGCATTTTCTGTGTTCAGAGTGACATGTTGTAATTCTCACCCTTCTGTTTGCTGATACAGCGCAGCAAAAGCATAGGAGCATTACCTTTCTCTTGTTTGCAAAGGCTGTAAAATGCTGTTTGAATCGCTAGACACTCTACTGCTCTTTTTCAGTCTCCTTAACCTGAAAGCAAAGTTGATTCTGAAACTTGAACTGGTTTGAGAAACACTTGTGAGCACTGTGTAATTAGATGACATGTAACAGTCTCCATCTGCACTGCAAAAATAATTTCTACAGTTAGTATAACTAGCTACTACTACCTGCACAAAATAAAAATTGAAGAACATTATTATATATTAATAAAACAAACAAAAAAATCAGGTATTAGTATTCAGATTGTCCTCTTTCTGATAAGGCTACTTCGTATTTTTCAAATTTAAACTTTCAGGGGAATGAGACGCTGTAGAAACCAAAAATTGGGTTCAATGCATCAGAATGCGGTGAACCTCATGCCTTTGTGAGCACCTGGGCTCCAGGAAGAGCCGCAGTAAAATTCAGCCCTACAACTGTTAAGGGCTGATCTCTCAAGAAGCCAAGATGCTGACTTCAGTGCCAGCAGTAACATGAAAATTATTTTTTTACAAAAAGAAAGTAAGTTCTAAGTTTTATACACAATCAACTTTCCCCAGAGCACTGAACATCTTAGTTACTTAAATAGCTTTTAAACTTTGTTTTATTCCAGCAGCCTGACTTCAGAGTTGGTGTAAACTTTTTAAAAACAAAGAGAAATCAGTACTTCTAGCAAAAGTCTTTATTAATAGTTTCTGTAGGTATAATGGCACATAACAATGACAGAACATTATGCCAGTATAAGAGAAATCCTAACATCACAGTAATCTTCAAAGTTCAAACAGTTAACAGTCCCATTTTGAGGAATACTGGTTTGTCCTCGTGCCAAAACTCCACGGCAACTTCGTGTTAAAGTATCTTCATGTTAGAGTACATTGCAGAACAAAGGTAGGAGCCCTGGCACGTGAACTCAAGTGGGATGTACATAGTTCCATGATGCACATCAATTCTTCTCAGATTAATGTAGTGTCTCCAACGAAGCTGCAAAGTAAATATGAGTTTTTATTTAGCATGAAATGAAACTGAGGTGACGGGCATAAGCAGGGAAAGAATGGGAATGCTCTAGGATATACTGTTAATTAAAAAATGTCAGAATTACAAAACCCCCTCCTTATGCACAAGTCTTATAAGCAAAACTAACATCTTTTGTTAAAGTCTGAGTTCTCCAATATTAAGGTTATTAGTTGTTTGCAATTTAAATGTAATGTTTAATCCAGCTAATTACACTCAAATCGGTCTCCAACTTAAAGGTCTGTAAAACTTCAACCTGAGTTTTTAATCAAAACGTGAAAGCGCATTTTTGCGTCTGTTTAACCAGACTTAGAGAATGAGGTGGTTGTTTAAGGCCAGCACTTGCAACAAAGGCGTCTCAGCTTAATGATGCTGCGAACAGGGGAGATGTGATTTGCGTCCCAGCCCTGTGCTCGGCACAGCTAAACCAAGTACGGTGGTTTAGGGTGCCTTGGGTCGCTCGGCCGAGTCCAGTCTAGTAGAACATTCTCTACACAAGTCTAACTTTGCATATTTCTTACTTGATAAGATCACAGATTTCCACATCAAAATCCAGGTAATTAAGATATCTGTAATAAGGTATCTAACGTAATAAGGGGAAAGGGTGAGAAGCCTTAAAAATCTTATTGAAAACCTTTATTTTCAATGAAAAGTGACTCAGTGAGGAGGGTCATGCTTGCTTAATTAGTTGTAGTATTTGAGCAAGGTAAACCTTCCTGTTCTAAAAAGGGTACAGTCTTCATTTCTAAAAACAGTGAAGAACCCATCACAAAGTACACAGGCTGCCAAGTAGTAGGTACGACCACTTTGCTGTGATTCCAGGTTTCCTCAAGATTTGGAGCTTAAATTTGAGAACCTGAAAATAGGCTGTCCTTTTACCACTGTAGGGGACAACTAGTATTTCTTTTACGCAGTAATATTTAAAGCTCTGAGCTATTGCTCAAATTGCAGGAAAAGGGAGGGCTCTCAGGCATGCCAACCCAGCTATTCTACACTGGTCTTGAAACTACAAACAGCAATAGGATGTAAAAATTTGCATCCCAAAATACACACATCAGCCTTTCTTCTCAAGGAAGCAGACACTGAGCCCAGAAAAACCCAGTGTCTTTTGAGATTATTTGGGTTCAAAATTAGTGCTTTTTCACAAAGCTCAGCAGGAACTGATGCCATTTTCTAAATTCCTCCTATCAAAATTTTGGTTCCTGCACGTAAGTGAAAAAGAACACGAGTTCTCCTGAGGAAGGGCTCCCAGCATGCACAGCAGAGTGCCTTTTCTCCCCTGCTTTCCATAGGGACCTGCACCATGAGGCAACTTCAGAAAGTTAATTTTACAGGGGGCGTCAAAGAACACGATCTCTGAACTATGGTAAGAAAATGGTGTCATAACTGCTGGAATATAGAGGAATCAAACCCACATACTGAAACTTTTAAGGTTAAAAATTTAATTGGGGTTTGCTATATCCACCTTAGGAGAGGCCAGAGAAAGTCACTCCTACTACCAACATGAGAGAACGCTCCTGGCATGAATTCTAGATTTTTTTTTTAAAGGTGTAAGGGAGTTAAGCTTTTCAGAGAAAGGAATTAATTAGCTAGTGCAGTTTGGCATACTTTCAAGTCTTTTAAACATTTATTTTTAGAACCAATTACGGGAATGTGCATTTACATCCCAGTTAAAGAAAGCAAAGTGTTTGCTCAGTCCCCTTCACTGCAAAACAAGGATTGGGAACCTCTCCCCGTGAGGTCTTACAAAGATCCATGGTATGCTCTTGTCACCCACCCTCTCACCCCTTCTCCCCACTGCTAAAAAAAATCATTAATAAATAATAATAATAAAAAAAAAAAAATCAAGCATGGCCAGCCAGTATACAATAAAATTAGAGGGTACAGCCTCTCAACCCCAGGGTACAGTGAGGGAGCAGCTTAAGAGGACATAAAATTTCTAGAATTTGCTTTTCAGGTATCAAATACCTGATCACCATAATGGAAAGGAAACAAAGGAAACAAATTAAGACTTCAGATTTTCAAACATTCCACTATTGGATTGATTTGATAAAAACCAGCAATGTTTTGCCAATAACTGAAAAGGCATCTTCTTTGTGTTTACAAATGAAGCTGGAAAATTAAACATAGTAAAATGGGATAATTTCTGCACAGTAGAGGTGAGGTAGGGAATTTTATTGAAAATACTTTTTTTTTTTTACAAGTTCTTAGAAATAAAGTTGTTTTTTCTAATCTCACACAAATGGCTGTACCTCAAAAATTCAACTATGCTAATATGAAATATTTATATTTACAGTTAGCCAAAAGAATATACAGAACTGCCATTTTATGCAAATACCGAAGTACCGGATCACAATGAGATACATTACTTCAGCACTCCCACCATTAGGGACAGATTAAGGTTCAACATACGAAAGAATCTCACTAGTCTACAAACCTCTTATCTCACAAAAAGGGAAGATTTTTAATAGTGTTGTAGCAAGGTCTTCACTACAGCATCATTTTACAAATTACATAATGCATGTACTCAAATTTCTAACAAAAACATCTGCAATCAAAGTGATGAACAGAGTAAGAGCGTTGTCTATTAGCCTTTTATTGCGTTTATTCAGTCATTCACTTGCGCGGCTGACGCCGATCCCATTAAGTTTCATCCCTTTCGAACAACTCAGCCAGGCTGCAATTCACACAATTCACTGATTTGCAGCGGGTTTCACTCAGGGGAAACTAGTGGCATCTCGTTGCATATCCTCTCCCTCCCTCTCAGCCCCTACTATCGCCACACGGAATTTAGCTTCAGACACAAAGACACAAACAGTTTCACATATATTTACAATGACATTGAAAACCAAAACCAATGAGTTTTATGGACATCCTTTACAGAGAAACCAAAAAAATCACTGTTTGGATCTCAATGTAGCATAGCAACATTTTGTCCACGATATTTCACAATTTCCCAGAATCAAAATAGGAAATATTTCTTTTGAAACAGCACCTTAGGATGAAGACCTATGCTCTTTTCCCATTTATAGTAGACAGGCACTAGTTACCATCCAGACATTTCAACTCCAAGTTATGACAGCAATTGCTATATTTACA